>OZ014521.1:63988504-65244965 GCA_963966055.1 Lathyrus aphaca
TCGGATTTTAAAATAAATTTAACGATACCGGGAATTTCGTTTACTCTAACGAATATTTGAAATTTTACAAGTAAGTTGCAGCGGTTTTTTCTAATTTACGGTTGAGAATTACCGAAAATTCCAAAATTACTGGTAATTATTTCCCGAAGATTTGAAATTTTCGGTAGTTCATTTTAAATTATTTTTCTACCGGTAATTTGAAATTACCGGTAATGTTTTTTTTTCTCGAGAATTTCAAATTCCCGGTAGTTTATTTCTTTTTGGTTAATTTTTTGTTTAATATGTGTTTTTTTGCAGTGAGGACTACAGGTACTGATGGTACCCCCGGTGGGAGTACACGTGACTTGGCTGAAACTGGTAGGGGGAGGGGTACATCCGCTCCATATGTTGAGTCTGCCCATGTACGAGCTGGACGGGTGATCCCAACTGGTTCACACCAGAAGAGGATGGCCGAGCAGCATGGGCATTTCCAGCTGGTAGGGGGAGGTATATGGTTTTGACATTTAATTTTAACATTTTTTTACTAATGCATAAATTATTTATGTATTAACAAATTTGTTTATTGTTTGGTGTCACAGGTGCGACATGTACTGAGGGTCCAATCTCACTACGCGAAGATGAAAGGTTTCCTTCGTATTCCCTTACCTGAAGTTGTGAGGACAATTGTGAGAGACTTTGACTTGCTTCATTTTGGCCACTTCTCCTTGACGATGTTAGATGCGGAGCTGCTCAGTGCCTTCATCGAGAGGTGGCACAATGAGACATCGTTATTTCATCTCCCATATGGAGAGATGATTGTGACTTTAGATGATGTTGCTTCCTTGTTCCATCTCCCAATCGACGACAAATTCTGGATGACTCCTTTATTGAGTGTGTTTCAGGCACAAGAGTTGGTAGTCCGTGATGTTTGTTTGGCCGAGTCAGTGGTGTCATATGAGTTCGCTGATACACGAGGTGTTCACCTTCGTATATGGTGGATGCAAGATAGGTATGATGAGCTCGTTGTTGCTGGTTAGCATTAGGTTGCCGCTATGGCGTACATGCTACATGTGGTAGCATGTACTCTCTTTGCGGACAAGTCTGGTATGTAAGTCGATGCTCGGTATATGTGCATCTTCAGTGATTGGAGTCGCACAATTGGGCTTGGGGTTGTGCAGCTCTGACTCAGTTGTATCATGTGCTGGGGAAGGCGACCCAATTTTCTACGAAGCAGCTAGCTGAATATTTTAGTTTGTTATAGGTATATCTAAATTCATTTTCTAACTTATTTTCTTAATGTTATTATTTCTAATTTACTGTTTGTTGTGATTAAAGTGTTGGATCTATGAGCATATATACGATAGGAGGATCCAACCTTATACACCAGGGGAGCCACGGGCGAATGGGTTGAAGGCGAGGCAGAAACACCATGGAGGCATACTTGAGTACATGAGGAAATTGGATGCGTTGACCGTAGAGAATGTCATCTGGACACCATACGATGAGCATAGAGCCATACATGCGTTTAAGGAGTCGACATTATACTCCGGCTATATGTGGTGCGATACTTTGATTGCCAGGCACCTTCCAGAGAGATATCTGCGTCAATTTAGGTACATTCAGACCATACCACCAACAGTTCTGGATACACCCTCTGAGGGTATTGATAGGTGGTTTCATATGCACTTCGTCAGTTCTACTCGCATCATTGTTGTTAGATCTGCACCTATGCAGTATCTTTCACAGTGTGAGGATGCCTACTTGGAGTGGTATCTCAACGCATCCCATCCACGTATCACTCCATCGACGGTTGATGAAGCACCTTCAGAGGATGTACCTTTTGGTGGCCAGGATCCTGTTGGTGAGGCACCTCCTCCCCCCTCCTCCTCCTCATGGTCTAGCACATCACCATGAGGATGCCCAAAGATTTATGATGATAGTAGTGCTAGCTGATGAGCTCACGCACTTGGTAGATCCTAATGGTAGTATTCTTGCTGGATTAGCTAGGATTGCAACTTAGCCCGTGGGGGCCTATTTAGTATTATTTTTATTTCTAGATGATTTTTATATTGTTGTATTATAGGTATATTATGGCTTAACAATATATTATTATTATGTCTTCATTTATCCCATTACACTGTAGTGATCTTGACTAAAAAACCATAACAACATGATTAATCAATATTAAAAACTTAAACACTACTAGATGCTTCAGGGAGTTTCAGCATCGCCATTGTTTCATCAACTGATTTTGCCAACTGCACATCTAATGTCAGCAGACCCCTTGTTAGCCTACGGCGAAATAATCTCCACATTTTGTTGACGTCTCCATTGTTCTTCAGCTCAATTAGATTATATTTCACACTACCATCCCCTCAATCCCCCCAATCCTCCCGAAACTCGATCTTCAACATCTTTCTATTCTCACCATCAGGCAACAATTCCTTCAACTTCGAAGTCAGACAGACAAAAAAGGTCGTGTCATCCGGGAGCATGAATTCGACAGGTTGATAACCTCTCTTGAAGTAAACTTATGCCTTAATTAAAAATGTTGGAATAGTCATTTTTTCATATATGTTTAACCACAAGACCTAACCCCTATTTATACAAGTGTGCAACAATTCTGAATCTCACAAACTTTCGGTGCAATCACAACCATACAAAACTGTCGGCAAAATCTCAGCCGTTTAAATAAAAAATCTAAAAAACCCTAAAGTTATGCCTACCAGGAATTTCAAAGGGATTTGAATTTTCCTGTATCAAACTGTATTTTTTCAAATATCCGGTTTCATGACAATATGCCATAAATTTGAAATTACCAGTATACCCGTAATTTCAAATGAACTATCCGAAATTTGGTTTCATATTGAAATTTTTTTTATTCCTCCCGAAAATTTGTTACAGAAATTGTTTGTAAAATTTTAGGGGCATTTTTGCTATTATGTAAATTTAGGGGGTGACAAATAGATTCATCGATCCACTGCACAAGGCCTCCAAATTTCAGGGCCTCATATTTTTATTTACACTAGGCCCAATCCAAATTAATATATAACTAAAAAAACACGAAATAGTAAAAAAAATTAAACAAGTATATTGAATACGTGATGGCCAAGTTATTTCAAATTTGATACAACCATAAAAGCATTGTTTAAGTACGTTCCCTTAAAGTGTGTTTAGTTCAATTGAGGGGAGGGGAAGAGAGCAAAAAAATAAATTAAGGTGTATTTAGTTCCCATAAAAATGTAATTATCATTATAATTAAAATGGAATATCTTCCCTCCCTCCAAATCCCTCCAAATCAGAGGGGAGCAAAAAGTGTAATTATAATAAATTAACTTTTATTTCATTATTTATTTATACTTTCTAGCATATTATTTTTTTAATTTTATTAAATATAATGTTTATTTGTCAATTGTTAAATTATTTATTTATAAATTATCTATTATTTCTTAATTTTATTTATCAATTCAATTAAAATATTGTAAATCAGATTCAAATTTTATGTTGCGAATTTAATTAAGAACAACGAGGAATTTTTATTTTTTTTCTCCAATTTTTCTATATGTCTCCTGAATTGTTTTATAATATTATAAAATTTGATTATGATTATGAGCAATGTAAAAGAAAAAAACTCGATGAATTAACAGAATATCAATAGCTCTTGATAAATTTATCATAAAAAAAATCACATTTTTTTTGGTTAAAATTCATAATGTTGATAGAATTAATATAGAAAATTTTAACTTACTACTAAAAATATTTTCAATGTTATTGAATTTATTTATAATTTAAATAAAAATATTAATTTTATTTAAATTTATATTTTTTAGAAAGACTAATTTTTAATATTAAAACAGGGTCTCTGAATTGTTTGATACGAATATATATATATATATATATATATATATATATATATATATATATATATATATATATATATATATATATATATATATATATTTGGTATCATATGTGAATGTGAATGAAACATATGATACGATAAATCTTGTCATGTCAATATTATATTATATCTTTGTTTTGCATCGGATGAACTCTTAATTGATATATACCAACACTGTAAAAAAAATTTCCTCTGTCAATTAATAATATTCACAGTGTAAAATAAAATTTTATGAATTTTTTAACGTATCCAGAGCACACTTGTTAGCACACATTTAATTACATTTTTATTTACAAACCCATTTAATTATAGGTATACTAAAAAATTAAGTTTTTATTTCTCTATTAACCTTTTTAAGAAATGAAATTTTTGTTTAAAAATGATGAATCTTGAGTCTTAACCCAGATTAAAAATGGTGTAGTTAGATTACCTTACGCAACAATAAATGACATGCTATGCCACTACCCACTATCACATCACATAACGTATGGGCACTTGCCCTGCCCTGTCTGCCAATTTCTCCCTCCTTTGACATATTATTTGTTATCCAATTATTCTCATAGTTTCCAAGAATTAATTGTAGATTCCTTTGAATTCAAGTAAAACGAACCCTTGAGATCCGGAGTCTATTTCACATAACTCATTTAATAGTCGGGTCAATAGTTAAAATAGATTTTACTACTACTTAACCTACTAGACTACCAGTTATTGTCTCACTCTTACATCATAATTGGATTTTGATTTATGATTGTAATTATATATACTAGTTTGACCGGAAATATATATTAATTCTGATCCATTTATAAAATAAAATTGTTTAACTAATTTTTTTTAATATTTTGTAATGTAAAATGGATTATATTTTTTAATTTTATCTTTTTAATTAATACTATTTTTTATTATTTTTAATATTAAATAAAAAAAATACTTTAATAAAGATATTATTATCTTCTTTTACTTTTATACTTTTCTTATTAGGTGTGTAGTGATTATGCATTTACATGTAAAATATATTTATTTTATTATAATAGAAACCGTCAATTTGTTGTATATTATTTCCATTTTATATTATAATATGTATTAAAAAATATAATTATTATTGTATAAAAAAATAAATTATGAATGATTTTTTAAAATTATTATTTGTTATTATATAAAAAATTAAATTTAAATAATTAAAATAAAAGAATATAATAAATATTTAAAGGTATAAAATTATATATATTATTTAATTAAATATATAATTTATTTTCTTATTTATATTTAAAATAAGTTAAATATCACACATTTAAATTATATGTTTATAATTATTTGATGTTTTTATTGCGATGATTTGTATTAGCTAGACAAATCTTTTTTGACTAAATTATAATTTTATTGCGATTTTATCAGGTTAATGAAGTTAATTTTCACAATTTAAAATTAAATAATTTTTCTTTTTTTATCACGTTTTTTATTAAAATTCGATGAAGAATATTTTTTAACTTTTATTTTTATTTGGATTAAGCATCCTTTATGCTTGCCTTTAATACCATTCTATTTGCTTAGGAAAAAAATATTGACCGTTTTCTTTTAATTTTCTTAATAATAGTTCGGCTTGAAAAAAAATTAAAACTTCTTAAATATAAATATATTTTTATTTCTAACCTACCCCCAATATAAAGGCAAAAATCATAATAAAATGTCACTTCTCGGCAACCAACTACATTGCCCTTTTCAACTACAAAGACATGATTTGGCAAACTCGAGAGTATTAGGTGTATACTAAGAAATACTTATTGTATATACAATTTATATATACTTTAATACTAATTAAATAAGTATTTTTTTTATATCATCACACTTTTATTTATTTATCTAAAAAATGTAATTGTTCAAAAAAAAATCTAAACATTTTAAGGAATATTTGCTGATTTTACGCTTTAACGGAATATATAAAGTTGATTTATTTTTACTTATTTAAAATATTTGTTAAAATATTTTAATATTACATAGGTTAGACAAATCATTTTTATTTAAAACATTTTTTAATAAAATATATAATTTAATAGTTAGATAATTTAGTAGTAATTTAAAATAAAAAAGTGTAAATAAATATCTTAACAAAGTCAAACCATGGTTTACATTAGGTTGGGTTTTATGCCAATTTTATTTTAAATATCGAAACGGTTTAACTTTAATTTTAAAGCTCTATTTTATCAAATTAAAAAATAACAATGTATTACTACTACACGCTAGAATTAAAGTACTAGACATTAAAAATATGATATCTACGATTAAATAAAGGCACACGTTTGTCTAAGTAAGTGGATATGAGAATAGCAACTGATGTAAGTACTTCGAGGATTAAATATAGGTAATGGTTCTTAGGTACTCATTTATTTTTTTAAATAAAAATTGTTCAATTTATGCCTACGGTATTAGTTATAACGTGAAAAAAAAAACACTGTTAGTGCCTGTAATTAATCTCTAAAATTAACCACAAATAAGAAAGTGAGAGATCGAAAATAGCTTACGCTTTAGTTGCAGCATAGATTGTAAAAAGAGGATGCGAAGGCACCACCACGGCAGCACCGGATCCAATATTTACGATTGTACCCTTTTTCCTCTCCATCATTCCACCCAAAACCGCTCTCGTTATTCTCGTTGTACTTTCCATATTAACCCTAACAATCTTCATCCACGTTTCCTCTTCCACTTCATGAAAGAACATAGCCTTAGGGTAAGTAATTCCAACATTGTTGATCACAGCTCCAAGATCCAAATCCCTAGCCAAAGCTTCTATTTCCTCAAGACCTGCAGAAAACTCACCGGAAAAATCGATCGTAACGGTTTTGATCTGAACGTGAGAGTGTTTTGTTTGGATTTCGTTTCTAACTTTTTCAAGTTTCTTTGAGTTTCTACTGACAAGGATGAGGTTGAGACCTCTCTGTGCTAACTGGTGGGATAAGGCTTTTCCGATTCCGTCGGTTGCTCCGGTGATTAGAGCCCATGAACCGTAGGTTTTGAGGAGGTTTTTCTCGGATCGGAGACAGGTTTTGAAGATCCATGTGGTGAGTTTGGTGAGGTGGTTGAGTGTTAGAGTTAAACCAAGGAGGAATGGGAAGAAGATGAATAGTGCTTCAAGATGATGCATGCTGCTATTCCTATCCTTTTTGATTGTGATTGTGACGTGTGTATTGAAATTTGAAGTGTTATCTTTTTACTGTCTTTTATTCATTTATTTCTATTCGGTGGGTCGTTCTTTGTTCCTTTTTAGGAAGCCATAGTGAGAGGAGATGGTTGGCCTTAAATACGTTTCCTACCTAAAAACTATTACTATACATGTACGATGAGAATTTTGAAGTTTTCATATTAGATAATCTAACTATATTTTGCGTGCATTATAAATTTGATAAGAACTATTAGTTCTCACTTTTGCTTACTTTTACTGCGTGAATAAGGAGTTTCGGTTCCAACCCCCACCATCTAATATCTACTTTTTCTTTTATAGGAATTTATTATTTTTGTTATTATTTATTACAGAATTTCATTGGAATACACGTAAAGTAATTTTAAGTGAATGATAACCGTCAGATCTAAAATTATATTTAATTTTTATTTTAATTATATTTAAAATAATAATTATGAATGGTTATGATGGATTGATGGTGTAGAAAATTTATAATAATTAAACTCTTATTAAAACTGAAGTATTATTTTTATGAGTAATGTTATTTAGTACCAATGAATTTGAAGAAAAGAAATATAAAAATGCACACATATATTTTAGAGATTAATTTTAAATTGATTTTAAATTTTAAATTTAAGTTTCAATATTAGATAATCTAACTATATTTTGCCTGCATTATAAATTTGATAAGAAGTATTAGTTCTCACTTTTGCTTACTTTTACTTCGGGAATAAGGAGTTTCGGTTCCAACCCCACCATCTAATATGTACTTTTTTTTTATAGGAATTTATTGTTTTTGTTATTATTTATTAAAACTGGAGTATTATTTTAATGTTACAATGAAGATTAAGGGTCCGTTTGGTTCAATTGAGGGAGGAGAGGGGATAGATTTTTATCATGGGGAGGGGAGAGAAAGGGAAGGGAGGGGAGGAATTATATATATATATATATATATATATATATATATATATATATATATATATATATATATATATATATATATATATATATATATATATATATATATATATATATATGGTTCAAAATACGAAAGAGAAGGGAAGACATTTTATTTACAAATATATTTGGTTCACAGGGGGAGAAGAGTTATTTTTCATCTAATTTACATTTTTATCCTTCTAATTTTATCATAAGACTCGTGATATCCCCTTCCCTCCAAATTTCCCCAAATCGGAGGGAAGAAAAAATTGGATCACGAGAGGATTTGGTCCCCTCCATCTACCTCTCATCCCCCTCTTAAAATTTGAATCAAACACAAAAACTAATAAATATCCCTTCCCCTTTCATCCCCTCCATTTACACTCAACTAAACAGACCCTAAGAGTAACGGTTATTTGTGCCTAAACCTACAACAATTAACACAATCATATTCTACACTAAGGTTATTATTGGTGGGATTACTATTCTCAGGGTATTCCCCAGAAAAAGTTACAATTGTCCATAATGTCTGGAGATGCATTTTCTAACGCGTTTTTTACACACTTTTCAGTGCAAATAAATTAAACACTTTATTTTGCCAAAATTTGATTCGGACATTCATCTCAGTGTATCATAAAGGTGAGTTTGGTTATACATCTCAGTAAATACCTTTAATTTAAAATTCAGTTGGTGGTCCGGAGATGCATCTTCAAACACTTTTATTTCATACAGTCGTGTGTGACTCTTCCCTCTTTCTCCTCTAGCTTTTAAAAAAGTCACTCAACATAAAAAAAATTGCGATCTTTCTCAACCATTCAAGTTTGTCGCCAAATGAAGCACTCACGTCATTTTACTTCATCGGTTGCAAAGTTACTCACTCCATTCTGACGGTCTATCGATGTTTTGTGGATATGGGGAACTTAGACATATATGTTGAACTTTTTTAAGAAGGTAGTCATCAGTTGATCCTCGTAGAAGGCATGATTATTGAGTCATGAAATGCCTTGTAGTAAAAGTGTGGTGGTGGTGGGGGGGGGACTGAGGGGTTATACATGCCCAATAGTTTATGTTTGGTTGTATTTTTTTTGTATTTTCGGTACATTTAATAACTGTATGACTTTTTTCATAATTGTTTAGTACATTTCAATCGGTTAATGTATGTGTTTTCCTTCTAATCTATAGCGTAAAATGACCTAAAATATATTGGTCTAAAAGTATAAAATTTACGATAAGGTTGTTGCTTAGAAAACATTCAATGGGTGTTACGGAGATGCATCTCTGAATACATCCAAAATATTATTCGAAGATGCATCTTTGGATCTGTTTTAACAAAAATAAGGTGTGTAGCTGAATTACGAAAGACTTGTGTGACTCAGGTGCATTCAGATATGCATCACCAGACAAAGTAAGGACATTTTGGATTTTCAGAGGTCTGTGTCCCACTCTATGGGGTGGAAACAGTAATTCCCTTAATCATTACACCACACCACATGTTCACTAAAAAAATCCAAATTTTCCAGGAGAAATACTCCTCACAACGCAAGAATTCTCCTTGCAATGTTCAATTTTGAGAGGAGTATAAACACCTCGAAAAAAATGCTTGTCCCAACTATTTTTTAGGTGAAAAACAACTCTTCGCAATGTTGCTAGGTGAAAAAATCCTCGCAACGTAGTATGGGGAAAAACTCCTGACAAAGTTCTATTGGATGGCGCTAGCTATATGTCTGCTAAGATGTGATTTGACATGCTTTGCTAGGAGTTTTTCGCTTTGCAAAACATAATTTTTCTAGGAAAATAAGGGAAATAATAATTCGAGTTTCGCTACACATAACTTTCTTAGCTGGAATTTCTTCATAAGTTTGAGATTGAGTTTGAGGTGGAGAAAATATTGTTGAGGATAATTGGTATATAACAATTTCATTCTATATCTTGAGGAATTACTAGCACTACCTTTACCAGATGTAGAAGTCAAATTAGACATGTTTACCTCAACAAATAAAACCATTGATCTTGTTTTCTCTTATGTTTGAGGTTTCTTGAGTTCTAATAACATTGTTGTAATGATATATTTTTACTTGGATCCAAGAGGAGACATCTTGCGTAAAAGTAAGGAAAGTCAACATATGTGTGAGGGACGAGTTAGCCTGTGAAGCCACCGACAACCCGAAATGGGACATGAAGTCGCTTGGGTCTTAGTAAGCGCACACCCGATTGAACTTAGCCCACCTCAGACTTTTCTCACTTTTCTAGTAAATGTAGGAGATATCAGGTCCCATTATAATGAACTAGAAGAATGGGTCAAAGAATGAATAAATATTTCCTCCCCATGATTTAGTAATGGAGGGGAAATAATATTTATCTATCCTGAACCATAAGCTTCTACAAATACCTTAACCTTTGGGTTGGGGGAGAGAGATCATAACTTACTAAGCATAACACATAAAGATAAAGTTTCTCACCTCATGTGAGCTGCCTCTTGTTGAAAATTATATTAGGTGGGTAATAATTTTATGTCTCCACAAGGATTGTAGTGATATTATTGTTGTTCTATAGTTCAAAGAGTTTTAAGTGAGAGTTTCAAAAGAGTTTTGTTTGGTATCATATGTTTTCACAAGTTTTAGTAGTAAAAAGTAAATTCTAGAAAGATGTTTATTTAACAAGACAAATCAAGAATAAATTTCATCAATCTAACTTGCATATATTCATTCAATCAAGCATGTGAATTTGTTTACGATCAATACAATCATGTATCCTCTCAATACCGTTTATATCTAAAGTGGTTTCGTGATTATAGTCGTATTAATTACTAGATGATGTCTCATGATAACAATCAGCACAATAAACTTAAAGATTTATACAAAGTGATATCAACTCACAAATCCATGTCTAGAGTTTGCTCAGTGAAGATGAATAACTTAGGTCAAGATTTGGAAAATACCTTTCAATAATGATTCAGATCAAATATGTATCATTAAGAACAAGGATATTCATCATACATTGATCATTAAATTATTCACATATAAAAGATTAAAGAAAATACATACAATCTTAAGGAAGACTACACCTACCATTGATACAAAGGATTTAGCTACCAAAAACCATGGTATCTTACTTCACAAGGAAAGGAAGATGATGAATGTGCATCCACAATGAAGAATAGATAATGGATGTGAATCCAACTTCTATTTGACTAAGATCACCCATTGGATGAAGAAATGATATTTATAGGGTTTTTGTGCTCTAAGGAAATGTTGTGTAAAAGATTATATCGAAAATGCAAGAAAAAATACATAAATATATTTCCAAGTCTGCACTAGCTCACACAACGAGCTCCACTTTTAGGCACATCAAGTTCCTCTGAACAGTTAAACCGCCCTTCAGAAAATATATGAGCTCGCACAACGAGTTACCTCGCTCAGGCATCGCACAATGACCATTGAGATATTCAGCTAATGCCTCTAAAATGTGTTGGCTCTCTTTCCCTTCGCTTTGAGGTCGCACAACAACCTCGTTTTCCCTTCGCTAGCAACTCACACAACGATCTAGATGATTTTCTTCTTCTTTTTCTTTGGCTTCCTTTTCCATTCTTTTGTGTCTCTTTCTTTGATGTTTATGTATAATTCCTGCATATTAACACACAAATAAATGAATGCTAAGGCTAATGCAATTCTATTTAATATTTACACAATAACATAGAATAAATCATCTAAAATAGAACTAAAGAGTTGAAAAATGCCCTGAAAAATAGCTCAATTTAAGACATGTTTGGCATTCCACAAACTGTCCCCAACTAAGATCTTTGCTAGTCCTCAAGCAAAGTATGCCCCTTATGAAAACAATTGGATTTTCTCAAGCATAAAAATTCACCAAGAAAGGATTAACGGTTCAAATTCAACATACGAATGCGCACAAGCAATGTTCACTACTTCCTAGAATCAAACAATGATAATGAATTTAGTTCTTAAAACAAATATCATCCAATGCTTCAAATAACAACTAAATTCTCATACTTGAATCACTATAACACTCTTCTTCATATTATGGATGAATAAATTTGCACATTTTGAATACGCGGGACAATTACACTCACTTGAAAAACAATGCTAACAACAAATTCAATTCATGCATTCATCTAATAATCATAGCATAAATTATGGAAGTAAAATATCACTAAGGTCTTGTAAGGTTGTAGCTTGGTCGGGTTTCACAATAAAGGGTCATTTATTAGGCTATTGAAACGAAGTTGCCAAGCAAAAGAAACATTCACAAAACACGTTATTTACAAATCACAACTTCTTTCACCATTTTCTTTTCTCTATTTCTCACCATTTCAAACTTCTTTTACACAACTATTTTTCATCTTCTATTTTTTTCTCTTTCAAACAAGCTTTTTTTTTTCTTTCCTTTTTTACAATCATATTCACAATTTTCTTTTCTTGTTCAATTTTTTTAGCAACCGGTCATTTTTCCTTCACTTTCCCCAACTTGAATACAATTAAACCTTAAGTGAATGCTCCTTGTTTTTTATGGCAAGGAAATCAGTTTAAAACAATAATCAAAGTTCAAAGGTTTCAAGATTTTTTTTTATAGAACCACAAAATTCAATGATGAACTAAACTTTCAAGTTTATTTATATACACCATCACCAAAATGGGTTCTAAATTATTTTAAGACTCAAAGGGGTTAACGAATACTCAATACTCACAGGGTGAGTCACTTTTTGAATATGGTTGTGCTAAATTATCAATAAAGTGTCTTGATCATTTCTAAAGTTTCCACAAAATCACAAAATTCAAAAGAGTAAGCATGAATTAAATGAGTTAAACAAAGTTATCATCCATTCAAGCATTTAGTACACAATGGAGGTTTCTCACAATTTGTGGTTTTTGGGACCTAAGTGACTCAGGCATTCAAACAAGTTACAAAATGAAACAAGAATATTCATATGTATAAATCACAAAATTCTTAGTAATTCTAACATTCTAAAAAGCGGTAACCAGTACCTTGTTTGCATTCATCACATTAAAATTCCTATCATTACCATCCAAACTTGGTAGAATCTTCACTGAATACTTTTTAAGCAAAATAGCAACCAATCTTTGGAGTTCTCATCATCCCATTCATTGTAGAAGCATAAAATTCAAAACAAATTAACAACCATAAAAAACTAATTGAACATTTAAAAGATGAAACATTCAATTCATATATCATAAGTTTATGAT
This sequence comes from Lathyrus aphaca, assembly GCA_963966055.1. Taxonomy (NCBI): domain Eukaryota; kingdom Viridiplantae; phylum Streptophyta; class Magnoliopsida; order Fabales; family Fabaceae; genus Lathyrus; species Lathyrus aphaca. Next base: position 64,001,718 of record OZ014521.1, read on the forward strand.
GCAACACCAACACAAGTAGTATCAACTAAAGCATAAAGCACAAATGAAATAACATAATAATATCTAACATACTAAAACCTAGTAGTATCCAAAATAAACTGAAAAATAAACCAGGGCCGGTCCAACATGAACAAAGGCCTAAGGCGAATTTTATAATAAAATAGTTTAAGTTATTAAGAATAAAAATTTATTCTTTATCTAAATTTTAAATCACTATTTTTAATTGACAAATTACTATTTGAATTTCAATAATTATTTAAAATTTCAACTTTGTTTATAATCTAATATTTTTGAGTTTTTTTTACTAATAGATTTTTATTTTTATTTTTTCTATGTTAGTTGTTGGATTGTTTATTTGTTTATTCAAATCAACTTTAATGTTAAATTAACTTTTTTGCCATTCAATTATTTTTTTTAAAAAAATTGAATATTGAATTTAAATATTTAGTTAACAATACTTTAAATAAAATAAAATAAAATAAAATTCCTAATAAAGACAAATAAGAAAAAAATATTTCAAAATAAAACAATTAAACAAATATAAATATTTTAAATTAAAACTAGATAAAAAAAGTTACTATATGAATAAACTATATTGTAATCTTTTTGCTATAATTGAGAGGTTACACTCTAATACAACTGATTAATATTTAATTAGAAAAATATTTAGTCTCGTATACTCTCTCATCTATTAATTAGAAAGATAAATACACTTATATGAATCATATATGAATAGTTTCGTATTTTTTATATTATAATTCATAATTAATCTTATATATTACCATTTTATGAAAAAGAAGAAGATGATAATGGTGATTACAATATTTAAATGCTAATGAACATTGTTTTGACATGATGTTATTATTAAGTATTTGGAAAAACAATTGGAGGCCCTAGGCCATTGCCTAGTTTGCCTACCCCTTAGGTCAGCATTGAAATAAACTACAACATAATGAAAATATAGCAATGAAAAAACTAAACAAGAAACTCCACTTTGTCAAAATAAGGAAGTAAGCTTTTATGATCATGCTCAAAACATCACAAACTACTCCTCGTCGTTAGCAAACTCAGAGTCAGTACTTAAATCCTCATCATCACCATTACCACAACATCATCATTCGCCTCAGCATCATCGGCAGCAGTTGCACCCACCCCTCTCTATAAAAAAACATGTCCTCAGGCTAACTAGCACGTGCCAATAACTACTCCCTGGAAATAATTGAATGATCGACAGTGGGCTCCCGTACCTGCAGCTGTAACTGTTGCATAAACTCATGAATACAAATGATAACTCACAATTGAAGTTACTTACTTCCCTCTAATTAGGATTAAAACTCTGGAGGTTAGCTACTCCAGAGCTTGTACCCACACCAGAACTGGAAGCCTCTCTAACTTTGTCTCCAACTCTCCTCTTTGGCTTGCAAAACCTTGATGCATAAGCATCATTAATAGCAATAGTAAAGGATGGCGGCAAGAATGTAGCTTTGCATGCCCGTGCACACATAAAGACATAATCAAACATGGGAAAACTAATGGGAAATTAAATTTGGCCCCCACTTTCACACCTCTCTCTACCACTATCCGCATCTCATCATCAATGATGAAGGCCACATCCATATGAGTATGTAGAAGAATGTTATGCACCAGGTGTGCCATATCAATCGCAAATGTAGAAAAATACGTCCATGGTTTGATATTATGCAACACTAGTAGCAACACAAGTTGTGCCACAAGATGCATGTCCTCTCTCTTAAATCTAACTGGAACCCCGGATGGATTCAACTTCACACTATTTCCTTCCCTCAGAAGATCATAAGTCATAGTTGCTATAGTCCTATGCATCCTCAACTATTGATGATAAACAGTTGTCTCACCATCACCAATAGTTAACGGCCTCCTTAACACTTCATTGATTGTGTCTCGATCAAACTTCACCTCCCGACCGCTCACCATAGTGGTCCATGTGAAGTTTTCTTCCTCATTAGGGAAGGTGTTCATATATAACTCCCTCACTATGTCCATATTGTAACTCTCACATGGATGGATCAGATGATCCCTTTTATTCTTTTCCAAAACCAAATGGGTCGTGTGAAAGGGTCCTTCGGGATAAATGTTGAAAACCTATTAAGAAAAAATATCCCTCTTATCAAGGTTCAGATACCTCTCATCCTACCTAGAACCTCTAAAACATATGGTGTCATATGGTTGTGGTTGTGGTTGATGAGAGGAGCCTCCCGGCTCCGTCTTCTGCTTCTCCGAAACTCTGGTTCTAGGTGGTGCCATTTGAAATCAACAACACAAAACAAAGCACCAACACCATCAAACTAAATGTTATAAAGGCAATGAAAATTGAAAAAGAAGACAATAATTGAGATATAAGAAAACACACAAAAAACCTGTGTTGTTATCATGGTCGCCTAAGCTCGCACAGCGAGCTGAAAGTTAGCTCACATTGTGAGCCTGCGAAAACTGAGAATATTGGTTTCAATAGTCATCCAATAACACAATAAATTTCAATCATTTTCAATGATTTTCAATATTCTATTTCAATAAACATCACAAACAACTACAACAACACATAAAATGGCCCATGACATTGCAAATTCTAGTTTTTACACTTTCCAATTTAAACCTAACATTTATACACGTTCAAAATATTTCAATTTCATCTTCACAACAATTGTACCTGCAATCCAATTGAAGTGATACATTCCCAACACAACCTAATACCAAGAAGTTATGTTCTACTCAAAGTTCATTCAAACCCTAACCACAACTTTCTAATGTAGTGAAACATGAAACATGGAAACAAACCTGGAGTTAGTGCAATCAAGATAGAGAATAGAAAACAGAAATTTGAAGACCTGGAAATTTCCCCCCTTTTCTTTTGGTACGGTTAAAAGATACGGAGAGAGTGTGACGTTTTTTTGAGTGTGTGTGAAATAGAGTGAAAAAAGTGAGTAGAACACTATACTAACCCCACAAAATCTGAAACAAGAATGTGGGTGGGCCTAAGCACCTGAACCAACTAAAAAAATAAAAACAAAACAAAATGATGTGGCAGACAAACTTCCAATCTACCCAAAAATTTGCAAGCTTGCACAGTGAGCTATAGACGACCTCGCCCAAACTTGCACAACGAGCTGAAGACGATGGTGACAATTTTTTTTTCATAATTGTTTCCTTGGACATTTCATGCCAGTGAAAACTATTACTCATGAGTCTTATTTTTCATTATGTTCATCCTCGACCCAGTTAAATTCACTCATTCTTACAAGAGTGGTTTTTTTGAAGTACTGGTCTTTGGGTTCACTTCCACCTGGCCCTTTCTTCTTACCATATTAGGATAATTCCTCTATTCTCCGATGAGGTACAAATGAAGGAGTATTTATGTGATTGTTATCAATGGCTCAATTGTGAGGAATGATTTCTTCCTAGAAAAATGTCTCCTTCTTGGCAAAAGAAGAAACTGATTGATATTTACACTTTTATCAGTGTGTTTGACCATGTAGAAAGGCAAAAGCTCTTTGGTGAGAATGGATACTAGAGAAACCTAATGTGTTTTTTTAAATAATAATCAACTTTCATCATGCAGATAATATAAGTCGGTTGTAGAAGCTTCTTGTGCTTGCCAAGGACCAGAGTCTTATGACCAACTCATATGGTCAAATTATGGAGACTTTCACTGCCTCGAGTACTCTTGCTCTAGTGGTTTAGATGTTTATGATAATTACTGCCTCTATAATAAATGTGATTAATGTATTGGTTCAACTCCCGAGTTGTACCAACTGACTACAATGGTTTTTAACCTTTCTCTTTGTAAGCTTTCACCATCCCTTTCTCTTATAAGAGGAATCATAGTGATTGTTTGTCTACTCCTTATGAATGGGATGTTTTTCTAAGCGGGCTAGTTTATTAGAGTATTCTGAGTCGGAGGCTATTACTCATTTCTTTCGACTCCCTATTATTCTCCCATATCAGGTACCCAACACCCAAATGAATTTGTTGTTAAAGTGGCCCTTCAGGACCTAACTTTTGTTCGATACTTATATGTGGCTGACAAACATATTTTTTTGGATGCTTATCGCACCTTGTTCAGGGTTGAATCTATAATTTTGATTGTAGTCTTTAGGCAGGATGATATGTTATTTTCTAGAAACCTTTCTAGAGAGCGTGATGAATTGAAGGAGAAGTGTGAGGCTCTCGAGCGAAAGGATTTCAAGATCGAGGAAGAATTGGTTGAGTTGCAAAAAAATGGTTGAGCTGACTAAATATTTGTAGGAGAAAGTTAGGCATTATGGTTCTCTGTCGGCTTTGGTCACTCATATAACATATTTAAAGGCTTCTCTTGCTGAGGGAGAGAAACATTGAAATAAATTTTTGGAAAATATGGCATAGACATACCGTAATTTTGAAGCAGATCAGAGAGTTATACAACAAAAGAAAGATGATCAGACTAAAATTCTGAAAGGTCTCAATGATGACATGGCCGCTACCCGGAGGAATTCTCAAGAGTCTCTGTTATGTAACGCTTGAAGATTGAAAGGATCCAGGATGGAATCTTGTACAAAGCACTTTCCTTATAGTATTTCAAGCACTCTCGATTTGTCTTAGAGTTTTGATGCAGGAATACCCAGGATAATTCAACCTTATCGAATTTGCACAAGACAGATGAAAATTTGAATGTAGCGAAGAGTGTTGGAATTGTAATTATTTTGTGTGTGTTGATTTCTGAATTCTAATGAGTATTATATATGCCACTTGGTATAGTTTCACAAGGTTGCGACCCTTGGTGAAACAATTCTATTTACCAAATGTTTTCATGTTTGGCCAACAACATCATTCCAAGAGTACATTGCATACTTTCATATTTCAACATTTCATGAAGAGTTGCGACGTGCCTAAGTGCTCAAGTGTAGCCTTAAGCTGCCACTAGCACCTCTACACCCACGCCCTCGGATCCGGTCCCGGAGCCGCCGACCGGCCCGACGGAGCGCCACCGACGTCTCCTCATTAACGCTCTGATGCTCACTAGCGCCTCAAGCTGCCACTAGCGCCTCTACGCCCATGCCCTCGGACTCGGAGCCGGTGTCGCTGATGGTGACACCGACGAGAGGTTGTTTGGAAGAGACAAGTGGCATAATGCTTGGGACCACTACACTTGTACTTTGTCCTCTTTGGTCTTTTGGTGAGTTAATGATATTAACACTTTATAAATTTTTTAAAGTGTGCTCCAATTTCTATGTGGGACTATTTCACAAGTATTTAATATCATTTACCTGCTTATCCATTTATTATCATTTTTGAACATCTCTAAAGTAATTAATCTTATTAATTACAAAAGTCTCTCCAGTGGATCATAAAATTCATGTACCAGGTCTATGATCTGATGTTAAAGCAGACATAAGGATTTTGTCTGGGCATTTCTATCATTGTCGGCCAACTATATCCTTTCTAGTTGTTTTAGGAGAAGATGTCAGAGATGGCGTTGGCGTTTGAGGATGTTTTTGCTCCCCTTTCTCTTTTATTTTTGCCTTGCTCCTATAAGTTTTTGTCAGGCTTTTATGCCTCAGCTTGTAATTACCTTTTGCTTCCAGGTACTTTTGGTTTCATAATGTACTCCTTTTAGTCGTAATTTCTATTTGATTAAGATCTGAGGAGCATAATGGTTTGATTCTGACCCCTGTAATTAATAGAGTTTGTTTGCTGCAAAGAGCGATAAATGATATTTTTTTAAAGTGAAAATAACCTTAAGTTTTTTGTGAGGTCATGTTTGGTTGCTTTATTCAAGAGTGTGTTGTGTTAAGATTACACATTTTATTGGCATGATGTTTGACCAGCAAGATGCAGACATAATTGAAATATGCGTACGTTGATAATGCACCAGTTCGACTTGATGTGACTGAGCTTTAAGTCGTATGCATAACGTTAAATTATTGATCCATCTTAGCAAAACCATATGTTGATTTCGCAATTGTGAGGAACAAGGCCGGCTAGATGCGGTTATGCTTTAAATTACACTTGTAATTATTTCATGTGAGATCGACTATATGCGGTTATGCATTGAATTATATTCATACTGATGGGGCATAAGACCGTCTAGATGCAAATGTGTTTTGAACTTCACTTTTATCATATATATATATATATATATATATATATATATATATATATATATATATATATATATATATATATATATATATATAGGATCATTCCTTGGCTTAGGGTAGAGTATCCTCGTACTTGTCCTCCAAGTAAAATCTCGGATCAAGATGGACGTATACGGGCTACACTTGGATCAAGATAGACGTCTACGGGCCTCACCCCTCACGTCTCTTGGCTTGGCTATATTTGTACAGGGTGCGCCAGCTGTACAAAAACTAGTGTAATCTATTACTAGTGGTATATGATTGTTGTATTTAGACGTAAAAAATGTCTCCTACTGTACCCTTAGGGGATTTGGTTGCTATAGTCGGATGTGCAAAACATCTCTAACAGCTCCCCTGAATTCTTTAGACATGCTCGGTGTTGTGTTTTATTGATTGTAATAGTCAGAAGTGCAAAGCGTATCCAACAACAACCCTAAAATCTTTAGGTGTGCATACCATTGTGGGGTATTGATTGATGTAGTCAGACGTGCAAAGCATCTTCAATAACACCCCTGAAATCCTTGTCTCGGGCGTCAACTTCGTTGGTTGGACCCAACTTCAATGTTTATGTGTTCACACTTCGATGCCTTAAAGAGGGAATAAGACAGAACGCATAACGGTATTATATATATATATATATATATATATATATATATATATATATATATATATATATATATATATATATATATATATATATAGTTAAACTTGATTGTTATGGCTGTTATCTCGGGACAGAATAACAAAATAAATAAAATTGTGTCAGACCGTGTCGTTCCCACATATGGGTGACTCGGCTAAAATGACTGCAATAATGGGACTGGGTTCAAAACGACATCGCATTATCCTTAAATGATATTACCCTTCATTTTTAAGGATAATAAGATTATTTTATTGAATTTTATTTGCATTTGCAAACTACTTTCGCTCAAGACTTCTGACTTTTATTTTAAATTATGGATACTTCATGAGTTTTGATTAATTTATTTTAACTTATAACAATTATGTGTTCATTAATATTAACTATATTAGTAGTATATGAGTCAGTTAAATATCAGTTGTTCCGCTTCGCACTCTCGTTTCTCCATTTTTTAGAATATGAAAATATGATAGAAAGCAGAGTTATATATATATATATATATATATATATATATATATATATATATATATATATATATATATATATATATATATATATATATATATATATATATATATATATATATATATATAAGAATAGTATTTTTATTTGAGAATATGTGAATGAATTTGAACCATTAGATTAAAATAAAGGGTAGCGATTAAAATTTCACTTAAATTTTGTGTCATTTTCATTCTCATTTAACTTTTTCTCTCTCCCGTTATCAAAATTCCTTAACATTGTTGATCCTTCTCTCTCTCTCTCTCTCTCTCTCTCTCTCTCTCTCTCTCTTCTTCTTCTTCTTCTACCAACCTTCTTATAGTGAGAGATCTCATTTTCGACGTTGTTTTCTTTCTCTGTGTGTCGACTTGTTTTTTTTCTTCAGAATTTATTTAGATTGTTACTCGGTATGTTATTATTCATGACAATGTTTCATTTTCCTATTAATCGTGAATTTGTTTTTATTTGCATTGCACTACCACTATGTTTTCTATCTAATTTATATTAGTTTTATTACATGGATCTTCATGCACTTTCACAGATACGACGTTATTGTTTTGTTGTAGAACCAAAAATGGAGAAGATTACGGATGTCGCAGTGCAACAAAACTTCGTAAACGATTCAATGGTTCATTTTATTGGACCGAAGGTTGCGATCATGACACATCTTGAATCAGAGTCGTTGATCTAAAACTTATGCTACTAATCTCTAGTACGAAGGATCTAGGGGTGTCTGCATGGTTAATACTCCATTGTCCAAGTTATTTTAGAATTCAAGACAATTGTAGTGTATGTGGAGATTAAAGATTGTATACCAGAAACCCTCTTAAAAATATATTTATACCTTTGGCCTCATGGAGTGGAAAATATGAATGAGTCTCATCTTATTAGGCCTTTGGCCGGCCTAGAACAACTACTTGTAAGAAAATTCATCATAAAAGTTAAACTAATTGGTTGATAAACTATTCTACCATCATATGTATATTTAATTTTAATAAAATGCATATTATATATCTTTCAAATAATTTTTTTTATCAAATATCTCTTTTTATATTTCTCTTTTTAATATTAGTAATAAAAATAATCTTATTAAGAAAATTTACAAATTCTATTTTTCATACAAAAGTAAATATATACCATAAAATACGTAAAAAGTCAAGTCTTTACGACCAAATTATTGGATGGAGAGGGTTGTACACTCTTCTCTCCAAACACCAAATTGATCAACATATATTAGATAGGACTTTATATCATTAAATATAGGAATTAAAAATATATTTAAATTTTTTCGACTCCTTAATTTCTCTAGATTCTAGTCCTTGTGATTCTTGCGTTGTAAATCAATGGACATGCGCCAATAGTCAAGAAGTTGGTTCGGGATTAAGCGAGCAAAAGCCCATTGAATAGAGTGAGGCCAATAAGGTGTGCATCTTGGTTCATACCCTCTTTTACGAATAACTGCTCTAGCATAACCTTCTGGTGTTGGTATGATAAGGGAACCTCTTCCAATATATGTTATTCTTGATACCATTTTCGCCGCAACATATAGTGGTACCTGTCGCTCCCGGGATTTTCATCCTAGTACAAACGCGAAAGTGGCGCGGAAAGGTTAGAGTCGCCAGCCAGACATTTTTATCCCGAATGAATGGGAAAGGTAATGTTGCACAAACCTGAGGAAGAAGGAAAGGACAAGGTCCTGCGAACCAAAGAGACTGAGTTCGGGAGTCGGTTACGACCTGGGAAGGTATTAGCACCCAGATCGTCCGCCGTACCCGACGGGATCCACGCTTGCAAAAGAAACTGTTTCAAAGGGTGAGGGTATGAAAACTGCGGCAAAAGAACATGAAAAGGAAAAGAAACTGGAACTGGAAAAGAAATGAAATAAGAAACAAAGAGAAAAATGTAGGGAAAATAAAGATTGTGCTCGAACGGGCCCTACCCCGCTGCCTACGTACCTCATCAGGATAATGAGGATCAGAGACGCCGTAGTTCCCCTAACTAGGGGTACCAAAAGGAAATTGCTTGTGAATTAAAGGCTTGAACTGCCTATGTCAATGCTCAGGTGTTGCAGGCTCGGACGACGAGTGCGTAACCGTCTCGCAAAGTGACAAGTAGGAGCAAGTTCGCGTACGGAGCGAATGAGGTGAGAAAAGAATTCCCGAAGGAAAGACGCTTATTGTTTGTTTGTGTTTTTTAGAAGCTTTTATGAGTGTGTCACAAGGAAGTGAACTCAAGCTCTTCTCCATGGAATGTACACTTGTCACTACATTCCAAGATGGAATAATAGAACAAGCACACTCAAGTAAGGAGAAGATCCCCAAAACTTGAACCCAAAGATTAGGGCCTAGGCTCACTAACTTGTTTACTTATTAGGTGTTTTGATTATTTACATGTGAAGAAGTGTTTTTTATGCTTTTCTTTTATGAAGAAGATACCTTGATCAGACTTGTGCATCACAAGGTAAACTTGTACTATCCCAAGATGGGAAGACTACAAACATACCTCATGGGATAAGGCTATGGATCAAGACATCACTTCACATTTATTAAAGTATCTTTTAAGAGTTATGAGATGAGAAGAGAAGAAGAACCAAAAGGATTTCAAAGGAAAAATTCTAAAGGGGGACTAAAATAATCCTAAGTGTTAACATACATGGATGTCCTAAGGGTTAGTGAGGTTTCTATCCTAATGAAGAAAGAAGAAGAAGATAGAAGAAGGGATGAGAAAGGCCTAGGCCCAACAAAAAAAGGTTAGTTCACATAAACATAAAAGGAAAAGATAAGAATTAGAGATGTGGAACTCAATTCCCACATCTCATACTTACCATAGCCCCTGCAAGGTTAGTATGCACAAGTGAAACAAAAATGAGCAAATTAACATGACATCATCCAACAATCAGAAGTGAAATGGAATGAACAAATGCCTAATGCCAATTCAACTCAAAGAAATGAAGATGAGAGCCTTATGATTTAAAATGTGGCAACATGAATACATATGGAAACAAATGCGCACTTATGAAAGATGTAATGCAAAACACACAAAATACAAGCGCAAAGTTCAAAACCAGAATCAAAATGATATAAATAATGGCCTAAGAGGCCATCAAGATGAAGAGAGAAGTCACACAATACCAAACAATATCAAAATAGAAGCAACGGAACCAAAAGATGGAATTTAAACACTTAAAGAAACAAATGACTTGAATATGAAGCAAATTCAAAAATTCAGAAGAAACAAGACCTATCCTAGGACCAGGAAGGTACCCACACCCCAAAGGAATCCCAAATAAGAAGAAGAAGTTGGCACAAGTGCCCTTCTAAGCCTATAAGAGATCTAATAAACCGAAAGAAGCAAAATGGGACAAGGTGAGAACAAAAATCCACAAATAATCAACCAGCCATCTAAAAATTCTACAACTGAAACCAAATGATCTTAAAACACATTATATCAACTTGCCAAAAGTATTTGCAAAAATTCAGAAAGGAACTAGGTCAAATGGAGGTACGAACACAAGTTAGGACAGAAAACTTACATCACAAGATACCAGACCAAAACTCCAGAAATAATTTTCTAAAAATTCTGAGAAAAATCACATGAAAACTACAAGATCTTAGGAACACAATTCAAAAAGAATGGTAGAAAATGACGTGGTGATCACGTGTTCAATTTGACATCACCATTTATCCTTTCAATTCTTTCTCCTTTTTTTTTTGTTATAATTTTCATGACATAGAACAAATGTGAGTTTCTTTTTTGGAACAAAAGGAAATGGGCTTAATGCTATAGAAAATGACTTTCTAATGAGGGTTAATGGTAATACAACAAGTGTGTTTGTATGAATAGATGGATAAGTATGGTTTAAGAAATGATTATTTGAATATGAATAATAAAAATGAAAATGAATAAAGAAATTGTTATAAATTGTGATAAAATGAATGGATAGAAAATTGAATTAAAATGGAAAGGATTATGATATAAATTGGATATGAACTTGGAATGGGCTTTTGGACTTGAAAAAGAGTATGGTTATTAAAAACGGATGAATGGATAGGAAATAATGGAAATGTTGGATATGAATATGGATTTAAATGATCAAAAAATTGGGAGAATTCGAAATACGGACGACGGTTGAGAAATTGGCTTAAATGGATAATTCGACAAGAGTTATACTTTTGTGGGACGAACCAATTATCACCAATACACACATAACCACGAAATATTGATTCAATCAATTCACTCAACTCAAAACTAATCTCGCCTAGCCTCCACAGAAACCACCAACCTTCGGAATAAGGCACATTTTAAGCATCATCATGATAAGCCTGAATCTTTGAATCCAACACCATCACCTGAACCACTGCTTAGCAAACAGATGACCTCTGCATGCAACACGACCCGACTTTGAAACACGTTGCCTGAGAAATAACCCCCAGTACAGATAATTTGCAATTCAACTAATCCTTTGATAGTCTGACCAAGATTAGGTCAAACGTCCCTCTGAATCGAATCAATGAACTGAAATCACTGCCAGCCTATGCTATGCTTCAACAATGAATGGCATGCTTCATTTTTCTATGCTAATGATGTAGTGCGAAATATGCAAATGATATGCTAAATGCTATGAAAATGAGAGGGCAAATTTGGGGTGTTACAGCTGCCCCTATTCAATCCTCAGTTAATCTGAAAAGGACGATAGTACGGACTATCGACCATTCAAGATAAATTGTGGTTGTATACCAAGAAGACCAGAAATTTGCACTCTGACGAAGAATGCAACACTGGGAAGTAAACCCAACCAGATGACGCTCTGGGGATAAGAAGGAGAGAAAAAAGCAGACGAATTTCTTCCAAGTTGAAACTGATATCTGGAGTAAGAACAAGTTGACAGACGAGTCTTCAAACAATCCTGTGACGCCAGGAGCTGGACATACGAGTCCTCAAAACACTTCACAACATAAACAGAGACAGACGGGTCTTCAAACAACCCTGTGACGCCAGGTGCAGAGAGCGGACGAGCCCTTAAGAATCTCCCAAATAACCTGAGATAGACGAATCTCCTTCACTAATCCTTACGCAGATAAGTGGAATAAGACGGACGAGTCTTCTTCGGATAACCCTTACGCAGGTTCCGGAAATTGTTTTGACGTTTTAATCCCACTGTCAGGATTTTCAACCTCTTCAATACAGACGAGTATTGGATGATTATCAAGATAACACAGACGAGTGTTATAGGTCAATGATACAGACGAGTATCAGACGATGATCTGAGAAACACAGACGAGTGCTTCAGGCAATGATACAGACGAGTACCATAAATATCAGGCATACCAAACACAGACGAGTGCTGGAAAGTTGCAGACGAGCAACCGCATATGAGATTCCACAACACAGACGAGTGTTGAGAAGGTTGCCGACGAACCACAGCAAATATCATATTCGAACACAGACGAGTGTTGATGAGTTGCGGACGAGCAACAACAATTATCATAACCAAACACAGACGAGTGTTGGAAAATTGCAGACGAGCAATATCGAGGTAATCATAAGCCAATGCTGGGGAAAAGCAGACGAGCTATACCACAGAGCCAACACAGACAGGTGTTGACAGGTGCAGACGAGCAACAATCAAGCAGTAATACCAATGCTGGGGAGACCTCCGTTTAGGGACAACACAGCCGAGTGCTGACAAACGCAAACGAGCGGTAGACAAATGCTGGATTGGCAGCAAGAGATACAACTCTGCAGGGGAAGACAAGTCAAGAAGTCTGGACACTCAACTCTGACTGAGGTGATGAATACCTGGTTGCATCATCAAATACTCAAAAGTACGACAACTTTGCTGGGAAATATTTCACGAACGGAGATGAAAATCCAATCTGAACTCTGTGGGGAATATCATCTAGTGACCTCTTGCATTTTCTGGACTAGTTGACTGCTTGAAGATCAACCTAAGAGGATTTTACCGAAGACCTGATATCCAAAATGTCCAAGTGTCTTCAAACTCTTAGAGATTCGTCGAATCTTGACATAACTGCCCCAGACTGCATGGATTGTGGAAGAATTTGTCTCGCGAGGATTCCTGAAAAATCTCGTATTACTGCGAAATACCGTGCCTTGTAAGCACAAAGATGTGCACATCTGCCCCGTGCATAAATGAATCCAGTGGTTGAGCTTTGATGTTGTGATTTTTTTTTTTTTTGAATTTTCTTTTATGACAGACTCAATGAGTATCAACTCAAGGGTTGAAGATGTGAAAACTATGATATCGACTCAAGGGTCGTAAAAAATGGAAATATCGACTCAAGGGTCGAGAAGAACACAACCACATCAACTCGAGGGTTGAGGGAATAAAGCGACAACAACATCGACTCGAGGGTCGAGGAAACGAAAGCAACAATATCGACTCAAGGGTCGAGGATAACAAAGCAACATCGACTCGAGGGTCGAGGATATGATAGTAACAATATCGACTCGAGGGTCGAGGAAAACGCAAACAACATCAACTCGAGGGTTGAGGAAACAAGATGACAATACCGACTCGAGGGTCGAGGAAAACAAAATAACATCAACTCGAGGGTTGAGGAAACAAGATGACAATACCGACTCGAGGGTCGAGGGAAACAAAACAACATCAGCTCGAGGGTTGAGAAAACATAAGCGATGATATCGACTCGAGGGTCGAAGAAAACCAGAGTGAAAATTGCCACACTCAGCTGAAGTGAGAGGCTGAATGCATATAGATGCCAACATGTCATAGTTGAAGAGATGCCAACAAAGATCGGACTTTAACCTTGAAGATGCCAATGACTATTGGACTTTAGCCGTGTATGATGAAGAAACCATAACAACTGCGGATAAGTTCTCTGACTAGGGAAGCATCCTAACGGGATAAATCATCAGACATTCATTCTGGGAATAACCTTGCATACCATAATATCGTATTAAGAGGATTTTACAGAAAACCTAGCATCTGAAATGCTTCAGTGTTTCCAAACTCTTGTATATCTCGAAGTGACCACCTCAAACTATATGGTCCACGAAGGAAATTTCCCCAAGATCTTGCATCATCATGAGTTGTTTTGTCCCAGTATTCTGAACCTTGGGTAGGTGCATCTGTTTAGTCGTCTTCTGGAGATAATAACTTCTATTGCTCCTAGGGTGACCTGCCCCAGTACGAGTGTTGCTTTGGAGATAAACACTCAGACTAAATGCTTTGTGAGAGATTTAAATCTCGAATTGATTGCCCCAGTTTGGCTGAATTTTGAAGAGATTCATCGACGTGATGGCCATTGATTGGCTGCATTCAACCCAACTGGTTGGAAAAGTCCTCATTCAAGGGAGTTTCTTGGAAAAGTGCCCCTTGACATGAATGTCCTTCAGAAGTTTCCGTCTTCTCAAATTGGCAAGATTAAGCTTCTAGACTGAGGTTCCATATGTGGACTTCTTTGATGCCAAACAAATGTATGCAAGCAGAAAATGTCTTATTCTGAGAATGAAAATTCTAATGCAACACATGTTAATCTTGAAGCTTTTATTGAAAAGATGTCGTTTATGAACGAATCACTGGTTAAGACAGTATAATATTTTTTATGAAATGAACATGCATATGCAATACCAACGGGGGTCTTTTAGCACAACTCGTAGGAGTCAGGAACGCTATCTCCTGGTGGCACGCTCTCGAATTAACCCTGTTTCAGTTAGGACTTTTAAGGGTTGTATCGTGGCCTGGCTCACGGTTATAGAAACAAATATATAGGCTCGAAATTATTTATGCCCACCCTCCTTCGTGATGTCCTTCCATTCCTATGTCCAACTAGTTTTCGCAAACGCTCATCTTTCCTAAAGGGTTTCGTGTTGGTTGAGGAACCAATGACTCTAACAGTTTAAGCACCATTGAGGTTATTGTTGGGTATAATAGTCACCCTTATTGTCTTTTGTGCCTGTATCACACGACTTGTTCTTGCTTAAGGATCTTTCTTATGTAATCCTTTCCATTTTTCGTTTTTGTTTCATTTTTTGC
This sequence comes from Lathyrus aphaca, assembly GCA_963966055.1. Taxonomy (NCBI): domain Eukaryota; kingdom Viridiplantae; phylum Streptophyta; class Magnoliopsida; order Fabales; family Fabaceae; genus Lathyrus; species Lathyrus aphaca. The sequence goes on from OZ014521.1 coordinate 64,017,031, forward strand.
TTATCCCTAACTTTTGCCTGGACTGATTCTTGTGAATCTTTTGCAATTGGAGTCCAGCGGGATGCCCTAATTTTTGCCTAAGTCACTTGTTTTCGAGTTTCGACTTAGCGGGCTATTTATTTCTTCTTCTTTTCCTTTTTCTTTTCGAACAAGTCGTGTGACACTGTTTGTCTTGACTGTTTTGTAAGGGTTGTGACTGTCTCACTTTCTGGTTGTTGAGGAATAACCATGGTGGTTTTCGGTCTATGGACCTCTTGATTTGGTACAATGAAATGTTAGGGATCCTCAGATAAACTCCTTTATGGAAGCATGAACGCCTGGTCCAACTAGCTGACACCTACCCTGCCCCGGGTTAAATGTGAGGGTTTTTTCATGTGAAAAGAAACTCCTACTTCAAGGCTCAAAGGGGTTATCAAAGGTTTATCTCCCTTATATCTCCGGTGTTTAGGATTTGAAACAAAGCCTGTACATCGTCAACAGGGTCTTATTCAAGAGCATACAAAATGGAGATTTTTGCGTTTTCATTTCGTCATCCTCCATCACAGAGTTTAAGAACAACAGTTGGTATTGCAATGCACATTCACAAAATTATAAGTAAAATGAATGAATTACTTCAAGAAAAACATGTGCATTTCATTAATTAACATTCAATAAGCAAACAAGTTTCATGCAAGCATACAAATGTTCAAACAAACATATAAAAGCGACACATGAAAATGCATTAAAGAAGCTGAGCAATGCCATTGTTGAGGAGACTTGACTCCGTCTGGACTTGTTGATCTTGAATACTTTCAGTAGTCAACGGCCTTTTCCCGATGAAATTTGCAGTCTTCAATCAAATGACCACGTGTCAGCACCATACTTCATTCTCAATTATTCTAACCTGAAGCTTCCGACATTCAAACATTTACACAAGACGTCTGAAGAGAAGAGTGACACTGAGATGAAATTGCCACATAAGTTTGATACCTAAGGTTGCTCGGAAAGACCTGACGATCTTCTGCCTACGTATCTCCATTGACCAAAGACCAATGAAGAATCAGAGCGACGTAGTTCCCCTCAAAAGGGATCAAAATGATGTACATAGCCGCTCTTCAAAATCAAACTGAGAATCACCTTCACATATATCTTCGATAAATTCCTCCATAACATGAGCTGACGAACCCACATGACCAAACGGAGACTTGTTAACTTGAATGCCTTGAGGCGTCACTGAAATCAACCCAGACTCAATCAAATCTTGAACCTTATCCCTGAGAGGCCTACATTCTTCAGCTGAATGCCCTGGTGCGTTGCCATGGAATCCACATTGAACATTGGGATCAAAACTTGGTGGATATGGAAAAGGTACCGGACCCGATTTCTTCGGCACTATCAATCCACTACCGATCAGACATGGGAGTATTTGACTGTATGGCACTGGCAATGGATCGAAATACCTTTTGGATCTCTTAGTGTAGTAACGACGCCTTTGCGGAGTATGCTTCTGTTGACATGGTATTTGTTGGTACTGAGGAGGTTCACTGTTAACTGAAATCTGACATACGGATTCAGAAGGTTGCTGACTCTGAGCAGCTGAAATGCATGGGTAATGTGGATAAGTCAATGGAGTTTGAGGATCTTCCCAGATTGCATCAATCACATCCTTTCCTTGGGTACTAATAACAGATTCATTCTCTTCAGCTGAGCTATCTGAAATGCCTTGGATCTTTCCCATCTTGATAAAACTCTCAATGCGTTCTCCAACTATCACCAAGTCCGAGAAACTCGAAGTTCCACTGCCACTCAATCTCTCCAAGTACAGCCCCTGTAAGGTCTCTATGAAAAGATCAACCAATTCTCTGTCTGAGAGCGGGGGTTGCACTCGGGCAGCTACTTCTCTCCACCTCTGGGCATATTCTCTGAAATATTCACCATCTCCCTGGGATAAAACTTGCAAATCCATGCGGCTAAGAGCTCTGTCAAGATTGTAGTCATACTGCTTCACAAATGCATTGGCTAGGTCCGACCATGACTGAATACGACTGCTCTCTAACTGCATATACCAATTCGACGATGCCTCACTCAGACTGTATTGGAAACAATGAATCATCAATTTGTCATTATGCTCATGTGAGGCCATCCTTCTACAAAATCTTACCAAATGCTGTCTTGGACAACTATCCCCTTTGTACTTTTCAAACTTCGGTACTTTGAACTTTGGAGGTATTACAAGGCCGTGCACCAGACACATGCTTGCAGCACTTAGATCAATGACATTACGACTTTGAAGGGTTTTGATCTCTTCCTCCAACACATGGAATCTTTCCTCCCTCTCCACAATTCGTGGATCTGGGAGTCTCACCACAGGGATTGCCTCTTGGGGATCTGGCATAGTGAAAGCAAAACTGTGATAATCCGCAGCATCAACAGAAGAAGAATGTCCACTTCGGGCGACCTGGCGCTCTTGAACATCTGGATTCCCAACAGGGGTCTGTACAGGCTGAGCTTGAGCGGAATTACGGTCATCCTGCCTTGCCAAAGTCATCATAACCTCTATAAGTTGGTCCCACTGATCTCTTGTCAACCCAACACTTGCAGTCTGGCTTTGCTCTCCAGGGTCCATGATTTTCTCGAAAGTTGCTTCAAGTCTGATCCGAGAACCAGAGTCTCAACTGAAGATGGTGAACAAAGAACGGATGAGCCCTGCCTGTGAAACAGAAATGCAATGCAAATGCTATGAGATGCCATGTTCAGTTACTTCCAAAGAATCTATCTGCTTTGATTCATATTTTGATACAAAAAATCCAACAACAATAATTCAGGGATGAGATCCTCAGAAATAACTAAACATGTATGCTAGAATGCTATGATGGCATGTATGCAACTGGCGAGTGATCAAGAACTGGTGTCTGTCTGGATACGGAACACTGAGTTGAGAACCAAACAACTGATGATATATGCCTTCTGAATAATAACCATCTAATAAGAACTCAAAACCAAGAATCAAGAACTCCAGAACCATAGTAACCGGATCAAAACATAAGATCGCACTGATAATGAAGGGTATGTTGAGGATAAGGGTTCCTGCAAACCTGTAAACCCCTCCCAATCTCACGGGTGTGCTCCGGGTCAAACATCACGGACTCTCAAAGCCGAATAGCAATAATACTTTCACCATTTCCGAGAAATGGCTCATGACCAAATCAGGGAATCGGTTTGGCATTATATACTACGCAGGGAGGCCTCAGCTGAGTCCGGGAAACAAGGTCATCCTATGCGATCCCCAGGTGGGCCCTCGGATGCGAATGGGTTTGCCACGAAACGTTGGCTGCCATTGTCATCACTAAAGAGGGATGTTTCCACAAGGTTCTCAATGATCGGTCCCCAGCTGCACATAACTGTCAGGGTTATGTAATGAGAGAGGAAGATCCCCAAATCAAGACATTTCCAAGACAATCGCAACCTGGGTGTGGAACTCACTACTACCCCCATGACAAGATCTCATGAGGCCAAAGTGGAACCACTCTAAGTCCTATGGTGCACTCGAGCCGGGTACTTGGCTCATATCTCTCAAGAACCAGTAACTCCCATCCCACCAAAGAAAACCAGTCCAGACAGTCCAGTATGATATATATGATGCGGAAAATAAATACTGAAAACTGTAAATAAAGCTGTAAATAAAGCTGTAAACAAACAACAATACAATACAACAAGCCACATCAATAAACATCACCCAATGAAACAACGACACACAAGCGCTAGGAGAGACTTGTAACACCCCGATAATAATATAATAATTATTTAAATTAAGTTAATAATATATTTATTGATTTAATTAAATAATTGAATTATTATTATTATTATTATTATTATTATTTTGGAATAATAATTATTGGGATAATTATTTATTGGAATAATATATATATGTTGGACATGAGAAAAATCCCATTTATTGGTAAAAAGGTTATTTCACGTGAAAAAGGGAAAAGAGGCAGAAAGGGCAAAAAGCCAGAGGACGAAGGTTGAAGGAAGGAAAAGCTTAGAGCTCGGAGGCTACCGGATTAACTCAGGTAAGGGGGGTTTATCATCGATTTAAGGGTATTATATGATAATATGTAATGGGTAGTGATAACCATTGGTTGTACCTCTAATTTGATTGATGCATGATGAATTTGTGAAATATTGGATGAATGAAATTGAATGATAATTGAAAGAATTCGTAGGAATTAGAAGGGATAATGTTAGGATTGGTGAAGATGAATAGGATATGATTCGTGTAGATGAAGTGAACGATTACTTTGTGAAATTTGGACTGTGGAAGGTTGAATCGGATAGGTTTCGTAGCAGAGGAAGCCATAGCAGATCTGAGAGTTCTGGTTTCTGGTCATACGCGTATGGCACTAGGCAATACGCGTATGAGCTGGCTGGTACGCGTATGGAGGAAGCCTTACGCGTATGGGTGGAAAAGATGGTATTTTGAACGTAAATTGGTCTCTGTTGGTACGCGTAATGGGAGATTGTTACGCGTAGTGTACGCGTATGGAATAGGTAATACGCGTATGAGCTGAGCGAGGCAATGCGCAATACGCGTATGGGAGTGGGTATTACGCGTATGGACTTGGTCAGGTTTGGGCAATACGCGTATGGACATGGGCAATACGCGTATGGGCAGAATTGTGATTTTTCTGTGCTACTGCTGTGCATTTTCGGTTGTTTATGCTGAGTGATGCGACTTAGCTGAGATATGATGTGATAGGGATCATTTCCCGTTGTTTTGAGTGGTAAAGGCATTAGTAGAGTGTGCTAATACTGTGTTTGATTATGTGGCATGATAGGATATGCTTTTGTGATTAATTATGTTGATAATGTGTGATGGTATACATGATGATGTGAATGTATATATTTGTGAATAGACTGTATTATGGCTTAGAGTGTGAGCATGTGTCTATTCTTGATTTTGTTGATGTTGCATTGCTAGGTGATTAGCATGCATATTGTGGCCTTCGGGTGGTAGCTAATTCCCATGGTGAGGAATTAGTGAGTAAATCATTTTGATTGTTGTTGATTGTCGCTTGCTAGGTGAGTAGCTTGCATAGCATGGCCCAATTGGGGTGGTAGCTAATTCCCATGGTGAGGAATTAGTGAGTGAGTCACGATGTCTCAAATGAGTGGGACTAGTGAGCTTGGTAGCCGTGCCTGGATTTGGACGGTGAGGTTGAACTATATGTTCACAACATAGTCGGTACCGCATGCATAGAGTCTCATTGCATAATGAATGTATGGCATATAATATGAATGGATGTATTCCAGTATTATATGTGTGTTGTGTGTTGCGTAGTTGATGTTGAATATGGTTGATAATCTACTGTTGAGGATGATGTTTTGAACGGATATTGATGTTGCTGAAGGCATAGCCTAAATTGGGTGAATTAATGTGTTAATTACTTGTCATTACATGTTGTTTTATAATGCTTATTATATTGATTGAGGAACTCACCCTTACACCTATTTTTCAGGTAACGAGAAATGAGTTGAGTAGAAGCTAATGCTTGGAGTCTAGGGTAGTTCTTATGGGTCATGCTCTGATAGATGTAACATCGGGAGGGGATGTTTTAATTAATTTGAGATTGGTTGTTGAATGATTTTCATGTAGTGTGTTACATGTTTTACATTGATGTTGGATTTTATTCCGCTGCGAATTATGCAAAGGAACCTTATTTTGATTAAATAAATGAGCATGACAGGATGTTTTGATAATTGTTGTGAAATGATTGTGTGACACCCTTCGGGGCATAATTACTCTGATGAATATATTGTTATTTTAATTATAATAATTTGGGGTATTTAGAAGGGTGTTACATTAGTGGTATCAGAGCATAGTCGGTCGTGTCGAGTCGTAATTTTTCTGTTTCCCCTGTACGGTATAGGTGTTGTGTAACCCTATCAGTACTTATTGTTTTAGTTGTTGGGTTTCAGAATAGAGATGGCTGGGAGAGGTAGAGATGATGCTGCGATTGCTGAGGCTCTGGGTATGCTAGCTGGAGTACTTGGAGGAAATCCGAATGTTATGGGAATGGGAGCTGCTCGTCAGTTGAGTGAGTTCCAGAAGAACAATCCTCCAATGTTCAAAGGAGCATACGATCCAGATGGTGCTCAGAAGTGGTTGAAGGAGATAGAGAGGATCTTCAGAGTAACTGAGTGTGCTGATAACCAGAAGGTTAGGTTCGGTACACATATGCTGTCAGAAGAAGCTGATGATTGGTGGGTTGCTACCCGCACTGAGTTGGAAACTGCTGGAAATGCTGAGATTTCTTGGGCGGTGTTCAGAGAGAGATTTCTGAGGAAGTATTTTCCCGAGGATGTCAGAGGAAAGAAGGAGATAGAGTTCTTGGAATTGAAGCAGGGTAACAGGTCTGTTACGGAGTATGCTGCTAAGTTCACAGAACTGTCGAAGTATTATACTCCCTATGCTGAGGCTGCTGGGGAATTTTCAAAGTGTGTGAAGTTTGAGAACGGGTTGCGTCCCGAGATCAAGCAGGCTATTGGATATCAAAGGATTAGAGTGTTTTCTGATTTGGTTGACTGTTGCAGGATTTTCGAACAGGATTCCAAGGCCAGAGCTGAGAGCTATCAGCAGAGGGTTGATAGGAAAGGTAAGAATCAGATTGATCGTGGAAAACCGTATGCAGCTGGCAAGGGTTTTCAGAGGCAGAGTGGGATGAAGAGGCCTAGTGGGGGAGACTCTAGTGCTCCTGTTAAGTGTTACAGATGTGGTCAGGCTGGACATCGTATCCATGAGTGTACCAGTAGTGAGAAGAAGTGTTTCAAATGTGGGAAAGGTGGTCATTTGGCTGCAGATTGCCGGTTGAAGACTGTGACTTGCTTCAACTGTGGAGAAGTGGGTCATATCAGCCCACAGTGTCCTAAGCCGAAGAAGGAGAATCAGTCAGGAGGCAAGGTTTTTGCTTTATCGGGTTCTGAGACTTCTGCAGATGATCGTTTGATCCGAGGTACGTGTTATATTAATGGCTTTCCTCTTGTAGCTATTATTGACACAGGTGCGACTCATTCTTTTATATCCTTGGATTGTGCTGTGAAACTTAAGTTAGAGATATCTGAGATGCGGGGTAGTATGGTGATTGATACTCCTGCGAAGGGTTCGGTGACTACTACTTCGGTTTGTTTGAGATGTCCTTTGAGTATTTTTGGTAGAGACTTTGGGATAGACCTTGTGTGTCTTCCATTAGTGCAGATTGATGTTATTCTGGGTATGAACTGGTTGGTGTTTAACCGAGTCTATATCAATTGTTTTGATAAGACTGTGATATTTCCTGAGATTGGGGAAGGAAAGAGTTTGTTTCTATCAGCAAGACAAGTAAGTGAGGAAGTGGCAGATGGGGCAGAGTTATTTATGCTGTTAGCGACCTTGGAGGCTAAAAATAAACTGGTGATTGGCGATCTAGCTGTAGTGTGTGATTTTCCTGATGTGTTTCCGGAAGAGGTGAATGAATTGCCGCCAGAGCGTGAAGTTGAGTTCTCGATTGACTTGGTACCTGGTACTAGACCGATATCGATGGCTCCTTATCGTATGTCTGCTGTTGAGCTAGCTGAATTGAAGGGTCAGTTGGAAGATCTGTTAGATAAGAAATTTATTCGTCCGAGTGTGTCACCGTGGGGTGCACCAGTGTTGTTGGTTAAGAAAAAAGAAGGTACTATGAGGTTGTGTGTAGATTACAGGCAACTGAATAAAGTGACGATCAAGAATCGGTATCCTTTGCCGAGGATTGATGATTTAATGGATCAGTTGGTTGGTGCGAGAGTGTTCAGCAAAATAGATTTGAGATCGGGATATCATCAGATACGTGTGAAAACTGAGGATATTCAGAAGACTGCCTTCAGAACAAGGTATGGACATTATGAGTATTCTGTAATGCCTTTTGGTGTGACTAATGCACCTGGAGTATTTATGGAGTATATGAATAGGATTTTCCATCCGTACCTAGATCAGTTTGTTGTGGTGTTTATTGATGACATTTTGGTGTATTCGAAATCTGAAGAAGAGCATGCTGAACATTTGAGAGAGGTTTTAGGAGTTCTACGAGAAAAGAAGTTATTTGCTAAACTGTCTAAGTGTGAATTTTGGTTAGAAGAAGTTAGTTTTCTTGGTCATGTGATTTCCAGAGGTGGTATTGCTGTTGATCCTTCTAAGATAGAAGCGGTGTCTAAGTGGGAAACTCCTAAGTCTGTTACTGAGATTCGAAGTTTCCTTGGTTTGGCTGGGTATTATAGGAAGTTCATTGAGGGATTTTCTAAGTTGGCGTTACCGTTGACAATGTTGACTAGAAAGGGGCAAGCGTTTGTTTGGGACTCAAAATGTGAAGAAGGTTTCCAAGAGTTAAAGAGAAGGTTAACTACTGCTCCTATCCTGATATTACCGAGTTCGTCGGAACTATTTGAGGTTTATTGTGATGCTTCATTGTTGGGTTTAGGTGGTGTGTTGATGCAGAATAAGCAGGTTATAGCTTATGCTTCGAGACAGCTAAGGGTTCACGAGAGGAATTATCCGACACATGATTTAGAGCTGGCAGCTGTAGTATTTGTTCTGAAGTTATGGAGGCATTATTTGTACGGTTCAAGATTTGAAGTTTTCAGTGACCATAAGAGTTTAAAGTATTTGTTTGATCAGAAAGAGCTGAATATGAGACAGAGGAGATGGTTAGAATTTCTGAAGGATTATGATTTTGGTTTGAATTACCATCCGGGTAAAGCAAATGTAGTAGCTGATGCATTGAGTCGGAAATCATTACATATGTCTATGTTAATGGTTAAGGAATTGGACTTAATTGAGCAGTTTAGAGATCTGAGTTTGGTGTGTGAGAGTACTCACAATAGTGTTAAACTGGGAATGTTGAAGTTAACGAGTGGTATTCTGGACGAGATCAGAGAGGGTCAGAAATCCGATGCACTTTTGGTTGATAAGTTGACTTTAGTGAATCAAGGTCAAGGTGGTGAATTCAGAGTTGATGAGAATGGTATTTTGAAATTTGGTAGTCGGGTGTGTATTCCGGATGTTACAGAACTTAAGAAGAGTATCCTTGAGGAAGGACATCGTAGTGGCTTGAGTATTCATCCTGGAGCTACGAAGATGTACCATGATTTGAAAGGGTTATTTTGGTGGCCGGGAATGAAAAGAGAAATTGCAAGTTTTGTGTATTCTTGTTTGACTTGTCAGAAGTCGAAGATTGAGCATCAGAAGCCGTTTGGGCTAATGCAACCGTTGGCTATTCCAGAGTGGAAGTGGGACAGTATCAGTATGGATTTTGTTTCTGGTTTGCCGAGAACAAGTAAGAATTTTGAGGCTATTTGGGTGATTGTGGATAGATTGACGAAGTCGGCTCATTTCATTCCGATCAGAATGGATTATCCGTTAGAGAGGCTAGCTGAGTTGTATATTGAGAAGATTGTAAGTTTGCATGGTATTCCGTCTAGTATTGTTTCGGACAGAGATCCTAGATTTACATCGAAGTTTTGGGAAGGTTTGCAGAAGGCTTTGGGAACTAAGCTGAGATTGAGTTCTGCATATCATCCGCAGACTGATGGTCAGACTGAGAGGACGATTCAGTCGCTAGAGGATCTTTTGAGGGCTTGTGTTTTGGAAAATGGAGGTGCTTGGGATTGTTATTTACCTTTGATTGAGTTTACCTACAACAATAGTTTTCATTCGAGCATTGGTATGGCACCGTTTGAAACTTTGTATGGTAGGAGATGTCGGACACCTTTATGTTGGTATGAGTCCGGTGAGAGTGCTGTGGTTGGACCGGAGATTGTTCAACAAACTACGGGAAAGATTAAGATGATTCAGGATAAGATGAGAATTGCTCAGAGTCGTCAAAAGAGTTATCATGACTGTTGAAACATCACCTATGAGGATCGAGGATCGAGAGTTGAAGCAGTTGCGGGGTAAAGAGATTGCCTTGGTGAAGGTAGCTTGGGGAGGACCAGCAGGTGGCAATGTGACTTGGGAACTGGAGAGCCAGATGAAGGAGTCTTATCCGGAGTTGTTCAATTGAGGTATGTTTTCGAGGACGAAAACTCTTTTAGTGGGGGAGAGTTGTAACACCCCGATAATAATATAATAATTATTTAAATTAAGTTAATAATATATTTATTGATTTAATTAAATAATTGAATTATTATTATTATTATTATTATTATTTTGGAATAATAATTATTGGGATAATTATTTATTGGAATAATATATATATGTTGGACATGAGAAAAATCCCATTTATTGGTAAAAAGGTTATTTCACGTGAAAAAGGGAAAAGAGGCAGAAAGGGCAAAAAGCCAGAGGACGAAGGTTGAAGGAAGGAAAAGCTTAGAGCTCGGAGGCTACCGGATTAACTCAGGTAAGGGGGGTTTATCATCGATTTAAGGGTATTATATGATAATATGTAATGGGTAGTGATAACCATTGGTTGTACCTCTAATTTGATTGATGCATGATGAATTTGTGAAATATTGGATGAATGAAATTGAATGATAATTGAAAGAATTCGTAGGAATTAGAAGGGATAATGTTAGGATTGGTGAAGATGAATAGGATATGATTCGTGTAGATGAAGTGAACGATTACTTTGTGAAATTTGGACTGTGGAAGGTTGAATCGGATAGGTTTCGTAGCAGAGGAAGCCATAGCAGATCTGAGAGTTCTGGTTTCTGGTCATACGCGTATGGCACTAGGCAATACGCGTATGAGCTGGCTGGTACGCGTATGGAGGAAGCCTTACGCGTATGGGTGGAAAAGATGGTATTTTGAACGTAAATTGGTCTCTGTTGGTACGCGTAATGGGAGATTGTTACGCGTAGTGTACGCGTATGGAATAGGTAATACGCGTATGAGCTAAGCGAGGCAATGCGCAATACGCGTATGGGAGTGGGTATTACGCGTATGGACTTGGTCAGGTTTGGGCAATACGCGTATGGACATGGGCAATACGCGTATGGGCAGAATTGTGATTTTTCTGTGCTACTGCTGTGCAGTTTCGGTTGTTTATGCTGAGTGATGCGACTTAGCTGAGATATGATGTGATAGGGATCATTTCCCGTTGTTTTGAGTGGTAAAGGCATTAGTAGAGTGTGCTAATACTGTGTTTGATTATGTGGCATGATAGGATATGCTTTTGTGATTAATTATGTTGATAATGTGTGATGGTATACATGATGATGTGAATGTATATATTTGTGAATAGACTGTATTATGGCTTAGAGTGTGAGCATGTGTCTATTCTTGATTTTGTTGATGTTGCATTGCTAGGTGATTAGCATGCATATTGTGGCCTTCGGGTGGTAGCTAATTCCCATGGTGAGGAATTAGTGAGTAAATCATTTTGATTGTTGTTGATTGTCGCTTGCTAGGTGAGTAGCTTGCATAGCATGGCCCAATTGGGGTGGTAGCTAATTCCCATGGTGAGGAATTAGTGAGTGAGTCACGATGTCTCAAATGAGTGGGACTAGTGAGCTTGGTAGCCGTGCCTGGATTTGGACGGTGAGGTTGAACTATATGTTCACAACATAGTCGGTACCGCATGCATAGAGTCTCATTGCATAATGAATGTATGGCATATAATATGAATGGATGTATTCCAGTATTATATGTGTGTTGTGTGTTGCGTAGTTGATGTTGAATATGGTTGATAATCTACTGTTGAGGATGATGTTTTGAACGGATATTGATGTTGCTGAAGGCATAGCCTAAATTGGGTGAATTAATGTGTTAATTACTTGTCATTACATGTTGTTTTATAATGCTTATTATATTGATTGAGGAACTCACCCTTACACCTATTTTTCAGGTAACGAGAAATGAGTTGAGTAGAAGCTAATGCTTGGAGTCTAGGGTAGTTCTTATGGGTCATGCTCTGATAGATGTAACATCGGGAGGGGATGTTTTAATTAATTTGAGATTGGTTGTTGAATGATTTTCATGTAGTGTGTTACATGTTTTACATTGATGTTGGATTTTATTCCGCTGCGAATTATGCAAAGGAACCTTATTTTGATTAAATAAATGAGCATGACAGGATGTTTTGATAATTGTTGTGAAATGATTGTGTGACACCCTTCGGGGCATAATTACTCTGATGAATATATTGTTATTTTAATTATAATAATTTGGGGTATTTAGAAGGGTGTTACAAGACTCACAGGGGAACCAGAGATCATCTGGTGTGCGGTCCCCAGCAGAGTCGCCAGCTGTCGCTCCCGGGATTTTCATCCTAGTACAAACGCGAAAGTGGCGCGGAAAGGTTAGAGTCGCCAGCCAGACATTTTTATCCCGAATGAATGGGAAAGGTAATGTTGCACAAACCTGAGGAAGAAGGAAAGGATAAGGTCCTGCGAACCAAAGAGACTGAGTTCGGGAGTCGGTTACGACCTGGGAAGGTATTAGCACCCAGATTGTCCGCCGTACCCGACGGGATCCACGCTTGCAAAAGAAACTGTTTCAAAGGGTGAGGGTATGAAAACTGCGGCAAAAGAACATGAAAAGGAAAAGAAACTGGAACTGGAAAAGAAATGAAATAAGAAACAAAGAGAAAAATGTAGGGAAAATAAAGATTGTGCTCGAACGGGCCCTACCCCGCTGCCTACGTACCTCATCAGGATAATGAGGATCAGAGACGCCGTAGTTCCCCTAACTAGGTGTACCAAAAGGAAATTGCTTGTGAATTAAAGGCTTGAACTGCCTATGTCAATGCTCAGGTGTTGCAGGCTCGGACGACGAGTGCGTAACCGTCTCGCAAAGTGACAAGTAGGAGCAAGTTCGCGTACGGAGCGAATGAGGTGAGAAAAGAATTCCCGAAGGAAAGACGCTTATTGTTTGTTTGTGTTTTTTATAAGCTTTTATAAGTGTGTCACAAGGAAGTGAACTCAAGCTCTTCTCCATGGAATGTACACTTGTCACACATTCCAAGATGGAATAATAGAACAAGCACACTCAAGTAAGGAGAAGATCCCCAAAACTTGAACCCAAAGATTAGGGCCTAGGCTCACTAACTTGTTTACTTATTAGGTGTTTTGATTATTTACATGTGAAGAAGTGTTTTTTATGCTTTTCTTTTATGAAGAAGATACCTTGATCAGACTTGTGCATCACAAGGTAAACTTGTACTATCCCAAGATGGGAAGACTACAAACATACCTCATGGGATAAGGCTATGGATCAAGACATCACTTCACATTTATTAAAGTATCTTTTAAGAGTTATGAGATGAGAAGAGAAGAAGAACCAAAAGGATTTCAAAGGAAAAATTCTAAAGGGGGACTAAAATAATCCTAAGTGTTAACATACATGGATGTCCTAAGGGTTAGTGAGGTTTCTATCCTAATGAAGAAAGAAGAAGAAGATAGAAGAAGGGATGAGAAAGGCCTAGGCCCAACAAAAAAAGGTTAGTTCACATAAACATAAAAGGAAAAGATAAGAATTAGAGATGTGGAACTCAATTCCCACATCTCACACTTACCATAGCCCCTGCAAGGTTAGTATGCACAAGTGAAACAAAAATGAGCAAATTAACATGACATCATCCAACAATCAGAAGTGAAATGGAATGAACAAATGCCTAATGCCAATTCAACTCAAAGAAATGAAGATGAGAGCCTTATGATTTAAAATGTGGCAACATGAATACATATGGAAACAAATGCGCACTTATGAAAGATGTAATGCAAAACACACAAAATACAAGCGCAAAGTTCAAAACCAGAATCAAAATGATATAAAGAATGGCCTAAGAGGCCATCAAGATGAAGAGAGAATTCACACAATACCAAACAATATCAAAATAGAAGCAACGGAACCAAAAGATGGAATTTAAACACTTAAAGAAACAAATGACTTGAATATGAAGCAAACTCAAAAATTCAGAAGAAACAAGACCTATCCTAGTACCAGGAAGGTACCCACACCCCAAAGGAATCCCAAATAAGAATAATAAGTTGGCACAAGTGCCCTTCTAAGCCTATAAGAGATCTAATAAACCGAAAGAAGCAAAATGGGACAAGGTGAGAACAAAAATCCACAAATAATCAACCAGACATCTAAAAATTCTACAACTCAAAACCAAATTATCTTAAAACACATTATATCAACTTGCCAAAAGGATTTGCAAAAATTCAGAAAGGAACTAGGTCAAATGGAGGTACGAACACAAGTTAGGACAGAAAACTTACATCACAAGATACCAGACCAAAACTCCAGAAATAATTTTCTAAAAATTCTAAGAAAAATCACATGAAAACTAAAAGATCTTAGGAACACAATTAAAAAAGAATGGTATCAAAACTCCAAATATTGAAGTCTATAAAAAATAAACAAGACAGACTGGTCAAGAAAAGAAGCAAAAGAAGCTATGAACTTTGGTGAATTATTCCTGGCACGTGGATCAATGGAAAAAATAAAATAAAAATGTGATAAAAAACTATAAACATAAAGGAATATCCATGATTTATTTGAGAATTTTTGGATGAGTAGAACTATTTTTAATGGATTAAAATGAAAACTGAAATAAAAGAAATTGAATGGAAAGAAAGAAATTGAAATGAATTGAAAGGGGGTGAGATTAGAATGGGCTGTGCGTGTAATTGGAATGGGCCGGTTAGGGGGAGGTGCGAATAGCAGCGAATTCAGTTAGAAAAATCACGAATGGGCCTTGGGGGGGGGTGCAAAGAGCAGCGTTGAAAGGGCCCGAATGCAGCAAGATCAGAATGAAGTGGTCCTACCGGATGGTGACAAGTGTCACCGCCGGTATGGACAGAAAATCTTAAAAGCTTCCAAATCCTATCCTCTTATCACCTTGGAAATCTAAATGTTCAGCAACCTCTTCAATTAAATCTCAAAAACAAATCTAAACCTTACATAATAATAGTCCAGTAAACAAAAAAGAAAGAAACAACTCTACATCTAACGAAAATCTCCTCTCTCTCCCCGCGTCAATCGCACTGTTCATCTTCTTCCTCTCTAATACCTAGCCGCCGCCACTCGCACCGCCGGAGAACCACCTCCGAAGGCCAAGCCACCAACACAACTCCATCTCAAACCCTATTCTCTTCAATGAATCCGAAAGCACGCTCTCAAACAACTCACTCGATCAACCTAATCTAGGATTCAGATACATGATACTCTTATAACCAGAGTTTAAAACGTACCTGTAACTCGAAGATGACGATGCCGAAGATGAGGTAATTCGTGTTCTTATTCCTTTGTTGATTTTGATCCCCCCCTTACGCTCATTCCGATTGACGCAGGTTCAATGATGGAGGTCCTTGAGGCTATTGTGTTGAAGCGAAAATAAGATAATAAAACGTCTCTGATGCCGCAAGTTTGAAGCCTTCGGCTGATGATGGAGAGCGACGGATTCGGCTAAAGTGACCTTGAAGATGAATCCGCGAGTACGTCTTTAAACAGCTTGCGTTCTCCTTTGTTGAAGATCATTGATGTTCCTCTTTCGATTCACTCATTGGAATACTTGAAGCTACTCTGCTAAAATTGGAAGAATGAAGATGATGGATTTGTTGTAAAGCTGATGGCGTGGTGAGATCAATTTCGGTTATGCTCAAGAACAGTGAACTCGATTTCTTGTTGATGATAAAGCTTGATGAAAATCAGTTTCTGTATGATGGTGAAAAAGTGATGAATGAGAGTTTCGGTTCTGTGATTTGTTGAAGAAGAAGTGAATTCTGTTTTTTCGGTGATGAATGAGTGATGAATTGGTTATGGTTATCAAGGATCACCCATTCTGCTTGTAAATTGATGACGTTATGTTGCGATTGGATCCTCCAAGAAGGTTCAGGAAGATTAGCTGACGAAGAGTTTTTTGAAGAAAACCTTATAGTGATTCAGAATTTCCTCTTGTGATGAAGAGTAACGGTTCTGTTACGTCCAGGAGAATGGTTTACGATCTCTCTTTTCTAATTTTTTTCTGTTTTTTTTTTATTTTTTTTTTGGATGAAAACTGTGTAAGAAAGTCTATTAGTCATTGAAATTTTTTTTATCATGCCAAAATCATTCCCGAGCCTTTTTTGTTTGTTTCAATTTCTGTTATATATCTTTTCTTTGATTCCTTCTTTAGTCCGTTTTGAATGGTTGGTGAGATATGCTCGTGTACAGTCCGTGTTTCGCTTGGCTTATTGCGTGATACCCATTATTTCGTTCAGCTGAAGTTATGCCTTTGCCTTGCATTTGGCCTTATTAAACTGTGCGTTTCGGGCACCCTTTTTGAGTTTTGGATGTTGTGTGCGTGATGGTGGTGATCACGTGTTCAATTTGACATCACCATTTATCCTTTCAATTCTTTCTCCTTTTTTTTGTTATAATTTTCATGACATAGAACAAATGTGAGTTTCTTTTTTGGAACAAAAGGAAATGAGCTTAATGCTATAGAAAATGACTTTCTAATGAGGGTTAATGGTAATACAACAAGTGTGTTTGTATGAATAGATGGATAAGTATGGTTTAAGAAATGATTATTTGAATATGAATAATAAAAATGAAAATGAATAAAGAAATTGTTATAAATTGTGATAAAATGAATGGATAGAAAATTGAATTAAAATGGAAAGGATTATGATATAAATTGGATATGAACTTGGAATGGGCTTTTGGACTTGAAAAAGAGTATGGTTATTAAAAACGGATGAATGGATAGGAAATAATGGAAATGTTGGATATGAATATGGATTTAAATGATCAAAAAATTGGGAGAATTCGAAATACGGACGACGGTTGAGAAATTGGCTTAAATGGATAATTCGACAAGAGTTATACTTTTGTGGGACGAACCAATTATCACCAATACACACATAACCACGAAATATTGATTCAATCAATTCACTCAACTCAAAACTAATCTCGCCTAGCCTCCACAGAAACCACCAACCTTCGGAATAAGGCACATTTTAAGCATCATCATGATAAGCCTGAATCTTTGAATCCAACACCATCACCTGAACCACTGCTTAGCAAACAGATGACCTCTGCATGCAACACGACCCGACTTTGAAACACGTTGCCTGAGAAATAACCCCCAGTACAGATAATTTGCAATTCAACTAATCCTTTGATAGTCTGACCAAGATTAGGTCAAACGTCCCTCTGAATCGAATCAATGAACTGAAATCACTGCCAGCCTATGCTATGCTTCAACAATGAATGGCATGCTTCATTTTTCTATGCTAATGATGTAGTGCGAAATATGCAAATGATATGCTAAATGCTATGAAAATGAGAGGGCAAATTTGGGGTGTTACAGTACCTTCATTCCAAATTGGATTACCCATTATTACAGTAATTAAACTTAAAAAGAAAAAGCTTTATATATACCTGAAATTGCACGTGAATCCCATAGTTTTTGTACTTCATTGATTGTGTCTCTATCAAACTTCACCGCTCGCCATAGTGTTCCATGTGAAGTTTTCTTCCTCATTAGGTAAGGTTTTCATATATGACTCCCTTACTATGTCCACATTGTAACTCTCACATGGATGGATCAGATGATCCCACTTATTCTTTTCAAGAACCAAATGGGTCGTGTGAAAGGGTCCTTCTGGATGAATGTTGAAAAAAATTTAGAAAAAATATCCCTCTTCTCAAGGTTCAGATGCCTTTCATCCTGCATAGAACCTCTAAAACGTAACGTGTCATATGGTTGTGGTTGATGAGAGGAACCTCCCGATGTCATCTTCTGCTTGTTCGAAACTCTGGTTCTATGTGGTGCCATATGAAATTAACAACACAAAACAAAGCACCAACACCATCAAATAAAAAGTTATAAAGGCGATGAAAACTGGAAAAGAAAACAATAATTGACATATAAGAAAACACACCAAAAATAGGTGTTGTTATCATGGTCACCTAAGCTCGCACAACAAGCTGAAAGTGAGCTCACACTGTGAGCCTGCGAAAATCGAGAATATTGGTTTCAATAGTCATCCAACAACACAATAAATTTCAATCATTTTCAATTATTTTCAACATTCTATTGTAACAAACATCACAAGAAACTACAACAACACATAAAATGGCATATGACTTTGCAAATTCTAGTTTTTACACTTTGCAATTTAAACCTAACATTTATACACGTTCAAACTATTTCAATTTCAACTTCATAATAGTTGTACCTGCAACCCAATTGAAGCGATGCATTCCCAACACAACCTAATACCAAGAAGTTATGTTCTACTCAAAGTTCATTCTAACCCTAACCACAAGTTTATATTGCAGTGAAACATGAAACATGAAAACAAAGATGGAGTTAGAGCAATCAGGATAGAGAGTAGAAATCAGAAATTTGAAGACTTGGAAAAGTTTCTCGCTTTTCTTTTGGTACAGTTGAAAGAGACAGAGAGAGTGTGACGTTTTTTGAGTGTGTGTGAAATAGAGTGAAAAAGTGAGGAGAACACTAGACTAACCCCACAAAATCTGAAGCAAGAATGTGGGTGGGCCCAAGAACCTGGCCCAACTAAAAAAATAAACAAAACAAAATGATGTGGTAGACAAACTTCCAATCTGCCCTAAAATTCTCAAGCTTGCATAGTGAGCTATAGGCGACCTCACCTAAACTCGCACAACGAGCTGAAGACGATGGTGATAGATTTAATTTCATAATTGTTTCCTTGGACATTTCATGCCAGTGAAAACTATTACTCATGAGTCTTATTTTTCATTATGTTCATCCTCGACCCAGTTAGATTCACTCATTCTTACAAGAGTGGTATTTTGAAGTACTGGTCTTTGGGTTCACTTCCACCTGGCCCTTTCTTCTTACCATATTGTGATAAGTCCGCTATCCTCTGATGAGGTACAAATGAAGGAGTATTTATGTGATTGTTACCAAGGGATCAATTGTGAGGAAGTATTTGGTCCTGGAAAAATGTCACCTTCTTGGCAAAAGAAGAAACTGATTGATATTTATGCTTTTATCAGTGTGTTTGACCATGTAGAAAGGCAATAGCTCTTTAGGGAGGATGGATACTCGAGGAACCTAATGTGTTTTTTTAATAATAATCAAATTGCAGCATGCAGATAACATAAGTCGGTTGTAGAAGCTTCTTGTGCTTTCCAAGGTCCAAGGTCTTATGACCAACTCATAGGGTCAAGTTATTAAGACTTTCACTGCCTCGAGTACTCTTTCTCTGGTGGTTTAGATGCTTATGATAATAACTGCCTTGACAATAAATGTGATTAGTGTCTTGGTTCAACTCCCGAGGTGGACCAACTGACCACTATGGTTGTCAACCTTTCTCTTTGTAAGCTTTCACCATCCCATTCTCTTATCAAGAGGAGTCAGAGTGATTGTTCGTCTACTCCTGTTGAATGGGAGGTTTTTCTAAGTGGGATAATTTATTAGAGGATTCTAAGTTAGAGGCTCTTACTCATTTCTTCCGGATCCCTATTATTCTCCAATATTAGGTACCCAACACCCTAAAGGAATTTGATGTTAAATTGGCCCTTGAGGACCTAACTTTTGTTCGGTACTTATATTTAGCTGACAAACAAGGTCTTTTTTAGGATGCTTGTCTCACCTTGTTCAGGGTCGAATCTATGATTTTGATGGTAGTCTTCAGCCAGGATGATATGTTAGTTTCTAGCAACCTTGCTAGAGAGCGTGATGAATTGAAGGAGAAGTGTGAGGCTCTCGGGCGAAAGAATTTCAAGACCAAGGAAGAATTGGGTGAGCTGCGAAAAAAATGGTTAAGCTGACTAAATATTTGTAGGAGAAAGTTAGGCATTATTGTTCTCCGTCGGCTTTGGTTGCTCATATAACATATTTAACGACTTCTCTTGTTGAGGGAAAGAAGCGTTGAAATAATTTTTTTGGAAAATATGGCACATACATGCCGTAATTTTGAAGCGGATCAGAGAGTTCTACAATAGAAGAAAGATGAACGGACTAAAATTATGAAAGGTCTCGAGGATGACATGGACACTACCTGGAGGAAGTCTCAAGAATCTCTTTAGTGGATTATAGAATTCATGTACCAGGTTCAAGATCTGATGTTAAAGCAGACATAAGGATTTTATCTGGGCATTTCTATCACTGTCGTCCAACTATATCCTTTCTAGTTGTTTTAGGAGAAGATGTCAGAGATGGCACTGGCGTTTGAGGATATTTTTGCTCCCCTTTCTCTTTTATTTTTGCCTTGCTCCTATAAGTTTTTGTCAAGCTTTTATGCCTCAGCTTGTAAACAAAACCTATATATATATATATATATAATTATATTTTACATTTAGGTGTTTTTGGTTTCATAGTGTGCTCTTTTTAGTCGTAATTTCTAGTTGATTAAGATCCAAGGAGCATCATGGTTTGATTCTGACCCCTGAAAATAATAGAGTTTGTTTGCTACAAAGAGCGATAAATGATATTTTTTTAAGTGAAAATAACCTTAAGTTTTTTGTGAGGTCATGTTTGGTTGCTTTATTCAAGAGTATGTTGTGTTAAGATTACACATTTTATTGGCATGATGTTGGACCAACAAGATGCATGCATAATTGAAATATGCTTACATTGATAATGCATCAGTTCAACTTGATGTGACAGAGCTTTAAGTCGCATGCATAATGTCAACTTATTGATCCATCTTGGCACAACCATATGTTGATTTCGCTATTGTGAGACATAAGGCCGGCTAGATGCGATTATGCTTTAAATTACACCTGTAATTATTTCATGTGAGATCAGCTATATGCAGTTATGCATTGAATTATATTCATAGTGATTGGGAATAAGACCTACTAGATGCGAATGTGTTTTGAACTGCACTTCGCGTTATATATATATATATATATATATATATATATATATATATATATATATATATAGGATAATTCATTGGCTTAGGGTAGAGGATCCCCGTACTTGTCCTCCTGGTAAAAGCTCGGATCAAGATGGACGTCTAGTGGCTCCACCCCTCACGTCTCTTGGATTGGCTATATTTGTAGGGGGTGCGCCAGCTACGCAAAAACTAGTGTAATCTATTACTAGTGGTATATGATTGTTGTATTCAGACGTAAAAAGTGTCTCCTATAGTACCCTTAGGGGAATTGGTTGCTATAGTCGAATGTGCAAAATATCTCCAACAACTCCCCTGAATTCTTTATGTATGCTCGATGTTGTGGATTATTGATTGTTGTAGTCAGAAGTGCAAAACGTATCCGACAACGCCCCTAAAATCTTTAGGTGTGCACACCATTGTGGGGTATTGATTGATGTAGTCATACGTGCAAAGCATCTTCAATAGAACCCCTAAAATACTTGTCTCGGGCGTCAACTCTGTTGGTTGGACCCAACTTCAATGTTTATATGTTCACACTTCAATGCCTTAAAGAGGGAATAAGAAAGAAAACATAACAATATTATATATATATATATATATATATATATATATATATATATATATATATATATATATATATATATATATATATATATATATATATATATATATATATATATATAGTTATTGTTAAACTCGATTGTTACGGCCATTATCGTGGTACAAAATAATGAAATGAAGAAAATCGCGTCAGACCGTGTCGGTCCGTCACATACGGGTGACTCGACTGAAATTAGAGTTGGAAAAATGAGCCGGACCAACCGGGCCGGCCCGAAAGCCCGCAAAAAAATTCGGGCTTGAACAAGAAATATAGAACCCATTTGTGATCCGGGCTTTTAATCCCGACCCTCTAAAAGCCTGATGTTTAACCGGACTAGCCCGATCGGGTTGCGGGTAGCCCGCTTTATTTATTTATTTATTTTGACAAAAATTCTAACACATTATACTACTAATGTTCATGTTATTCTAACACATTATACTACTAATGTCCATGTTATTTTCGTTAAGATTGATAATTTATTAATCAAGTTATTAAAAACCATAATAAGTAAAACACATTATAGATTAAATGCATAGAACATTTTGTTCTTATATCCACACATGTGTTACAACTAATGCAAACATCAATAATAGTACCAACATCAATATTAAATCTAAAAAATAATCCATAAATTTATTATTCGCCTTCAAAGTTATATTATTTTTAGTTCTCAATACTCATATATGCATTACTTATTAATTTATGATTTATTAACCTTTTGTACTTATTTTAAAAAAATTAATATTAAATATAATCTGGGCCGACCCAATTAATCGTGGCCCGTAAATGGCTGGGCTTGAACAACCAAATTATAGCCCGTTTAAATTTCGGGCTTTTAGGTCCGACTCTATAAAGGCCCGAACCCGTCACGGACTGACCCGAAGCGGGCCGGGTAGCCCGTTTTGCCGGCTCTAGCTGAAACGACTGCAATAATGGGACTGGTTTCAAAACGACACCGCATTATCCTTAAATGATATTACCCTTGCATTTTTAAGGATAATAAGACTATTTTATTGAATTTTATTTGCATTTGCAAACTACTTTTGCTCAATACTTCTGACTTTTATTTTAAAATATGAATATTTCATGAGTTTTGATTAATTTATTTTAACTTATAACAATTATGTGTTCATTAATATTAACTATATTAGTATATGCGTCAGTTAAATATCAGTTGTTCCGCTTCGCACTCACGTTTCGTTCTATTTTTTAGAATACGAAAATAGGATAGAAAGCAGAGTTATATATATATATATATATATATATATATATATATATATATATATATATATATATATATATGTAAGGGGATATATTCTTACTCCAGGAGTAAGTTTATAAAACTTACTCCACATCTTCACCCTTAAATCATTTTTAATCAATGGTAGAAAATAAGCTGTAATTTTTCTGTAAATAATCAATAATTAAATATGGAGAGAGAAAAATTACGGCTTATTTTCAGCCATTGATTAAAAATGATTTAATGGTGAGAATATGGAGTAAGTTTTATAAACTTACTCCTGGAGTAAGAATATCCCCCTCATATATATATATATATATATATATATATATATATATATATATATATATATATATATATATATATATATATATATATATATTCTATGAGAATAGTATTTTTATGTGAGAATATGAGAATGAATTTGAACCATTAGATTGAAATAAAGGGTTGCGATTAAAATTTCACCTAAATTTTGTGTCATTTTTATTCTCATTTAACTCTCTCTCTCTCTCTCTCTCTCTCTCTCCCACTATCAAAATTCCTTAACATTGTTGATCGCTCTTCTCATGTGTCTCTCTTTGTCTTCTACCAAACTTCTTATAATGATACATCTCATTTCCAACACTGTTTTCTTTCTCAGTGCGTTAACTTGTTTTTCTTTTCAGAATTTATTTAGATTGTTACTCGGTATGTTATTATTCATGACTATGTTTCATTTTCCTATTAATCGTGAATTTGTTTTTGTTTGCATTGCACTACCACTATGTTTTCTATCTAATTTATATTAGTTTTATTACATGGATCTTAATGCACTTTCATACATACGATGTCATTGTTTTGTTGTGGAACCAGAAATGGAGAAGATTACGGATGTTGTGGTGGAACAAAACTGCGTAAACGATTCAATGGTGCATTTTCTTGGATCGAAGGTTGCGATCATTACACATCTTGAATCAAAGTCGTTGATCTAAAACTGATGCTACTAATCTCTAGTACGAAGGAACAATGGTGTTTGCATGGTTAATACTCCATTGTCCAAGTCAGTTAGAATTCAAGATAATCGTAGTGTGTGTGGAGATTAGAGATTGTATACCAGAAATCCTCTCAAAAAGATATTTATACCTTGGGCCTCATGGAGTAGGCAAGATGAATGTGTCTCATCTTATTAGGCCTTAGGCCGGCCTAGAACAACTACTTACGAGAAAATTCATCATAAAAATTAAACTAATCGGTTGATAAACTATTCTACCACCATATATATATTTCATTTTAATAAAATACGTATTATATCTCTTTAAATAATATTTTTTTATCAAATAATCTAATGATTAAAATACACTCACAAATTCAAATTTGTTTCGCTGCATCTAATGTCCTTACCTATCTACCAACTTATTTGAAGTTATAAGTAGTTTTACAATTTAAACAAAATATTAATATTTATTTTCTCCTCGTTTCTCTTACTATTTATCAGTTTATCTTTTTCAATTCTTTTATATTTCTCATTTTAATATTAATAATAAAAAATAATCTTATTAAAAAAATTTACAAATTCTATTTTTCATACAAAAGTAAATATATATCATAAAATACATAAAAAAAGTCAAGTCTTTACGACCAAATTGAATTGAGAGGGTTGTACACTCTTCTCGCCAAACACCAAATTGATCAACATATATTAGATATGACTTTATATCATTAAATATAGGAATTATAAATATATTTAAATTTTTTCGACTCCTTAATTTCTCTAGATTCTAGTCCTTGCGATTCCTGCGTTGTAAACCAATGGACATGCGCCAATAGTCGAGAAGTTGGTCCGGGATTAAGCGAGCAAAGGCCCATTGAATAGAGTGAGCCCAATAAGGTGTGCATCTTGATTCATACCCTATTTTACGAATAGCTGCTATAGCATAACCTTCTGCTGTTGGTATGAATAAGGAATCTCTTCCGATAGATGCTATTCTTGATACCATTTTCGTCGCAACATATAGTGGTACCTTCATTCCATACCAATTCTATCAATAATAACTAATAAAAAAATTGGATTACCTATTATTACAGTAATTAAACTTAAAAACAAAAAGCTTTATATATACCTGACACTGCACGTGAATTCCATAGTGTTTGTACTCCATGTGTAAAGATCTTGAAAATTGATCTATATAACTGCATGAATTTTTTTTTTATTAAATAATTTTCCATTTAATTTTTGTTATAAAAAACTTATTATTTAAAATTATTAACTAAAAATCTATATTTAAATTAAATATATTGATTATATAATAGATTTAATATTTAATATTTTTATAATAAAAATTAGAAAAAGTTTTAATATTTTTAAATAAAGGTATATACTAACTAAAGTTTTATTACATAAATATATGTATAACATTTTTACGTTTTCTTATATTAGTTAATATAAAAATGAAAAGTTTTGATTTAAAAAATTAAAAATGATACCAACATTTAATATCAAAATACCAACCAAAAACAAAGACATGGTGCAAGATCTTAAATTTAAAATATCAAATTTATTTTTAATTGTAAGTTAATAAATTAATATATATCCTATAAGAAAAGTCATTATTTTTTTTTCAATAGTTGTGAATGTGGATGGTTTCACCGTCTCCAATAGTCCGGGTCCGGACTGTGTAAACTTTGGGTTTGTGAAAGAGTTTTGAAATGATATTAAGAATGACTTTATGAGAACTATGAGTGAGTTTCATACAAATGGAAAAATAGTCAGAGGGGCAAACTGCTCATTTATGGTGTTGATCCCAAAAAAGAGTAATCCTACTAAAATCTCAGATTTCAGGCCTATCTCGTTGATCGGTTGCATTTACAAGGTTTTATCGAAGGTGTTAACGAATAGACTAAAAGTAGTGATTGGCAAAGTCATATCAGAAACTCAGACAAGTTTTGTTTCGGGGAGGCAAATCGTCGATGAAATTCTTATAGCTAACGAGATAGTGGACGATGCGAGGAAAAGAAAGAAAGAAGTTGTGTTATTTAAGGTGGATTTCGAGAAGGATTATGATTCGGTAGAATGGAGTTTCCTTGATTATGTGATGGAAAATATGGGGTTTCACGAAAAATGGAGGAAATGGATTCGAGTATGCATAAGTTTTGCGTCAGTTTCGGTGCTGGATAACAACAACCCTACTAGAGAGATCAAAATGGAACAAGGCCTCAGACAAAACGATCTTATGTCACCATTTCTATTTTTCTTAGCAGCAGAGGGGCTGAACTTGATTATGGAAAAATTAGTAGAAGCAGGAAAATTCAATGACTACAATTTTGTTGAAGGGGAAGAACAGTTCACTCATTTACAATATGCAGATGATACATTAATTATCGGTGAAAGAAGCTGGTTGAATATTAGATCTATAAAATCGATGTTGATGCTATTTGAACATATGTCAGGTCTTAAGGTGAACTTCCAAAAGAGCTCACTAATCGGCGTAAACGTTTGTCATTGTTGGTTAGAGGCAGCAACTGGAGCTTTAAATTGCAAATTCAGTAGTGCCCCCTTTAACTACCTAGGGATTCCAATTGGAGACAAACCAAAAAAGAAATCTATGTGGCAGCCGGTTATTGAAGCGGTGAGGCATAGATTATCTCGGTGGAAAAATAAACATCTTTCGATAGGTGTTCAGGTAGCAGGGCTAAAGTATGTCCTGTCAGCTCTTCCGGTCTATTTTCTTTCTTTTTTCAAGGCACCGACAGGTATGATATCTAAACTCGAATCTCTGTTTAAACAATTTTTATGGGGAAGGAGTGAAGATGAGAGGAAAATAAATTGGGTAAAATGGGAATTAGTTTGTAGGCCTATTGGAGAGGCGGTTTGGGAATTAAGAACCTAAGGATTTTAAATGTGGCTCTATTGGGAAAATGGAAATGGAAACTAGAAAAGAGAGAAGGGGTTTGTGGTATAGGACTCTGTTAAGTAGATATGGAGGTAGAACAGGGGATGTTTGTAACAGATCAGGAAATGCTTCATACTGGTGGCAAGTTATTAGTAATTTAGAAATAGATAGAGGTCGATGTTCGGACTTATATTCAGTTAGGGAGAAGCATAAGAGACTAATGGTATGTGACTCTCCTACATCGCCCAATTGGCTAAAGTTTTGGAACAAGTCATTACCGAGTAAAATGCCGTGCTTTTTATGGAGAGTCTTCCATAATAGAATGCCGAGTAAGGTAAACTTAGTTAAAATGGGAATTCTTTCATCTGATCAAAGCTTGTGTAGTGGAGGGTGCGGTAGTGAGGAAACAGTTCCACATGTATTATTTGAATGCCCAATTTTTACAGGTGTTTGGAACGATCTCTGCAAGTGGTTGGGAGTGAGAACGACGCTCTATACTACCAGGTGGCAACATTTAGGTCAATTTGAATCTCTGTTGGGGGATGGGAATTCCAAAATGGCTCTGTTACGAATTATCTGGTGCGTCGGCATGTGGAATATTTGGAACAGTAGAAACTATAACATATTCCGCAATAAAGATCGGCTTATCGGAAAAATTTATGAAGAATAAAAAATTTCAGCTTGGAACTGGATAAGATTAAAAGGAAGGCTGATCGAGGATGACCTAGCAATGTGGATTTCAAACCCATGGGCGTGCTTAGGCATCCAGTGTTAATCCACAATGGTTCGTAAAGTGCAGGCGGGAAGTTTGTTGGGTTGATTATCGTCATGACAATTTGGTTTTTGATTGTTGTCTGTGTAGTTGCCAGTTCTACAAGAGTGGTTTGTTCTCTTTGTGCTCTTCTCGTCGTGCATTTGCTGCTTGGAGCTGGTTCTGGTGGGGATGTTCTAATGAAGTCATTTGGAGTTTATGTCTTTGCTTAGTGGCTCATGTGTAAAAGGTACGAGTCTCGTGTTCAGAAGCTAATGGTTGGTTCTCCTTTTTCCAGTGTGGCTTTGGTATGCTTTTGGATTCGTCTGCGAGGTTGCTGCCGGCATTTGGCTATCCAGGGATAGTAGTTGCTCAGTTTTGAGTTTTTGAGGATTGTTTTTGTTTTTCTTGGTGTAATCTGTTTTGATTGACTCTTCCTAGTTCATTGTTATAGAATAGGCAGGTTGTTAGCATATTGTTTTTAGTTTGGCTTAGTAGTGGCAGTGGTGATATCTTGGATTGATGCTCCTTGTTTTTCTCTTGTTTAGTCTGTTTGATGCAAATTGTAAAACTATGTACTGGTGTTGCTCTTGCCTTGCATGCCTTATGCTAAGCTTGAGCTTTTCAATTTAATTTGCCTTTTCAGAAAATGTAATTTATTATTTCTTTTCCCAAACCATCAGATCAATACATAGTTTCTACTTTTATTTATTCTAAACTCTTACGACTTCCAATTCATTCTACAAACACTACCATCCTTTCTCTCTTTCTCTCCCTTTTCTTTTTCTTTTTTCTTCCTTTTTTTATATTATCAAAGTCAGATTTGAAACATGCGATGATATGCGACACACATGAGTAAATGTATTGTTTATGACTGCAATATATTGGTTATGTTTATTGTAAAAACCTAAATCGACCTTTTCATTTTCCATGTAAAATCAAATTCATACTCAACTGGTGGAAAATCATATACAATTATTATTATTATTATTATTATTATTATTATTATTATTATGTATTGTTGTTGTTACATGTTACGAGAAAAAATAAGTTGGTCTCACTGTCCTTCTTTTGTTTTCTTTTTTCTTTTCTTTTTTGATTTATTTTTGTTTTATATTCGTAGTATATATATATATATATATATATATATATATATATATATATATATATATATATATATATATATATATATATATAATTTTATTTTATTATTATCTTATTATGATTATTATTATTATTATTATTAAGTATTGTTGTTGTCCACTGTCCTTCTTTTATTTTTTCTTTTTTTTTAAATTTATTTTTATTTTATATTATTATTATCTTATTATAATTATTATCCTATTATGATTATTATTATCACTAATATATATATATATATATATATATATATATATATATATATATATATATATATATATATATATATATATATATATATATATATATATTATTAATAAATGTTGTTCCAGTTAGTTATGTTGTTGTAAGATAATGCGGAAGAAAAACAAATAATTAAAGGATCAATTTGAACCAAAAAGTATAGTTAGGACCAATCTAATAAGACGAAACGAACTAACATATCAACATATTATTACTAATATAAATTGTTTTTTAACCTCTTATCTTTAATATCATTATTAAAAATTATTATAATAATGATATAATAATTAAACTAAAAATAGTATTCGATCAATCCTGAAAAGTTTGAACATAATAAAGATTATATACGAAATAACGTTTATGATTGATAAAACAATATATATATATATATATATATATATATATATATATATATATATATATATATATATATATATATATATATATATATTCTTACTCCATGAATAAGTTATTAAAACTTACTTCACATCTTAGACCATTGATATTCAAACTTACTCCACATCTTGACCATTGATATTCAAACTTACTCCACATCTTGACCATTGATTCATTTGTAATCAATGATTATAATAATTAGTAATTTTTCAACCTTTGATTAATTGTTTCTCTCTCTCTATATTTAATTATGGACTAATTATTATAACCATTGATTAAAAGTGAAAAATGGTCAAGATGTGGAGTAAAATTTAGAAACTGCTGGAGTAAGAATATTTTCACTTATATATATATATATATATATATATATATATATATATATATATATATATATATATATATATATATATATATATATATATATATATATATATATATATATAAACTTATTATTATAGACCAGAACGAGTTATTAATTATTATAAAATGTTTTTAATCAAACTTATTTTTATAAATAGAACTAAATTTACTTTTGATTAATATATTTTTTTAAATAAAGTCTAAATAAAAATAAAATTTATTATTTTAATATCTACCGTATATTTTATTTATCTATTTTAAAAATATATAAAATATAATAATGATTCAAATATTTTTATATGCAGAAGAAAATTGGACACAAGTTTTGTTGTTTCGCAAACAATTCAATTTCTACTTGCATATTTTTTAAAAATAATAATTTTTGATTAAACAATTATATCTTTCTTTTTTTTATTATATTTTTTTACAATTAAAATTCGTTTCATTTATTGAAATTTCTGCCATTAATATATTATTTGAATAAATCGTCTCATTTGTGTAATTACGGGAAAAAAATATTACTAATTCAAATAGTATAAAAATATTTTCAACATATTGAAATTTATTTATAAAATTAAAACAATGATAGAATAATGTATGAATTCAAACACAACAAAATATGTGTTATTTATTATAAGTTAAATGCGCAATTCTCCCGCAATTTTGGGAATTTCGTTTTATCCCTTAATTTATTTTTTTTTAAATTCCCCTTTAATAATTTATTTTTTGAATTATATTTTTTGAATTTTTCCCTAAGATAAAAAATTATAGCGAATAATTTTTGCACTAGAAGACAAAAAAATTTAAAAGTCTGTTTGATTTACTTTCTAAAAAGTGTTTTCTCTTTTCAAAAAATTTAAACATGAATAAGTGTTTTATAATTACTAGATATTTTTGTTGTGATTAAATGATTTGTTTTAGCAAGAGAACATTCTTTTCTCTTACTATATTAAACAAGATGTGGATTAAATTAAAAAGGAAATTATATTGACCGTTTCTTTTAACCTTTATAAGTGTTTCTTTTGTCTATAATTTTATTAATTTTAACATGTAAAAATACTTTCAGTGAGAAAAAGAAAATAGCTTACGCTTTAGTAGCAGCATATATTGTAAAGAGAGGATGTGAAGGCACCACCACCGCAGCACCAGATCCGATATTTACGATTGTACCCTTTTTCCTCTCCATCATTCCACCCAAAACCGCTCTCGTTATTCTCGTTGTACTTTCCATATTAACCCTAACAATCTTCATCCACGTTTCCTCTCCAACTTCATGAAAGAACATAGCCTTAGGATAAGTGATTCCAACATTGTTGATCACAACTCCAAGATCCAAAACCCTAGCCAAAACATCTATTTCCTTAAGACCTGTAGACAAATCGCCGGAAAAATCGATCGTAACGGTTTTGATCTGAACGTGAGAGTGTTTTGTTTGGATTTCATTTCTAACTGTTTCGAGTTTCTTTGAGTTTCTACTGACAAGGATGAGGTTGAGACCTCTCTGTGCTAACTGGTGGGATAAGGCTTTTCCGATTCCGTCGGTTGCTCCGGTGATTAGAGCCCATGAACCGTAGGTTTTGAGGAGGTTTTTCTCGGATCGGAGACAGGTTTGGAAGATCCATGCGGTGAGTTTGATAATGTGGTTGAGTGTTAAGGTTAAACCAAGGAGGAATGGGAAGATGAATAGTGCTTCAAGATGATGCATGCTGCTATTCCTATCCTTTCTTTTTTTATAATTGAAATTGGAATAAAACGAAGCAAAAGGCATGCACAACTCAAATACAAAAATCACCACAAAAACAACATAGAAACTAATTCATTTATTTCTATCCGGTGGGTTGTTCTTTGTTCCTTTCTTGGGGAAGCGATAGTGATAGGGGATGGTTGGCTTTAAATACGTTTGCTACCTAAAAACTATTACTATACATGTACGATGAGAATGTCGAAGTTTTCATATTAAATAATCTAACTATATTTTGCATACATTATGAATTTGATAAGCGATTAGTGTTCTTAATTTTGTGTACTTTTACTTCGTGAATAAGGAAGGAGTTTCGGTTCCAACCCCCAACATCTAACAACTTTTATATTAATATATTGTTTTTGTTAGGAAGTTAATTGATATGCACATTTTTTACCCCGTCATTTTTATCTTGTCAATTAATCACAATGCAAATTAATTATAATGAATTGATGACATGAAAAATAATACAAATGAATAATTATAATAAATTGATAGTATAAAAATTTTCACACAAACAATATATAACAATTAAACTTTTTCATTCTCGGATATTCCCCTACCATAGTAAAAGAGTACAATTGTCCATAATATCCGGAGATATATCTGTTAGATAATTCTTCAATGTCGAATGGATCCAGACTGAATCGCGGACGAAATTACTTTCCTTAAAAGTATTTCAAGCACACTCTCAAATTGTCTTAGAGTTGGAACGGCCTGAATACCCAGGATAAGTCAGCCTTTTTCTCGATATTTATAGCCATGCATTTGTCGTTTCAGAAGTATGCAACTCTTCATGAAACAACACTCTCTAATGAACATTTGCAATGGTTCAAATAAAATGTCATGCACCACTTCATGAAATGTTATGTACTTCGAATTCAAATTCAAAATCAAACTCTAGGCAACGAATAAAATCTGGAGCCATAATTAAAACAAATTCGCAGTATCCCGGCCGAAGGCCGGAGCGCCACCGGCACCGCCTCATTAACGCCGCGAATAGCCCGATTGCTCCGATGCGTCGTGCCTAAGTGCTCAAGTGTCGTCTACAAGCCGCCACTAGCGCCTCTACGCCCACGCCCTCAGATCCGGTTCCGGAGCCGGAGCCGGAGCCGGTGGCGACACCGGCGAGGGGTGTTTTGTATGAGACAAGTGACATAATGCTTGAGACCACCACATATGACTATGTGGCACTTTATCCTCTTTGACTCCTTTGGAAAGTACATTGTTCCAAGGGTCTTATAAATGCTATTTAATTTTACTCCACTTCCAATGTGGGACTTATGTGAAGCATTTATTGCCAATTAACTATAACCCACTTTGTCATGATTGGAACAACTTAATAGAAATAATATTTCATTATTTCTAACAATCCCCCACTTGTTCTAATAATGACAAAATAATAATTCCAGAAATAAGACATAAGAAGTGTTAGTACAGTTAAGTATCTTTCGATTTTAAACTTAACCTTAGTAAGGATAACACAAAGTTTAATCGGAATATTAGGTAGCAATGTTTTTAAACCATGAATCCATATGAATAGACCGGTGTTACCTTACACACACTCCTTAAAGATTCTTCCTCTGCATAACTCGCTTAGCACTTATTTATGGCCATGTGCTATCCTGTTTCATGAATTTTTTTATGAGAGAAACTCCAACTCTCATTTTGAGACGGCACCATCTCAGAATTCACATAGGTGAAGTTCATATTGTATTTGTTTCCAATAGATACGTACCCTCGGTATTGAACTTCATTAAGAGTTTAAAATAAAACTCAACCCTCATTTCCAAGGTCAACATAATCACGAAATGTTAGACAATTATCCAAATCAACGACTTGTTATTACCCATTGAAAATCTTAAAGTTAATGTTCTGTTAACTTAGGATTGGGTTACCGTCGTTGTCGGTACTCTTACTCAAGGAGTTTCAACCCCATACCTCTCGAGGTTGTTTTTACTAAGTCTCTGGCCAGTGGCTTAGTAAACGGATCAGCCAAATTATAGTTTGTTCGTATATACGTGAGTGAAATGATTCCATCCTTAATCAGTTTTCTCACGAACGAATGTCTAAGTCCTATATGCCTAGACTTTCCATTATACACTTCACTAAATGCTCTTGCCAAAGTGGCCTGACTATCGCAGTGTATCATCACTTTTGAAACATTGTCTTTAGCCAAAGGAACTTCCAAAAGAAGATCCCTTAACCACTCTGCCTCTTGACCAGCGGAAGCGAGAGCCACGAACTCTGATTCCATGGTCGAAAGAGTGATGCATGTTTGTTTCTTGCTCTTCCAAGAAATTGCTCCTCCAGCTAGGGTAAATATCCACCCAGTTGTAGATTTATGATCTCCCACATTAGAGATCCAACTCGCATCAGTATATCCTTCTAATATAGCAGGAAACCTACCATAATGAATGCCAAGATCTTTGGTTTTCAACAAATAACCAAATATCCTCGTGATTGCCTTCCAATGTTCATTACTTGGGTTACTAGTAAATCTACTCATTTTACTAACTGCAAACGATATATCGGGTCTGGTACATTGCATTAAGTACATAAGACAGCCAATCGCACTTGCATATTCTAATTGAGCCACTGCTCTTCCATCATTCTTTTCAAGTTTGATTACATGATCAAATGGAGTAGTGACTTCCTTAAATTTCAGGTGTTTGAACTTATCAAGCATTT
Organism: Lathyrus aphaca; assembly: GCA_963966055.1. Taxonomy (NCBI): domain Eukaryota; kingdom Viridiplantae; phylum Streptophyta; class Magnoliopsida; order Fabales; family Fabaceae; genus Lathyrus; species Lathyrus aphaca. Next base: position 64,050,883 of record OZ014521.1, read on the forward strand.
TCTCAATATAATGTGTTTGGTTAAGTTCATAACCCCCACTATTTCGCTTAACTTTTATTCCTAAAATTGTGTCAACAAGTCCAAGATCTTTCATCTTGAAAGTGGAAGTTAGAAACCTTTTTGTTTCTAAAATTCCATTAAGTTTGTTGCTAATTATTAGCATGTCATCAACATAAAGACACAAGAATATTACAGTGTTATTATTCACTTTTGTATATAAACACTTGTCACAAGAATTAGGAATAAATCCATTTGACATTATTGTAGAATCAAACTTTTGATGCCATTGTTTTGGTGCTTGTTTTAAGCCATATAGAGATTTGACAAGTTTGCACACCTTTCGTTCATTTCCAGGAAGGACATATCCTTCTGGTTGTTCCATGTAGATTTCCTCATCGAGATCTCCGTTTAGGAACGCTGTCTTAACATCCATTTGATGAACAATCAGATCATTCAAAGATGCTAAAGCAAATAACAACCTTATAGTGGTTGTTCTTGCTACAGGTGCATAAGTGTCAAAATAATCTATACCTTCCTTTTGTCTAAATCCTTTTGCCACTAATCTTGCTTTATAAGTGTTTAATGTACCATCACTATGATATTTCTTTTTAAACACCCACTTGCATCCAATGGGTCTTGATCCCTTTGGTAAATCAACAAGTTCCCAAGTGTGGTTGGACATAATTGAATCCATTTCATCTCGGATAGCATCTTTCCAAAAAGAAGAATCTCTTGAAGCTATTGCTTCCTTATAAGTTTTGGGTTCTTCCCCGACTTGAAGAATTACCGGAATGCTTTTAATAAACTTTGTATTATTCCCTTCAACCAGATAAAATGAAATGGATTGAGAATCAATTTCGTCTGGTCCTAGGTTCTTTGTTTTCCGGATTCTTTTGCTTATCCTACGTTCAGGTTGTGATTCAATGATTCGAGAAGTGCCTTCAGGTTGTATTTCTACAATCCGAGAAGAATCTTCTTCACAAGATTCTTTATTTATGGCCGACTCTAAATCTTTATCCTTAGTGATAAGATTTTCAAATAATTCTACATCCCGAGATTCAACAATAACATTAGACTCTAAATTTAAAAGTCTATATGCTTTGCTATTTTGTGCATATCCTACAAAGGCACATCTTATCCCTCGAGGACCCAACTTGGTTCTCTTAGGATCCATGTTTTTGTAGTATGCCACACACCCCCACACCTTAAAATAGCCAATATTTGGTGTCATGTTTTTCCATACCTCATATGGAGAAATTCCAGTTTTCTTTAAAGGAATTCTATTAATTATGTGACAAGCGGATAATAAGGCTTCACCCCACAAATTGAAAGGTAGTTCAGAATGCATTAACATTGCATTCATCATTTCTTGATATGTTCTATTTTTCCTTTCGGCTATGCCATTTTGTTGTGGTGTTCTAGGCGCCGAACATTCATGTATTATACCGTGTTCTTCACAAAATGCATCAAATTCAGTAGAAAAGTATTCACCGCCCCTATCACTCCTAAGGACTTTTATACTTCTACTTAATTGATTTTCCACTTCTGCTTTATAAATTTTAAAAGCATTAAAAGCTTCATCTTTATGCTTTAAGAGATATACATATGTGTATCTAGAACAATCATCAATGAATGTAATGAAATATCTATTTCCCCCACGGGTCAACATGCCATTAAATTCGCACAAATCTGAATGTACAAGATCAAGCAGATTTGTATTTCTTTCAACACTTTTGAAAGGTTTCTTAATCATCTTTGATTTAACACATAATTCACATTTATTGAAATTTTTGATATTACATGATATCAAGCCAAATTTTATTAGTCTCTTCATTGAACTAATACTAATATGTGCTAATCTATTGTTCCATAAAGTAACTGAATCAAGCATGTAAGCAGAATTAGAAATTTCATTAATCATATTATTGGTGATACATAGTTTGATCATTCCTTCAGCGGAATATCCTTTTCCAACAAATACACCATTACGGGTTAAAATAAGTTTGCCCGATTCATACACAGATTTAATACCCGGTTTTCCCAATAAATCCCCACTAACAAGATTCCTATTCATGTCTGGGACATGAAGTACATTGACAAGAGTAACTTTCTTTCCAGAAGTGAAGTTGAGTTCGACCGATCCGGTTCCAACAACTTTAGATCGTACTTCATTTCCCATTTGTACTTCTTGTCCATCATTTGTCTCAGAATATGTTTTGAATGCAGCCCTGTCATACGAGACATGAACCGTGGCACACGTATCATACCACCAGCCTTGGACTTTGCCTTTGATTGCCATAATTTCGCTCACAGTAGCAATTATATCATCATTAGCATTGACTGCATTGATCTCGTTTTTTGCTTTATTGTTCCTGCAATCTCGAGCATAGTGTCCAGGTTTTCCACATACAAAGCATCCATTCTTAGGACCCCTCGGACCACCAGAATTCTTGAACTTGGTATGTTCCCTTTTTGGTGCGAGGTGACTTTTCTTGACATCATGTTTTTTCTTTTCCTTGTTGGACACAGCATTGGCTTTGGAAAGACCCGCAGATTCTGATTTTTCCCTCTCCTTCGATTCCTCCTCGATTCGAAGATGTTTCTGGATTTTCTCCAATGAAAAATCATCAGAACTGTGCAACAGTTTCTTTTTATAGACTTTCCACGATGCTGGTAACTTAGCAATGATAGCACCAACTTGAAAAGTTTCAGGAATGTATATTTTCACTGCTTTGATTTTGTTCACCAGGACTTGCAATTCGTGCACTTGGGGAAGTATGGGCTTAGAATCTATAAATTTAAAATCAAAGTATTTTGAAATTAAGAACTTCTTCGTACCTTCTTCTTCGACTTTGAATTTAAACTCCAGCGAATTCCATATGTCCCTAGCCGACGGATTGTCCGTGTATAGGTCGTATAGACGGTCAGACAGTGTGTTCAGAATGTGTCCACGGCATAGTAATTCGTCCTCCTTTCGCAGCATGCGCTCCTTCTTGAGTTGGTCAGAATCATCTTCCGTTGGTTCTGGAATAGGTGTCAGATCAGGATTCAAGACATAGTGAACCTTGAGTGCAGTAAGCAGGAATGTCATCTTGTCTTGCCATCTGGTAAAAACAGCAGCGTCGGAATCCATGATACAAATACTTTTAAGATTGTTAGATAATTCTTCAATTTCGAATGGATCCAGACTGAATCGCGAACGAAATCACTTTCCTTAAAAGTATTTCAAGCACACTCTCAAATTGTCTTAGAGTTGGAACGGCCTGAATACCCAGGATAAGTCAGCCTTTTTCTCGAAACTGCACAAGACTGGTGAAGATTCGAATGCAAAGAAAACGTTTGGAATTTTATAGAAGAGGATATCAGATTTTGGAGTAATGAATTTCGAAGTAACAATCATATATTTATAGCCATGCATTTGTCGTTTCAGAAGTTTGCAACTCTTCATGAAACAACACTCTCTAATGAACATTTGCAATGGTTCAAATAAAATGTCATGCACCACTTCATGAAATGTTATGTACTTCGAATTCAAATTCAAAATCAAACTCTAGGCAACGAATAAAATCTGGAGCCATAATTAAAACAAATTTCCGGAGCGCCACCGGCGCCGCCTCATTAACGCCGCGAATAGCCCGATTGCTCCGATGCGTAAGTGCTCAAGTGCCGTCTACAAGCCGCCACTAGCGCCTCTACGCCCACGCCCTCGGATCCGGTGTCGCCGGTGGCGACACCGGCGAGGGGTGTTTTGTATGAGACAAGTGACATAATGCTTGGGACCACCACATATGACTATGTGGCACTTTATCCTCTTTGGCTCCTTTGGAAAGTACATTGTTCCAAGGGTCTTATAAATGCTATTTAATTTTACTCCACTTCCAATGTGGGACTTATGTGAAGCATTTATTGCCAATTAACTATAACCCACTTTGTCATGATTGGAACAACTTAATAGAAATAATATTTCATTATTTCTAACAATATCTCCTATATTTTTTACACATTTCTCAGAACAAACTAATTAAACACCTTATTTTGCCAAATTATTATACGGAGATACATCTCCATACATCATAAAGGTGAGTTTGGAGATACATCTCAATAAATATCATTAATTCAAAATTCAGTGGGTGGTACGAAGATGCATCTCCAAACGCTTTTATTTCATATACTCGTGTGAGACTCTTCCCTCATCCTCCTCCGGCTTTTAAAAAGTCACTCAACATCAAAAAATACTCAACTGGTAATCTTTCTCAACCATTAAAGTTTCTCATCAAATCAAGCTCTCACGTCATTCTACTTCATCTATTGCAAAGTTACTCACTCCATTCTGGCGCTCTATCGATGTTTTTGTGGATATGAGGAGATCAGACATATATGCTTAAATTTTTAAGAAGGTAGTCCTCAGTTGGTCCTTGTAAAATGCATGATTGTCGAGGCACAAAATGTCTTGCAGTACAAGCGGAGGAGAAGCCGAGGGGTTATACATGCCCAATAATTTATGTTTGGTTATATTATTATTATTTTTTTTTTTTTATTTTCGGAACAAGTTATGTATGGTCAATACATTTTGATAATTGTAAGACTTTTTTTCATAATTACGTAGTGCGTTTCAATCAATTAATGTATGTGTTTTCCTTTTAATTTATGGTCTAAAATGACCTAAATTATATTGGCTAAAAAATATCAAATTTAGGACAAGGTTGTTGCTTAGAAATAATTCAATGGATGTTACGAAGATGCATATCTGGATACACTCCAAATAATATTCGAAGATGCATCTCCGGATTTGTTTTGACAAAAATAAGGCGTGTGGCTGAATTACGAAGGACTTGTGTGACTTAAGTGCTCTTGAAGATGAATCACCATACAAAGTAAGGGCATTTTTGTATTTTCAGAGGTCCGTGTCCCACCCTATAGGTGGATTGAGTAATCCCTTATTCATTACAACACACCACATGTCCACTAAAAAAACCCAAATTCTCCGGGAGAAATACTCCTCACAACGCAAGAATTCTCCTCGCAATGTTTGATTTTACGAGGAGTATAAACACCTCGATAAAATGGTTGTCCCGTCTATTTGTCAGGTAAAAAACTCCTCGCAACGTTGCTAGGTGAAAAACTCCTCACAACGTTGTCAGGGAAAAACTCCTGATACAAAGTTCTATAGGATGGAGCTAGCAATGTGTCGCTTAGGGTGTGATATGACATGCTTTGCTAGGAGTTTTCGTTTGCAACACATAACTTTTTTAGGAAAATAAAGGAAATAACAATTCGAGTTTCGCCAGACATAACTTTTCTTCGCTGGAGTTTCGTCATGAGTTTGAGTTTGTGGTGGAGAAAAGTATTATTAAGGATAATTGGTAATAGAAATTTCACTTCTATTTCTTGAGGAATTAGTAGCACTACCTTCAACAGATGTAAAAGTCAAATTAGACATGTTTTCCTCAACAAATAAAACCTTTACTCATGTTTTCTCTTATGTTTGAGGTTTCTTGAGTTCTAATAACATTGTTGTAGTGATATATTTTTACTAGGCTCCAAGAGGGGACAACTTACGTAAACGTAAGGAATGTCAACATATGTGAGAAAGGTGAGTTAGCTTGTGAAGCACCGGCCACCCGAAATGGGTTATAAAGTCTCTTGGGTATTATTAAGAACCCACCGGTTGGACTTAGTCCACCCCAGACTCTTTCTCACTTGTCTATTAAACATATAAGATGACGGGTCCCATTATAACAAATTAGAAGAGTGGGTCTAAGAAGGAATAACTATTTCCTCCCCATGATATAGTAGTGGATGGGAAATAACTTCTCTCAACCTAGAAACATAAAGCTTATTACCTCATGTGAGTTGCCTCACTCCAAAACCAAAAACACCACTAAATAGAGCCTTTCACCGCCACGGACAATCCATTACCACCAAAAAACTACTAAGGCCTATGGTCATCCCTAATAACTTAGAGATACCACACACTCGTGTAAATTTTGACAAGTACAGTGGCGATCACCGTTGGCCCTGGTAAAACTAACTTGGACCTCAAATTTCAATTTGTAGAGTAAAGACAAAGATGGCGATGAAGATTGTACCAAACTCGTCGATAACGATGTTGATAGGTCACACATCGATCTTTCCTAAAAAATAGCAATGTTACATCATGTGAAGTTTGTTTCAGCTACGCATATGGCTCAGTCTAGCTCAATTTATGGTTACCATCGCTTTGATTTAGCGTTACTTTATTATCTCATGAACGACGTTACGAAATACCCATGTTTTGTGTGTGGTCTTAGCGGTTGTCGTTTCGCTTGCAAATAGTGGAAGATTTCAAGGAGTTATAAACGTGTGGGATTAACTCACATTGAAACCTGAAGCCAGTATACTCGAGAAAAAACTCAACAAACTAACATGGCATACAAGGTTGGTCGCATAACAGATTTATTAAATAAAATTGGCGGATCATAAAACAAACTATTAGGCAAAGGGCTAAAAGGCTGCAAGTCGCGTGCAAAAAATGGCAATATGTGTCACACTACATCACGAGTATTAAAATAAAAAATGGCACAACTAATCTTCAAAACACATAATTATCAAGCGACATCGCAAGCAAAACTAGGAGGTGGGAAAGATGAAAGGCTATGCTTTAGTTATCTATTCTTATTATTTGATAAGGCGAGCTAATATCTCTACCGCATGTAATTTCTTTAAGAAATCTATAAGTTTTCTTTAAATAATTGGGTGACACTCTTTTCCCCTATGGGGATAGGTTTTTTCAATGAGGTTCCCCCTTTTTGTATTATTTTTGGTTTTGTAGGGTCAATTGTTAAAATGGACAAGTGAAACCTCTGAACAATTTTTGAAGTTCCACAAGAAGATCCTTGTGAAATTTTGTTCCTCAGAGGACATATGTCGAACGTGATGCTTCAACAACAGGTTCGACAAGATAAACCAAAACTCACAAAATAGCAAGGAAAATAATAAAAACACAATCAATTGGTAGCCTGATTCGATGCAACAACATTTACATCTAGAGGGGTGAGTCCACAACCCAAGAAAGAAAATTCACTATTAGTAGCTTAGTACAATTAGACTTACAAGTAATAACAAACCTATGTTGCTCAATGCCTTTTTCTAACACTACCCAATAATTTTCTATTTAGAGCCCCCCTAAATATTAAAACCTACCTTCTTTACTCTCTACCACACAAATTATGATAGGGGATTATAACTCAATAATCAATGTTGAATACTACCAATTAACTCTAGAAAAAACTTTATATGCTAAGTTACCAAAACATATAGGTGTACATACAACAATAACAAGGACCCAAAAATAAACCCTAACACTTTAAATATTCAATGTCTTTCCTGGCTTCCAATGTAGATTTTGAGCTCCTTATATAGCATAATAATTCATGGCTTTTCTCCTTGTATAATATCTTTGATTTCGTGCAGAATTAATGCAAAATCTGTTGGATATTTGATTTGTTCCTTGAATATCTCCAATAAGATATGATTTGTATCGATTTAAATTCAAATTTAAATCTGAATTACTCTTCATCCAGCTGTTAAACAAATCACTTAAACATATTGCTAAATAAAAGCAATAAAATAGAATTGAATCTTTCCCAAAAGATTCATCCAAAATGCAATATTCTAGAGCCTGTTGAGCAAGGACCAAATTTCATACCAACATGTTCAAGCATCGCGCCCAACATGTGCCCTTTTATAGCTTAAGCAAGCTAGACAAATCTTGAATACTTGGACATTTCTCCATGTTGTTATTTTTCTAAATGCAACAAATCCAAAGTGACGATTCACTAGGAACTACAATCTTCCCCCTTGTCAAATTGTGGTAAAACAACTCTTCAAGATAAATAACACTTTTTCCAAGTGACAACCAATAGAGCTAATGGAATATCGGAGCATACAACCCGCAACAGAAACTATCTTCCAATTACCATAGTTATGTTTAGCAACTGAAAGTCAAAAGCATCAATATTCAGATGCTTACATGAAATCCATTCAGTTTCTCTAAACCATTCATACAATCATGCAATTATTCACAGACTTAGTCATGCGTGAATCTAGTTAGATCATGGTTAGTAGTATACAATTCTACTAAATAACATATATTAGCATGCAATCATTCACATATTTAGTCATGCGCACACAAGCAAATAATAATTGATATTATAATATGCAATTAATACTACTAACAAATATTTATTCTCACATATACAAGTGCCATATGTCTTGACCGATGCTCCAGCATGGAGCCCAACATTAACACTAACCAGAAGGTCAATACTAAACAAAAACATGGGTTACTTAAGCACTTACTAACACTACTACTCCTTATTTTTGCCATAATTTGACAAAGGGTTAGTTCTACAAAATAAGCTAGAAGTCAATCATGCACATGTTAGTATGTTAGCACATACAAATCCAAAAACGTTAGTAGAACAACCAGAACAACATCTAGAGTTGCACAAGCATTAAATATGTTTTAACAGTACATAAGTTAAAATAGGCCAAAGAGCCTTTACACATAAAAAACAACCGCCCATATACAAAGGGCAGAATAACTTGTCTAGAAAATTTGAGCTTATTCTTCAATCCATCCTCTACAGTTTTTGTAAGTAATCCAGTCATCATCCACCTGTGAGTCAGAATCATGTTTCTGAGCAATTCTATTCTTCATAACCTTATTCTTAGTGACATACTCCTTTCCAGTAGTAGAAGACCCACCAAAAGATTCACCAAATGCTTCTCTGCCATTTACACTAGAACCAATATCCTTTTTCATCCTTTCCTCATTAAATCTTTTAATAGCTTTCATGATGGAGATTCCCTTATTAAAGGGTATCTTCTTTGAGTTAACATAATTTTGACTCATTTTGAAATATAGAAGATGATGTTTAAGAGAAGCAAGAGAAGTATTGTTTAGGATTGAACTTCTTGCTTGTAACGAAGATCTATGTAAAATGAAGTTTGGAAACAAGCGAACTTTGCATTTTTCATGTGCAGCCTATATATATATATATATATATATATATATATATATATATATATAGAGAGAGAGAGAGAGAGAGAGAGAGAGAGAGAGAACCATCATGCACACTTCCCTAACATCAACTGCTATTGTTTCTCAAAAATTTCAAAGTTGATTGCATCTAATGACTTGGTGAAAATGTTTGAGACTTAATTTCATGACATATTGTCCCATATTACACTCCTTCATCATTTTCTTCACCCAAATTAACTTCTTACAACGACTCCTTGATGATAAGATTACACGAATTTGTTCATTGCTTATCCAAGATGGTATATTATTGACAAGAGGTCAGTATCAATCACTATCATCATTACCATTGAACCTTATCACGAGATTCTCATTGTCTATCACACAGACTTATTTTAGAAAATGAATCACTTCAAAAAATTCTTTTGACAAACATACCCCCTTTAATACTCTATCGACCAGTTTTTTTATGAATGTTGAACACAATGATCAAGACATTCACATCAGCATCTGACTCGGTTAGAAGCATTCTAGATTCTTCATGGTAACTTAGAGATGTTAGCTCATATGTCTTCTGAGTTGGTGACTTTTTTTACCACCATGATGCCCAAGATGTCTGATATATATTCCTTCATATCCCTATCATCCTTCATTAGCTTTGCTTTAAATTCAGGATGACATCCAACATCTTATATCTTACTTAATTCAAGGTCAAATTGCATCTGATGAACAACATGTTACACCATGTTGTCATAAAATTCTACATTCCACATGAGAATTTTATCATTGTCTTTCACAATGACTTCTTCTAGCAACTAAACATCCTATTTATAAATCAAAGCTTCTTTAGGAAACACCCTTTTCACATTTGACTTAAATACTTCAGCATAATATCACTACTACAAAATAGACCTTTTGTAACACCAATTTGACAACGGTCTTCATGTTAATCGTGGTAATAGTTTATTTTTGAGCGATTCTCTTTTATATTTACTAAAGGACATGTCACAATGGTCATATGTAACAACCATAATTAAATGTACCTGGATTGAAATGGTTCGAGTCCCAGCACCAACAATTTTCCATTTATCATGATAATAATGTGATTGACCTTATATATCACCACAATTTTTATAATCAGTCGTGGTGTAAGTTTCAATCATTTTTCACAGTTCTTGTTGTCAACCATAGTGAAGTGTTCTATTTATTTATATATAAGCGAAATTATCTCTAGCTTCAGTACATAACAATTGTCTCTATCAAAACAAAACTCTAACAACTCTTTCAATCGTCTCTCTTAAAATGAAACCCTAACATCTATGTCACTCGTCTCTCTCGTATGGAAATCCCAAAACCAAAACATAACATCAAATATCAGCCAATGGCTATTTACAGGTTCATTTTCACAATAGTTTTTGTTTCAAAATCTATTTATGTATTATTGTTAATGTTTCAATAGCTTGTTTTATAATGTTTGAACTTTTTGCTTGTCTTGACTTGTAGGTAGGGGTGTTTGTTTCAATAAAGAGGACGAAGCTAAAGTTAGTGTTACAAACTTATGTTAAAGATCCAAAATGACATCCATTCAAAATAGACACAAGTTTGCGGCTTTAACTTAAGCTTCATCCTTCTTTCATTGTGGACACGCCATTATGGGACATGTACGATACATTTATGAAACATTATATGACTCTATATGTTTGTTGTATCGTGTATGTTGTTTATGGTTTGTTTTTTATGAATGTTGTTGTTAATGTTTGTTTAAAAGAGGAATTTATTATATATTATGTGGTTTGAGTGTTTTTCAAATCCCTTACTGAATATATAATTGTTCATATTGCATTAGAAAATTATAATATGATAGATAAATTTATATTAGAAAACAAGCATGTGTTAATTCTTAACAAGAATTTTTTAATCCATTATCTACATGTTATTTTTTTAAAGTTAGAAATTTATTTAATGATTAAAGTTCTTTAACCACCCCTCTCTCCACCTCTAATTTTGTTTAGTATTTTGTAAAATGAACTAGAGGTGAATGAGGGAACGGTTGAAGAACTAGGATAATTCAACAAAGATCTAACTATTAAATATGAAAATGTGGATAAGGAGTTGAAAAACTCTTTTCAAGCATTGGACGTGGAATTTTTTTTCTAATATAACTTAAGTTATCATATTATAATGTTCGAGTTTAGATTGAAAGGCTATATGTGTAGTGAGCATACATTAGCAAAATAAACATTTCACATAATTTATAATAAAGTCATTTGTGTGTATGTATATATCACAATGGTTGTTTAAAGTAATTGTTGTGGTAGTTAGCATGCTACATAGATACAATCACGGCCGCACGTCTATCGTGGAAAGTATCATATACACAATCACACTTTACCTTACAACGGTTGGACCAACATGGTTTTATCCATTTACAAACCATTATGATAGGTGTTTTATGTAGTAGTGTATCCTCATTAAAGGAGAGACATGTTACCAAGATCAACATCCTTAGTAACCCCTTCATGAACATCCTTGATCATAAAAGCCACATCTTCATCAGCACTGACAGGGTTCTTAATAACATTATCAATATTATTACTTATATTATTCTTCATGATGTTCTTTATTATGTTGGCAAAACTGATTTCTTCAACTTCTTCATTTAATTACCCATTGTGAAAAGCAATATACACATCCATTTGATATAGTTTGAACTTCACAATAACTTATAGTCTTGGACTTAATCTGATGGATCTAAGAAGGGAAAGAGAATTATGGATACTACTATCTTTATCAACAAATATCATAAAGTTTCTTGACATGATATCAATAACATGCTCTACGTCAAAATTCTTTTTAATATGGGCAGACTTATCCTTTGGAGTAGTCAATTTATACTCTTTGATATTTGTAGCACATACCAGAAGAATGCTCCCATTATTACTTATCATTCCTTTATTCAAAGTCTGATCATGGTCATCCTTAACTCTAGTTGTATCAGCTTCATCATCTTAATGAACTTGATCATCATTCTCCTTATGCACTTGGGATTTTTTTAACATGTTGAAAAAAATGTCTGGCACATCATCGTCACCATTTAGACTACTCAATCTAGTTTTCTAGGAGTCCTTTCCAAAATACATTAGACTGACATGATGATTTCTCAGTTATACAAAGTTGAGTGGAACCTCACTCGTACTTCCATCAGTAGTTGTATCAGATTTATCTGATACATACACTTTGTGATTGGACTTTAATACACCAATTTCTGCTTCACAAACCTTCATATCATGATGTTGGCCATTCACACATCTAAACATAAGAGAAAGAATTGTGTCATATCCACTATTTTTCTTCAGCTTCTTCTTCTAAACCACTATAGGTTGTTCAAAATTGGAAGGACCTCCAGCCTGACCATCAACCTTACCTTTAATGATCCAATCAACATGAGATAATTTAGAATTTTGAGATAGATTTTAAGACATATTGTATGACATCTTGGTTGTTATAATACCACTTTTTGGTGGAGGATACATGGATCAAAATGTCCTAGAGGGGGTGAATAGACCATTCCCCTAAAACCCTTTTCAAAAACATTTCCTTTTACAAAATCAGAGTTTTTCCAACAGATTCGTTGATTATGTGCTCTGAGATCATTTGTTGTTACCATGAGAGCATATAACCATTAGAAGCAAAAAATATTGTTTTCATCGAAACACACCACATATTTGGCTCGACTCGCACATGTTTTATTGTCATTTTGCTTTTATTTCTAATGTTATGTTGGTATTTTATCTGTATTTCAAGTACCTAATCAAGTGAAAGTTGTTACACGAAGAAACAAGGTGAATCAGACGAAGAACAGAGAAAAAGGCATATTTTGCACTCACGACGTCCAGCATGGCATTCGCCACAAAGGTGGTCGTGACGTGGCTAATGTGTCCCACGTCCCAACACCCACGAAGACCAAGTTTGCAAGTTTTAAATATGGCGTTCGCCACAGGGAGGATGATGTTCTCCATCCCTTGTGAAAACGAGGCAGTCTAGGCAGTTGGAGAATGGTCTCCCCATTCCTCCCTTTTTCCTCTCACACAAACTCATAAGCTTTAACTTCATTTCCAAGGACTTGTAGCACTATAAATAGGTGATAGAACTCACTTTTGAGGGCATCCAAGCTTAGTACAACTTAAGCCATATAATTCATATTTTGAAAGCTTTAATTATTCACATCGGGGAGTTATCGTATCGTTATTGTATTGAGTTTGGAGCATTTACTTTATAGCAGTTAATCTTGCCAGCATTAACATCATCGTTCAAATTTTCCATTGATTATTTTTGTATCAGATTCAAGTGTTTGTTTGGAGTAGGTTTTTAATATTTATCAGCATTATTTAATTCCTTTTGTTTATTTACTTTATATGCATGCTTGTTATTTTCTTGTCTTACTTTAATTCCAAAGTTTAATTTACCAATTGCATGTTCTTGATTTTAATTAATTTGCTTAATATGTTCAATTATATATTTCAATCAAATGCTTTATTATTTACCATGAATATGTCCAACTAATTTGATAGTGTTGGAATGTGAGGACCGTAGATTCGACGGTACTCTGTCTGTTATTCCTTTAGAAATACTTGTGAGACTATTTTGGTTTTATCAAAATTTTCCAGTTTAATTTGGTTGGTTACTACAAGAGTAGAACCATAAATACGTTGGGTAAGATCGAAAGTCGTCTGGTGCCTAAGATTTAAATTGTTTAGTTTTTTTTATTAATAAACACCATGAAAGTAATTTATTAATTAATTAGGAGAGTTTAATATTTATAGAAAATGATTTTAAAATTATTTGCAAACGCATTTATAAGTTTAGAATATGGTTGTTAGAGCAAAAGTCGGGAACCTTTTTAGGTTAAATTTTTCAATCAAAATCACTTTTAACTGAGTAAAAGAATCTGATTTCTAAAAAAGGTTCTGCTACTTTAACACAAAAGCAATCGGGCACGCGAGAATGGACAGTACAAATTAGAGAGTAAAGTTTGGTTCCGATTACGTGAGAGCGATAATTCCTTTTTAATTAATTATTTTCCAAGGAAGAAAACATTGTCCCATAGGTAGTTCAACTTAAGAATAACAAGATTATCATTGATCAGTGAGAGTCGTATTCCAGTATTACATTCCTGAATTAATTCAAGTTTATTATTTTATTTTGTTTTCCTTATTCCAGTCCCTATTTTCGATCACTTTCGATAAACACCGTAGAATAGTAAACGATAGATTGACCATTAGGTCTCTGTGGGTTTGAAACTATTTATACTCTGATACTCTTTGTATACTTGTGGAAAGTACCCATCAGATACCGATAGTTTTGTAAAACATATGATTAAATGGACATAGTAGTTAACTAAGATTATAAGCAAACAAAACAATCGAGAAAGATGAAGTTGCTTAAATAAGAAATTCAATAATTATCATAATTTAATTTTCACTCGAAGCTCAAATTTAATTTGATTAATAAAATGATCATTCGAACAACAAGAGTTCATACAACAATAATCGTGAGATAGAATATTCAAATGACTAGATATATCACAAACCTAAACTTTAATCATGAAATCGTTATAAGCGGATAAATCCTAACAACATGTTATTCTACAAAAACGATAAAAACTTAAGCATGCAAAATAATGCAGAAAATTAGAGAGACAAATAGAAAGAGATATAAAAGAAGATGGAGAAAAGTAGATCGAATATATAGTGGTTTAACTCTATCGTTCTTGAAGGAGCTTAATTCACTCTTCAATGGTTTCCCATTAGAATTTTTTTTCTTCCACTGTAAAATAATATGACAATTTTTTTATAGAAATTACGGAACCACTAAATACAAGATACTCCTAAAAACAGATAGTTTTCTTATCTTGATCTTCTCTTGTTGCATACGGCATCTACTTCTCCTATCTTGCAAGATCCGCATGATTTTGACTTAAATCTTCCAGAATCACCAAACTTTTCCACACAATTCTACCAAATTAATCATGGAGAAAAGAGTTCTTCTTTTACCTACTGGATTTCCAAACTCCAGCAACACCACACAATTTCAATCTTGACGTGCAACTCAATAACTTCACAAACATAAACATGAATGAACCTCATCTACAATATATGTCACATTCCTTAAAATTGAGAAGAAATAATGAAGTTAATCTTGCTAGAGGTTGAAGATGAATTTAGATGCTAAAGATAGATGTGAAAAGGTGTTCTTTGAAAGTAGGTTTTCAAGTTTTTATAAATACTTTTAAAGATATATTTATCATCACATTAACCATTCTCATTATCATGGTGAGAAATTAAAAATGATAATCTAAGAAAATTAATTGTGAGGAATGGAGGAAAATGATTTGTACAGGTGCTTGAGATTATGCATAAAAATGAGTAAAAATGATGTTTGATTCGGGTGAAGAACATTTGTTAGTTTGAGTCAAGTTAACATGTAGAGTAGAACAAGATTAATATAAAAGAAGTGACTCATTTTCATGTGATTTGAGTCAAGTTAAAATTGTGATTTAAGGCATGAAAGGTCATGATTTGAATCAAGCAGAAACTATGATTTGAGTCAAATTGGACAAAGCTAACATGAAAATGTGTGAAACCGTGTGATTCGAGTCATGTGTAAATTGTAATTCGAATTAAACTGAGCAGTGGCTAACATAAGATTATGTGATTCAAATTATATGTAACTTGTGACTCGAGTCACAGTGTTGCATGATTCAAATCAAGTGTAAATTATGATTTGAATAACAGACACAAGATTCTCTTGTTTTCCCCTGTTAGATTTGATTTGAGTTCAGATATTGTATGTGATTCTACTCACACACATGAAATCTCAAATTTTCAAGTTTTTAAAAATAGTTAGAGATTCCACTTACAACATAACTTGAATCAACCTATAATATGGTTCTTGTTATATTAACTCAACCAATTGACTTAAAGCATAATGATCATACTCAAATGAAAACACTTTGATTTATGCATGTAAAACATGATTTATTGCAAACACTTATTCAAACAACATTGCACTCAATTATAATATATTTATAAAAACCTAACTAAAAGAGACTCAATTACAAAAATGATAAATGTTAAAAGATAATAAACGATACAAGCAACAAAACCAAAGTCATAATGGGCATAACAATATCATCCTCTCCCGAGGGACTTAAAGTTTCCTCGGGTGAGCTCTAATATATATCTCACCCAATGGACGCGGCCGAAGTCTAGCCTAAAAGACTTGGTCTAAAGTATTTTTTGAGGGCTTGATATAAGTTCCATTCGAGAGGATCAACGCCTCTTCTAAGGGACTCAGATTCTCATCAGTCAAACTTAATATAAATTTGCATGCGGGACCAAGAGCTCCCATCAAACAGGCTATCTAACTCCTCGCCTGAGGGATTTAGAGTTTCCTTGGGCGGAGTCCGAACATATATGTCTCTCCCAGAGGGCATGACCGAACTCTAGCTTAAGATACTTAGTATAAATTCTTATCTGAGGGCTTGATAAAATCCTTCCCGAGAAGTTCAATGCCTCGCCTGATGGACTCATAGTATCATCATCTAGGTTGAATATAACTTCCCCCATGGGACTAAAAGCTCTTATCTAATAGGGTATCTAACTCGTCTTCTAAGGGACTTAGAGTTTCCTCGGTCGATCGGCCCAGACATATAAATATCACACAAGAGATGTGACTGAAGTCTAGCTTAAGAGACTTAATCTTAAGTCTTAACTAAGGGCTTGATAGAAGTCTCACTCGAAAAAATTCAGCGTCTTTCCTAAGGAACTTGTAGTCTCTTCATCCAGGCTCAACATAATATCTCCTAAGAACCCAAAGCATATTATGTCTAGCTCATCACGCATATCATCGTGAAACTTAGGGCCTTGTGATACTCCTCCTTTTAATGGTCTAAAAACACTTCTTTCTTTATCAAAATCCTTGTGTCTGAGGGACTGTGTAATATTATATTTCTAAAATACATGGCATGAGTGGGAACTATGTAGGCCCCATGAAGGGCGACAATCATATGTCACCTTCAGGGAGGTATCGCCTTGCCACAGTACCATCCTCTTGCCCAAATATGAAAAACATGGGAAAAGATGATTCTTGGGCAGGGAGAAATTAGATCAGTAGTTGTTCTCCTTCTCCCTAAGACATAGGGATTCAATGGTCCATTATTAATTGAGTAGGCGGTGACCCTTCCAAAAAAAACCTTTGTCATAAGGCCTCTATAAATACTTCTCCCCTAATGGGAGAAAGGACATATCATAACTTACACACAATATCCAAAATTACATGCTTGCATACACAACCTTTCACCTCACATGAACATGACCTCTAAAACCATCATAAACACCGTCATACAGGGTTTCTCGTCACCGTGTCCTTACATGGGTAACATACACACATGTCCTTTATGATTAATACAAATCCTAAAGTTATTTTATAGGTCAGACTAAGCCTTTGGATTATTCTCATGTTCATGAGACTTAAATGCTTAGATAGAAGTGGGGAGCCCCTAAATCTCAAGTCCTCGTTGATTAGTCCATGTTGAGCATAAGTGATAATTCTTAATGCAATTAGTTTCCCTAGAAGGAATCCACCAAGAAAAATTAGTTTTTCATCTCATGTATTTATTGTTAGCAGGTAAGAAACCCACATGTAACTTGCATGTAGCTTTTGCAAAAAGAAATCAAGAGTTTACCTTTTTGTATCTAAGATGGTATTGATCTCATGTAACTCTACCAGTGTACCTTTTTATGTTTTGTTTTTGTTGTGAATTGGATACCTTAGAAACAAAGTATAATTGGTTTCATAATCAATCAAGAAACCCACAAGGGTTAGGGTTTAGGGTAACCAAAGATAAAAACAAGGATTGGTTATAAAATGTTATTCTTTCCTTTCTCTTGAAACAAGATTACAAGTATACATGAATAACAAGTAACCTCTCTCACTTTTGAATTAGGATTTTATCTTCCTATTTTCTCTTATTATAAAATATGAGAGACTAGTATGTTATTTTTAAGAAAAGTAACACACTAACCTAATGTTTTTTTAATAATTACTCATTAAAAGCTAACTTAGGGTACAAGCTAACTTAAACAATTGGATCCATAACACAAGGCCCAATTAAAAAATAATATGTGAGCGGACTTCGACGACATGTTAAACCTAGAGTTTGTTCCAATATCTCACAAATCTCCACATTGGAACAAACTCTATAACAACAAGAAAACAAACTATTTTTCACCATCCATGGCTTCCAGCCATTCAGTTTTATTTTGACTTTGAATATCTTCCTTATAGTCTCTAGGTTCTTTGTCTAGAACCTCACTTGCAGAGATTAAGGAATAAGCTATAAGATTTGCATAACCAAGTCTTTGAGGTGGCTTCATGACTCTTCTTGATCTATCTCTTGCCAGCAGGTAGTCATTATTAGTCTCCTCATCTTCGACAACAGTTTATGCTTCTTCTTCTTTGACTTCACCTGGGCTATGCAATTCAGCATCACTATGTTCCACCTCAACATAAATCTCTTCCTATTCCAGCTCTTCTTTAACATCATTAATTTTCTTGAAATCCATCCCAGCTTCATTAAAAACTACATCTCGACTGGTGATACTCCTCTATACACCATAGCCTATAAGCTTTAACTCCTTCAGGGTATCCCATGAACATGCATTTTAGAGCTCTAGGTTCGGCCTTGTCTTGCCTAATGTGAGCATAGGTTACACAACCAAATACTCTTAGTTTGTCGAGATCTGGTGGATGTCCCGACCAAACTTCTTCAGGTGTCTTCATATCTAACGCAGTCGAAGGACATCTGTTTATCAGCAGATATGTTGTTGTCGAAACAGCCTCAGCCCAAAATACCTTCTTCAATCTAGCACTACCCAACATGCGTCTAACCCTTTCGAGGATTGTTCGATTGAATCTCTCAGCTAGACCATTTTGTTGAGGAGTACCTGCTACAGTCTTATATCTTGCAATCCCATACTCGAAACAATAACTGTCGAAAGCTTCATTGCAGAATTCAAGGCCAATATTAGTTCTCAATCTCTTGACCTTTCTGCCAGTTTGAGTTTCGACCAGAACCTTCCAACTCTTGAAATTCTCAAAAGTTCCATCCTTCGTATTCTGAATGAATACCCATAACTTTCTGAAATAATTATCAAATATGGATAGAAAATAACTTGCAACTGAATGTGAAGAATTCCTTGTAGGCCCCCAAATATCAGCATGGATGTAATCAAGGGATCCATGTGTTTTTTGTTTACCTTTGTTAAACTTCACCCTACAGGATTTACCAAATACACAAGGTTCACAAAACTCCAACTTCTCGACTTTGTCACCACCTAGCAGGTTCTGTTTTCCCAGTTCGATCAGGCCTCTTTCGCTGATATGGCCCAATCTCATGTGCCATAATTTTGTCTTCGACACAAGTTTCGTGGATACAACATTCGTCGAACCACTTACAACTTCAACCTTAAGGGTATACAAGCTTTATTTCTTCACGCCTCTCAAGAATTCCTTCGAACCCATCATGACTCTTAGGATATTTTTCTCTCCTTGGAAAATATATCCCTTCTTGTTGAATTCACCGGGAGGAATTAGATTTCTCTTCAAGTCAGGTACATACCTAACTTCAATCAATAACCTTATTAACTCGTCATGGAGCTTGAATCTCATAGATCCAATACTTGCAATTTTGCAAGCTTTGTTGTTTCCCAGTAGCACTGATCCATCGTCTTGATCACATAATTCCTCGAACAAATCTTTGTTTGGATTCATGTTCCAAGTACAACCTGAATCCATAATCCACTCTTTTCTTGAGTCACCACTTAAAACCGCAAGAACATCAGATGATTCGAAATCATCTTGAACAATGGTCGAGTTTCCATTATCCTTACCTCCATGATCTTTCAGGAATTCGAGGGACACCTTTTGAATGTGACTCTCCTTCTTACAATGATAGCATTAAACACCAGATGCTTCACCACTATAAGAGTTCTGCTGACTTTTACCCTTCTTCTTGTCAAACTTACCATCATTTCGCAAGATTTTCGCCTTAACGGCCAAACCTTCACCAATCTTCGAAGGTTTATGCTCCTTTCATTCAAGTCCTTAAAGTACAAGGCAGATTAAACATCTTCAAAGGCCAGGGACTCTCTTCCATACAAGAGGGTTTCTTTGAAGTGAGCATGTGTTATGGGCAAAACGCATAACAACAACAACTCTTGATCTTCATCATCGATCTTCACATCAATATTTTCAAGATCAAGAATCAGCTTGTTGAACATATCCAACTGCTCAGCCAACACTTTGTCTTCACTCATCTTGAATGAATACAAGGTTTGCTTCAGGTAGACTCGATTCACCAACGATTTGGTCATGTACAAAACTTCAAGTTTCAACCATAACCCTAACGTCGTCGTCTCCTTTGATACTTGTCGAAGAACCTTATCACCAAGGCTCAACAATATTGTGTTATGTGCTTTCTCAATCATGGTCATCTTTTTAGCTGTCGTTAACGCATCATTCATGGTCGTCTCTCCCTTCAATGTTTTCAAGCAACCCTGCTGAACAAGTAGAGCTTTCATCTTCAAGCTCCACAGACCAAAATCGTTCACTCCGATGAACTTTTCAATCTCATACTTTGTTGAAGGCATCTTCTCCACGCGCTACCGACCAATTTGTTGTGAATCGGGTACCTTAAAAACAAAGTATAATTGGTTCCTTGATCAATCAAGAAACCCACAAGGGTTAGAGTTTAGGGTAACCAAAGATAACAATAAGGATTGGTTATAAAATGTTATTCTTTCCTTTTTGTTAAAACAAGATTACAAGTATACAAGAATAACAAATAACCTCTCTCACTTTTGAATTAGGGTTTTACCTTCATATTTTCCCTTATTATAAAATATGAGAGACTAGTATTCTATTTATAAGAAAACTAACACACTAAACTAATGGGATATTTAACAATTACCAATTACAAGTTAACTTAGGGTACAAGCTAACTTAAACAATTAGATTCATAATACAAGGTTCAATTAAAAAACAACATATGAGCGGATTTTGACGACATGTTAAACCTAGAGTTTGTTCCAATATCTTACAATTTTGTTTCATTTTAAATGTTTATTGCTCTAAGATAGTTTAACTGGTTTAACATTCTAGAGCAGCACCTCTAAAACTAAGTTGTAAACATTATACGTTAATTTTTAGATAACTAATATATGACATACATATGTGCTATTGAAAAGGCTTAAGATATCTTTGGAAAAAACTAGTAACATACCCGTGCTCCCGCACGGGTAAAATCGTTTTATACGATATACAATAATTAAATGTAAAATTAAGTTCAAAATACCTGATATAGTTATAAAATAAATTAAAATGAAAGAAAACATGACATTGAATCATGAAATTAAGAAAGTTAGTCAAAAAATAAAATCCATTTATGCTAACTATATAACGACAACATGAGTAAATGTTTATCTTGGCATACACCATTCAATTGCAGCAACATTTGTGCTTTGCAAATAAACTTCAATCTCATTTAAAGATATTGAACAATTATGTCTAATAATATATAACAAATCAAAGAAAAAGTATGCATACACCATATTTTCCACTCTATGTGTTACATAGGATTTCAATAAACATACCATTAGTACTTTGTAGAATAATAAGCTATTCCAATATGAAAAATTGATTTAGTCACAATAAATACAATATATTAATTGTATCAATGTAATGAACTAACAAATAAAAGAAATGTGCAATATAAACATTGTATTGCACACAAAAAACCAATTAGAAAAAGAAACATGATTCTCCAAATGGGGATGTCTAAAAAATTGCTAGAAAAGCATCAAAAGTCTTGAAAATGGATTGAAAAACTCCACCTGCAAACAAAATCTCAAATATTATATAATAAAGTCAAATAATGAACCAACCAAGATTCTTTCAAACTTTTACTTAGCCAAGTAAATTGTAAAGTATACCTTCTAAATATTGTGAAAAACCTCCTTAAAAACAACATTAGTGGTTGTTGTTTTAGCAATGTTGTCTTTGTCATGAATAAGTATCTTAAGACCTTCTTTAGACTTTAATCTTGACATTGTGACATAGAGTTAACCATGACTAAAAACATCCTTTGGTAGATATAAACCGACATTGTCCAAAGATTGTCCTTGATATTTATTAATGGTCATGGCAAAAGAAACAATAATGGGGAATTATCTTCTAACCAACTTAAAATGCCATGGTGATTGTGACGGTGACAAAGACATTCTAGGGATATAAATTGTGTTACCTAAATTCTTTCCATAAATGATTTTGGCTTCAATGACATGATTAGTAAACCTAGTTACAGTAAGTCTTGTTCCATTGCATAAGCCTTCAGAATGATCCAAGTTCCGCATCAACATAATAGTTGCACCAACCTTCAACTTGATTGAATGATTAGGTAAACCCGAAGTCTTTAGAGCATTAAGAAATTCAGGAGTTAAGTGCTCAAATGCATCAAAGTCTGTAGCTTCAGATCTATCAATAGAATCACTACTAAAGAATTCCTTTTCTTCTCCTAAAAATAAAAACACAAGGTCATTACATTCATAAATAATGCAAACTATACTAAAAATCATAATAGTATCATTAAAAAAAGGAATAAATGCATTTAGTACCTGGAAGAATATTAGTGATATATTGATTAATGTCATCAACCACCTCAAATGTTGAAGCCAAAATTGCCCGACTTTGTAGATAATTAGGATCAAGGTAGTTATGTATGAGATCGGGATAGGTACTCTGCACAATAACCTCAATAGGGTTTGTAAAATCTTTAATAAGAAACTCATCAGGAATTGAAAGATCAACATAACCATCATTTGGCTTAGACATGGTACCATCACCAATTTTCAAGATCCATTCAGAAAAAAGGCGCACCTCGTCTTGGTTAAAAGTGTTTGTCTTACTTTGTAGGCACATGTTTTTTGTAAGTCTAAGAACTTTGCACTCATCCCAAATGTATGAAGCATTGATTGAGGCGTGAATAATATCAGATCTCATACCTCTTGGTACTACAAGGAGAATTTGTCTAAAATCACCACCAAAGACTACTACCTTGCCTCCAAAAAGTTTGTCCTTTGCATGAGGAATTCCACTCATAATGTCCTTCAAAGACTTATCAAGAGCCTCAAAGCAAAACTGGTTAGCCATTGGAGCCTCGTCCATATAATAAGATGTATAAACTTTAAAAGCTCAGCAAGATCATCCTTTTTGTCAATGTTGCAAAAGGAAGACTATAAGGTAGGGACAGGAATCTTAAACCTTGAATGAGTTGTTCGACCACCTGGTAACAACAAACTTGCAATACCACTTGAGGCAACTTGCAAGACAATTTTGCCTTCGGCACGAAGTGAAGATGCCAAAGTGTTCCACATAAAAGTTTTACCTGTTCCACCGTAACCATATAAAAAAAAACTCCCCCACTTTTTCTTTCTACAACATTCATGATTTTAACATAAATGTGTTTTTGTTCTCCTACACATACACATATTGTGATAAAGAAGTTAACATTGTATTGTACTTTCAAAAAATGAATACGACCCACATACAAACAAAGACATCAAAAAAAATTATAATGAAGTCTCCTCTGATTTTATTGATCATTATGATTTAAGGCATATGAAAAAAGTTAAGATTGTTGAAAAACCAAATATTAATATAAATTTCTATTGAGGATGAAAGATTTACCTGTTAGTGATGAGTATAAGTTCTTGAAAATATCGTTTTGAGCTACTTTATTATAATGCCTCTCTTCATAAACCAACCGATTTCCAAAAAGGAAAGTACAAAATCATCTGGATAAGGCATCGGCTTGAAGTTTTTCAAACTTTTATTGTTTTTTTGTAATTGAGTTTCTATTGCAATGAGGGTGATTTGTTTTATCTCCTCATCAGTAAGTGTTAATCCTATTATAGAAAAGGGAAAAAAATTTAAAGTATAAAATGAAAATCATAATAGCATTACTTATGCAAATAAATAGTCATATAAAGTGTACCTGGATTTCCGGTTAAAACACGTTTCTCAAGAAGAATTCCATCAGATAAGTATTTCCATGTTTTACTCCAAACATGCTCATGCCTATTCATAGATGAGGAACACAACATAGTAACAAACAACTTCCTTAAGAATACACCAGATCCCCAAACATGCGCTTCTTTTATAGCCTCAATAAATTCCCTATCATCTTGTAGAAACCCCATAGAAAAACATACCTCTCTGTAAGTCTCATGTTCAAAGCCATCAATTTTCTTAATGTCATCATAAATTATAGGTCCCTTCTTAACAATAAACATCATTCTTAAGTAATAAAGTTCACCTGTGTTTTGAGGAACCCAAATGAGACGCCCAATAGTATACCCTATCTTCCTAGGCTTCCATGTTCTTGTTCGTTTATGATACACAAATTTAGAGACAAAGTCACTATAAGTCAACAACTTAGCTTAATCATATTTGATGTTTGCCTCAAACCATGCCGTAAACATCGATTCAGTGACACTTGGTTCAAACAGAACATTTCCGATTTGCTCATAGTCTTTGTAGTAAACAAAATTCTCTCCTTCCATGTGAAAGAACAATCTTTCAACTGCTGGTTTTCTACCATGTATGGAATATGAAAAAATCCTCCAACATGCCTCACTTGGGGAAATGTAACGAAAATCTAGGTATTTCTTGATTTCATCGACATTCTTCCTCCCACCAATTAAACTATCATCTGAAGAATGAATAACAACAAAAATTCTATCTGAACCTTTGTTGATGTATTTGAATAAGTATTTGATGGAAGTACTTTGATTGCACCATTCCATGTTGATGTGGGCCTCATACTTCAACAATAAACTTGGATTATGAGGAACCACATGACCACTATGAAGGATGATCCCGTTCTTCTCAATTGTGTGTCCATTGTCTCTTATCCTATAAACTGGATAACCTTCTTGATCAACTATGGTTGTAGCTTGAAATTTCTTAGGGTAATACTTTGAGCACTTTCCAACTTTCATGCAAGGTGACTTTAGATTTTCCAAACCGCAAGGACCATGAACCATGTGAGTTTTTACCAAGTTGTACAGTTTAGGATCTTTCAAAGGATCGGGCACTTCAGCATTAATTATCCTATCAATATCATCAGGCCCTAGATACTTATTAGAAGGATGCAAAAATAGCAAGATATGTGCATGTGGTAACCCTCTCTTTTGAAACTCAATGGTGTATATATCTACAAAAGTTTTTGAGGATATAGAAACTTATACATATATAAACTTATAAGTGTATGAAAATATTAAGTTATTTAAAACCAAAGATAATGTAAAGTAAGTTTGAGGACAGTTAACTTGCATGCAACTACTTTGCCAAAGACACCCTTCTTTGTCAAATCAGTTAGAAACTGGTCAAACTTTATTTTGAACACCCTTGAGATGACATTTGGACGATCTTGCGGCTTAAGATGAAGTGGTCTTAACATTCTTTGGATTTCAGGCCAATTTGGGTTGCAAGTGAAAGTTATAAACAAATCGGGGAAACCTACCTTGCTACAAATAGCCATACCATCATAATACAACTGATCCATAAATCTCCTACCGCCTACATAGGTAGAAGGCAACACAACTCGCTTCCCAATGGTTACCCCAGCAGCTTGACTTTGATCACCCTCTTCGTTCAGAGTATTGTACTTTGATACCCTCAGTTTAGGTTGATTTTCTCGAATCCATTGTAATCGCTCTGATTCTAACATTGTGTATCCATCAACCAAAAATTGTTGAAATAGTCTTCTTGATGCTAATAAAGTCCTAGCCTCACCAATTCTGCTTTGAATTCGAAATGACAACCATTCTCTGATTGTAAGT
The DNA here is from genome assembly GCA_963966055.1 of Lathyrus aphaca. Taxonomy (NCBI): domain Eukaryota; kingdom Viridiplantae; phylum Streptophyta; class Magnoliopsida; order Fabales; family Fabaceae; genus Lathyrus; species Lathyrus aphaca. The sequence goes on from OZ014521.1 coordinate 64,076,866, forward strand.
CTGTTTCTCTTGTTGTCTTGGAAGATGGGTAAGTCTCTATGAGCAATGTTTGGTCTATAACCATCTTCTCCATAGGGAAAAATCAAAGGATATTGATAAGCCATGTAGGCTACATGAAGCTCATTAATTCTCTGTAATTGTCCTCCCCTAGTTTGCATGATTATATCTCTTTGCTCTGTAGTGTCAATATCACCAACCACTAAAGCAGCAACTTCAGAAACAGTTGGTTGATTATATATGCGACCATCGGTTGTTCTATCAGAGATGAGTCTCAACTTTAAATTTTGTGTATTAAACGTGTACAACCATTGTTTGGCCATTTGAAAACTCTTGGCATGGGGATTATGTTCGTAAAGCATAGATGATAATTGTTGCACAATGACTGGATCAATATTTTTTGTGTTCCTGTGAATATTAAAGAAAGTATATAAAATGAATTAGAGAAAAATAGTCAATGTAATGATTTGATAATTGAAAGACGATATGGTAATCAATAAAGAATAGGCGTTTCTTTAGTTTATAATACCGTAAGCCTTGCATTCTATTCTGAACTTCATTCTCCGTGTCAAAGATATAGAGTTGTGAAAATTTTGGTGCTTGGCCTTCTGGAGGTAACAAACTTCCAATCCTATGACAAGATTGTCCTTGAATCCGCAATGTAGGCGGTCCACCTCCGTTGTTAAAATTATTATCCAACTTTGCACCAGGTGATGTGAAAGCAAACATCATGTTATAAGTGCGAAGTTGTTGTTGAAACTTCCGGCTAACCACACTATCATCATCGAATAGGAGTCGTGATAGTACCTCAGGTGGTTGTTTAAGCAACGGGAGTTCGACCTTTCCATTGCCACAACATAATGAAAACTTGGGATTAGTGGAATGATGATTTTTCCCATTCTCTCTTGATACCACATCATTGCTTTACAATAACGACACTCAATTAAAGGATCCCCAATTTCGTAGTATTCTGCAAATAACCATATTTTATTAATTCCATATCCAAATGTTAAATTAGATAGCCATATGAATTGAAATGATGTACCTTGAGTATTGGTAAGAGAGTTTTGATCAATCAAATAAGGTGGTTCATAGTCGTCCGATTCGGATAAGGATTTATCATTTGATTGATGTGTTGTGAAATAGGAAGAAAAACCACTCATGTATCATATATGCAGGTTTTATTCACAACATGTCATGTCACTACATGGTATCCCCTTACTTGCAAAAGGGTCGTAGTCGGATCCATCGTCGGCGTCGCCATTAAAATCCGGATTAACCATTAGAGTAAAGATGGTAGACGTCGGAACAAGTCTAGGTTGGGCTGCAAAATCAGCCACTGGAACATTTTCGCTAGAGTGTCTACGACGATGTGAGGCATTATGGTTGGATTGGCTACAACTTGATCAATAAATAAGCAGTCAATATTTAAAATGATATTATAATACATACAACTAAAAACCTATGAAGCAAGCATTGAGAGCAGTGTACTTTGCAAAAGTATAAATGTTCATTTAATATAACAATGGTTTACCATGTACCTGACATGTAACAGCAAGGTAGAATGCATGACATATTTTCGTTGATCGTTCTGATTGTCAACGTCCTCAACGGTCTGCGTGATATTCTTAGCTAGATGCGGTAGTCCCAAAGGCCTCCTTGGTCGGCCACGAGGCGATCTTGATGAAGTAGGTGTGCTGCAACATAAACTTGTAGGCTCATGAATAGAAAATAATTACATTAATCATTTTATGAAAGAGACAAACTATCGAAAGGGCAGCAGAGGCCTATGTACTTGCTCCGAATATGCTCAACATTCTGTTAATGTCATGAAAGGATTATATTAGCACACCTTTGTCCGATTGAGCATGAAGGTTCGGTTGGCTCATACGATCCACCATCCATTTGTTTTCTTTGAGTAAACAATTTTGCCTTAGGGGGAGTTTCTGTATGAAGAACGGTTGACTTGCGAGGTCTTCCACGAGGACGTTTTGCAGTTTGTATGGGCCTAAAGTCATACAAAATGATGTTTATCATAGATTCTGTAAAATGAGCGGATTTTGACGGCATGTTAAACCTAGAGTTCGTTCCAATATCTTACAATTTTGTTTCATTTTAAATGTTTATTGCTCTAAGATAGTTTAACTGGTTTAACATTTCAGAGTAGCACCTCTAAAACTAAGTTGTAAACATTATACGTTAATTTTTAGATAACTAATATATGACATACATATGTGCTATTAAAAAGGTTTAAGATGAAAAAATATGCAAAATACATTGTTCTTCTATATCTATAATATCAGTCTATAAGCACGAATACAATACAAGAATCAGATATAATACTTATCCAATATAAAGACTAAATACTATACATTTTCAAAACAGTGATTTCCAAGCAACAACAACCATTTCAATTTATATTATTTATGTATTGTATGCAATACTTCTAAATTTCTCTAATATAATGTCTTTAGGTCTCTAATATTTTAAAAAATTAATAAATTTAAATTGTCTAAATTTTAAATGGTCTAAAATTTTATTTTGATTGATGGAATGAAACCCAATTGAGTGGTGTGGGATGAAATAGAACTAAATTTTATTGTTTGAATTTGTTAAAATTGGATAGAGTAAAAGGAAATTGAGTGGGATTGATTTCATTTTATTCCATCACTTATCATTATTATTTTTCTCCACCAATATATGAGAAAAAAAGCCCCCAGGATGTTTTACCTTTAAAAAAATATCTTTTTTTTTTTAAAATAGATTTTGTAAAACTTTTTTTTAAAATTTTACAAATTTTTGTATATTCATTTTTTTTTATAAATTACAAGACTAATACTCAAATTGTATAACATAAACATACATTATTAAAAGAATTATAAAAATCTATTTGAAATAATTTTAAAATTAAGTGATTTTTTTAAATTTTGATATTCAATTTTTTTTTCTTGATAAAATGATAATATGTCTAAAATAACATTTTAAGAATAACTATTCAAACCAAATTTTTATTTAAAGTTTTTGAAAAATTTCTTTATAATTTATTTTCTTCATAAAATTATATTACCCTATAAAAATCATTTAAAAATAAAACAAAAACAAACAGACCCAAAATACTGTATCAAAGCAGTTGTTCCAAGTATTTTGTCTTGTATCAATTCCATTAACGACAAACTAACCACCAAGCTTACAAGTAACTTAAATATTGATTTCCATTTTGTAATAGTCCAATATGAAAACAATAAGAAATAAGCACCATGTTTCACCTTCCTAATCAATAATTTAATAACACATTCTATTTCAAGTCAATCAATTGAAAATAATAGTAAGCTATTACTCATCATTATTATAACATAGTACCATAAATTATGCATTATAAATTTTGCATATACCATTACCATTATCAGTCATGGTCAGCAACATCATGCTGCCTGCTGTTACCATTTTGTCTTCATTCAACCACACCAATCCCACTCCCAATCCTCACATTTAAATAAAAGATTCCTCAGTAAAAAAAACAAAAACAAAACATACAAAAATTCAGCACATAAACATGAAGAAAGTATATAGAAAAGTTTCACACATGGAAAAAGTGACAACAATAGTGTCTGCTTTCTATAATTGCAAAACGTAGTTATTCATTCATTCACCTATTTACATATATTTATATTATACCTTTTTTTGGCTGGAGGGTATTACAAGTTACAAGATAGATAGATCCATGGTATGTATTAGGTGGCAAAGAAAAAGTAAACAAAGAAAACTAAAAACTACAATGATTATTTGTTTTTTTTTGTATCTATTCTCTGGTTTCGCGACAGATGTAGCCTCAGAACAACTCAGAAGAAAACTGATAAGAATCATATGTTCTTTGCACCAGAGCACATATCTTTGTTTGTCTATGGTTTGAAGCAAAACCACTTTTTCTGCATCAAAAGAATATGTATGTAACTATCAAATTTCACCTTCATAAATCATAACAGACACCATTGTTAGAAAATAAATTGATGTAATCAATTGAATCAATATGTTACCTTTCCGGATTTATCATCTTCCTTGCGTGAATCAGATCTTCGCTGTGAATTAATTCGGGTAGATCCTCCTCCGCCAGTTTTTTTCTCATCTCTGGCTTTGTTGAATATAACAGTGAATCCTTCAGCTGATGCAGGATCATTTACATCCCACTCCCCGAATTTGGGTAAAGGCTTTCCTCCTTGTTGTTCATACTGCATATGCATAAATTCAAAAACATTGATCAAATTGTGATGATCCAGAATCAAGATACCTTTTGTACATAATAAAAGAAAGATGATTGATTTATGTTAAATTGGTTTGGACAGAGGACTTACCGAAGCCATAGTATTTGAAGCTTTGTGATGATTGGTGGTTTACCCAAACTTCTGAAAGGGAAAAGGAATATAGACAACAAAGAGACAGAAGAGAAAAAATAAAGAAAGAAGAAGAAGAGAATGAAATGAATTAATAAACAGGTTGGAAATGTAAGATTTTATAAGAGAGGTGAGGAATAAGAAACGATGCGGAATGCAAGCTGTTATTACATTCCTGATTGGCCCACTCGTACAACACGCGGCGTATTTGGTTTTTCTGTTTTTGCTTTTTCTTTTATTTTTAGAGGAATATTCCTTTAAAGGGTAACAGAAAATGATGGGCTAGTCCCAATGGAATGAGGCCATTTTCCAAATATGGTAATACAACTAACAACATTAACCAAGCCAACTGATCTAGTTTTTTATTACAAATTTCAGTTAACAATTTACCATAAATAGATCGAACGACATATGTTTCAACCAAATTTATTTTTTCTAAAAAAATGGAGACTGCATTTTTAAACAAATCTCTCGGATTGGCCTTTGTACTATAATTCTTGTATGCATAAACCAAATTTAGACGGGGACGGGGACGATTATAAAGGATTGGAATCATTTTTTTCTTCCATCAGGGTAACCTTTGATGTGTACTTCCATAAAAGTCCTCCTATCAGGTTGTTCACTGCATGAGAAGCCATGGGAACTACAAGGCTAGAAGATAAAACTGTAGCATATCCATAAGCAAGACCAACAAAGGTTGCCCTGATGGAAGAAAAAAGTGATTCCAATTAGATTATGATTAACAACACAACAATGAAAAAATGGATGTGATCTACAGGCCTTGGAGAGGATATAATAAAACAAATTTGAATCAGCAATCCAATTTTCAAAAATTAGGGATAATGAAAAGGAAGTGGGAGGCGAGGAGAAGAATTTAGAAAGATATGCACCAGATGGCAAAGGAATACTTTCGACCGGCGCCTATGTGCAAAACACCAAAGATTAAAGCTGATATGCCAATACTCTGCCAGTTCATTCCTAAAAGTGGGAGAACTGCACCGCGAAAAAGTAGTTCCTGGAATTCAAGATGATAAGATGTCATTTTGGGTTAAATAATGAAAACCAAATAAAAATGGTGAAATAAGCCGAAATGAGTAGCAATATTTTAACCTCGCTAATTCCAGGCAAAACTGCAACAACAATAATATCCAAAGGTTGGAGTGAGCTAAGGACCTGATTGGAAAATCAAAATATTTTCAGAGTTAAGAAACACAAAAAACGAACAAAAAGTTATCAAAGTCAGGACAGATTTAAAATACTCAGTTACCTGTCTATTGGCTGCTTCACTGGACTCGGCAAAATCAGGCCAAGTCTTCAACAACAAATAGCGGCTCGATGATATTAATACTACAAGTCCTGTAATCAACTCAAGATGCCACATTTCAAAACCAACTGCAAATAAGAGACAAATATCTTAGGATACTTCACACATCATAAACATTTTCAACACATTTCTCAAGCTTACCACAAGAAACAAGCTCATTACAGGAACTCGACATAGATCATGCTTAGATTCATTAAAAGTCATTTCAGGTTAGCTTTAAAGTTCCACCACCAGAATACGAGATAGTTTAGATTACATGCCGGTGTCCATGAAAAAATCACAATAAAAAGATCTGAGCATGTCTAGCTTCACTCCAATTATTAAGAACATTCCACGCACACAGAGGAAAAATTGTACTTCTTTCAAGCCTTATGGGTTGAAAATTTGCAAACTATCAACCTTCAAGTTTGATAATTTTCCCCCGCCATACCCCAGGAAAAGTTTTATATTTGAGAAAAATGTATCTTTTATGCAATTAGGAGCTCATACATAGTTCTTTATTCACATTATCATTTTATGAATTCGGATTAAAGAGAATTCGCAGAAGTTTGAAAAAAACGAAAAACAGCATGAAGTAAAAAAAAAGCGTCATACATGATACTTCGGTAGAGCAATCCAAGATCGGCAATCCTTCTACCGACGCAACATGAGACACCTGCAAGTTGCAATAACTAGATAAATCCCCACAGCTAACAAACATCCTTGAATGATATGTTCATAAATTTAAGAACTCTCCTTCCCATAGAGCTTATTCTTAATAATATAACTTTCAACCTCAATTCATCTTCTCCTTGCTAATGGATGAAGAAAGATCAAACCAAACTAAAACAACTTCTATGATGACTAAATGAATCATAGATTTCTTGTATAAGCATGTTTATATGGTTAAAATAGACAATACAATAGAATTAGGGGCTGGAAATGAGTCGAGGCAAGTTGAGTCAAACTCGCCTCATCTCGACTCAATAAGAATTGATTCAGCTCAAAACTCAACTCGAGTTCGATCCAAACATTTTTTTAAGCTCAAGCTCGACTCATTTTAAATTCACAAACAAATCAATTCAACTCGTTAGGTTCATGTCGTTAGATTCAACTCGTTTATTTCATGGATTTAAAAGTCATTTTTAAAGTCTATTTTTTTTATTATATATTTGACATTTTAAATTATTTTTTTTTAAATTAAAATATTTAAATAAATTAAAATGATAAAATTGAAATTTAACCTTTTCTCATAGTTCAAATTGAGTTCATTTAATTAACTAATCTAATTTGTTTTTCTCATATTCAAGTCATTTGGTTCATGAACAAAGTTCAACTATTTAGTTTTGGAATTGAATTTCGAGCTATGTTTTGAGTTGATTCGGTTCATTGTATTGAAAAAATGTGATAAAAGGAAAGAACCTGGCGAATGACTGTTCCAAACGCAGCTATAACACCACAAGTTAATACGCAAGCCTGAAGCACAGCATTTCTGGAAGCAATAGGGTTAGCATTCTGAGCAGGTGGTATAAGAGAAGCGTCCAAATTATCATTTTGAACAAATTTCTCATCGGAAAGGTCACCGCCATATGACTCCGGTGGTCTTTTTCTATTGGATTTCTTCAAAGATTTCTTGGCAAAACAACATGTGCTATATCTACTAACTATGAAAAAAGCAATATTATTAGCCTTGTTTGAATTGTCTTATCAAACTCTTGATTAGGGTTTATCTTGATTTATGCTATTTGGTAATAGGAAAATCAATCAAAAATATGAAAGAAATAAGAATGAGAGAAATTAACTGTGAGTGAGAGTGGCGAAGAAAGAAGCAGAATATGTGGTGCAAGCTCTACTTCTTGTACTACCAAAACAACTCCAGCGGTTGAAAGTGAGCGAAAGCATGGACATGATTTGCCACTGAAAATGAGACTCTGTTTTGGTTTTCTGGGTGTTGCTTCTTCTTGCTTCCGATTTACACACTATCTTCTCTCAAACCCCTTTTTCATTTTTCTATTTAACAATTTAACCTTTTAATTTATTCTTTTTATATTATCAATAAAAAATAATTTTGTTAAATAACATATAATTTATCTTTTTTTAATATAAATATTTTCTTAATATCTATAAGAATACTAAAAGTTAGAAGAGAGATCATATATACTAGATGGGAAGAAAAGTAAGAAGAGAGAAGATGTCTTGGTACAAAACACAAATTTTCATTGAAAGATTTCATGATAAGTGAAGAAAAACCAATTGTATAAGTTAAAACATTTAAGACAAACATTAAGGTGATATTTATTCTGATCACTATTATGAATAAATTATTAATTTTTAGTTTATTATATAATTGAAGTACTTAATCTATATATATATATATATATATATATATATATATATATATATATATATATATATATATATATATATATATATATATATATATATATATATATATATATATATATATATATATATATATATATATAGGGAGGTTGTAAGGGTATATATATATATATAGATTAACCAACTTTTTATATTTCATTAACTAACTTTGTTTTACTATTATAAAATATTGTTATATCTAGACGTTATTAACCAATTTTTTAAATTTCATTAACGAACTTTGTTTTACCACTAACAATTAATTTTAATATATGAGTTAATTGTTAGTGGTAAAACAAAGTTCGTTAATGAAATTTAAAAAATTGGTTAATAACGTCTAGATATAACAATATTTTATAATAGTAAAACAAAGTTAGTTAATGAAATATAAAAAGTTGGTTAATGAAGTTATGAAATTGATTAATCACACAATTTTATATCGATACTCCTTAATCCAAAAAATAATATAAAATAAAAAATTAATTTTTTGAAGGTGGATTCCCACACAAATTTATCCACAACATGTTGCATCAACACCTTCAGAAGGTGGATCTCAAAGTTGCCATAATTTGTAATATATCCATTTCACAACTATCCTCAGGTCCTTTGAATCGGTCTATGAAATTAAATTTTCCTCGTTTTGACGATTTAAATGTGTCACATTGCATCATCCAAATTGAGGAATTCTTTGAATTTCATAAGAATTTGTGAACTCGAGATTACAAATCGTTTCCTTCCACATGGATGGTCGTGTCGCACCCTGGTTTCATTGGGAGATACGAAATAACCTCTTTACGTCTTGGATGGTATTTTTATAGGCGTTTGAACATCATTTTGGTCCCTCTATTTATAAGGACATTGAGGTGACCTCTCTAAGCCCTCTCATATTGGACCAGTTGAAGATTTACAGGCTCAGTTTGAAGACCTCATGAACAAGGTTACTGGATTTTTGAATCTTTACTCAAAAGTTTTCTATCATTGGGTTGAAACTGAATTTTCATGGCGAGCTCCAATTTTAATGTGTTGCTTCATTAATGGAAACATTTGTGATACCATGTACGTACAAAGTGTGTTTAAATGAATTTGTAACCCCCACCAAACCTTGACATTGTAACTCATCTCAAAACCCAAGCCCAAATAACCATATCCATAGAGTTTTGAGTTCTAAGACTTCAAAGGCTTGAATTATCAGAGTTTTGCTCAGAGTCATTTTGGATGGTTTAATTATAGAAGTGTTGACTTAGTAATCCAGATGCTTGACTTTCATGCAAACACATTTTTGTTTGTTCCTTTGGTTCAGAGTGCGTCTTCATTAAGAGTCTGGATTGACCACACTTGACTTCTTCAAAGTCTAGTTTGCTCAAAGATGATTTCTTAAGAGTCAAAATCTGATTTTTATGATCTACGCACTTAACAAAAAGACTAGTACAAAATTATTCCTTATACACATTAGGATTTGGTTACAAAAAAAAAAGGGAGTTATCCAGTTATCCAATTATACAAATATCACATGCTGACAACTCATCAAGTAGAAAATACAGGTAGCAACTCTTGAGGTTCTATTAGTGCGACCTATACAAATATCACATGTAAAATACAAATGGAAAATATTACTAATATGAATATAGTAAAATACAGTTACACATTAAAGATATGAATAATAGTACCTAACACAAAACCTTTGGTCAACCTCTGGTAGCAACTCATCAAGTGCCGACAATAAACCTTGTATTATAGTTAAAATAGATTAGTCATAAATGTGTAAGTATGAAACTGCTAAATATGTAAGAAATAATTAAAACATATAAGTTTATGCACCTTTTGGTGATCACTTATAAATGTATAAGTCTTATATAATCTTACACCTCATAAATCAGATGTCAACAACTCCAAAAACCAACTCCATGAATCTTCGATTTCACCCTCAATATTAACAAATTATATTGTAAATATTTGGCCATTTGGGCCTTCCCAATAGCTACTAGTATATGTCCACCATAATAGCCCTTTCAGAAACACACATTTAATCCTATAAAATGTCTAAAATTGAAAAACTATATTTGCAAGCTTTGAAGCATATATAAATCCTCTAGAAATGTGGATTCAAATATGTTCACTACTTTTCTATCCACCTTGAATTTGTTGACTTGTAATTTTCACAATTGATCCAAGGTTTTCCCTTAACAACTCATGACCATAATCATGGATTCTTGTATATTGCTTCCCAAATGAACCATCAACAATGTCAATAACAAGTGACTTTTCTCTATATGCAAGTGTCTTATTGATCCCCACATTCCACTATTGTTTAGTTTTCTCCATTATATCATTCAACTTCAAATTAGAATTCTCTCTTACATTACTTTGAATTTTTTTCCAATCACTTGGAGTTAAGAAATCTAACCTTATAATCCATAATGCTTGTGTGCTTGTGTACTATTTTTCTCAACTACCAAGTATCTTCATATTGTATTTTTGCATAATATGACTCCCATGGACAACCTTTCTTACACATTACTTCAATCCTCGTGTTGTTAATTTTCTTAAATTTCATGTTTCTACCAGAATGAATAATATATGTTCTAATTGTCTCTTTAAAGTCCTCCTTTGTAGAAAAATATGTTCTTAATTCCCACTTATAATCCTCCATTCTTTTTGGAAGCTTGAATGTTTGAAAAACATCTTTTAAAATCTCATCATTTTCACTATCATACTCTTGAGGTAACTCATCACTATCATATTCCTCAATGTCATTCAATCCTCTAAAACTTTCCTTTATAACCTCACCTTCTTTCACATCATCAATTGAACCACTACCTTCAACCGATTCTTCCACTTCCCTTTGTTTCCTTGGTCTCCTAAACTTGGCTTTTCCCTTCCTTTTACCTTTACTTTGTCCTTCCCTATATCAATTGTAATCTCTTCACCAAATCCTATACCATCATCATTTGAATCTTCAAAGTGCACATTCAAAGCACAATATTCACTATCACCACTATCTTTTTTGTTACATTTTAGTCCCTCATATTCTTCTTCGTTACAAATTAGCCCCTCAACTACTAAATCTTTTTGAATTCGTATCAGATAAGGTGTGCCATCCAATACTGCAGCTTCTACCATATAATTAGTGGTCCACTCCAAAGTAATATCCATTATTGGATCCTCACAATCAGTGGTCCCTTTCAAAGTAACATCCTCACATGATTCTTCTTGGATAATTCCCTTAGTGGTCCCCTTCAAATTAACATCCTAAAAAATCTTCTTGGTCAATTGCATCTTCTACAACAGTGGTGTCTCCTTCATCAAACTTGTCACTTAGATTATTCAAATCTTCAAAAGTACCTTTTATACCAATATTCAAACCATCCAAATTGTCATTTTATGCACTATTCAAACCATATAAGTTATCTTTTTCTCGTATCTCACATTCGTTATCATTTACATTGGGTCCTACATTATTTTCTATAGAGAATATTGACTATTCGATATAATCTGGTTGTGAGAGTGGATGAATCACATATAAATGCATATTCTCATTAGTCAGTGCTATGATTTTCATTCTTTCCTTCATCATCTTTCAACAAAACTAGTAACATACCCAAATTTATTTAATATTGTATAAAATGTATTTATATACACGTGTAAACTTGAAATGTAAAATAAAAAATTATCATATATATTTAATTATATTAAATAATCATACATAAAAGAAAAAAAGTGACTCGTAAGATGGAGAAAGGAAAAAAAGACATTTGTAAATAAATTTTTTGTCTTTTTAATAATAGTAATTATTAATTAAAATAAAATATGTAGTATTAGATAGTGGCCCGTAAGATGAAAAGTTAATTGTGTACGATATAATTGTATTCAAATGTAAATTGAGAAAAATATTTTTGTATGCTTTCTTATTTAGATTTAATTAATTAATTGTATCTCATGCTACTTTATAAAAAAATTCAATCATATTAATAGATATGCAAGAGAGAAAATATATTCATTATTGTTTTATGAAATAATACAGATATTATTGATGTAAATTATGCATTCTACAAGAAGGTTAATGCAACCCTTATATATATATATATATATATATATATATATATATATATATATATATATATATATATATATATATATATATATATATATATCCACTAAAGGTGCTAAAACAAGAAAAAGAAATAGAAACGGTCGAAAAGAAAAAAAACTAATTTAAGGAGTAGTTCCTATAAAACAGGAAAAATAATAATAAAAAAAGAGACTATAGTTTAATACCCTCCCTAAAACTAGAATGGATGTTAAGTAATCCTAGTTTGGTGATAAGGTTGGAGAAAGGCCCTAAGTGTAAAGGTTTAGTGAAAAAAATGTCAGCAACTTGGTTGGCAGAGTCTATAGGCATTAAATGGATTGTTGAGTCTTGAATTTTATCACGAACAACATGACAGTCAATTTCGATGTGTTTTGTACGTTCATGAAAAACTGGATTGTTAGCGATTTGGATAGCACTCCGGTTGTCACAATAAATAGATATTGGTTTGCTGATAGTGATGTTGAAGTCTTGAAGAAGAGATTTGAGCCAAATTTCTTCACAAGTAGTGTTGGCGAGAGTACGGTATTCCGCTTCAGACGAAGAACGAGACATAATTTGTTGTTTCTTGCACTTCCATGAAATAAGAGAGGTCCCAAGAAAAAAATAGAACCTTGTGGTAGATCTACGTGTGATAGAACATGCTCCCCAATTTGAATCGGAGAATCTGGTTAGAGTCAGATTGTTGTTTTTATGGAAGAAAATACCCAAGGCTAGAGCATTTTTGATGTAGTGAAGAATCTGGAACACAGCTTGCAAGTGTGTGCCTGTGGGAGCAGCAAGGTGCTGACTGAGCCTGCAGACAGAAAAGCTGATGTCAGGATGCGAATGAATGAGATATATGAGCTTACCAATAAGGTTGCGAAAGCTGGTAGGATCCGAGAGAAGAGAGTTGTTGTTAGACGATAAGTTATGACTGGGATCCATTGGCGTTGATGCTGGTTTAGAAGCAAGAAGGCCTGTTGTTTTCAATAAGTCCAGGTTATATTTGCGCTGATTGAGAGAAATGCCTTGGGAGTTTCTTGCAATTTCAAAACCCAGAAAATATTTAAGAGTACCTAAGTCTTTAATATTGTAGGTCTTGTCTAAGGCAGTTTTTATATAATTAATCTCACTAATGTCATTGTCTGCAAGAACTAAATCGTCAACATAAACAAGTATGGCTATAAATGAGTTATCAGTTTTCTTTGTGAACAAAGAGTAATCAGATTTAGATTGGAAATATTGTAAAGATAATAAAGTAGATGTCAACTTGTAATTCCATTGTCTGATGGCTTGTTTGAGGCCATAGATGGACCTGTTAAGCTTACAAACAAGATTTTTATTAGATATACATGTAGTCCTGGTGGCACTTTCACATAGACTTCTTCATCCAAGTCGCCATAGAGGAAAGCTGTATTGGTGTCGAGTTGGTGTAAAAACCAATTTTGACAAGAAGCTATGGATAATAGCAATCTTATGGTTGTCATTTTGATCACAGGACTAAAAGTATCATGATAATCTAAGCCCTCTGTTTGATTAAAGCCTTTGGCAACTAAGCGTGCTTTGTATCTCTCAATAGCACCATTGGCTTGGAATTTAAGTTCGAAAATCCATTTGCATCCAATGTCGTGTTTGTTAGGGGGAAGGGGGGTAAGTTCCCAAGTATTATTAGTCATGAGGGATTGGAGCTCATTTTTAATGGCTCCTTGCCAGTTAGGTTCCAAAATGGCTTGAGAGTAGGCAATGGGTTCAATAATAGAAGATAATTTTATATTAAATATTCTATGGTTGTGAGATAAATGATTGTAAGTTAGAAAATCAGAGATACGGTAATTAGATTTACCTGAATGATGAATGGAGGGAGAGTGGATACCTTGTAACATGTTACAGTGGTAGCCTTGAAGGTAGGTAGGTCTTTTTGAAATTATAGTGGAATTCCTAGAAAGGGGGTGGGAGAATTGTTGGCAGGTTGAGGAGTGGGGGAATGAGTGATGGCAAGGTGAATAGTTGTACTAGTTGGTGAATGAGAAGAAAGGGGTGTGTTGACAGAGGGGGATAATTAGCAGGAGTGTTGGTTTGTGGTGAAGTATGCGTGGTAGTGGGTGAAGGAGTGCAAAAACTATGATCAGAATCATCAATAAAAAGGATAAAAGTTGTCTGCACAAGGAGAGTCAGTGGGAAAAGATGGTGTATGGGCAGTTTTGCTGGTAGTGTAAGGGAATATATTCTCATAAAAATGGTGTCACGAGATACAAACAACTGCTTATTATGTAAATCAAAGAGAGTACGGCCTTTCGTTCCATGCTTGTTACCAAGATATAAACATTTTCTAGATCTACTGTCTAGTTTGGATCTATTCAGCTTGGAACTAGTTGCATAAGCTAAGCAACCAAAAATTCTAAGAGATTCATATGCAGGATTTTTATCATAAAGCAAAGTAAAAGGAGTTTTGTATTTCAAAATTTTGGAAGGCATTCTGTTAATGAGGAAAACAGCATGTGCAAGAGCATGTACCCAAAAAAGTTTAGGTAAATTGGATTGAAGGAGAAGAGCCCGTGTGACACCTAAGAGGTGTTGGTGTTTTCTCTCCATGATACCATTTTGCTGTGGGGTGTCCACACATGAGGTTTGATGGAAAATGCCATGACTTAAATAAAAATCTTTTAGGGTAAATTGAGGTCCATTATCAGACCTGAGGGTTTTAACACAAGTTTGAAATTGAGATTTTACAAAAGCAATGAAGGATTTTACCAAAAAACTAGTCTCATATTTAGTACGCATTAAGTAAATCCAGCAAAAACGACAATAATCATCAATAACAGTTAAGAAATAACGGTGACCCTGCATAGAAGGGGTGGAAACAGGCCCCCAAATATCCATGTGTATAATTTCAAAAGGTGTAGTAGTGAAAGTGATACTATGTGGAAAAGGCAGTCTACGTTGTTTAGCATAAAGACATGTATCACAATGGGATGGGGATTGGGAATTATAAGATATGGGAAACATTTTATTGACATGAAAAAGTGTATCATTACAAGGGTGGCCCAATCTATGGTTCCACAAGGTATCAATAGTATGAGTAACAAAATTAATAGAAGAAACATTGTAAGAATTGTGTAAACTATTGTGAAGAGTGAGGTTGGTTAACAGATATAGACCATGAATGAGCTTAGCTGCACCAATCTTCTTTAGAGTATGGATTCCCTGTATGAAGCATTAGTTGGAGTTAAAAATAGTAGAACATTGTAGAGTTTTAGTGAGCTTAGGAATAGAAATTAAATTGGTGCAGAAGTTAGGAATGTACAATACATCAGTTAGATAAAAATCAGTGTTAAAAATAACAGTTCCAGCATGGTTAGTTTCAAGGACAATCACATTGGGAAGCCTAACAGAACTAGGTTTGATTGTGATAAAATGTGTGAACATGATTTTGGAGTGACACACGTGGTCGGTGGCTCCAGTGTCCAAAATCCAACTGTAATCAATGTCACGATTAGGAACAGGGGGAGGAAGATTACCTGATGAAGAAGCAGAAGAAGTATTAAGGTGATGAACCGTTGAATTGGAGGTGGCAGCAGTTTGATTCAACAAGGCAAGAAGAGCTTGTTTTTGTTCAAGAGTGAATCCAAGTTGAGTGCCGTAAGAAGGAGTGTCGTTGGAATGTTGATGGGACTCCACAACAGGTTCGTCAGAAGACGTAGATTGGGCCAATTTTTCTTTCTTGAGATAAGGAGGTAACGCGTGTTTTTTGAAGCAGACATCAATGGTGTGGTCGGGTTTCTTACATTAAGAATATATTTTAATGTCGCGACCGCGACCTGTGGAAGTGGATTTGTAATTGGATTCCCAAGGTTTTCCTTTGCTGGATGGTTTGAATATTTGAGCGACAAATTTGTCTTCATCAATAGGTGAGGCAAATTGGCGTTCTTGTTGGATTAACAACGAAAAAACTTGATTGATAGGGGGTAGAGGATTCATCAACATAATATTCGACCGAACAATGGAGTATTAATCATTGAGGCCCTTTAGAAAACGTATAACATAATCATTTTCTCTGTATTCTTTGATGGACTGTGAAAGCGTGCATGAACATTTGACATGACATATACAAGATGGTAAAGGTCGAAAATTATCAAGTTCCTGCCATAGCTTTTTCAGATAAGTGAAGTAATAGGTAATGTTAGAATCACCTTGTTTGAGAGTGAAGATATGTTTTTGAAGGTCAAAAATTCTGAAGATGTCACCTTGATGATAACGATCTAACAATTCTTGTCATATCTCGTGCGCAATGTTGATCCATAGAACGCTTTCAGCAATATCAGGTTCGATTGAATTAGTGAGCCATGCCATGACCATGGTATTGCATCGATCCCAAGAAAGAGCTTTGCAATCAGTTGTTGGAGGACGAAGTAAAGAGCCATCAATAAAACCTAACTTGTTTTTCGATCGAATAACAACCTTCACCGAGCGAGACCAAGAATGGAAGTTGTTGTTGTTCAGTGAAGGAGAAACAATGACGATACATGTATTATCACTTGGATGCATGTAGTAAGGATCAAGCTTACCAGTTTGATATGAGCGTTGGTTGGAATCATCCTTCTTTGGTGAATTTTTCGGTGTTGATACTGGAGTATCGTGGTTAGGGTTTGAGTTATTATCCACCATGGAAGCAGATAAAGAGAGAGAAACGAAGAAAGATGTGAAACGAAAAAAATCTTAGAAAGAGAAAAGTTGAAGAGCGAAAAACAGTGAAGAACTCAAATCAAGAAATAAAGCGTAGCAAAAGAATCCAAGAAGAGGATAAGAGATGATGGTAGAAAATAACCAATAGAAGGTGAACGTGTGTGGCACAATCACCAAAGAGAAAAAAAAAAGGCTAAAAAAGGAAAATATCAGAGCATTGAAGCTCTGATACCATATTAACAGATATGCAAGAGAGAAAATATATTCATTATTGTTTTCTGAAATAATACAAATATTATTCATGTAAATTCTGCATTCTACAAGAAGGTTAATGCAACCCTTATATATAGCCACTAAAGGTGCTAAAACAAGAAAAAGAAATAGTAACGATCGAAAAGAAAAAAAAAATAATTTAAGGAGTAGTTCCTATTAAACAGGAAAAATAATAAATAAAAAAAAGAGATTATAGTTTAATAAATCACATTTTTAATATACCAATTTAAATAAGTGATAGCTCACCACAATTAAGTTCAATTAAATTTAATTTAAGTTTAATGTATTTAATTAATTTAATTGTTTTGTAGCTCTAATAATTATTTGAAGTTTTGAATTATTATATGCTTATATACCACCATATTGCAGTAAAACAATTAATTGCAATTATTTGGTTGATATGTTAGATATAAATAAAAAATGTAAATGTTAAAAGACATGTACATTTATTTTAATCCTTTGGAATTATATATTTTTATCCTTTACTCATTTATTCAGTATCTTCTTCAAGGACACTAAAATAGAGTTTCCATTTATACACTATGTCAAACAAGTGCTCAGATAGCGTTTTTTTTTTTTTACCTTTAACAACGTTTAAAAGCGATGTCTAAGATGGTGTTGTCGTAAGAAAATACAACGTTTTTTTAAGGAAAAAACGTTGCTAAAGGCTTATTTTAGAAAACGCTTTACCTTTAAAAGCGCTTTCTAAAGTAGGCCTTTAGCAGCGTTTTTTCCTTAAAAAACGCTCTCTAAAGTGGGCCTTTAGACAACGCTTTTAAAAGCGTTGTCTAATGTATACGTATAAAATTTTAATGAATTTTTTTATATAACTTTAGAAAGCGCTTTTTGAGGATAAAGCGCTTTCTTTTGTCCCCATTTAGACATCACTTTTGAAAGCGCTCTCTAATATATACCTATAATTTTAATGAATTTTTTATATACCTTTAGAGAACGCTTTTTAGAGAAAGTGCTTTCTTTTGTGGACTATAGAGAGCATTTTTTCTTAAAAGCGTTGTCTTTTCTATACGTATAATTTTAATGATTTTTTTTTAAATCTCATTTTAACTATTTTTTATGCAGAAACCTGTATAATTCAATCCATTTCAATAAACCTGCATAATTCACATTTCTATAAAGCTGTATAAACCACAAATACCATTATAAATCATTTCAATCCAAAACTATACAATTCAAGTCATTTACATCTCAAAACTAATACCATTTTACTGATACCACAAATACCATTTCAATCCAAAATTATATAATTCAAGTCATTTACATAAACCACAAGTCAATAACATTCACATAATTCCATAATCTTATACCTTAAACTATTCTTTTTTTCAATAATATATTCACACAATTCCTCCTTAATTTCACCCACTTTTGAGGGCGTGTAATGAGAACACCCGAATTCGTCAAAGTACTACATAACAAAACAAAATATGCATTGGTTAGTTTAAAATAATAAATTATGACATATTCAATAAATATTAAAATAAATCCTAAGTTATAAATCCATGCATACACGAATAGGAATCTCTAATCGATCCAATTGAAGGATTTCTCTCATAAACCTCAAAATGTAATACATGTAGTCTATGCCATTTTTCTGTTGAGGATACTACACAGAGACAAGCAAATAAGAATTAATATATAGTTATTTTGTGTTATCAAGTAGCATCACTAATAAGCAACATTGTGAAAATTAAATTAATATACCTGCACTTGGACCCATGGAATAGTGCTTGCTTTAGCCCATGTACCTCTCTTTGTGATGCAATAGACTCTTTTTCTGGCAAAATCCATGTATCCTTAGATGCAGGTTTTGTAGGAGTCTAACATTACCATGTAAAAAAATGTACGTAATGGTTCAGAATGATTTTCATAATGGTTTAGAATTGACATTTGAATACTAAGAGATTCATAATGGTTTTAAACTTACCTAATCATCTATGAAAATGAGGTCTGGCGACCATGCAACAAACGAGGCTATTGCATCTCCCACTAATGTTATCTCTAAAACTAAGTCAGGTATAGGAAGTATTGCATCCCTATCTATAACAATATCAATTGACACTTTCAGATATCCATAAAGGAGCGGATTATAGCAAAGTAACTCTCCCACTCTATTATGCACTTTTCCCTTGCCAACCATGCGATAAGTCGATAACGACAAATACAACCGACAAGATGAAATGCCCTGAAGCAATAGTGAATGCATAATTGTTAATGTGTATAAAGGTCAATTAAAATAATTGTGTTAATTTAATTAAAATAAATATGTGCTAATTACCTCGGGAATTTTTTTTACAATTGATACTAGCTTTGTCACTATTATCTTTCAACCCGGAACCGCGCTTTTCCGCCTCATATCTCTCTTTATCCTTTTGCAATTCACAGACTTGCGCTTTTAGTTCCTCTAATGATTGTATCACTTCTTGATTGCTAGGGATTTTTTCTCTTTGGTTGCTTATACAAGGAAGATGGAGTCACACCAAATCCTTTACCCTTCACCCGACCGAAATACTCAGGAACATTTAGTACTCGACTAAGAATGCTCATGCAATCCTATTCACCGGGGGTTAAGGATTTAGATAGAGTCTCCTGAAATTCATTGACAAATCGAAAATTATTAGTGGGGATTAAAAATTAATTATATTTTAAAGACATAATGTTATACTTACACATTCCTCATAAACACGCTGAACATCTTCACTAGCAACTCCATTCTTGCCCACACGAGCAGCCTTCCATAAAACATGTTCTGGAAGAGATTTTTCTTCACTTTTCTCCTCTTCTAACTACACATTGAGACAAATAATAAGATCGTCAATTATAACATATTGAGGCAATTAATAATATTATATCATTTATATATACTTACCACTTGTTATTGTAAGCATGCATATCTCAAACGCCCTTTTATGTATGGATTTGCGGGTTTTTATGCTCTTTGGCGATTAATGGAAAGAAACTATATAGTTGCTATGCTAGTTTTTTATCCATGTTTCTTGACATTTTTTCTTTTATTTCTAGAAATAGTAGGACCATTTCAGGCCATCAAAATGGAAGTCCGGAAGCTTCCAATGGAAAATCTAGTCCACAAGTTGCAAATGGAAAATCTAGTGCAGTTGGTTCGGCCTATGCTATTGATCTGACTACATTTAAACCAGACTGAAGTCATTTTATAATCATTGGGATGAACACATAGAAGATATTTGGAGTTGTTCTGATGCAATTGTTGTTGCATGTCCTCCACCTTCAGAAGATCTATGATACCTGAAATCTACTGCTATATTCTTATGGCTCCTTGGATTTGAGTTCCCAGAAACAATAATGGTTTTCACAAAGGTGCAGATCCATGTATTGTGCAGCCAAAAAGAAGGCATCTGTTATCAAATCTTCCAAAAAGTCAATTGGTGTGTAGATTGTACTGCATGTCAAGCCTAAAATAATGATGAAACTTCTCTTATGGATGATATTATCTGTGTCCAATCAAAGTCAGATGACCATGATTTATCTATTGTTGGACACATAGCTTGAGAGGAACCTGAAGGGAAATTGCTTGAAGCATGGGCTGAAAAATAAAAAAGTTCAAAATTTAATTTGAGTGATGTGGCAAATGGGCTTTCTGCCTTATTTTCTAAAAAAAAGTAATGAAGAAATTACATCCCTCAAGAGAGCCGTATACCTCACAGCCAGTGTGATGAAGAACTTTGTAGTTTCAAAGCATGAGAATGTAATTGATGAAGAAACGAAAATTTTACAATCAACATTGATGGAGGGGACTGAGAAAGTTATATTGGAGCCTTTAAAAGTCAATTGTAAACTGAATGCAGATAATGTTGACATTTGTTACCCTCTAATTTTTCAGAATGGGGGGAAGTTTGATCTTAAGCCTAGTGTTGTCAGCAATGACGAGGCATTTTACTACGACTCTACCAGGATAATTATATATGTTGTTGGTGCTCGGTACAAGATCTACTGCTCCAATATAGGTAGGACATTCTTGGTTAATGCAGATCCTATTCAAAGTAAGGCTTATGAGGTTCTTAAAGTGCATAAGGCCACTATTGGTTCTTTAAACTGGTGATGAAAATAACTCATGCATCTGCCAAGAGTTTTGCTACTTCACCTGAAACATCATTCATGACATTAGTCTACTCAAATTATATAGCAAAAGAGGTGCAAGATTATGGGAAATGTGCAGTTACTCACCAATCCTTCGTATGTTCTCTTTGTAGTAGCTCACCATGTCGAATATTGTCACCATCAAGGATATAAGTTACCTTTCTTCTCGAGTGCAAGCTTCGACTCAAACCGCATACTATCATACTTTTTCCTTAAACCAATGTAAAAAAAACATCAAATAGAAGAAATACAAATCAAATTGAATCCTGAATGCATTTGATATTATCGCAAACACAAAGAAGCAATGGCTATCTAATCGAAATCAAAATTTCATGAACCCGAACCACTGAGACCAGTTAGCCAAATGACACAACCTTTTTGTTGACATATTTGTTGTCTATCAAGCTTCTGGATTGGACATTCATGCCACAAAATGTTCGTCGAATTCTCATTCGTTGACAATTCATAAACATTTTTACCTAGCAAGAGTTTTACCTAGTAAGATGGTATATGGGTTAAAAATTTGAATCATCACTCTTTAAATAATATAATTATATTACTTAGGTCCTGATTTAAAATTGCATTTGAATTGAATCCTACAACTCTGAAGCAGAGAATCTTAAACACAAAATAAATGATATATAACTATTGGGAAATAACATAAGATTAAAACTCACAGAGATAGCGTCACCATGGAAAGTGATCACCAAATCAGTCTTATCTTCAAGATCTCTAGCCACAAGCACTTAACATTTAGGATTAGCAGCTAAGTCATGTAAAGTATAGGAAACTATGCCTTTTTAGCAATGAAACAACTCATATAACGGAAAAAATCCAAAGACTATACATACAATTTCCATCATAACAACTCATCCATATTTACGAAATATCCAAATATTATATTACACAATATTGTAACAGAACAACTCATCCATATCTACGAAACACTCTGCAAAAAATTCTAACAAAGCAAGATACCCATATATAACAAAAAAATTATAAACAAAATAAAGTATATAGATGTACAAATCAATAACAATGACAAAAACAAAATAAATTAAAGAAAAATGAATCGATTCATCAAAAGAGATTAGGAAAAAATTTATGTTATTTCACAAACACATAATTTAACATCAAGGAGAAAGAGATGGACGAATATATCAAAGAATAAGGTTTTAGGGAAGACAGAAAGGGAAGAGAGAGAGAGAGAGAGAGAGAGAGAGAGAGAGTGTGTGTGTGAGATTAGGGTTAATGGGGAAGTGGAAGATGAAATAAAAATGAAGTTACTGATGAGAGAGAATGAGACAAATGAAGTGCATATGTTTGGCGTGTGGGATTGGTATAATCTGAAATGAGGGGGGATAAAGCTGTGAAAAAGCCAAATGCAATAGGACATTTAGCAGGAAGGGAGAGGTTTAGTTTGAATTAATATGTGTGTTTTGTTAATTACCAAAGTGTCCAAAATGTAGTGTAAAATATTTTGATGAGAATGGTAAAATTGGCAAGCATGCAATCAACTTTTGAAGGGTTGATAGTTGACTAGTTCATTAATATCCATTGCATCATAATACCACAAAATATCCATTTTTGAGTATCCTAAATCCTTTAAAACACTCAGAACTTCAAAATAACTCCATAAATCACAGTCAACTTCCCAAACCTCCTCTAATAAACTGAAACCACCTAGTATCTTAAACTCAACAAATACCCCCCCCCCCCCCCCCCCCCCCAAGATGGACAACACGCTGAAACCTATTAGTCTTGACCTAATTGGTCAAAATAATGAAGAAATCGATTTTTGAAGAAGGTGAAAACCAAATAGGTTTTCTTTTTAAAATAGTAAACATAGAATAGTGAGTTAGAATTCGTAAGCGAAGAGTTTCAGAGAGAATAATGGGCTTGTGTTGGTAAGTGAAAAATTGAAAAATGATATTTTAAATATTATTCATAATTTAATTAAAATAACGAAATTAATAAAATTAGAAAAATCAAACAAATAGTCATGTCAAATTTTAAAAATACATTATAATTGCCACGCAAATGATATTTGACGTTTTTTCTAGAAAATTTAATAGAAATTACTCATTAACTAGAGTGTACATTTTTTAAATAAAAGACTAAACCAAATCAATAAATAATGTTAAGGGCGAAAAGATGAATTAAGTTTAAATATTAAAGAAAACATAATTAATTTTTATATATTATTTAACTATTTCTTTATAATATTAATATTAATAAAAATATAATTTATATATAAAAATCAATAAAAATTAAATTGCTAGATGAATCAACGGTAATATAGCAGTGTGAATCAACTGTCCACACACAATCAAATCAAATAGCACTGTGAAAAAACTTCCATTTTGGGTATAAAGAAGAATTTATATGTGTTCATCCCTCTCCTTTTTCCCTTATTAGTATTTTTTCATAGTACTACACTGCATAGCATAGCAAGTAATTTGTCTTTACTCTTCAAATGCTTTTCTCTCAACAACTCCATTTCATTCTCACACAGCGGACAAAACAACTCTATGTTGTACCCTCCCATCACCACACGAAAAACACATTAACACAAACAAAATCACAAAAACTCTACATTTTTCAATACTCAACAACTCTCAACAATGTCACTAAAGCTAAAGCAATCTGAGAAGATGAAAGGAAAGAAGGTAGATGAAGCTGGAAATGAATCAACCAACAAGGTAAAACCTTCATCCACTGATTTGTTTTGTTACACAGAGATGAAGCATAAAAAAAAATGATATTTTGAAATTTTTTTGGTTCTCAGTTTTTTGCTAAACCTATTCATAAATGTATGGTGCTCATTTTGTTGCTTTGTATATTTGTTCAGCCTGCCTTTGTGGGAAAGAGATTGAATCCGGATTGCAATAATCGCCGCATTTTGAGATCCTCTAAAAGGTGGGTTGAAGCTGAAATATTATGTTTAAAGCCTCATTGGTCTTCTGTCTCTTCTGCCCCTGATGGTATCCAACAGCATGATGTTCTTCCAGCTCAACCCATCAATCCTGTATGAAATAAATACATTTCTTATGCACTCATATGTAAATGATTTTTTTTAGTTGTTAATTTCTATCTGTTATGATATATTTGATGCAGGCATGTCAAGAGACTGAAATTGTGGGAAATTCAACAGTAGGTGTAGTAGGAGGAATTGAGGCAGAACATGAGGCTGAATGTTCACCCCCATCGGTTAGTCTCAAACTAAGTGAAATGGTTGCCTTGGTGGGAGATAAAGATGATTCGGAAACACAAAGCCGGCCTGAAGACAATGATAATCCATATCAAGTGAAGCCGGACTATATGGGGATATTAAGGAAAATCATTGCCAGGCATGGAGATATTGCTAAGGATTGTTTGGCAAAATCAGTGAAATATCGTTCAATGATGTTGGAGAACATCTGCGAAGTGATATCAGCTTTGGAAAATCAAGATGTTACTAACTTGAAAGGAGTGGAAAACATGGTTGATCAAATCAAGGATGTGAAAATCATGAAGGTGGAGGTTGATTGGCTCCTCGAGAGGCTAACGGAGATACTTGAGGCAAGACAGGCTTTTAAGGACGGTAGTAAGCTGAAAGAGAAAACAGACAACGTTAAGGGATTTATTGAAATTGCTGAGAGTGAATTGAAAGAGTGTGAAGTTGAGAAAACGGAATTGTCAAAGAAGCTTAAGGAAGTAAGTGATAGAGAAGCTGATTGGAAAGTGAGATTGGCTAAAATGCAAGAAGAGTCTATCATGACATCTCAAAAAGTCAAAGATGCGACATCTAGAGTTAAACGATTTCTTAAGCGCTCCTTGATTGATGGTTTGCTCTAGTATGTTGCAATTTCATCTCCCTTTTTCTGTTTTCTTCATATTAGTGGTTTTAGGATTGGTTATGTTTAAACTGATTTAATTTAAGACTTCTGTTTACTAACTCATACATGCGGATTTTAGTAACAAATGTGTAAATTTATGCATGCTGATTTGAATTTCCCTATGAATGTGCCTTATAGTTTTGGTTATTTGATCACCTGATTGATGATTAAAATGATGGTTTAGTTGTTAGAGGGTTTCTTATATGGTGACAACTTCTTAAATAAGAATTCACCTTCTTATATATCTTTTTGGTTCATAACCATAAGTCTATATCTAGACAATGATCCATGCAATGAAGTTGTGACTATTATGTTCTTTAGGAACCAATTTCATGTCATTTTAAGGACTAATTCTATGACAGGAATTGACAGTTAAGGGCCAACTTGCTATACTGATAAATGGATGACTGCCTAATGATTTATTATACTTCATCTCATTCAAATGAATTGATTTGTGAACTGTAGCATCAAGTGATGAATGTTCTCACTATACTGTACTATACAGGAAAACCATGGAGTAAGAAAGTCACTAAGTTTAATTGTGCTATTCATGCACTTTCAAATATGCACTGTCTTGATATTTTATTGTTGATGGAAAGTCTAATCTTACAAGTATTTTGTTTTATTATAACAAATATGTTTCTTTGTGTCTTCTAATAACAATTTTATTGAGTTAAATTGGTATACACTCACATTCACATTGTAAAATAATTTTATACTATCATCCTATAAAAATTTATCAATCTATCATATCATATCATTAATTTATCCCATTTTCTCAATTAAATTGTATTAAATATTTTAAAGCTAATTTGTTCAATATATATATATATATATATATATATATATATATATATATATATATATATATATATATATATATATATATATATATATATATATATATATATATATATATATATATCTTACCTAGTGATCAGAATTTCAATGGCTGTTGACGTGGATCTTCGAGTCTGCTCGTGCGATGAGGAGAACGGGAGGGGGTGTACCTGCAAGGTACTCCGATGCCAAAGTAAGAACGGGCACAAGAGCTAGCAAGTACGAGTAAAGTGTTTGAGGAGAGAATATTCAATATCTGATTTATATAGAGATCCCCCAACGCGTGGCTAACGATCCCTATTTTTGGATCTGGATCGCGGATCCCCAAAAATAGGTAACTGTCAGGAATGGAGTGAGGACGAGCATTATGCTCGGGAGGCGTTGTGTCGGGCATGAAGCCCCTGAGCGAGGGTTGTCCAGATCGATCCTGGGCGGTCCTCGTCGTAGTCAAGCAGAGGCCATGACGAGGAGAGAGGAACGAGCACCATGGCGACGGGTCCCTTGGACAATGAATTACTGAGTCGTTTTATGGGCCAAAAAGGGTTTGACCATACTTAATCGTTGGTTCAATCCATATATATATATATATATATATATATATATATATATATATATATATATATATATATATATATATATAATATTCTTTTGGTTCTTCAACTTCTCTTTCTTTATCATAATTGGTTACAAGAATTAGGGAATCAAATGTTTTTGCTTAAATTTGTCAAGAGAAAAGAGTGTATATTGGAGGGTTGGTGATGGTAGTACTTAGTAGAAGAAGAAAAAAAATAAAATAAAAAAGTGTATATAAAAAAAATTAATTCTCACCTTATATTAAAAATAAGAAGATACAATTAAAGTTTATGAATAGTGACATTTTTTTTTAGAAGTGATTTTGTAAAGATTTTTATTTTGAAAGAAAAGAGGACCAAAGTTTAATAATTACATAGTAATTAACTTAAGAGTTGAGGCTTCCATGCAATTAATTAATAAATGAAGATAAATTTGAACAGAAACTCATGCATAAAGCATCAAATTAAGACCTAGATCACACTCCATGTTGGAATGTGCATATGCAAAAGTTTTTGACTCAGAGTAAATATGATAAACCCACACCTTCCAATCCAGTTTGAGCAACTGTTGAATTTGTTGTACCAATCACATTTCAATTCTACTATTCTGTCCAAAATCCAATTGAGCAACCACTTTGGAATCTATATGAAGCTCAATAGCTCAAAAATCAAACTCTTTTTCTAATCTTAATCCTTCTAGCACACCCCAAAGTTCAGTAATATATGCATTACAAGAATCCAAATATATTTCGAAGTCTCCAAGTCACTCACTCGTACAACCTTTTAAAAAAAACACCACATCCAGATATATCAAGTCATTCTTAATAGCTCAATTCGTTTTCAATCTCACCCAACCCGAAGGAGGAGAAGTTCACCTTATTTGTTTAGTCTATCGAGTCAACTCCTGCATCTTACTACCATACAAACCCGCTACCAAAAAAAAATACTCATGAAGAACTTTAATAAAATATCGCCACGAAATTCTTGGTCTCAAAAAATTCTCATCGTGTTGTTCCTTATTTCTCCACACCAAAGTGCATAGGAAGAGGTTACCCAAAGTTCCATCCATGTCAGATCTCCACTAATACCAAATTCATAATGCAAATTAATATTCACCCACTCCTTAATATTACTAGTGATAAAAGAGCCCCTCACATTCAAATTAATAAAATTAGTCCAAATAGCAAAAGTCAAAGGACAATCACATGAGACATGTATAATCGATTCCACCCCTGTTCCATAATGACTACAAAAAGGTCCTCCTAGTAGCATTTTATTTTATCTCTCATTGGTTATTATCCTACCCCGGTAAACCTCTAACTATCCTCACCATTTTGCGTATCAAAATTACACATTAATTTATAACTTGAAGAAACAATATACCTTCCTTTTTTATCTTTTGGCCAACAACAAATATCTCTCCATTATTACCATCAAGGGGGAGAATAACTAATTTTAGTTACCATATATCGAGGAAACAAATGCTTTAAAAATACACATTCCATTGACTATGTTGATCCAATAAGTCCTCAAAATATTGATAAGAAGCTGTAATAACACCATCTATATTAATATACATTAACTTCATACTTGGTTCACCTCAATAATGAGACCAACATCTATATTGGCACCATCTCATATAGACCAATACAAAAATTGAGCAAACTTAGACCACAAGTTATCAAGATTCTTCCACAAACTATAATCATTGGTTTTAACAATCATGTCCTCATAACCAACATTGTTACTCATATATTTGCCACAAATTATTTCACAACAGAGAGATTATTCATTACTTAGAATGACCAAACCAAGCTTCAAAAGCAAGCATTATTCACGATATATAATCGTCTATTACCAATTCTCCCACTTCAATGAATGAACTATTATATGCTCCTCGATACCACCTCAGATAAAAGAACAATGTAACTTTCAAATCTCATGCAAACAATATTTAGGAATGTTAGTAGTTGTCATAATATAGATAAGAATGACTTCAGTAACATCATAGTATAAATACAAACTCTTTTATGTTCCAGAATATAATTATTATAAGATCTTCTTGGTGGTCTATCAAGGAGAGAGACACCTAGATATTTTCCAAGCGATTGTGTTTCACGAAAGCCACACATAGAACCCAATTTACGACAATTAGACACAAGTGTTTATAGAGAAAAATGTTTGTTTTATCAATACTCACTTGCTCACCCGAAAAAAGGTAAAATTGATTTACAATATCAATTATATACTGCATTTAAACCTCTGTATTGCTTATCCAAACAATAAAAGACCATCTAAAAACATCAAGGGTATATGAGATAACCATTTCTATCTGTCTTCATAGTTTTCAAAAATAATTGCTCCACACTACGAGAAATAAGATGAGATAATTTATTCGTATAAACAAAAAAGAGGTAAGGGGAAATAATGTATCCTTGTATGAAACCTCTTTGAGGTTTAAAAAATTATGATCTAGTTCCATTCCATTTCACATTATTAGTTACAGTTGTAATAGAGGCCATAATAAGAGTGTTGTTCTTTTTGGATTGAGTAAATTTGATAAAAACAACACCTAAAAAAGATGTATTTTAGACAATATGTGAAACAAGATGTTCCAAAATGTGTTCCATCATCTGATTTTGTTATTATGCAAGAGTTGTTTGGTTAAAGTGCTTGACAAAACTAGTTAACCAATAGTTGTTTGGCTAAAGTCCTTGACAGAACCAGTTAAGCAATATGTTTAAGGTTTGGGTTTTGATTGTCTTCTGATGTCCTTCAAAAGTGTTTAGGTGTTGACTTCTTCAGATGTTCTAGATTTTTTATTTTGGGAAGAAGTTTATGTTGATAATTCAAAATCAACTAGAAAAGATTTGGATTTGTTTCAGTCAAACAAGATTTGAATGTACCTTCAAGGAGGGTTTGGTCCAATAACTACTATAAAATAAGGCGTATGTTAAGAAGATTAGTTTTGGATTCTCTTGTATAAGATGTGGAACACGATGTTCCAACATGCGGGTTGCAACATCTGGTCTCTTGAAAACAAACATATGAAAATTGCAGTTCGTTCAGATTCCGTCTATCCAAGACTTTCTCCACAATAAAAGATCTGAAAGTCATGGAGAAGAGTTAATTTGAATATATTGTTGCAACACGTGGAACACAATGTTCCAACATGCACAGTGCAACATATGACCCTAGTCCAACAGACCAATGTTGTTGAGTTTTTGGATGTGGTTTAGATTCTATTAGATTAATTTTCTATTTTAATGCAAAGTGTTTGTGTGATTTGTTCAACAATTTTTGAATATCAAATCAATTTAAATGGATATTTAAATTTGAATTTGAATTAATAACAAATTATAACTTTTGTTAGATAACTTTATGGAGAAAATCAAATCCAACAAGATTAAGCTATTATTCTGGACAAAAATAATTCAGAAATCCAAGAAGAAAAGCCCAAGATTGCATCATTATTTAAGGAGACTCAAACCTCACTTTTGAATGCTTCGAATTTTAGATGTTGCCACGATGAATACCATGTTGATGGAGGGAGATAAAAGTTGATGTTAAATTGAAAGATGGACTATGAATCTTCAGCATAAACTTTAAATAAATTTCCTTGAATCTTTAGTAACCTAATCATATATCTGAACCTGGATCTAGGATCCTTTCTTCTTTTACTTTGCAGAGTTCTAGAGCGAATTATAGATCTTGAAATCTAATGAATCATTGTTGAACAATAGATGACTGGATCTATTGTGATGGATTTATGCTTTTGATTATGAACACTCTTGATTCAGTGAACTGGTGAGGTTATGAACTACAATTGATGACTGAATCAATTGTGATGGATTTCTGCGTTTGATTATGAACACTCTTGATTCAGTGAACTGGTGAGGTTATAAACTATAATCAAATATTTGATCTAAAATAGAGCAAAATGTAGGAATTAGAAGTCGTTTCCCACAGAAGACACCACTATTCTTTTCACGAACTAGAAATGGATGCAGTTGATGAACTGTAGCTCTCGGACAAATGTTGTTGATCGTCGTTACGAAGACACTGGGTGGATCTGCATGGTTAGCACCCAATGTCCAAGTGAGTTAAATATTAGTGAAGAGTGTCATGAAAGTGGATATCACAGTGTTTACATTTTCTCATAAGTGAACTGACTTTTATACCTTAGGTCGGATGGAACTGATTTGAGACGAATTGGGACTCAGCTACTTAGGTATTTGGTTGGCCTAGAACATTTTTGGAAATATTTTTGTCACAATTCACTACTCTTCTTGTGTTTGAAGTCACTTGGTCAACATAACTTTCATTTAGTGTCTTTGTTTATTGTTAAAAAACTTTGTGACTTCTTATTGTAACATCGTTTACATTGTTATGATCTCTCATATTTGTTAGTGTGTTGTTGGGAAGACCTCTTTGAGGTTGTTGTGAGAGTTGTTGATCTATTTGACTGTCCAAGATCTCCAGATTATGTATTCATGTGGTAGTATTATTTCAATAATTTCTTATTTTTTCTTGAAATTTGGCAATCTGAGAAATCATATTCTCTATAGCTACCTTGCAGTTTGGCTTCTTTTATTGAGTTGCAAGTTGATTTGATATACCTCCTTAGTAATCCATATATTTGAAAGACAACTTGATGGTATTACCCTTAAAATTTTATATTATTCTTTCATCCTATATCGTAAGTGCTTGAATATGGATTATCTTACTAACAATCAAATTGGTTGCTGAGGAAGTTTACTAATTTCACATGTCTTGCAATAGGTAAATAAGCTTCAAAATGCATGAAAATTGAGATCCTTGACACAATTCACATTCTATTATATTTGTTAAACTTGAGCCATTTGTGTTCTGAGTGTTGTCATTATCTTTTACACTTCAGTTGTCACTAGTTCTCCGATTTTTTTTGTTATCCTCTACTAACTTTAGATCAAGTTATTAGAGATAAATTTAATAGTTTGTTATTAGTTTGTTAGGGTTTGTTAGGATTATTATTACTTTGTTAGGGTTGATCCTATTTTCAAACTCATAAAGATAGATCATCAGCCTATATATAAAGGTATGTCATGTCTCATAAAAAACAATATGAATACAACATATTTTTTAAGTTAAGTTTCTATTATGGCATCCGATCAAGGTTTCAATTCAGAAGAGATATTAGAGAAGAAAAATACCTCCAAACTTAAAATAAAAAACACAACAAAGAATACACAAGCCTATCATCTAAACAACTATGATAATCCTAG
The DNA here is from genome assembly GCA_963966055.1 of Lathyrus aphaca. Taxonomy (NCBI): domain Eukaryota; kingdom Viridiplantae; phylum Streptophyta; class Magnoliopsida; order Fabales; family Fabaceae; genus Lathyrus; species Lathyrus aphaca. The sequence continues at coordinate 64,108,649 of OZ014521.1, forward strand.
AACTCCACTCGTGACAACATTGATGAATGGAGAAAATTACCGACATGGGCAAGATCGATCAAGAAGACTTTGCGTTCGAAGACAAAACTAGGTTTCATTAACATAAGCATCAAGAAACCCTCAAGACAATCTGAAGCATACCATGGCTAGGAGAAGGCTGATTTAATGGTGACATCTTGGTTAATCAATGCGACATAACCAAATCTGCATAACAACATCGCACAAGCTTCAACAGTTCAAAATGTGTGGGTGGATATTGAAGAGTGCTTTGATAGAACTAATGCAACACGAATCCATCAATTGTGGAGAAACTTATGCTTAATCCAGAAACAAGTGTAATAAATTACTACACTTAATTCAAAAGTCTTGTTGATGAATTGAGTGAATTGAAAACCCTACTTGAATGCAGTTGTAGAGCTACTAAAGTATTGATACAAAGGGAAGAAGAAAATCAAGTCCATCTTTTTCTTGGAGGTTTTGATAGTGAACAATACTATCATATCAAGGAAATCATACTTAATATTGATCCACTACTCTCTCTTAGGCATGTCTTTAATCAAATGCAAAGAGAAGAATCTCATTTTTTAGCAGATAAGGAAAGAGATTCCAAGGTGGAAAATGAATATGCGGTTTACTCAGGTGCATATAGAAAAAAAAGGAAAGGAATATCACTTAAGATTAAATTGTGATCATTGTGGGAAAACTGGACATGTCAAGGAAAAATGCTTTGAAATTGTTTGATATCCAGCAAGTTTGGAATCACGAAGAACTCAAAGGCGAGAACCTAACAAATCAGGAGGGCAACAAGTAACAAATTTTTCATAGGTCGTTGAGAGAAAAAAGTATCCTAAAGCAGCAACATCAAGACACACCCTGCGTGGAGTTCGTGCCAAAAATCATGCAAACACACATGAAAACATGAGTGGTAAATTTGAATATAGTTTCAATTGGATACTTGATAGTGGTGCTTCACACCACATAACTCCTTTGACCTCAATGTTGAAGAAATTTAGAAAATTAGACAAACCTTTCTACATAACTGCACCAACAGGGATTTCATCCTCAGTTGAAAATATGGAAGATGTGAATTTATCAAGTCCCCTTATGATAAAAGATGTGTTATTGGTTCTTGACTTTAAATGCAATCTGATTTTAATTCATCAACTAATATGACTTAAATTTCTATGTGATTTATGATCAAAATTCTTGCATAATACATGACCAAGCCTCGAAGAGAAAGATTGGATCTAGTGACCTGCATGAAGGGGTTTATGTGTTCACAAAGCAACATTAACAAGGCTTCATGGCTGCAGCTAAGAAAGACATGGCAACCTTATGGCACATCAGATAGGACATTCCTTAAATTAAGCCGTTCATCATATTTCACATTTAGTTAAATGCAATTTTGATAGAGAAAATTGTTTATGATGTATGCCACAAGGAAAAAAATGTAAAAACACTTTCCCTTTAAGTATTAATAAAGTTGAAGCAACTTTTGAATTGATTCATTATGCCTTATGGGGGAAATACCATACTGCCACAAACAATGGATCATATTACTTTCTAACCATTGTAGATGACTAGACTCGTGGTACATTGGTATATTTAATGAAACACAAGACAATGACTTTAAAATATTTGATTAGTTTTAGTAATCTAATCACAAGGAAGTTCAATATGCATAACAAGAGGATTATGAGTTACAATGGGACAGAGGTTACTAACTTTGATTTCAAGTGTTTCACTCAAAAAGAATGGATCATGCATGAAACTTCTTGTGTTGCCACGCCTCAAAAGAATGGATGTTTGGAACACAAGTATAGACAAATTTTGAACATAGCACGAGCATTGAGTTTTCAAAAAAATCTCCCATTGAATTTCTGGGGAGATTTTGTATTGAGAACATCGTATCTAATCAATATAACACATATAGTGGCAAATAAGGGAATCACCTCATAGAAGTTACTTCTTAAGAGATTACCAAACTATGAGGACTTGAGAACTTTTGGTTGCTTGTTCTACAAAAAATAGTTGCTTAAAGGGAATCATTAAGTTTGATACCAGAACTGAAAGGTGTATTTTTATTGGTTATCCATAAGGACAAAAAGGATGAAAAATTTATAATCCAAAGACTTGTGAATGTTGTATATCGAGAGATGTAATGTTTTATAAGCATATATTTCCTAACCATGTGCAAGAAAATAATGGGTCTACAAATGTTAGATATAACTTATCAAGTGATAACCTTAATGATGAGTCTTTACTCTATAATTATGCATAATTGGAGGTACCAAGACTTGGCCAAGAATATACACTAAAGAGCTTGAACACACATCATGTCTTATAAAAAATTTACCCATTAAAGAGCCTGAATACACAAGTCAAACTGAGAGTGACCCTATAGAGCAAGAACATGTATCCATAGTTGACGTGAATGAGGAAGTCACCAATGATTCTAAAAAAGAATCATCAAGTGAAAATGAAGAAGAAGTCTCAAATGAGAGGGAAACTCAGAACATGACACACATAAAATGACCTCCAAATCATCTAAATAAATATGATTGTGGAAAATTAAACATAAACCCCAAATGCATGGCATCAATTCCAGAGTTCTTTAGGTATCACATATCCCATCTCATAAAATTTAAAATATGATAAGTTTTCACAAAAACATAGAGCTTACATTGCAACCATCACTAATGAAAAAGAACCTCAATCATATACCCAAGCAGTCAAGTACAAAATTTGGAGGGAGACTGTGGCTCAAGAAATCAAGGCTCTAGAAGACAACGAGACATATGAACTAACTCATTTAGTACAAGGAAGAAAATGGATGTACAAAATCAAACGTAAAGTTATAAGTGAGATTGAAAAATACAAGGCCAAATTAGTTGCTAAAGGCTACACACAAATAGAAGGTGAAAACTTCAATGAAAATTTTGCACTAGTGGCCAAAATGACCACAATCAGATACTTGTTAACAATTACAATAGAGAAAGGATGGAAATTACATCAAATGGATGTTAGCAATGTCTTATTGCATAAAGAATTCACATAAGAAGTATATATGAGTCTTCCACAAGGATATAAAGTTCCAAACAAAGATTTGGTATGCATATTAAAGAAGTTATTGTATGGCTTGAAATAAGCATATAGAAATTGGTATAGCAACCTATCTCAATCTTTGATAAAATATCGTTTCCAAGATAACCATTATGATCATAGTCTATTTACTTATTCACATGGATCAAGTTTTCTTGGTGTTTTGATCTATGTTGATGGATTGATCATTGCTAGTAATGACATTGAGGCTTGTGATCAGTTCAAGCAATATCTCAATCAATGTTTCCACATGAAGGATCTTAGTTCACTTAAATACTTCCTAGGCCTGAAATTAACACAAGGGTCAGAAGGGATATTCCTTTGTCAAATAAAATACATCTTAGACATTCTACAATAATGTGGAGTGCTTTGTTGTAAGCCTTCTTTGTTTCCAATGGAACAAAATCACAAACTTGCTTTGGCCAATGGACCTCCACTCTAAGAATCGTCAAGGTATATGAGATTAGTTGGCCAATGGAGACTAGTTAGCTACTTTGACTCAAATTGGGCATCGTGTCTCATTAGCAGAAAGTTCATCTTAGATTATCTAATGAAACTTGACAATGCTCAAATATCATAGAAAGCAAAGAAACAACCCACATTCTCTTGATCCTCAAGTGAGGCTGAATATCGTGCAACGACACATGCCACAAGTGAAATACTATGGCAACGTAATTTGTTAGAGACTTTGCAAGTTCCATGCATCAAACCCATACTCCTGTATTGTGACAATCAAACAATTCTTCATTTAGTTGCAAACTCGATATTCTATGAAAGAACAAAGCACATTGAAATTGACTATCATTTTATCAGGGAACACATACAGTCAAGTGCCATAAGCACGGCTAGGTGCCATAAGCACGACTTATTGTTCGCTGTGATTTCTGACGAACAACCTCTGGTTAACCAATTTCTTAGAAAACTGGGTTACTTGTAGGACCAACCAAACAAGTCCTAGGACACATGTGCAATTGGTTGTCGAACTACTCTTAGTGTTAATGATTTGTGGTTTGTTTTGAATGCGAAAGCAAAATAAAGTGAAAGCTGAACAAAAGTAAGAAAATGGCGAAAAGATATAAACTTTGCAGGAAAGTAAATAGACTGAAAGTAAAATAACTTGATGAAACAAAACTAATAATTTAAATAACTTGAAAGTAAATGGTGTTCAACACATACATTGTTCCAAATATCAGACTCATTTCTCTCACACTGGGTACTTAGAGTATTTACAGGATTTTTGTATAAGTTTTCACACACGCATTCTAAAAACAAACTATCCTATTTATATACAAACAAAATAACTGCCTAGAACGGGAAAATTCTAACTAAATGACAATTGTCAGCCTGCATGCAATTTTCTTTCCTGAAACTTCCACGTGTCCAACTGCCAACGGTTGCAACTTTTAATTTTGAATTCTTCCTTTTTGGTGACGAAGTGTTGCATCTCTTCGTTTGTCGAAGTGTCGAAGAAGAAGAAACTCTTCAAACCTCACAAACCAATGCTTCTGTCAAACACCTCTCTTTTGTCGAAGTGTCGAAAAATATACTTATCCTGTCCAATGTTAAACTACGAAAAAGGTTTCCAAACTTTGTTTGCCATAACATTATTGGTACTCTTGTCGAAATACTTGAGTATTTTAACCTTGTCAACATCTTCTGAATATCTTCACTTCTTCCTTCTCTTATCTGAAGATTAGCCCTTTAGCAAAAAATGACTTTATATCTCAAATTCATGGTGTTGAAATTATGAGCCTACACTTACCTACCCACCAAACAATAAAATATTAATATTTTTACTAAGTCCTTAGTGTGAAATTTTTTAAAATCTCATTTTTAAGTTGGATGTTCATAATCCTCACCCTTCAATTTTACGGGAAATATTAGAAATAAATTTAATAATTTACTATTAGATTGTTATGATTTCTTATGATTCTTATTAGTTTGATAGTGTAGATCATATTCTCAAGCTCCGAATACATAATATTTTTCAAGTTTACTTTTTTTTAGCATAATTTTTCAAGTTAACTTTGTATCACAAGGAAACTCTCTTTCATAAAGGAACACCTCATAAAGCTCCAAATGATCATTAACGTCACCATCTTCAATAATTTCACAGACCACGACACCAATTTCACATTTGAAAATGGCCGCAGCGATGGATTACTCTGTATCTATTGAACAGAGACTTGGGAGGAGACGGTTGGCATCCACGACACGCTCGACAAATTTACGGAGACGTATAGATTTTGTGTTGAAGATTCCTATTCCTAAAAAATTAAACAAGCTTTTTGCAAAGGTATTAGTCTCTTTTCGGTAATCGGAGAAATATGCTTTCATAACATGTTGAACGGTGCTCGAGTTCTGAAAGTGGCGGAGCTTGGTGGTGATGAACGAAGTGGAGGAAAGTCATATTCGGGAAAGGATTGCATGCAGAGTGCACATGGTATGATGGTAAGGATTAGATAGATCAACGGTCAAACGTGATGAACTACTATATACCACATTTAAGCAGAATTTACTAGGGGGAAATCAAATAGCAGTGTATAAATCTTTTATTTGAGGTATTTTGCAGAATTTGCATGTGGCTTCATTCCTCTCTTTTTTCCCTTATTGGTATTCTTTGATAGTACTATACTACATAGCCAGTAATTTGTCTTTATTCTTCAACTGCTTTTCTCTCAAGAAAAGTGTGATACAAATATTATTCTACTTATACATTATACTGAAAAACCCATTAAGACACACCCAACCCAACAACAAAAATTCTCTACATTTCTCAACAACACAACAATGTTACCAAAAATAGAGAAAGCAGGGAAGATGAAAAGGAAGAATTTAGATGAGGATGGAAGTGTTTCTCATACTGAATCAACCAACATTAACAACCAGGTAAAATCTTATTTAGCAATGTTGATGAAGTTTATGGATGGTTTAGCTTTTAGACTAGTTTGTTTGTATGATATGAAATTAGATTAAACCTTGTGGCAATGTTGATGATTTTTTCTTATAAAGGAGGAATTTTTATTGAAAATAAATACATGAACTTGGAAGCAAAATCGGTTTCTCCTTCTCTTTTTCAATCCAACTATCTTATTTTAAGTGGAAATTAATTATTACACACAGATGAAGCAAAGAAATTAGGGGATGTTTTGAACTTTTTTTGGTTTTGGATTTTGATAAACTTATTCATAGATGTATATGCTTGGTACCCAATTTAATCCCAACATCAACTGGTTGTTTTGTATATATGTTCAGTTAGATGCTTTGGATTGCTCTCCTTCTGTCGGAAACAAATTAAATCCGTATTGCAATAGCTGCTGCATTTTGAGATCCTCTAAAAGGCGGTTTGAAACTGAAAAATCATGTTTAGAGCCTCATATGTCTCCTGCCTCAGATGGCATCCAACATCATGATTTTTTTCCAGCTCAAACCATCAATTCTGTATGAAATAAATGCATTTTTTATGCACAGATATATTAATCGTAATATCTATTTTATCTTAGTTTTTCATGCATTTTTTTGTCAATTTTATCGGCATGTATGAGTTCTACCTTTTTAGCATTTGAGAGTAACTATATATATAAATGATTTTTTTTAATTGCTAATTTCTATCTGTTATGATATATCTGGTGCAGGCATGTCAAGAGATTGAAATTGTTGAAAATTCAACAGAAGGTGTAGTAGGAGGAATTGAGGAAGAACATGAGGCTGAATGTTCAACCCCATCACTTAGTCTCAAACTAAGTGAAATGGTTGCCATGAGGGGACATGATGATGATGATGATTCCGAAACACAAAGCCGGCTTGAAGACAATGTTAATGCATATCAATTGAAGCCGGAGTATATGGAGATATTGAGAAAAATCATCTGCAAGCATGGAGATATTGCTAAGAATAGTTTGGCAAAATCAGTGAGATATCGTTCAATGATGTTGGAGATAATCTGTGAAGTCGTATCGGCGTTGGACAACAAAGATGTTACAAATCTGAAAGGAGTGCAAACGATGATTGATCAAATCAATGATGTTAAAGTCATGAAGGTGGAGGTTGATTGGCTTCTCACGAAACTAACTGAGATACTTGAGGCAAGGCAGATTTTTAAGCAGATTGACAAGCTGAAAGAGAAAACAGACAAGATTACAGGGTTTATTGAAATTGCTGAGAGTGAATTGAAAGAGTGTGAAGTTGAGAAGAAGGAATTGTCACGGAAGCTTAAGGAAATATGTGATATCGAAGCTGATTGGAAAGGGAGATTGGCTAGGGTGCATGTTGAGTCTATCATGATATCTCAAAAAGTCAAAGATGCGACATCTAAAGTTAAACGATTTCTTAAGCGCTCCCTGATCGATGGTTTGCTCTAGTATGTTGCAATTTCATCTCGCTTTTTCTGTTTTATTCACATTAGTGGTTTTAGGATTGCTTATGTTTATTACTGTTTTAATTTTAAGACTATGATGTTTCCCAACTCATGCATGACTTAAACAATTTCTTGTGGAATTTGATGGTAAATGTGTAATGTTATATCCAAGTACAAATTTATGCATGGTGATTTGAATTTCCATATGAGATGAGTGATAGTATATTTATATAAAACTAAGGAGTGAGGGAAAATTAAACTCCTGCATAATAAGGTAAATAATATTGCATTACCAAATAGAAGTGATTTTCTTTTGTAATATATCAAATTTGTTCAGTTGATTGTTCTGGAATTTATATGCAGCCAAAAAAAAAACTTAATTAGATAGGAATTGAGCACTTTAATTGAAGCGATCTTGGGAAAAAGTTGTTTGCTAATATAAAATTTCAAATCAACAATGTAACAATGTCTCAGTTAGTTCACAAGAGGCGTGTTATTCATTTTATGAAAGTTGAAGATAAGTGGAATTCTAAAAAGAATCGACATATGAAAAATTGTTTCCGTTTTAATAAAACCTCTTGGTTGTTTTGTGTCTCTGAACTGCGATAAACTTTTGACAATTATGTTCTTTAGGAACCATTTCATGTCATTTTAAGGACTAATTCCATGACAGGCAATAATACAAACTTGAGTAAAATACAACATTTGGCTTAGCCATCTATTGAATGAATACAAGGTGGATTACTTGAGACTCAGACTCAAGTAACAAAACAAACCAAATCCTAACTAACTAACTAAATTACGGCTACAATAAGTGGTTTAATAATAACAACCCCCCACCCCAACCAAAACCCCCCTCCCTCTCTTGTTGGAGCATAAACATTGGAGATACTAAGCTTTGACAAAATGAGAGAAAAAGATTGGGGATCGAGAGGTTTGGTGAAAATATCGGTCAGTTGTGCTTAGGCCGAAATTGGCAATAATTGAAATAGTTTGTCGGAATTGGCAATAATTGAAATTTATTTGACAACAAGCTTTTTTAGTATAACATGACCGTCGATTTCAATATGCTTTTACCTTTCATGGAATGTTGTATTTGCAACAATGTGTCTAACGGATTGATTATCACAATATAAAAGTGCATGTGTTATAAACTCAACATGGAAGTTACTAAGCAAGTAAGTGAGTCATTATAACTCACAAACTGTTTAAGCAAGGACCCGATACTCCACCTCAGAGTAAGAAAGAAAAACTATAATTTGTTTCTTTAATTTCCAAGATATGAGAGAGTCTCCTAAAAAAATGCAGAAGCATGTAGTTGGTCGCCTTATATCACTACATAAGGCCCAGTCCAAACTACTAAAAGCTTTGAGTTGAAGAGTGGATGTGGATGAGAAGACCAATCCTTGAGATGGAGATTTATTTTATGTATTTGAGGAAGTTGGAGGAGAATCATCATTCGTAGCCTGCTTGTCAGGTCTTGTCATTGTAGGTGTTGGATTTGCATCTAGGAGACATGTGTCATGTAATAATTTAAGGGCATATTTGCGTTGACGGATGGAAATTCCTTGAGAAGATCAAACAACTTTAATGCCAAAGAAGAACTGTAAGTTTCCAAGGTCCTTGATTTTGAAATTGATGTCAAACTTTGATTTTAAACATTGGATTTCATCGATACCATTTCCTGATATAATGAGGTTATCAACATAGATTAGCAGAATTGTGAGATATTTTTATCAACAAGCTTAGTAAAAAGAGAGTGGCCTTCTTGATATTGCTTGTAGTGGAAGGAAGTAATTAAGAATGATAACTTTGCAAACCATTGACTGCTAGCCTATTTCAATCCATAGAGAGATTTTTTCAACTTGCAAACTAAATTAGGGATTGTTGGAAACAAGCCAGGAGGTGGTGTCTGTAACAACCCAGGCCCCTCGCAAGGCGATCCCGGCACTGCCACCTTACGATCTTCTCTACCCCCTCTCTAATAGAGTTTTTGTCTTCCGTGGGAATCGAACCCTGTACCCAAGGGTTCAAGTACATGTTCAATCCATTCCCACTACCAACTGAGCTTTTTATAACAGCCCGAACCCCTTGCAAGGCAATCCCGGCACTGCTACCTCATGACCTTCTCTACTCCCTCACTAGTAGAGTTTTTGCCTTTTGTGGGAATCGAACCATGTACCATGGGGTTCAAGTACATGCTTAATCCATTCCCACTACCACTTGAGCTACTATCTCAGTTGATAGTGGGAATGGATTGAACATGTACTTGAACCCAAGGGTACAATGTTCGATTCTCACGGAAGACAAAAACTCTACTATTGAGGGGGATAGAGAAGGTCATGAGGTAACAGTGTCGGGATTGCCTTGCAAGGGGTCCGGGCTGTTACATCGTCATGTAGACTTCATCATATAGGTCACTATGGAGGAAGACATTGTTAACATCAAGTTAAATGAGGTATCAATGCCTTGAAGCAACAATTGCCAATAATAGTATGGTAATAGTCATTTTTGCAATAGGTAGGAAGGTATCCATATAGTCAATGCCCTCATTTTATGTGTAATCCCTTGCAACTAACCATGTTTTGTATCTCTCAATGGAACCATCAACGTGTATCTTGGTCTTATACACCCATTTTTACCTTATAGGTTTAGTTGTTAGGGGTAAGAGAGGTCATGGTCTAAGTTTTATTTTGTTGAAAGGCTTAAAGTTTAGTGATCATGGCTTTATTCCAACATTCATGTTAAGAAGCTTACTTGTGGGTTGTAGGTTCAATTTGTGGGGTGATGTTATAAATGTAGTGATTGGATATAGTGAATAAGTGGGAATTGTTATGTGTGTGTGTGTGCATGCGTGCGTGTAGGTGTGTGTGTGTGTGTGTATGTGTACATGCGGGCGAGCGTGCGTGTGTGTGTGTGTGTGTGTGTGTGTGTGTGTGTGTGTGTGTGTGTGTGTGTGTTTTGACATTTTTTAGAAAAAGTCAGATTATTGCATACAAAGTCATCAAATATTTTTTATTTATGGATGGTTCTATTGGAAATTCTAGAAATGACATGAGGATTGATTATTCTGGAAAGGGGTGGAGGTTGAGATGTTGTGGATTCATATTTTTTAGGAATAGGTGGGATAGTTTATGGAGAGTGGGTTTTTAGGGAATCAGGTTGTGTGGATTGAGTTGGTTGAGAGAAATTGAGAAGATCATGATATGTTAGAGTAATAGATTTGTTTGTAGGCGTGTCTAGAAAAGATAGGTCATAATCAAGATTCTCGGCATGGTAAGGGTTAATGGTGGTGGATGACACGATAAAGGGAAGTGAGTCTTCATAGAAGTGAACATTCCTAGAGATGAAGATCTCTCTTATGTTGAGGTCCATGAAAATGTATCCTTTAGTGCTTTTACTGAAACCAAGGAACACACATTTTGTGGCACGAGGGTCAAAGTCAAGGTGCCTTTGAATAAGATTTGATGTATAAACAAGGCAACCAAAGACCTGAGGTTGGTTTAGTCAGGATGAGATTGATGAAGGACTTCATAGGGAGACTGAGAGTTCATAACATATCAAATAAACTACATGACTGATAGGAAAGTTCCAAAAAAATCTATGGTAGGTTGGATTAAAACATGATAGCTTTTGCAACATTGAGAATATGCATGTGTTTTCTTTATACAACAACATTTTGTTAAGGAGTTTCTATGCAGGTCCTTTAATGAGTTATACATTTTTTTGAAATAATTATCCATTAGGAACTCTTTGTGATTATTTGATCATATCTTTGTGATGGTATTGCCAAATTGAGTATGAGCCAATTTGATGAATTGCATGATCAGCTTTTCTCTTCTTCACAGGAAAAACATATTTCTGTCATTTTCTCCTCACTTAATCATGAAGCTTCTGTAAACTCACCAGCAGAGCCAACAACACTTGATACTCTTGTTGAGAAAAACACTATTAGACTAATTAATTAAGAAGGAAAAGACCAACATCTTGAACAACCATATGATCGCCCGAGTAATCAATTGATCCCGAGGCTCAGAAATATGACCATCAATCAGTTGGTCCAGACAAAGGCATTCTAACACCAGAAAACCCAGATCATGCTAACAATTTACATGAGGATAAAGGTACCCACCACACTCAAGAAAATCCAAATGATGGTCAACCACAATAAATCAAATCCTAAATGAATCTAGATATGTTAAAGCTAAAAAAGAATAACCACAAATGTCTTTGATTCCAACAACTTCTCCAGTAACCAATGAGTGTCCATTATCGACCACAAAAACTATTATCAGTTCTCCAATTCGAGATTATTCATCTAATGCTTCTATCATTCCTATTAGTCAAGAAGAATTATAGGCTATCAAAGATAAGGACCCTATCGAGGCTTTGAAGAAGTTTATTAGCAATTAGGGTATTTCAATTCAAAAACTCCCCAAGTTCTTCAACTGCTTTAGTGAGCGAGCCTTCTGGCAATCCTTTTGTTGCACTAATTCAATAGCTGAAAAATGAAGATCATCGATGTGAACTTATTTCAAACCATTGAGGATAATCTTGTAATTTTCTATGATATTAAGGCCTTGTTGAAACAACTGAACAATTCGGCTCACCTAACTCCATTGTTGAGTTTATCCATGAATTCAAGCCATTTCTTGAGTAAACTGCTCAAAACATCCAGATGAAGAAAAAGTTTGCTAATGGACCCAAATTGCTTACTTATGCTATGTCTCAGCAATGGGACTTAGTCACTCAACCTCGAGGTTGGATCAATGAGTTAGAAGCAAATGATAAAGAAGACTAGGATCAGGTGGTGACTCACAATGCAAACATTTTAAGTTAGACGAAGCAAATGAGCGAAATTTATCAAAAAATTGAAGTAAAGCGACGAAAATCTGAGATTGAAGCTTTAAGATTGGCTTTTGTCGAAGAAAATTTAGTTTAAGAAGCTAAAAAATTGTATTTAACATGCTAAGGCTATTTTTGCGCTGGATGGGTAGATCCAAAAACTGAAAAACTAAAGACACCATGAATGACACCAAAATTAGATTGTCTAAGAGGCGTTTTGACAAACTCAAGGATGAATTTCCATTTTGAACTTTCGACCTCTTTATTTTCTGATATTCGACGTAATATTGATAACGTGTCATTTTGGCATATTTATCTCCTAAGTATTATTCTTCCATCTTTTTGAATCTCTTGCAACATAGGCTTGTACTTTTTAAATACACACCAATTATTCTTAGAATTCAACCTTCATGGGTCAATTATTTAATTTCATAAGCATTATTTGAGAACACTTGGCTAAATCGAAATGGACGTTCCCAATATGGTGACCATTTACCCAAGGTCCTATCTTTTTGATCCATATGTAAAATAACTTTCCACACATGATCACCAACTACAAAAGTTTTCAACTTAACTTTCTTATTGTAAGCCTTAGCTATTCACTCCTTTTGTCTTATGAAAACTTTCATGGAATCCAAGCTTTCCCATTTGGCAAGCATCACAAAGATGATCTCTAGTGAACTTTATGTTAGGCAATCCGACTACTAAGTTTTTGGACACAACCTTATTTAGCAAGTCAAAGTTGATATGAGCTAAACGTCTATGCCAAAGCCAAGACTCTTCATTTTTGGAAATAAGACATTTAGGATCACTCAAGGTCATCGAATTCAAATCAAGCATATAAACATTGTTAACCCTCAAGCCTTTAAACACATATTCTTTGTTTTCATTATGTTCAATTATGCAACCTTCTTTAGAGAATGAGACATTATATCCCTTATCACATAATTGACTAATGCTAACAAGGTTATGTTTAAGACCCTCAACTAAAAGGACATTAGAGATAGATGTAGAAGAGGGATTACCTACACTACCTTTTCCGAGTATAGCTCCCTTGTTGTTATCAACATAGGTAACAAAGCCCTTCTTTTTAGCCACAAAGTCATAGAATAGGGAAATATCACCTACCATATGTCTTGAGCATCCATTATCAAGAAACCATCGTTTCTCCATAGTCTCAAGACACTCCACCTACATGATTAGACAAGAGAGAAAGGTACCTAATTTTCATTGGGTCCTAGAGTGTGAGTGAAAATTTTGCTGCTTTTAGGCAACCATTGACAAATGCCTTTAGGGACCAAGTATCTCCTAAAACGACATTTGGCAATTGTATGACCTTCCTTGCAACAATAGTGACATTTCAAGAATGGTTTAGACTTGCATTGACTATTTTGATCCTTCACAACATAGGTATATTTTTTATATGGATTGTTCATTGTTTCTCTAAAGTTTGAACGATCAATAGTGAATGTCATTTTTGGTTGTGACAACTTGTCTAGTTTGGCTTGAAGAGTTTTAACCTCTTTTTGCCAAATCCAACATGTTTCACAACTATGAAAGTTGTGCCATTCTCGCTTGTCTTCTACTATAGATTCTACCATCGATGCCTTAAGAGCTTTCATAGCATTTTCATTATCCGAAACCTTTTTCTCTAAATGTGTAAAAATTCTTTTGTCGGATGCAATGCGCTTGAAAGCTTCTTTAGCTTCTTGATGGAGAATATTAAAAGTACTAAGCAAATCATTATAAGACAATTTTTCAGCATAATCATATTTATCATGTCTTACTTCTTTCTTGCCTTTTTTATGAGCCATGAGGCAAAGATTTACTCTCTCTTCCTCATCGCTTGAGGTATCTTTGCTAGACGAATCACGATCGCTTTCGCAAGCAATATATGCTATTCTAGCCTTATTACCTTTTCTTTGATATTTGTCTTTTGCCTTGTCTTTCTTTAGCATAGGGAAATCCGGTTTGTAATGTCCCGGTTTTCCACAGCTATAACAAGATCCCTTGCCCTTAGTACTTTTAACAAACTCTTGCTTAGAAGGTTTAGATTTTCTTCGATAGTTGATAAGACGCTTGTCCGAATGGGAAATCTCATTTTTTTGAGATACCGATTGTATCTTCTTATGAATAAACCATAATCTTCGTTTGATTCGTCTTCATCATCACTTGAATCACTCCCACTATCTTTATTGGTGGAGGATTTTGAGAAAGAAGCTTTTAATGAAATAGACTTCTTCTTCTTCTCATGATCTTTATTTTTCTCGATCTTTTCTTTCTTTTCTTTGTCTTCATGCTCATTTAAGTTTAAGAGCTCTTGTTCATGCTCTTGTAGTTTTCCAATGAGTGTAGTTAGATCCAAAGTTCTTACATCATTGGCTTCTTTGATTTCCGTAACTTTTGGCAACCATTCCCTAGTAAGATATCTCAAAATCTTGTTAGTTGCTACATCATTAGGAGTAGTTTTACCAAGAGCATTTAATCGATTTGTCAAGTGAGAAAATCTTTTTCCCATTTCACCAAAGGTTTCCCCTTGGCTCATGTGAAATCGATCGAACTCTTGTTGTAGAGTATTAATTCGAGCAAGCTTAACATCATCGGTTCCTTCATGGGCAACTTGTAAGGCTTCCCATATAGCTTTAGCCGATGTGTGATGAGAAACTCGAAAATATTCATCCGCTCTCAAGGAAGCTATGAGTATATTTCGATCTTTCCAATCGTAGCTATATTTCTTTTCATCATTATCATCCCATTGTGCTTCCGGTTTTTCAATTTGGATATTATTCGGTCCTGCCATGGTTATTTGAAAAGGGCCTTCTTGAATAACTTTCCAAATTTTTCTATCAACAGAGTTGATATGGATGCACATACAATCTTTCTAGTGACTATAGTTTTCTCCGGTAAAAACTGGAGCTCTATTATATGCCCCCGTTGGATCGTTGTCCCTTTTCCAATAAGTTGTATGTGAAGCACTAGATGAACCGGTGCTCTGATACCATTTGTTAGACGATAGCACGGATCTAGAGGGGGGGGGGTTGAATAAATCCCTTTTTAAAATTTACTTTTCAAAATTAAGTTGAAAAAGTATTGCGGAAGTTTCCTGGAAAATCGTCTAGTTCAAATTAGAAGTCACCGGAGATCGGATATGCGTAAAACCCAATTGGAATGAAATGATGACTAGAAGAATTAATATTGCACAAATGATTCACTTGATAATTCAACACTTGATAAAACTATTCTTAACAATGATATGGAGAAGAAATTAAGCACAATCAAATTGATTTTGTGTGGTTAGGCTTTTTACCAAACACTTGGAGTGCACACACCAAGGATAATTTTGTTGTATCAAATAGTGCAGAATTTTACCCACTCTAGTTATCACTTTTGAGTGTAACAATTTATCAAACACTTTGAGTGCACTAATTTGATACACCAGAATTTTCAAGCACACAAGATCAATATGAACAAAAGTAAAATGCGAGAAATGAAAAGAACACAAGGAATTTGTTGAGGCAGTTCCTTCGTCGTCCTCGCTCAAAGTACTCTGCCCCCAATTCAAAATTGAATTGGGCAATTTTATTAAATCGCAATTGTTTTACAAGAAGAGAGATAAATGAACCAACAAACCAAACCGCGTTGAATATGCTGTCAAATCTTCTTTTTGTCCCTTGATCCAAAGTAGAATCAAGTCTTCCACACGTGTCGAGAAAGCCTCCGATTAATTGCTCCCTTCTTGCAAGAATTCACGATTCTCCAAACTTTGAGCACGACTGAGTTTCTCCAACACTTGTGAACCCACAAAGATCTTCGCAATCCTCCGTCTACCGTGATATGAGAGAACGATCCACTTGATCTTCAATCTACCTCACTCGGCTGAATCTACGAACGACCGATGTGTGCAAAACCCCCAAATCTTCAATGATCTTGGAGGAGAAAACCCTTCAGATTTTTCCAAGGAAAACCCACACACTCTAAACCCAATCTAAAACTCTAATTCACGATTGAACGTAATCTTCGAAACAAGCACCGTAATCAAATAAAGATTGTTGTGTGTGATTGTTGATTGATGCAAGAATGAAGAAGATGAAGAGAGTTGTGTGTATATCTTTCACTTTCCTTGTTCGAACCTCAAATGAAAAAAAAAATCAACTATTTATATTGGTTAGAGAAAGTAACATAAGAGAGGGAAAAATTAAATGAAAAAAATGAGTCAGCACAGTAATGAGCCGACTCAAATCATTAAATGAGTCGGCTCAAAATACCAGATGAGCCGACCAAAATGAACAGAGAGGCAGCCTGTTGAGACCCGTAGAAAATGAGAAGAAAATGCTTCTTGATGAGTCGACTCATGAAGGGTTTTGAGTCGACTCATCCATACCCATGAGTCGACCAAAAATGATGCTTCAGGCAGCCTGTTGGGACCCGTGCGTTTGACACTAAATTACACTGAATGAGTCGGCTCATTGTTGAATTTGAGTCGGCTCATTCAGTTCATTTTTCCAAAAAATCCAATTCTTACTTTTTCTTAGAGAACCACTTAAGCTTTCAAACATGCCACATTTTTGACACATTAAAATTCATGCCATGTCACACAACATCCACATCCTCAGCATCAGAATCAGAGTCTAGTTTCTGATTTGTATCTACAGGTGTGATAGAAGCCTTACAATTTTGCGGCTTAAATCTCTTCAGAAGCTCACGTTCATACTCCAGGTGATGAAAAATGATACCTTTCTCAGAGTACATAAATCAATCCCTAGAAAATATCTCAGAAAAATGACATATTTTCTAGGGATTGATGCAAATAATCAACCACACAATGTCTCACTGTTTCACTCGTGTTTTTCCGTGGATCCGAACCAGAACTCTAGATACCAATTGTCAGTGCACAAGGTGAATAATGATGAATATAAAGAGAATATATTTAATACTCTTGTAAAATGAATGACAACTACTAAAGAAGAATATCTCTCTATTAATGACATCTACTACTAGTTTATTTATACACTGAAAACTAGAGCTTCAAAGACAACCAATAAAATACTAAAATACCCCATAACAAACTTAGAGCATCTCCAACCGCGAACCCATTTTTTGGTTCCTTGTGGGACCTATTAAGCCACTCAGCTTGAAGCAACTCATTCAGTTTTTTACTCCAATGGTGCAATTCTGAAGAACTCATATTGGATCCCAAAACTTTACTTTATATATATTAATATATTATTAATATTAAATTTTATATTAATTAAAATAATAATTTTAATTATTTAAATTAAAATTGATATAAAATAAATAAAATTCAAATTAAACTTATAATCTAAAATGATAATTAAAATTAATCTCAAATACAAGATATATAATTAAAAACAATAAAAATAAATAACATCACATAATTAATCAAACTTAAATTTCATCATCTTTATATCCAAAACGTTCCCAAATATACTCGACTAGATCTCCTTGAAGTTGACGATGGACTTGTTTTTCACGAATACTTGCTCTTTTTTGTAGTGTTGTTGCAAGATTCAGATGAGGACCGCTAAATGTTCCAGTTGTTAAGTTGTTGATATCCACATTATCATAAGAGTAATCAAAATTACCTCCATATGTATGTCGTTCGTCTTCCACAATTATATTGTGCAATATGATGCAGGCATATATAGTATGTTTCATGGTGTTCATGTGCCAGGCACGCGCTGGGTCACGTATAATTGCAAATCGAGATTGAAGCACTCCAAATGCCCGCTCCACACCTTTTCTAGCTGATTCTTGATGTTGAGCAAATCATTTTTTATTTTCTCCCTATTGCATTGAAATGGTCTTGGCAAATATAGCCCACTCAGGATATATACCATATGCTAAATAATATCCCATATTACATGGTGTCCCATTGATTGTATATTGCACATTGGGATCATGTCCTTCCAAAATATCATTAAACACGTTGGATTGGTTTAGCACATTAATGTCATTGTTTGAACCTACAATACCAAAGAAAGCATGCAAAATCTATAAGTCTTGCGATGCCACTGCTTTAAGCATGATTGTGGGCTTACCATGATCACCTCGATAAAATTGTCTCTTCCATGCAACAGGACAATTTTTCCATACCCGATGCATACAATCAATGGAACCCAACATACCTGGAAAGCCACGTGACTCTCCCATTTGCAAAAGATGTTCAACATCAGTGTTGTTAGGTTTTCTCAAATACTCATCCCCAAATACAACATTCACGCCCTTAACAAATCTTTGTAAGCGCTCAATTGAAGTGTTTTCATTGATTCGAACATATTCGTCTACAAGGTCAGCAGGAGACCCATACGCCAACATACGAATAAAAGCTGTACATTTCTGCAATGGTGAAATACCCATTTTACCAGTTGCATCAACCCTCATTTGGAAATATTCATCATAATTGCCAATGGCATCTACAATTCAAAGAAATACATGCATATGCATTCTGAACCTTCTTCGAAATTGAACATCTGTGTATACTGGGTTTTCTGAGAAGTAGTCATTAACTAATTGATTGTGCCCTTCTTCACGATCTCGATCTATAGTTGTTTTTCTCTTTCGCCTAGAAGAACTCCCAGAATTCTGAAGCGGTTGTTCTTCATCACTATCGTCCATAAATTCTTCTTCAACCAACGTCCAAAATTCTTGATCGTAATTATCTGAATCCATGGTAGTTAGTAAGGAATGAGAGAAAAATGAGAGATATGTGGTAAATATGAGAATGAGAAAATAATGACATAAGTGTTAGTATATATAATGGTTTGAATAACGGCTAGTTTGAATAACGAATAGTTTAATTTAAAGTGGTACTAATGACCACTTTACATAGGTGTTGATAAAATAAAGTGGTACTAATGACCATTTTACATAGGTGTTGATAAAATAAAGTGGTACTAATGACCATTTTACATAAGTGATATTAACTACATTCCATATTTTTTTCATGAATATCTCGTTGACTATCGCTCATAGTAGAAGTGTCATTTATCATGATTTGTATTACCTTTAATTCTATCACGTCCTCCTTACATTATGCAAGTCTTTCCATGCATTATGCTCTTTTATTCCTTGCATCTTGCGTTGCATTTGGAATTTCCGATGTCTTACCATTCCTTGCATCTTGCGTTGCATGATGAAAGTGTGAGAGAGAAATTTCAAATTGAAGGGAAATTAAAAGTGAGAGAAAATTTGTATTTGTAATTCTTTTTGGATAAAAACTATATTTATAATAAAATAAAAAATTAAAAAAAGAATAAAATTAAAAATAACCATTGAACTAACCGTTGAGGATTTTCATTGTATTTATTAATAAAATTAGCCGTTGAACTAGCCGTTACGTATAATACTTCAGATTTATGACAGTTCTTCAACATGCAACGAAGTATGACATGATTGAAATTACAATTTGATGAAAAAAATGGGTGTCATACTAGCGAACCATCTTGAAAAAACACCGCAAAAAACACCGCGATCTTAGTGACCAAGTTTGTAAAATATAAATTATTATTTATAATAAAAGTATCCCAGATGAATAATCATGTCTGAAATTATGATTGTATTAACATGAGACAAACTCCTTAATATTTCTAAGTCAAATGATAGGATATAAATGGTCGACATCCACACACACAAATTTAATCATCCGCACGTTACTTAACGCCTGTTTTTTTATTGTTCCCTGCATTGAGGCACAAAAAAGTTAAAATATGGTGTACAGTTTAATCATACACTTCTTTAAACAAGTCGATAATGAGTTGTAACTAGGTATGAGTAAAATATGACAAAATAAAATAACTAGAATTGCATTCTTCCATTGATTATTTTACATCTTTCTACATTGACGAACTTCTATTTGCGTATATTATTGACTTTATGATGCATATGGACCCATAAAAATACATGTTGGCGGTGCTCAAAAGTGTGAGTAGGGTAGAGTAAAATAAACAAAGTATCGAATCTTCTCCATTTAGAATTGTCCAGTATGTTTTCAACGTTGGTCTCTTCTAGACATACTTCAAGAGGAAAGAGCTAGAGATATATAGAACCCAGTCTCAGCTTTAAATTAAAATCAAGGCACCTATAATAAATGCCTATGTTCATACTCATACACATATATAGGGCAACAAAAATGTGACTACACGGTCCCATTAAACACACTTATTTTTCTTCTCGATTTCATAGAAAATATTAATAATAGAGAACATATGCTCATGTAAATATTTATGTGTTTTTCATATTGAAAACATATGCTCCAATATACAAAATATACGTCACTGAAGACGTGGCACTAAATGCTTCATTCATTGTTTTTTCAAAAGAAAATATCAAACGACGCTGTTGGTTCCCGTTTACTGGTACCGTTGCTGTTATGGTTATCCTTCCCGCTGTACAACGACGTCGTTTTTGGCCTTCTTGAGCTTGGAACTTCAGGCGGCGTCAACATGCGAATCAGCGCCAAGTTAATTCCTTTGAAAAACGGGTGCTTCTTGACGTCAGCTGCGCCGCGCTTTGACCCGAGCCGTTGAGCCGGGTCCTTGTTAAGCAAACCAGAGATCAAGTCTCGCGCGTGTAGCTCAAGCGTGGTTGAAGGCGTGGCTGTGGGAAAGGTTAAGGGCTTTTTTAAGATGTTACGCAGCGTAGCCTTGTTCGACGGAGCTGCAAACGGAGTTCGCCCGTAGATTAGTTCGTAGATGAATATTCCAAACGACCACCAGTCTACGGCGTTTCCGTGGGAATTTCCGGCAGCTACCTCCGGTGAGACATACTCGTGTGTTCCAACAAATGAGCAGGATCGAGCTGAAACCGGTTCAGCCACAAAGAGCCGGTTCGGTTGAATGGTTTGGACTTTACGCGAACGGAACAACCTATTTGAAAAGCAAGTGAATGGAGTAGAAAAAGAACGTGTGCGAGTGCAGGGTAATGTTGATGAAAAAGCGGAGTCTTGTAAAGAATCTGATGATTCAACGGCAGGGATCGCATCAGAGCAGAGTGAAAGATCGAAATCTGAAAGCATAATGTGACCGTCGGATCTGACTAGCACATTCTCCGGCTTTAGATCTCTGTAGATGATTCCAAGCATGTGAAGGTACTCCAACGCCACCAACACCTCAGCCGCATAAAATCTAAGAAAAAATAAACAACATCAAAAAAAATAAGTAACTGTAGTTATAGAATAGAATAATAGAAGATAAAAAACATTATCGTTTCAATGTGTTTTGAGAAATTTACCTTGCGGAAGAAAGAGGAAGACGGTTATTAGGATGTTTATGGCGTAGGGAATGCAAGTCTCCACCGGAACAAAACTCCATAACAATGCAAGAAAAATGAGAAGCTTCAAACTCAGCGTAGAGTGTAGGAAGAAAAGGATGATCAAGCATCTTGAGAATCTTTCTCTCCATTTCAGCTCTATGTACTTTCTTCTTCAATGCCACAGCGTCTTTATCCACCACCTTCATCGCATACAAGCAAGACGCTTCTTCTTCGTTTTCAAATTTCTCATTTCCGTTTCGGAGGCGGCAGAGGTATACAGTGCCAATATCACCGGCACCGATACGACGGAGGAGGTGAAAATCACGGAAGGTAAGTGCGGATTTGCGACGGAATGTAGCGGAACGGATAGCGGAGTATGCGAAATCAGAGGAACGGTGCGGCTTAATGGAGAGACTCTCAGGCGAAGCAGGAATAAGGTCGAATGAAAGACGACTGAAACTGGTGCTACAGATGCTTTCACTACTCATTGAACTTCTCTGTGTGGAATTTACAGTCTCTAAACTCAACTCAGAATCACGTGCAACAGTTTCTAACATGGTAAACAGAAAACAGAGGTTTCACTGTTGATTGCACGCAACAGAAAGTTCAAACTTGGAAATTTGAATGCGTAGGTTGAAATTGAATGGAACGAGGAAAATTAATAGTATTAATATAGAAAGTGTAGGGTTTCTTTCTTTTTTTTTGGAAGAAAGTGTAGGGTTTCTGTTTGTGAAGAGATTGGAACTTGGTTAGGGTTATGGGAGCAGAAAATATAGAAAGGATAATAAATTTGTATTCGTACGAAGATTTTTCAGAGTAATAAGAGAGGAACAGGTTGGGCCAGAAATAGAGAGGTATAGGGGGGGAGGTAGTTGTGATGTATTTAAGCGAAAGACGTACTGAGTTTAACAGAAAAAGGGAGTGGGGTCACGTGAGAGAGTGGGAAGTGTGTGAGTTTTTTGTTTTGGCACGTGCCAGGAATATAGGGGAAAGTAGGAGTGTAGAAATAGGACAGGGACCCTGGAGGGTGGTGACGAATTGAGGAAGAGAAATGTTGTCACGTGGCAAAGGTTAATTTGGACCATAGCCCAAGCTTTGACAAATTACTGGGTAATTTACTTATGAGCGTGTGTTATGTTACAGACTGTGTGGTTTGAAGCTTTTTATGTTTTTTGTTTTTAAAGCTGAGACCGTGGTTTATTGTAATGACTGAAAAGTCCCTGTAAAAAAGGTTATGTAAACCATGCCACGGTCAACTCTACTTATTGTGTGTAGTTAAGGTACCTTCATGGTTTTAAATGACATTTGTGATTTCGGTTGATACAGGGTTAACACAATTCTAATTTCTTAGTAATTTCTAAGTTGGTTGTGTGGGTATGTTTGTTTAAATTTTAGTAGAAGAGAAGAAGGTGATTTTAAAGTTGTAAAAGTCTAACAAATAAAACTCAAATAGGAGTAGAATATTGGGACTCAAATTCCAATGTAATTCTTCAATTCTATGCACAATTTCAATACTGCATTCTGCATTCTGCTAAATTTCAATCACTTATCTCAATCTCTGCACAAATTCAATATTAGTGGGGTGATTCTGCACAATTTCAATCACTCATCTCAATCTATTCCCAGCAAGAGGATCAGAAGATTTATTTTTATCAACCTATACTTTTACTATCAATAAAATAAAATTCATGAAAACTGTAATAGTACATATACTATGAACTAAGGTCCAGTAGAAAAGACAAAATAAAAAGTACAAATCAGTCGATGATTCATTTTTTTTCTTTACTTTTTCTCCAAAATTATAACGGAATTATTCTAGTTATTTTTATTTCATTAAAGAGTAACAAATGTGAACATTTTTAGAAAAGTAAAAGAATCTCCAATAATTGACTTATCTTGAGGCATGATTTAGTGCTTGGAATCGAGCTAACTTTTTGGCGTTCATGCATTCAAAGAGAGTATTGTCTAATGAAAAGATTGGTGATGAATGACTATATAGTGCCTGTAGAAGCAGAGACACGGTTAATTATGACATGCAATGCAAATATGCTCATCTTGTGCCATTCCATATTGTGATTTTGATCCATCATATTACTAGTATTGTGCATGTTGAAAACCAGTGACGTGTTTGCCATTGGAATTGCATATATGGTAATAATATATCAAACCAATCATATCTATTTACAAATGAACTTGAATTGCTTGTGGTGATTCATTAATTTACTTTAATTAGTTATATAAATGGTGAGTGATTTGTTAAGTCTTTAGTTTAGTTGTTGATATAAATGTTGGATGATTTGATAACGAAATAGTAGTATAATGGATCTTCCATATATTTTAATATCATATTAAAGTTGTGATTGAATTTAAATTACCCTTGCAAAAGTGTTTGTACCATACATATTGTTTTCATTTATAAACATATATAGAGATTAAATTCTTTTCGCACTATGAAGATTATTAAGTCACACATTTTTGTTTTAAAAATTAAAGATATATTTGTTTACTGTGAAATTTGGTAAATAACCGTTGATCTTTTAAATCTGATTTTGATGACTAACAAGATTGATCAGATTGATTTTAAGGCATGTGCTAAATGATTTCTTGAAATACATGTTGTAAGTAACAATGAATATCTCCACATCATTCAATAAAATAACAAAGAAAGAATGATTTCAAAAGGTAAATGAGGATAAAATGCGAAAAAACTTTAAATAGAAAGGCAAGAAAAGACAATAGACTAATTTTTGATAAATAAACATAAACTGGATAAGTAAATATAAAGATAAACTTTAATGAAGAAAACTTGATAAATTGTATTGAATGAAAATATAATGTTATATTTCTCTCACAACTCGTTTCTCTTTACACTTGATATTTTAAGTAACACCGAGTTTTTGTACAGAATTGAACACACACACACACACACACACACACACACACACACACACACACACACACACACACACACACTAATCTTAACACTAGAACTGACTATTTATAGATAAACGAAATAACTGCTATCAACGACCTTCAGACGAGAACGAAACAAGTTTCACTTTGCATGTCTTCTATTTATGAGCACGTGTCATATGTCCCTTTCAGAAATGGGTGAGAACAAAATATTATCTCCTTTATTTGAATTTCAAATCTCAATCGAAATACCCTTAGTAGTACTCCGTCGGATGACACCTTCGATTGGTTAAACACTATTAAGTCCAAAAAAGGTGTTTTTCCTTTAGCATAGGCAAAGACGCCTTCGACTAAAACTCTTCCAATCACTTCAAATCAAAGCTTCTTAATTTTTTCATTTCCATATAGGCATCGAATTTAGGAGCTACCAAATCCCCCCCCCCCCCCAAATGCTCTTTTCGACAACATTGGAGAAAATGACATTTTTTTATAACATCATTTGATGCCTCTCTTTCAATTTGATGCAACCTTGAGAATACTTCGCCATACCCACGTTTCCACAACTGTTCATTTTCTCTCAGCCACGTTTATGACACCATGGTTATTATGGCGTTTACTGAAACGGATCCTCAAAGCGCACAAAATCACTAGCCATCATCACATCTCCTAGAGTCTAGGAGGTAGTAGGGTATAGGCAGTAACTGCCACCATCTCATCTTCTGCTCTGTGTGTGACACATGTATCACTAAAGCATCAGTCATTTAATGTTGATTAATGACCAGTTAAGCTTCCTTTCTATTTATAAATAATTTTTCGCTGAAAATTATTTTTCTTTTTCCACTCTCAGAAACTCCTTGCAAACTTAAGCCTTTCTTCAACCTCTCAACTTCTCAAGAACAAACACAAAAACTCATTTTTCTGAAATGACGTCTTCTACATCTGTCATGAAGGACTCTAAGAAGGCTTCAAAGTCAAAGGATATGAGGAGCTCATCTTCACTTCCTCCATTTGCTATACTTCCTAGGCCGAAGATGGTTAAAAATCAAATGTGCATTCACGAGCCTCTGGAGAATGAGAAAAGGCACATCTATGAATCTCAGGTACTAATCCCAATCAATGTTTCTGGTAAATCTCTTGCTTTTTCTGGCCCTTTACTCTCTTTAGATTCAGATGCTGAGGAAATTAGGGAATTTCTTCCTAGCTACCATAGGAGCAAGCCTATATGGCAAGCTGATAAAGCTCAGATAGAAGTAAGTTCTGCTGACACTGTAGCGCTGAACAACATTGATTTTAGGTATATGAATGATGAATTCAAAGTTTTTAGGGTTACTCTCTCCTTTAAGGATAATAAACCTTATTTGAACTAGTTGGAAAAATTAGAACTGATTAAGACCCAAACTTGGAAAGATTTAGGGATCTATGATCTCATCATGCTATCGAAGACAGGTCTCCCGTATTGTTCGATCTTGTTGGTTTCATCCATCTATTTTTGGGATAACACTCATTACACCTTCCATCTCCCTTGTAGGATGATGACCCCTACTCTTTTTGACATACCACAGGGCTAAAGCCAACTAGAAGTACTTACAGCCCAGAAATCAATTATGTGGACACCATAGGTTTTTCCTCAGCTAAACCTACATATACCAACTTCACCACATATTTCAATGATAAAGAAAGTGCTGAAGTTTCAGACAAAGAGCATATACCTCACAGTTTGGCTATCCCAGTGCGTCTTTCGCTCGAAATCCCTATAGGTCGCAGAGAAGTATCTCATTATTTCCACCTAGTTTCACAATGGAAGGGACATCTGCTTGAGAAAAATTATTTTGGGGAACCTCTATGAGTATCTGAGCGGAGGTGTTACACAACTCAAGGATCGCAACATATCACCTAACTTGCTTCTATCAGGACCTTTCTGGCTGCTTCAACTCTAGATGAATGCTACGTTCGAATCCAGCTTGCCCAACAAAGGGATTGTAAATGAAGACTTAGAAGAGATCAATAACTGGCGAGTCGAATGGACTCGTTTGGTGCAATTGACTCCCCTCGAAGATGGGATGTCACTTAGGCCAACATTCTTAAGCTATGTGAAGATGCTTGCCAAACGAAACGACTTCATACTAAGCATGGCTCCATTTGCTTCGAGGAAACATGGTCCTAAGTGGTTCATTAGACCATTCTCAGTCCCTACCAAAGATCAAGAAGCATAATTTTAGGCTTTTTGGGAAGCCTTTCTAATTCCAAGACTGCAACCTCTTCGATTGAACCTGTTGAGGGGTCAAGTTGCATTAATTTCCTACCAACCGAATCTATTCGCTCGACAATTTAATTTGGTCCAAGCCCTCCCTAGAAGCTTATATGACAAGAAGGGTCATATCATCCTATATAGCACCACCCACACAGAACTGATGGCTTCGACGCAGCTTGTTCGTCATGCCCACAAAGCCACACTCACTCCAATTTATTTTGAACTTAGACATCTTTGCACTTCAGCTTTCTATGAATTGTGGTCAATGCATTATGAAGAAAAGTTTTTTGATGTTGCCTCCTTCACTCATTTTATTAACCAAGCGTTTCTAGTTGTGTAGGAGAAAACCAAAAAAGGTACGTCTACACACATCAAAGAGATCCAGACATTTTAGAAAGATTTTGAAATATTTTATCGACCAGGTGACCTTATTTGAACCGCCTGTGAATCCGCTGTTACATTAAATGAATATTATTTAAAGAAAATTGAGAGTTTAAAAATATCTTTGTACGTTCCTCCAGAGCGACGATACAAAATGGCTTTCGAATTATTCCCTCCCAGATTTCCTCGATTACCATCTGGTGATTTTGGGGTGGCTTTTGCCCTCTATTTCCAGATTGGTTTATTTGTGGGGATTCCATAAAGATCCTTTGACATAAATCATAGCCTAAATCACAATGGGTGGTTCCAACTAAGCTCACTTTAGACAGTTTCAAATGACCACTTCATATCGGTATCAAAGATGTTCGCATCGAATCTGAAATCTATGTAGGTGTGGAATGTGGATTCTCGACTTCAATTTATTTGTTCTATTTATCACTTTATTTGTAATAACTCTGTTTCCTTTTCAGCTACTAAACCTCCCCCAAAGAAGGAAACCAACAAAGCAACCATTGAAGCACCAACTGAAGGCAGCAGCCAAGCTTCTTAGGTAAGTCACTTACTTAATTCCCCTTTTTTTAATATGTGATCATTATTTCTAATATTTCAACTTTTCAAACTTCTCGAAAGCCACCTCCCACTCCTCAGAAAAAGAAGAGGAAGAGGACTATAACTCAAGTTCTACTTGAAGATGACGATGATGATCACTCCCCTACAAAGAAACAACTTAAGAAGAGGAAGCAGCCAAAGATCACTGATACTCTTGGCCAACCTGCAAAAAAGGTGGTCAGAGTTTCAACAAAGGTAACCACAACTTTGGAAGCTACTACCAAAGAGATACCCATGGTCCTTTTGAATCATATCGAAAGTGACAATTCCATCCCTGGGGTTGATGAACTTAAGGTAAGTTCTTTTACTCGAAACTGGTTAATTTGACTTCATATTATTATTATTTTAAAATGTGTTTCTTATTGCTTTCAAGATGGGACTAAGGTTTCTTCTGAACCAAAGGCTAAATCTTCTTCTCCTGGTACCCTTCTCAACGGTGCAGGTGAGCCCATATATCATCCTTCGCCTGATAAAGGCTTAATCAGAGGTTCGATGTGGTAATCGATCAACTTGTTGCCAAAGAACCAGAGGCTTCACCCTTGAAGGCAAGCAACCAACATTCTCAAACCAACAATTTTGATCATGATGAGGACGAAGCTCCTCAAGTCCAAATGGAGATCGAAAAAAATATTGAGTTTCCAGAAAATGTTCTTGTTGAGAGTGAATCTGATGACGGTTCACCTAAAGCTGAACATCTCAGACAAGGAGGTTCAAAGGGTGTTGATCTATACGAAGTTGATTTCAAGGAAGATGATGAAGAAAGAGGATAAAAAATCAGATAGTCTACTAAAGTACTTCGATGATCTTGAAGATGCTAAATTTGAAGGTGCCAAGGATGACAAAGGCGAAAAAGAGAACATGGAGGAGGACAAGGATGAAGGTGAAACAACTCGATCCCAGGATCAAAACCAACCCATACTTGCTGATATTGTTGCTGAGCCCAACAGTGAAAAATATTCGACTGCAATAGCTGGAATACTTTCTCTTAGAGATCTCGAGAAAATGCAGCAAGACATCGAGAAAATGAAACGAAATAAACCCCTCGACTATTTCAAGGCTATGCTAAATAGCATGGGAAGCTCTTATGATAAAAGCCCTAGTGTCTCTTCAACTTCTGGGAATCCTCCTTCGAGTAAGCCAGTTGATGAAACACTTCTGAAGTTAAAAGAGAAGGCCTCTGAAGGTGATCTCTTTCGTCTTATGGAGATAGATATTACAGTTGCTTTGTCTTTGAAGGCTCTCATTCAAAGAGTAAATCTCATTGAGTGTTACTATGGAATTGAGTCTAATGATCAACCAAGTTCATGCTTGTTAATTCTATGATTTTATGATTGGAATTATGTTTGGTAAAACTAATATGGATGGAACATGTTGAATAAGAAGTTCGATATGTTAAATTAACATGTTCTAGAATCTAGAAGAACATGTCGAACAAGATGTCCTGACATCCTGTTCTGTGCAGCTAAAAATTTGGATTGATTTATGATTTAAATTATGCAGAATATTCTATAGAATATTATGCTATCAGAGGTGGAGATGTTTTAAAGGATTAAGAGATTTAAGTTATTTTTAAGGAAAACTCTTAGGTTCTAATTGTGAAGATGCTTTGGAGCTAATGATAGAAGTACTAACTTTGAGGAGAGTATCTTGGAGGTTTCTTTTGTTGTTCTGGAACATGTCGAACAAGATGTCCTATCTTGAATCATTTGACATCCTTTCTAGTGCAGATCTGCAACTTGGGTTTATTTGGTTAATTTCAGTTACTAAATATTCTGGGAATATTAGGTAATCCTATGTGGCTTCCAAGTTTGAGGAATACTATTTTATGAAGAAACATGTTAAGTAGATTTGAAGAAATATGTTGAATGAAGATGTCTTGAGACACGTTGTTCGACATCGCGCCTGTGCTGAGTTGGACAATTGGGATGAGTGAAGATTTAAAAGATACATAATATCTTGGAAATTTATGTATCCTATATGGCTCTGATTTAAAGGTCTGGAAGATTCAAGATATATTCAAGAAAAGATTGAGTATTTAAGTATGGAGATGTTTTAGGAAGATTTGATTGAAGACCTATTGTGTAGCAGAATCTGCTGCAGATTTTAACAACAAATAAGCTGTGATTAGAAGCCCAAATCCAGTTTGGAGATAGGTTATAAATAAAAGCCTTGTAACCTAGAATTATGTAGAAGTCGTGAATAGAAAACATGTAAACATTAGGGCTTATTTTGTGAACCACTCTCTTGGAGAGTTGGTATGTGTGAATCCCTCGGATTGTGAGATGGTCATTTTTATCCTCGGAGCTTTTAAGCAAGAATGAGTATCGTTCTTGGAGGAAGTTGTGAAGCAACTCTAAGTGTTGTTCTTAGTCATGTGTGTCATGTCTAGGTATTGTATTGAAAGCATGTCTTCTAGTTTGATCTTGTTAATTATAATTGTCACGATGTGTGACTAAAGAAAAGTGATTGGGAATGCTCATATACTATGAGTTATGAATTCTTAGGTAGAAGTTTCATTGGGTAGGGATTAATTAAGAGTGTAAATTAAGTAGTTTAACTTTGAATGTATACTACTGATAGTGGATTTCCTTCCTGGCTTGGTAGCCCCCAGATGGAGACGCGAGTCATCAAACTGGGTTAACAATCCTTGTGTGTTGTTTATGCTTTTTAGTAATATTATTGTTTATACCTTGCCATGTTATCTGTAACAGACCAGAAGTCTCGACATGTAATAGGACATTTGGGTCTGCTATACTAGAATTTCAATTGGTATCAAAGCAGGCATCCTGTCTGTTTCTGGATGAGATCAGAGGGGGATACTTTCTGGTTCATGGTAAAGGAAGAATGATGTTATAATGAAAAGCTATTTGAACGTGATAGGTTCATATTGGTGTTTGAATGTTCCCTAGAAGTAGAGGATGGATTATTCGTGACAGAGTGTGTGTTGGACCTATCTATGTTGTTATCAAGCCTGTAACTTTGGTGGTGAGCTATTGTGTTAGGTTAACCAGTTGCACCTGGATTATGGTGGATGTGTGTTTGATGTGTAGTTGTGATGCCAGACAAACAGTCCTGACATTTATGTGTGTTTGCTGTGTAGTTGTGACGTCAGACAAAATGTATTGACATTTTGATTCAGAGAATTCTTTATCTTAAGGTGGCTTGTGTTTTGTTTTCTGTGAGGTTGGGTTTCTACTTTTGTTCTGCTTCATGTGCCTCTGATATGTTCTGAAGTTATACCAAGTTTGTGTGTAACTTGGGTTGGATGCACTGTGTTTGGGAAGTGTCCTGGTTGTTCTTATGGTATGGGGAGTTATACTTGTATCTGAATTGATGATCATACAATTTATGGGGAGTATGGTATAATGGTGTTTTATGTGCATAGGTTTGTTGATGTTGTTGTGATGTAAGACAATATTTCTTGACACTGTGTTTCAGTTTCTTTTGGAGGATCTTGTTGTGGGGGAGTTTATTTCTCTCAAAGGAATTACTTTTTTATTTCCATTGTGTGCACCTCTGATTTTTTCTACTGTTGTGTTTGATTGTGGTTCTCTAGTATTTCATGCAAAGGTTGTTTCAGCCAATATTAGCCAAAGGGGAAGAATTGTATGCAAGATTGTTTCAACCAAGTGTGTAAAGATGCTAATGATACTTGATATTTATTTATCAAGTCCACTCTTAAAGGCACTATAGTGTGTGGTTGATATACTTTCAAGAAAAATGTTAAAGAAGGGATAAAGCCATTTATTTTGGTCTCGAGAAGAGTCTTCCTAATTATTGACTAATTATTGACCTAATTAGGAAAGTGACTCTGAGTCTTTTTTTTTGTTTATTTTTTGCTTGAGCTTGGATTAGTTTTGAAGACCTTTAAGGTGATCAAAGGATGTGTTGATTTCCTGAAAGTCGTAATGGCTTCAGAACCAAGCTCAATTTTGTGTTCCAAAAGAAGGAAACTGATGTGCTATTCTGCTAACATGATGGATGCTTTAGGTTCTAGACAAATGTGTGATGATCACGTATGTTGAGAACCTACTCCTAACCTGGAAGAGGATACATCTAGGAGGCATTTATGCTATGTGTTAAAGAAGGTCTCAGGTTGAAGAAAGTAGGAGTGCAGAGGCTAAAGCTTGTATTTTGGAGACTTGTTAAAGACATCTCAAGAAAATTAGTCATGTATGATATCCAGTCTGTATGTCAAGGACGTTATGTTTGGCATCTAGTGACGAAAGGAATCAGATTTGTGTGTGTGTGAGTCAAAGAAAGGGACTTAGCAGAAGTTGTTCAAGATGGCTAGTTGGTGTTTATTCTCTTCATAAACAGGGTAGAGGTTGTTTACTAAAACTTGATATAACTATCAAGTCTTGAGAGCATGAAACTCTCGTTCTGTTAAGTGAAGATAAATTAACCAAGGAGGTATAATGAATGGATGTTCGAATGGTGTATGCATATGTTTGGAGGAGTGTGTTGCAAATAAACATAGTTATTTGTGTATGATCAAGGGAAGTCTTCATCAAGACTAGGTTCAGTTATATGATGTCCCCACATGATGGAACACTTTGAAGAGTAGAAGATGCAAACATGTTGATAGTGTGTATCATGAAAGTTACTACATGTATTTATGGTCTAATCTTAAAGGATGATCAACTATTGGTGAACTCTTGTATCCCCTGTAAAGAGTTGTACATGGATTGCTACGAATGTTACCTCCAAAACCATAGTAAGTATCAAATGCATGTGTTTGAGATTATTGTTAGATCTGATGTTGGAACAATATCTCAAAGGTGTTGAGTTTTCAGCTAAGGAAGTTAGTTGTTCTCGTGGTGGAGTATCAGGCCAAGCCACTTACCTAATCTGAAGCGATCAGTGGTGTGGATTAATAAAAGAGGGATAAGCTAGTGCCACAAGTGTGTGGGAAAAGAATGTCAAACTAAATGTCATACCTTATGTGATAAGGTTACCTTATCACATATGATAAATACCTTGACATGAGTTGAGTATTTGTCTGCTTTTGATAAGGATGTGCATCTAATCGATAGTGAATAATCTTGGCAAATTTGATTCAAAAGTTGATGAAGGTATCTTTCTCGGATACTCTAATTCAAGTAAAAAAATATAGAGTATACAGTAAAAGATTGCTTACTGTTGAAGAATTTGTGCATGTATCCTTTGATGAATATTATCTGAAAGTTGTCGGAAAAGGTAGTTGTGTTAATGGTGCAGGTGTTTCCTCTGAGGATATTCTTAAAGATCAAGAAATATTGAGTGTTAAACCCATTCCGGATAGAGATGAGGAGGAGCCGAATAAAAGATCTAAAATTAAAGAGGGGAATCATTCAACTAATCAAGATTATCTCCTCTTGGAATGGAAAACCTCAAAGGATCATCCTATTGACAACATTCTTGGAGATATATCAAAGGGAGTTACTACAAGTTCAAGGATAAGTAATTTTTGTTATCATTTTGCTTTCGTCTCTCAAATTGAGACAAAAAATTCCAAAGATGCTTTACTCAACAAACATTGGTTTTTGGCTATGTAAGAGGAACTAAATCAGTTCAGAAGAAATGAGGTTTGGGACCTTGTCCCTCCTCCGTGAGGTCATCGAGTAATTGACACTAAATGGGTATTTAAGAACAAGATGGACGAAAACGGAGTTATAACTCGCAACAAGGCTCGTCTTGTTGCTCGAGGGTATAACCAAGAGGAGGGCATTGACTATTAGGAGACTTATGCTTTGGTCGCCCGCCTTGAGGCTATACGTCTTTTACTTGCATTTGCATGTTCAAAAAAATTTAAACTATATCAAATGGATGTCAAGAGTGTTTTTCTTAACGGATACATTAATGAAGAAATGTATGTATGCCAACCTCCCGGTTTTGAAAGTCATGAAAATCCTAACCATGTTTACAAGCTTAAACGTGCTTTGTACGACCTCATACAAGCTCCTAGATCTTGGTATGAATGCCTTAGCAAATTTTTACTAAATAAAGGATTTTGAAGAGGGAAAGTTGATAATACTCTCTTCATTAAATGAGAAGGAAAAAATTATATTTTGATTCAAGTTTATGTAGATGATATTATTTTTGGGTCAACTAATTTGACATTGGTCAAGGAATTTTCAAGCTCAATGCAAGGTGAATTTGAGATGAGTATGATGGGGGAGCTCAATTATTTCCTCGGACTTCAAATTAAACAACTTGAGGAAGGAACATTCATAAGTCAAACAAAGTATTGTAATGAGCTTCTCAAGCGATTCAATATGAAAAATTCCAAAGCTATTGGTACACCAATGCCTACCACGGCAAACTTGGATCGAGATGAGAAAGCTAAAGATGTGGACATAAAAAGGTATATAGGTATGATCGTTCTCTTCTCTATATTACCGCATCTCGCCCAAATATCATGTTTAGTGTTTGTATGTGTACTAGGTTTTAATCATGCCCTAAGGAATCACATTTAAAATCCGTTAAACGCATTCTTAGATATCTTTATGGTACTTCTAAGTTTGGTCTTTGGTATTCCAAAGGTAGTGATTGTTCTTTGTAGGTTATTCTAATTCTAACTTTGTCGGTTGCAAAGTGGATAGGAAGAGAACTAGTGGTACATGTTATTTCTTTTCAAATTCTCTAGTAAGTTGGCATAGCAAAAGACAAGTTTCAGTTTCTTTGTCAACTGCTAAGATAGAATACATTGCGTCTGGTAATTGTTGTGCCCAAATTTTATTGGCTCAAACAACAATTGCTCGACTTAAATGTCAATCCTAAATGTATTTCCCTTTTATGTGACAACACAAGTGCTATAAACCTTTCCAAAAATCCTGTATTACATTCTCGCACTAAATATATTGAGATTCTTCATCACTTTCTTAGGGACCATGTAGAAAAAGATGATGTGGTTTTCGAGTATGTCAAAAGTAAAAATCAACTTGCCGACATTTTCACTAAACCATTAGCCACAAAACATTTTTGTCATATCCGTAGGGAACTTGGAATTCTCGATATCTCGGATCGTTTGTAATATTGTTACATATTTCCTATATATTATTGCTTGTTTATGTTTTGTTGCTCAAGAATTGTAAGGGCATCACTATTCCTATTTGGCAAAGGTAATATCATTCTTTTCTTAATGCTTGAAATTTTTTCTTATCATCTTGATCTTGATCCATAACAATACGTGTATGCAAGCTAACATCTTTGATATATGATTATTATTTTTGCATGTATATGTGATTTATTTATCTATTTTGTTATATTAACTATCATATATATCTCTTATGCATACATGTACATCTAGAAAGCATGTCATCATGTCATGTGAAACATTGTTTTGAAAACATAGAATTTTTTTTGGGGGGAATTTCATCCTTTTCTCTCGGGTCCCAACAGGTCGAATCATTTGCTTAAATGGCGCGCTGACTCAATATTTAAATTGAATGAGTTGACTCATTCAACTTAATATGTAGACTCGTTCTACATGGTTGGCCAGTAGTAACCTGCCCTCAAGGCCTTTCGGGAAAAGGACATACCGCCTAAGTGTTGCGCATTTATTCCATCGTGTATTTCGTGCAAGACGTCTGATACGCTTCCTTCCTCGACTCACTTTAGGAGTGGAATGGAAAACCCTCAGCGGTATAGCTTGCTGTCTACCAAGATGTAGGACGATGTGCATCGTCTGGTGGCGCTGGCTTTTTTGTTGTCTTCGAACAACTCGCCAGTTATTAAGTAGTGGTATACTGGAGTCATCCAGCAATTGCTGTCACGTATGACGTTGATGTTGATGAATTCGCATGACAGACTTGTTCCCGCCCTTCTTCCGTGTACTTGCCAATTTGACAAGACATCTGCTCATGAATTTTGCTCGCGGGGGATGTACTAGACACCATAGGACTTGAATTGTGCCAGCATTTATTGTACTAATGCTAGGTATTCGACTAAATGGTCGTTTTTCGCGTGGTATTCTCCTTTGACCTATGATGCAACTAGCTAGGAATCGGTGTAGATCCTGATTTCTTGGGCACCCATGTCTTTGGCCAGGTGGATTCCTACTAGGAAGGCTTCATACTCACCCTGGTTATTAGTTGTCAGGAAAGAAAGGATTAGAGATACCTCGACCACGAGGCCTTCTTCATTTTCGAGGATGATCCCCCTGCTCCACTTTCTAACGGACTAGATGTTCCATCGACGTAGATGACCCGCTTATAAGCGCTTTCTGGTGCTGCTTCTGCTGGGGTCATCTCGGACACGAAGTCGGCCAGGGCTTGAGCTTTTAGAGCTTTCCTACTTTCGTAGTGTATGTCAAATTTGGACAGTTCTAGGGACCATCTCAGCATTCTTCCGACCATATCTGGTCGGGCCAATAGTTGTTTGATAGGGTTGTCGATTTGTATGACCACGGTGTGCGCCAGGAAATAGTGTTGCAATCTCTTGGCTACATTTACGAGCGTGAGGGTGACCTTCTTTATTTGCTGGTACCTGATCTCTGACCCTTGAAAGGCTTTACTCGTGAAATACACTGGATTTTCTCTTATGAGAGTTGCACTGATGGCTTCTGTGTTAACAGAAAGATATAAGTAGAGGGTCTCCATAATTTTCGGCCTAGACAAAACTGAGGGCTCTGACAGTGCTCGTTTGAGGTGCTGCAAGGCCTTCTCGCATTCTCTTTTCCATTCAAATATTGCTTCCTTGCGAAGTAATTTGAAGAAGGGCGAGGCATGTTGAGCAGATTTTGCCAAAAAGCGAGATAATAAGGTGAGCATTCCGTTTAAGGACTGTCGCTCCCAAAAGATGAGACTGGGTTCAAATGAGGTACGGACGCGAACGGTCGGTGAAAGAGAGGGTGTGAGAACACACAGGAGTGAACTCACAGGAAAAGAAAGAGTCGCCAGCTAGGCATTTTTATCCCGACGGAAAGGTAATGCTGCATAGACCTAGAAAAGATGGATAAGACGGTTGTGAACCAGAGAGACTGAGAAAGGGGGTTGGTTACAACCTGGGAAGGTATTAGCACCCAGATTGTCCGTCGTACTCGACGGGATCCACGCTTAAAAGATTTGTGTTTTAAAGGGGTAGTGTCAGTGCAATTTGTGTGCAAAAGAGCTGGAAAAGGATGTACAGGTGTCAGTGTAAAAGAAATGTGAAGCGTATAAATGTACAGTGTCAGTGTAAGAACAGGAATAAGATGCTCAAGATCATGAGGTTAATAGAATAATGCTGGAAGGAGGGGGAATATACAGAGACTTTTGTTCGATAACTGTTAAGTTATGCCTACGTATCCTCTCATGCAATGAGGAAGTCAGAACACCGTAGTTCGACCCAAAGAGACTGAAAAACAAATTGACTTGTAAACTGCTTACTTGCCTATGCTCAAGTGTATGACCTGTCTGGCTCAGGTGCAAATTGTCTTGCATTAGACGGAAGAAGCGAGTTCTCGTTTGTGAGTGAATGAGATGAGAAAAGAATCCCGGAGGAGACGATTATTGTTTGTTTTTGAGTTTTCAATCTTTTATTGCTTTTTGATGATTTGTCATAAATTAATGAGCTTAAGCCTAAACCAATGGATTTAGTAAACTCATCACATCTTCCCTCTGATTAGGGGTAATGAGAATACCTTAAGTGTGAAGTCAGCTTCTCACACTTAATTACCATGGTGTAGGATTAAGATCATTAACCTACTTGTGATTATTTGGATGTTTTTGTTGTTTTTGTTTAGTGTTAAGTGATGAGATTAATCCATAATCAGGGATTAAACAGACTCATTACACCATCCTAATAGAAGGATAATAGATGAGAATGTTTAAGCTGAGGAAAGCTCCTCAATTTAATCCATGATTAGGGATTAAACTCATGACAAAACAAAGCCTTTATTAGATGGATTTTAGTTAATGATAAGATGAATAAGTGGATTTTATGATTTGTAAGACAACTTGAGGGGGATTTGTCCATTAACACTAGGGTTAGTCCTTCTTAACCAATTAAGGAAGAATTAGAACCCTAATGCAAGGCCCAGGTTACAAGCTTGATGTCTTAATGATTATTAGATGGATTGATTAGAGGAGTTAAACACATTAAGGGTTTAACACTTAGGATTAAAGTTATACACTCCATCCTAATAGAAGGATGCAGGCATAAGCTTAATCACAAAGCCTTAAAGCCTTTAGGGTTTAGTCCCTGATTGTGAGGTGAGAAGAGAAGACTCAATGAGACACAAAGGTAAAACTAAATGGGGGGACTAATCAAAACCCTAATCATTGTCATGCTTGGTTGTTCCTAAGGTTTGTGAGGTTTACAAGAGAAATCTTCAAAGGAACCACCAGGAAGCAGATGAAAGGAGAAAAGAGAAGCAAAGCAACTTGCTTCATTTAAGAAGACAAGTCACTTGAGGAAAGAAAGTAAGAAGAGGAAGAATGAGCAAGCTCAATCTCAAACACAAGACAAAATGCAGCAATGATGCATAAGAGGAGATGAAAAGAAATTGTGAGAAGTGAAGGCAAATTCACTTCTCAAAGTGACTTACCACCTGAAAAGTTAGTGAAAGGAATGCAATGCAATGCAAAATGAAATGAAATGGCATGATGCAAACCAAAACCAGAAGCATGTGTATGATGATAATGATGCTATGAGATGATGCAAACATGAAACAAGGCATGGGGATGATCATACAAACACATGGATGCAAGAGAAACATGCTTAGAACCATGAACATACATGAAAAGTTATGGAATGCAAATGACATACAACATGGCAAATGAAAGATGCAATGATCAAACATGCTTCTAATATGTCTTAAGATGTCTAATGAATCAAATGGATGCACAAAATGCTATGGCAAGTCATGGTATGCAAGCAAGTACAAGATGAATGCAAAAGGAAGCCCAAATTAGGGTTTATGATCAATGCACAAAACAAAAACCAAAACCAGAAGCAAACATCAAGATAAAAAATTGAAAATGCACTCAAGGGAACCCTAAACCTATACAAACTCAATGCCGAAAGGAGGGGTTCTAATTCTTAACCTAGTGAAAGTTATGAATTTCCTAAGTTGGCTAGGGTTTTAGGGTACCTTGTCAAGAAAAAATGTCAAACAAATTGAAAATGCACAATCAATTCATGCCAATTTAATCATATAAACTACATGATATTCAAGACACAATGCCAAAAGAATCAAAGTCCAACTCTTAAAGGCTAGGCAGAAATGAATTTTTGAACATTGGATCAAAATAATGCTTTGAAATAGAATTAATTCCATGGAAAATTGTCAAAATGCATTAATATCAAAAAAGAAATTTAGTTTGAGGGTTGGACAATGTTTCTAAATGATTTTAAAGGTTTCATGAATTTTTTTGTGATTTTTAAATACCTAAAAGTATTTTTAATTAATTAATTCTCATTAATTAATTAAAAATAAACTTTTAAATGATTTAAAAATATTTTTAAATGCAAAAAATAAAAATAAAAATGTTTTTGGTTTCTGAAAATTAATAAAAGTTTGTATAAAAATTTTCAGAATTTTTGAAAATGTTTTACTATTTTTAATAAAATGAATAAAACAAATCAAATAAAATAGAAAATAAAATGAATTAATGGGAAAGTATGCTGATCCTAAGGCTGAGGTTTAAACAAGGAACGCGCGCGTTGACTGGCGCCAGATCCAAGGGTGGAGATTTAAACTGGCCAGATTAACTTATAAACTTAATTAAAAGGATTAATGACGTGGATTAGGGTTTAATGAGTGGATCTGGACCCTCCAAACGCGCGCCAGTCAAACAAAGTCAGCCTATCCTACGTACCAAATTCAAACTTGCATTAATTACAGGGATTAGCCCTAATTACTTTCAGGTGGCCGGAGAAGACTTCCGGTCGTCTTCTCCGGCAAGACCCTCACCTGAAAGTTGCTAAAATCCCCAAAACTTCATGAAAATGAAAACTAATGGCCCAGAAATCAACCCCATTCGAAACTAAATCAAAACCCCCAAACAAACATCATTTTTCATTCATCAATCATGTGAATCGAAGCAAAACATGTTTAGGTCAGAAAAGTTTCAGAACACGGTTAAATGCTTGTTTCTCAACCATTTCAAAAAGTAATAACATCAGAGTGATCAGCAAAGCATGAGGAACAAATTAGAAACTTAAAAACTCATTTCTGGAAAAAAAAAGTTCTTGATATACCTGAGCTTTGAGCTTTCTCAGTTTGCAACTTTCTGACCCTCTTTCTTTGTGCAAACCACTCCTCTTAGACCCCTGATAAAGTCTTGATACTTGGAAGAAGTTTATGATGGCTGGTTTGGAAGATTACAGAAGTTCTGTTAAGGGGGGGGTGGTGATCGTGTTTCTGATTCAGGGAGTTTCAGGCAATGGTGATGGGTGGTTTGTGATCAGTGAGGCCTGCTGAGATTGTTTGTGAAGTTTGTTTTTGTGTTTGAGGCTTGTGCTGAGTGTTTCGAATGAAAATGCCAGTTGGAGCAAAAATGATAACTATGGCTTGTGGGCAAGATCAGAGTGTGTTGTGTTATGTGTTTGGCTGGGTTTTGTCCATGTATCAAAAGGGGATAGGTCAGAAAGTTGTTGGTGGCCTATGGTGATTGGTATGGGTCTTTGGCCAAAATATCAACTTGATGTGTACTTGAGGTATGGGCTATGGTACAACTTGCTTTTTGGCTTGCTTTTGGTCAGCTTGAATCAAGGAATGCTA
Organism: Lathyrus aphaca; assembly: GCA_963966055.1. NCBI lineage: Eukaryota > Viridiplantae > Streptophyta > Magnoliopsida > Fabales > Fabaceae > Lathyrus > Lathyrus aphaca. The sequence goes on from OZ014521.1 coordinate 64,149,065, forward strand.
TGAAAAAGGTTTAGAGGCAATGCAGCAAGTGGTTTGTAACTTGTGATAAGTTTTGCAAGTTGGTTCATGTTTGGTTCCTTTGGGAATTCTTGTGATTCAAGGCATCAAAATGCAAAGTTCCTTGGCCCATTCTGAATTTTAGAGGTCATATGATCATGTTGTGAATAAATGGTACACATTTGAGGCCTTTAGAACACTTGATCATACCATTTTGCAAAATACCTCTTTGGTAGAAAACTTCAAAATTTGTGATTTTAGCCAACTTTGACAAGCCATAACTTTTGATCCAAAATGAATTAGGTCATGTTCTTGTACTTTTTGAAAAGGGAATGATCCATTCTACAACTTTCATGACCAAAGTTTTTCCATTTGAAGCATTTTTGAATCAAAAAGTAAGGGTTGAAAAAGTTTCCCAAAATGGCAATTTCATTAAAAGTCAAACTTTCCCAAAAAGTCAACTTTGCAAATGACTTGAAATTCTTCAATTTTGTGAACTTCTAACATCTTCAATGATCAAATAAAGATCATACACAATCAAAATGATGAAGAACACACTTTGGTTGGGTCATTGAGGGCCTCAGATGCCCTGATTTTGCACTGACTTGCTTAGAAAGTCAACCCTTGATCAGATGACTTACCCATTGAATTTCTTCATGAAAATTGATATGCATGCTCCCTATACCATATAGAGACCAATAGAAACAAGAATGACCAAAAAATTTGGAGTTATGGCCTTTGAAACCAAAACCCTAATTCTAGGTCATCTGTGCAGTCAAACCTGGCTCTGCTTCCATGCCATTTTCAGTTCTTGTGATTCTTTGACATTCTTGACTTTGAGAGGATATAATATGATGTTTTAACATACATGGACCCCTTTGAAGTGATTGATGACCTTTGTAGTGGCTCAAGAAGCTCTTGGATTGCTCAGATCACAAACCCTAGATGCAGATGACTTTGAACCAATGTAGTGAAACAAAAATGTAATATGAGATACTATGATTGAGCTTATGCATATTAAATGATCACAAGCCATGGTGTGAATGGGTGAGGGCAAATTTGGGGTGTTTACAAGGACTGGATCGACTTCTTTGAGTTAGGCGTAGGAAATTCTGAGAAAGTGCGACTCTTGTCGGGGTTAGCCTCGATTCCTCTTTTTGTAAGATATAAACCGAGGAACTTGTCCGCCCTTACACCAAAGGTTCACTTGTTAGGGTTAAGTTCATTCTACACTTCCTTGCCTACTCAAAAAATTTATGAAGATGAGAAGTGTGATCGGATTATTGGGTGGATTTGACGATCATGTAATCCATGTAAACTTTGAGCATGTCCCTAATTTATGATTGGAAGACCTTGTTCATCATGCATTGATATGTGGCTCATGCGTTCTTCAACCCGAAGGGCATTACATTGTAGTAATAATTTCTTGTCGGGGTCATGAACGTCATATGTGTAATACCTCAAAATTTGCCCTCATATTTATTCCCTCTACTGGCGTATCATTTCGCATTCATCTGCATTTCTCATCAGTTCATTAATATCATAATAAGTGCATTTCATGGATTTTTGAGGCATGTGATTCAGGCTCTTCGAATCCAGGGTTTCGTTCCTTATCTGTATCTGCCAGGGTTGGAAATGGGGAAGAATATTCACTGGACAACGATTCCACTTCAAACGCAGTTGTTCAGTTATGTTTCGATCCGGATAGGAGCTTGACCTAATTTTGGTCAAACTATCAAAAGATTGCTGCAATCGCAAGATTATCTTGGACCTCTGGACCATTTCTTAGACAGTGCATATTCAAAGATCGTGTTGTAGTGTGCTGAGATTCATCCATTTAGCGAACAGTGTTGGGTGTGAAGTTTGGTTTGAATCCTCAGTTTATCAGTGATTCATCTGGATTTGAATGGTCTTGACTTTATTTAACCAATTCAAGTTGCCGTGCATGAGATGAAATTTGGGTTATCACTTGTTCTATTAAGCACTTTAGAAAAAAGAATATCTGAGATAGGTGCTTATACGTTTCCCCCCGAGCTGCTTCATTCAAGTTCATTTCCATTGAATGTGTTGGGTTAGACTTGCATCCGTTATATAAGCTCGATTTTGGGACAAATTTTTTATTTTGAATGTGGGTTTGATGGAAAGATTTACTGCTCTCTCAAGTGGAATCTCTTCCAATACAAAGGCATCTGTGCGATGTAGAGCTACCATCTACGGGAACATCTTTGTTCAAATTGCATATTCTATAGCAAATGCAAAAATAATTGACTGTAAACCTTATATTCTCTTGCAAAGAATATTCGGTGAGTTTTCTAGCCCTTGGATGAAAATGAAAGTTGATGCTAAAAAAAAAAAGAGGCGATTATGATGCTTAACGGTTCAAGTTTTAAACAAAAAAAAAGTGTGTTAGAAAGCAAATAAAATGCAGCAAGAAAGCAATTACAAGATCTTTAATGATATGGTAGCCCCAAGATATTCATATAATTCAAGTTCTGTTAAAGGTGCATATTCGGATCCATTCCAATTACTAAATCTCCTGAATATCACTTGAATCAAAGCTAAGTAAGCACGATTTAGATTTGCAAATTCAAGTGCAACTGAGGCATTGTCCGAATGGAAAGAATTTCCTTTTGTTTCTGCTTCACAAGGCTCAAGTTATACAAAAAAAACATTCAAAGTTCATCCTAAAATTCTAAAGTTCACAAAAATGTTATAAACCAAAAATATCCGTTACAAAATTCAGAACTTCATAGAACTTCAGTTCTTTTTCTTTGTCAGTACTTCTTCAATCTGCTCAACCCCACTCCATGGATTGTTTCTCAGGATTTATCATACTCCTCTTCACAGCATAACCGACTTCTACCAGTGGCCTCTCGCCGTCACCATCAATTTCACCGCCCTCCATCTGCATCAATAAAAATATCAGATTGAAGTGCATTGATGATAAAGAACATTCCAAATAAATACACCTCAAAAATGGTGTGAGCTGCCGTTGAAGAAAATCTGAAGGGTACCTATGATTTTCTCTACCTGCCAATTGACTTTCAGAATAAATGCAATGTGGGTTATGCATTTGTCAACATACCATGAGACATTCAATGGGAAGAGGTGGGAGAAGTTCAATAGTAAGAGTCTCCCCTCCTACTGTAGCAATATTCAAGCAGTTGAGCCAAATGATTCGCTCGGACTTTCTTCGAAGGACGGTTTTCCTGTGAGTCTGGATGCAAGTTAATATTTGAGAAGCTGTAAAGTTGCTGATAGAAGGGATGTAGCTTTTGCATTATAAAGTATCTTGCCCACAAGTTGTAGAAGTTCGAAGCACTGTGTTTGATTTTCTGCATACAAAGACAATCCAGTTCAGAAGCAAAGAAAATCCAAAAGAAATCAAAAATCACAACCGAAACCAAAAATTGCATAATCAACGTACTTAACAGAATTTCATCAAAAAAAAAACAGTAGAAACTTTTTAACAGGATTGGAAGCTGTGAATCAAAATCCATAACAGAAATTACAAACAATCATAGTTCAACTAATCCTAACAGAATCACCCTAATCTCATAATCACCTAACTGAATACTAACAAATTAAATAACAGAATCGAAACTGATTTTATTACCTGAAGCTTCCAGAACCATCCTCAAGGCATTTGCTATAAATCAAGAGCTCTTCATTCGATCGTTTTTTTTACACACAAGTTTTCAATCTTTTCTTCCACCATTTTTTTTCAATCTCTCAATCATTCATCATTCTCTTCCTCCATAACTTCAATCCATTTCTTCTCCAATCTAATCCTTTCACCATTTCTCTTTTTCACCTTTAATCAGCCCCATTAACAATGATTCTGACCTCCGATCCTCTTCCTCAGCTTCCATTTTTCTGAAGTTCTTCCCTACCATTCTCTTTGCCAATTCTGTTTTTATTCAATGGCTAAAGATCTTCAGAGTTGATGTTCACTATCCCAGCAGCAGCATCATCAACTTTGATCAATTTTCATCACCATCATCTTCACCAATCTGATTGTAGTTGCATCATCGAAAGTCCTCAGTAGCCTCACCATCACCACACTCATCAACCTGCATAATACAACATAAATTACACCTCAGAATTGCATCGGCAACAACTCGACGCCACTGCATAAGCCTCATCAAGAAGAGGCAACAATAACTCGACACAGATTCCAAATGCATTGCAATTTCAACCTCCATAGCAAGAGTTCAGTCGCATAAGGCAAAGCGGAAACGAGAGTGCGAGAAGTGAGATCGAAGTGAATACCTGAACAAGATTTCGCAAAGTTCCTCTTCGTGCCATCGACGTTTCCATCGATGCATCCTCATTGTTCGGCAACCGGAGTCGTCATCAATCTTGCGGCAGCGTCAACAACATCCCTTCGTCGTTAAGAACATCATAGCATCCCTGATTCAAGGTACAAGCTCCGTTTCACTGCTCTTGCTTGGATGTCGCGTGTGTTCATTAATTCGTTTTAATTCCCATTTAAATCTTACCATTAAGCTAATCCCAGCACTAATACCATTCATATTCTTTGTGTTGGGCTTTTTTTTCGTATTGCTATTCGCACCTCCACTTTGAGGCCCATTAAAAAATAATAACTAAAGAATCCGCTTCCTGCACCCCCAGACTTCTTGTGAGAATGGGCCTGTTGGCATATTGCTAATTGCAACCCTCTTTTCAGGCCCGTTGAGAAAAACAGCATAAACAAATCATTTTTGCACCCCTTACCATTCCTGCGTAATTGGGCCCTCAGCTTCTTGCTCTTCACACCCCTTTCTGGGCCCAGTTCACAAGAACAACTTAGAAATATTGCTAATTCACCCCCATTTATTTTTCTTAGATTTTATTTTTTATTTTCCATTAGTTCATAAATAATTCATTAAAAAATAGTAGAATCCACTAGAAAATTCTACAAAAATTCCAGTAGGTTAATAATCCATTTTAGAAATTTTTGGTATTTTTATTTTCTGAATTTTGCATTATTTTCGATTTAATTCTGATTTTTCATGGGAATAGCATTTTATTAAATTTTGTTAGCTGTACATAATTTTGTTCATTTTATTTTGGTAACTTCCAGTAACTTTTTTAGCCCACTCTTTTTACTGTAGTTAGATGACTAATAATAGTACTTAGGATAATTTTTGTATATTTTTAGAACATTTTATCTTAAGATTTAGAGGTTAATTTCTTAGAAATTAGGGATTAATTTGTAGCTGGAAATAAATAATTTTTAGGCCTAGTTAGATTCTGAATTTTTAGGATTCCTTTTGACACAATGTTATATGTAATTTTAGGACCCTATAGATTTAATTCCATAATTTTTCCAGGACCTTTACCATTTTTTAGAATATAAGTTCTTAGGCTTAGTTATGTGTTATTTCCCATTAGTTTAGGCCATGAAAATAAAGTCACACAAAAATATGGTTTAGTTTAAATTTAGCCTTAGAATTTAATATAGACTTAGGTTAGTTTAATTTGGATTTTTAGAATGAATATTAGGCTTGACTTTAGTTTAGGACTTAGGCTTAAAGTTTCATTTTCATTTTCATTAGAATAAATAAATAGACTATTTTAATTCATGTCTTTAAATGCATTTTTAGAATTTTATTTCTTATGTCCATTTTTAACGTTTTGCCTTTATTTGATTTTATAACTTGTATAGGCTTTCCCATTGTTCTTAGAATCAACTTAACTTCCTTAGGAAGTAAGTTGACTTCTAATAGTTGCTAGTTCCTTTCTTTAGGAATAGAAAACCTCATTAACCATAGGATCTCTTGTAAATAAATAAACAAAATTAGGATTGAGTCTTAGTCCCTTAGATTTTGTCCTTTTATCAATTTGAGTCATTCTTTCTCACCTCATAAAGAAAAACAATAAAACACTTAATAAAAACCGAACAATCTTGTACGACATGAGACTTTGTTGCGGAGTGTTTATACGCGTCCTGTTTCGGGGCGAGATGTAAATACTCACCTCGATGGATAGGTCTTAGTACAAGACAGTTCACAAACAAATTAAAAAAAAAACACTTCTCATAAAAGACAAAAAAACAAATAACAAGCGACTATCCTGCGGGAACTTCTTTTCTCATCTCATTCACTCACAACGCGAACTCGCGGCGACTTGTCACACATGCAAGACGGTAAACGCACTCGTACCAGACGAGCCTGCAACACCTGAGCATAGACATACGCAGTTCCAGCATAAAAAACACAAACAAATAGTTCCCGCCTTAGTTAGGCGAACTACGTCGACTCTGATCCTCATTATCCCGATGAGGTACGTAGGCAGCGGGGTAGGGCCCGTTCGAGCACATTCTTTATTTTCCCTACATTTTCCCCATTCTTTCTTTTTGTTCTCTTTTAGTTCCTTTCTTATTTCAGTTCTTTCCTCATTTCCATTCCAGTTAGCGGTTTTATTCAGCAACATTTTATTTCTCACCCTTTGAAAACAGACTTATAAGCGTGGATCCCGTCGGGTACGGAGGACGATTTGGGGTGCTAATACCTTCCCAGTTCGTAACCGACTCCCGAACTCAGATCTTTGGTTCGCAGAACCTTGTCCTTTCCTTCTTCCTCAGGTTTGTGCAACATTACCTTTCCCATTCTTTCGGGATATAAATGTCTGGCTGGCGACTCTACCTTTTCCGCGCCACTTTCGCGTTTGTACTAGGATGAAAATCCCGGGAGCGACAGCTGGAGACTCTGCTGGGGATGGCACCAACCTTCTTCCGGTTTCCCTTGTAGAGTCAATCCTAGCGCCTGTTTGGTTTTGTTTCTTTGGGTGTTTATATGTTTGATGCTATGTGCTTTAGTTTAGCTTTACTGTTTGTATTTACAGTTCTTTACAACTTTACTTTACCGCATTTATTTACCGCTTTCAGTATTTTATTTTCCATGCATCATATTATACTGGACTGTCTGGCTGTGCTGGTTTTCATTTTTTCTGTGGGATGGGAGTTACTGTGAGATAAGCCAACTACCCGGCTTGAGTGCACTATAGGATTAGCGTGGACACGTTGTGCTCGCATGGTTACATGATGAGTGGTGATGTGTTCCACACCCAGATTGCGACTGTCTCGGGACTATTTTGTGTGGGGGTTCTTCTCCACTTCAGGGTACAACCTTGATAGTTATGTGCATCTGGTGAAGGATCATTGAGAACCTTAATGGAAACAACCCTCTCCAGTGATGACAGTGGAAGACCACATTTGTTGGCAAACCCACTCGCATCCGAGGGTCCATTGGGAACTCGCATAGGATGGCCTGGTTCTCTCATAGGAATTCAGTTAAAGAAAAATTGTTCGTATGACGATAGTATTGTACCCTTCGGGATGAATGTACTATTGTTTCTCGATTCAGTGCTTGAAGATGGAGACTTGTGAGGGATGCTTGTTTTTCCAGACTCAACTGAGACCTCCCTGCGTAGTACATAATGCTAAACCGATTCCCTGATTTGGTCATGAGCCATTTCTCGGAAATGGTGAACGTATTATTACTATTCGGCTTTGAGAGTCCGTGATGTTGACCCGAGTAGCACACCCGTGAGATTGGGAGGGGTTTACAGGTTTGCAGGAACCCTAAGACCTTCAGCATACCCACTTTGCCTTTGGTTCAGTTTTGTGATCTGGATTTCTGTTCTTAAGATATGGATCCCGGATCAGAGGGATGATTATTATGATATATGGATTTTGAGACCTGGCACCGACACCTGATTATATGATTGGCACATCACAGACACTTCACTGATCACATGCCTTGTCTTGCATAAACATCATATCATCATTAATCATTTGTGTTTCTTTTATTCTCAGGGTCTACATTTATTCCCGGTTCCTGGCCATATCATTGCTTCAGAATGGAAGACGTCAAAAAGAGAACTGTGCACTACAAATACTTCGATACCAAGATGGATCTGATCAACCAATTGGTGTCTCTGATTACCCCGAGTCATTTGGGCTACTTCAAGGAAAAGTATGGAGATATTCTGGATCTGGTATTCAACTTGGATAGTTCTCAGAGAAGTGCCATTCACACTTTGTTGCAGTATTACGATCCACGGCTTAGGTGTTTCACATTTCATGACTTTCAGTTGGGTCCTTTGCTGGAAGAATATGCTGAGATTATGGGAGTTTCAATCAAGGATCAGATTCCTTTTAACTCGGAGATGACAAGACCGACTCATGATGACATTGCTAAGGCTCTTTATTTGAGCCCATCAGAGGTGTCTTCTAATCTGGTTTCCACCAAAGCAGTAGTACTTGGTTTTCCCTTAGAGTTTCTGGTCAGGAGAGCTGAAGAATGTGTCGTGGAAAAGCAGTGGGATTCAGTTTGTGCCATCTTGGCGTTATCTGTGTATGGGATAGTTTTATTTGCCGATATGGACAAGTTTGTGGACATGAATGCTATTCATTTGTTTGTGTTGAAGAATCTGGTGCCCACCCTCTTAGGTGATTTGTATTATTCTGTGCATTATAAGAATGAGAAGAAGCGAGGAGGTCTTGTTAGATGTTGTGCTCCTTTATTCTACAAGTGGGTTATGAGCCACTTGCCTACTACTGAGAGTTTTACTGATCCTAATTCTACTTGGGCTCAGAAGTTGAGTACTTTGTCTGCTGGAGATATCAGGTGGTTTACTTTGAGGTTGAAAGGAAGGAATTTCATTACCAGTTGTGGTAATTACCCTAATGTGCCTTTGTTAGGAGTATCGGGAGGTATCAACTACAATCCCATCCTCTTAAGAAGACAGTTAGGGTATGCGCTCAAGGAGGTTCCTGATGAGTCTGAATTATTCCAAACCTTCTATTTCCCGGTGAAAGACAATCTTCCTTTGGTCCAAAAAGCTGCAGGTTCCTAGAAGGTGATCAAGAGAAAGGGTATAGTGTCGCAGTGAGAATCGGATACCAAGCTATTAAGTGAGCTTGAATCGCAAAACATTTATGTTCACCACCGACTTTAATTTAATCCAAAGGGAAAAGGGAAAAAGATCGTAAAAACCCTAAATGAGGAGAAACTAGGTTCGGGGGTTGATTATACTTAGGGAAGGTATTAGCATCCTAAGCATCCGCAGTATCCTACGGGAACCTCTTGTTAATATTTGTATTATTGTTGTTTATTGCTTGCTAAAATTATGGGAACCTAAGGTTTTATTTCTAATGGTGCTCGCACAACATCGCATCGATGCCTACGTATCGGGTATAGAATCAGAGCACTCGTAGTTCTCCTAAGGATTAACGAACACTTGGTTACGCTCAAGGTTCGCGGGGGAAGGTAAGTGTTATGGCAAATACTCACGTGACTTTAGCAAAGTCACAAAAAGTTGTAAAATAAAAAGTCCTAATGGTTAAGGTTGAAAAGGAACTATGGATGGCTAAACTTCCTATGACATTGAGTCAACTGCAGGAGTTCTTTCCCTTTTGGATTTAAAAGCATAAACGAAAGTAACTGAGGGTGCAAGCTCCTAAGACTAGGCAAAGGCTGCTACTTGCAAAAATAAATGGATAAAATAAATGGAAAATGCAAAGAAAAAAGGCTCAGTAATCGGGCTATGACTCGATATATGGATCGAGAATGCGGGGGTGGAAGACAAGCGTGGTGCGTCAATTTGCTTAAGTTAGAAAGCTGTAAGGTGTAAAGACTGTGCAGATGGCGATCGTAGAACGACCGACTTACGTGTGTGAGTGAAGTGTATATGAACTCGACTTGGCGTTGGACCAAAGATTATTATCTTAAAAATTAAAGTTAATATGGTGAGCGCTTCATGTTTTATCTTTACAGGTATATGATCATGATGTGAAATATAAACATAGTATGCACACAACTGAGACATCGGACAATTAAATTAGGACTCTCACTAAGGGGTCTAAAACTAAGTTAAACAAACTCTGTCTTGAACGAAGAAGAATTAGACAATTTTTGGATTTTTATAAAAATGATTAATTAAGTATGTGTACTAGAAATAAGATGGAAAAGAATTGAATTTGAAATATTTTTGTTGTATATTTTTTTTTATATATAAATCTAACTATAAAAATAAAATTAGAAAAGAAAAATTTTTTTAAAAGTTTTTGTAATATTTATTTTTCTAACTAAGTATAGTAATAAAATAGAAAAGCAAATTTTGAAAATGAAAGTTTTTTTTATATTATTTATTTTATATGTATAAGTATATAACTAAATATAATAAAAGTAGAAAAGAAAATTTTGAAATTAAAAGTTTATTTATTTATTTGTATGATAATTTAACTAAGTATTTAATAATAATAAAAAAAAAACCTAATAAAGATTAATTAATATTAAAGATAAAGAAAAAATTAAATTATGAAAATAAAATTTTTAGATTTTTTTAAAAGAGAACAGAAAAAGAAAAAGGGCTGATTAATAAATCAGGGGGGGTATGAAAAAAGGATGACCCAGGTGGATAATTTCAAAAGCCCAATGGGTGACACCGGAGGCGGTGCATGAGCAAAAACGCAGGTGTGAACATGAATCCATGGCCTTGGGCCCGAAAATAACTCTCAATACTTGTTGGGTGTGTGTAGTAAATAGGAGGTGCATTCCATGGCTGCAAAAACTATAGGCCCTATCCAATTTCAACAGCTGAGAAACCCCAAAATTGAGAAACAAACAAAAAAACAACAGGGAGCAACCAAAACACGATCCGGTCTTCTCCCCAACGACGCCCTTCTCGTGCAACCTCTCTAATCACGCTCAAACTCACAGTCCTCTCTGATCAAAGCTCACTCTCCGTCTCTCTCACAGTGATGATTTGGCGACGGATTAACGGTGGTGTTTGGGCATTTTCGCGATCCAGAGGAGATGGAAGTTCGCGGTTGGAGGATTGGGGTTTGCTCGCGGCGGCTCGAAGAGGAAAAAGGGTTCGTCCGCTCTGTTTCAGTGGTTTTTCGCTCAAATCGTTCTCATCTCACCCTCTGTACGCTCTGCAATTTTTGCTCGGTTTCGGCGATGGTTCGAAGGTTTTTTTCACAGTGATTTCGTGGTTCTGAACTGAGATTAGTTTTGGTTTCGTTTCGGTTTTGAAGTGGTAGAGGGTTGTCTTGCCGTTTGTGTTTGGTCCGTTGGATTCCGGAAGGAGGATGGTGGCTGGTGGGCGGTGTCAGGTTTCACGGTGGGTTTTGGTTCACGGTTAGTTCTCACTGCGGTTCTGCTCTCGGTGAAGGTTTGGAATCGATTGCTTTTGTGTTCGGTTTTGGTCTGTTTCGTTTCAGAAATTCAGTTTTGTTCAAATTTGTTTCTGGATTTTTACTTCATCTTTTCTGGGTTGTGCTGTTTTTTGAAAGGTTGAAGAGAATTAGTGGTTGTGAGGGTCAGATGCGTTGGTGGAGTTTTGTCGGATGGGTGCTGGATTTCGCACAGAGGGGTTTTCAAAGGCGGATGAAGGGGTCAGGTTTCACGGTTTTGTCTCAGTTTGTGCGTGTTGGTGTTGTGTTGAGTTTGTGATTTTTGAAGGTGGTTTAGTGTTGATTGTTAATGAAGGGTGAAGTTTAGTGAAGGTTTATGTTGTAATGATTTGAAGAAGAAGGTTAAGGGTGGTGGCTATGGGTTTTTGGTTGTATGAGTATAGAATATGTTGGAAAGTAATGAAAGTTTTGTGTGGGTTACATCTGATGAGAGGTAAGTTGTTTGGCTTGCCAATGGTGATAGTGTTTTATTGGTTTTTGGTTTAATAGAGATGATAATGGTTAAAGGTTTCATGATGCAGGAGAAAGAGCGACAGACAGTATGAGTTTGAGAAGACTTCGAAAAAGATAGAGCTCCCCTCAAGAAGTGGTTCCCTCTGTTTTTTGTAGAAGTTTTTGAAAGGTTCTGCTGATTCACGATTTACTGAGGTGAGTTTGATTTGGAGTTTCATGAGCGGTGATGATGCGGTAGATTGAAGCCTTGGTTTGACGGTGGCTGGTTTGTGGATTTTGGTAAGTTGTGTTTTTGTTTTCAGTTTTGGTTCTCTGTGTCTGGTTTGTAGTTGTCAATGGCTTGTTCGAGGCTTGATTATGTTGTGTTCAGTGATGAGTTTTGAGTTCGGTGATGGACAGGTGATGAATGGATTGAGGGTTTCACGGTGGGTGTTGAGGCTGGGTTTTCTTTGGTTTGTTTTGAAGAGGAGCGAAGAAGTTTAAGGTGAGTATCCAGTTTCTTGTATTTGTGATTAGGGATGGTAGTGATGGCTCTGGTTTCTGTTTGGGTTTATAGTTTTGTTTTTGGATTTCGGAAGGTCACAGGTTGGTTTGTTCTCTTTTCAAATTCTGGAAAAAAAGTTATTTGGGTAGGGTTTTGGAACGGCTATTTGTTTGGATTTTTTACGGTTTCAATGGTGTTTCGGTGGATTTTGGGGTTGTGTTGGAAAGGGGACAGATTTGAAAAGGAGTGGCGGTGAAGATTTGATTCAGTTTTTGTTTCTTTTCTGATTTTTGTTGCTTCCGTTGGCAGGTAGTCTGATGAAAATGGAAGGAAAGTTTGTCGGATTTATGGTTGGAGGTGATGGCTTACGGAACGGTGAGATGGAAAGGGTGATGGTATGTTATAGTCCTTGCTGTTAAAAAAAGTGGCTGTGATGGTAAACATTGTAAACAAAAATGGTTTTAAGATTTCTCTTTTTTTTGAAGTTTTTTAGTATTAAGTTGCTTTGTGAATGCAGGTTGGAAATAAAGCTGAGAAGAAAACTAAATATGTACAAATGCTGGAAAAAAAAGGTGAAGAAAAAAAAAATATTACCGGCCCGAACGTTATCGGGGTGAAGAATCCGCGGTTGTAAGTCTACTATTCCTTGTATTGTTGCTGAATTTTTCGCTTCCTCCTTTCTTCCTCCTCTTCTTTTTGGTTTTTTGAATGGACGAAAGTTTGTGAAAGAAAATGATTTGAGGGTTTATTTTTTGTGAGTTTGAGGGCTGGTTTACAGTGAGTTTGAGGGCTGTTTGAGTTGTAATTAGAGGGCTGTCTCTGTGATTTTCTTGAGGGCTGGATTTTTGTGGCTGAGGGCTGTTTTGATGTAGTATTGATGCTGAAATTTTTGTAATTTGTGTGTTGTTTTGGAACTGCCTTCAGTGTGTTTTTGTGCTGTTGAATTTTGATATAACAGTGTGTTTTATGCTTGTAGGTGAAGGGTTTCAAAAGAGGGACAAGGTCTGAATTTTGCAGCTGTGGGTGGAGTAGTGGAGCAGGGGTGTTGGCTGCTGCAGGCCTGAGTTTTGGGGGCTGTTTTAGAGCTGTTGAAATTGTATTTTTGTGCTGAATTTTGAATTTGGGACAGGCTGAATTTGTATTCTAGTGCTGAATTTTTTTATACAATTTTCTTTCTTTTTTTTTCTATCATATATGTAATTGTAACAAAACAAATATTATGGAATAAATTTGATTATTTACATTATAATTTGAAATTGAAACTTGAAAAGAGAACTCTAAATTAGAATCTAAATGAAAAACTTAAATTAGAAATGAATTAAAAAGAAATAAACTTAAAAAAATGAAAATAACTCATAAACTTAAATAAATAACTTGGAATTAAAATTAATTTAGAACTTGAGAAATAAATTGGAATTTAGAAAATAAAAATGTGGATATGAATTAAAATGGAATAAATGGTTAAAAATTAAAATTTGAATTAGAAGTGAATAAAAGAGGAATTAAACTTAAAATTGAAATAACTTAGAAACTTAAATAATTGAAATTAATAATTAACTTTAGAATTTGAGAAATGAGTTTGGAATTTAGAAAATAAAAAATGAATTGAAATTGACATTAGATTTAGAAATAACAACTTGAAAAATGGAATAAAATTAAAAATTGAAGAATAGGAAATAAATTCAAAAATAGAACTTGAAAATGAAATAAAAATTAATTTAAAAATGCGAACTTGAAAATGAAAAGAAACAACAAATAAATTTAGAAAAAAATTGAAAATTGAGCTAAAGGTTAGAAATTGAAATTAAAATAAAATCTTAACATAGGAACTTACAAATAGAAACGAAAATGGAAATTAAAAATTAAAAAAAATACGAAAATGAATTAAAAAGTCATAAATAAATTAAATTAAAATGGAAGCTAGAAAATGAGAAGAAAACAAACAGAAAATAAATCGGGAAAAAATCCCTGCTAAATGCGATGAATGTATGATTATGATATGAGCGATTAGGGGTAAAATTTGGGGTGTGACAGTTGCCCCTATTTAAATAACTTTACCAGATGGCATGAATGACGGTAGACACTCATGAGATCAGGGTGAAAGGTATTTAAATACAGAAATAACCGAAAATTTTGCCCCTAAATGCAATGTTATGCTGGACTACAAATCTATCTAACTCTGCAACTCTTATGCAATGAAATGATGATTATGGTATGAATGACCAGAATGAGAATGTCGACGACCACAAGCCAAGACTCAACTGGGGATGACATACACTGGGGATAAATAAACGAAAATGGGATATATTCAAAGTGATAAATCAACAGGTTCAAGTGTAACTGTTGACACTAAGAATAACAGAAGACGGGAACAAAAGGAAATCCAAAGCGTTGGATCAACGAACACAGACAAAACAAAATAAAATTCAAAGTGACTGCACAGTGGCTCGATGCGACCAACTGACACTAAGAATAATCAACAAAAATATTCAAAATGAGTACGCAGTGGCTCGATGCGACCAACTGACACCAAGAATACAAACAAGACAAACACTCAAAGTGGATGTGCAGTGGCTCGATGCGACCAACTGTCACTGAAAATGATAATCATAATATTCGAAGTGAATGCGCAGCGGCTCGATGCGACTAACTGACACTAAGAATACAACAAAATAAACAATCAAAAGAATGTGCAGTGGCTCAATGCGACCAACTGTCACTGGAAACCAATAAACATAATATTCAAAGTGAATGCGCAGCGGCTCGATGCGACCAACTGACACTATGAATAACAACAAAAAATTCAGAGAGAAATGTGCAGTGGCTCAATGCGACCAACTGACATTGGAAATGATAAACATAATATTCAAAGTGAATGCGCAGCGGCTCGATGCGACCAACTGACACTATGAATAACAACAAAAAATATTCGAAGTGAATGCGCAGCGGCTCGATGCGACCAACTGACACTACGAATAATCCACAAAAAAAATTCCAAATGAATGTGCAGCGGCTCGATGCGACCAACTGACACCATGAATAGAAATGACACAAAATTCAAAGTGAATGCGCAGCGGCTCGATGCGACCAACTGTCACTGAAAATAAAAACCATAATATTCAAAGTGAATGCGCAGCGGCTCGATGCGACCAACTGACACTAAGAATACAACAAAATAAACATTCAAAATGAATGCACAGCGGCTCGATGCGACCAACTGTCACTGAGAATGACAACAAGCTTATTCAAGGTGAATGCGCAGCGGCTCGATGCGACCAACTGTCACTAAGAATAACCAATAAAAATAAACATTCAAAGTGAATGCACAGCGGCTCGATGCGACCAAACTGTCACTGAGAATGACAACAAGCTTATTCAAGGTGAATGCGCAGCGGCTCGATGCGACCAACTGACACCATGAATAACAACAAAAATGCCTGAAATGGAAGCACAATAGGTTCGAAACCTATTGACACTACAAAAGAAAGCCAAAATACACTCAAAGCGAATGCGCAACAAGTTAAAAAACCGGTTGACACTAAGAATGATAAAGGCAAAGTAGTCAAAGTATTAAAATGGTAAATTAGCAGGTTCAAATGTAACTGCTGACACCGAGGATAAGGAAGGAAATCACAGTGATTTAGTAGCGGCTCTATGCGACCAGCTAGCATTGGGGATAGAATGCAGATCACCCAAAGATAGATCAACGGCTCTAAGCGACCGGCTAACGCAAAGAAGTAACAACAAAATATGTTGGAGTTTACAAGTAAGATAAGACATCCAACCTCTGGAAATTCCTTCAGGAACCATCAGGAGAAAGGGTATAAGTATGTGCCAAAATCAGATGGACCTGGATTTTAAGCAAAAGGTTTCAGGACCCGCTCAAAAGATTTGTGCCAATGACAATTGGACTTCAAGGAGATATTGGTGGTCATAAAGACCAATGCCAACCACAATTAAAATTCCACGGGGAACACCAGCAATTACTGGGGACAAAACATTGGTAAACCACTTCGGGTACCAACAACAATGAATTCTCAAATTGAAGACTAACGATATCTGGACTTGGAGTTAGACAGACGCCAACTGGGGAAAGACAAATGCTAATGTCAAATGCGCATGATTGAGCATGATGCGAATGATCATGATATGCAAATGTTGACTCTAAAGGGACAGAGAGTTGACAAGACTCAATGAGGAGTAGGCTCTCAACACTAATACTCAGATGAGCAACATAAAAAACACTGAGGAGATGTCTTCGAATTTTGGAAATCATGCTTGGTCCAAGGATCCATCCAAGAGTGTTATCAGTTTTGAACTTCTATGGGGATTTCTGTAATAATAGTATAAAAGTGTTGTTGCAAACCAGGACTTCTTGGGGAAACAGAAGGTTCTTTTTTTTCCAATTTTCCAAAGTCAAAGAAACTTAAAAAAGTTTTCCAGTGTGTTTTCAAAAAACATTTTCTATAAAACTTGTCATTTTCAGAGTTAAATTGTAATCAAGTGATGGCATTTTGCATAACAAAAGAAAATAAGAGTTTGAACAACAAAATTCATAGGCAAAGTTTGTATTTTATTCAAGAATGGTAGCTTGCCAATGGCAAAAACTCCATGGGAAATTACAATTTGAAAATGGCAATGGGGAAAGGTCTACATTGAATCCAACGACCATTACAATCCCTAATAACTAAGACTGCCCGACACCTTGCTTCTGACGAGAGCAAATGGATCGATCTTCCAGTATGGTTCTTCAATAATGGTAAGCACCATCTGACACAGTCAAATGCCTTTGTCCCTAACTTTTGCCTGGACCGCCCTTTCGGGTTTTCAATCCACCGGGACGCTCTTTTTTGCCTAAGCCGCCCTTTCGGGTTTTCAACTTAGCGAGCTCTTATTTTTTTATTTTTATCCCTAACTTTTGCCTGGATCTCCTTCATAGGTTTTGATCCACCGGGATGCCCATTTTTGCCTAGGTCGCCATTTCTGGTTTTCGACCTATCGGGTTTATTTAGGCATAATATTTTTTGACTGCATCAGAATTCACCGGGTGCTTCAGCTGTTCACCATCCATATTTGTAAGGATTAAGGAACCTCCGGAGAAAGCCATCTTCACAACATATGGGCCTTCATAGTTAGGACTCCATTTTCCACGCATGTCTTTGTGGACTGGCAAGATTTTCTTGAGTACAAGATCTCCTTCCTTGAATTCTCGGATGCGGACTTTCTTGTCAAATGCTCTCTTGATACGCTTTTGGTACAACTGTCCATGGCACATGGCGGTCATTCTCTTCTCATCAATGAGGTTCAGTTGGTCGTATCTGCTCTGGACCCACTCAGCTTCCTCCAGTTTGGTTTCCATCAAGATCCTCAAAGAGGGTATCTCTACTTCAATAGGGAGAACTGCATCCATCCCATACACCAGAGAGAAAGGGGTTGCCCCTGTTGAAGTGCGAACTGATGTTCTGTATCCGTGTAAAGCATATGGCAACATCTCATGCCAATCTTTGTAAGTTTTCACCATCTTTTGCAAAATCTTTTTGATGTTCTTGTTTGCAGCTTCAACAGCTCCATTCATCCTCGGACGATACGGAGAAGAGTTATGATGTTCAATCTTGAATGTCTCACACAGCTCTTTCATTGTTTTGTTGTTCAAATTGGTCCCATTATCTGTGATGATTCGGCTTGGGATTCCGTAACGGCAGATAATTTGGTTCTTGATGAAACGGGCAACCACTTGCTTTGTCACATTGGCGTAGGAAGCTGCTTCTACCCATTTGGTGAAATAATCAATTGCGACCAAGATAAACCGATGACCGTTGGAAGCTTTAGGCTCAATTGCCCCTATCATGTCAATGCCCCACATTGAGAAAGGCCAAGGCGATGACAGAACATTCAAAAGTGTTGGAGGTACGTGCACCTTGTCGGCATAAATCTGGCATTTATGACACTTCCTGGCATACTTGAAACAATCTGATTCCATGGTCAACCAGAAGTATCCAGCTCTCAAAATCTTCCTAGACATGGCATGTCCATTGGCATGTGTTCCAAATGATCCTTCATGGATTTCCCTGATCAGTAGGTCTGCTTCACGTTTGTCCACACATCTGAGCAGAACCATATCATGATTTCTCTTGTAGAGCACATTGTTGCTGAGGAAGAACTTGGACGCCAATCTTCTTAAAGTCTTCTTGTCTAAATTTGTTGCATCAGCTGGGTACTCCTGATTTTGCAAGTAGTTCTTGATGTCATAGAACCACGGTTTCTCATCAGTTTCTTCTTCGACCAGTAGACAGTAGGCTGGTGCAGTTCTTCGCTCGATTGTAATGAGTGGAGCTTCATTAAGAAATCTGACTTGAAACATAGATGCCAACATAGCCAAGGCATCTGCAATTTGATTTTCTGCCCTTGGAACATGATGGAAAGTGACTTCATCAAAGTATTTGATCAATTCCACAATGTGAGCACGGTATGGGATCAACTTCTCATCACGGGTCTCCCATTCACCTTTAACTTGGTAGATTACCAAAGCTGAGTCTCCATATACATCAAGAATCTTGATTCTGGTATCGATTGCAGCTTCGATACCCAAAATACATGCTTCATACTCTGCGATGTTGTTTGTACATTCGAAACATAATCTGGCTGTGAAGGGAGTATATCCACCATCAGGATTCATCAAAACAACTCCTACACCATGCCCCATGTAGTTAGAGGAACCATCAAACATCATCTTCCAACGAGAACCTAACTCGGGACCTTCATCTGGACCTGGAACTTCATAGTCCTTTATCAACATAATGTCTTCGTCCGGGAAATCGAATTTCAAAGGTTCATAATCTTCGACAGGATGATCAGCAAGGTATTCAGATAGAATACTGCCCTTGATAGACTTCTGGGTTACATATTGGATGTCGTATTCGGATAACAACATGTGCCAACGGGCGAGCCTTCCATTCAAAGCAGGCTTCTCAAAGATGTACTTTATTGGATCCATTTTCGAGATCAACAAAGTAGTGTGACAAATCATGTACTGCCTGAGGCGTCTGGCCGCCCATGCCAAAGCACAACAAGTCTTCTCTAAAAGTGAGTATCTGCTTTCACAGTCTGTGAACTTCTTGCTTAAATAATAAATGGCGTGCTCCTTACGACCAGTTTCGTCTTGTTGGCCTAATATGCAACCCATAGATCCCTCGAGCACAGTGAGATACATGAAAAGAGGCTTTCCTGGAGTAGGTGGGATCAAGATAGGAGGTTCTTGCAGATAAACCTTAATCTTCTCAAAAGCCAGTTGACAATCAGGACTCCACTCAATTGCTTGATTCTTCCGGAGCAACTTGAATAAAGGCTCACATGTAGCAGTCATGTTGGAGATGAATCTGGAGATGTAGTTCAATCTTCCGAGGAAACCCCTGACTTGCTTCTCTGTCTTGGGAGCTGGCATCTCTTGAATTGCTCTGACCTTATCTGGATCTACTTCAATCCCTTGCTGACTAACAATAAAACCAAGTAACTTTCCTGATCGGACACCAAAAGTACACTTAGCTGGATTCAGACGCAGTTGGAACTTTCTGAGACGCTCAAATAACTTCAAGAGATGATTCAAATGATCCTCCTCACTCTGTGATTTGGCAATCATATCATCCACATAAACTTCTATCTCTTCATGCATCATATCATGGAAAAGGGTGACCATTGCCCTCTGATAAGTGGCTCCTGCATTTCTGAGACCGAATGGCATAACTTTGTAACAATAAGTGCCCCATGGTGTGATGAATGTAGTCTTTTCCATATCGTCAGGATCCATTTTGATCTGGTTGTATCCTGAAAACCCATCCATGAAGGAGAAAACAGCAAATTTAGCAGTGTTGTCAACCAAAGTATCAATATGCGGGAGAGGGAAATCGTCCTTCGGACTGGCTTTGTTCAAATCCCTATAGTCCACACACATTCTGACTTTGCCATCCTTTTTAGGGACCGGCACAATATTTGCTACCCACTCAGGGTACTTTGCAACTGCAAGGAATCCCGCATCAAACTGCCTTTTGACCTCTTCTCGAATCTTCAGAGCCATGTCTGGTCTTGTTCTTCGAAGCTTTTGCTTTATAGGAGGACAATCTGGTCGAAGAGGTAACTTGTGAACCACTATGTCTGTGTCTAACCCGGGCATATCTTGATACGACCATGCGAACACATCTACATACTCTCTGAGAAGCTTGACCAATCTTTCTCTGATGTCTGCCCCAAGTGTTGTACCAATCTTGACTTCCTTCATGTCTTCATCAGTGCCAAGATTTATGGTCTCTACCTGCTCCTTATGTGGCTGAAGATCTGTGTGCTCATACTCAACTAATCTTGCCAGTTCTTCAGGAATGTCACAATCTTCCTCACTTTCCTCTTCCGCTTGGTAGATGGGCGAATCAAAGTTAGGAGAGAATGTAGAGTCATTGGATTCAACAGGGTTTTCGTTTATTCTGCATATGATAATGATTTGCTTTTATTAAAAGTGGAAAATAGAGAAATGCAAGAGAAAAAGCTTTTTATTGGTTTTGAAAGATTGCCATCTTCTTTTAAAAGTGAAAAGAGAGAAAAACAGTAAATGATCAAAATAAGAGTTTAACAAAATGCCTTCATTGATAATAACTTTAAAAATGAGAAGGGGCCCTACAAAATACTCCCATAGCCTTGGGCAGAGCTAGGGAACTTGAAAACATTGAAAAAACAACAAATTACTTTGACAATGGAAAAAATTCTGGGATCTCGACTGCCTCCCAATTGTCCAAGGCTTCTTCACACTGATACACCAGATGATTCACATCCTCATCTTCAGAAACTCCATCAATTGCGTTGACCTGATAACCAGCACTGGAAAACACCTCTTGAATGGTCTTCAGACGTCCTTTAACGGAGGTTGACGCTCCTTCCTTCACATGAGTCGGTTTGTAACCCAACCCGCAACGATCTAGCTTCTGCTTGACTTCGATGACATCACCCCAACCTTCATAGCTTCTTTCTTCAATGGTGGAAATGGTACTCTTCAGCGATGCAAAAGATGGGATACCCTTCCCTTTTGGTTCCTCTACTTCCAGAAGGACAACATTGGCTATCTCAAGAGCTTGGAAAGAAGTTTCCAAAGCATCTTCATCAGCCTCAATATAGGTAAAGGATGAAAGGTTGCTAACCATGAGATCTTCTTCCCCAGACACGGTCACCAGCTTGTTATTGGCTACAAACTTCATCTTTTGATGTAGGGTAGAAGTGACTGCCCCAGCAGCATGGATCCAAGGTCTTCCCAGCAAGCAACTGTAGTTAGGATTGATGTCCATAACCTGGAAAGTGATTTTGAAGACCTGTGGCCCAATCAAGATTGGTAAGTCTACTTCTCCAATGACAGTCCTTCTTGACCCATCAAAGGCTTTTACAATCAGTGCACTGGGCCTCATCTCTGCCCCTTGATAAGATAACTTAGCCAGTGTTCTTTTCGGCAAAACATTCAAAGAAGATCCTGTATCCACAAGAACTCTTGCTAAAGTATCCTCTTGACATTTCACTGATATGTGGAGAGCACGGTTGTGGTCCAAGCCCTCCTTTGGAAGATCCTCCGTACTGAAACTGAGGTTGTTACACGCGGTGATATTGGCAATGACTCCATCAAACTGATTCACTATTATATCGTGCGTAACATGGGCTTGAGCTAACAACTTCTGAAGTGCACTTCGATGAGCCGGAGAATGCATAAGAAGTGATAGGATAGATATTTTGGAAGGCGTTTGATGCAGCTGATCAATTACCTTATAATCACTCTTCTTTATGATTCTGAGGAACTCTGCATCCTCTTCTCCCAAGACTACCTCTTTATCTTTGTTGACAACAGCTGGTATGACTTCTTTAGGCGGAGCCGTATTGGCTTGCTGGGTATATACACGACCACTGCGAGTCAAACAACCTGCACCCGCTATATCAGTACTTGCAACTTTTGAACCTTCCTTCTGATTAGCTTTATCAATCTTCTGATGAACTTTCCCTGTATCATACTTCCAAGGAACTGCTTTAGTGTCTTCATAACGGAAAGAGTTACTCCTTTGTTCAAATCTTGGCTCAGGTATATTGAAAATTGGCACCACAGATTCTGGAGTATTGAGGATAGGTTGAACTCCTGAAGATTCAGGCAGGTTGAACACGGGCACCCAGGTAGAATTAGATTCCGGCAAGTTGAAAATGGGTTCAATCACCGCCACCTCATTCCTCTTCATATGACCGCTCACTTGTAAGACACCTTCATCAATCAAATCTTGAACATCTTTCAAGATCAATTCACATCCCTTTGGACTATCAACACAACCTTCATAATTCTGATGACAGCTTTTCAGTATACCCGCCTCTACTAACTTCGCATGGAAGTCTCTAAGCGGGGTCTTGATCTCGGTGGCATTGAAAATCAAACCTTCTTCGGACTCATCAACAATAGCATTTATAGACCCATGCTTGGGTAAAGGATTATCTTTGACATTCGGACCAGTATTCCCAAATGACAGAATGTTCTTCTCCATCAAATCTTTCACTATATACTTCAGAGCATAACAACCCTCCAAATCGTGCCCTGGGGCACCTTCATGGAATAAACAGTGAGCATTTGGGTTGTAATTTGGCGGGAGCGGACTTGGTGGAGGACCTAAAGGCCTTGGAGTAACCAAACCCTTCTTCAGCAGTGAAGGATATAACTCAGTATAAGTTATAGGGATTCGAGGATTTGGAGGCCTTCCACCTGGTCTTCTATTCTGAAAATTGGGATTTGGATGAGGAGCTGGAGTCCTCTGCTGGTAGGCTGAAGCATTGGGTGCTTGTTGATAGCCTGGATTGTTGATCATTGGTTGATAAGGTTGAATCATTGGAGCCGCTTGTTGGTACATCGACACTGCTTGAGTTGGCCGATACATGGGGACTTGTGGATTAAATGCTGGTTGAACCGCCGCTACATAAGGATGTTGGGCATACTGTTGTTGATGAGCATACTGCTGTTGACGAGGATACTGCTGTTGAGCCATAGGTGAAGGTCTCTGCCAAAGTGGATTTCTTCTTTGACCTGTCATTATGGCGTTCGTCTCACCCTCCTTCTTCTTGTGGAAGTTATTGGTAAATTTCTTGCCAATATTTCCACTACTAGTGCTAGAACTGCCAGACGCACTACTCATCTTTCCACTTTTCAAACCGAGTTCTACCTTGATTCCCACAGCCACTAAATCAGAGAAACTAGCAGTTATGCTCCCCACCATTCTCTCATAGAATTCTGGTCGCACAGTGTCAACAAACCAGTCAGCTAATTCTTTTTCAGTCAATGGGGGCTCTACTTGAGAAGCGGTCCCTCTCTACCTCTGGGCATACTCTTTAAAGGATTCAGACTCTTTCTGAGACATGCTTAGCAATTGCCTCCTATCGGGAGCAAGGTCCATGTTGTATTTGTATTGTTGGATGAAAGCATCTGCCAAGTCTTGGAAACTGCGGATCTTCGACTGGTCAAGCGTCAAATACCATTTGGAGGAGATTCCCTTCAGACTGTCCTGGAAACAGTGGATCATTAACTTATCATTGTCCACTTGAGCAGCCATTCTTCGATAGTACATCAAGAGATGGTTTTTAGGACAAGTTGCACCCTCATACATATCAAATGTGGGTATCTTGAACTTTGGAGGTATTACCAATCCAGACACCAGACACATCTCTCTGGCAGCAGCACCAAAGATCTGGTCACCTTCAATCGCTCTTAACCTTTTTTCAAGGGTATCAAAATTCTCCTGCATCTTCACATGTTTCTCATCTCCGTTTTCAGACATATCTGGCGCTTCATACCCCTGATGGTCATTAAAATACGGTTGGGCACGGGTGTGCACAATGTCCTGTGTAAAATTAGCAACGGCATGATTCTCTTCATTAGTCACAGGAACAGTTTGTTGAGCAGCAAATCCCTGAGGAGGAGGCACAAAACCTTGAAAAGGAAATGCCATACCCTGAGAGGGAGGTGCGAAACTTTGAGAAGCTAAGCCTTGGGACGGAGGGAAGAAACCCTGAGCAGCAAATCCTTGGGAAGGAGGTATAAAACTCTGAGTAGCAAAACCTTGAGAAGGAGGGAAGAAACCCTGAGCAGCAAGTCCTTGGGAAGGAGGAATAAAACTTTGAGTAGCAAACCCTTGTGAAGGAGGTATAAAACTTTGAGTAGCAAACCCTTGGGAAGGAGGAATAAAACTTTGAGCAGCAAACCCTGAAGAAGAAGGAATAAAACTTTGAGAAGCAAAACCATGAGGAGGAGGGACGAATCCATGAGGAAGTCCAAAAGGAGGCCAGGTCACAGGGGTAATGACTGATGATGTAGGCTGGGTCGTTGCAGTGACAAATTCAGTCGTTGCAGTAACAATTTCTGACACCACAGTCCGTTGGGTATCCATCTTCGCTCGAATGACTTGCAACATTTCCATCATCTGACCCATATCTCCACGAATATCAGAAAGCTCTTCGTTAACTCTGTCCATCTCTAGGTCTCTTTCAGCCATCCTCTTTCTGGCTTGAGCTCGAGTGTAGTATTTGCGTGAGAGCCTCAGTGTGAAAGCTGGAGAGCAGATGACGGGAATGAGTTTCATGAAAAAAAATGCAAATGCAATGCCAAATGTATGAGTGCAATGCAAAAATGAAATTTTATTCAAGGAACTTAAGAAACAATTTGCAAATACCAAGGAACACATAATAATCAAAAGGATATGATTTCATTAAATTCAAAAAGTGATACAAAGTCTTGAGTACACTTTCAAAAATCCCAAACAAAGTTTAATAAAGATAAAGACAAAGTCCTAAGGAGATTCTCCTAAAAGCCTCAAGTTGAGCTTCTCGATTTGTGCCTTCATCTGAGCCCTTTCAATCATAAGTTGATCCATGATCGACTTCCAAGAAGCGTCCTCTTGAGTGCTGGAGGAAAATAAATCCTCTTGTGCTTTCCTTTTCTTGCTGGAGATCTCTTCTTCTTCCTTCATCTTCAGTTGTCTTCTAAGTTCTTCATTCTCACTACTGATGATCTGGTGTCGATTCTTCCATGCATTCTTCTCTCGAAGCTCTTTCTCCAAATCAATCTTCAGCTTCTCTGCATCGTCCATAAAGATTAGAATGGGCTTCTTGAAGGTCATAGGATCCTGGCGAGGGTAAGGCATCTTCAGAATGATTGCCCTATCTCGTACCCATTGGAGATAGGGTTCCATAGAAACACAATTCGGCTTTCCCAAGCTACTCCTCCCCTTCCTATGGATGTACTTCCAAGCTTGCATAATCTGTTTCTTGAGCTCTGGTTCTTCGTCATCCTTAAAGAAAATTCCTTCCACTTCAACACTCTTAGGTTTGTCCTTCAACGGATACCCGAGTTGGCGGCGAGCCAAAACTGGATTATAGCTGATTCCTCCCTTAGTGCCAAGAAGAGGCACATTAGCAAAATCACCACAGCTATCAATAATCAATGCTCCATCATAAACACGATTGTACCAACTAATGTCAGAGTGGGTAAGAGACATGATCCTTTGTGACCACCACAAACCATCCTTAAGGTTCCAAAATGAAGATGACTTAGGCAAGTGCGAAATAAACCACTCATATAGCAATGATGCACAACAAGTAATCATCCCTCCCTTATGGTGATTCCTCAGATGGATGGAATGATAAGTGTCTCCGAGCAAAGTAGGGACCGGGTTCTTCTTCAGAAAGATCTTGATGGCGTTCAAGTCGACAAAGTCTTCAAAGTTTGGGAAAAGCAGCACTCCATATATCAGCAGAATAAAAGTCGCCTCAAAAGCTTTCATATCCTTCACATCAACAAAATTCTTGGCCTTTTCTATCAGAAACTTTGTAGGGAATCCAAAAACCTTTCCTTTGTAGGTCATATTTGCCTTGACCTCAGGAACACTCAAATATGTCGCCTTTGCAATCTCCGCTTCTTCAGGGTCCTTCTCTAGAATAGGGAATGGAAACTCGTCCTTAACACGTGATCCCACCAGAACTGAATATTCTTCCAAAGTAGGTGCCAATTGGTAATCAGGGAACGTAAAACAGTGGTAGATAGGATCATAAAACTGGAGCATCACAGAGAGCAACCTTCCATCCCAATCAGTCTTAAGCAAAGCTAAAAGTCTCCTATGCTTCTCCATGAAGGCTTCTTGATCCAGAACCAAATCTCTTAATTTCCTTAGGTCTTCAAGTTTGGGAATTTTGAATGTGTACTTGACAGTCTTTCTTCTTCCAAAGTCCATGATGATACCTATGATATTTGCAAAGATAGAGTTTCTGAGTTCCTTGAATAAATGGGTAAAAATGATGCTTCATGATGCGTGAATGCAACAAACACAAACAAGGCTTAGGTTCAAAGCTTGCATGAGGTCAAAGGTTCAACCCTCCCAAAAGGTATGTACTATGGGTTTATTTGTACCTGTACAACGGGTTCTAAAAGTTCCCAGAATCACTGTCCCATCTTTCGGATATTACCGACTTCCCAACTCGACTTGGTAATCAGTAATATTCTCAAGAGAGTCTCATCCGAGTGCAGTATCGCGTATCAACTATTTTGGATTTGCACCCTCATAGTCATCGCACTACATCCCTAAAAAGGCCAAGTGGGGGTAAATGTTCTAAGGTCCTCAGCATTAATGGCTCTCAAGTCGAATATAGTAATGTTTTCACGACTGAACTCGATCAACAAAACTACATCCGAGGAGGCCTCCGCTGAGTGGTGGTGTCTCAAGTCAACTTGGTCGGGACTCAACTCCCTACAAGCCTTCTTGAATATACCACCGTCCTAACTTATTTGCACTCAAGTCTGGGTTAGGACTTATCTCACCACACATGGAACACCCAACAAAAATCCAAAATAATAACAAGCAATACAACAACAAATATACAAATATACAAGGTGGGCTTAACCCTCAAAAATAGTGTCCCCAGTGAAGTCGCCATTTCTGTCGCGGTGAGAATCGGATACCAAGCTATTAAGTGAGCTTGAATCGCAAAACATTTATGTTCACCACCGACTTTAATTTAATCCAAAGGGAAAAGGGAAAAAGATCGTAAAAACCCTAAATGAGGAGAAACTAGGTTCGGGGGTTGATTATACTTAGGGAAGGTATTAGCATCCTAAGCATCCGCAGTATCCTACGGGAACCTCTTGTTAATATTTGTATTATTGTTGTTTATTGCTTGCTAAAATTATGGGAACCTAAGGTTTTATTTCTAATGGTGCTCGCACAACATCGCATCGATGCCTACGTATCGGGTATAGAATCAGAGCACTCGTAGTTCTCCTAAGGATTAACGAACACTTGGTTACGCTCAAGGTTCGCGGGGGAAGGTAAGTGTTATGGCAAATACTCACGTGACTTTAGCAAAGTCACAAAAAGTTGTAAAATAAAAAGTCCTAATGGTTAAGGTTGAAAAGGAACTAGGGATGGCTAAACTTCCTATGACATTGAGTCAACTGCAGGAGTTCTTTCCCTTTTGGATTTAAAAGCATAAACGAAAGTAACTGAGGGTGCAAGCTCCTAAGACTAGGCAAAGGCTGCTACTTGCAAAAATAAATGGATAAAATAAATGGAAAATGCAAAGAAAAAAGGCTCAGTAACCGGGCTATGACTCGATATATGGATCGAGAATGCGGGGGTGGAAGACAAGCGTGGTGCGTCAATTTGCTTAAGTTAGAAAGCTGTAAGGTGTAAAGACTGTGCAGATGGCGATCGTAGAACGACCGACTTACGTGTGTGAGTGAAGTGTATATGAACTCGACTTGGCGTTGGACCAAAGATTATTATCTTGAAAATTAAAGTTAATATGGTGAGCGCTTCATGTTTTATCTTTACAGGTATATGATCATGATGTGAAATATAAACATAGTATGCACACAACTGAGACATCGGACAATTAAATTAGGACTCTCACTAAGGGGTCTAAAACTAAGTTAAACAAACTCTGTCTTGAACGAAGAAGAATTAGACAATTTTTGGATTTTTATAAAAATGATTAATTAAGTATGTGTACTAGAAATAAGATGGAAAAGAATTGAATTTGAAATATTTTTGTTGTATATTTTTTTTTATATATAAATCTAACTATAAAAATAAAATTAGAAAAGAAAATTTTTTTTAAAAGTTTTTGTAATATTTATTTTTCTAACTAAGTATAGTAATAAAATAGAAAAGCAAATTTTGAAAATGAAAGTTTTTTTTATATTATTTATTTTATATGTATAAGTATATAACTAAATATAATAAAAGTAGAAAAGAAAATTTTGAAATTAAAAGTTTATTTATTTATTTGTATGATAATTTAACTAAGTATTTAATAATAATAAAAAAAAAACCTAATAAAGATTAATTAATATTAAAGATAAAGAAAAAATTAAATTATGAAAATAAAATTTTTAGATTTTTTTAAAAGAGAACAGAAAAAGAAAAAGGGCTGATTAATAAATCAGGGGGGGTATGAAAAAAGGATGACCCAGGTGGATAATTTCAAAAGCCCAATGGGTGACACCGGAGGCGGTGCATGAGCAAAAACGCAGGTGTGAACATGAATCCATGGCCTTGGGCCCGAAAATAACTCTCAATACTTGTTGGGTGTGTGTAGTAAATAGGAGGTGCATTCCATGGCTGCAAAAACTATAGGCCCTATCCAATTTCAACAGCTGAGAAACCCCAAAATTGAGAAACAAACAAAAAAACAACAGGGAGCAACCAAAACACGATCCGGTCTTCTCCCCAACGACGCCCTTCTCGTGCAACCTCTCTAATCACGCTCAAACTCACAGTCCTCTCTGATCAAAGCTCACTCTCCGTCTCTCTCACAGTGATGATTTGGCGACGGATTAACGGTGGTGTTTGGGCATTTTCGCGATCCAGAGGAGATGGAAGTTCGCGTTTGGAGGATTGGGGTTTGCTCGCGGCGGCTCGAAGAGGAAAAAGGGTTCGTCCGCTCTGTTTCAGTGGTTTTTCGCTCAAATCGTTCTCATCTCACCCTCTGTACGCTCTGCAATTTTTGCTCGGTTTCGGCGATGGTTCGAAGGTTTTTTTCACAGTGATTTCGTGGTTCTGAACTGAGATTAGTTTTGGTTTCGTTTCGGTTTTGAAGTGGTAGAGGGTTGTCTTGCCGTTTGTGTTTGGTCCGTTGGATTCCGGAAGGAGGATGGTGGCTGGTGGGCGGTGTCAGGTTTCACGGTGGGTTTTGGTTCACGGTTAGTTCTCACTGCGGTTCTGCTCTCGGTGAAGGTTTGGAATCGATTGCTTTTGTGTTCGGTTTTGGTCTGTTTCGTTTCAGAAATTCAGTTTTGTTCAAATTTGTTTCTGGATTTTTACTTCATCTTTTCTGGGTTGTGCTGTTTTTTGAAAGGTTGAAGAGAATTAGTGGTTGTGAGGGTCAGATGCGTTGGTGGAGTTTTGGCGGATGGGTGCTGGATTTCGCACAGAGGGGTTTTCAAAGGCGGATGAAGGGGTCAGGTTTCACGGTTTTGTCTCAGTTTGTGCGTGTTGGTGTTGTGTTGAGTTTGTGATTTTTGAAGGTGGTTTAGTGTTGATTGTTAATGAAGGGTGAAGTTTAGTGAAGGTTTATGTTGTAATGATTTGAAGAAGAAGGTTAAGGGTGGTGGCTATGGGTTTTTGGTTGTATGAGTATATAATATGTTGGAAAGTAATGAAAGTTTTGTGTGGGTTACATCTGATGAGAGGTAAGTTGTTTGGCTTGCCAATGGTGATAGTGTTTTATTGGTTTTTGGTTTAATAGAGATGATAATGGTTAAAGGTTTCATGATGCAGGAGAAAGAGCGACAGACAGTATGAGTTTGAGAAGACTTCGAAAAAGATAGAGCTCCCCTCAAGAAGTGGTTCCCTCTGTTTTTTGTAGAAGTTTTTGAAAGGTTCTGCTGATTCACGATTTACTGAGGTGAGTTTGATTTGGAGTTTCATGAGCGGTGATGATGCGGTAGATTGAAGCCTTGGTTTGACGGTGGCTGGTTTGTGGATTTTGGTAAGTTGTGTTTTTGTTTTCAGTTTTGGTTCTCTGTGTCTGGTTTGTAGTTGTCAATGGCTTGTTCGAGGCTTGATTATGTTGTGTTCAGTGATGAGTTTTGAGTTCGGTGATGGACAGGTGATGAATGGATTGAGGGTTTCACGGTGGGTGTTGAGGCTGGGTTTTCTTTGGTTTGTTTTGAAGAGGAGCGAAGAAGTTTAAGGTGAGTATCCAGTTTCTTGTATTTGTGATTAGGGATGGTAGTGATGGCTCTGGTTTCTGTTTGGGTTTATAGTTTTGTTTTTGGATTTCGGAAGGTCACAGGTTGGTTTGTTCTCTTTTCAAATTCTGGAAAAAAAGTTATTTGGGTAGGGTTTTGGAACGGCTATTTGTTTGGATTTTTTACGGTTTCAATGGTGTTTCGGTGGATTTTGGGGTTGTGTTGGAAAGGGGACAGATTTGAAAAGGAGTGGCGGTGAAGATTTGGTTCAGTTTTTGTTTCTTTTCTGATTTTTGTTGCTTCCGTTGGCAGGTAGTCTGATGAAAATGGAAGGAAAGTTTGCCGGATTTATGGTTGGAGGTGATGGCTTACGGAACGGTGAGATGGAAAGGGTGATGGTATGTTATAGTCCTTACTGTTAAAAAAAGTGGCTGTGATGGTAAACATTGTAAACAAAAATGGTTTTAAGATTTCTCTTTTTTTTGAAGTTTTTTAGTATTAAGTTGCTTTGTGAATGCAGGTTGGAAATAAAGCTGAGAAGAAAACTAAATATGTACAAATGCTGGAAAAAAAAGGTGAAGAAAAAAAAAAATATTACCGGCCCGAACGTTATCGGGGTGAAGAATCCGCGGTTGTAAGTCTACTATTCCTTGTATTGTTGCTGAATTTTTCGCTTCCTCCTTTCTTCCTCCTCTTCTTTTTGGTTTTTTGAATGGACGAAAGTTTGTGAAAGAAAATGATTTGAGGGTTTATTTTTTGTGAGTTTGAGGGCTGGTTTACAGTGAGTTTGAGGGCTGTTTGAGTTGTAATTAGAGGGCTGTCTCTGTGATTTTCTTGAGGGCTGGATTTTTGTGGCTGAGGGCTGTTTTGATGTAGTATTGATGCTGAAATTTTTGTAATTTGTGTGTTGTTTTGGAACTGCCTTCAGTGTGTTTTTGTGCTGTTGAATTTTGATATAACAGTGTGTTTTATGCTTGTAGGTGAAGGGTTTCAAAAGAGGGACAAGGTCTGAATTTTGCAGCTGTGGGTGGAGTAGTGGAGCAGGGGTGTTGGCTGCTGCAGGCCTGAGTTTTGGGGGCTGTTTTAGAGCTGTTGAAATTGTATTTTTGTGCTGAATTTTGAATTTGGGACAGGCTGAATTTGTATTCTAGTGCTGAATTTTTTTATACAATTTTCTTTCTTTTTTTTTCTATCATATATGTAATTGTAACAAAACAAATATTATGGAATAAATTTGATTATTTACATTATAATTTGAAATTGAAACTTGAAAAGAGAACTCTAAATTAGAATCTAAATGAAAAACTTAAATTAGAAATGAATTAAAAAGAAATAAACTTAAAAAAATGAAAATAACTCATAAACTTAAATAAATAACTTGGAATTAAAATTAATTTAGAACTTGAGAAATAAATTGGAATTTAGAAAATAAAAATGTGGATATGAATTAAAATGGAATAAATGGTTAAAAATTAAAATTTGAATTAGAAGTGAATAAAAGAGGAATTAAACTTAAAATTGAAATAACTTAGAAACTTAAATAATTGAAATTAATAATTAACTTTAGAATTTGAGAAATGAGTTTGGAATTTAGAAAATAAAAAATGAATTGAAATTGACATTAGATTTAGAAATAACAACTTGAAAAAATGGAATAAAATTAAAAATTGAAGAATAGGAAATAAATTCAAAAATAGAACTTGAAAATGAAATAAAAATTAATTTAAAAATGCGAACTTGAAAATGAAAAGAAACAACAAATAAATTTAGAAAAAAATTGAAAATTGAGCTAAAGGTTAGAAATTGAAATTAAAATAAAATCTTAACATAGGAACTTACAAATAGAAACGAAAATGGAAATTAAAAATTAAAAAAAATACGAAAATGAATTAAAAAGTCATAAATAAATTAAATTAAAATGGAAGCTAGAAAATGAGAAGAAAACAAACAGAAAATAAATCGGGAAAAAATCCCTGCTAAATGCGATGAATGTATGATTATGATATGAGCGATTAGGGGTAAAATTTGGGGTGTGACATATAGCATGTCTGGGCAAGAGCAACAATCGAATGTTCCCTGAATTTGAAGCTTGGATAAAGAAGGAGGTTCAAGCGGCTCTAGTCCCTTTCTCTGCACCGTTACCACCACCTACTACGGTGCCTTTGGAGGAATATCAGAAGTTAAAGGCTTTGGTCAGACATCTTAGGGTTGAAAATCAAGAGGCTCTTAATTCTTGTCAAAAACTGATGATCCAGAACCGTCAGTTAGAAGATAGAGTTGTGCAAGCCGAGGAAATAGTTCGCCTTAAGCAGAAGGACTTTAAAGATAGAGAGCTCTACTTCCGAAAAAAAGGGTTAGTTGAGACTCACAAGACTGCCCAACGCCGAAGAGAGAAGAAAGATCTGAGTGAAGCCAATGAAGCTGTTACCTTATGGCAGGAGAAATGGGACGACAATTTGAAGAAGCAAAAGGAGTTAATCGCCAAGCACAAGCAGGAAATCAAAAGTCTTCAGGATTCTTTGGATGGGCAGAAAGAACTCCTCAGGAAGGCTTATCATCAAGAGAAGGGCCGTCTCCAATGCTTAGCGGAAAGTCAACAAGCATTGAAGGAAGCTCAAAAGGAAATTGAAGACTTGAAGTTGAAAGCTGATGTGAAGAGATCGAAGGCCGAGTCGAGTCAAAGCAAGGAGAATGAGACAGCATTCCTACAACAGATTAAGGAGTTACACGCTTCTTCTGATACGAGGGACCTCCTCATCCAGAGACTCATCCAGGAGCCTGGTCATCCAGATGTAGTTCAGCTGTTCCAGAACGTCAAACGCCTTAGCTGGAGATTGCAAGATATAGAGTTCCCTAGGGTTTAATTTCATGTTATTGTACTTGGATTACCCACAGGCTTGTTGTGGGATTCCTTATATTTGATGTACTTTTGTTGTTATTGTGATTGGCACCCTTCGGGGACTTTGTATTTTCAAACTCCAGTTTATATGATTTGGTTTGTTCTGAATTTCTTGTTCGTTATTTGTTGCACCGACACGGGGTAATGAGCACTGATTCTCCACAGCCGTCATTATATTTGAATATTACTTGGGTCTTCTTCCCAATTCTTATCTTCTTAATGCCAGGACCGGACACGGGAAAAGTCTCGGGAATAAAAGGAACACATTGCATTGCATACGCATCATTTGCATTTTGTCTTTGTCTTTGCAGGTTTTTC
This sequence comes from Lathyrus aphaca, assembly GCA_963966055.1. Taxonomy (NCBI): domain Eukaryota; kingdom Viridiplantae; phylum Streptophyta; class Magnoliopsida; order Fabales; family Fabaceae; genus Lathyrus; species Lathyrus aphaca. The sequence goes on from OZ014521.1 coordinate 64,182,657, forward strand.
TACGGGATGTTTAATTTATCTGTGTTCAACAGGCAAAGATTGCGAGAGCCGCCAAGACCCGGTACCTCCGACAAGATATCCCTCATCGGTACGCGACCCGCAGCAATCAAAGAACAACAATGGACGCCATGCAGACAGAGCTCAATGAAGTCCGTACCAAGATGGCAGAATTTATGACCCTGATGCAAGGGATGGCCCAGGGGCAACAAGAGCTGAGAAATGCAATTCAAGGGTTAACTCCTCCTAATACTAATGCTCAGGCAACCACTTCCGGCGGGCTAGGGGCTCCTCCCAACACCAACAACGGCCCAGGTGGACCTCATGTTCCAGATCCAGCTATGGCAACGTTCGTTCCTGTGCACGACAGGCAGGAGGACCAATTCCAGTATTTCAATAATGATATGGGTTTCGGCGGTGATGGAAATCTTAATGACTTCTTGGTGCTTGCGGAGAAGGTCAAGGCCCTCGAGTGCAAAGACACTTTGGGGATTGACGTGTCAGACATGGGTTTAGTGCCTGGGGTGGTCATTCCACACAAGTTCAGACCACCAGCATTTGATAAATACAACGGCAGCTCCTGCCCGAAAACTCACCTACAGGCCTTCTACCGGAAGATCGCGGCCCACACGCGAGACGAAAAACTCTGGATGTACTACTTCCAGGATAGTCTCTCAGGAGGGTCCTTGGAGTGGTACATGAAGCTGGAGAGGAGCTCTATCAGAAGCTGGAAGGATTTGGGAGAAGCCTTCCTCAGGCAATATCAGTACAACATTAACATGGCACCCAGCCGCACTCAGCTTCAGAGCTTGACGCAGAGGAGCTCGGAGAGCTTTAAAGATTATGCACAGAGGTGGCGTGAGGTAGCCGCCCGAGTGCAACCACCTTTATTGGAGAGAGAGAGATGGTCGACCTTTTCCTGAATACCCTCCCAGGGCATTTCATGGAAAGATTGGCTGGTTGTTCCTCAAGTGGTTTCTCGGACATTATCTTGACTGGAGAAAGAATTGAAAGCTGGCTCAAGCAGGGGAAAATTCAGAATGGAGGCGCTTCGGTGTCTGGTATCAAGAAACCCTTTGTGAAAAGGAGGGAAGGAGAAACAGGTGCAGTATACGCACATAGGGGAATGATTAACCAAGGATATTATCAGCAAGTGGCCCCTGTCACTATTTCAACTCCGCCCGTTCAACAACAGGTCCAGCCTCCACAGCCGCAGCGCTCACAAGGGTATCAACCAAGAGCCCCTCGTCCATACTACCCTCAGAGGCCGAAGGATAGACATATTGAAGCTCCACCAATGTCTTACTCCCAACTTTTGAAGAATCTCCTACAGCTTCAAATGATTAAGCTCCGAACCTTGCAACCTCCGAAGCCAGGCCAAATTCCTGAGGGTTATGACTTAAATGCTAGATGCGAATTTCATTCCGGAGCTCCCGGCCATAGTACTGAGAATTGTAAAGCATTGAAGTATGTTGTTCAGGACTTATTGGATACTAAAGCGATCAATTTTGCTCTTTCTCCTAATGTGCTTCAGAACCCCATGCCTCCTCACAGGGGTACAGTTGGGGCAATTGATGAAGGGGAGAACTTGAATTTGGTGGATGATGTTGATGACTTGCAGACTTCATTGGTTGATGTCAAGGTTTGCTTGTTGAAGAAAGGTATCTTCCCTGGATGCGAGGAAGATTGTCCGGAATGTGCTGAAGCTACCAACGGTTGTAAACGGTTGAAGGCCGAAATCCAAGGTATGATTGACGAAGGGGTACTGCAGTTTGACAAGATTGTAAAAGAAAGTGAAGTCTCCACAGTAAATATCTTTTATGACCCATCTCAAGTTCCTTCACGGGCCAGAGCGGCACCAATAACTATTACCACTGCTGGACCCATAATGTACCAAAGTGACAGAGCTGTTCCTTGGAATTATGGTGGTGAAGTGTATTGCAACGGCCAGAGGCAAGAGTTGGCCACGACTAGTATAACCCCAGCTCAAGTAGAAAATGTTGGAGTAGGGGGTTTTACTAGAAGCGGAAGGTTGTTTGCGCCTGAAACACTGAGAAACAATGTGATACCACCCAGAGACACTGCCGAAGCCCAAGCTAGAGCCAGAGGGAAGCAATCGGTAGTTGTCAATGATCCAAAGCCATCAACTGATCCAGACCTCACCTTTGATAAAGAAGCCGAAGAATTCCTGAGGATCATCAAGAAGAGTGACTACAAGATCGTGGACCATCTGCAACAGACGCCGTCGAAGATCTCCATATTGTCCTTGCTAATGTGTTCTGACTCTCACAGGAAAGCTCTCTTAAATATTCTGAACAAGGCATACGTGCCTCAGGATATTTCTGTAAATCAGTTAGAAGCAGTGGTGTCCAGCGTTAATGCCAGTCATGGATTGGGTTTCACAGACTTGGATTTGACTTCTGACGGGCGTGCTCATAATCGGGCATTGCATATATCTCTGGAATGTAAGGGTGCAGTACTCTCCCATGTGTTGGTAGATACTGGATCATCTTTGAACGTCTTGCCCAAGAAAGCACTGATGAAGTTGGACTATGACGGAGTGGTTCTAAAGCCCAGTGACCTAGTAGTTCGAGCATTTGATGGGTCGAGAAGATCAGTGTTTGGAGAGGTGGAGTTACCTATCAAGGTAGGTCCACAAGTCTTCAATACCACGTTCTACGTGATGGATATCCAACCTGCATATAGCTGTTTACTCGGAAGACCTTGGATACATTCGGCAGGAGCGGTATCGTCTACACTCCATCAGAAGCTAAAGTTTGTCTGGGAGGGTCAAATTGTGACTGTCAGTGGGGAAGAAGATATCTTTGTTAGTCATCTAGCTTCATTCAAATACGTGGAGATGGATGGCGAAATAGTCGAGACCCCATGTCAGGCTTTTGAGCCCTTGAAGTCTGAGCAAGCATCCGCAGTAGCAACTTCTCCTGAAGTACCGAAGAAGGGGGTTTCCATAGCCTCCTATAAACAAGCGCTTGAATTGGTAGAATCTGGAATACGAGAAGGCTGGGGCAGTCCGGTAGAAGTGCCAGAGAAGAAAGACATGTTCGGGATTGGCTATCACCCTGGAAGATCTTCGTCTGAACCAAGTGCTAAAGGTTGTCAAAGCCCGGTCACTTTCACAAGTGCGGGAGTGGTAGACTACGAAAACATCATTGATGTGCAAGATGAAGCTGTCGATAGTGATTGTGACCTAGATGAATGGATCAGGCCTGCCGCTCCATGAACTCAGCTAAGCAACTGGACATCAGAAAGGCTTATTTCGGTCACCTCTTTCGAAGAGTAATAATGTTTTGTTTCTATTTTTCCTGTATTAAAGCACTATGTCTTGCCCGAGGCATAGTGGCTCTTTGTAAGGGTTCATTTGTTCATTAACACAATCATAAATAAAATTGACGTTTCACATTCATTCATGTTGTTCTCTGTCTTTCGTTTTTCAAAAAGAAAGAAAAGTTTTAAAATGGAAATGTTTCTCATTTTCTCAAGTTGTTGCTAAAGCCTTGCATGAATCATCATTCATGCAGGTGCTCGTCACCGGATCTTATCAATGACGACCCTGTTATGGCTGAGTATGACTTCGACAATCCAATTTATCAAGCCGATGAGGAAGGTGAAGAGGATTGCGATTTACCCGAAGAATTGGCCAGACTGCTTAAACAGGAGGAGAAGATGATTCAGCCGCACGAAGAAGATGTCGAAGTAATAAACCTGGGTACTGAAGAAGACAAGAAAGAAGTCAAGATCGGAGCTGCATTAGAAGAATCTGTCAAGACTCGTTTGATGGATATGCTTCGAGAATACGTTGACGTCTTCGCATGGTCCTACCAAGATATGTCTGGTTTAGACACTGACATTGTGGTACACAAGCTACCTCTCAGAGCAGATTGTCCTCCGGTAAAGCAGAAGTTGAGGCGCACGCGTCCAAACATGGCAATTAAAATAAAAGAAGAAGTGCAAAATCAGTTTGATGTTGGCTTCTTGGCCGTGACCAGTTATCCTCCGTGGGTTGCTAACATTGTGTCGGTTCCCAAGAAAGATGGCAAAGTCAGGATGTGTGTGGACTACAGGGATTTGAATAGGGCTAGCCCCAAAGATGATTTCCCTCTACCTCACATAGATGTACTTGTCGATAATACTGCTCAGTTTTCCGTGTTCTCCTTCATGGACGGATTCTCAGGCTATAATCAGATCAAGATGGCTCCCGAGGACATGGAAAAGACAACTTTCATCACTCCTTGGGGCACTTTTTGTTACAAGGTCATGCCATTTGGTTTAAAGAATGCAGGAGCTACCTATCAACGAGCAATGGTGACGTTGTTTCACGACATGATCCATCATGAAATTGAGGTTTATGTTGATGACATGATAGCAAAGTCCCAGACAGAGGAAGAGCACTTGGTCAACCTAGCAAAATTGTTTGATAGGCTTCGAAAGTTCAGATTGAGGTTGAATCCGAATAAGTGTACCTTCGGGGTTCGTTCTGGCAAATTACTCGGCTTCATTGTTAGTGAACGAGGGATTGAGGTTGATCCAGCCAAGGTGAAAGCCATCCAAGAAATGCCTGAGCCAAAGACTGAAAAGCAAGTGTGTGGCTTCTTAGGGAGGCTAAACTACATTGCACGGTTTATTTCTCACCTGACGGCCACGTGCGAGCCCATCTTCAAGCTTCTGAGGAAGAATCAGGCCATTAAATGGAACGAAGACTGTCAGCAAGCCTTTGACCGAATCAAAGAATACTTGTTAGAACCACCAATTCTTATGCCTCCAGTGCCAGGGAGACCTCTGATTATGTATCTTACTGTGCTTGAAGGATCGATGGGATGTGTGCTGGGTCAGCAGGACGAGTCTGGTCGAAAAGAGCACGCCATTTATTACCTTAGCAAAAAGTTTACCGATTGTGAGACACGATACTCACTACTCGAGAAAACTTGCTGCGCTTTGGCATGGGTTGCTCGCCGACTAAGACAGTACATGCTGACTCACACTACTCTCTTAATTTCCAAGATGGATCCTGTGAAATACATCTTTGAGAAGCCGGCTTTGACAGGAAGAGTGGCCCGTTGGCAGATGATACTCACGGAGTATGACATACAGTACACTTCACAAAAAGCGATCAAGGGGAGTGTGTTGTCAGAATACTTGGCCCAGCAGCCGATCGATGATTATCAACCCATGAGGTTTGAGTTTCCGGATGAGGACATCATGTTCCTCAAGTCGAAAGACTATGAAGAACCACTTCCGGAGGAGGGGCCCGACCCCGAATCCAGATGGAAGTTGATGTTTGACGGGGTTGTAAACATGAATGGGAGTGGAGTAGGTGTTGTTATTATCTCGCCAGAAGGGGTCCACACACCTTTAGCCGCTCGGTTGACCTTCGAGTGCACTAACAATGAGGCAGAGTATGAAGCTTGTATCATGGGGATCGAAGAGGCAATAGACTTGCGAGTCAAGAACCTTGAGATCTTCGGAGATTCTGCTTTGGTGGTAAATCAAGTCAATGGCAAATGGCTAGTTCATCAAGCTCGTTTGATTCCTTACAGAGATTATGTCAGGAGGCTGTTAACTTTCTTTACCAAAGTCAAGTTGAGCTATGTTCCTAGAGATGAAAACCAGTTCGTCGATGCTCTCGCAACTTTGTCGTCCATGATTAAAGTTTGTCGAGAGAATTTCGTGCCTCGAATTTCGATCTCCCGGCTTGAAAGACCTGCTTATGTCTTTGCAGTTGGTGATGGTGAAGATAACAAGCCTTGGTACCACGACATCAAACAATTCCTGAAGGCTCAAGAATACCCGACTGGGGCATCTAGTAAGGATAAGAAGACCCTTAGAAGACTGGCAGGAAGTTTCTTCTTGAATTAAGATGGTATGTTGTACAAACGGAACTTCGACATGGTGCTGCTCAGATGCGTGGATAGACACGAAGCAGACCTGTTAATGCAGGAGGTTCACGAAGGCTCCTTCGGTACCCATGCTGGAGGACATGCCATGGCCAAGAAATTATTGAGATTGGGATACTATTGGATTACCATGGAAGCTGATTGTTGTAAATACTCCCGTAAATGCCATAAGTGTCAACTTTATGCCGACAAGGTCCATGTGCCTCTGAATCCGTTGAGTGTCATGTCTTCACCATGGCCGTTCGCTATGTGGGGCATCGATATGATTGGAAAGATTGAGCCAACAGCTTCTAATGGGCATCGCTTCATCCTAGTCGTTATTGATTATTTCACAAAGTGGGTTGAAGCGGCATCCTACACCAATGTTACTAAACAAGTGGTTGCTCGATTTATTAAGCGAGACATCATCTGCCGGTACGGAGTCCCTGAAAGGATCATTACTGATAATGGTTCTAATCTCAACAACAAGATGATGGCTGACTTGTGTCAAGACTTCAAAATAGAACACCACAACTCTTCTCCATATCGTCCGAAGATGAATGGCGCCGTCGAGGCGGCTAATAAAAACATCAAGAAGATTGTGTAGAAGATGGTTGTGACGTACAAAGACTGGCACGAGATGTTACCATTCGCGTTGCATGGGTACAGGACATCAGTACACACTTCAACTGGGGCAACTCCATTCTCATTGGTGTATGGTATGGAGGCAGTCTTACCAATCGAAGTGGAAATCCCCTCGTTGAGGTTGATGATGGACATCAAGCTAGATGAAGCTGAGTGGCTCCGATCCAGGTATAATCAATTGAGCCTCATTGAAGAGAAGCGTCTAGCAGCTGTATGCCATGGACAGTTGTATCAGCGACGAATGAAGCAGGCTTTTGACAAGAAGGTGCGACCACAGAGGTACACGCCAGGAGATTTAGTGTTGAAAAGGATTCTTCCTCCTCTCAACGATCACAGGGGAAAGTGGACACCCAACTATGAAGGACCTTTCGTGGTTAAAAAGGTCTTCTCAGGCGGAGCCTTAATGCTGACAACCATGGACGGAGAAGACTTTCAATCCCCTGTCAACGCAGACGCAGTAAGAAAATACTTCGTGTAAAAAGGACCCGCTGGATAAAAACAGAATAATAATCCAGGCAAGAATGGGCATCCCGGCGAGCCAAAAACAGAATAAAAGGCTCGGGCAAAAGTTAGGGAAATCTTGAAAAAAAATGTACACCCGCTGAGTTGAAAAGCCACATCGGACAACTCAGGCAAAAAAGGGTATCCCGGTGGATTGAAAACCTGAAAGGGCGATCCACGCAAAAGAGGGATTCACATGAACGACTGCGATCTGCGAGATCCATGACCTACCTACAGTTGAGGCTATCCTAAGGGTTGAAGATCAGTTCACTTACTTTTTCTCAAGAGGCAGAGTGAGCGGAGCGTCGTGAAGACATACGAGTCATAACTGGGTTGAGACTTGATAAGATTCACTTCTCACATTGCCAATAGGATAGATTTTTTTTCTTTTTAGTTGTTCCCTCATTCTAGGGAACTGCTTCCTTTGTATTGCCTATTCAGGGCCACCTTTCCAAATCAATAAGAATTCAACTTCAGTCAATTGACCATTTTGCTTCTTTGTTTTTGCCTTTTTTCATCTAGCATTGATTGATTGTGAAAACGTCTAGCAAATGGTAACTTGCATTGTGTTATGAACATTTGAATGTTTTCTAACTCGTGCAGGAGAATAGAAACATTTAATACAAATCTGAAAGGGTGTCGAGATGCCCAGACAATGATTCGTGCTATGAGCCTGGGGCAAGCGGGTCCCAAACTAACTCTCTATGTTGCAGGTACTATCGATTGTGTTCATGCAGGTACAAGTACTGGTGTGTTAATAAAGCTAACAACTATTATCCAGGAGGGGCATCCCCTTTTTGTTTGAACAGAAACAGGTATCTCCCAGGGTGTTTCCAATCATCCCCAGCCATGTGAAAGTTGAAATTTCACCCAGCAAGGTAGCAGAGAGTGGGTGTCGTCCCCAAGCAGAAGTCTCCTTTCAGACAGGGGCAATTCTCAACAGTATAAGGAGTGTTTTGCCTCCCCAGCAGTTGCTTCCTCAGCAGTGTCATGCCTTTGGTTCCCAGCCAAGTCAGGAAGTCCTCACTTCCCCACCAGAGTTCAAGAAGGGTCCATCTCCAGCCGGGTCTTGGCACTCCGATCTCAAAGTCCAATTTATTTTTGGCAGTGGCGACTTTTCGGAGCCGGTGTATTATTAACAGCATTCCCCGCAGAGTTGTTTCTTCCTCATCAGGATGAACCAGATCAATGCAGTGATCATCGTTTCTCCCCAGCCAAGTTATCTGGGATACCTGCATTCTCCTTATCAGGAGATCTCCTTGCATTTGCATATGTATAATCATCATCACATTTGCATCCTCCAAAGCGTAGCATTTCCATCATCATGGAGCATTACGCCATAAATTCAAACATATGCATACCAGCATGGGCCAGTTTTGAGGTATATTACATAAGACCCGTTACATCTCCAATCAGATTGAAGTGTTACCCACAGAATGCAACTTCGTTTCCCAGGGTGGTTACTTCTACCAAGTCTTGTTGTTATCCCCAGTCGAGAATTGTTTCAGTACAACAGTCTCATTTTTTCGCGTCTCCGTTTCAGTACAACGGTTGCGTCTTGGGCTCTCGTTTAAGTACAACTATCCCGTTCCTTTCGAGTCTCTATTTAAGTACAATGGTCTCGTCTTTGAGTCTTGTTTCAGTACAACATTCTCATTTTTTCGCGTCTCCGTTTCAGTACAACGGTTGCGTCTTGGGCTCTCGTTTAAGTACAACGATCCTGTTCCTTTCGAGTCTCCATTTAAGTACAATGGTCTCGTCTTTGAGTCTTGTTTCAGTACAACATTCTCATTTTTCGCGTCTCCATTTCAGTACAACGGTTGCATCTTGGGCTCTCGTTTAAGTACAACGATCCCGTTCCTTTCGAGTCTCCATTTAAGTACAATGGCCTCGTCTTTGAGTCTTGTTTCAATACAACAGTCTCATTTTTTTCGCGTCTCCGTTTCAGTACAACGGTCGCGTCTTGGGCTCTCGTTTAAGTACAACGATCCCATTCCTTTCGAGTCTCCATTTAAGTACAATGGTCTCGTATTTGAGTCTTGTTTCAGTACAACAGTCTCATTTTTTCGCGTCTCCGTTTCAGTACAACGGTCGCGTCTTGGGCTCTCGTTTAAGTACAACGATCCTGTTTCTTTCGAGTCTCCATTTAAGTACAATGGTCTCGTCTTAGTGCGAAGATAATGGATCGGTTGATACCATCTCCGTGTTAGATCGGTTGATCTTATTTGAGTCGCAAATCGGTTGATGTTGCGTTAAGTCCTGTTTCGATAACAGGCATCTTCCGTGGCTTGGTCTTGCCCAGTAGTCGCGTGTGTTTTCTTTATGGCTTGGTCCTGCCCAGCAGTCATATTGATTGGAGTGCCATTCCGCTAATGGTTTTGTTAAGCCCTGTTACGCCAACGGGCATCCTCGGTGTGGCTTGGATTCTCTCAGCAGTCGCAGTGATTACATTGATTCTATTCCACCTGGTTCTATTCCCGTTACCTATTCAGAGGTCAAAACAAAAATAAATAAATAAACGGGCAGATGGCATTTTCATTACCCTCAGTGTGCAAATTTTCAGGTTTTATTCGGGTATTCAATCACTCCATACCTTGAACGTCTAAAAGTTGTTGCCATTATTCATTCAAGTCTGCAGATGATTGAATAGGGGCAACTGTAATACCTCAAAATTTGCCCTCATATTTATTCCCTCTACTGGCGTATCATTTCGCATTCATCTGCATTTCTCATCAGTTCATTAATATCATAATAAGTGCATTTCATGGATTTCTGAGGCATGTGATTCAGGCTCTTCGAATCCAGGGTTTCGTTCCTTATCTGTATCTGCCAGGGTTGGAAATGGGGAAGAATATTCACTGGACAACGATTCCACTTCAAACGCAGTTGTTCAGTTATGTTTCGATCCGGATAGGAGCTTGACTTAATTTTGGTCAAACTATCAAAAGATTGCTGCAATCGCAAGATTATCTTGGACCTCTGGACCATTTCTTAGACATTGCATATTCAAAGATCGTGTTGTAGTGTGCTGAGATTCATCAATTTAGCGAACAGTGTTGGGTGTGAAGTTTGGTTCGAATCCTCAGCTTATCAGTGATTCATCTGGATTTGAATGGTCTTGACTTTATTTAACCAATTCAAGTTGTCGTGCATGAGATGAAATTTGGGTTATCACTTGTTCTATCAAGCACTTTAGAAAAAAGAATATCTGAGATAGGTGCTTATACGTTTCCCCCCGAGCTGCTTCATTCAAGTTCATTTCCATTGAATGTGTTGGGTTAGACTTGCATCCGTTATATAAGCTCGATTTTGGGACAGACTTTTTATTTTGAATGTGGGTTTGATGGAAAGATTTACTGCTCTCTCAAGTGGAATCTCTTCCAATACAAAGGCATTTGTGCGATGTAGAGCTACCATCTACGGGAACATCTTTGTTCAAATTACATATTCTATAGCAAATGCAAAAATAATTGACTATAAACCTTATATTCTCTTGCAAAGAATATTCGGTGAGTTTTCTAGCCCTTGGATGAAAATGAAAGTTGATGCTAAAAAAAAAAAGAGAGGCGATTATGATGCTTAACGGTTCAAGTTTTAAACAAAAAAAAAAGTGTGTTAGAAAGCAAATAAAATGCAGCAAGAAAGCAATTACAAGATCTTTAATGATATGGTAGCCCCAAGATATTCATATAATTCAAGTTCTGTTAAAGGTGCATATTCGGATCCATTCCAATTACTAAATCTCCTGAATATCACTTGAATCAAAGCTAAGTAAGCACGATTTAGATTTGCAAATTCAAGTGCAACTGAGGCATTGTCCGAATGGAAAGAATTTCCTTTTGTTTCTGCTTCACAAGGCTCAAGTTATACAAAAAAAAAACATTCAAAGTTCATCCTAAAATTCTAAAGTTCACAAAAATGTTATAAACCAAAAATATCCGTTACAAAATTCAGAACTTCATAGAACTTCAGTTCTTTTTCTTTGTCAGTACTTCTTCAATCTGCTCAACCCCACTCCATGGATTGTTTCTCAGGATTTATCATACTCCTCTTCACAGCATAACCGGCTTCTACCAGTGGCCTCTCGTCGTCACCATCAATTTCACCGCCCTCCATCTGCATCAATAAAAATATCAGATTGAAGTGCATTGATGATAAAGAACATTCCAAATAAATACACCTAAAAAATGGTGTGAGCTGCCGTTGAAGAAAATCAGAAGGGTACCTATGATTTTCTCTACCTGCCAATTGACTTTCAGAATAAATGCAATGTGGGTTATGCATTTGTCAACATACCATGAGACATTCAATGGGAAGAGGTGGGAGAAGTTCAATAGTAAGAGTCTCCCCTCCTACTGTAGCAATATTCAAGCAGTTGAGCCAAATGATTTGCTCGGACTTTCTTCGAAGGACGGTTTTCCTGTGAGTCTGGATGCAAGTTAATATTTGAGAAGCTGTAAAGTTGTTGATAGAAGGGATGTAGCTTTTGTATTATAAAGTATCTTGCCCGCAAGTTGTAGAAGTTCGAAGCACTGTGTTTGATTTTCTGCATACAAAGACAATCCAGTTCAGAAGCAAAGAAAATCCAAAAGAAATAAAAAATCACAACCGAAACCAAAAATTGCATAATCAACGTACTTAACAGAATTTCATAAAAAAAAAAAATAGAAACTTTTTAACAGGATTGGAAGCTGTGAATCAAAATCCATAACAGAAATTACAAACAATCATAGTTCAACTAATCCTAACAGAATCACCCTAATCTCATAATCACCTAACTGAATACTAACAAATTAAATAACAGAATCGAAACTGATTTTATTACCTGAAGCTTCCAGAACCATCCTCAAGGCATTTTCTATAAATCAAGAGCTTTTCATTCGATCGTTTTTTTTACACACAAGTTTTCAATCTTTTCTTCCACCATTTTTTTTCAATCTCTCAATCATTCATCATTCTCCTCCTCCATAACTTCAATCCATTTCTTCTCCAATCTAATCCTTTCACCATTTCTCTTTTTCACCTTTAATCAGCCCCATTAACAATGATTCTGACCTCCGATCCTCTTCCTCAGCTTCCATTTTTCTGAAGTTCTTCCCTACCATTCTCTTTGCCAATTCTGTTTTTATTCAATGGCCAAAGATCTTCAGAGTTGATGTTCACTATCCCAGCAGCAGCATCATCAACTTTGATCAATTTTCATCACCATCATCTTCACCAATCTGATTGTAGTTGCATCATCGAAAGTCCTCAGTAGCCTCACCATCACCACACTCATCAACCTGCATAATACAACACAAATTACACCTCAGAATTGCATCGGCAACAACTCGACGCCACTGCATAAGCCTCATTAAGAAGAGGCAACAATAACTCGACACAGATTCCAAATGCATTGCAATTTCAACCTCCATAGCAGGAGTTCAGTCGCATAAGGCAAAGCGGAAACGAGAGTGCGAGAAGTGAGATCGAAGTGAATACCTGAACAAGATTTCGCAAAGTTCCTCTTCGTGCCATCGACGTTTCCATCGCTGCATCCTCATTGTTCGGCAACCGGAGTCGTCATCAATCTTGCGGCAGCGTCAACAACATCCCTTCGTCGTTAAGAACATCATAGCATCCCTGATTCAAGGTACAAGCTCCTTTTCACTGATCTTGCTTGGATGTCGCGTGTGTTCATAGTCAGGATGCGTGGCTGGAATGTGTGAGAGGATTCTTGTCCGTAGTGAACGAAATTAGGTAGAGGCATAATCAAAATTCGGAAGTAAGGAGGATGTGTCTGAGAGGGTGACGTTAGGGTTTTCCGCGGCAGCGCTAGGTTTCCGAAAGGGGGAAAGAGCTTAGGGTTGTCGTTTTGCGTTCAGTTTGTGTTTGCTATAGTTCATTTGCGTTTGATTTTGAAGGTTAGGTTAGTTTCTGATTGGGAGAAGATGAAGGTTAGGTTAGGTTAGTTCCGATTAGAATGGAATGATAGTTGTTTAATAGTTAGAGATGGTGATGAATCTACGGAATAGAGCGGAGGGTAAAGAGCATGAGGGAATGGTGCAGATGGCGGTGGCGTTTTTCGAAGAAGAAGGAGGAGGGGCCGAAGAAGCTGGCGGCGCGATAGGGAGAAGGGAGGAAGAGGATTGCTTAGGGTTTCTGTGCTTATTCCTTGGTCCCTTTGATTTGTTTTTTTTAATGTTAATTATAAAATTAATAAATTAAGAGAAATTAAGAGAATATCTCATGTTTTAAGAGGAGCATTAAAGTTCATTAATTCATTTTAATTCCCATTTAAATCTTACCATTAAGCTAATCCCAGCACTAATACCATTCATATTCTTTGTGTTGGGCTTTTTTTTCGTATTGCTATTCGCACCTCCACTTTGAGGCCCATTAAAAAATAATAACTAAAGAATCCGCTTCCTGCACCCCCAGACTTCTTGTGAGAATGGGCCTGTTGGCATATTGCTAATTGCAACCCTCTTTTCAGGCCCGTTGAGAAAAACAGCATAAACAAATCATTTTTGCACCCCTTACCCTTCCTGCGTAATTGGGCCCTCAGCTTCTTGCTCTTCACACCCCTTTCTGGGCCCAGTTCACAAGAACAGCTTAGAAATATTGCTAATTCACCCCCATTTATTTTTCTTAGATTTTATTTTTTATTTTCCATTAGTTCATAAATAATTCATTAAAAAATAGTAGAATCCACTAGAAAATTCTACAAAAATTCCAGTAGGTTAATAATCCATTTTAGAAATTTTTGGTATTTTTATTTTCTGAATTTTGCATTATTTTCGATTTAATTCTGATTTTTCATGGGAATAGCATTTTATTAAATTTTGTTAGCTGTACATAATTTTGTTCATTTTATTTTGGTAACTTCCAGTAACTTTTTTAGCCCACTCTTTTTACTGTAGTTAGATGACTAATAATAGTACTTAGGATAATTTTTGTAGATTTTTAGAACATTTTATCTTAAGTTTTAGAGGTTAATTTCTTAAAAATTGGGGATTAATTTGTAGCTGGAAATAAATAATTTTTAGGCCTAGTTAGATTCTGAATTTTTAGGATTCCTTTTGACACAATGTTATATGTAATTTTAGGACCCTATAGATTTAATTCCATAATTTTTCCAGGACCTTTACCATTTTTTAGAATATAAGTTCTTAGGCTTAGTTATGTGTTATTTCCCATTAGTTTAGGCCATGAAAATAAAGTCACAAAAATATGGTTTAGTTTAAATTTAGCCTTAGAATTTAATATAGACTTAGGTTAGTTTAATTTGGATTTTTAGAATGAATATTAGGCTTGACTTTAGTTTAGGACTTAGGCTTAAAGTTTCATTTTCATTAGAATTAGAATAAATAAATAGACTATTTTAATTCATGTCTTTAAATGCATTTTTAGAATTTTATTTCTTATGTCCATTTTTAACGTTTTGCCTTTATTTGATTTTATAACTTGTATAGGCTTTCCCATTGTTCTTAGAATCAACTTAACTTCCTTAGGAAGTAAGTTGACTTCTAATAGTTGATAGTTCCTTTCTTTAGGAATAGAAAACCTCATTAACCATAGGATCTCTTGTAAATAAATAAACAAAATTAGGATTGAGTCTTAGTCCCTTAGATTTTGTCCTTTTATCAATTTGAGTCATTCTTTCTCACCTCATAAAGAAAAACAATAAAACACTTAATTAAAAACCGAACAATCTTGTACGACATGAGACTTTGTTGCGGAGTGTTTATACGCGTCCTGTTTCGGGGCGAGGTGTAAATACTCACCGCGATGGATAGGTCTTAGTACAAGACAGTTCACAAACAATTTCAAAAAAAACACTTCTCATAAAAGACAAAAAAACAAATAACAAGCGACTATCCTGCGGGAACTTCTTTTCTCATCTCATTCACTCACAACGCGAACTCGCGGCGACTTGTCACACATGCAAGACGGTAAACGCACTCGTACCAGACGAGCCTGCAACACCTGAGCATAGATGATGCGTGTTTTTCGCAAGTGTACGAACACGTCAGAGTAATATAAAAGATTGTCGAATCCACAGAGACCAAGTGTCAATCTATCGTACCTGTTGTTATGGTGTGTATCTAAGGCAACTATTTTTAAGGGTTTTAGTAAGGGTGCAATGGTAAATAAAATAATAATTTTAAATAATAAATAAAAGACAGGCTCGAATGTAATTCACGTAATCAATGATAATCCAGTACTTGTTAATGGAACTACTTATGGGCAATGTTTTCTCCTTTGAAAAGAACTAATTTAACAGGAACTGTCGCTTTCGCATATTCAGAACCGAGTTGTACTCTCTAATCAACCCCTCCTATTGTCATGGATAAAAAGGTGCGTACTGCGTTAGAGTAGTAAACCTATTTTTAAGAAATGTAGTATCTTGACTAAGTTGAAAAGTATTTTAACCTGGACTTCTTAGCAAAAAGAGGTTCTTGTGAACCAGACTCTAAATCTCATAACGCGTCCGAAAATCGTTTTAAAATCTCTTTTCTTTTTAATCTAAAAACTCCTAATGAACTATACAAAGTGCTTTTGGCTGTTTTTGAAATAGTTAAAAACAATTACTTGAATTGAAAGATAAAATAGCCCTTAGGTGTTTCCACGAACAATTATACTGATTACTGGTTCAATTACGATCCTTACATTCTAACCTTTATGGAATTAGTTAGACATGATAAAGTAAAGATTCTTTTTATAATTTTTCATAAAAGTAATTTAGTGCGAGTGCGGAAAGTAAATGAATTTAGTGCGAGTGCGAGAAATAAAGTAATTTAAAGCGAGTGCGAGAAATAAAGTAATTTAAAGCGAGTGCAGGAAATAAACGAAAATAAAGTGCGAGTGCAGGAAATAAATAAAGTAAAGCGGTGCAGAAATAAATAAAGTAAAATACGAACTTGAATTAAAATGGCGGCAGGATTAACTTCCTCCAGAGTGCTCCAAAACTCGATCGCACAGACAGATTACAGACTCGATCACTCGATTGTAGAAACACCCCGATGTGGAATGGTAACTGCTTTGAAATTGATATATGCCTAGAGAAATCTAATTTTGGATGAAGAAAAACGAAAAACTAAAGTCCTATTTATAGGAAAACTAAAAGCATGAAAAGACTGGGATGCCCCTCCACTAAAAAGTGGAGGTTACTGAAATTAGCCTTGTGGCGCCCGCCACAGGCCTATGGCGCCCGCCATGGTCCCTACAGGGGATTGGAGAGTGGGGATCGTGGGTCTTGGAGGTTGAGGAGTGGTCTTGAGACGTGGCCACGTCATGGCTAACCCCATGGCGCCCGCCACGGTGGGTGCCGCAAGTGCAAAACGCTGAATTTCTAGGTTTACGTCTGTTTTCACTCCTTTTTTGCTCCTTTTCTCGATTCAAGCCCCGATTATTATAAAAACCTGAAAACATAAGAAAACAAAGTAATAACAAAACAAAACAACAATAAAATCTAAGAATGCATGCGAAATCGGAGTCAGAAACACGGTGAATTTTAGTGTGATCAAATTCTCCCACACTTAAACCTTTGCTTGTCCTCAAGCAAACATTAAAGCTTAAGAAAATATGGTGTCAACACGTGTCTTTGGGCTAAAGGGCTTCTAAGTTCAAGTCAGGATGTAGTGACAGATACTAACTAAGTGAACCAAGGGTACCATAGTAACACAAACACAAACTTCAATCCTATATTAACCACTCCATGTCATCCCACAATACCTAGGCCTATCTTCTCATCTTTTTGTGTCCTTTTCATTCAGGCGCAATCACATTAAGCCCATTATCCGTACATGCTTCATAGTAGAGTGACCGGTTAGTGATTCTGATCCATAACATAAGGTTTCTGGCACATAAGCATGTGTAAACCTGTTTTTATTTCGCCTAAATGTAGCTACGGGGGATCGGATCGTAATCCGCCCTACCAAGTTCAGTGCCAAATACCTCTGAACCAACTAACAATAGGTGACTTGCAATTGTTTTTCTTTTTGTGGCAAAATTTTTTTCTTCTCTTTTTTTCGGTTTAAATGACTTTGTGAGGGTCACCTATACCAGAGTTTGCCTTTTTTTTCTTTTTTATTAGCACTGGATCATTCACTTATGTTCATCGGCCCCCTACGTAGAGCATGCTTAGGTCGGAGCTGACTGCTAAAATAAACTACTTAGGACAATTTTTTTAAATGATAATAAAGGCCATGGTGGTGGGGTTTAGGAGTGATTCCTATATTCAAGAGGTCTATGGTGCTAAAATGGTGCTGATGTTTCAAAAAGTTGACCTAAGTCACCACATCCTAATCTAAACCTGTCTCAAAGCCCAAAAAACATGTGAAACAACATTATTTTTTTTTTTTAAAATTTTCTGGTAAGGCTAAGGAAATGGGAAAAAATGAAGATGAACTAAAAATACACTATACTGGTGACTCGTCAGACTCATGCATTATCTAAGAAAAATAAATTACTGAAAAGGGAAATAACTGAAAGGAAATAATTAACTAAAAAGGGAAATAACAGAAAGCAATAAAATCCCCTCCCACACTTAAATCGAACATTGTCCCCAATGTTTCGAAATAAGATAAGGGGGGTAACCTGAAAAAGACTACTGAGAAGGGGCACTGGTGCCTTCGCCGTCCTGCTGTGATGGTCGGGAACGACGGGATCTACTACGATGCTGGTCCCTCCGGTCGAGTCGTGCTGATAAAGCAGCCTGAGCACTCCGGACCTCTCGAAGGTTACCTAAGATGGAACCTTGAGTGGCCTCTACAAGCTGGTAGTGTCGGTTGTTGAACTCTCTCTGACGGTTCTGCTCTAATGAGATATCGTTCAAGGTACGGCAAACGTTGCTATAAGCACGATCCGAAACCAATCGCGATTGTTGCATGAAGCTCATGTTGTCCGTCAGCTGTTGTGAAATAGTAGAGAGAATGCCATCACGCCTTTCTTCTCTAGCTGTCATATCACGCCACATCTCCTCGATGACAAAGAATCCAGGAGCAGTACCTGCAACAGGGTTAGAGGAAGATGGTGCGGTGTGTGACTATGAAGGACGATGGGGGGACATGTGAGGGATGGGAGACTGCTCTCTCCGATCATACTCTTCATCAGTGTCATGTGCCTCCCCATCGGGAATATTAGGAGGAAGTGGACCCAAAACACGTGGGGCATTAAGATCATAGGTCCAGTTCCTTTCATCACGTACATCAGTACGTCTACTGCATGGTAAAGCAACAGATGGGATAGCTACCCCATGAACCATCAACTCATAACCACCTTCTCTCCTCGTTCGGCACAATTTCATGTCTTTCAGAAATTTTAAATTAATTGTGCGAGGAGGTAGTGGTTCAAGTGTAGCTATCTCATCGTTCAGGCCAAGAGCCCGAGCAATAGACGTAACAAGCCCTCCAAAAACAATCGGTCCTGTTTTATTAGTAAATAAAGTCATGTGGGCAAGCATAAACGGGACCGGATTGATGTGGGTTCTAGTGAGGCATCCTTGCAAAAATAGGAGTTCACGAGCATTTACCTTGTTTGGACTTTCCCGGCCAAAAATAGTACATGCCAAAAGAAGTCTAAAAACTCTTATGGCCGGGTTGTGAATGGTCGACGCAAGTATCCCTTCAAAAGAATTAATTGAAGTACTTGAAAGCCTTTTCCAGAAGGTAAATACCTCGGTCGACCATTCTGCATCCAAAGGTGCCTCACAGATCGCACCTTCCCTATGAGGGATTCCTAACAAACTTGCTAGATCGTCGGTACTGAATTCATATTCAATTCCAAACAGTCTAAAAATAACAGAACCGACAGTACTAGCAGTGTTAGGACTGACAGTGTATATTAAAGAACTAAAAAACTCAATTGTCAGTTTCTCATAGGTAGGTTCCTGATTAATGAAAATATTATGCAAGCCTAGAAATTCTAATAAATTAAAAACACTATGATAAATACCCAAAGCATACAGACAGTTATCGTCGACGTACCTAGTCGAGAAAATTTCTCGACTCTGAAGCCTCTGAATAATTTTCCGTTGCCTATCGCCTGGTCTTCCATCACGAAGAAGAAATCCGTTGAACTCCATTGTTGATAGCTCCTTAGGTAGTGAAAATGGTAGAAAAGTGGTTTATGAGGGGAATGATAAAGTTTCGATTTTTTTGGTTTTTGGTAGATGAAAATGAAAATGGATGTTGGATATGTTTTATGGATGGAGGGTATTTTGGAAATGGGGGAGCTTTAATGGGGTTCAAGGAGGTTTTGGAAGGTTGCAAAAATGGGTTTTTGATGAAGAAAGGGATGAAAATGGTGGAAAATGAAGGTCTGCCCCGTATTTGTTGTTGGTACGGTGTGGCGCCCGCCACAGGGCCTATGGCGCCCGCCACAAGGTCATTTCCTGGGCCTTGGGTTTTTGGATCCTCCTTTTTGGGCCTTCCTTGCATCTTTGGTCTTCGGGGGGGTCTGGATAGCGTTTTCTTCTTCTTTTCAAGGCATGAGGCTTGCATATTTTTTTTGTGAAGACAAAAATGAAAATATTTTTGTCTTATATTTTTTTTCTTTGCACGACAAAAATAAAATAATTAAAAATCAAAAAAGAAACATTAGTGCATAATATGTATATATATAAGGAATTCAAAGTACATGAAAATATAAAAGCTGCAATTAAAGTAATATATGTCTGGAAATGCGATAAATAAAATAAAGCATATAAAAGGAAATTAAATACTAGGGTAGTGCTGTCAGTGTAGAATGAGTCATGTGGTAGGTTTCTTCTCCTGGCTTGATCCACGAATCTCAGCTATCTCCCTCCGAAGCTCTTCAATCGCCTGATATAGAGCATCAGCCTCTGAGGCATGAGTGAGATCAGAAACCTGCATCTGTAACTCCAAGTCTGCCACTTCCTGCTTGAGCAGGGCAGTCTCCTTACGGAGCTCATAAATCTGTGTTTGTAGGTCAGGTGGCTGCAGAGACATATTGTTAGACATAACAGTGATTCGGGGAGTAAGAGGTGTAGGAGTGTACTCAGCGGCGGGAGGCGATTTCGGCTCTTCGACAGTCTCTCCATAACCCTCAAGAGCATAACTCCAATTTTCAGGATCATGGACACTGGTCATCAGCGGATCTGGTAGTGTAAAGTAGTGTATCGCTTCGCCGTCGATCAACAATCTAAACATGTTGGGCTCAAAAGAAGCCCTCCTCATCAGTCCTCTATCAAGACAAAAATCAATATCCAGGGTGGTGTAGCAGCAGAAGGTCCTGAGGTGCAATAGCTTGCGAGACAGACCCAATGCAGTAGCTATCTGTGTAACAATCCCACCGATATGTATGATGCCTACTGATGATCTGGCAACACTAGCAAGGCCCTTCAACAGAAAGTTGCCACAAGCAACAGGGTGAGACTGAGTCGCACAAAACAGTAGGAAAATCTCCTCTTCACTTAGCAGTGTCTCTGTATCTGGCAAACCTAGGAAAAAATGTGCTAGAATCATCTGGAAGTACCTCAATGCAGGGTTGTGGATTACCTGAGAAAACTGGGTAGAAGGATCTTGGCTCCCTCCACCTGATATTTTAGTCCAAAACTTTTCCACTTCTCTGCTCATAAAATACCCCATCGGTGTCTCTGGAATAGCATCAGGAGTAGTCTGGAAACCTAGCAAATCACCAAACTCTTTGTGAGAGAATGAGTAGTCAATCCCGAACAACCTGAAAACAGCGAGTCCATCGGGTCCAGCCCAAGGGTCATGATGAAACGAGCTGAGGAACTCAAGAGTCAAGTTCCTATAAGTGTTGTTCCTGTAGTCAAACTGGCCCCAATGGAGTTGATGGCATAAAAATCTGACGCTTGGCTCTATCCCCAAGGCATCCATGCAGTCATGGTCAGGGTACCTGGTAAGAGCCATAGGGCGTCTCATATGAACATAGTAACGCTCTCTCTGTGCGTCGTCTCTAAAGGCCACGTGCATGTCATCAGGGTTCTGCATTCTGTACAAGGTTAGCAAACAACTCCTGAAAGCACATAAAACATTCAATCGTTAGTCCTGATATAATAATAATATAAACAAATTAAAATAAAGTAAAAAATAAAAAATAAAAAGTACATAAATAAGAAAACCATGGGTTGCCTCCCATGCAGCGCTTGTTTAACGTCATTAGCTCGACGACCGATATTTAAACATCATTGGAAGGATATGGTGGATCACTCAGAGTATGACAGGTGTATGTTGTTGGGATGTCATCTCCTTCGTAGGGCTTCAACCTCTGTCCATTGACGATGAACGGTTTACATGTTTGGTTCTTGATTTCAATAGCACCGGATCTTAGGATCTTAGATACTTCGAAAGGGCCAGTTCATCTCGAACGAAGTTTTCCTGGAAAAAGTCGTAACCTAGAATCGAACAGGAGAACTGGATCGCCTATTTTGAAGTCTCTTCTTATGATTCTTTTGTCATGCCAAGCTTTTGTTCTTTCTTTGTATATGATGGCATTTTCGTAGGCAGATTGTCTGAGCTCTTCTAATTTGTGGATATCAAGGATACGTTTCTCACCAGCAGTCAAGTAATCCAAATTCAAAGTTTTGATGGCCCAATAGGCCTTATGCTCCAACTCAAATGGTAAGTGACATGATTTTCCATAGACCAGTTGGTAAGGGGTTGTTCCTATAGGGGTTTTGAAAGCGGTTCTATAGGCCCATAATGCTCCTTGAAGTTTCTGTGACCAATCCTTTCTAGATATAGAGACAGTCTTCTCGAGGATTTGTTTGATCTCCCTATTAGATACTTCCACTTGTCCATTGGTCTGTGGGTGGTATGGTGTTGCTACTCTATGCTTAACTCCATACTTGCTTAAAAGTTTATCAAATATTCTCGATATGAAGTGTGATCCTCCATCACTTATGACTAAACGGGGTGTTCCAAACCTGGGAAATATATAGTTTTTGAATAATTTGATGACTACTCTGGTGTCGTTCGTGGGTGCGGCGATAGCTTCAATCCATTTAGACACGTAGTCAACGGCTACTAAGATGTACTGATTTCCAAAAGATGGTGGGAACGGTCCCATAAAGTCTATACCCCATACATCGAAGAGTTCTACTTCTTGGATATTTCTCAATGGCATTTCATTACGTCTTGAAATATTTCCTGTGCGTTGGCATCTATCACACTTGACAATGAAAGCATGGACATCACGCCACATAGTAGGCCAGAATAGGCCAGCTTGAAGAATCTTGGCGTAGGTCTTAGATGTGCTTGCATGTCCACCATAGGGTGCAGAGTGACAATGCTCAATTATATTATTTACCTCTTCTTCTGGAACACAACGGCGAAAAATGCCATCTTTACCTCTTTTTAAAAGAAATGGTTCGTCCCAATAGAAGTTTCTCACATCACTATAGAACTTCTTCTTCTGGTGGTAGTTTAGACCAG
Organism: Lathyrus aphaca; assembly: GCA_963966055.1. Taxonomy (NCBI): domain Eukaryota; kingdom Viridiplantae; phylum Streptophyta; class Magnoliopsida; order Fabales; family Fabaceae; genus Lathyrus; species Lathyrus aphaca. The sequence continues at coordinate 64,205,095 of OZ014521.1, forward strand.
GGGGTATGATGTCAGCGGCTAGGTAATTAACAAAGTCTGCATACCAAGGTACATTACTTATAGCTAAGGATTGATGAGAATGCTCATGTGGGTCTGGGTTATCATCTTCAATAGTTTCTAGTTGGGCTATCGGTCTATCATAGGCAAAATCGTCATTTATGGGTACTGAGTCAGGTTTTAGGTATTCTAGCCTAGATAGGTGATCAGCTACCACATTATTAGTGCCTTTCTTATCACGGATATCCAAATCAAACTCTTGCAGTAATAGAATCCATCGAAGTAACCTAGGCTTGGCATCCTTTTTGCTTAGTAAGTAACGAATGGCAGCATGGTCGGTGTAAACTATAATCTTGGCTCCTACTAGATAAGATCTAAATTTGTCTATTGTGAAAACTACAGCTAGGAGCTCTTTTTCGGTTGTTGCGTAGTTGAGCTGTGCAGCGTCTAGGGTTCTACTGGCATAATAAATTACATGTAACTTTTTGTCTTTTCTTTGACCTAGAACGGCTCCAACAGCATAATCACTGGCGTCACACATTATCTCAAACGGTTCTGACCAATCAGGGGGTTTCATTATAGGTGCCGAAATCAGAGCTTGCTTCAGAAGATTAAATGCTTCAGTACATTTTTCATCGAAGATGAATTCAGCATCTTTCATTAAAAGACCAGTTAAGGGCTTTGTTATTTTGGAGAAATCCTTGATGAAACGCCGGTAAAATCCGACATGTCCAAGAAAACTTCTTATCTCCCTGATAGTCTTCGGCGGTTTTAGATTCTCTATGACTTCTATTTTTGCTTTATCTACCTCTATACCTTTTTCGGAAACTATATGTCCTAAAACAATCCCTTCGGTGACCATGAAATGACATTTTTCCCAATTTAGCACAAGGTTTACCTCCACACATCTCTCCAGGATTTTCTCAAGGTTGACAAGACAATTTTTGAAATCTGATCCACAAACTGAGAAATCGTCCATAAATACTTCCATAATTCCATCTAAATAATCAGCAAAGATAGACATCATGCAGCGTTGGAAAGTGGCAGGAGCATTACAAAGTCCAAAAGGCATTCTTCTATAGGCAAAGGTTCCAACTGGGCATGTAAAGGTAGTTTTTTCTTGATCTTCGGGGTGAATAGGTATTTGGAAGAATCCTGAATATCCATCTAAGTAACAAAAGTAAGAGTTTCTGGCTAGGCGCTCCAACATTTGGTCTATGAATGGTAATGGGAAATGGTCCTTCCTAGTTGCTTTATTTAATTTTCTATAATCTATGCACATACGCCAACCTCCATCGGTTCTTTTTGCTACAGGTTCGCCCTTCTCGTTTTGCACGACTGTGATGCCTCCCTTTTTAGGTACTACATGCACAGGACTCACCCATTTACTGTCCGAGATCTGATATATTATACCCGCATCTAGTAACTTAAGAACTTCAGTCTTAACTACAGTACTCATTATAGGATTTATTCTTTGTTGGTGTTCTCTGGAAGGTTTTGAATCTTCTTCAAGCAAAATCCGATGCATGCATAAGGATGGGCTTATTCCTTTTAAATCAGAGATCTTATATCCTAAGGCTGAGGGGTACCTACGTAAAACTTCTAATAATTGATCGGTTTCTTCTTGGTTTAAGGTAGCACTGACTATAACTGGACGGTTCATATCTTCATCAAGAAATTCATATCTCAGGTTTTTAGGCAGTTCCTTAAGTTTTACGGTCGGTTTCATAGGGCAAGGCATAGGATCTGGGGTAAGAGATAAACATTCGTGAAGGTTATCATCAATGTAGGGTCTTTTATAATTGTCATCTTCCAAAATAAGGGTTGATGGCAATTTTATAGATTCAGTTTCTTCTTGTTCTAATTCCCTAATGCATTCTTCGATGATATCTAAGGCATAACAAGCATCTCCTATCACAGGTGCCATAAGAAATTTTGACAGTATAAATTCTATCTTCTCGTCACCTACCTCAAAAGTTAGTTTCCCTTTTTTAACATCTACCACGGCTCCAGCAGTCGATAAGAACGGTCTACCTAGGAGGATTGGTATGTCGTCATCTTCTTTAATGTCCATGACAACAAAATCAGTAGGTATAAACAGCTGACCTATCCTAACAGGGACGTCTTCAAGTATGCCTATAGGGTATTTAACGGATCTATCGGCTAATTGAAGTGACATCTTAGTAGGTTGTAATTCTCCTAAGTTTAATCTCTCACAAACTGCTAAAGGCATTAAGCTCACACTAGCTCCTAAGTCTAGAAAAGCTTTTTCGATGACATGATTCCCCAAAATACAAGGAATGGAAAAATTTCCGGGATCTTTATCTTTCTTTGCTAACCTATTTTCGGAAATAGAATTACATTCCACGGGTTTCGGATCTTCAAGTCTACGTTTATTCGTAAGTATGTCTTTGAGAAACTTAGCATAAGAAGGTATTTGGGTGATGGCTTCTGTAAAGGGGATTTCTACGTGAAGTTTTTCTATAACCTTAACGAATTTTTGATATTGATTATCTATTTGGGTTTTCTTTAATCTTTGAGGGTAAGGTATTGGTGGTTTGTATGGCGGTGGTGGTACATAGGTTTTATTTTTAGGTTCTTCTCCTTTTTCTTGACTTTCCGGGGTTTCAGGCTTCTCTGGTTCCTTCTCCTCATTCCTCTCAGAAGTTTCAGGCTCACTTAATCTAGGGTTTAAAGGTTCCTTATAAGCGGTTCCACTTCGTAGAGTAATGGCATTTGCTTGCCCTTTCGGGTTTTGTTGAGGTTGTCCAGGGAACTGTCCTCCAGGTGTAGTCTGTGGGGCTTGGTTTAACGCTACCTGAGAGATCTGGGTTTCAAGCATCTTATTATGAGTAATAATTTGATCAACCTTGGTTCCTAACTTGGTAATCAGTTCATTAACATGGACGTTTTGGTTCATGAACTCTTTGTTTTGTTGTTTTTGAGCAACGATAAAATCTTTTACAACTTCCTCAAAGCTCGGGCTTGGTGGTACAGGTTGCATAGGTTGATTTGTTCTTGGGGCTTGGTAACCTTGTTGTCTCGGAGGTGCGGTATTTTGGATAGGGTTATTATTTTTGTAGGAGAAGTTTGGGTGATTCCTCCATCCAGGGTTATATGTGTTTGAAAATGGGTTCCCTTGGGTATAGTTCACTTGCTCAGTGTTGGTTTCATTCAACAGATTGCATTCGGCGGATTGGTGTCCTTGCGTTCCACATATCTCATAATTCGTCGAAACTGCGGCTACAGTATTCGGAGTTGTACACATATGTTCGACTCTAAGGGCCAACGCGTCCATTTTAGCCTGCATCATGTCTATAGAGCTTAGCTCATGTATTCCTCCTTGGGCTTCCTTCTTTTCTACTGTCGCTCATTCTACTCCCCATGATTGATGGTTTTGGGCCATATCCTCGATAAGGGCACTAGCTTCAGGGTAAGGTTTGTTCATCAGTGCGCCACCAGCGGCAGCGTCGATGGTCATCTTAGTGTTATAATGAAGTCCATTATAGAAGGTTTGGATGATTAGCCAATTCTCTAGGCCATGATGTGGGCATGCTCTTAATAGTTCTTTATATCTCTCCCAGGCTTCGAACAACGACTCTCCTTGGTGTTGGGTAAATCTAGTTATTAGGTTTCGAAGAAGAGCGGTCTTACTTGGGGGAAAATATCTAGCAAGGAAAACTTTTCTAAGGTCATCCCAAGTTGTTATTGAATTGGGTGGAAGGGAATCTAACCATGATAGAGCTTTATCTCTGAGGGAAAAGGGAAATAATCTTAAGCGTATTGCCTCAGGAGAAGCTCCATTGGTTTTAAAGGTGTCTGCTAACTGAAGAAAGTTTTTTAAATGTTGGTTTGGGTTATCAGTAGCGAGACCTGCGAATTGTCTCTGTTGCACTAATTGCAGCAGGGATGGTTTAAGTTCAAAATTATTAGCTGGAATAGCGGGGTTTACTATACTGGAACTAGGTTCCTCGTTTGATGGTTGGGCGAAGTCCTTAAGAGGTCTTCGGTTTTGATCTTCGGCCATAGCTCTCCTATTCCTATGGAAAAACAAACGTGCGCGAGCGTAACGTTCAGGTTCAGCTAGAGGGTCTACTAAACTTCCGGCACTGCGAGTATTTCGCATTGACCGGTGGGTAACAACCTTAGTCTAAACGGTATAACTACAGGGTAATGAAATTTGACGATATTGGTCCCCGGCAACGGCGCCAAAAACTTGATGCGTGTTTTTCGCAAGTGTACGAACACGTCAGAGTAATATAAAAGATTGTCGAATCCACAGAGACCAAGTGTCAATCTATCGTACCTGTTGTTATGGTGTGTATCTAAGGCAACTATTTTTAAGGGTTTTAGTAAGGGTGCAATGGTAAATAAAATAATAATTTTAAATAATAAATAAAAGACAGGCTCGAATGTAATTCACGTAATCAATGATAATCCAGTACTTGTTAATGGAACTACTTATGGGCAATGTTTTCTCCTTTGAAAAGAACTAATTTAACAGGAACTGTCGCTTTCGCGTATTTAGAACCGAGTTGTACTCTCTAATCAACCCCTCCTATTGTCATGGATAAAAAGGTGCGTACTGCGTTAGAGTAGTAAACCTATTTTTAAGAAATGTAGTATCTTGACTAAGTTGAAAAGTATTTTAACCTGGACTTCTTAGCAAAAAGAGGTTCTTGTGAACCAGACTCTAAATCTCATAACGCGTCCGAAAATCGTTTTAAAATCTCTTTTCTTTTTAATCTAAAAACTCCTAATGAACTATACAAAGTGCTTTTGGCTGTTTTTGAAATAGTTAAAAACAATTACTTGAATTGAAAGATAAAATAGCCCTTAGGTGTTTCCACGAACAATTATACTGATTACTGGTTCAATTACGATCCTTACATTCTAACCTTTATGGAATTAGTTAGACATGATAAAGTAAAGATTCTTTTTATAATTTTTCATAAAAGTAATTTAGTGCGAGTGCGGAAAGTAAATGAATTTAGTGCGAGTGCGAGAAATAAAGTAATTTAAAGCGAGTGCGAGAAATAAAGTAATTTAAAGCGAGTGCAGGAAATAAACGAAAATAAAGTGCGAGTGCAGGAAATAAATAAAGTAAAGCGGTGCAGAAATAAATAAAGTAAAATACGAACTTGAATTAAAATGGCGGCAGGATTAACTTCCTCCAGAGTGCTCCAAAACTCGATCGCACAGACAGATTACAGACTCGATCACTCGATTGCAGAAACACCCCGATGTGGAATGGTAACTGCTTTGAAACTGATATATGCCTAGAGAAATCTAATTTTGGATGAAGAAAAACGAAAAACTAAAGTCCTATTTATAGGAAAACTAAAAGCATGAAAAGACTGGGATGCCCCTCCACTAAAAAGTGGAGGTTACTGAAATTAGCCTTGTGGCGCCCGCCATAGGCCTATGGCGCCCGCCATGGTCCCTACAGGGGATAGGAGAGTGGGGATCGTGGGTCTTGGAGGTTGAGGAGTGGTCTTGAGACGTGGCCACGTCATGGCTAACCCCATGGCGCCCGCCACGGTGGGTGCCGCAAGTGCAAAACGCTGAATTTCTAGGTTTACGTCCGTTTTCACTCCTTTTTCGCTCCTTTTCTCGATTCAAGCCCCGATTATTATAAAAACCTGAAAACATAAGAAAACAAAGTAATAACAAAACAAAACAACAATAAAAGCTAAGAATGCATGCGAAATCGGAGTCAGAAACACGGTGAATTTTAGTGTGATCAATAGACATACGCAGTTCCAGCATAAAAAACACAAACAAATAGTTCCCGCCTTAGTTAGGCGAACTACGTCGACTCTGATCCTCATTATCCCGATGAGGTACGTAGGCAGCAGGGTAGGGCCCGTTCGAGCACATTCTTTATTTTCCCTACATTTTCCCATTCTTTCTTTTTGTTCTCTTTCAGTTCCTTTCTTATTTCAGTTCTTTCCTCATTTCTATTCTAGTTAGCGGTTTTATTCAGCAACATTTTATTTCTCACCCTTTGAAAACAGACTTATAAGCGTGGATCCCGTCGGGTACGGCGGACGATCTGGGGTGCTAATCCTTTCCAGTTCGTAACCGACTCCCGAACTCAGATCTTTGGTTCGCAGGACCTTGTCCTTTCCTTCTTCCTCAGGTTTGTGCAACATTACCTTTCCCATTCTTTCGGGATAAAAATGTCTGGCTGGCGACTCTACCTTTTCCGCTCCACTTTCGCGTTTGTACTAGGATGAAAATCCCGGGAGCGACAATATGCCTTTTATCTTTATCGGCCATGGGTATCTGATTGTACCCAGAAAAAGCGTCCATGAAGGACAATAGTTTAAAACCTGCAGAATTCTCTACCAACTTGTCCTATGTTAGGCAGAGGGTAAGAATCTTTCGGACAAGCCCGATTAAGATCGATGTAGTCAATATAGAGGCACCATTTCCCATTATATTTTTTCACGAGTACAGTGTTCGAGAGCCAGGTTGTATACCTGGCCTCAGTTACAAAATTAGCCTCCAAGAGGTCGTTAACTAATTTTTTAGCAGCTAAATTTTTTTCTTCGGACTGCTTGCGTCTACACTGAAAAATTGTGCATGCTGATGGATTGATGGCGAGTTCATGGCATGCAATCTTGGGGGACATATCTGGAATATCAGCCACGCTCCAAGCAAAGAGGTCCGCGTTGTTGTGCAAGCATTGCTTCAGTTGCTCCTTCATATCGTCGGGGAGCCCTGTGCCTATGCAACTTCTTTGTCAAGGTTATCTCTGAAGGTTATGACTTCAAACTCCCTTGTGGGAAAAAGGAGAAAAATGGATGCTTTGTCTACAGTGATGTTGTCCTCGGAATATGTTAGGATGCGAGAGTCGAGGTCGATTGTATTGATCTGAATAGTTGGTTTTTTCTCGGGCTGAACCTCTTCAGTTGAGGTGCCCTCTTCCCTTGTGCGCTTGTGGCTCTTCGGGGTAGTCTCTAACATGGTTTAGCCTATGGTCACTGCTTCAATGTCTCCGCGGAGAGTAGCTACGTGCCCTTTCTCTGTATAATATTTCATTTTGAGATGGATCGTAGATGGGACGACGATGAGTTCGGCTAATGTTGTTTTCCCCAAGATGCATTGGTAGAGGGATGGAAAATTGATCACCAGGAAATGTGTCTTGATTGTCTTGGAAGCATCTCCTTCCTTGAATGTGACCATTAACTCAATGCAACCCTAAGGTTTGGCGGTAGCCCCGTTGAACCCTTGCAGATCAGAACCAACATATGGGGACATGTTCTTTTGATCGAGCTTTAATGCCTTAAAGAGCAAGGTGTACATGATATCGTCCAAGCTTCCCTAGTCGATGAGTATCCTACGAACATCCTTCTTTTCCATCTTGGCGCATATCAACAAAGGGACGTGAGAGTTCGGGGAATCACCGAGGAGTTCCTCCATGTAAAAAGTAATTGGTTGGGACTTCCCCTTGACTTTCTCGAGAGACGAGAGTTAGTTTGGTGATGAATCGACCAAATGTTCGAGCCTTCTTCTAACAGAACCGATTGTCATTTCGTTGTAGACTCCACCTAAGATGAGCATGGCCGATGGGAACGCCTCCCAGGGGCTGTGTACTGCAAAGTATTGTAACTTTCCTATTTCTCTAAGCATGAGAATAAGTTAGTAAGACCTAATGACCACTAAATGGTAAGATATCATTAAGTATGGATATGTATTAAGAGTTGTTAAGAGAAATTATAAATTAGTTGAAATCCAAGTATTTGGTTGGAATTGGACTAAGTGGCAAGGATGTAAATATTATTTAGTTAAAGGGAAATATGGTCAAAGTCATAATTATATCATAAATACTTGTTTGGCTAAGGAAATAAGTCATTCTTCTCATGTCTAATAATAAAGTTCATAATTTCGAAGAAAGAAGATCAAGAAAAGAGAATGAAGCAAATTCATCTTTATCACCATCCTTGCATTTTCTCACTCTTGGTACAACCTTCATAAAACAGGTTATAACTTTTTATTCATAACTCTATTTGAGCTGATTCTGGACTTTTTGGAAAGAGCATGAAATTCCCTTCAGTTTGATATATAATTTCATTTCAAGAAGGTGTGTTATGGTGGAGAAAAATGCGATGGAAGTTTGAGGATTCTTGCTGAAATGGGTCAAGTGTGGCTACGGGATTGATGATGATGAAGGTGAAGTTTTTGTCATGATAAGAGTTCAAGTGCAGAAACTTCACCTTCTTAACCTTCATAAATTTAAGGTGAGTTCCATTAGATAGAAACTTAGGGTAGGAATTGGGAATAATGCATGTTAAGGGTTAGAGTGTGATTAATGCTTTGCATGTTGATTTAATTGGTGAAATAAGTGTTCTAATGATGCCTTAGTGAATTTCAAGATTGTTAATACATGTTAGTCATGAGTTCTTGTTGGTTTATGTCATCATGTTTGTTGTGTTAGCAATGATATGATTTATGATGAGAATCTAAATGCATTTGAGAATTTCATGAACAATGGAACCATTGATGTGTGTGAGATTAGATGGACTGTCAATTATATGTTCTTGCTAAGATAAATGTGTAGGTTCTGTTTGGAAACTTAGGACATCGTTAGGATACAATTTGGGACTGATTTTGCAGGAAATATGTCATTTTTTTACTATGCTTCAGTAGTAACTCGATTTACCCAAGGTGTAAATCGATCTCCATCAGGCAGAAATTGACCTTTGTTGTTTCAACCATAACTTGAGCTTCAACAAGTTGGATTGTGACGCGGTCAGAGGCAATTGAAAACTAATGTTGAAGGCTATGAAATACCTAAGCTTCCATAACCCTATTGTACCTAGTAATAATAATAACATCATGTGTATGTTCACATGTTTTATGGATAAAGACAATACTCAGTGAGGTGAACCTTAGAATGCATAAAATGTTTTCCTAATAGAAATTACCTGGCGAGTGAGACCCTAGGATTAGTGTTATCCAAAATAGGGAATTATTTGGAATGGAAAAGAAGGAACTTGTGTATTATACGGTACACCATAATTTTGAGGTAAAGGAATCAAGGGTGTGAAAGTTGGGATTACCCGACTAATGTTAATGCGTAGTTCGAAACGTGGGAGAGTAAGTCCCATTAGATGGAAGGTAGAAGAACTCTGGATACCGCCTTGCTAGACTAGTCCTGAGTGAAGGCAACAGATAATTTCCGGAAACCACCTTATAGGACTTAGTCATATTAGAAGGGGGCATAAAATTCCATAATACCTTATCATGATGGGCAATGGGTTTGTCGATAATCAACGACGTTCGAAACACTAGATGGGCTAGAGGTTCGTCAGAGGCTTCGACATGATAGATGATTAGCTCCTATTGTTCTACGTGGCTCAGAAAATTCCGTAACACTTTGTCATGATAGGTGTCGGATTTGTCGATAGTCAACGATGTTTGAAACACTAGTTGGGCTAGAGGTTCGTCAAAGGCTTCGACGTGAAAAATCATTTACTCATACATTTAAGTTATTGGCTTATACGTTATTGTGAAATGTACTATGCTTCATTTCTTAAATCCTATGAAATAGTATATATGTGATTACTAATGGGATGAGATACAAATAGTCTACCTTGTAGAGCCAAGTGGACCCATAAGATAGGGGGATTCATTGAGATTTAGTAATCTCACCCCATGTTGTTGATTTCTTTTCAGATTCAGGATTAGTTGGAAGATTCACTAGAAGGTTTGTCTCAGATTCTTTGGAGAGAAGTTGGCTTGGAGATCGTGCTAGATCTTATTTTCCATTGTGCAGTTTCCTTGAAGAAACTTGTTGTATACATTTAGTTCAGTTCTCTATTGTATACGACTTATATTTTTTCTTTAAAACTTTTGTATATACTCAGAACCAATTTTAACATTTCATGCATAATATACTAGTCAATTATGTGCGGGGTATTACAAGTATCTTGTGCTTATGAGGTGTCGAGGAATAAAGAAATCCTTGGGGTCTAGTGACTGACAAGGCAAGCGACATGGGAGCAGCTTCTTAAGAGACTTCGAAGACCCTCTTTGACTCCTCTTATCGAGGAGTTCCGTCTTTGACATACTTCTTGAGGTGCCCTTCTTTGATGAGGGTCTCAATAGAGTCTTTGAGGTGGATTCAATCCTCGGTGACATGTCCGTGACTGCGGAGAAACCGACAATATTTGATTTTGTCGGTATTGGCCTTAGAAGCAGTTGGTTTGGGGAAGCGAACGCCTCCCTGCTTGAATTCGGTATTGATGTACTCATTCAGAATTTTCTCATAGGGAGTAGTGAGGAGGTTATATTCTGATAAGCGACCTTCTGGCCCTCTGCTCTCGCGAGGACGGTCGTCTTTGTGCTTTTCTCCCCAAGGAGCCTCGTTGTCGTCTTTCTGCTTACGAGGTCGCGAATTCTCCTGATCCCTTGAATCATGTGTCTTATATGCGACATCATTTTCCTCATACTAGATATAGGCTTGAGCCTTGTTGAGAAGCTCGACGAGGGACTGGGGAGGCTCGATCCCCATAACTTTATGGAATTCGTTGTTAGGGCGCATGCCCTTCTCCTGGATATACCAATTCATGCGGTCAGTAGTGTGTACTTCCATGGATTCTTTGTTGAATATGTTGATGTAGTCCTGTAAAGGTTCTTCTTTGCCCTATATGATCCCTTCAAGGGTGGCCTCAGACTTTGGATGTCGTTCGGACACAGTAAATGCCTGGTGAATTGGTTCTTCAAGACTCTCCATGATGTGATAGATCCTGCAGGGAGGTGTTTGTACCATGACATATCACCTTTTCATAATGTGATAGGGAAAAGCCTATATTTGATGGCTTTTTCCACGTTGTGATAGTGAAGCATGGCCTCGAGGTTTTCTATGTGATCACCGAGATCGATAGTCCTGTCGTAGGTGGCCAGTGTAGGGGGGCTTCTCGAGACCGCCAGGGATGCGGGTCTCCATAATCTCGCGGCTTAGTAGCCCACAATGGTCATCGTCATTGCTGATTCCAGATGAAGGATATGGAGATCTGCTTCGGAGAAGACTCCTGCAACGCTGAAGGGGACGAAAATTTTCATATTGACGGGACTTCTTGCTCTAATCTCTGTCGTTTGGTGAACGTCTTTTCCTTCGGGGAGGAGATCAGGTGCGTTTCCTAGCCTTTTTAGGATGTGATCCTTTGGGTCTGTCTTATTCTTTTAGGGGAGAAAGGTGTCTGGTGTCTTTCCTCTTGCTTTTTTTGTGGAGGGGATTGTGAGCAGCGTGGAGGTGTGTGAGAATCTCTGCTGCGACATCTCCTGGATGGAGAAGGGGAACGACGGTCACCCTCGAGCATCTGTATGCATTTCCTCTGCTGGAAGAGAGCGAGGTTTGCCTTATTAAGGGCTGTGATGAGAGCCTGAGTGCTAGCATCTACATCCGACAGGACGGGGATTGGTTTGAACACGTGATCCCCGTGAACGATGGATGGTTATTTCACATCATTTGAAGTCGGGGAAGGAGGATTCCCCTTGTGGTGTATGGCATCAAGATGGGTCGTCCTATGGTTGTCGATTTTGTCTCTATCACTGAGGACGATGGTGAGAGGTTCATTCATATTCTTGTTGATATGGGAAGCCAGAAGACAAAAAAGAAGAGATGAGGTTTGATCTTGCGCTGAAAAGAAAGGATCTAGTTCACGAAAGATGAGGGGAGCTGCTAGTTCCCACAGACGGCTCCACAGTACAGAAATAATTCAGACAGGTGATCAATGCATTTTGGTGTACATTCCTACATGATTGCACTTAGGAATTTCTTTAGTTTTCTTTGTTTATTTTATATTTTAATTTGTTTTTCTAATTTATTTTATTTTTGGTTTAATGTGATTTTCGTACTTAATTTTCAACTTTAACAGCTTTTACGGAAATGATCATAACCGAAGTTCCAGGAATCTGATTGAGGCATTCTACCAGTCGATGGAAAGCTAAGAGAGAGAGAGCTACAACTTTTGTGTTGGAGTCAAAGTCAGATTCGGAGTCATATTTTCCAGAATTTCGTTTGAAGCTGCTGCATTAGTTTTATTCAGTTTCTGGTCATTTAGAATTGGACCTGGGTTATGTATTTGACCCAGTTGGGTTGTAAACGGGTTTTTAGGTTTCTTATTTAACCTAGCAGCCGCGGATACTCTTGGACATTCTCCTATTCACGATTTTATTTTATTCCTTACGCTTGAAAGAACGATGGAGAACTAATCGCCCTTGAGTCAATCTACTGTAATTCAGGTTCCAACACTTGAGATTATTATAGTGTTAATTTTAATTTAATTTCTTTCAATGATATTTTGTGTTCTTGTATGCTTAATTCAATTGCATGAAATATATTGATTTGATTTGGTTGATTGTATGATCCCAACATAGACACGGTACGTTTGCTTAACTCGTTTTGTGTCTGATCAATCATGTTTGCTTAATTCATGAAATTTTATCCCGTTTGCTTAATTCGGACAATAGGATCGCTAATCTTACAAACCTCATCGCGTTTGTCATTGAGTTTGTATCCAGATAGGAATGAATAATCCGCTTAGGGCATTATAATTATAATAATCGATGATAGTAGGAACTGAATCGGTAGATTGACTTATTCCATAATCACGTATTTTAATCACTTAATTGTTCTATTTTTTATTAACCTTAAAATAAACCCCCCTAATTCGGAATTCGGTTACCTTCGATTAATAACAATACAAGAATCCTTGTGAAACGATTCGAGTCGTTGTCGCTATACTACGTTTACAAAAATTACTCGGATTTGATCTGTGCGCGACACGCGGATCAAATTGGCGCTGTTGCCGGGGATTCTTGTCGTTATAAATCGATATTAGAGTCATAGACTTAGTGTTGTTGCGTTTAGGCCCTAGGTTCTTCACGTTTTTGGCCTTCTCGCATGTCGGGAAAAAAAATCGGTTTTTTGGAAAATTGGGTCCGATTGAAAATCTGTTTTTCCTACTAGGAGTAGAAAAATCGTCTGATCATTAATCTTGGTGGAATACCTGGAGTCCACCCTCAGAATCGCCAAATTCCGCATTTTTCTATTTTTAATTAATTTTTTACTGTTTTTGCAGTTTCGGAAAAATCCAAAAAAAAATTCTAAAATTCTTATTTTGTTTAATTAGATTAATTCTGGTGTCAATTTATTTTTTTTGAATTTATTTTGATCGATTTCCTTCTTTGTGTTTGTTTTTTACTTTTAGGGACATTGTTGGCATTTTTGTTATTGTTGTTGCATTGCTGTGCATTAGTCCTGGCAACTAGGTCATCCTGTTCTGAACTTTTTACATTCGATCCTAAGGTAGAAAGAACTTTGCACACACGACGTAGAGCAGTCCAAGATAGCTCACCACTCACTTCTGATTTTGATTTTGATTCTGATTTTTTACATAATTTGTTTGATTCTGATTCTGAATTAGCTTTTGAAAATATGGGTGACCAAAGAACTTTAAGACAATTGGCTGCCCCTGATGTGAACAATAATAACTTGTGTATTGATTATGCTGACCTTGCTGTTCCTTTTGAATTAAAATCTGGATTAATACACTTGTTGTCGAGATTTAGTGGTCTTGTAGGTGAGGATCCGCACAAGCATCTTAAAGAGTTTCAGATTGTTTGTTCCACATCACTCAGGCCAGAAGGAATTACTGAAGATCACATCAAGCTAAGAGCCTTCCCGTTTTCTCTACAAGGTGCAGCCAAAGATTGGTTATACTATCTTGAGCCAAATACTGTTGCTACTTGGAATTATTTGAAAAAGGTATTCCTAGAGAGATACTTTCCCGCATCCAGAGTTGCCTCAATAAGAAAAGATATTTGTGGTATTAGACAATTGGATAATGAATCATTGACTGAATATTGGGGAAGGTTCAAACAATTGATTTCGAGTTTCCCACAACATTAGATCACTGAACAATTACTGATTCAGTATTTCTATGAAGGGTTAAAACCAATGGATAGGAATATTTTGGATGCTGCTAGTGGTGGAGCACTTGTTGATAAGACTCCATCCGCTGCCAAGGCTCTGATTGAGAACATGTCACTTAATTCCCAACAGTTCACAACAAGAGACAACTCTGTGCAAATAAAGGGTGTTAATGAAGTGCATGTTTCTTCTCATGTTTCTCACTTCGACAAAACTTTCGAAAGCATAATAGGTGAGCTGACCGATTTGGTGAAACAGTTGGTAGTGGTAGGTAAAGCTCAAGCAGCCCAACAAGCTCAAACAATAAGATTATGTGGTATTTGTAGTTCTTCTGATCATCCTACTAATACATGTCCTATTCTGCAAGATGAAAAACCTCCTGAGTGTCCTCAAGCTTATGGTGCAACCCTTTACAATCAAGGTAACAACCAGAACCGGTACAACGTTCCTGACCTGTCCACTAATAGGTACCATCCAAATTGGAGGAATCATCCAAACCTCCGATATGGAAATCAGCCTTCCAACCAACAACAAGTGATGCTACCACCGCCACAAAATCCTCCACAAGCGGTGATCATTGTTGCCCATCTTCTTCTGGTCCTTCATTAGAGGATATTTTTAAGCAATTAGCCTCCAGTAATCTCGAATTCCAACAACGGAAAAATTCTAGTATGCAAGCCATGCAGACACAGATTGGACAGTTAGCAACTTCTATAAATGCCTTGCAGCAAGCCATAGGTTCGAACCAACTTCCTGCCCAAACAGTTGCGAATCCAAAAGGTCCTAATCCTAATGTGAGTGCAATTTCATTGAGATCTGGAAAGGTTGCAGATTATACTCCAGAAAAAAATAAGGAGGTGACTGAACCTAAACCTGAACCTGAACCTGCTACTGTTGTTGTTGAGCCTGAAAAAGAATATCTACCACCAATTCCTTTCCCACATAGAGTGCGGAAAAATAAGAGTGTTCCTGAAGAAGACAAAGAAAGAGAGATTCTGGATGTGTTCAAAAAGGTGGCAGTGAACATTCTGCTTCTTGATGTAATCAAGCAGATTCCAAAGTACGCAAAGTTTATGAAGGATTTGTGTACATACAAGAGGTGAAATAAGGATAAAGAGAGAATTAAGTTAGTAAGAAATACTTCTGCTTTTATTCAGCCCAAGCAAAATGTTTCAGCTCTCACCCAGGTCTTGCCACAAAAGCAGAGAGACCTAGGAATTTTTTCTATTCCTTGTACCATCGGGGATAGTAGATTTGTGAATTGCATGCTTGATTTAGGAGCGGGCATTAATGTTATGCCTACTTCTGTTTATAATAACCTTTGTCTTGGTCCTTTGCAGCATACAACTTTAATCATTCAGCTGGCGAACAGAAGCAACACCCGCCCCAGGGGAATAGTGGAAGATGTCCTTGTTCAAGTTAACGATTTAGTTTTTCCCGCAAATTTTTACATTCTGGACATGGAAGGAGAAACTAAGTCAAGCAGAGCTCCCATCATTTTAGGCCGACCGTTCATGAAAACGACAAAAACAAAAATTGATGTTGACGATGGAACCATGACCATGGAATTTGGTGACATTATCGCGAAATTTAACGTTTTCGATTCCATGAAACATCCCATGGAGGAACATTTTGTTTTTCATGTTGAATTGATATCTGAATTGATTGATGACACTTGTGCTGAATTGCTTTCACTTGATTTTCCTTCTTTATCTGGATATGACGATGTTTACTCATGAACTGATTGTACTGACACCAACCTCGTAGGTAAATCACATTAAACCAAAAATAAAATAAATTAGAAAAACAAATTAAAATATAAAAATAAACAAAGAAAACTAAAGAAATGCCTAAGTGCAATCATGTAGGAATGTGCACCAAAATGCACTGATCAAATTCCCCCACACTTGAACTTTTGCACTCCGAGCAAAAAATAAACTCAAGACTCAAGAAACACAACAGTATTCAGATACTCATTCTAGGCTACAAACTCTTCTTCAATTAAGATAGCATCGATAGGTACTAATCTTACACACTAAGGATATCGTAAGAACACAAATCCGCAATTGTGCGGTCATAAGCCTCCATCATATACAAAGCATTTCAAATCAGTTAGTATTCCTAAGCCTAACTTACTCATCCTCCTTTTTGCTCTCTTTCATTCTAGTGCAATCACATTAAGCCTGTTATCTATTCATACACATGGTAAATAAGCCTGTTAGTGATTATGATCCATACCTGACAATATTTTAAAGTTACTTTAGTAACAACAATTTTCACGTTACTTTCAGATTCATATTGCACCTGAAGATCAAGAGAAGACCATTTTCACGTGCCCCTTCGGCACATTTGCTTACAGGAGGATGCCTTTTGGTCTTTGCAATGCTCCTGGCACTTTCCAGCGATGTATGCTTAGTATTTTTTTTGATTTTATTGAAAATTGCGTGGAAGTGTTTATGATGATTTCACTGTTTATGGTTCTTCTTTTGATGCATGCCTGAATAGTTTGAATATGGTTTTAGAAAGATGCATCAAAACTGATCTTGTTTTAAATTATGAAAAATGCCATTTTATGGTTGATCAGGGAATTGTTTTGGGCCACATTATTTCTGAAAAAGAAATTTCTGTAGACCCTGCTAAGATTGATGTGATTTCTACATTACCTTACCCATCTTGCATTCGCGAGATTCGTTCTTTTCTTGGTCATGTAGGTTTTTACAAGCGTTTCATTAAGGATTTCAGCAAGATAGCTCTTCCGTTGTCAAATTTGTTGAAGAATGATGTCACTTTCAACTTTGATGACAATTGCAAAAAGGCATTTGACTTCTTGAAGAAAGCATTGACCTCTGCTCCCATCATCCAACCCCCTGACTGGACCTTTCCTTTTGAGATTATGTGTGATGCTTCTAACTATGCGGTTGGAGCGGTCCTTGCACAAAGAGTTGATAAGGCTGCCCATGTTATTTATTATGCTTCTAGGACTTTGGATTCTGCACAGTCTAATTACACCACCACTGAAAAGGAACTTTTAGCAATTGTTTTTGCTCTTGATAAATTTAGACAATATTTGCTAGGTTCTAAAGTTGTTGTTTTTACTGACCATGCAACTTTAAGGTACTTATTGAAGAAACCAGAGGAAAAACCGAGACTGATTCGGTGGATGTTGTTGCTCCAAGAGTTTAATGTTGAAATTAAAGATAAGAGTGGAGCTGAGAACTTGGTGGTTGATCACTTGAGCAGGATAGAGAAAGATAAAGATCCTTTTCTGATTCAGGATGGCTTCCCTGATGAACAACGTTTACTTGTGCATGGCATTACTCCTTGGTTTGATGATATTGTTAATTATCTTGTTGCTGGTGTTTTTCCTACAAGTGCTTCTAGATCACAGATTTATAAACTCAAGAGTGATGCCAAATATTATGTTTGGGATGACCCATATCTTTGGAAGTTTGGAAGTGATCAGGTGATTAGAAGATGTGTTCCCGACTATGAGATTGAATCTATTTTGAATTTTTCTCATGCCTCTCAAGTAGGGGGCCCTTTGGTCCGCAAAGAACTACAAGAAAAGTCCTTGACTCGGGTTTCTATTGGCCCACTGGTTTTAAAGATGCTTATGAAACTTACCACACTTGTAAAGAGTGCCAGTTAGTAGGTACATCCATCACTCGTAAGAGTGAAATGCCTCAGCAACCTATGCTTTTCTGTGAGGTATTTGATGTATGGGGAATCGACTTCATGGGTACCTTTCCTGTATCATTTGGATTTCTATATATTTTTATTGCAGTTGATTATGTTTCAAAGTGGGTGGAAGTTATCTCCACTAGGACTAATGATTCTAGAGTTTTTGCAGATTTTGTCAAGTCTAATATCTTTTGCAGGTTTGGAATACCGTGACCTATCATCAGTGACCAAGGCACTCATTTTTGTAACCGCACCATGGAATCTTTGCTCCGGAAGTATGGAGTTGTGCACAAAGTCTCTACTGCATACCACCCACAAACTAATGGGCAAGATAAGATATCAAACAGGGAGATCAAACAGGTTCTAGAGAAAATGGTGCAACCAAACAAGAAAGACTGGAGCCGTCATCTAGAAGACGCACTTTGGGCTCAAAGAACAGCTTTCAAGACACCCATTGGGATGTCTCCTTATCGACTTGTTTTTGGTAAGGCCTGTCACCTTCCTGTAAAGATAGAACACCGTGCTTATTTGGACGGTGAAAAGTTGTAATTTGGAGATGCAACAAGCAGGTATTGAAAGAAAACTCCAATTACAACAGCTTGAAGAACTTAGGCTAGAGGCTTATGAAAGCTCTAGGATTTATAAAGAGAAAACTAGGCACTTCCATGATAAAATGATTTTTAGGAAGGAATTCTCTGTGGGCCAACAGGTTTTACTGTTTAACTCCCGTCTTAAGCTTATGGCTGGGAAACTGAGATCCAAATGGATTGGCCTCTTTGTTTTTACTAATGTTTTCCCTCATGGTGTAGTAGAAATTAAAAGTGCAGGTACTAACAAAGTTTTCAAGGTAAATGGGCAACGCCTGAAGTTATTCCATGAAAGTGTTGTATCTGAAGAGGCAACCATAGAAGAACATTATTTGGAAGTGCCCAACTACATTGTAACTTGATCAGGGAGCACCTTTTCCTTTCTCTCACTCTTACTTTATAATTATGTTCTTTTCATTGAGGACAATGTCCATTTTAAGTGTGGGGGAGGGAACCCTTTTTCTTGTTTTCATTTTGTTTTTATTTCATTTTTGTTTGTTTCTTTTTCAATAAATTAAAAAAACAATAAATTTAGACTTAGAAAAACATGCAATTGTTGAATTTGTTTTGGCTATAGACTCGTTTGAGGTTAGATTGTGGAGACTTGGGAAAAGTTCACAAGACCGGTATCGTTTTAACACCTTAAGTCTCCTGAATATGGAAATCATTTTGAATACTTGTTATGCCATAGCCTTGAGTTCTCATCCTTTAATATCTCTTAAGTAATTTATCTAGCAGTCAACACCATCTAGAAATCACACACTAAGTAATTAAGCTGATGCAAATAAGTAAATGATCTTGCGCTTAAAAAAAATCTAAATAGGAATCCACCTTTTAAGTTAGGTGATCCTCACCCAGTCATTTAGCCTAACGGATGTGAAACCTTAAGAAAAAAAATTGTTGTTACTAAAGTAACTTTAAAATATTGTCAGGTATGGATCATAATCACTAACAGGCTTATTTACCATGTGTATGAATAGATAATGGGCTTAATGTGATTGCACTAGAATGAAAGAGAGCAAAAAGGAGGATGGGTAAGTTAGGCTTATGCATAATAACTGATTTGAAATGGTTTGTATATGATGGAGGCTTATGACCGCACAATTGCGGATTTGTGTTCTTACGATATCCTTAGTGTGTAAGATTAGTACCTATCGATGCTATCTTAATCGAAGAACAGTTTGTAGCCTAAAATGAGTATCTGAATGATGTTGTGTTTCTTGAGTCTTGAGTTTATTTTTTGCTCGAAGTGCAAAAGTTCAAGTGTGGGGGAATTTGATCAGTGCATTTTGGTGCACATTCCTACATGATTGCACTTAGGCATTTCTTTAGTTTTCTTTGTTTATTTTTATATCTTAACTTGTTTTTCTAATTTATTTTATTTATGGTTTAATGTGATTTTCGTACTTAATTTTCAGCTTTAACAGCTTTTACGGAAATGATCATAACCGGAGTTCCAGGAATCTGATTGAGGCGTTCTACCAGTTGATGGAAAGCTAAGAGAGAGAGAGAGAGCTACAACTTTCATGTTGGAGTCAAAGTCAGATTCGGAGTCATATTTTCCAGAATTTCGTTTGAAGCTGCTGCATTAGTTTTATTCAATTTCGGGTCATTTAGAATTAGGTCTCAGTTATGTATTTGACCCAGTTGGGTTGTAAACGGGTTTTTAGGTTTCCTATTTAACCTAGCAGTCGCAGCTGCTCTTGGACATTCTCCTATTCACGATTTTATTTTATTCCTTACGCTTGAAAGAACGATGGAGAACTAATCACCCTTGAGTCAATCTACTGTAATTCAGGTTCCAACACTTGAGATTATTATAATGTTAATTTTAATTTAATTTCTTTCAATGATATTTTGTGTTCTTGCATGCTTAATTCAATTGCATGAAATATATTGATTTGATTTGGTTGATTGTATGATCCTAACATAGACACAGTATGTTTGCTTAATTCATTTTGTGTCTGATCAATCATGTTTGCTTAATTCAAGAAATTTTATCCCATTTGCTTAATTTGGACAATAGGATCGTTAATCTTACAAACCTCATCGCGCTTGTCATTGAGTTTGTATCCAGATAGGTATGAATAATCCGCTTAGGGCATTATAATTATAATAATCGATGATAGTAGGGACTGAATCGGTAGATTGACTTATTCCATAATCACGTATTTTAATCACTTAATTGTTCTGTTTTTTATTAACCTTAAAACAAACCCCCCTAATTCGGAATTCGGTTACCTTCGATTAATAACAATACAAGAATCCTTGTGAAACGATTAGAGTCATTGTCGCTATACTATGTTTACAAAAATTACTCGGTTTTGATCCGTGCGCAACACGCGGATCAACAGGTCCTCGTGGTCTTCCGCTGGGACTATGATGGTGTTTATAGGAGAGGGGGTGGTGTACCTGCAAGGTGCTCCGACGCTCAAGTAAGTTTCAGTTTGAGTCAAACTAAAGCGTAAGAAAGAATTGGGTGATTAGAATTGAATACCTAGCCCTTCAAAGGTGGATGGTGTTTATAAGGGCATGTACCAGTGGTTCGTGAGCGCATGACCCATTGACTGAGTGTAACTGCCTCCTGTAATTTCAAAGGGCAGTTGGTCACGTGAAAAACGTTAGGACGCGTGGGGGAGGAAGTCCCCAATGACTTTATTTTCCAACAGTCATATCCTTTCTAGTCTCTTATTGGGCTTATGCCCAGATATATACTGGATTGGGCCTCAATTGGGCGTAGGGCACTTACTAGGTCAGTCCAGAACAGTGACCCTTAGATCAAAATGCATAATATTAAAATTTATGAATGTCATTTTGGTGAATTCCATGGTGTAATCATGAATTTGCAAGTTTGCTTAGGTTTGTAATGATTGTTTAGATGCTTAAACCTACTAGACATTGTCCTTTGACTCAAAAAAATAGATTTCACAAGTTTGTGAAAATCTGTTTTTTGCAAAACAGTTTAAGATGACCACTTTGATCCATGATTTCTTCATGTACAAACAAGTTTTTTTCATGCCAATCGATTCTTTGAATTGTTGGCAACATTTGCAACAACATTGGTGTTTTGAAAAGGATTTGAAATAGCTTGTAACTAGGTGAAAAATCCCTCCAAGTTTTGGTGTTTTGCTGATTTTGTACTTAGCCAGATTTTGTCTAAGTGTTGAAAATCAGTATTTTTCTTAATTTTGATCCATCTTCAACTTAAAATCAATAATGAATTGGAGTTCCGTGTATTTGAATTATTTGTAGTTTGTGATGAGATCTTTCATTTGAGCTTTGGTTCACTAAAGTATGATGCTTGGATCACAAGTTATGATGCTTGGAAATAGGCCACTTGGACACTTTTTTCCATAACTTAGAAAAATTTCTAAGTTTCAAAGGTTGCCCCTTTTACAAGTTATCTTCAAATTTCTGATTTTTTGTGATCAAATGTATTCATGGACAATATATTCTTGTAATATAGGTCATGAGGATCATTTTGGGTGAAAAAGTCAAACTTTGACTTTTTCGTCCAGATGGAAATTACACTAGATACCCCTGGTTTTCTGATTTTTTGACCGGACATCCTCTGAGGTATTTTGACCTTATGAATGGACTTCCATGATGTATATAAGCTAATTAAACCATTACTTATGGTATATGATCTTGTCTAGATGAAAATCTTTACTTTTAGTTCCCCTATTAGTCAGAAACCCTAATCTGGACACTATGAAACCCTAATATTGCAGTCTTTGATCTCTGCATCTCTTGTAGTTGTAAATGGATTGTCAAAGTCATGTAAACATTCTTGATGATGTATGGAGGTCTTGGATCCTTTCTCTATGAAAAATTTCATCTAGAGGGCTCAGATGACTGAAACCATAATTGGTGATTGTGATGGCTCGGGGCCCAGATCACTGAAACTTTTGTACAGTCCTTGAAAGATTTTCCATTATTTGAGATTCCTTAACCCTTTGATAGTGATTGAAATGTTGAAAAACTTATGTATTAATGATTGGTCCTTTGCCTGAATCCTCTAAGGAACTCAGGAATCCTGATCCATTGCGGGGATATTGTTCAAACCAGTCTGGCACAGTCTTTTGGCCAGTGGATTTTCTTTGATGAAGTACATATCTTAGGGTCAAAATTTAAGGTATGACAAATTCCCCTATTTAATCTTCTTGGACCCGAAGATAAGAATGGTGAAAGCATTGGGAGATTTGAGGTACAAGAGGATTAAATACCTTAGAATACCCGAAATTTTGATCCTAAGATGCCAGGTTGTTCATCCTATCGGCGATCTTGAGGTTGCAAAGGCTTGGTTACAACGTTGTTGTAGAGGTTCAAATTATCCAAACTCGAAAATCGACGTTCTATCCAGGAAAGAACTAGAGAGAAGACTCTTTATCATGTGGGATAAATGTTATATGATTATGCCAATCTAAATGCAAACATAATTATGAATGTATGAATGAATGCATATCCTGACAAAACAGACACAACACACAAAGTTGACGAGACAAGACAGAGAATACTGGGCCGATCCAGAGATGGAGTATCACTATTTTTTGGATTGATTGTTCAATGTAGTGGGGAGCTCATGCTGCTTTTGATTTATGGAGACATGGCTCTATGGGGAGACGCAAGTTCATCCTCGTGGGATATTCCAAAAGTTTGGTTACTTTTGAAGTAACTGAATGATTTCCTTTTACGTTCACAGACCAAGGAAAATTGCAAATTTTACTTTGAAAAATAAAAGTGAAGTAAATTCATTTTAATTTCAAGAAAAAGATAAACCATTTCTTTTTGAAAATGTCATTTTGTAAGGCAAAGGTCTTAATTCCACAGAGTATTTACAGAATAGAAAAATGGTCATTTATTGGGAAAAGGTCTACATTGAAACATCATGATCCTTATCCTTCTACCAATTCTGAGTTCGGAGTCTTCAGAGCTTCTACTGATTATGACTTTGATGGGTGACTTTCTTCTCATGATCCAATCTGGTTAGATGCAGTTACTTGCCATGAATCCTTAATTTTTAATGTCTCTGGTTTTTGCCTGGATCGCCCTTTTGGGTTTTCAATCCACCGAGACGCTCATTTTTGCCTAAGTCGCCCTTTTCGGTTTTTAACTTAGCGAGATGTTTTTTTAATACTTTTAGGCAAAGTATTTCTTGGTTGCATCAACATTTGTAGGATAAATGAATTCCTCACCGTCCATTGTTGTGAGTATCAAAGCACCACTTGAGAAAGCTTTCTTGAGCACATATAGGCCATCATAATCCGGAGACCATTTTCCCTGAGAGTCGGTGATAAATGATTGGATTTTCTTGAGCATGATATCTCCTTCTTTGAAGACACGAGGTCGAACTTTCTTGTCGAATGCTCTCTTCATCCGTTGCTGATATAACTGGCCATGATAAAGGGAAGTCATTCTCTTTTCTTCTATCAGATTGAGCTTGTCGAATCTACTTTGGCACCACTCAGCTTCTGTGAGTTTGGCCTCCATCAATATCCTTTATGATGGGATTTCAACTTCTATGGGGAGCACTGTTTCCACGCCATATATTAGTGAGAAAGGGGTTGCCCTTGTTGAAGTGCGAACGGAAGTTCAATATCTGAAATTCAGGTATGACAAACTCAGATGTCGAATATGATGTTGAGACATCTTAATTGTTCCTTATAAACATATATGGTAAGGCATACACAGAAACACATTTAAAATTCCGATATATCAGATTTAAACATTCTTCAGGATGTTGTGACATCTGATATGGCATTAAGTTCAGGTACTGCATAAAACATAAAAAGCTATAAAGAACACAACAGAATTGTTAACCAAGTTAGATCAAATAAATCTACTATCGGGGCTACCAATCCAGGAAGGAAATCCATTATGTAGTATCAATTCAAAGACTTCTCAGCAAACACCTACAGTTTACAGTCTTCTCACTTAATCACTACTTGTGCAACTTCTACTTAGGAACTCCTAAATATGAGAAACTCATCCTCACTTCCAATCACCTCAGTGATGTCTCACAGACCTCAATAGTCAATTGCTGATATTGACGGCTTCATACCTATACAATAATCCACAAACAGAAGCAACACTTCCATTACAAACAACTTAACCTTTCTTAGCAGCTTCAGTTAAGTACAACTTTTCTCTTGCTTAAAAGCTTCGAGAATCACAAGTGAAACAGCCACAACAGGGTTCCTTGCTGTGCACGGCTGCCACAAGAACACAACCCTAATGATGTTGACATTGTCGTTGGTTGGTTGTTTCTAAACTAGGCTACAAGGTTTCTTTTATAACCTATTCCCAACTGAATTTGGGCCTAAACAATCACAACAATAGCTACTACAAATATGCAGAAAAATCTGCTTACAAATATACAAAAAGATCTCCAAATCTTAAAAACTCCTAAAATATCTCTAAATATATAAACTCCATATTTTTCAATATTTGCCTTCATTTTAATTTGAGTCTTCAAAATATTTTTTATCAGCGCCATTGGATTGATTTAAATCTATAAATAAATTGTTTCTGTTGAAACCAAAACAGAAACTTCAATCCACTTTAGCAGTTCATGATGTCGAATGAACTATCTTGACATCTTCTTCGACATGTTGTTCCTGATGTTGAAACATTTGAACACAACATGTTTGGGCACACACAAATGGATTCTTTGCTTCATATATTCATTATTTGCAAAAGATCATGTACATACATTGCTGCTATATTTGTTTTACAAAATTAATGCCAATTTTACAGTACTTACAATATCCATGAAGCGCGAAAGGGAGCATCTCATGCCAGTCCTTGTATATTACGACCATCTTCTGGACAATTTTCTTGATATTTATATTGATAACTTCCACTGCACCGTTCATCTTTGTCCGATAAGGAGAAGAATTATGGTGTTCAATTTTGAATTATGCGCATAATTTCTTCTTCATTTTGTTGTTCAAGTTGGACCCATTGTTAGTAATGAGTTGACTTTGAATACCGTAGCGGCAAATTCTATTGTTTTTTATAAACCGGACAACCACTTGTCAGTTTAAATTGGTGTATGATGCTACTTCGACCCATTTGGTGAAGTAATCAATATCTACCATAATGAACCAATTTCTATTTGAAGCTTTGGGTTCGATCATTCCAATCATGTCGATTCCCCATATTGAAAATAGCCACGGCGAAGATAGAGCCTTGAGAAGAGTCGAAGGCATATGAATCTTATCAGCATAAATTTGACATTTATGACATCTCCTTGCATGTTTGCAGCAATCTGCATCCATTGTGAGTCAGTAGTATCCTGCTCAAAGTATTTTTCTTACCATCATATATCCATTGGTATGAGTACCAAAATACCCTTTATGAATTTCTGTCATGAGTATTTCTACTTTACGCTCGTCTACACATCTGAGTAGAACCATGTCGAAGTTTCTCTTGTAAAGCACATCTTGGTTGAGGAAGAAGTTGCCTTCCAGTCTTTAGAGGGTCTTCCTGTCTTTTCTTGCCTATCCAAATGGGTATTCCCTTTTCTGCATGAATTGTTGAATATCGTGATACCAAGGTTTGCCATCAATAGCAGTTTCTATTGCAAAAATGTATGTTGGTCTGTCCAGGCGCATAATGTTGATTCTCGGAATGTCATTCCATCGATCAAATATGATCATGCAAGAGAGAGTAGAAAGTGTGTCAACCATGTGATTTTCCTCATAAGGGATGTAATGGAATTCAAATTTGTTGAAAAATGGAAATAATCTCCTTACGTAATCTCGGTAAGGGATCAGTCCATGCAGTCGTGTTTCCCATTCTCCTTTGATCTGGTTGGTCACTAAGGCGGAATCTTCATACACGTATAAATTCTTGATCCTGAGATCAATTGCTTCCTTGAGACCCATGACTCAAGCCTCATACTCGACCTTGTTATTTGTAAATTTGAATGCCAATATGGAAATGAATAAAATGTTGGTTCCGTTTGGAGTGACAATGATTTCCTCAATCCCGTTTCCATAAGAAGTAACTGCTTCGATGAAGTTAAGTCCCCAAAGGGATCCTGGTTTAGGTCTTTCGCCTGGAAGTGGTTCTTCATAACCTTTCATCTTAAGATACACGACGTCTTCGTCTGGGAAGTGAAATATGACTAGATCCTGATTACTGATGGGCTGATGAGCCAAATGATCAGTGAGGATACTTCCTTTGATGGAGTTCTGTGCATGATACTCAATTTCGTATTCTGATAACAACATTTGCAAACGAGTAATTGGTCCTGTTAATGCAGGCCTTTCAAACACATATTTGATCGGATCCATTTCCGAGATGAGCCAAGTTCTATGACAAATCATATACTGGAGAAGACGTTTAGCTACCCAAGCTAGAGCGTAACAATTTTTCTCGAGCATTGTGTATAGAGTTTCACAATTGGTGAATTTCTTGCTCATATATTAAATAGCATATTCTTTTCTTTTCGTTTCGTCTTACTGGCCAAGTACACATCCCATGGAGTCTTCCAAAACGGTAAGGTACATGATCAATGGTCTGCCTTCAACTGGAGGAGGCAAAATTTGTGGCTTCAACAAGTATTCTTTGATATTTTCAAAGGCTTCCTGAAAATATTTTGTCCAATCATGACTTTGATTCTTTCGGAGAAGTTTGAATATTGACGCACATCTCGCGGTCATGAGGAATATAAATATTGATATGTAATTGAGATGTCCAAGGAATACTCGTACTTATTTCTCCATTTTTGGAGCAGGCGTATCTTGAATTGCCTTAACATTGTCAGGATCGAATTCGATTCCTTTTTAACTGACGATGACTCCCAGGAGCTTTCCTGATCGGACACCAAAGGGGCACTTGTTAGGATTTAGTCGTAGTTGATATTTTTTAGTCGTTGAAACAGTTTCTGCAGATGTTCAACGTGTTCCTTTTCGGTCTTCGACTTGGCGATCATGTCGTCGACATATACTTCTATCTCTTTATTCATCATATCATGAAAGAGAGTTTTCATTTCCCTTTGATAGGTAGCATCGACGTTCTTTGATCCGAACGAAATTACTTTGTAACAGAAGGTGCCCCAGGGTGTAATAAAAGATGGTTTCTCCATGTCTTTGGGTGCCATTTTTATCTGGTTGTAGCCCGAAAATCCATCCAGGAAAGAAAATATTGTGTACTTTGTTGTGTTTTCTACCAGCATGTCGATGTGTGATAAAGGGAAGTCATCCTTTGAACTTGCTTTGTTGAAATCCCTGTAATCTACACACATTATGACTTTTTCGTCCTTTTGACTTTTCTGTCCTTCTTTGGTAGTGGCATAATGTTTGCCAACCATTGAGGATATTCTAAAATGGCAAGAAATCCTGTGTCAATTTGCTTTTGTACCTCTTCCTTGATTTTAGTAGCCATGTATGGATGAGTTCTTCTCAATCTCTGCTTGAATGACAAACATTCAGGCTTCAATGGTAAAGGATGTTCCACGATAATGGTATCCAACCCTGGCATGTCCTGGTAGGACTAAGCAAATACATCGAGAAATTCTTTGAGTTATGATATCAGGCTTTTCCTTTCAGCCAAACTGAGTAGTGCGCCGATCTTGACTTCCTTTCTTTCTTGTTCTGAACCCAAGTTGACTATTTCCAATTGTTCTTTGTAAGGTTGAATGGAATTCTCCTCGTGTCTGAGCAGTCTGGAGATCTCTTCTGGAATTTCATTATCATCTTCCTCTTCAGCTTCGAATACTGGGAACTCAAAGTTGGGAGAAGGCATTGAATCACATGTTTCAATGGGGTTTAAAACAGTTAATCTGCGCGATGATGATATCGAGAAAACACATTTAGAGAATGCAAAAGAAAGTTTATGCATATTAGTTTTGAAAAATGTTTGTTTTTATTTTTGGTTGTTTTTAAGGATTACCATTTTCTAAAAAAGCGAAAAGATAAAATAGAAACAAGTGCGGAAGTATATAATGACATTATATTTATGATCAGTCGATTCTTGAAATACACAACCCTATAAAATAAAACTCTATCACTTTGGGCTAAGTGAAGAGGATAATTTACAACAAGTAAGCCTTATAACACATTCCTTGTCATTCGGGCGAGATGAAAGGTCAAAATAAAACTGAGCAATTACTTTGGAATGTGAACGATGTTCGGGACGTCAACAGAGACCCAATTGTAATGAACTCTGTTGGAGATAAAAAAATTGGGAACTAGTCTTCCCGAAGTAGCTTTTGTGATGACATTAATTTATGGTGAAGGATGATCCGCATAGTCTTCCTTGCGTGTGAGTTATTTCTTCATCGATGCTCTCAGAAGAGTCTTCCCATCCAGTTGGTTGGATGTCTTTGATATTGATGTGAGAACTTGTGGGAGAAGTGTACTTTACGAGATAATCGTATTTTCCACTTGGTTGTCCCAAGGTGTCCCACGTTTCTGTGGGAGTTGTGGAGTCATCTTCAGTAATGACATTCACTTCTAGTGGTTCAAAGTTGAGGAAGTCTTGTCCTGCGATCCTTACAAATTAATCGATATAATGTTGCAGGTCTCTTGGATTTCCTTGATAGGATTCCCATACAGGTAGATCGTCCATTAAGTCTTAGAATGTACAATCAAAGTTGTTTGTCATTGAAGTGTCTTCCGATGAATTGTAAGGAGTAGCAGGTACTTCAGAGATTTTTCTGTCCTCAGTTTCTGGAATATACTTGGAAATGGAGATCGGCAAGTCGAATGGTTTGCACGCTTCGTCTTGAGAAATGTATCCTTCCTCATTAAAGTATGTTTTCTATTTGTCATCAGGATCTTCGGAGCCTTCCAAATTGTTTTCCTCGATAGTATGAACCTCTTGAGAGATTCGGTGAAGGAAGCGTCCAATGTGGAAAAGTTTTTAATAGGACCAAAGTTTCCGTCCTTTGTTGTAGGTTTAGTTGCTGCTGAAGAACAACCAAGACCTTTTATGGATTCATTGCTGATGGGAATTATGACTTTACCCCAGCCTTTGATATTGTTGCTTTCTAGGGCTTGGAGATCATCTTTGTAGGAAGCGATTGACGTTCCTATTTCCTACTAATCCTTGTTGCTTACAGAGAGAGCTTGGAACTGAGTTACAACGACGCCTTATGGTTTCAAATACGAGAATAAGGATAAGTTTCTAACAATCAAGGATCTTTCCCCAAAGACTATTACCAATTTGTTATTCTTTACAAACCTCAGTTTTTAATGAAGTGTGAAGTTCACTGCCCCTGCTTCATGAATCCATGGTCGTCCAAGTAAATAAGTGTACGTCGCGCGGATGTCCATTACTTGAAATCTAATTTGGAAGGTGTGAGGTTCAATGGTTATGGGAAGATCTACTTCGCTGATAACTGCTTTTCGAGATCTGTCGAATGCTTTGACTATGACCTCACTTTTTCTCATTGGAGGACCTTGAATAGTCAATCTTATGAGAGTGGAACTTAGCATTACGTTCAAAGATGAACATGTGTCTATGAGTATACTGGCTAGAGCATTGTCACTGTAGTTGATAGTAATGTTTAATGCCATATTATGATTCCTGCTTTCTTCAGGAAGATCATCGTCTCTTGGGCAAGCAAAAAGCAATCAACCATTGCACTATCTACTGCAGAAGCAAGGTATATTTTAGCATCCCTTTGTAGTACTCATATGCTCTAGATGAAGAATCAACTAGAATATTTTGATATTAATGAGGGTAACATTCTTATTTTCTGTGATAACACAGCTGTTATTTGTTTAATTAAGAATCCAATTTTACATTCAAAAGCTAAGCACATTGAAATTAAACATCATTTCATCAAAGACTATGTTCAAAAAGGGATTTTATCCTTAAAATTTATAGATACAGATCATCAGTGGCCTGATATCTTTACAAAACCCTTAGTTGAAGACAAATTTCAGTTTATTCTGAAGAATTTATATTTGGATTTTTGTTTAGAATAATTTTTATAAGAATATGTTTAGTATCTTTATGTAAAAGGAGGTTCTGACTCTAAGCATATACTTATTTTGTGGTTTATTTTATTTGACTTTCTGATAAAGATACTTCTACAGGTTAGAAGATGTTTTGATCAAAAACTCATCTAAGTCAGATACCTCTAGGTATTCTTGACTTTGGAATCATCAAACATGTTCATTGAAACAGACGACTATGATTTTCTGTGACACATGTCTTACATTAAATCATACCTAACCGTTGAAGTGAAACCTCGAGCATTGTGTTTTTGTGAGGCTAGATTTTCTAAATTAATACTACATATACCCCCTACTTGTCTATAATCATAATTATTTATAAATATTCATTATTTTCACTTCACACACTACGCTACTTTCATTTCCACACTTTTCTCTTAGAAACCCTATACCCTAAAAACTTTGTTTCGTAAACTCCCTCATCTTCATCAATGTATTCTCAACAACAAAGTGTTTATTACTTTGCCCAACAATCTCAACAAGCTCAACAAACTGAATCGGCTCCAATGGTTTCTAAAAATGTTGAAGCTACTACAACATCTCTACATGATTCTTTATCCAATTTGAAAAACCTATTGATATTCCTATTGTGGATCATCCTCCTCACATTCCTCTTTGCACTCCTTTTCTAGAACTGGGTGTTCTTTGTGAATGGCTAGTGGATTTTAACAATCTTAGTGACAATGGTATTGATCTGTCTAAGTAATTGGATGCTCAAGGTTGGAAGAATTATATTGATCGTCTGTATGGTCCCATCTTCCCTAACCTCATCAAAGAATTCTGGAGACATGTTGAAGCTGATGAATACTTCATAGTATTACGTGTTTTAGGTAACAAGTTCTTCATCACTAAGAGGTTAGTTGATATGTTACTGGGTATGGAGAACGTTGGTGGAAAGCGTATCTACAAGATGAAGTCAAAGTCAAAGTTTTTAAAATAAGAGATCAATCATGTTATCTTCACTAACTCTTCAACTGGAAAATATCCATTCAAACCTCAGGATCTTTCTAAGGAAATGTATGTCTGGCATAGAATAATTCTTAGATGCATCTACCACATACCCTCCTCTAGTTCTTCATATTTTGTTAACACAAATCAGAAGTACTTATTATACTAACTGTTAAAGAAGGAGAGGACATGTCTTCCATCTATTCCATTCAAGTATCTCAGAGATATTGTGAAGGAAACTAGAAACGATGGCAAGAACCCCAAGAACTATATTCCTCAAGGTAGGCTGATATTATATATTCTGGACAACTATATTCCAATAATAATCATCATTTCCTCCTTGAGTGGTTTGGTAGACCATCTGGACAAACTCAATCTCAAGGAGGAAATGATGATTGTTATTGGAACTCCTCTGAAAAACAAGAATCAGTTGAGGATGCAGATCATTAATAAGGTAAAGGTTAAACCTATGATTGCTACAAATTGGGAAAGCTTGAAGGCACAGAAGAATCATGTGGATGAGTTCCCTCTATTCACTAGGCATGATTCTCTAGATGATATTGCTCACTATGCCAAGATGCGTGAAACATAAGGATATAATTTGTCTGGGTTCACTCTTGATTATCTTTAAGAAACTTTTCCAAATCTGATGAAGAACAAGAAGTGTTCTAGAAACTCTACTCCACAGAAGCAAACTACCAAGAAGCACAAGAGTAATATGCATCTGGTTGAAGGAAACAATTCCAACATTGCTCTAAAGTCTTATCCAGAAGCTTTAAGTAAGTCTTTTGATTCTGCTTTTAATGCATATGTTCTTATCAATAGTAATGTTACTTCATTAATTCCTACTCCACCTCCAATATTTTCAACAACTATTTCCATTCCATTTTCTGAACCACCTGTTTCTATACCCATTAATGTTTCTATACCTATTTCATCTGAAACAATCCCACCTTCAACAATATTTTCTCAAACCATTCCACCACCCATAACATTTCCATCTCAAATCATTCCAAAATTTGCACCAGATATACCAACAATAATCCCCAACACCACAACTCAAGAAATTTCTACCATATACTTACCAATATCTACTATTATCCATGTACAAACTACTCCCACAATCACTTTACCACCCATTTCTACTATATTCACTCCACCACCAACCATCACTCGACCTATTTCTACATAAATCCCCATTTCTTAAGAAATTCAAACATTTGATCCCGAATCACCTAAATTCCCACATCTTGATTTAACTCAAAATCCAAAAAAAAACAATGTCATCAATCTTTCTGACCACCCCGACTCTTCATCATCATCAGACATCTTTTCTCTCTCAGAATCTGACCAAACCCTTTCTTATCATGAACTTCAATCTTCTGATCAAACCCTTCCTACCTTTGCTGAAGCCATTATTGTTTTTAAGGATAATGCAGTTAATGGATTCAAGGAGCTTTCTGATGAATCCAGTTCTAGTGTTGACCCTACCGCCTTGGGTGCCTCCTGGACTTAATGTGAAGTCAACCTTCCATATGATTAACTTTGTTTTGATGAAGACATATCTCTTAGAAAGCAATAATGACAAGAAGGCAAAGATGATATAAAAGCATAATGTTCAAAGCATCATATTCAAGCAAATGATACGTTGTAAAGGGATAATGTATATGCCTATCAAAATCAAAGGTCTTAGATGCTCAAACCATCATACATCTTTGCATACTTCATGAATGATCATAGCATGTTCTTTTTTAAGCATTATTCAAAATTTTCTTAATGCAAATCGATTTTCACAAGAGATCAATCGATTTGTATATGCCTAAAATTACTTATATTCAAAAATAACAATATGCAAATCGATTTGCATCATAGAGCAATCGATTGCATGCTGTTAAATTTTCAAAAATTGTTACGTTGAACCATGTGCAATCGATTTGCACCTAGACAGAAGTGAAAAGTCATTTGTTTTCATAGCACCTCTTCATGCTCTTGTGTCAAATGAATCATGGCATCCATTGGTGAATCATACCCTTTTGAATTTACCTTCTTGCAATTTTCATATAAGCATTCACTCATTCTCTTCATCTTTCAAATTCTTTCAAAGTGTTAATATACTAAATTTTGAGAAAAACTTTGCATGATTTTCAATTACATCTTCATAGTTTCATCTCATTCATAAGGACACTTATGTATCTATTGAGAGTGATAATTGTTTCAAGAAGAAGATAAATATTGATATTGATAAAGATTCAAAAGTTTCAACTTTCTACACTTCTACAAAATTCAGAATTATTGTACTTGACTACAACTTATTTTGAGGATTGTTAAAGATAAGTTTGTAGGGTTTTCCTTGTGATCTGGATTATGGACACAAGAGGTCCGTTTGTGAGAAGTTTAGATCTCGATCGGACTTTAAACTTGTTGTAAATCCAAGAGGATTGTTCTTACTTGTTAGAATTAGAAAGGACTAGGTGTGTATTGCTATAGGTTTCTAACATATAGTGAAAATCTCTTTCGGTTTGGAAAGGGGATTGGATGTACCTTTGGATTGTGAAGGGAACCTGGATAATTCTTTGTGTCTTTTTTACTTTATGTATTTTATCTTTCCGCACTTAGATTCTGTAAGAAAGTAAAGAATCGACATAACCGGAAAAATTTCGAAGAATTTTTAAAAGCCTAATTCACCCCCCTCTTAGGCACATCTCAGAGTTACACTCGATTCAATATATGGATGTCTGTGGAACTTCAGAAGATCAAGAATCTGTGTGATCAGATTAAACATACTTTGTTCGGTAAGCTAAAGAAAGATTGGAAGCTCAGAGGGAAGTTGAAGAGAAGTTAGTTGCTGAGAGGGAAATGGCTGAAAGACTTTCTAGGAAAGCTAAGGAAGCTAGTGAAAGAGAGGTTGCTCTGAAAGAAAAACAAGATGCTTTGAAGGCTCTGGAGTGTACTGAAACGTCTACTTCTAATCTAGTGTTGAAGACTCTTGAAATATTCAGAAGGAACAAGAGCTCTTAAAATCAAGAATGGACAAGCAAGATGAAGTCACTGTCAACTTTCAGAATGCTCTTGCTCAGATCCTTCAGAGGCTCCCTTCTCCTCCCAAACCTTAGACACATTCTAGGCTACCCATTAGTATTTCCTTTCAGATGTCTTTGTTTGTTTTTTTTATTACCTTTTTTATTATGACAAAAAGGGAGAGTATTAATGAAGAAAGTTATTTTGAATTCAATATTTTGTCTCTAAATCACAATTCTGACATTTTAACATATTATATATGCATGAACTCTAAATCACAATCCTGAAGATTCTGAAGACAGATTCTGCTGGACAACTTTTGAAGACTCTAAAGACTTAAGATTCTGAAGACCCAATGATCAACTCTTCTTCTTATGCGTCAACTTTCTCATAATCAAAAGCCTCTGAAGTACATAAGATAAGATCAGATACGAGGGGAAAAAAAACATAGTACAAATAAAAAACGTTTCTCCCATTACCTCTTCACTACCCTAATTTTGTGGTACAAAAGGACAACTGTGTATACTATTTTTTCACCCTTAGCAACTACAGGATTCATAAGAAATCACGACATTTTGCTTAACAACTTGCCTACAAAAATTAGCCAATCATCTTTTATTAACAATGATTGAAACTCAAGAAAAAAAGATTGGTGAAAAAATTGAAGTGAATAACAATAAAATGTATATTTTTATCATTTTAAAATTTCAGTGTGATAACATGAACCACAAAATATTACACAAACAATCTAAATTCTAAAACATGTTTCCCATTAAAGATGCTCTGAGAGGTGTGTTCTTTGGAAACTTCTTAAGCCCTAGTTCCTTTGAACTAGGTCCCTGGAAATTACTAGTTTTTCTAGTGATTTTTGAAAAAAAATTCCAGAAGTTTTGCATGCAAAACTGTCACTTTTTTATTCTTTAATTTATTTTTTTACTCTTAAATCTTAGCAAGTGACCTAAGGAAGGACCTCTTAGCTAGATCTTAATTAAGTTATTAATATAAGCAAAGTATCGTTCGGTTCATCATATCCTTAATTACAATATATAATTGTGATTACAATCTAGAATCAAATGACAGTTCCAAAGAAGCACTGTCTGTTAGAGAAAGAAAACACTAACCAATATTCCCGCTATATATTGATAGGCCGACCATAGGACAAACTATGTTATAACACTAAAATCTGCTGAAGACAACAATGACATCATGCTACCAACTTAAAATAATTTATTACACAACAAAAGAAGCATCTTATTTTCTTTCATGTTCTTTATGGTATCTAGATTAGATTATAACCTTAATTTAGTACATGAAACAATAATGAAAATCCAATAATAAAAGTAATGACTGCATCAAGACAGCACAGATATAAAAAATGTCATGTGGAATCTCAGTTCCTCCTCCTCGGTACCATAATAATAAGATGTCCACGCCGTATGTTCCCAAATTGTTCTACATTGTTTCATTATCTTTTCTAGTTCAATAATATAAAAATCAGTTTATCAGTGGTTGTTCATCTAACTGCAGATTTTGTCTCGTCAATTATGATATTATACCTCAATAATCATAATTTGATCTTGTGAATAGTAAGGAGATAGTTGTAGTAATTAAGTCTCGATTTTCCTTGACATAGTATTTTAAACTATAGTAGCAGAAAGATTTAGTCAACCGGTTTTAATGGCTTTAAATTTTTCAGTGAAAATATTAATAAAAAGAATATTGATTTTTGTCTAGGCTGGAATTGAACATCTCTTGACTCTGGTGTAGACAAATCTATTCAGATATGTGATATGTTTTTGTTCTTGCTATATATATATCGCCCGTTTAAAGAGGAGGATTATTATGGTCAATCTCATAGATTCATAATATATATATATATATATATATATATATATATATATATATATATATATATATATATATATATATATATATATATATATATATATATATATATATATATATATATATATAAAAGTGAGGATCAATTTAGTTTAAGAGCAAATCTTTTTAACTTACTTCATAATCGTAACATTTAAATTAGAATCAATCGAATGGTTAAATTAATATTTATATTTATAACCATTCGATTTAATCTAATTTAAAAGCTACGATTTGGAGTAAGATAAAAAAAACTTATTCTTGAAATAAGTTAATCATATAATTATATATATATATATATATATATATATATATATATATATATATAATCTTATCGGGATTAGAAAGTCAATCAGCAGCCAGCAATACGTCGTGGATTTCAAGTTCAACGGTTTACGGAGAAGAAGAGATGGGTGTACATGCAAGACACTCTGATGGCAAAGTGAGTTCGAAGTGGAAAAGAGAGCAAATACAAAAGGTTTAGAGAATGATTCAGAATACATGACCCTCTTGTGTGTGTGTGTGGGGGGGGGGGGGGTATTTATAATGTGTCTCCAACTCTAGACCCAAGTCATTGTTATGGGCTGGATCTTCAGGCTCATAACAAAAGATTGTCAAGACTCATAAGTAATAGTAGGGATGACCAGCACGTGGTCATCGTTGTAACACCCTTCTAAACCCCGCGAAAGATATACAAATAATCAGAGTAAATTATCATACATCTCAAAGAATGGTGTCATGCGTAATTCAAAATATCACATATACACCTGTCATACTCAATAACACTTGAAATAAATTCATGCTTTTATATACTTCCACATTAGCATGTAGCAACAAAAATATTTTATTAAGAATCTCATAACATTCAAGTCTCAAATAAACTTAATTCATTAAATCAACTTGGGCATAAAAAGTCATTTCACTATAAAATTCAAATTCAATTAACCAAATAAATAGAGTATACAATTGTATCTCTCATAGCTTGAATTGAAATGTTCTCCATTGTTACATAATCAGAGCACGACTCGATCCAAAATAACTAAGCAACTAAGACAAGTTACTCCAACGACTACCTTGCGCTAGAAGTAACTCTACTCCTCGGTACCTGAGCGATGCCGTATAAAACATCATTCCAACAGAAGGGTGAAAATTCATATAATTATCGAAATCATAATGATCGTTCCTAGAGATTAGAATCTAATGTTAGCCATGAACGTTGGTGATTATGCTCGGTCGTCGAGGAGAGAATGGGGATGTACCTGCAAGACACTTTGATGTCAAAGTAAGACAGGGCAGAAGAGTGAGCAAGTACGAGTAAAGTGAGTTAAGAGAGTGAATATTGGATATCTGACCCTCTCAAGTGAGAGGGTTTATATAGAGCCCCCGACGCATGGCTATTGGTCCCTATTTTGGGCATGTATCGCACATTCCTCGAAAATAAGTAATTGTGATCAGAAACTAACTATTGGAGTGAGCAACCTACTCGGATGCGACGCATGTCGGGGAGGGATAGACTGAGCAGGATCCGTCTTTGGCTGAATCTGGGTGACTTCTCCGAGTGTCGGGCAGAAGTCTGAAAGGAGCAGAGAAATCAGACCACAGGTAACCGTGGTCGACAAGTCATATCGGCTGATAGGCATAAAGTCAGTGGATCCCTTTGACATTCAGATATTGGGTCGTCTTGGATGCAGAAGTGGATTGGGTCATGCCTGGTCATTGGGTCAGTCCAGAACAGGAGCCCTCCAAGTCGTTGCTTCTGGTCGCAGAAGTGATGACTTAAGGGTGGCTCGTCATATACGGGATGGAAACGAAGATTTATGGTAATTCTTTGTCAGACCGACTAGGGGTGTGCTCGATTAAGCTTGGGAATGCGACGTGGTCGACGGACAAGGAGCTCAACAACTGAATGTATGCAGTAGAGTCACCTTATGCATGCGCCTTAGGAAGTGTGCGCATTTAATGTGTAATGATGGCTAACCTATGTATGTCCCTAGGTCACGAGTGCCCCGTTCATAGATCCTAGACCGCACGTGCTGAGGGAACCTATACATAGGACAACGTAAACCGTTTTCATAATTTTTCGCTTATTGTCCCTCTACTCGACAACGATCAGGTTTTCAAGCTCTCAAACTCTGCCGCGAACCACCGTCTTCCACCGTGACTACCGAGGAAGATCAACCGACCACCTCTACAGCTTCAAAAAACGCCAAATCCCAACAATTAATTAACACATGCCAAACATTATCATCAAAACCTAACAATTTCAAAATCATAGAAATTTAGGGGTTTTATCATAAACATGTTTCTACCCATCATATATTACACACAACCCTAATAATCATATAAAAATACACCCTTACCTTGATTTTCTTGATGAATTTGTTCTTAATTCTTGATTTCCTCCTCTTCTCCTTTTCTCTCTTCTAGCCCCCTTTCTATCTCTACTCTATCTCTTTTCTTATTTTTGTTAAACCCTAACAATTGTCATAACAACTCTAATTTCTATTGGGCTTACTAACTCACTCTATCAATTTTTAATCACACACCCACTAATGGTTCAATTAATTATTTCCATCACTTCTAATTTATTCCACTAAATAAAATAACTCAAATAAATCAATTAATTCAATTCAAATAAATCAATTAATTAAATCAAATAAACTAAATAAATCAATTAATTAAAATAATTAAATTAAATCAAATAATTCAATTTAATTAATTAATTAAAATTAATTAATTAATCAAATTAATTCAAATTAAATTAAATAAATCAAATAATCCAATTAATTCAATAAAATCATATAAATCAATTATGCACAAAATTAAATAATTAATTAATTAATCAATATAAATAAATAAATACGAAAATCAGGGTGTTACAATCATCCTGGGTCAACCGCTCCACTATATTAGGCGAGTGGAAGACTGACCCATTGTAGAGGGCAAAACTTCTCCGTGAGATGAACTGAAGCATTTGGCCATGTGTCCTCGGGTGAGAAACATGTGGGTGAAGTGTTCTTCAACATCTATGCTAGAGTGGACCAGTATTTTAGGCCTTCCTCGACATAGTGTTGGGTTGGATTATGTTCAGCGGTAGCCAGCCATAGGTCCAGTCCAGAATAGGAGCCCCCAAGTCGTTGTTCCTAAGCAAAGGAGCAATGACTTAGAGTCAAGTCATGTGTCAAGTAGGAAAGGAATTTGTGTGCAGTCGGGAGCTCACGTTAGCATCTAACGCCACCGCGAAGGGTCTACCGAGTATTCAATTGTATATGATATTGAAAGGGACTACGAGGAACTACGAGTCGGAAGTCTTGACATCATTTCCTACTCCCATGGATATCATTGACCCGATGCATCCCAAGGATGAGTCATATTGTCGTTGAATGCTTGCAAGTCTGATCCTTCATAAGGCCACACATTTTCTTTCTTTAGGCCCATCTTATTGAATAACTCTTAGTACAATATGTCGCAAGATCTACCGCCACCAATCATTATACTGGACACACCAAAGTATTTGATGGTGGAAGTTATGACTAAAGGAATGATATCATTTAGGATTCCCTCAACATTTTATCTATCTAAGAAACCAAGCATCGGTTTATCTAGACTCTTGGATAATGTGTTCCCTCATTTCTTATTAATGGGATTTAAATACGATATCTTCCTCTTCATTGTCCTTTTTGATAGTGTATTTGCCTCTGGGGCACCTTCTATAGTGAAACATATTCCTAATTTCTTTCCTCTTTCACGGTAGTCGTGACATCAACCATTTTGGTCAGGGAGTTTTTCTTCAAGACTCTTCTCAGTCCCTCTTACCACCCTTAGTATATTCAAATATGCATACTCTCTTTATTAGACCTTCAGTCATATCCTTTAGATGGATGCAATCGTTGTTGGTGTATCCATGGCTCTCATGAAAGTGGTAGTACTTTGTCTTATGTGTACGGGAGGATTATCTAACCAAAAATGGGTTTTTGCTCTCGACCTTCTGTAATTCAGTGTTTGCACACTCTTAGTATATCTTCCCCTAGGAGGTGTTGAGGGGAGTATGCTTGTCATATTATCAGCGATGGGTCCCACGGTCCGTTCTTCCATTTGTCGGTTGGATTCTTCTTAGATTAATAAAGGGATATCTCCTCGGGCGATGATTTTTTTATTCAAGATTAATAAAGGGTTTTCCCTATTTGAAATCTCTAATTTCTCCCAGAATGAGTTATCCTACTTCAGATTGTTCTTAAAATTCCTGAACTTAAGGTTATCATCATAACCTCCCACTTCCACGGCCATTTATATGAAGCGATCAATGCATGATCACATGATATCCTTATTCCCTTGTGTAATCCCACTTAGGGAAATCGTCTTTATAGGTTGCATTTTTTAACAATGAAGTTCTCAAAAATATGTCCACTGATCGAAGCTCCCATCAAGCAGAGATTTGAACCAAAGCCTTGGAGATTCTATCAGGGTTGGTGGAAAGAGTTTGGACTTTGATACCTTATTTGCATGGTAGTAGTTTAGGTGGTCATTAACATGTTACACATGTATTTCAAGATCTCCCTTTTCATCATAATCACTCAACTTAGGGGTTTCTCCAATGATTTTGATATCCGACTTTGAATAATGCGGGAAGAAACAGGACTCTTATTTTTGTTTTTTGTCAGAGGTTTCTCCAATTGTTCATTGATGGGAGCATAACAACCTCGGCCTCCGTTAGGATTATGGGGAGGAGTTTGATTCCTCTAGAATCTTTGACGGTTCAGAGATCTCGGGGTTGCATCTCGACGAGAAGTGACTGTCTCAGGGATGATGGTCTGACTCCTATGAGATGCAAATTATTACACTATATTACCTATTGGATTGGCATTATGCAGTCTTTCCTTGATATGCATTAACCTCTCCTTCATCGCATGTGATTTTTATTATCAAACAATGGTATACATGTTTTTTAATAGTTCGATCATACCTTCTACGCTGAGGTTGGCTTGCAATAACTCGAATCCAGAAAATGATTCTGAACTTGGTACTGGTGGCGGTGTTGGAGGCCTAAACAAAGAAGTGCCTTGTTAAAGTTATGGATTAGAACCTATAAACGTTGGAGGACAAACGTGATCTTGATGTATCAAATTGCTAGGGATGGTTTGATTTCCTCTATTTTGAGGATGAGTGGTGCATCTCTCACTAATTGAGCAGCTATGAGGGCCTCATGCAGCGTAACAATGCGAGTGTCTCTAGAACCTTCAATTGTTGGAAGATCTAGAAATCAGATATCATAGAAACTAATAATCATAGTACATCAAGAAAATACATTTGGTGCTCAATTTCAAGGAATCTGAATTGCTAGGCTAAAGAAGCCTTATTTTGATGAATCGGGAGATGAATATTCGAGCGTGGAAAACACGAGAATCAAATATTGATTCCCACATACTACGCAATTTTTCCATTAGGAAACAAGAATTGATTGGAGATCGAAGGTTACGGATCACAACCGTGGACTTGGGATACTGGCTTGCAAGAAAGTTGTAATGATAGTATTTTTAATGTCAATTCAAGTTGTAATGGTACACTAAAAAACATCTATTATTACCAGATGTTTGTCATAATAGTGAAAAATCTTATTGTGTTAAATTTCAACAGTTGGAATTTTGCCGACACTTTTGTAGGGTTTTAATAGTACCAACAATTTTGTATGGTCCATATTTATTTCAAAATTGTATAAATGTGCATGACATATTGTTAAAAAACATATCAGAATGGAAGTCTATACATATTGTTAGCCTAGATCCCTCTTTCCGTAAGATGGAAGTCGAGGAACTTTCCCGCCCTTACACCAAAGGTGCATTTGTAAAGCTTAAAGCGCATCATGCATTTCCTGGTCTAGTCGAAGACTTCCTTGAGATGAGAAGTGTGATCGGATTTTTGGGTGGACTTGACGATTATGTCGTCCATATAAACTTCGAGCATGTCCCAAATTTGTGATTGAAAGACCTTATTCATCATGCGTTGATATGTGGCTCCCGCGTTCTTCAACCCAAAGGGCATTACGTTGTAGTAATAATTAACTTAGGGGAGATATCGGGCATATAATCGGCACTCCAGGCAAAGAGGTCACCGTTGTTGCGCAAGCATTGCTTCAGTTGCTTCTTCACATCGTCGGGGAGCCCTATGTCGATGCGAACTCCTTTATCTGGGTTATCTCTGAAGGTTATGACTTTGAACTCCCTTGTAGGAAAAAGGCGTAGAATGGATACTTTTTCAGCAGCGATGTCGTCTTCGGAATATGCAGGGATGCGAGAGTCGAGGTCGATTATATTGATTTGAAGAGTTGGATTTTTCTTGGGCTGAACCTCTTCAGTTGGAGTGTCCTCGTCCCTTGCGTGCATGTTGCTCTTCGGTGCAGTCTCTAACACAGTTTGTTCTTTGGTCGCTGCCTCAGAACATCTTTGCACTGCTTCAATGTCTCCGTGAAGAGTAGCTACATGCCCTTTCTCTGTATAATATTTCATTTTAAGATGGACCGTAGATGGGACGGCGATGAGTTCGTCTAATGTTGGCCTTCCCAAGATGCATTGGTAAAGGGATGGGCAATCTATCACCAGGAAATGCATTTTGATTGTCTTGGAGGCATCCCTTTCCCTGAATGTGGCCATTAACTTGACGTAACCCCCGGGTTTAACGATTGCCCCGTTAAATCCTTGCATATCAGATCCAATGTATATGGACAGGTTCTTCTGATCGAGCTGTAATGCTCGGAAGAGCGAGATGTACATAATTTCGACTGAGCTTCCCTGGTCGACAAATATCCTGCAAACATTCGTCTTTGCCATCTTAGCGTGGATCAGCAAAGGGATATGAGAGTT
Source organism: Lathyrus aphaca (assembly GCA_963966055.1). NCBI lineage: Eukaryota > Viridiplantae > Streptophyta > Magnoliopsida > Fabales > Fabaceae > Lathyrus > Lathyrus aphaca. Next base: position 64,247,981 of record OZ014521.1, read on the forward strand.
TGGAGAACCACCGAGAGTTCTTCCATGTAAAAAGTAATTGGTTGGGACTTCCCCTTGACTTTCTCGAGAGACGAAAGTTGGTTTGGTGATGAATTGACCAAATGCTCGAGCCTTCTTATAGCGGAACCGGCGCTCATCTCGTTATAGCCATTACCCGAGATGAGCATGGCCGATGGGAATGCCTCCCAGGGGTTGTACGCTGTAAAATATCTCGTGCTTCTGAGGTGTCGAGTAATGAAGAAACCCTCGGGCATGGTGATTGATATGGCGACTGGCAAAGGAACAACTTCTTCGGAGACCTCGTCGACTTTCTTTGTTTTCTCCTGGCGAAGAGCTCCGTCTTTGATGTACTTCTTGAGATGCCCCTCTTTGATGAGGATCTTGATATTATCTTTGAGGTGATGCAGTCCTCGGTGACATGTTTGTGACTGCGGTGAAAGCAACAATATTTTATTTTATCGATATTGGCCTTAGAAGAAGTTGGTTTGGGCAAGAAAACATCTCCCTGCTTGAAATCAGTATTGATGCATTCAGTCAAAATCTTCTCACGGGGAGCTATGAGGAGGGTATATTCTAAGAAACGACCCGCTGGCTCTTTGCTCTCGCAAAGACAATCGTATTTGCGCCTTTCACACTGATGATCCTCGTTGTCATCTCTCTACTTATATGGTCGCGAACTCTCTTGATTCCTTGAATCTCGTGTCTTGTATGCGGCCTCATTTTCCTCATACTGGATATAGGCTTGAGCCTTGTGGAGCAGCTTGGCGAGGGACTGGGGAGGCTCAATCCCCACAGCTTTACGGAATTCACTGTTGGGCGCAGGCCCTTCTCTAGGATATACCGCTTCATGCGGTCAATAATGTGCATTTCCACAGCTTCTTTGTTAAATCTGTTGATGTACTCACGTAGAGGTTCATCTTTGCCCTGTATGATCCCTTCGACGGTGGCCTCGGATTTGGCATGACGTTTGGATGTTATGAAATGCCTAATGAACTGGCTCTTATAGACTCTCCATGATATGATAGATCCTGCGGGGAGGTGTTTTTACCACGACATGGCGCATTTTGTAACGTGATAGGGAAAAGCCTACACTTGATGGCTCCCTCCATGTTGTGATAGTGGAGCATGGCCTCGAGGTTCTCTATGTAGTCATCGGGATCTGTGGTCCCGTCGTAAGTGGCCAATGGAGGGGATTTCTCAAAACCACGAGGAATGCGGGTGTCCATAATCTTGAAACTTAGTGGACCGCGATTATACTCGTTGTCGCTGCTTCCCGACAAAGGATATGGAGACCTGCTCTAGCGAGGAATTTTGTTATGCTGTCGGGGATGAAAATCTTCATCGTAATGGGACTTCTTGCCCTAATCTAAGTCGTCTGGTGAACATCTTGTTCTTCGGGGAGAAGATCGAGTGTGTTTTCTGGCCTTTCCTGGATGTGATCCTTCGGGCATGTCTTGATCTCTTAGGGGAGAAAGGTGTCTGGTACCCTTCCTCTTGCGATTCCGCGGAGGGGATCGTGAGCAACGTGGAGGCGTACGGGAGTCTCTGCAGCGGCGTCTCCTGGATGGAGAAGGGGAGTGACGCCCACCTTCAAGCATGTGTATGTGTTTGCTCTACTGGAAGAGAGCGAGGTTTTCCTTATTAAGGGCAGTGATGAGAGCCTGAGTGCTAGCATCTGCATCCAATGGGACGGGGATTAGTTCGAACACGTGATCCCCGTGAATGATGAATGGTTGTTTCAGATTGTTGGAAGCTAGGGAGGGATGATGTCTCTCGTGGTGTTCAGCATTGAGATGGGTTGCTCCATCGTTGTCGAGGTTGTCTCTGTCACTGATGACGATGGTGAGAGGGTTGTTCACTGTCTTGTTGAGCTGGGAAGCCATGAAGACCAAAAAAAGAAAAGAGGCGCTTTGATCTTGCGTTGAAAAGAAATGATCTTGTTCACAAAAGATTGGGGGAACTGCTTTCCCACAGACAACACCATTGTACATAAATGATTTGGACATGTCATCGCGGTCTTCTGTTGGGACTGTGATGATGCTTGTACGAGAGGGGGCGGTGTACCTGCAAGGTACTCTGACGCTCAAGTAAGTTTCAGAGTGAGACAAACCAAAATGTAAGAAGGAATTGAGTTATTAGAATCAAATACCTGACACTTCAAAGATGAAGGGTATTTGTAAGGGCATATGCCCGTGGATATCGGGTGCGTGGCCTTTAAATGAGCGTAACTGCTTCCTGTAATTTCGGAGGGTAGTTGGCCGCGTGGAAGGTGTTAGAGCGTGTATGGGAAAGTCCCCAACGGCTATATACCAACGACTCTATTTTCCAACGGTCGTGTCTTCGCTAGTCTCTTATTGGACTTATGCCCAGAAGTATACTAGATTGAGCCTCAATCGGACGTAGGACACTTGCTAGACAAGTTCAGAACAGTAATTTAAAGTGACTTATATTATGGTACAAATTTTTTTTCAAAACAATTTATAATAAAAACGAAGGAAGTAATAAACTAATACTAGAATTTAGCTAATAATTAGAACATAGAACTCGGTCTCGAAAATATAAATAACAATGCCAATTTAAAAATAAAAAAAAAGTGACTTTTTTAACTCAATTAAACCACACAAGACCACACCCATCACATAATATTGAAGGGAGTAAAGTTAAAATGCCCTTGAAATCAAATAAAGACATATACAAATCTTCTTTTAGACAATCTCACTTTATAAAAGCAAAATTTAGACTACTTATACATCAGGATATTAACTGCTTCAAACTCCCTAACAGGAAAGCACATTAGGGATCATATTTGAATTGGAATATATTCGGGATAATAATACATTAAAGAAATCAAAAACTTTATACTCATATTTCAACATCATCACAACATAACAATTTCACATGGATTTGTGACACAAAATCATGGCATAACTGAAAACCACAAGCAACATACACAATTCATGTAACCATGGAGTTTTACCTAAAATTTTAAAGTGTGTTTGAATTGGGTAATTGAAAATTTTTAAGGAATTCAAAATTCTAAATATTTTAAATGATTCAATTGAAATCCATTCATTTTTAAATTATTTTGTTTGGATGTAGTATTAAAATGATTCATTGTTAAATTTTTGGAGTCATTTTCAAAAAATTTAAAATTTCTGGGCAAAATTAAAATAAGAAAAATAGGGACTAATTTGTAATTTTTAAAATTTTGAAGGACTAATTTGAAAATTTTGAAAAAATTTAGGGACTTATTTGTAATTTTTTTACAAATTTTAGGGAATTATTTTCAATTTTTTAAAAAATTTAGGGGTCAATTTGAAATGTTTATAAAATATGAGGACCATTTTGCAAAATTTGAAAAATTAATAATAAATAATTTAACATTTAAATTATAAAGAGTGAAGAAGCAATTTGAAATTATTTACTTTTTGGTATCATTTGAAATTCCATAAATTTAACTTAAACAAAATACTTCTTAAATTTACATCATTTTAACAATTCTCCATATTGTTTTATCTAAACAATGAATTTTGGACAAATCATTTTAAATTCCCTCAAAAAATTATTTTCTCTCATTAAAATATTTCATCCTAACACACTCTTAGAGTTATTGATCTACAAAACCTATTGGGAGTTAAGGGAAAACCCACAATCCTGATGTCAAAATACCAAATATAAAACAATCTCCTTTCTTACCACGATTATGCATAAATTTTATTGATTTCTTGATGATGTGAACTCCTTCTCCTTAAACTATTTGATCCTAGAGTTGCATATTTTTCTTATTTCTTTAAAAAAAATCATATGTAACTTAATTTCTTCCCATTTCTCATTTTCCCCTTTTTATAATACTAATTATAATTTATCTTATTCTTAATTTCATATAACTCCCTAAACATTTCCCATTTCCCCGATTATGTTTTTTATTAATTTTCCCCCAACATTTACCATTCCAATTATTAATATTTTATTTATTAATAAATTCAGCTTTTATAATTTATTTATTTTATTCTAAATAATATAAACAAAAATTTCAGGGTGTTACATGAGACTTATCCGCTAGGATAGTAAATCCTACCAGATGCAACATGTATACCCTAACAGCCACCTCATTCACAAAGTCTTCCACTAATTCTAATAAGTATCTCAGATCCAAGAGAGACAAAAGAATCCCTTACTAAACATGAACTCCTTCATGATCATGTTCTTGGTAACCCGTAAGTACTATTCAGTCGTAATAAATGAAAGTTCATGGTTAATGAGATGATTGATAAAGAAGGTACCTACAAGAGGGAGATGGAAGAGGCACGAGACATCTTTCATGGTAATTGTCATATCACCAAAGGGGAAATGAAAGACAAGTGTCTCTTTATGTCATCGCTCATCAAACACTGACAACAATGGAACGTCGAGCATTTTCACCGAAAAATCCATCAAAGGAAGCAGATCAATAGTAGCAATAATCTCTCCGACCTTATTAGGAATGTGGACATCAGATAATTTCTTCAACTTCCCCCTATGAGTGGGCACCTTCAATGATGAGTTCCTTTAATAATTAAAGTATAAATCATCGATTATTTTTAATTAAGCAATAATAAATAAATAAAAACTTCAGATGAAATATTCAGACCTCTCTATGTCATAGTCTAAATGCCACATGATCAACATACGTGGTGAGCAAATGAACGGTCATTAGGCCCTCCAAGGAAGTCCACATCTATGTGTACATACGATTTTGTATCACCCTGAGTCGTCATGTCTATCTCAGCATGAGCCTCCACCTCCTTATTAAATTGAGTCGTCACCTTAGTCTCAACTTGAGTCTCCATCTCAGTGTCAGCCCCCGCCACCTCTAACTCAGTATGAATCTCCACCTTTATCTCAACCTGAGTCTTTACATCCTCATGAGCATCGGACTTTACATCAAAATCTCTGCCCAATCCACCACTACCTCCTCTACAGTGAAAAGTATGAGGTGCACGTGACTGCTTAGCCATCATTTTCCTATGAGAATCGATGGGGATTACTCTACCCGCCCAAATATGAGAATCATCTCTTATCATCTGCCCTTATACGATGAGAGCCCTTTACGACTCTATCATTACATAAAGAAAAAAATAAAGAATTATGATCGGATTTTTTAAAAATCTAGAAAAAGAAACACATGGCTTTATCGAAATTTTTTGAAAAATTGGTTGCCAACCACCTTGTTATCGGAATTTTTGAAAAAGACTGTACGCATGTATGCATTTTTACCATACTTTTCAAAAATGTCGATAAAAATGCATGGTGATTTACCATATTTACCAAAAAAATCTGATATACATTCATGTAATTTTTGGAATTTTATCAGAAATTTCAAAAATACCGGTAAAAATTCATTGATTTCCAAAATATGCGACATGAACTTGAAAATGCAGATAACATTATAAAGTTTTAACGAAAAAATTTAACTTTTAAGAATCCCATAGAAATATCAAAAAAATCGATAAATAGCACAACTTTTGCAAAAGATTCGAAAAATGATCAATATTATTGGATTTTCACTTTTTTTATAATAAGGGTATTATAGTTAAAAAAATGTTTTTGGAGGGTGCCAAATTTCTTTTTAATGGCGCAAAGACAAAATCTAGCTTGACTAGGTTTGGTAAGTCCAAGAAAAATTGGCGGTGGCTCTTTTAACCTTTATACAAATCTACTTATCACCCCCTCATATCCACACCCAAAATCTATAAAATTAGTACTAAAATGTCACTTTAATCAATAAAATTAAAATTAAAATTAAATTTTATTTGAGTAAATAATTTGGAGCTTCTGCCTAATGTGAAAATTTTCAAAACCTCCAAACCATTCGTGAAGGAAAATTCTTTAGAATACATAATAGTAACTAGTAAGTAATTTTTAAAAAATTTAATATTACTATTTATCACAAAATTTGTAATATTTTTTCTCTTAAATTTTATTTCTTAAGATTTTGGGAATTTTTTTTCTCTATATATTTCATTTTCTTTAAATTTTGTAAATATGTTTAATCTAAAACTTTCTAGTTTTGAAAAATTTAGGGAATAACCAATTTTCGAAACTGAAAAAAAAAATTGAAACTATTTTTCTTTTTTTAAAAACTAAAACTTTCGAGTATCATTCTTGAAAACTTTAAGAATGGATTTTTTTTATATATAAATACCCCTATTTATCAAAAATATTCTTCAAATAACTCACTTTTCAAACAATTTTTCAATCTATCCCATTTTTAGACAAATTTAGGAGGAGGAGTCAATCCAATTGACAACCATGTATAAAGTTAAAGAGCAGTCGTTAAACCAATTAGTGACACCTCCTTGGCGACATCTCTTTAATTTTGTACATGGTCGCCAATTGAATTTGTGACTCTTCTTAAGTTGTCTAAAAGTGAGATGAATTAAAAAATTGTTTAAAAAATAATTATTTAAAAAATATTTTTGAAAAATAGAAGTATTTACATAAAAAAAATCTTCGGAACGAGCATTTTAAATATAAATAAATTATGATTATGCTTATAACTCTTTTTGTACATTAGTGGGTAGAAATCCAGGCACATGTGGCGAAGTAATTCATCACACTTGTGATAGACTTGCACCAACGACATGCATCTACGCTTCAATTTTAATTTTCTAATTTCTCTTTCGTTGAACACACAAAATCAAAGTTGGAATCGTGCTCGACATAGATGATCCAAATCTAGGTTGCATGTGACAGGGGAAGAAGAGATCATATGGAAGTTAAAATAGAGTATATTAACGAGTAAATTTAATAAGCATGTTGAAATGAAAATAGTATAACTATTTTTAGAAAATTTGTTAGGAAAGTTAGTTATTACATTCTCATGAAATGTAATAAACTCATTCAATTCAATATAAGAAGTTTTTATTTTTATTTTTATAATCAAGCATTAATATATTGAAGGGAGTAATAGAGATATTCCAACCCGATAAACAAAATCCAGAATATACAACTCAAAACTTATAAAAAATCAATAGGGTGATTAAGTCAATCATAAAAAGAGCACATTGAAAAATGTTTATTCCTAATAAGCAACCACGACCAAGAAAACAACACATTTCTATCAAAAATGGCATTCGGATTGCAAATTACGTCGTTGAAAATAATTTGATTTCTAACCATCCAAATACTCCAGCAAACTACCAACCAAATTAAACTTACGTCAAGCTTATTACACCTACAATTGAAAGAAGACAGTCACTCAAGGAGGTGAAGATGACTTATACACTCCCTGGATACAGAATTATCAAGCCAAATAGCAAGCTTACTCCAAACTAAATTAACCTTATGGCAAGAAAAAAAAGTGATTAGTTTGTTCATTATAGTTAAGACAGAACATACGGACATTGTCATGTGCATTAGATATAATCCCCTTGTTACTGAGATTTCCACGCGAGGGCAGACCATCCAAAAACAATCGACAGACAAATACTTTAACTTTCAAAGGAGCTTTTGAAGCCCAAGTGAAATCAATGGCAGACTTGAATTCATCCACAAAAATAGGCCCATATAAAGTATTGATAAGCCCATGATAGTAGGATTTGACAGAGAATTCACCATAAGTGTCGAGGGACCAAACAAAACGATCAATAATGTTTTGCTAGAAATGGATATCCTACAACAATAGCACAAGGTACGGTAGCTTGCTGACAGAAGCTACATCGCCTTCAAAACAATCAAGAGAGAGATATTACACCACCAAACTGAATCTACCCAACAGCCAAGATCCCATATTACCACATGTTATCAACTGTAGCAGAAAATAGAATGGGAAATATATCACATAGTGGAGAATTTCCACACTAAATAGTTGTCCAAAAAGGAATTAACCGCCCATCGCCAACCTTAACGGAAATAGACTTCGAAAATCAGTTGTCGTCTAGTGAAAAGGCAATGGATATGAGGTCTCGTCACCACAGTGAAGACTTGTTGCAATTCTGACAAGCCTCACGAGACAACAGATTCAGAGTAAAATTGTCATACCTTACCAATAACAAACCTTTCCATACAACATTATAATCTGTAAGTAATCTTCAACACCATTTAGACATAAGAGCGGTGTTGAAAACACCAACGTCTCTGATACCCAATCCACCAAGATCCTTTGGTTTACAAACAGTTTTCAAATTGATCAAGGACATACCACTTTTGTCCGACAACCCCGACCAAAGGAAGCATCTCTGAATGCTAGCAATTTCTTGAATAATCTTAACCGGCGCTTTATAAAATGATAAGTAATGGATCTAAAGACTAGACAAGACAAATTTAATGATCCCACCAATAGATAAAAGCTTGCCCTTCCAAGACGACAACCGGGATTCAATCCTATTGATAACTGGGTTCCAAAACGATGTATGCATATGATTGCCACCAATCGTTAGGCCAAGGAAAATAAAACGTGCGGATTTTCTCGAACATGTAAGAAAACGTGAAGCCGTAACTAAGAAAGGTTCCTCAACATCAATCCCGTAAATATAGCTTTTAGTGGCATTCAATTTCAATCCCGACACAAGTTCAAAACCACGAAGAATCGCCTTAAGACCCCAAATATAAGAAGATATTTATTTGGTATTGTCTCTCACATGTAGTTCATTTAATATGGTATCATACGCTTGAAAGGGGCCTCTTCCGCTTTATCTTCATCTTCATCGTCCTTGATTGAAGATCAAAACTTCATAGAAGCTCAGTTTTCTTTGTCTTTTTTTTTTGCAGCTCATTAGATACTCAAATGTTTCACAAAGCTTCGTAATGTTGGACAAATGACTTATAACACAAGAAAGTGATGAATTGTGTAGGTTAAAAAACAATGTTCAATTATAAAAATCTTGATTTATAAAAACTTTTAAATCAATTTTATTAATTAAATAGAGAATAGATAGTCAAATAATTAAAAGAATTAAAATGAAAGATATGAAGAGATGGAAATGCAGCGACAAAAAATAACTAATTGAAATGTAAAGAGATAAAGGAAGTGAGAAATACATCAACGATTTATACAGGTTCGATCTAACCAGTTGACCTACTTCTGTCATCAAGAATTTCTTCTTGAGAGATTCCATTATATCATATGTGAGTTTTTCATAGGTTATGTTCACAAACCTTCTCATAACTAAACAATAAATTTTTCACTAGCTAATCCCTAAAGCACACGAGATATTTTACACTAGGATAATCTCAAAATCAAACTAAGCTTTACACCAAGATGGGCTCAGGAACCAAATACCGTTTTTGACGACTAACTCAATAACCAAACAAGAGTTTTTAACTCACTTAGCTCATGACCCAAACAAAAGTTTTACCTGGTTAATCTTAAGAACCAAACAAAGCTTTTAACTGGTTTAACTCAAGAACAAAACACGATTTCTTTCGAAGATACGGTTGGACATAAGACTCCACATACAAGAGGGAGATAAATTGTAGGTTATAGAAAAACTTGAGTTTGAAAAAAAATTATAATCATTTTCAGAGTTTAAAAATATTTTAGAAATAAATTTCAGAAAATAAAATGCAAATAAAGAGTTAATGGATAGATAGATAACACCGAGAAATATAGATGTTCGGTCAAAAACAAAATATTTAATCATCTCCCTACTATTTATTATTAAGAGTATCCAATAAACTTAATATTTTTTAGTAGGTTGAACTCTCAAACCCCTTTAAACAATGAAAATGAAGTTTATGTCTAACTTCCAACCAAACATCAAAAAATGAGAGAAGATGTGAGCCTTCCTTCTAAGCAGTGACTTGAAATGGTTAGTCCTCAAGCTTTAAATTGGGATATTACAAGGTTTGATCTCGAACCTGGATAAACTCTTAATCCAGGATGAATTCACTAATCAAATTGGGGTTTTGATGGGTTGCCACGAACCTATGATATTTTATATCAGGGTGATCTCCAATCTTAGTAAGCTTTTAACTGGGTTGAGTTTACAAACCGCATTGGGGTTTTACATAAAATAACCATGAACCAACTAGATATTTTAATACGGGTTGATCTTGAATCGATAAAAGTTTTTCAACGGGTGAGACTTCGAACCGAATCAGCGACTTAGTAAATAAATCCCCAAACCAAAGCTTTTAAAGAATTTAGCTTCGAACCCAAAAAACAAATCCCTAATTGGATAAATTATTAAACCAACATTAAAATATTCCTTGGTGAATTTATAACACTACCCTTCCAAAATTACAGAAATTTCTCACTTGCAAGACCTTTCTCGAAAGCAATACGACTAAATTTCTAAGTGAGAGAAAGTGAGAAAAATATTTTTAGAGAGAGTGAGAAGTGAGATATGAGAGCTCAAGATTCTGGATTTGAAAATATGAGGGAAAGACCCTATATTTATAGGCTTGAGATTGGCACAAAAAAGAGAGAGAAAAAAACATTGTGGCGAAAATTAATGAGACAATTGATTGGCTTAAGGCCCAATCGATTGTTGGCCTAAAATTAATCTCTTATAAGGTTTTATTAGGAGAGAAAAGATATATAGGCATTACCATTCATTAAGATGTTGTCCCAAACATTTAGAGCACATTTTTTCACTCACAAAATTAATTGGGTATAAGTGTAAAAAATTCCCAAAACTTTTCTGACAGCTCCCAATTCATTTGGCACAACTTCAAGACATTTTTAGAAATAATTTCTTAAAATAAATATTCGTCAACCTTGTTTTAGTGTGTGTGTGTGTGTGTGTGTGTGAATTGGATCCTCTTATGCTTTTATAATATATCGTTCACTCAGACGTATTAAAGTGAACTTTCACACACTTCAAAACTTGTTAGGTACTTCAATCTTATAGACACTTGACTGAACTTTAATTACTGGTGAGGCATAAATTATATTCCATTTAGGTGTCATCATCAGAGGATCCAATTCACTGGATCTTATTTGTTCTGCTTGCATTTGTAACTGCTTTATGTTTGAATTTAATTGTTATCATCAAAGGTTATTTGTCATCATCCAAAGCATGTTCATCTTCAAGATAGATTATTTGATTATTAACCTGTAAAACATGGTTTCACATTCTCCCTTTTTTATGATGATAAGCATCTCTCAGGAAAGTGGTAAAATAAATAAATATACTTGGAGTGGTTAACCCCCTATCAATTAAGTAGAGAGTATATTTTACTCCCCCTGAGAGTATACTTTTCCCCTTTGTCGAAATAAAAAATACAAGTAAAGACATATTGCGATGATTTAAATATGCAAACATATTAATAAATAAACATTTAGGAAAGGAAAAACAACACACTTTTATTAATTTAAATTTGTTGAATAATTCAAGGTACAAAGGGAAAATTGTTGAATGAAAAGTGGTACAGAAAGTGAGAGATTTTATGAATAAAAATAAAGATATTTAGACACACGAGTGAGTTTATTCATTTTCATATGTGTCATCATCCTTTTAGATGATTTTCTTGATTTTCTCCTTATCCTGGGCTATGTTTTCACACATCTGTAGAACTTTGTCGATCTTTGTGTCTTCTACTTATTTTGGATCTTCTTCTTCCTTGATTATTGGGTTATCTTGTAGTACTCCATGTTTGACAAGAGTCTTTATATCTTTGAGTGCAGTATAGGTGATCTTATGGTTGGTTGAGTCTACAGTTTCATCCATGGTATCAATGTTGAAGGTTTCTAAGAGTTTAGTGATTATTTATCCATAAGAAGGTTTGGTTGGTTGGTTCTTTTTGGAGCGAATCATGTGGCGAAAAAATCCTTCTACCGAATTTGTTGGAACTTCTTTGATTAAAAGCCATAACATCTTCTCTAATTGCATAATTATGGTTCACATTCCTTGGAAAGAAGATTCTAGTTTGAAGGTAATGGATGATATGAACCTTTAGTTTTAAGTGAGTTGATTATAAGGGGAATTTTCTTTTCTCTATGGGATTAATAACAAGATTGTTTAAGGTTGTGGAGCATTTGAAGTTCCTAAATCCTACGGGTCCCTCATAGGTGTAGGATTTTCCATCAAATGGTAACTAAAAAATTCTTCCAAAAGTATCCCTATGGGTATCTATTTCTACTTCCCTTACCAATGATCTTAGGGAAGTTCCGATGATTATTAAGTTTAAATAGAATTCTCTTACATTGTTTGGGAAGGTTATATTAGGTATTTGTGTAAATAAATATCTCAGGGAGGATTAACAAATTTGGTGGTACAGTTTGTAACTCCTTAAGAAGCTTGGCTCCATGTACCATGGTTGAATAACCTTCTTTCATATAATTATCATATTTTATTCTTGCCTTCTATTTATCACCCCAATGGTAATAAATTATCTTTTTGGGACATCTCCAGGTTTTTGAATATTTAAATAAGCCATGATGATACTTACGACGAGAGAAAGAGAGCTCACACAAGAAAGATGTTATAAGAGATGAAATTTTGAAATGCAAAAAGATTGAGAAGGGCATACAAATTTAAAGTGCACCTCCTGACGATTTGATCGTGTATTTCTAGCTAGCAAATAAAGGAAATTATATTGATTGAAAATCATACCAGAATCTTTCCGAAAGAGATGTATCAATGATTGGCTATGGGCTATAATCAATTGTATAATAAGATCTTCCAGGATATTGAGCGTTCATCATAAATTATGGGATTCAATTTCCTTAGAAAACACGTTTAGCTGGGATATGGTATGAAAATATGAGTGCCAAGCATCTCCAATCGATTGCCTCAATGTTCTAATCGATTGGGCCTACATCAGTGAACCTTTTTTGTACTTTTTGGGCCTTGTGCTGGATTTTATTACTTTGTTGCACCTATGGTCATGCTTATTTGCACCTTCTTTCTATAAAATACTTAGTAACACATATTTTTTGTTAGTAAACATAATTTATCAAGATGGTAAAAATTAAATCCACTATTTTAAAATAGTAATCAATGTTTTTCAGGTCATTTTGACTTTAAAAAATTGTACTACCTTTATTATCAAGAGGACTTGATAAGAACTTCCCTTAAAGGGAACACCAATATATTATGGTGTGTCATTCTCTACGTATTGTATGATGCGAGAGTTGATTCAAACAACGGGATAGGTAAGTCCATCATAGACATATCCATTTAACCTACTATGAGGTAGATGATCATTCAGGATCATAAATGTTGAGATATCCTCAAAAAAACTTACTTTGATCACTATTGTTTGATATTTTCCATCATCATGCATTCTTGGATCATAAACTTAAACCATTGTATACTTAAGAGTATACCTCTTGTTTTGCACAATTTTATTTAATATTAGCTAAGACATCGATTTTCAAAGCATACTTGCAAAACACATTAAGGGTTCACCTTTGGTACCCAGATTTTATTGGGTCAGGATGTGTTAGTTTTTCCATAAGGTCTAGGGTTATTACCTTAATACCTTTTCAATTTGTCAAAACAGAAGGACTCTAAATGGCCAAATTTCTTGCACTGTGTGCATTTATAATCTAGAAAATTATTTTTCTTATAATTTAACCCATTACTAGGTGTTCTATTTTTATTTTAATCCTAATCCATTTTTATTTAAGGAAGCTCCTTGACTTGATATAAGATCAAGTAAAGGTTTTATTTCTCTTTGGTAAATTTACCTAGGGTTTCATGCAAGTCAGTTACTTTCCTTTTCAAAGAGACACATGTCTCACTAGTCTCCCTAGAGTTTCTAATATTGGTTATTTCTAATTTAAGTGATTTATTGATTTATTCAAGAAACCCTAACTATTCCTTAATATCTAAACTTTGTTTTATAATTTTATCATTTTATTCAACCAACTTAGCACTTATTTTAAATAATTTCTTATAGGATGGTTTAGCTACCTCGTCTTTATGAGGCTGACTCTTCTTTGTTTGTGAATGCTTCGTCTTTTCTTATTTCAAAATTTCCCCATCGAAATTATAGTCGATAGGACAACATATTTAAGGAAAGTTGCCAAGATGTCAAAAGCTTTATACTGGCTTTCACGTGAAGAAGTTGGAAACTCTCTTCTGAACGAATCTGGTACATGGCTTTGATCGAAAAATGGTGCCATAGAAGAAACAAATATAGCAAAATCCAAATACATACGAAAATATTTTCTAAAGGCTTCTTCATTCGATAAGTCAACATCTTATAGAGTTAATAAAATAAGTCTAATGCTTTCGACTTATCTTGCAAAATTATATGGGAGAGAAACATTTAGAAAAGGCTCAAAAATGGAATTAAGCCAGAGTGCTAGATAGGTCCAAAAATTAGAAGGTTGTTGTCAACATTAGTTTGTTTTTTAGTTCAAGAGAGGCAAGCTTTAAGGATTCATAAAGACAACATATGATCAACCTGCTGAGACATACATTTCACTCCTCATGAATATGGGTTTCTAAAGATATGAACTTCTTATCTATTTGAAGATAACTAGAACAAAAAGTGAAATGAGATAACCATATGGTGATGAAAGAAATATGCCCATAGTTAGAGACTTCCTCAGCTTATTCATGGTGGTCTCTTATATAGGCATCGAAACAAGCATGGTTGAAGGTAAAGCTAGGTTTGGTTTTGTTATTGATGGACGAGTCAAACGTTTCCCCTCTAATGGTAGCAACGTCAAAAAGCATGGGGTTTATCTCTCCACAACGAAGTTGGAATGCATTAGTCAAACCTTCCAACAAATAAAGGGAAGATATGATCATGTTAGCATTGTATTTTGACATAGTTTTTAATAGATGAATTAGGTCGAAGTGGCCTTGATTTTTCACGGTAGAAGATGCCTTGAATTAGGCTTCACTATTGGTAGAAGGAGAAGAATGAAATACACAGTGGGATTGTTCCATGAACCCTAATTCAAAGCTTTTATCCTTAAAGGTACGAGGTTTATAGTAGGGTAAACAATGAAATAAATTATTCAATTTAGCAAGTTTTACATATGACATGAGTAAATGACCCAAGAATGGATGAACACTACATGCAATGGAGAAAGGAATGAGAGCTTAGGAAGCCCAAATAATGGTTTTTCTTCTTCATTGGTGGTTCTGGAACATAAGTGTGATTGTCGAAATAGATGGGACCCTGAATATCAACAATATAAGGGAATTTCGGGTTGCTTCGTTATACTAGAAGAATAGGCCATGTTCTAGATCTTGAGTAGGAGAAAAGGTGAGAATGGAGGTTGCATAAGAGGAAATTTCTTAGGGTTTAGAAAGAGTAAAGTGGTGAAACATAAGGAAGAATATGAGATGAGGTTATATAGTTGTTAGAATGAGACTAATGCTTTTTATTTTTGTTTTAAATAATTAACAATTAATGATTTTTTTATTTAATATGGTTAATTTTTTTTCCCACAAATAGAGTCATGATGGCAGGGACACACATGTTACTAACATGATGAGTAGGTAATATGAGTCATGATGATGATGACATATGCATAATAGTTTGAATAGTGTTTACAAAAAACGCCATATTTCTGCTATATTGCAAGTATGATCGAAAATGATATTTTAAGGGGCATATGTTAGCCTGAGATTTTTGAATTAACATTTTTTACATGAATGTGATATACGAGGTGGATATAAAATACTAAGTGTAGGTAGCTAATTCAGGTTGTCAATGCCAAGTTTCAAATTCAACATGTGGAGTTTTTGACAAATATGATTAGGTAAGTTGAAGACGCTTTCGACAACATTGACGGTTTGAAGCCATTTGAGAACCAAAGACATGTGTAGACACATCAGAAGATAAAAACCCATGTAGAAGATACGTGTGGAATTCTAGAGATATAACTATTGTTGACAGTTATTGATGTACATAATATATACGTAGGTTTAATCTATGTAATCGAGGTTTGCATTTTCATTTTATTCTCCTTAAAACACTCATTTTCGATTTACTAAGATCTTGAGTTTGTGATAAGTGTATGAACTTCTATCCCATATTTAATTAAAAAAAATTCTATTATTATTTTTTTGTAATATACCTTTTCTCGTTCTTGTGTTAATTTAAGAGTATTTACTCAAGTTCTTTATTTATTTGCATTGGGAAATCTTACAAAACTCTCACATTTTTCTCAAACATTTAACACAAATTATCCTTTAGGATTTTTGTAGTTTGATCTTATTGGTGAATTGAAACTCGTGATTATTTACTAAAAACACTAGTAAAAACCATGACAGAGTCCTTTGAATCTCCTAGTCTACTAAGGAACATCGACCAGCATCTTCAAAAAGAACAAGAGTCAATTGCTTCTTTCTCCCCGTATATGTTTCAGTGTCAACAAACAAAAAATATCTTATATGAGTTTTCCACATCTCGAATGACCCTCTAACTACCACCTAACTTCACCCTAAGTGGGTTCACAATTAAAGGAATTTCTTATAGACATGGCAATAATTTTAGCATTCGTTCCTCCATGAAGTTCCCCACGTGCACTGCATGATCCATTGAAACCAAGCCAAAGGTAAACCCACGACCATCTTCCCTCATATTTATCCTAGTTGGGGTAGGTTTTCTAATTTGTGGGCTTGTTACTCATGTATTTTAGACCTTTAGTTTCCTCATCTCTAAGTTGATTACCTCTGCATGAGTTTTAAATGGTGCATCACTAAGCTCTAAATCATTACTTAGGTCGATAATAGGGTTGCGTCATTAGGGTGATAGTAAGTAATCCATTATGCATATGGAATAACTAATGAAATCTAGAGAATAACAAGAGATAAGAAAACATACACATTTCACTTTATTGCATATTTTGGAGATTCAAGAAGAAAAGAATATGATTCAAGACAAATAACTCAAAACCCAGAAAAGCTTTGACAACAATAGTATAAGTCATAAGAACAATATTAGTGGTCATAAGAACAAAAAAGTGCATAACGAAAGACATCAAAAAGTGAAACTCAACCTCAAGTATCGAAGTTATATGCGCTAAATAACATCAAAATCAAAGGTCAGTATTAAATAAAATATCACAAACCATTCCCAACAATCAAGATGAAGCATTAACTTTACAATGACACTCAAGTGCATTTAAGTAGGTCTAGTCGCGTTAACCCCTGCCTTAGGCGCGTGAGCAGACAATGTGACCTTCCCTGAGGCAGCGATTCAGCTATACAATATGAATTAGATGTGCATATTCCAAATGTCATACACGCTCACTCAACGTCATAACAAAGCTCATTCTATTATATGAGACATATTCTCATTAGACTTACTTCCTCAACAGAACATTCATTTGGACTGGTCTCAAAACTTTTTCTTCAATATTCCTCACTCCATCATTGATAGCAAGGACTTGGAAGACAATTGTTCCATACTGGTCAAATCCAACGAAAGCTTTCCACTAACTAATGAACATGTGACATTAAATCATGGGCCTTTGCATAGGTGTGTGTGTGTGTGTGTGTGTGTGTGTGTGTCTTGTGCTCGTCTTCATTCTTGATCCACATCTAACGGTCCTCCCCATCCCATATTGGAACAACCGAATATGGTTCTAACCTTTACCCTTATATAAGTGTGACTCTGAGTCATAACCAAATATTATTCTCATTCACACTTGCATAGTTGCACCTCTCTCAAATACTAACTTGGGCATTAGAACCAATGTTTTAAAAATCAGACTGAACCATCTGGTTCAACCAGTTGGACCGAGAACCGAATATGAATCTGGTTGGATCAACCTTTCAAAACCACTAGTGGGACAAAACCGGAAAAACTAAATTAAACCATCCAAAACCATTTGAATCAAAGAATCGGATCCGATTTTATAAAATCGTCAGGTTAAAAAAAATCTTCAAATTGACCTTTTTTTAATTGATACGTCAATATTAAAATTTAACATACATTCCCCAATCACAAAAAAGAATTCTATGTTTTTTCACAACCATACAAACTTCTATGTTTTGTCACACCGTTATAGTTTTTCTTTCAACTACACTTCATCGTCATCACGTCGTCTCTTTCAAACATAGTCACGATGTTCAGCTCAATATTGATTGTCGTTCAAGTCAATATTGTTTTTTGTTGTCAATTATGATTTGTTTGTCGTAGTTCAACTCAAATTCCTTTTTTGTTGTTTAAAGAAGTATATTGTATTCTTTATTTTTGGTATTCTTTCTTATTTGATTTTAGATATTCTTAGTTATCTGAACTTTATTTTAGTTATTATCTTAATTTTGATTTGAATTAGTTTTAATTTATTTTATTATAATTTTGTAATTTGTTCAAATTATTCCTGAATGAAGATTGAAATGAAATGTATTACTATGTTGTGTTACTATATGAACTATCGATATTGTTGTATTAAGTTTGTAATTGATTTTTGAAATATTCATTTTATTTAGTTGTGAAAATATGATTATGTGATATATATATATATATATATATATATATATATATATATATATATATATATATATATATATATATATATATATATATGTATATATATAATTTAGTTTCATATAATTAGTTTATTTAATAAACGGTTCAACAATAGATTTAACCGATTGAATCAATTGAATAGAAATTTTATTGATTTGATCTCCTATTCGATTTTTAAAACATTTGTTAGAACATTAATCTCGCTTGTACCATCATATCATATCACCAGAAATCTCTACCACCATACCACAAAACTTTTTTACTATGATCATCTTCAACTTCTCATAATTATATATTTTGTTCTGGACTGACCCAATGACTAGGCATGCTCCAACCCACTATTGCTTTCAGGACGACCCAGTAGCCTCATGTCAAGGGGATCCACTGGCTTTATGTCCCTCAGCCGATGACGAATTGTCAACCACAGTCACCCGTGATCATGGTCCTCTGCTCCTTCTAGGTTTCTGCCTGACATCCGGGATGTCACCCAGACCCGGCCAAGAAATTTCTCCTGCTCGGATTACCCTCTGTTCGACATACTCATCCGACCACGCCTGCCCATTCCAACAACCAGTTCTGACAGTTACCTATTTTAGGGGGATCCGCGTCCAGGTCCAAAGTAGGGACCAATAGCCAAGCGTTTGGGGCTCTTTATAAATCTTCTCACTTGAGAGGGTCGGGTATCGAATATTCACTCTCTTAACTCTCTTACTCATACTTGTTCACTCTTCTGTCCGTTCTTATTTTGACATCTGAGTACTTTGCAGATACACCCTCATCTCTCCCGATGACCGAACATCACCATCATCATCTAGTTCAACGTCCGTGACCGACTACAGATTTTGATCATCCGGGAACCATCATATTTAAATATGGAATAGAACCCAAAATGGTGCATAGGATCAAATAAAAAAAAATGGCTACATAAATTAAATTAAATAAAACTAATTTTAAAACGAAGTATTAAAAATATATTTTTCTTATATATTTTTCTTATATAAAAGAATATAAGAGGCATTTAAGTCTATAAATAAATTATTATTTGTTTCAAATTTCTTTTAAATTCAATAAAGTTAAAATTAACTTTGGTGAATTATGCGGGACCATGGAGAGAGTCTGGGTTCATTTCCAATGGAAACCATAGAGATTTATTTACAAGAAAAGTAAAATTGGTAAAATAATAATGTAAATCTTTTACATGGTGGACACTACCACCACCTTATTTAGCTTATTGAGCGCCAAAAAGCTTAAAATGAATAAACTGCTACACTCTGCCAGAGATAGTACTATTTGCTTCACAAGGTATACATTGTTCTTCACCATCACAAAATCAAATAAAATCTCAAAAAAGTGAAAAAGAAAAAATAAATACTTCCTTCAAGTAACTAGTGATTCCATTGTCACAAATAAATGCTTTTTTACTATAGAGTGTGAGGCTCATTCACAGTCATCATAGCGCTATATAGAAGTTTGGAATATTTTTAAGTTATAAATAACAATTTTTTTGTTTCATTTCAGCCTGAAATCATGAGAAAGAAACTATGGTTTTTTCTCTTCCTGCTGGCTTTCATGGAATGCTGTTATCTTGGTAAATTTCCTGGTTTTTTTTTTTTGTATTTTTTTAGACTTTGTTCTCGAGTAAGTAGTTACGTAGCACCGACATCTCTGAAAGATATGTATCTTTCTCTGTCAGTGTCGGTATCATATACTAACATTTTATTTATTTTTTAAAATTATTATCAATATTGTCGTATCAGTGTCAAATTCGGCAATGTCCGTGAGTAGTGATCTTTTGTTTGTAGGCATGGCTAGGGGGATTGTGGTGCAAGATAAATCTGATGCAGTGATTCCAGTTCCGGTGGGAACGGTGTCAGCGCCACCAGAGGGAAACACGACATTCATTGATGGAACAACATGGTGTGTGGCACTTGCTGGTGTTTCACAAGCTGACTTACAGAGTGCTCTAGATTGGGCTTGTGGACTTGGAATGGCTGATTGTAAAGCTATACAGAAAGATGGACCTTGTTTTCAACCGGACACACTTGTTTCTCATGCTTCTTTTGCTTTCAACAGCTATTATCAAACTAATGGGAATTCTGATATTGCTTGCAATTTTGGAGGAACTGCTTCTTTGACAAAACAGAATCCAAGTAAGTTGATTTTAAAGTTCGGTTTGCCAGGGAGTCTAATTCCCTATGAAACATGGACACCTCTAACATTAAGATTAATCGTATCACAAAGTGTCTGACATTTCTAAGACACTTGTTTGACACTTGTATGAAATATGTAAGTGTGTCGTAATATTAGACACTTGTATGATACAGGTAAGATTCGACACTTATAGGACATTCGTATAATATCGATAAGATTAAGCGTATAGTAGGATCCAACACTTATGATATTTTTAAGATTAAACATGTAGTCGTGTTTGACACTTTGTAAGCATGTTGCAATGTCAAGTGTCTGATACTTTGTAAGATATTTGTATAACATTTGTAAGGTTAATTGTGTCGCAGTATCCGACACTTTGTATGACACATATACGATACTATTAAGATTAAATGTGTCGCAGACACAGTGTCTGACACTTATAAGACATTTATGATTAAGCGGGTTGGAGTGTCCGATACTTTTAAAACACATACATATATGAACTGTATGACATCTGTACGACAACAGAGCTAGAGCTAGAGAAAGAATAATTCTTGTGAGGGGCATTATAAAAATTTAGTGCATAGTACTGATGGACACTTTACTCTCTTCTCATAACTTTAATTCCAGTTATGTGAAATTCCAGTACATGACACTCAACCGTATGTGTTTTCCCTTTTTCTTTTCAGGTTATGGAAATTGTGTCTATTCATCACCTGGGTATGCACAATACTAATTTGCCAAAATTGAAAAAGCTTACAAATACTTTTATTTTATTTCATTACATTAATAATAGAAATTATTGTTTTATGTAACAGATCCGTTGGTTCTTCTGCTTCGTTGGGAAAACATGACCAAACTTTAATGTGGTTGAAACTCGTTACTTTGTCACTGTTTTCATACTATTGGGTGTGATTAATATTTTGTTATGGTTGGGGGACAAAAAGAAAAAGGAATTAGAAGAAGATTAGGGAGTGTTAGATTTTTGTAACAGTGATTATATTGATGATTATAAGGTATTCTTAGCTTTCATTTTGGGGCAAGACAAGAATCTATAATTGTGCAAATTATATCTTTTTGCAGTTTTATTTTAATTTCTAGATTGTTCGTTTCCTTTGCCACTTAATATTCTGCTTTCTTGTCTCTCTAGTTTTTTAGTTATTTGCATTACTGATATTTTTAATGAGTGCAAGTTAAGGTGAAAATAGGGTTACATCTAACTAAGTTTTTGTAAGGTCTAAGTCTCTTATGTTTAAATAGTGTAAAGTCTAAAATTGGTTTGTTAACTATTTATTTTATGTTTTGTTTATATATTTGAGTTTGATCATGATAGTTTATAATGTTTTTAAGTGATAGTGTCATGGGTGTTAGACTCTAATAATTTATGTGGTGCTTTTGGGTAAACCATGATAAAAAATAATTGCTTAACATATATTTAATTACACAAGAATTATAAAGTCAATAATATTAATTTAAATTTTGAATATTCAAAGATTGTAACTTTATGAAAAAACCTATTTCGACTATATTTTATAATAAGAATAATTATAAAAATAAATTATTTGTATTTACTAGATGGATTAAACATTAAACAGATTTAAGAGATTTTATTTATGATTTGAAATTATATTTTTAAAGACAAAATATATATTCATCTATATACCCATCGCATGAGTTATCCAAATGGTTGCCCAATCTAGGCGATTGCTTAGTACACAAATTGCCCTATATTGGAAGGCTGTGTTTGGCATCACCTTTGGAGCTTTTCATATCATATAGAGTAGAGACTAGCTGGTGTTTGCAAAGCAGGTGTTCCGACCCATTTTTGCAAAGCCATTGATGGAAAGGTTAAAGAGAATTTTGTATAACACTTTATGTATTCTAAAGTATCATGTGAAATTTCATAAATGTTTCGTGTTTTTAGAGATATATTTCTGAATGTACTTTAACGTAAGTAAACATTAAAATATTTCAGAGATATATTTCTGGAACATTTTGAAGCATAAGTCGTGTTAAACTCTTCTTCTTTCTCATTTCACAGTTTCTTCAAACTCAACGCGACCTTCTTCTCAATACAACCCCTACACCAAATCAAATTTCATCAAACGATGGTCAAAGGAACTCAAATAAACATCAAAGATCATTTTTAATATTGGAAACAATATTTGAATCATCAATTTCAAGTAAGTTTTTTAAGTTTTCGATAAATGTTCGAGTTTTAGTGTAAATGAGTAGGAATCAATGATTAGGGATAGAAATGTGTGGAAATCACATGTAATTTAGTTTAGACATAGATGTGACCTATGTGTTGTAGAACATTCATGAGATACATATTCAGAATTGTTCAGTGTTTCATATACTTTAGGAAATTTCAGAGATGCTTCTCTGGAATTGTTCAACGTTTTAGTTTAATGGTGCTTCTACGTTTTAGTTTAATAGTGTTTCTGGAGATGCATCTCTGAAATTTCCTGCAGTATATTTTTTTATTAAAAAAAAATCTTGCTTGTGTGTGTTGTTTGTGTGCACTAATGATATGTTTTACTTTACCTTACATACATAATGGCTGACAAAGACGGACTAGGACATGGGAGAGTTGATCCGCACACATCTGTTCGGAGGAAGCGGATCCAGCAGGTTCAGGAGGCTCCAGGTACATCTGGTTAGGCAGACATGTCTACTTCTGGGGTGGTGTTTACTTTTGGGGCCCGTGTTTCACCTCATGTCATTCCACCTTCTTCATCTTCTTTCCCTAGAAGACATGATTCACCATCTAACGCATCACTTCCCTCATCCTCCCGCAAGCGTCAGAATTCACCTGTGCCACCTCTTACGGATGATGTTGTTCCATACCCACCTCCCTCTGATGATGATGTTGATTTAGAGCCACCTCTTGAGGGTGGGGTTGCTGAGGATGCCAAGCCATAGGGTTTTGGAAGAGGTCCATTTGATTTGTCTTTACTTCTTTTGTATCCAGACAATAATGCCAGACATATCTGGGACGAAGAGGTAACATTAGTTGGATTTTTTTTACGTTAATTTTAATTGTTGACATTGATTATTTCAGACATTTATTATTATTGACATTGATTATTTCTGGCAAATTTCAGGAGCGTGGTCCCCATAAGTTTCTTAATCATGAGAGGAAGATTGTTGCATTGCCTCGACAGGAGGAAGATTAGTTTCAGTTGGCTTTGTCCTTATTTGGCCTGAAGGACCTATGCATGATCGATTACACTTTGGTCAACTACGAGATGCTTAATGCATTTATGGAGAGATGGCACTCTGAGACCTCTTAGTTTCATCTCATGCATGGTGAGATGTCTATCACATTGGACGATGTCTCATGTTTGTTGCATCTTCTGATAAGGGGGGGTTCCTCGGTCATGGGAGGATGACCAGAGACAAGGCAGTCGAGATGATGGTAGAGTATCTCGGGGATGATCCAGGGAAGGCAGTGGTTGAAGTGGATAAGACCAGGGGTGCTTGTAACACCTTTTTTAACCCCATCACAAGTACATGCGTAAATTCAAATAAAATCAGAGTAGCCACGTAAGGGCGTCACATTTACTTCAAACAACAACAAATACAACTGTGTATTGTCCCATAACACGGGTTACATTAAACCTTTTCAAATAAAACATTTACTACGCGTCGGAAACAAACTTCATTATATCGTCATAAAATTCCAACAAGTCAACATGTGTTCAAAAACCTTCATCATTTCAACATAAACAAATTCAAATCAACTTAATGTATAATAAAACAAACGAACGCAATGGTTCATAAACGTTTCTGACCCGATGTTACATGACACAAAGCAGGACATCATTCCTTACATCTAAACGGAAACAAATAAATATGAAGGACTCTAACTCGACTTCACGCACCAAAGTTATCCTTCTTGAGTATATGTGTGTTACCCACATATAGACAACATTACAACAGGCAGGGTGAGTAATCACAAATCAATATAAATAATGCAAGTAAAGATAAACAAGTATTCATTTATCATATCACAATGCATCATAATCTCACCCAACATCTTACACAACTCATCAAAACATCAAGTCAACAAATGCATCATGTTATGCCACCAAGAATGAAATGCAACATCATACATGCATGTGGTACCGATTTCAACATGTGATGGACATTTGGTCATCTACCCTCCAAAAGGGAGCACAACATAAACAACATCACCCTGAATCCACACAATGGGATTCGAAACCTCAAATTAACATAGGTACTCCATGAATGCAAGACGAACAACATCATCATATCAACATGTTAAACCAACAATTGCATCAGCATTCATGTATAATTCTTCGCAAACATTCCACATACTCCTTAACATGTCATTTATACTTCATTAAACATAATGAACATGTTTCACATAGTACTCCTCATCAAACATCATCAACTAGCTTCTAAAACATCAAGATAACACATTTAAACAAGTAAAATATATCATAACATCATTACATCATGCCTACGTATTATTCTCTAATTTTCTGTAATTAAAACAACATTTTCCACCTTCCAGGTCGCGCTAAGCACATTCACCCATGCGCTAAGCGCACAACTCACTGACTCTTGGGGTCAGAAATTCTTAAGAGCATGCTAAGCGGGCTCGACCATGCTAAGCGGGCTCTGCGATTCTGGCAGAAAACCCCTACGATAACAACATACCACCTGCTATGATTTTCACACCTAAAACCAGTCTTTTACCATGTTTAATCATATATTACAGCATTAGGACCTATCTCTAATACACAAACAACATTTACCACAAATATCAACAACAATTCAGCAATCATATCAACTATACTTATCACAAATCCTAGGTTTTCCCTCAAATCCCCAAAATACCTACAATACATAAACCATACATCATGAATATTGAAAGGTGATACTCCTTATACCTTAGATTATCTCTTCCTAATTGTCTTCTCTTCGAACTCTCAGGAACTCCTCTAAGCCCTGTCTTCTTCTCCTTGTTCTTCAGACCTTTTCTCATTTTCTCCAAAAATGTTATGAATGATCGTGTTCTCCCTTCTCACTATCAGTATATCCCTTATCCCTAATACTCATTCTCCATAACTTAACTTCCACAATTACCAACCTTCCCCCAAGAACTCTAAATCTTTTATTTGATTAATTAATAATAATTTAGAATAATATAATATAATTACCCTTACTATTAATATTTATTAAATAATTTCTATTACTTTCATCAACCAACATAACAACATCAACAAACACCAAATAATTGACAACAAAAAGTTACAACACTAAATCACGAAATTAGGGTGTTACAACCTTCCCCACTTAAGGAATTTTCGT
The DNA here is from genome assembly GCA_963966055.1 of Lathyrus aphaca. Taxonomy (NCBI): domain Eukaryota; kingdom Viridiplantae; phylum Streptophyta; class Magnoliopsida; order Fabales; family Fabaceae; genus Lathyrus; species Lathyrus aphaca. Next base: position 64,273,847 of record OZ014521.1, read on the forward strand.
CCTCGAAAATGTACCTGAAGTAAACATAGTCGGATATGAATCCTTCATCTGATTTTCACACTCCCAAGTCCAACTTACACCAGTTGGTCCACCCCACAATACCTTTACCAAAGAAATCTCTTTTCCTCATAACTACTTCATTTCTCGGCCATTAATCCTCACTAGTAAAGCCTCAACAGTCAAGTTATCTCTTACATGTACATCATCCATCTGAATCACGTGCGATGGATCACACGTATACTTCCTCAATTACAACACATGAAACACATCATGCAAATTTGCAAGCGACGGTGGTAACGCAATCTGATATGTTGCCTCTCTAATCCTTTGCGAAATCTGATATGGACCAATAAAACGCAGAGTGAGCTTTCTAGACTTCAAAGTTCGCCTGACACCATTCACCGAAGTAACTTTTAAGAACACATGATCTCCCTCTTGGAAATCAAGTTCCTTACTTCTCTTATCATGATAACTCTTCTGACGACTCTGCGATGCCTTTATTCTCTCTTGGATCACCTTAATCTTTTCGATCGTCTCCTACACTATTTCAGGTCTGAGTACAACACTTTCACCTGATTCATACCAACACAAAGGAGTTCGACAATGTTTACCATACAATGCCTCATACGGTGCCATGCCAATACTTGCATGAAAATTGTTGTTGTAGGTAAAATCAATCAATGGCAAATGACTATCCCAAGCTCCACCATGGTCCAGCACACATACTCTCAACAAATCCTGTAAGGATTGGATAGTCCTTTCCATTTAAACGTCTGTTTGTGGATGGTATACGGAACTCATCCTCAACTTAGTACCCAAAGCATCTTGTAAACTCTTCCAAAACCACGACGTAAACTACAAATCTCTATCTGATACGATACTCGACAGTATTCCATGTAACTTCATAATTTCCTCTATATACATCTCGGCTAACTTCTGCATAGAATGTTTAATCTTCATCGACAATAAATGAGCCTACTTAGTCAATTTATCCATAATTACCCAAATCGAATCATTTCCTTTCGCAGTCTTCGGCAAACCTGACACAAAATCCATGGAAATGCTATCCCATTTCCATTCTGGAATATTCAACGGTTGCATCATTCCATACGGTTTATGATGTTCTACCTTCGAATTTTGAAAAACCAAACATGAATACATAAATGCAGCAATATCTCTTTTCATACCCTACCACCAAAACAGTTTTTATAAATCTTGATACATCTTCGTAGCACCAGGATGAATACTCAACTTACTACAATGCCCTTCCTTTAAAATACTCTGTTTAATTTCCTGAACATCTGGAATACACACTCTATCTTAGAACCTCATTACACCATTCTCATCAATCCGGAATTCACCTTTGTTACCTTGGTTAATCAAAGTCAGCTGATCAACCAACTTTAAATCATATTGTTGTCCTACTCGGATCCTCTCCACAATATCATTGGTCAATTTCAACATTCCCAACTTCACACTATCGGAAGTAGTCTCACATAACAAACTCATGTCTATGAACTGTTCAATCATCTCAAGTTCTTTCACCATAAGCATCGACATATGCAATGTCATCCTACTTCAAGCATCTGCAACCACATTCGCCTTACCAGGATGGTAACTCAAATCAAAATCAAAATCCTTCAACAATTCCAACCACCTTCTCTTCCGCATATTCAACTCCTTCTGATCAAACAGATATTTCAAACTCTTATGATCACTGAACACCTCAAATTTCGAACCAAAGAGATAATGTCTCCAAATCTTCAACACAAACACCACTGTTGCTAACTCTAAATCATGCATATGATAATTCCTTTCATAAACTCTTAGTTGTCTAGAAGCATAAGCAACTACTTGCCCATTCTGAATCAACACTCCTCCAAGTGCCATCTTTGACGCATCACAATACACCATAAAAGACTCACTCGGACTCGGAAAAATCAACACTGGAGCAGTCGTTAACTTCTTCTTTAATTCCACAAAGATCCTTTCACATGCAACATCCCACACATAAGATTGACTCTTTCGAGTTAACTGAGTCAAAGGCAACGCCAACTTAGAAAAACCTTCAATAAACTTCCGGTAGTAACCTACCAATCCAAGAAAACTTCGGGTTTCTGTAGTAGACTTCGGAGTCTCCCAATTCAACACAGCATCAATCTTCGAAGGATCCACAGCTATTCCACCATTCGAAATTACATGACCAAGGAAGCTTACTTCCTTCAACTAAAATTCACACTTTGATAATTTCTCATACAACTTCTTCTCTCTCAAAATCTGCAAAACAGTCCTAAGATGTTCGGCATGTTCTCCTTCCGACTTAGAGTATATCAGTATGTCATCAATGAAAACGACAACGAACTCATCCAAATATGCATGAAAGATACAATTCATGTATTCCATAAACAAACCAGGTGTATTAGATACACCGAATGGCATCACAGTATATTCATAGTGATCATATCTAGTCCTGGAAGCCTCCTTCGGGATATCATAAGGATTAACTTGAATCTGATGATAACCAGACCTCAAATAAGTCTTGCTAAACACACAAGCTCCTACCAACTGATCCATCAAATCTTTTATCCTTGAAAGTGGATACTTATTCTTAATAGTCACTTTATTCAACTGTTGGTAATCGACACACAACCTCATAATGCCATCTTTCTTCTTAAGTAATAACATCGGAACACCCCACAGAGAAACACTTGGTCGTACAAACTTTTTTCAAGTAACTCTTCAAGTTACTTCTTCAACTCATGCAATTAAGAGCTGACAACTCATGCAACTAGTACCTGGAATTAAATCCACCGTAAACTTTACTTCATGTTCTGGAGGCAAATCACTTATGTCGTCTGGAAACACATCTGGAATGACGCAAACATCACAAACATATGAGCTTCCTCTCTTAGAAGTTCATCCAACTGCTTAGCCGACAAGAACATCAACTCACCATGGTCACCGACTTCTGGAAACTCTACCGTCTTAGCATAGCAATTGAAATGCATAAAATTAAACTCTAATCAGTTCATCCCTAGAATAACATCGATTTGGGACAATGGTAAACACACAAATTTATCAAAAACTCTTACCAAATATAGACAAAGGACAACTTAAACACACACAAGTAGTAGTGACAAAACCATTTGCAGGTGTCTCTATCACCAAACCACCATTCATATCAATCAATTTCAATCCCAACCTGGTTGCACACTCAAGCGAAACAAACAAATGAGTAACACCAATATCAATAATAGCAATCAACTCAACATCAATAATAAAGCATGTACCTCGAATAAAGTTATCCTTCTTGGAAACTTCTGAGCCATTCAAAGCAAACACTCTGCCATTGGACTGGGCAGTTGTAGCAGTCCTCTTCGGTTTCTGACACTGAGTATTGATGTGTCCCTCTTCACCATAGTTGAAACAAGTTGGTCCTTCATTTGGACAATCACCAACCCGATGACCTCTCTTGTCGCACCTATAGCATTCACAACTTGATTGTTGCACACATCAGACTTGTGACCTAATTCTCCATATTTGTAGCACTTGAGAGGAACGAAACCTGCTCCTCCACTTGGATTTTTCCCATCTGGAACCTTCTGTTTCCCCTTATCAGCTGAAGTCACATAAGGTTTTCCTCGAAATTGACTTTTCTCTTTCTACCCACCCAATTGCTTATAGTGAGCAGATCAAGCTCAACTATCCTCATCATAAATCCTACTCTTATCCACCAACCCAGTATACCTAATAATCTACTGACATCCAATTCCCTGCTTGATTTCTGGTCTCATCCCATTCTCAAACTTGAGACACTTGAAAAGTTCAGCATCCTGTTAATATATAAAATTAAAGTATTTGTATTTCGATTGTCAACTGAATTATATGCAGTATATTGATGGATGTCGAAGGAATTCAAGTTGGTATTATAAATAGTAGGGTACTTTCAAAGGCTTTATTTTCAACCAAAAATGGCATGTTATAAGACATTCAGAATGGAATTCGAAAAAGACAATCAAATAAGTCATTCGAAGAGTCAAATATTGATGTATTACATCAATTAAGCAAACAACTCATACACGGAAGTTATTAGAAGTTATTGGAAGTTTTTAATAGAAGTTATCCAAAGATACATGTGTCAATCTTAGATTAAAGAAGTTATTAATAAGACACTTGTTATAATCTTAGATGTAGGAAATTATTTTCTTTTCTCTATAAATAGTTGTAATTACTATGTGTTAGAGGTTGGATCCTATTTTTTCAAAGTCTTGTAACACCCATGCCGCAAGGGCAAATGGGTTTAGGGACGAACAAAGATGGATTCCATCCACCCTTTACATTCTCTTCAATTTAAAATTATTTTATTTGTGCTTTATTTTCCTTTTCATTTTGCAATTCTACATTTCTTTTCATTTCCTTTATTTTTCTTTCTTTTGAATGCTCATTTGATTTTTGTTTCTTTTAAGTTTCCATGAGACAACTTGTTTTATAAAAGTTGTTGGAAATAATTCTAACACTAATAAGAACAATGATTTTGTTCTTAAATAATGCATGATCTGATATCATAAATCGTGAGACTTTAACGAACATTGTAAAAGGACTTTTATCTGGTCCTAAAGTGTTAATGGATAATGTTTGTTTACATTACCAAAAATCGGTGTAAACACATCCGCACGATTGTAGTGAGGACAAAACTTTACCAGCTTCTCAAACTTTGTAGCATACTCTGCTACAGTCATACTTCCTTACTTCAATTTAAGGAACTACACTTCCTTCTTACCACGAGCATCCTCAGGAAAATAATTTCCCATAAATTCTGCTTTAAACACAGCCCAAGTCACCATAGTTCCAACATCTTCCAGTCACTGACGGGTGTTATCCCACCAGCCCTCAGCTTCTTCCAACAACATGTGTGTATTAAACTACACCTTCTGAGCATCAGTGCACACCATCACTCAGAAAATATTCTCAATCGCCTTAAGCCACATTTGTGCGCTATCCGGGTCATGGGTACCTTCAAACGTCGGTGGATTATTTCCCTTAAACTTGTCCAAAGCACAAAACTCATCAAGAAAATTGTTCTGAATCATAGCTTCAGCAAGTGCAACCACCACATCCACAAGAGCACGATTTGCAGCCATTCTACATATCACCAACAACATCAAAAGAACAAATCATTAACATTATGCTCACACGCAATAACCGACAAGGACTGACAACGACACGACTCGACCAGACAGACCGACCTGCTCTTATACCATTAATGTAACACCCTTTTTACCCTAATACAAATACACATGTAAATTCAAATAAAATCAGAGTAGCCACGTTAGGGCGTCACATTTACTTCAAACAACAACAAATACAACTGTGTCATGTCCCGTAACACGAGTTAAATCAAACCTTTTCAAATAAAACATTTACTACGAAGCGGAAAACATAAACTTCATTATATCGTCATAAAATTCCAACAAGTCAACATGTGTTCAAAAACCTTCATCATTTCAAAATAAACAAATTCAAATCAACTTAATGCATGGTAAAACAAACGAATGCAATGGTTCACATACATTCTCTACCTGATGTTACATGACACAGAGTTATCAACATGACTTCATGCACCAAAGTTATCCTTCTTTAGCATTTGTGTGTTACCCACATAGAGGCAACATTACAACTGGTCAGGTGAGTAATCACAAATCAATATAAATAATACAAGTAAAGATAAGCAAGTATTCATTCATCATATCACGATGCATCATAATCTCACCCAACATCTTACACAACTCCTCAAAACATCAATGCATCATGTTATGCCACCTAGAATGAAATGCAACATCATAAATACATGTGGTGTCTATTTAAACATGTGATGGACACCAGGCCATATACCTTCCACAAGGGAGCACAACATAAACAACATCACCCTAAATCCACACAATGGTATTTGAAGCCTCAAATCAACATAGGTATGCCATGAATGCAAAACACAACAACATCATCATATCAACATGTTAAACCAACAATGGCATCAACATTCATGAATAATTCTTCGCAAACATTCAACATACTCCTCAACATGTCACATATACATCATTAAACACAATGAACTTTTTTCACATAGTATTCCTCCACAAACATCATCAACTAGCTTCTAAAACATCAAGACAACACATTTCAACAAGTAAATACATCATAGCATCATTACATCATGTCTATGTATTATTCTCTAATTTTCTCCAATTAAAACAATATTTTTTACCTTCTAGGTCGCGCTAAGCGCACACGCCCCAACATTAAGCGTGCAACTCACTAACAATTGGGGTCAGAAATTCTTAAAAGAGCGTTAAGCAGGCTCGACCACGCTAAGCGGGCTCTGCTATTCTGGCAGAAAACCCATGCGATAACAACATACCACCTGCTATAATTTTCACACCTAAAACCAGTCTTTTACCACATTTAATCATAGATTACAATATTAGAACCTATCTCTAATACTCAAACAACATTTACCACAAATATCAGCAATAATTCAACAATCAAATCAACCCCACTCATCACAAATCCAAGGTTTTCCCTCAAATACCCACAATACCTAAACCATACATCATGAATATTGAAAGGTGATACTCCACATACCTTAGATTATCGCTTCCTAGTTGTCTTCTCTTCGAACTCCCTAGAACTCCTATAAGCCCTAGCTTTTTCTCCTTGTTTTTCAGACATTTTCTCCAAAAATGTTATGAATGATCATGTTTTCCCTTCTCACTATCAGAATATCCCATATTTCTAATACTTATTCTCCATAATACCCTCAATTTAACTTCCACGATTACCAACTTGCCCTCAATACCTCTAAATCTTTTATTTGATTAATTAATAATAATTTGAAATAATCTAATATAATTACCTGACTATTAATATTTATTAAATAATTTCTATTACTCTTATCAACTAACATAACAACATCAACAAACACCAAATAATCGACAATAACAAGTTACAACACTAAATCGCGAAATTAGGGTGTTACAACCCTCCCTCACTTAAGGAATTTTCATCCTCGAAAATGTACCTGAAGTAAACAGAGTCGGATACGACTCCTTCATCTGATCTTCACGCTCCCAGGTCCAACTTTCACCAGCTGGTCCACCCCATAATACATTTACCAATGCAATCTTTTTCCCTCGTAATTGCTTCCTTTCTCGACCATCAATCCTCACGGGTAAAGCCTAAACAGTCAGGTTATCTCTTACTAGTACGTCATCCATCCGAATCACAAGTGACAGATCACACACATACTTCCTCAATTGCGACACATGAAACACATCATGCAAATTCGCAAGCGATTGTGGTGAGACAATTCGATATGCTACCTCTCCAATCCTTTGTGAAATCTGATACGGACCAACAAAACACGGAGTGAGCTTCCTAGACTTCAAATCTCGCCTGACACCAGTCACCGGAGTAACTCTCAAGAACACATGATCTCCCTCTTGGAACTCAAGTACCTTCCTTCTCTTATCATGACAACTCTTCTTACGACTTTGTGACGCCTTCGTTCTCTCTTGGATCACCTTAATCTTCTCAGTCGTCTCCTGCACTATTTCAGGTCCGAGTACAACACTCTCACTTGATTCGTACCAACACAAAGGAGTTCGACAATGTTTACCATACAATGCCTCATACGGTGCCATGCCAATAATTGCACGAAAAATGTTGTTTTAGGTAAACTCAATCAATGGAAAATGACTATCCCAAGCTCCACCATGGTCCAGTACGCATGCCCTCAACAAATCTTCTAAGGATTGGATAGTCCTTTTTGTTTGACCGTCTGTCTATGGATGGTATGTGGAACTCATCCTTAACTTAGTATCCAAAGCATCTTGTAAACTCTTACAAATCCTCGACGTAAACCGGGGATCTCTATTTGATACGATACTCGACGGTATTCCATTTAACTTCACAATTTCCTCAATATACATCTCGACTAACTTCTGCATAGAATGGTTAATCTTCATCGGCAAGAAATGAGTCGACTTAGTCAATATATCCATAATCACCCAAATCAAATTATTTCATTTCGCAGTCTTCGGCAAACCCGACACAAAATCCATGGAAATGATATCCTATTTCCATTTTGGAATATTCAACGGTTGCATCATTCCATACGGTTTTTGATGTTCTACCTTCGACTTCTGACAAACCAAACACGAATACAAAAATGCAGCAATATCTCTTTTCATATCCTACCACCAAAACAATTTTTGTAAATCTTGATACATCTTCGTAGCACTAGGATGAATACTCAACTTACTACGATGCCCTTCCTCTAAAATACTCTGCTAAATTTCCTGAACATCTGGAATACACACTTTATCTCAAAACCTCATTACACCATTCACATCAATCCAGAATTCACCTCTATTACCTTGGTTAATCAAAGTCAATTGATCAACCAACTTCAAATCAGATTGTTGTCCTACTAGGATCCTCTCCACAATATCACTGGTCAATTTCAACATTCCTAACTTCACAATATCAAAAGTAGTCTCACACAACAAACTCATGTCTTTGAACTAATCAATCATCTCAAGTTCTTTTACCATAAGCATCGACGTATGAAATATATTCCTACTTAGAGCATCTACAACCACATTCGCCTTACCAGGATGGTAACTCAAATCAAAATTAAAATCCTTCAACAATTCCAACCACCTTATCTGCCTCATATTCAGCTCCTCCTGATCAAACAGACCTTTCAAACTCTTATGATCACTGAGTGGGCTCGGCCGCGTTAAGCGGACTCTACAATTCTCGCAGAAAACCCCTGCGATAACAACATACCACCTGCTATGATTTTCACACCTAAAACCAGTCTTTTACCACATTTAAATATAGATTACAATATTAGGACCTATCTCTAATATACAAACAATATTTACCACAAGTATCAACAACAATTCAACAATCATATCAACTCTACTCATCACAAATCCTTGGTTTTCCCTTAAATCTCCAAATACGCACAATACCTAAACCATACATCATGAATATTGAAAGGCGATTGTTGTACCCCAAAATTTTCCCTTGTGTCTTCAAGAAAATATGTCTCAAGAGGTCTCCTAATAGTCACAAGATTCTCAATTGCTCAAAAGGATTCAAAGTTTCATCAGACAAAGCCTCTTCCTAAGCAGTGGATCTTAAATTAGGGTTTGGAGTTTCCCAAGGTAAATTGGACTTCCAAATCCTCAAGTGGACTTCACGGTATCCCATATACTTCAAAGGATCCTTATGTAAAGTTTCAAGACTTGTCCTACAAGTTTGGTCAATCAGATGCTCAGATGATCAAAAATCAGTCAACTTGGGTAAAAAGTCAATTGTGGTCAACATACAGTCAAACTTCAAGATTTTTGGTCAACATCAAGATTATGAAGTAAGATTCATCATTTGATTAAGGTTTGATCATGATTCATCAAGGAAACCTCAAATTCATCAAAAGTCAGAAGTTACTAAATTAAGGTTTCTTAAGTGAAAACTCAACTGTACTTTGACCAACCATAACTTTCACATGCTTCATCATAAAATTTCCCATCCAAAACTAATTTTTAAGAAAATTAAATTCCCTACAACTTTGTGTCTCACAAGCCAAGGCCAGAAATGCTTCATTTGAGAGATATGAGCCAAGACATTATAGGTCCTTTAAAAAGTTAACAAAAAGTCAACTTTTTCAAAAGCTCATAACTTGAACATGGAAGACCAAATGGATATGGAACCAAAAGGAGTAATTAGATGAAATTCTAAGCTTTCTAAAAAGTCTAAGAACACATCCATGGGATAAAAAATGAGAGATTTATGTATTGTTGAAGTTGGGCAAATTTGAGGAGGTGTATAAGGCAAATAATGACCAAAACTTAAGTTTTTGCCAAATGGGCCCATATTTTTATAATCCAAACTTAATCATGATATGATCTATGACCCATAAATCATATATTCTGATTTTTTATGTTTATTTTATATTTTATTGGATTTAATTTATTTAAATTCAATTTTAATTAAAATAAATATTGAAAAATCAAATATTTGATCCATGGTTTATTTTGGGATCAGATTTTGACGTTTATTATCATTATATGGATCCAAAGTTCGTGCAAGACCAAAGAGGAAGTGTATCATGATCAAATATGCAAAAATAGAAAGATTGAAATTACCACTGAAAATCAAATCAAATCTCCTCCACCCAAGCCCAAATTCTGACCTAAATTACACCCTCTATAAATACCCACCATCTACACAAGTCAAAGGCATGGATTCCATACACAAAAAACCCTAGAGAAAATTCAAAAGAAAGGTAAAATTAAGGCAAACCACCAAAGCTTTTTTGTATCAAGTTTTATTCACCCTTTCACGTCCAAACATCATCAAGGAGATCCCAGGAGGTAATCCTCATCATCTTTGAAGGTTGAAAACACATGAAGCATGATATACGAACATGGTCGTCCTTCACTTTCTTAATCTTTTTGAATTTCTCATTACATGTCATATTGCTTGTTTTTTGTTCATATTTATGTTTAACATGATACTTAGGATCATTTAGATCCATCGTTTTCAGGTTATTGTGCAAGAATGGAGAGTTGTCATTGTTAGGGCATAAACCCTCCAAGTTTCGAATCTCATCATACAAGCGTTTTTTGGCCAAACGGACACCACCATTGAGTTCTTAGGGTTTGAATTAGTGGACATGGATGATCTTTTTTATTAAAACCTTCGATTTTTTTATTTTTGTTTTCCAGGTTTTTTAGCTACGAACAAAGTCATAGCTAAATCGTAGCTAAATCGCAGTTGTTTCGTAGCAAAAATCTACATGTGTGATGAAGAAGACGGAGATGTGGCGCGTAGTTATTTGCTGGGTCTGGATTTCCATTTGATTTTAATATTTATTTGTTTGTTTCCATTTGTTTTCATGTAGGCATACATAGTCTGGTGGCAGAGGAGCGTGTGTGTGACCTTCAGGGCCTGGGTTCGAAACCCAACGCCACCCCCTTCTTTTTGGCCCTTTTTCTTGCCATTTTCTATGTTTCAATTATTTCCCTAACCATTCTTTCTTTTTCTTAATTTTTATTTTAATAAATTTTAATTAATTAATTAATCATTAATATTTTTCGACCAATAACAAAATTAGGAAAAAAATTAATAACTTCTTTTTCTTGTAAATAAAATATAATACATATAAAAAATATATTTTCATATACATAATAATTAATTTAAACTTCAAAAAACCATAAAAACCTTTTTTTAAAATAAAAAAATAATTAATCGATTTTACGCGAATCCTCTGATATTTCTTCCTTTCCCCTTTCTTATTCTTCCTCGATTTTAATTTTGTCATTTATATTTATTAGAACAAGTGTATAGGATTGCTAATTATCTTGTAATAGTTATTAGTTTTATTTTCCGCATTTTTATTTTTGCACTCCCCCAATTTAAATTATGTATCCCCTCCCCAATGATGTAATAGCTAAGGGTTTTTATTTCCGCTTTTAAATTCCGCAAAATAATTAAACTGCGTGGTTAGTAACAATAGGGTGTGAAAAGATTGTATACAAATAAAAACGGACTTAGCCCACTAATCCAAAGAAAAATAACTAAATACAACAGATTTTTCACACATGCACCTCTAGGGTATCCCCTCTTGTTGCCTTACGAAATAATGGTCAAGTCCCTTGAACATGGAGGTGTCTTAGCAAAGTTACCTAAACAAATATCATCATAGTCCCTTCGATATAGAGATCACAGTCCCTCGATGACCCTTCAAGTTACCTACGAATAAGTGATATAGTCCCCTGATGACCCTACGAAAAAAATCATAGTCCTTCGTTGTCCCTTCAAAGTTGCCTTCGAATAAATGATCTCGTCCCAACAAAAATGATGATAGTTCCTTCGAGATGCTAAGATACTTTTACAAGGTTGCCTTCTATGACCATACGATGACCCTACGCTTGTCCCTTACATCCAAAGATAAGATTACTTACTAAATAATAGTAAGGAAAGTTTTATCTCTAAGGAAAGAAAATAACATGAACGGCCTTGAGTAGGTAGGAAACCTTTAACTGCTTGCTCACAATTTCAAAGCAAAAACCACTCTTTACACCTCACACTTTCAAAAACTTTCCAAAAAAACACTTTGTATACATTCATATGTGAACCATTACAAAGATGGACGTTTTCTAAATACACCACCACTATTTTTCAAACAAAAACAAAGTGAGCTAAGCAGTTAAGAGCCCATGGATAACTATGGATACAAAGGGTGCTAACACATTCCATTTGTATAACCTACCCCCCTAACTCAAAATCTAAATCAATGTCTTTCTTGTTCTTTTCCACCTTTCCTATTTGGATAAAAGAAAAGTCGGTGGCGACTCTTGTTATCCGCAACATTGTTTTTTAAGAAAACAAAAGCGACAAAGTCAGTTCTTCCACCGTGTTACAACGATATTCCTCATACCTTAGATTATCGCTTCCTTATCGTCTTCTCTTCGAACTCTCCGGAACTCCTTTAAGCCCTAGCTTCTTCTTCTTCAGACCTTTTCTCCTTTTCTTTAAAAATGTTACAAATGATCGTGTTCTCCCTCCTCAATACCAATATACCCATATCCCTAATACTCATTCTCCATAATACCCTGAACTTAACTTCCACAATTACCAATTTACCCTCAAGACCTCTAAATGTTGTATTTAATTAATTAATAATAATTTGGAATAATATAATATAATTACCCTTACTATTAATATTTATTAAATAATTTCTATTACTCTCATCAACCAACATAACAACATCAACAAACACCAAATAGTCGACAACAACAAGTTACAACACTAAATCACGAAATTGGGGTGTTATAGAGCTCATGCTAGATTTGAGCTCTTGTAGAATATATGTGAAAGAGATCCTAACCCGGATCTAGTGTACCTTAGGGAAGTAGCAATAGACCAAGGAAAATGTACGTCGTATATCGCTATGGTTCATATGGTAGCTACATTTAGTGTGACATCTTGGTTGGTACTGAAGTTCTTTAAGTCAGTTGAGGATAATATCAGGCTGCCATATGGTGTCATTTACACTAACTTCCCTTTAGAACCCTAATTTCCCCATCTTGGCCAGTAGAAAGTAGTGAGATAGCCGACTTTGGTGAAGTCTAAAGTTGGTTGATACTCGGTGCTACGCTCATTGAGATTATAATCTTCGGATGTTTTGGTTGGCGAGACAGTTGCCACACTGAACTACAACCTTTGAGAATAATCAGTGATATTGAGATCCCTTAGAACCTGGTTACTATTGCTAGGACATGTTGAACCAATTAAACTTCAGTGGGGAGGATACTTACCTATGAACTTCGCGCAAGCCTTTAAACCTAAGGCCCTTGTGTGACTTTTTTGTGTTTTCCATTTGCTTACTTTAAACATGACATCATAACATAGCATTTTCACTAACAATTTCAAGGACCAAAGGATTTATCTTTGTTCTTTGTTGCAGGTTATGGCTTCCGCTCGTAGAAACACTATCTGAATCAACTTTGTAAGGATACCTTCCAAGCTTAAGGAATTGGTCTCAAAAGTTCCTAAGAACTCTCAGTTCATCGAAAAGCATGATTATATACTTGATTTAGTTACTTTAGGTTTTAATGAAGACATGATGAGTGTTTTGTTCCAGTTTTTTGACCCTAAACATCACGGTTTCACATTTCCCGGTTATCAGTTGGTGCCCACAATGGAAGAATTATCCAAACTACTTGGTGTGCCTATTCTTGATTAAAAACCTTTCACAAGCTTAGAGAAGGAGCCTAAACTAGAAATTATCGCAACAGCCTTACATCTGAAGAAGTCTGACATTGTAATGGAAACAAGAAGTGAAGTTAAAGGTATTCTTGCTAAAGTATTGATAGAGAGAGCTCGGGTATTATTGGATGTTATGAGTTATGATGATTTTAAGGAGATTTTGGCCTTGTTGATTTATGGTTTGGTGTTGTTCCCTAATCCGGACCAATTCATAGATGTGCACGCCATTAACATATTTCTGACTCATAATCCTGTATCTACCTTGCTTGGAGATATTTTGCACTCTCTTCATACTCGTACTACGAAGGCGCGAGGATCTCTGATGTGTTGCATACTTCTACTATCAAGGTGGCTTATTTCACACCTTCCTCAATCTATGATGAAGAATGAACAAGGTTTGAGGTGGTCTAGAAGGATAATGTCGCTCTCTCATTCAGATATTCATTGGTGTTCCCGATCTATGGAAAATATCACTATCATTGACCGATGTGGAGAATTCCCTAATGTGCCACTCCTTGGTATTAGGGGAGGCATTACTTATAATCCTTATTTAGCACTACGTCAATTTGGTTATGCTCGGAGTGATGGTCCTCATGATATGATTATTCAAGGTATTGTGCTCGATTATGATAATAATCTTCAAGGTTACCGTCAAAGGTTTATACGTGCTTGGAGCATGGTGAATAAGATTAACAACAATACTCTGGAACCAAAATACTTCATCCCTATGGATCCTTACCTCAGATAGGTTCGATCTCATGCTCAAACTCTTATGATGCTATATATTGTTGTTCTACCAGTGATTGTTGAGCCTATTATTGAAAGAGATGTTCCTTACACCATTATTCATCTAGACATGCCAACTGACCTGGAAGAGCTACAAAAATCTTTGATCCGACTGAAGGAGGAAAGAGATACCTTTGAGGCTTATTTCTATGCTAGCAAGGAGAAAGTGTTGGAGCTGAAAAAGCAACTTCATGAAGAACGAAACCTCAATACGTATTTCAATACAAAGAGGAAATGTCCATTGAAGACTTGAGTCTCAAATGTTTTTATTTTTGTAACTTTTCTTGTTTTTCCTTCATTGTAAGCCCAAGGGGCATTTATATTTTGAACCTACTAATAAATTTTTTTGGTTTTTGTTTTTCTTTAACAAATTTAAATCCTATGTGGTCCTTGAAAACATTTCATATGCATTTACACGCCATACCATTTGCATAACAAATTTCCACAATAGGTTTCTTATCTTCTCGCTGTTTATTTCAATGGAAATGACTCTCGAACAGACTGTCAAAGATCTCTAAACCCATAACGCCCAATTCCAAGAGATGATCCTGAATTTTTCCAAGGGACAAGAATAACCGAAAGCACTCCTGACCAAGGAGAAGAAGAAAACCAGAAAACCAGTTGGCTTCATCAACATGGTTATGAGATTCAGAGGTCAAATAAAGACATGTGATGAGGTCGAAAATCATGAAGACAAAGATTTTGTGAAATAAGAAGATACTCAATGTGGTACTGTTGGGAATTCTGATCATGAGGAGAATTATTACTATGATTCGGCCGGTGATGAGAAATACAAGTTACTGGAAGACCGTTTGAATGCCATGGAGTTGCAGAAAACATCTGGTTTAGATTTTAAAGATTTGAATCTGATTTTTGGATTTGTCATTCCTCTTGGGTTCAAAGTTCCTACTTTTGTGGTATATGATGGTGTCTCGTGTCCAAAGCTACATTTGAGGTCTTATGTCCGAAAGATCCAGCCACATACTGCTGATAAAAAAGTTGTGGATTCATTTCTTCCAAGAAAGTTTATCTGGAGCTCAATTAGAATGGTACTACCAACTTGAGAGTACCAACATTCGTGTTTTGAATGATCTTGATTAGGCTTTCTACAAGCAATATCAATATAACTCTGATTTAGCGCCAACTCGCATGCAAATGCAAAGCATGTCCATAGGCTCTAAAGAAAGTTTCAAAGAGTACGCTTAGAAATGGAGAGATATTGCAAGTAGAGTTCAACCTCCTTTAACTGATAGAGAGTTGGTTGACATGTTCATGAGTATGTTGACTGGTCCTTTCTACAGTAATCTAATTGGAAGTTCGTCATTTGGTTTCACTGAGCTGATAATGACTGGAGAACGTGTGGAAAATGGAATACGAAGTGGTAAAATACAAATGGTTGCCTATTCAGGTAGCACCAAGAAGCCATCTAGTGGGAAGAAAGAATCCAATGTTGTGTACGACCAACAGGGTCGTAATAAGAACAACCATAACCAATATGTGGGAGCAGTTCTGATCTCTAATCCTGCACTTGCACAACAAAATTAACAACATTATAACCAGCCTAAGCAAGGTACACCTAGGAGACAATTTACAAAAATCAATATATCATTGGCTCAGGCACTGCAACATATGCTAAAAGGAGAGTTGATTACCTTGAAAGACCTTCCTCAGAATCCCAATACTTCCTCTCCTTGCTATAATCTCAATGTAAGGTGTACGTATCACTCCAACTGCCCAAGACATGATACTAATAATTGTTGGGCTTTGAAGAATAAAATTCAATATATGATTGATGCTAGAGAAATTGAGTTTGATCCTCCTGAGACTCCTAATGTGATTATCGCTCCTATGCCCAAAACACGAAAAGACTGTTAATGTTATTGATGATGGTGCTTATATTTCTACTATGGATGATTTGACTACTCCTATGTCAATTGTTAAGAAGAAACTGTTGCAAGCCGGTTTATTTCCGGACTGCAATGAAGGTTGTTGTTATTGTGCCTCTCAATCCAATGGTAGTTGGAAGCTGAAAGAAGGTATTCAGAGTTTGATGGACGATCGTACTATACTGTTTGAGAAGAGCCTTTCTATAGGGAATTTATGTGAAGGTTTTTCTCAAGGTCTGAAGCTTGAAGACATGTATGTGGTTACTAAAATTCCCGTGAGGATTACCTCTAAGGGTCCTGTGAAGATTACTGCTGGGCCAAAAGTGGCTCCCCTGATTTTACTACTCCCAGTCTAATCCCATATTCTTCTGTCAAGGCCATCCCTTGGAATTATGACGCTGATGTTTATGTTCATGGTGTCAAGAAAGATCCTTTAACTAATAGACTCCTTGAAGATATTAATCCTGATGTTGACAATATCGTTAGGACTAGTAAAGTTACTAGAAGTCGAAGGATTTTCTCTCTATAAGACACTTCAAAGACTGTTGTTGCTCCAGTTTGTATTTCTAACTCCAAGCCAAGTACTAAAGCTCGAGGCAAAGAACCAATGATTGAGCCTGTTCAAGTTGAGACATCGGCTACTGAAGATCTCTCTAAGAAGATGGAAAAAGTATTAAATATCATTCGCAAGAGTGATTAAAATATTGTTGAACAATTGGGACACACTCCCTCAAAAATCTCTATTTTATCTCTGTTGTTATGCTCCGAGACCCATTATAAGGCTTTTGTGAAATTCTTGAAGTCTGCGCACGTACCACACAAAATCTCGGTGGATCAATTTGAAAATTGTGTTGCTAATTTGACGACTGATAATAACTTAGGCTTTTATGATGCTGATTTAACTCCTGCTGGAAGAAACCACAACAAAGCTCTGAACGTCTCTATTGAGTGTAAGGGCATTACTCTATCTCATGTGTTGGTGGATAATGGTTCCTCGTTAAATGTATTACCGAAGGTTATTCTTGACAAACTCAAATATGAAGGTGTTGTGCCAAGACCCAGTAATGTGGTAGTGAGAGCCTTTGATGGTTCAAAAAGAACGGTGTATAGAGAAATTTATCTTCCAATTAAAGTAGGTTCTCAAGTCTTTTACTCTACTTTCTATGTGATGGATATTCGTCCTGCCTATTCCTTCTTGCTTGGACGCCCTTGGATACATGGGACAGGTGATGTAACCTCTAGCTTACACCAGAAGTTGAAATATCCAGTGAAGAGCAAGATTATCACGGTCTATGGTGAAGAGGAGTACATGGTCAGACATGTGAGCACTTTCAAGTATGTTGAGATGGATGGTGAAATTGTTGAGACTCTTATCAGACATTTGAAGTGGTTCCTCAGACTGTTCCTGTTGCTAAGTCGATTCCTACTGTTTCTAAAGCAACTCCTGCAATGGCTTCTCTGAAAGATGCTAAAGTTATGGTTGAAAAAGGTGGTTGTACTATTTGGGGTCAACTTCTGGATATTCCTTACAAGTCTGACAAATTTGGTTTGGGTTTCACTGTAGAGGCTCAGAAGGTTGTTCGTCGTGCTCATGTTGTTCGCATAACTAACAAAGGATTTTAAAAAGATCAAGTCAATGTTGTGGAAGACTCTGATGAATACTGCAACATATACAGTTGGATCTTTCCTACCATTGGCAATGGGCTAAACAATTGGAAAGCTGAATACATTATTCATATCTCCTTTAGTCAGAAGTAAATGCTATTTTTATTTTTCTTATTTTGGTTTTGTAATTTGAACAATTAAAACTTTTAAGCTTTGTGCCTTGCCCGGGGCACAATGGTATGCTTGTTAGGGATGTCATTTCATTTTTATATTTTCATTCAATAGAATCAATTGACATTTTGCTTTCATAAATATTGTGCTCTTTATCTTTCTTTTATTTTTTCTTTCTTTATCAAAAAAGCTATGTGTTCTTACACACACCCACATCACTAAAATGCAGATCCTCATCCACTCTGGATCCCATTGATAACAGTTCTGATATTGCCAATTATGACTTCGAAAATCCAATCTACCAAGCCGAGGATGGAAATGAGGAAGATTGTGAAGTGCCTGTAGAACTTGCTAGTTTGCTAAAGCAAGAAGAGAATGTTATACATCCGCATAAAGAACCGATCAAAGTTGTGTATCTGGGAACTGAGAAAGATAAGAAGGAGATCAAGATAGGTGCTGAATTAGAAGACAATGTTAAAAACAGATTAATTCATATGATACATGATCACGTGGAAATATTTGCTTGGTCTTATGAAGATATGTTAGGGCTTGATACTGATATTGTGGTTCACCGTCTACGGATGAAGGAAGGTTGTCGCCCGATAAAGCATAAAGTTCGTCGTATGCGCCCTGAAATGTTAGAAAAAATCAAAGCTGAATTGATGAAACAATTTGAGGCAGGGTTCCTAGATGTCACTTATTATCCTCAATGGGTTGTAAATGTGGTACCGGTGCCTAAGAAGGACGGGAAAATGCGCATGTGCATGGATTGCATGGATTTGAACAAGGCCATACCCAAAGATGATTTTCTGCTTCCACATATTGATGTTCTGGTAGACAACACTGCCCAACATAAGGTATTCTCTTTCATCGATGGTTTCTCTGGTTATAATCAGATTAAGATGGCACTCGAAGACATGGAGAAAACTATGTTTATCACATAGTGGGGAACCTTTTGTTACAATGTAATTCCATTTGGTCTAAAGAACGTTGGGGCAACATACCAGCGTGCTATGGTAGCTTTATTCCATGATATGATTCATCATGAGATAGAGGTATATGTTGATGATATGATAGCCAGATCCCAGTCTGAAGAAGAACATCTTGATCATCTGCATAGGCTATTTAAGAGGTTGAAGATATACAAGCTGAGATTGAATCCAAACAAATGTACCTTTGGAGTTAGATCTGGTAAACTGTTGGGTTTTGTTATCAGTGGTAAATATATGGAAGTTGACCTTGCGAAGGTGAAAGATATACAAGATATGCCTGCTCCCCGTATTGAGAAGGAAGTCAGAGGTTTCTTGGGACGCCTTGGCTACATTGCAAGATTCATTTTCCAATTAACTGCTACTTGTGAGCCAATCTTCGAATTGCTGAAGAAAGACCAAGTAATGGAATGGAACAACGAATGTCAGATAGCTTTTGATGAGATCAAGAAATATCTCCAAGAACCTCCAATGTGTGTTGGGGCAACATGACGAGTCTGGTCAAAAAGAGCAAGCAATATACTACCTTAGCAAAAAGTTTACCGACTGTGAAACAAGATACTCACTGCTCGAGAAAACTTGATGCACTTTGGCATGGGCTGCTCGCCGACTAAGACAGTATATGTTGACTCATACCACTTTATTGATTTCGAAGATGGATCCTATCAAATACATATTTGAGAAACCTGCTCTCTCCAGACAAATAGCGAGATGACAAATGATTTTGACAGAATATGACATTCAATACACTACTCAGAAGGCAATTAAAGGAAGTGTGGTAGCTGATCATTTGACTAATCAAGTAGTGGATGACTATTAGTCTATGAATTTTGAGTTTCTAGATGAAGATATTATGCTTGTTAATGATCGCAAAGAACCTAGACCGTATGAAGGACCTGAACAGGGATCCTGATGGACTATGGTTTTTGATGGAGCTTCTAATGTGCTTGGCAATGGTATTGGTGTTGTGATTATCTCTCCTGAGGGTTGTTACACACCGTTTACTTCTAGACTTTGTTTTAATTGTACCAACAATATGGATGAATATGAGGCATGTATCATGGGTATCAAGGCTGCCATTGAGATGAAGATCCATATCTTGAATGTATATGGGGATTCACCCTTAGTAGTTAGTCATATTAAAGGAGAATGGGACATAGAGCATCCAAATCTCATTCCTTATCAAGAACATGTGCTGACTTTGATTCCATACTTTGAAGAGATCACTTTTGAATATATTCCAGGAGAAGAGAATCATTTGGCAGACGCATTAGCTATTATGTGATCTATGTTTAGAATCAGTTGGGATAATGAAGCTCATAAAATTACCATTGATAGATTAGATGAGTCAGCATACTGTTATGAGGTTGATATTGAGGGAGTGAAAGAAAAACCTTGGTTCCACGAATTAAAAAGATATCCCGAAGCTCAGGAGTATCCTGAAGGGGCATCTATCAATGACAAGAAGTTTCTAAGGAGGTTCTCTACCAAGTTCTTCTTGAGTAATGGAATTTTGTACAAGCGCAATCACGATTCGACTTTGCTTCGTTGTATGGACAAGAAGGAAGCAAATGAGATTATGGAAGACATACATGATGGGATCTTTGGTACTCACTCTAGCGGACATACTATGGCTAAGAAGATTTTTAGAGTAGGTTACTATTGGTCTACCATGGAAGCTGATTGCTATCAGCACTCCAAAACTTGTCGTAAGTGCCAGATCTATGCTGATAAAGTACATGTGCCTCTAGTTTCGTTGAATGTTCTAACTGCTCCTTGGCCCTTTGCAATGTGGGGCATTGATATGATTGGTGAGATCAAGCCTACCGCTTCCAATGGACATCGTTTCATTCTTGTTTCTATTGATTACTTTACGAAGTGGGTAGAGGCAGCCTCGTTTGCTTCTGTTACCAAGAATGTTGTGGCTCGGTTCATCAAGCATAATCTCATATGTTGATATGGCATCCCTGAAAGGATTATCATAGACAATGGTACTAATCTGAACAACACTATGATTATTGAATCTGTATGCAATTCAAGATTAAGCATCACAATTCTTCTCAATATCGACCAAAGATGAATGGCGTAGTGGAAGCCGCCAATAAGAATATTAAGAAGATCTTGCAAAATATGACAGTAACATACAAAGATTGGCATGAGATGTTACCATTTTCTCTTCATGGTTATCGTGCCACAATATGTACTTCAATCGGGGCAACCCCATTCTCTCTAATATATGGTATGGAGGTAGTATTACCCGTTGAAGTCCAGATTTATTATTTGAGAATTATGAAAGATGCAGACTTAGATGAAGACGAATAGATTCAGACTTTACTTGACCAGATATACTTGATTGATTAAAAGAGGCTCGCGATTGTTTGTCATGGTTTGATGTATGAGAAGCACATAATCAAAGTTTTTAATAAGAAAGTCAAGCATCAAGTATACCAGGCCGGAGATTTGGTAATAAAGTGTATCATATTACCACAGGGTGATCCCATGGGCAAACAGACTCCCACATATGAAGGACCGTTTGTAATCAAAAAGGGTATATTCTGGAGGCGCTATGATACTTACCACCATGAATGGTGAAGACTTCCCACAACCCGTGAACACAGACATAGTCAAAAAATACTATGCATAAAAAGAGACCCGCTAGGTTGACTGGCCTAGGAAAAAATAAGGGCATCTCGGCGAACCAAAAGGGTTCGGGAAAACAATTAGGGATATATATATATATATATATATATATATATATATATATATATATATATATATATATATATAAATTGTACACTCGACAAGTCGAAAACCTGAAAAGGCGACTTGGGCAAAAAAGGGTATCCCGGTAGATTGAAAACCTGAAAGGGCGGTCCAGGAAAAAGTTAGGGATTAAAGCATACGACTATGTCTCGTTGGATCACCCATATAACTTCAACTAGTTGTGCTACCAATATAAAGTTCAAACGGTACATATCAGTCCAATCATTTCTCTTCCGACAGCAAATGATTAGATACTTGAAGATAATGGCAATAGTAGAGTTGAAACTTGATGGATCATTTACACATTGTTATTTTTATTTGTTTCTCTGTACCTTTTTAAATTTTCTACGACGAATTCCTCTTACTAGGATTTCTGTTTCTGTTCAAACTAGCCTCTTTATAGGACACTTTCAAGATCAATACAATTCTATTTCAAAACTCAACTTTATTTTTCTCGTTTTTTACTTAAACGTAAATGCCCATTGATTATTTTGAATGAATGTATGTTTTTTAATATGATTGATGTTTACCAATATATATATATATATATATATATATATATATATATATATATATATATATATATATATATATATATTACAATAATAGCATTTACTAAGGACTCTTGGAGGTAGGAATCCCCAACAAAGTTCATATCCAACAGATCTTCGCAGGCTCATCCCTACAACATAATCTTTACGGATTTATTTCAGCGAAGTATTCTAAGTAGCCTGTTGTACTTCCAACTCTACAAAGTCCCAGGAATATTTCTCTCAAGCATGATATCCCCAGAAGAATTGACACTTGGTCGAATAAATCTCTCAGGGGAACGTCCTTCTCTTTTATAGCCAGTCAGGGTATTTAGGAACTTAATCTTTCAATAAAAGTACGACGAACGGAAATCGAAAGATCCTAAGTACAATATTCTGAAACAAGAAGGGAACGATGTCTTCATATTTCTCAGCAGCAAGTCGGGATTTATTTTCCCCAACTAGTATTTTGTTACACGAAGCTACTAATGTGCTTCAACTACATAATTCATCCATACATCATTTACAACATATCATGGCATACGCATCCATAACGCATACGACATTCTCATTTACGTTAAGAATGCCATGCCATGCATTACATTCATCAAAAGACATCGCATAAAACTAACTTTTCCTTTTCAGGATAGTTCACGGTCAGATAAACATTGTCAACTCCTAGAGATAGTTCAGAGACGATCGAAGCGAAGATCTAGTTCTGATACTTAGTTCAAGATATTTTCCTAGAGATAGTTCAGAGACGATTGAGACGAGGATCTAGTTCTGATACTTAGTTCAGGGTATCTTCCCCCCCAGAGATAGTTTAGAGACGATCAAAACGAAGATCTAGTTCTTATACTTAGTTCAGGGTATTCTCCAGAGATAGTCCAGAGACAATCAAGACAAAGATTTAGTGTTGATACTTATCCCAAAGTAACATTCAGATAAAGTTAAACGTAGACACATTCTGATACTCCTATTAACAGAAACTTTGGATGGCATTGATAAGCTCATCTCTAATAACTCCAAATGGCATCCTTAATCTCATTCAAGCAATACAATCAACCAACAACGTTACTTTATGCACTGGTGAGTGCAAATTTTTGGGCTTTAAGTGTTCAATCATCTTCCACTTTCAGGTAATGAATGGCGTACATGTCAATCTAACTCCTCAGGTTTCAGAAAATTGAACATGGGCAGCTGTTGCACCCTAAAATGTTCCTTCATGTCTTCAAGAAAATATATCTCAAGAGTGTAATACCTCAAAATTTGCCCTCATATTTAATACCCTAACTGGTTTCACGCTTCACATTCATCTTCATTTTTCATTAGGTCATAACACTTACAATCATACATCTGCATTGATTACCTCAGGCATGGGATTAATGCCCTATAGAGAGCCAGGTTATTCCATTGTTTTGTGGTTTCTACTCCATTGGAGTTTTGGTTCATGGATTGTAGAATTAAGGTTTTGCACCCAACTTATGGTTATCTGATGAATTCAGAACCTTAGTTACGTCGCCATCAATAACTCCACCCACTCATGCTCTTGCTACCTCGTTAGGGTTTATTTCCCTGATTAAGTATTCTTCAAGGGATTTACATGTAACGGCTGTTCATCGGTTCATCGAGCTTGTCATCAAGACTCCATTTTCATCAGGCGAGACATTGTAATCAAAGCCCTTTATTCGGTGTCCGTGAGCGATATCAAGTGTGTTGCTTCCCAGGGGTTCAGGAAACAGGGTTCAAGATACTAGTTTTGAGATTCATCATGGCATCAAAGGTTATGGTTAAATAATGTGATTCCAATTAAGGTTTGGAGAATACATGGTGTTGGTTTACTTTGAAAGTATCATTCAATTTCAAATTCAAGTTCATTTGAAAAATACCCGATATCCATTTCAAATAAGTCATTACCATTTTCCATATCCATTTTTCGAGTCGACTTAATTCACATTAAACCATTATTACATCCGTATTACCATCCTATTCATAATTTACCTTTATTGTGGTCATATCCCATTTCCCTAACCAAATTCATTTACTTGTCCCTACCATAAGCCATTTTGTTTAATCCAAATCACATTTCAAAACTCCTATGTTTGTTTAAACTAGAGCCCATTTAGATTTTCAAGCTAAAACCACTTATTAGTTCGTAATTATTTCATTCATTTTCGAAAGTCAATCACAAAATCCTATATTAGTCAAATTCGTTTCCTTTTTAATTCGGGCCATATGTCATCTATCTTAATAGAGACTCCAAAATTATGCAACAAAAATAAGGGATTTCAATTTGCGCTATATTAGTTCTTAACATGAATTTAAGCATCACTTTTTATAAATTCCATTTATTCGGCATATTCATTGGTTAGATAAATCAAGTTCACGTTGGAAATGGATAAGTGACCATCGTCTCAAGACAATTGAAGGAAAAAAACTTATCTAAAGGCCAATAGAACTTAGAGGCAATTAGAGAGAAATGCGGTTAAAAAAACTGATATAAAAGCATAAGAAATAACAGAATTGAGGATGGAAGTTAAAAAAGAAACTCAGATTCAACAAAATTACAAAAAATCTCTTCTTCAATCAAGATAGCTTTTTATCTAATATGAGCACAAATCTTCAAGAACTACAACAGAAAATGGAGGATCAGTTACAGAAAAAAAAAGTTTGTTATAATAACAGAGCTCAGTAGCATAAAAAAAGAGGCTAATTTATCAGGATCCATCTATGACTTCTCTCTCAATCTGCAGAATCAACTCTAACCTCTTTTCACTTTATCTCACCAACCTTTAACCTTTCAGAATCCATTCCTCATCAATTTTTCAGCAGACTCTCATCAATCCTCTTCGAATTCATTCTTTAATCCTCTTAATCTCCACCAATCTCAGCAACCAACTCATCTTCATCTTCAAATTTCATCAACATGTAATCCGAATCTTCTGCAATCTCTTTTTCCCTCTCAGTTAACTTTTCAACTCTGAAACCCTTCACTTTCATCATCTCCAAGCATTCATCATCTTCATCAATAATCTTCATCACACCTTCAACGAACCTGAAATTCCTCCTCAATTCATCAGTAATCCTTCACCACCTTCAACCTGCGGAATCAACATCAATCAATCAATTTGACAACAAGTTGCAACAAGAACAAGAACATGAAAGTGAAGAACGAAGAAAGAAAATTCTCAAGTGTGTAATCTAACAGAATCAAAAACTGGTTACAGAGGGCTAACAAATTTCTGAAGGATATTACTTCTCTGAAAGAACAATAGCAGCAGGGGAAACAGAGGAGGACCATCTGTCAAAACTCTCATCGAAGAAATGGATTCCCTGAGATCTCTCTCCTTTCTTCATCAATCTTTTTGCAGTCTTCATCAAAGATTCACGAGTCCCAATCTTCAACAGCTTGGTGAATCTCGATCTTCACTTTGCAAGTTGTCATCGTCAATCTGAATCGTCGTCTTCATCATAATCAATCTCTATCCTCTTCCGCGTATATCTTCACTAACACTCAACAACAGAAATCAGCATCGCTCAATCTCTGCACACAAAAAAACTCCATGAATACCTGCAAATTCCAAGAACGCATCAACAACAACCACGATTCAGAATCCACTCACACGGAAAAAGCTCGAGTGCGACGAAATTGAAGAAGAGGAGCGTTCTTAAACAAAAATGAAAACATGAAAAAGAAGATCGTAGCCATACCTGTACGTGACTTAGAATCAACATCATTTTGCGACGCCGCGAGCTACGGGTTTGTCAATTGTAGGTACGCATCTTGACCCTCTCATGGTGTTCGGCTAGGATTTTGAGAAAGCCGCGTTCGAATTCATAATTAGGACGTAGGTTTAGTTAGGATTAGCGAGAGTGATGGCGCGGTGGCTCTCCGGAAGGTAATGAAGTTGGTGGCGGCGAAAGGTTGACGAAGGTGGTGGATAGAATGAAGACGGCGGTGGCAAGGGAAGGAGGAGAAGAACGTTAGGTTTTTTTTCTTCTTCTAGCTCTTATTCGTTTAAATTGTTCATTGTATTGTTTATGTATTTTTTTCTTTTGTTTTGTTTAGTATAGTATTAATAGAATCGGAGTTTTATTATGAGATTAAAAACAAATCAATGACAATCAATCCATATTAAATGCAGTTAAACATGCATAATCCCTATAAAAATTACCGGTTGTTTGCAAAGAGATAAGATTGGAGGTGTCTTTGGGATTCTCGGCCACTCCGACGGTGACACTTGTCATCGTTCGGTAGGTGGTGCCAACGGTTGATTATGTAAGTTCCAGTTCACGATGGTTATCATGCATCCATGCCCTGAGATCCATTGGATGAAAGTACCATTAGGAAGCCTGGATCACACGGTCCATATTGAGTCAGCCAGGTTGACTGAAGGTTCATGATATGCACTCTCCAAGAGCCTGCATATGGGCCTTGTGGTCCTGCTTTTCGCTCCCCCGTTTTGGGCCCAATTCGTCATTTTAACTTCAAAAAAATACTAAATGCACCCCCTCCTTTTAGTTTCTTCTTTTTAATTTTTGTTTTGTCATTGTTAGAAATAAATCCATAAAAAATAGTAAAATACGTGATAAAATTCTACAAATATTCCAGTAGGCTTATAATTCAATTTAGAAATTTGTTACATTTTTACTTTATGAATTTTGGTATTTTCGATTTAATTTCTATTTTCCATTTAATCAGCATTATATTGATTTCTTTTAGTTACACATAATTTTGTACATTTTATTTTTTCCACTTCCTGTAGGATTTTTAGCCCATTCTTTTTGCTGTGATTAGAGGACTAATAATAGGACCTTGTATATTTTTTGGTAGATTTTTAGGCCATTTTATCCACTGTTTTGGTAGCTTAGTTTATGTAAAATTGTGATTAGTTCTTAGGTAGATTTAAGTGACTTTTAGGCATAACTAGGTTCTGAATTTTTAGGATATCTCTTAGCACAATATTATAGTCAGGTTAAGGACCTTAGAGAATTAATTTCATATTTTTTTCGGGACTTTTACTATTTTTAGTGCATTAATTTTTAATCCATTGTTACATTGTAAATCAACCTAGTTTAGCTTAGGATATTATGGTTCATTAAGGATTAGCTTAATTAGGTTTAATCTTAGGATTTTAGAATGACCTAGTATAATTTAGCTACTGATTTTAGAATAGTGATATTATATAATTTCCTTTAGTTTTAGGACTTAGGCTTAGAATTTTCACTAAGTATGTTTATATGAGGTTTAGGCTTATTTTAGTTTTATGCTTTAACATGCAATTTTTTGGAATTAATTTCTTCTTCATATTTTAATGTGTTTGCTTCAATATTAGTATTTTCTACTTGTATAGGCTTCCCCGTGTTTCTTAGAATCAACTTAACTTCCTTAGGAAGTAAGTTGAGTTCTAGTAGTTTTTTAGTTCCATTTTATTCATTAGGCTTAGAAAATCCCACAAACCATTAGGACCACTTTTGAATAATAATTAAAATTAGGATTGAGTCTTAGTCCCCTTAGTTTTTTCCCTTTTGCAACTTGAGTCCTTCTTTCTCTCCTCATAAAGAAAAATAATAAAAATACTTAATAAAAATCGAACGTTCTTATACGCCACGAGACTTTGTTGCGGAGTACTTATACGCGTCCTGTTTCAGGGCGAGGTGTAGGTATTTACCACGATGGATAAGTCTTAGTATGAGAATGTTCACAAACAAATTCAAAACATTTTTCATAAAAGACAAAAAACAAACAATAAGCGATTATCCTATGGGAACTTCTCTTTCTCACCTCCTTCACTCGCAACGAGAACTTGCGACGACTTGTCTCGCATGCAAGACGGTAAACGCACTTGTACCAGACGAGCCTGCAACACCTGAGCATAGACATACGCAGTTCCAACTGTAAAAAACACAAATAAATAGTTCACTCCCTCAGGCGAACTACGTCGACTCTGATCCTCATTTTCCTGATGAGGTACGTAGGCAGCGGGGTAGGGCCCATTCGAGCACATTCTTTATTTTCCCTACATTTTCCCATTCTTTCTTTCCATTCTCTTTTCTTATTCCTTTCTCATTTCCATTCTCATTCCAGTTAGCAGTTCATTTGTTCAACATCAGTTATTTCTCACCCTTTAAAACAAGCAAACAAGCGTGGATCCCGTCGGGTACTGCGGACAATTTGGGGTGCTAATACCTTCCCAGGTCGTAATCGACTCCCGAACCCAGATTTTTGGTTCGCAGGACCTTGTCCTTTCCTTCTTCCTTAGGTTTGTGCAGCACTACCTTTCCCGTTCTTTCGGGATAAAAATGTCTGGCTGGCGACTCTACCTTTTCCGCGCCACTTTCGCGTTTGTACTAGTATGAAAATCTCGGGAGCGACAAAGAGGTCTCCTAATAGTCACAAGATTCTCAATTGCTCAAAAAGATTCAAAGTTTCATCAGACAAAGCCTCCTCCTAAGCAATGGATCTTAAATTAGGGTTTGGAGTTTACCAAGGTAAATTGGACTTCCAAAGCCTCAATTAGATTTAATGGTATCCCATATACTTCAAAGGATCCTCATGTCAAGTTTCAAGACTTGCCCTACAATTTTTGGTCAGTCAGATGATCAAAAATCAGTCAACTTGGTCAAAAAGTCAAATGTTGTCAAAATGCAATCAAACTTCAAGATTTTTGGTAAACATCAATATTATGAAGTAAGATTCATCATTTGATCAAGGGTTGATCATGATTCATCAAGGAAACCTCAAATTCATCAAAAGTCAGAAGTTACTAAATTAGGGTTTCTTAAGGGAAAAGTCAATTGTACTTTGACCAGGCATAACTTTCACATGCTTAATCATAAATTTCCCATCCAAAGCTCATTTTGAAGGAAATTCAATTCCCTACAACTTTGTATCTCACAAGACAAGACCATAAATGTTTCATTTGAGAGATATGAGCCAAGACATTACAGGTCCTTTAAAAAGTCAACAAAAAGTCAACTTGTTCTAATGCTCATAACTTGAACATGGAAGACCAAATGGACACGGGACTAAACGGAGTAATTAGAGGACACTCTAAGCTTTCTAAAAAGTCCAATAACACATCCATGGGATAAAAATTGAGAGAGTTATGCATTATTGAAGTTGGGAAAATTTAAGGAGGTGTATAAGGCAGATAATGACCAAAACTTAAGTTTTTGCCAAATGGGCCCATATTTTTATAATCCAAAGTTAATCATGAGATGATCCACGACCCATAAATCATATATTATGATTTTTTATGTTTATTTTATATTTAATTGGATTTAATTTATTTAAATTCAATTTTAATTAAAATAAATATTGAAACGTCAAATATTTGATCCATGGTTTATTTTAGGATCCAATTTTGATGTTTATTATCATTATATGGATCCAAAATTTCTGCAAGACCAAAGAGGAAGTGTATCATGATCAAATATGCAAAAATAGAAAGATTGAAATTACCATTGAAAATCAAATCAAATCTCCTCCACCCAAGCCCAAATTCTGACCTAAATTACACCCTCTATAAATACCCATCATCTACACAAGTCAAGGGCATGGATTCCATACACCAAAAACCCTAGAGAAAATTCAAAAGAAAGGTAAAATTAGGGCAAACCACCAAAAATATTTTGTAGCAAGTTTTCTTCACCCTTTCACGTCCAAACCTCATCAAGGAGATCCCAGGAGGCAATCCCCATCATCTTTGAAGGTTGAAAACACATGAAGCATGACATACAAACATGGTCGCCATTCACTTTCTTAATCTTTTCGAATTTCTCATTACATGCCACATTGCTTGTTTTTTTTGTTCATATTTATGTTTAACATGATACTTAGGATCATTTAGATCCATCGTTTTCAGGTTATTGTGCAAGAATGAAGAGTTGCCATTGTTAGGGCTTAAACCCTCCAAGTTTTTAATCTCATCATACAAGCGTTTTTTGGCCAAACAGACACCACCATTGAGTTCATAGGGTTCAAATTAGTGGACATAGATGATATTTTTTTATTAAAACCTTCGATTCTTTTTTATTTTTAATTTCCAGGTTTTTTAGCTACGAACAAATTCGTAGCTAAATAGTAGCTAAATCGCAGCCGTTTTGTAGCAAAAATCTGCAGGTGTGATGAAGAAGACGTAGATGTGGCGTGCGGTTATTGACTGGGTTTGGATTTCCATTTGATTTTAATATTTATTTGTCTGTTTCCATTTGTTTTCACGCATGCATACATAGCCGGGTGGCAGAGGAGCGCATGTGTGACCTTCAGGGCCTGGGTTCGAAACCCAGTGACGTCCCCCTTCTTTTTGGCCCTTTTTCTTACCTTTGTATGTTTCAATTATTTCCCTCACCATTCTTTCTTTTTCTTAATTTTTATTTCAATAACTTTTAATTAATTAATTAATCATTAATATTTTTCAACCTATAACAAAATTAGGGAAAAAATTAATAACTTCTGTTTCTTTTAAATAAAATATAATACATATAAAAATATTTTTTCATATACATAATAATTAATTTAAATTTCAAAAAACCATAAAAACCTTTTTTTTCAATAAAAAAACAATTAATCGATTTTACGTGAATCCTCTGATATTTCTTCCTTTCCCCTTTCTTATTCTTCCTAAATTTTAATTTTGTCATTTATATTTATTAGAACAAGTGTATATGATTGCTAATTATCTTGTAATAGTTATTAGTTTTATTTTCCGCATTTTTATTTTTGCACTCCCCCGATTTAAATTATGTATCCTCTCCCTATGATGTAATAGTATAAGGTTTTTATTTCTGATTTTAAATTCCGCAAAATAATTAAACTGCGTGGTTAGTAACAATAGAGTGTGAAAAGATTGTATGCAAATAAAAACGGACTTAGCCCACTAATCCAAAGAAAAATAACTAAATACAACACATGCACCTCTAGAGTATCCCCTCTTGTTGCCTTACGAAATAATGGTCAAGTCCCTCGAACGTGGAGGTGTCTTAGCAAAGTTGCCTAAACAAATATCATCATAGTCCCTTCAATATAGAGATCACAGTCCCTCAATGACCCTTCGAGTTGCCTACGAACAAGTGATCTAGTCCCCCGATGACCCTACGAAAAAGATCACAGTCCCTCGTTCTTCCTTCAAAGTTGCCTTCGAATAAATGATCTTGTCCATATGAAAATGATGATAGTCCCTCCGAGTTGCTAAGATACTTTTACAAGGTTGCCTTCTATGACCATATGATGACCATACGCATGTCCCTTACATCCAAAGATAAGATTACTTACTAAATAATAGTAAGGACAATCTTATCTCTAAGGAAAGAAAATAACATGAACGACCTTGAGTATGTAGGAAACCCTTAACTCCTTGCTCACAATTTCAAAGCAAAAATCACTCTTTACACCTCACGCTTTCAAAAACTTTCCAAAAAACACTTTGTATACATTCATACGAGAATCATTACAAAGATGAACTTTTTCTAAATACACCACCACTATTTTTCAAACAAAAACAAAGTGAGCTAAGCAGTTAAGAGCCCATGGATACAAATGGTGCTAACACATTCCCTTTGTATAACCTACCCCCCGAACTCAAAATCTAAATCAAGGTCTTTCCTTAACTCAAATATGATGAGACTATTGTTGATAAATTATTTTTATAAACGAAAATAACTTACAAATGTTTTTATAAACGGAAAATCATAAATTTTCAATTATAATAAATTATAAAATATAAGTAAAAGTACATGTTATTGAATAAAATAATATTTACTTACGGGTAAAAATATATTGTTGAATTAAATATTTATGTATAGATTCAAATATATAAGTCATGTCAAAACAAAAACAATATTTATATACAAGAAATAATAGATTGTGGATTAAATGATTTATATATACGGGAAAAATATTATTCTTATAAACAAGAACAATTTTAATTGTTTTAAATATTAAATAATATAAATTTATCAAACATTTTTTCAATTTTTTTAAAAGATTAATGAAAAAAAACTAATATTATAAACGAGAATAACTTTTTTATAAATATTTTTATATATGAAAAGAATTATAGTCACTGATTTATCATCTCTTTTAAAAATAATAATATTTTTGGTTGAATAATTTATTTATTTTTATTTTATTTTTATAATATTTTGAAGAAAAAAAATGCTATATTCGCACGAAAATCCTACTAGTTTAATAATATAAACTTATAACACACCTTTCGTGATTAAAACAAAATGAAGAATTTGGATTAAATCAATTAGTAATCATATTCTTAATTTTTATTAAAAGTTTTAGAAATTTATTAATGTTAATTATTTCAAATATATGTATTTGAAGTTCAGCTTTTATAAATCTGAATTTTTAAAAGGTTAATAGTAATTAATGAGTTAAACTTTAAGTTCAAGATATTTCTAGTCATAAAGAAATTATATGCACTTTTGTTTGTAAGCTCAATGAAAAAGATGATCTTTATTTGAATAATTATAGTCTACATTTGGCACAATTGAATCATCAAACTAACTATAAAAATAAAAAATATTTGTTTCACTCTTAGAGATAACTTTTTTTAAGCTAAATTTATTTTTGAGATATATAAAAAAAATTGTTTATGAATAATTTATGAGATGCTAAATCCTTTACAAAAGTACAATTAATTTATCTTGTATAATTAATTCATGTTTCTTATAATCTAGTTGTTTTTAAATTAAATAATAATTTCGTTTTTAAATTAAATAGAGTCAGGATCAACTTACTCAAAGAGTACGTTTTTTTAATTTACTATATAATCGTAGCTTTTAAATTAGATTCAATCAAATGGTTATAAGTATAATTGTTAATTTAACCATTTATTGAATTTAATTTAAAAGCTACGATTATGAAGTAAGTTAAAATAACTTACTCTTGTAATAAGTTGATTTTGACTTATATATATATATATATATATGTTAATTTAACCATTTATTGAATTTAATTTAAAGACTAAGATTATGGAGTAAGTTAAAATAACTTACTCTTGGAATAAGTTTATTATATATATATATATATATATACACACACACACACACTACAAAAAAACTGGTTAATTGTGGCGGTTAATTTAAGAATATTACGGCGGTTTCAACCGCCACAATTCTGAAATACGGCGTTTTAAAAAACGACGTAAATTTGGCCGCGCAAAGATAATAATGACGGTTTTCTAAGAAGCGCCGTACAAACCGCCACAATTTTCTATTTATAAAACGTCGGTTAGTTTTCGTAAATAATGTCAATTGTAAACTCCACAACTTTCATTATTTTACTTTTTTAAATTGAAAATTACGGCTGTTATGACGGCCATAATTTACAGATTAAAAAAATAGAAATTTAGACTACCTTAAGATTAATTTTTTAAATAATAACTGATAATAATACTTAAATAACAATTCTTACTTATATTGAAAAATAATTTTTATGGATAAATTTCATTTAATACACACTTAAAGATTAGTTAAATATACGATTAACATTGGATGAGGTTTTTACCCCATATGATCACTTGTGAAAGTAGTTAGCTTCACAAGCACCGAAGTACACTGCAAAAGCATTCTTAGCAAAAAACTTTCCACAATGCATTATAATACTAAAAAGGTTAAATAAAATAAAGCAGCAAGAAAGATTTAAATAAATATACAATAGTTTCAATCCAATATTCAAAATACAAGTCAAGTGATTTGAATAAATAAATAAATCTATTCACGGGCTACAAGATGGAGTGGATGAAAAATAGTTTTGGTTATAGAATATGAAGATCTAGAATACACAATCCTCAACTAAAATCAATTGAAATGAATTATGATAGTTGAAAGCACATAGAAACTATCTTTCACCATTCGTAAATCATTCTCTAAAACACTTAATTACAAAAGATATTAATTCTCAAAATTGTGAACTCATGACCCACTTTTTCTCACACGCAAAATAATTCCAATAAAGAATATTAATATTGGAATGCATAAATTAATTTTAAATTATTTATCTTGTTGCCAAGTTAAATCATTGCTGAAAATGAAATAGTTGGATATTGTTATGGTTTTTTCAATTTTATGATACAGTAATGAAATAAATAAATAAAAGGAAATGAGATGAACTATCTATTTCTATTTGATCAACTTATTTATTTTCTTTATCAATACAACAAAAAATCCACTTTGTCTAAGTATTTAAAGTTAAACTTAACTAACACTACTATCAACATTTAATTCTTGAAGTATATGTCCAAGGTTTCAGTGTTTGTCTTTATCCATTAGCTACAATATTTCTCTCTCACACTCTAGTTACTATAGTTTCATGATTTCATTGTCTGTCTTATCATTAATTACCTTCCCATCATAGAAGCATGAGAATGACAAACCACGTAAATAGGAGTACAAATGGTCATTTAGGATATGTTATATATGCTAATGTATAGTGTGATTTGAGTATATCATATCACATGCAATACAACTATGAGTAGCTCTTTCTACTTTTGCAAATTCAAGACACATAACGTGTACATATATATAATTTCAATGACTTACAACTACATATTCACTAACCTGTATAAGAATTTTATATCCCATAGCCTTAATAAGGGGGAGATATAAAATAAAAGGCATTTATCTTCTTTTGAGCATGAATATCCACATTATTTTGTCACTATTCACGTATCATCCATATCATAGTTCTTTGGATAATTAGATGTGTATAATCGTTCCTAAATTGGCCAATTAAGTTAAAGGCTTTTTATAGGTACATACCTGAGCAGTCTATGTTCTTTTCAAAGCCAAATAAATGTTCTTTTAATTCATACACAGATCACAAGAACCCAAAACCACTTTAAATAACTTTGCTCCAGTTGAATATACCAACTAACCACATCAATGCTCCATAGTAATAATTCCATTAATTTTAATTGACAAGAAACGTTAACCATGCTCCATAGTAATAATTCCATTAATTTTAATTACAATATGTTATTAAACCTTCCCAAAGATGCATATATTATTTTGGTCCCAAAACATTTAAAAAAATGAATTAATGGTGTGTGTTCTTACGGTTCTCTTTCTAAATTATTTAGGAGTCTCCATTCATCCTCCAAGAAGAGAGTTACCACTTCAACCATAAATTATGGACCGAAAATGGACATAATATGTAATACTAGAAAGTAATTGTTACCTCTTGAAATAAAAAAGATGTGTATTCAACTAATTTTCCTTTGCCTCTGAGTCAAACACATTTAGCCAATGTGGAAATTCAATAGAATTTGACATTCATTTAACAAATATTGCATTTTAGGAACTTACCAACACCAATCAAACCCAATTGGTGAACTAGAGATGTTAACCATTATTGTGTGTTCAAAGTTATGACAAACAAAGAACTGAAGATAAAAACCAAAGAATCAACTTAAAATACAAAACTAAAACACAAACTTAAATCATGCACTAAATTCTCAAGAACTCAAACTAAATCACTATTTAAAACAAACCCCATTATCCATTTCTTAAATCATAACGTAATTCTCTTTTAAATTCCAAAATACATATAAAAAAATTCCACAAGAAATAAACAACCATAAAAACAAAAATACATATAAAAAAAATCCACAAGAAATAAACAACCATAAAAACAAAAAACATGAATAAATAAAAAATTCAATAAATTTGAAAGAGATCATTTAAAAATAACTGAAAATTTGAAAGAAATGACAAAAGATATTTGTGCATAGATGTGGCTAATACACCTCTATGAACATATACTCAATGTATGGTGGCGTAGGAAGAGATGCACGAGGGTTCATTCGTGTGTAGGTTCACATTAAAAGAGAATAGCTTTACAACTAGCAGGTTTGCAGCTAGAAATTAGGACATTTCATCTTACCGATTCTCAAAGAGAGAAAATTTCAAAAACATGCAAATTGTAGCGTAAATGGTGAATTTGCAATAAGAAATAAGGGTTTCATTATGAGAGGAGATTATTTCTAGAGGGAGAGATGAACAGAGACAAGGGTTTTCCAGTAAAGAATGTGAAAGAATTCAAGAGAGAGAAATATTAATATAAGAGAACTTGAAAATAAAATGGGAAAGTAAAATTTTAATGTGACATATAAAAAAAAGAAGAGAAAAAAAGTAAAATTTTTAATGCATCAAATACCAAAACTATAAGAGGGAAGATGGAATTCTTAATACTCCTAATATTTCGAAACAAACTAGTTAGGTAACAGCCTCTTAAACTGCTCAAATGTAGTGTGAATATTATTAAATAAAATAACATTAATAATGGCGGTTAAAACCGTCATAATTTACAGATAAATATGGCGCCTAACGCAACCGCCGTAATACACCATTAATTGTGGCGGTTATATAAAACCGCCATTATTCTCCCGTTTATTTGTATATATATATATATATATATTATATCAAGTCAGAGTGATTTTAAAATGAGAGATGAAATGAATAAACAACAATCATTAGATCATGTTATCAAGAGAGTGAGAGAGAGAGAGAGGGAAATTAATAGTCACATTAATGAATAATATGTCTCTTTCTCTTGATAACATGATCTAATGGTTGTTGTTTATTCATTTCATCTCTCATTTTAAAATCACTCTCACTTGATATGTCATATATATATATATATATATATATATATATATATATATATATATATATATATATATATATATATATATATATATATATATATATATATATATATATATATATATATATATATATATATATATATATATATGAGTTTTATGGGAGAGACAATACCATTTGGCGGTTTGGGAGCCACTACTTATGGAGGTTTCGAGGTGGGTGGACCTTCAGTACCTGTGGAGATATTAGAGGAGGCGATGCTTAGAGCATCGACTCCTGCAAGTCTAGGATCTCTAGGGGATCCAAAGTACCTCACTCGGTATCTCCTCCTGGAGTTTCTTTAGGGGGATAATTGTTACGAGATTCCACATCCCTTTGTCACCCCAACTATGTGGGTTGATTTAGTCACCAGAGAGTCAGAAGTTGATTATAATATCGAGGTGTATGAGGTGACGTCCCGAGCACGAGCCCCTTTTGAGAGCTATTGCCTAGTTTGTGGCGAGCACCCCTGTGTTTGTCACCCTAGCATACCCAATTTGATTTTATAGGTTTACCCTAACATGACTGTACTGACGTAGATAATGATTAGTCGTCGTTTATTTTGGTACCTTTTGGGATTATTGTATTTGATATTATTACATTTTTAGTGATCAAATTTTATTATGTTTTGGCTGCAATACTCCCTAAGTCCATAACACACATATGTTTAGATGTCATGATTTAGGAGCTTTCTTTTGGTCAATCACTCTCACTTGTAATATTCCCTAAGTAATCAAACTCAAACACGAGACCGATAAATGCAGAATGGTCAAACAAATATATAATATTTCACAACTCCTCAAACATGGAATTTGTAAGAACGAAGATGTTAAATAAACATATAACAGTTTATTTATAATTCCATTGATTTATGAAACAACACAAAATTTAACTAATAATTTAGATCATAATATTACAAGTATGAAACAAGAAATCATGATGAACTTAAATGAGGAGATAAAGGAGATAAACAACAATGAAATTTATTTTTCAAATTTTAATTGAGAGAATTTTCAATTTTTAATTACTTAATTATTTAACAAGAGTTTAAATAAATATTACTTATAATTATATTTAAAAAAAATACAATAATAATTTATTTAATTCGATGTGTGTGCCATGTAGATATTAAATAGTTTGTCATATAAGATTTAGATGTGCCAAGAGTATTTGAAAATGATGAGTTTAATTTTATAATTAATAAAAAAACAAAAACTACAATTATATATATATATATATATATATATATATAATATATATATATATATATATATATATATATATATATATATATATATATATATATATATATATGTTAAATCTAAAGTGAGGGTTCGATTAAGTCCCTCATAGGTGAAACATCTAAATAATACCTTTAGATTTAATTAATGGTTATATTTATTTGAAATAAAATTAAAAAACTTTACACATAATCTCACACTCTATTTTTGTTTTGGATCTTCTCCAATTAAGAAAATACGGTAGTTGAAAATTAATATATTATGACAATGGATTCAACTTCTTCCATATCAAAGTGGCCAACCATTCTCACCAAAAAAAATGTGGTCAACCCTAATTTTGTAAACCCAAAACCATGATGGAAATAGAAGTGCTTCCGACCATAATAAATTAATTCAATGTTTGTGATAGAAGTAAACCTTCATCTTCTTCCAAGAAACAATATTTTTCCGTAAAACCAACAATGAGTTTCTAGTTTTAGGAAACAAAATTGAAGTAGACAATGTCTTTAAATTGATCATGGATTGAATAGAAAGTTTAATAATAATGAGAAGAAAAAAAAAAAGAAAGAGAGAAAATACAGGTTGTAATTATAAATTATGGATGAAGGCTAATTTATTTTATCACGAGAGTTATTGATTTCTATGTTAAACTAGTAACATACTCGTGCTCCCGCACGGGTAAAATTGTTTCATACGGTATACACTAATTTAATGTATAATTAAGTTTAAAATACATGATATAATTATAAAATAAATTAAAATTATAGAAAATTTGACATTGAATCATGAAATTAAGAAAGTATAAAAAAATGAAATACATTCATGCTTATATTTTAGAGGAATATTGGTGTGAGGTATGATAAATGCTAACTATATAATGACAACAAAACGAAAAGGTTAATCTTGGTATACACCATTAAATTGCACCAACTTTTGTGCTTTGCAAATAAATTACAATATCATTTATAGATATTGAAAATTTATGTCTAATAATTTATAGGAAATCAAAGAAATAGTATGCATACACCATGTTTTCCACCAACTCTCTTGCATAGCATTTAAATAATCATACCATTAGTACTTTGTAGAATAATAACAACATGAAGGCTATTCCATAATGGAAAAATATTTTAGTCACAATAAATACAATATATTAGTTGTTTCGATGTAATGAACTAACAAATAAAGGAAAAGTGCAATGTCAACATGTATTGCACACAAAAAACTAATTAGAAAAAGAACCACGAGTCTCCATATTGGGATGGACAAAAAAATGCTACAAAAGCATCAAAAGTCTTGAAAATGGATCGAATAACTCCACTTGAAAACAAAATCTCAAATATTATATAACAAAGTAAAAGAATGAACCAACCAAGATATTTTCAAACTTTTACTTATCAAGCAAATTATAAAGTATACCTACTAAATATTGTGAAAAACCTCATTGAATACAACATTAGTGGTTGTTATTTTAGCAATATTGTCTTTGTCGTGAATAAGAATCTTAAAACCTTCTTTAGACTTTATTCTTGACATTGTGACATAGAGTTGACCATGACTAAGAACATCCCTAGGTAGATATAAATCGACATTGTCCAAAGATTGTCCATGAGATTTATTAATGGTCATGTCAAAAGAAACAATAATGGGGAATTGTCTTCTAACCAACTTAAAAGGCCACAGTGATTGTGTCAGTGACAAATATATTCTAGGAATATAAATGGTGTTACCTAAATTCTTTCTAGAAATGATTTTTGCTTCAATGACATGATTAGCAAATCTAGTTACAGTAAGTCTTGTTCCATTGCATAAGCCTTCAAAATGATCCAAGTTCCGCATCAACGTAATAGTTGCACCAACCTTCAACTTATTTGAATGATTAGGTAAACCATAAGTTTTTAGAGTATTAAGAAATTCAGGAGTCAAGTGCTCAAAAGCATCAAAGTCTGTAGCTGCAGATCTATCAATAGAATCACTACTAAAGAATTCCTTTCTTCTCCTAAAAAATAAAAATAAAAACACAAGGTAATTACATTCATAAATAACGAAGACAATAATGTAAATCATAATTATATCATAAGAAAAGGGATTAAATGTCTTTAATACCTGGAAGAGTATTAGTGATGTATTAATTAATGTCATCAACCACCTCAATTGTTGAAGCCAATATTGCTTGACTTTGCAGATAATTGGGATCAAGGTAGTTATGTATGAGATCGGGATATGTACTCTGCACAATAGCCTCAATAGGATTTGTAAAATTTGTAATTAGCAACTCATTAGGAATTGAAAGATCAATATAACCATCGTTTGACTCAGACATGGTACCATCACCAATTTTCAAGATCCATTATGAAAAAAGGCGCACCTCATTTTGGTTAAGAGTGTTTGTATTACTTTGTAGGTGTGTGTTTTGTGTAAGTTTGATAACTTTGCACGCATCCCAAATGTAAGATACATTAATTGAAGCATGAATAATATCAGATCTACTACCTCTTGGTACCAATGGCAGAATTTGTCTAAAATCACCACCAAAGACTACTATCTTGCCTCCAAAAAGTTTTTCCTTTGCATGAGGAATTCCACTCATAATGTCCTTCAATGACTTATCAAGAGCCTCAAAGAAAAACTTGTTAACCATTGGAGCCTCATCCCATATAATAAGATGTGTCAACTTTAAAAGTTCAGCAAGATCATCCTTTTTGTCAATATTGCAAATGGAAGACTCTAAGGTTGTGACAAGAATCTTAAACCTTGAATGAGTTGTCCTACCACCCGGTAACAACAAACATGCAATACCACTTGAGGTAACAGGTAACATAAATTTTCCTTTAGCACGAAGTGAAGCTGCTAAAGTGTTCCACATAAAAGTTTTACTTGTTCCACCATGACCATATAAAAAAAATACTCCCCCACTTTGTCTTTCTACAACATTCATGATTTCAACATAAATGTATTTTTGTTCTCCTACAAATACCAATGTTGTGATAAAGAAGTTAGCATTGTATTGTAATTCCAAAAAATGAATACCGCCTACACACAAACAAAAACATGAAATAAATAATTCTAATGAAGTCTCCTATGATGTTATTGATCCTTATGCATTAAGGCATATGAATAAAGTATCATTTGTTGGAAAAAAAATATTAATATAATTTTGTATCAAGGATGGAAGATTTACCTGTTAGTGATGAGTACAAATGATTAAAATCTCGTTCTGAGCTAGTTGATCATAATGTTTCTCTTCATAAACCAATCGATTTCCAAAAACGGAAAGTACAAAATCATTTGGGTAAGACATCAGCTTGAAGTCTTTCAGACTTTTATTGTTCTTTTGTAATTGAGTTTTTATTGCAATAAGGGTGAGTTGTTTTATTTCCTCATCAGTGAGTGTTAATCCTATTATAGAAAAGGGAAACAACTATAAAGTATAAAATGAAAATCATAATATAATTACTTATGCAAACAAATAGTCATATAAAGTATACCTGGATTTCTGGTCAAAACACATTTATCATGAAGAATACCATCATATAAGTATTTCCAGGTCTTACTCCAAACATGCTCCAACATGCCTTCCATGTGAAATAACAATCTTTCAATACTGGTTTCTTACCATGTATGGAATATGAAAAAATCCTCCAACATGCCTCACTTGGGGAAATGTAACGACAATCAAGGTATTGCTTCATTTCATCGACATTATTCCTCCTACTAATTGAACTATCATCAGAAGAATGAATAACAACAAAAATTCTATCTGAACCTTTGTTGATGTATTTGAATAAGTATTTTATGGAAGTACTCCGATTGCACCAGTCCATGTTGATGTGTGCCTCATACGTCATCAATAAACTTGGATCGTGAGGAACCACATGAACACTATGAAGGATGATTCCATTTTTTTTC
This sequence comes from Lathyrus aphaca, assembly GCA_963966055.1. Taxonomy (NCBI): domain Eukaryota; kingdom Viridiplantae; phylum Streptophyta; class Magnoliopsida; order Fabales; family Fabaceae; genus Lathyrus; species Lathyrus aphaca. The sequence continues at coordinate 64,316,224 of OZ014521.1, forward strand.
AATTGTGTGTCCATTGTCTCTTCTCCTATAAACTGGATAGCCATCTTGATCAACTATGGTTGTAGCTTGAAATTTCTTAGGGTAATACTTTGAGCACTTTCCAGCTTTCATGCAAGGTGAGTTTAGATTTTCCAAACCTCAAGGACCATGAACCATGTGATTTTTTTACCAAGTTGTACAATTTTGGGTCTATCAAAGGATCGGGCACTTCAGCATTAATTATCCTATCAATATCATCAGGCCCATGATACTTATTAGAAGGATGCAAAAATAGCAAGATATGTGCATGTGGAAACCCTCTCTTTTGAAACTCAATGGTGTGCATATCTACAAAGGTGTGTGAGGATATAAAAACGTATTAGTGTATGAAAAAATTAAGTTATTCAAAACCAGAGAGAATGTAAAGTAAGTTTGAGGACATTTAACTTACATGTAACCGCCTTGCCCAAGACACCCTTTTTTGTCAAATTAGATAGAAGTTGGTCAAACTTAATTTTGAAAACCCTTGAGATGACATCGGGGCGATCTTGTGGATTAAGATGAAATGGTCTTAGCAATCTTTTGATTTCAGGCCAATTTGGGTTGCAAGTGAAAGTTATAAGCAAATCGGGGAAACCAACCTTGCTACAAATAGCCATACCATCGAAATACAACTGATCCATAAACTTCCTCCCGCCTACATAGGTAAAAGGCAACACAATTCGCTTCCCTGTGGTTGCTCTAGAAGCTTGACTTTGATCACCCTCTTCGTTCAGAGTATTGTACTTTGAGACCCTAAGTTTTGGTTGGTTTTCACGAATCCATTATAATCGTTCGGACTCTAACATTGTGTAGCCATCAACCAAAAATCGTTGAATAGTCTTTCGGATGCTAATAAAATCCTAGCCTCACCGATTTTACTTTGAATTCAAAATGACAACCATTATCTTATTGTAAGTCTGTTTCTCTTGTTGTCTTGGAAGATGGGTAAGTCTCTATGAGCAATGTTTGGCCTATAACCATCTTTTCCAGAGGGAAAACTCAAAGGATATTGATAAGCCATGTAAGCTGCATGAAGCTAATTAATTCTCTATAATTGTCCTCCCTCAGTTTGCATGATTATATCCCTTTGCTTTGCAGTGTCAATATCACCAACCACTAAAGCAACAACTTCAGAAATAGTTGGTTAATTATATATGCGACCATCAGGTGTTCTATAAGAGATGAGTCTCAAATTAAAATTTTGTGTATTAGAGGTGTACAACCATTGTTTGGCCATTTGAAAACTCTTGGCATGGGGGTTATCTTCGTAAAGCATATATGACAACTGTTGCACAATGACTGGATCAATATTTTTTGTGTTCCTGTGAATGTTAAAGAAAGTATATAAAAAACTAATAAGAGAAAAAGAAGCAATATAATAATTGGATAATTGAAAGACGATACAACAATAGTTTAAATATTGGAGTTTGTCTAATTTAGAATACCGTAAGCCTTGCATTCTATTATGAACTTCATTCTTCGTGTCAAAGATATAGAGTTGTGCGAATTTTGGCAGTTGACCTTCTGGAGGTAACAAACTTCCAATCATATGACAATATTGTCCTTGAATACGCAATGTAGGTGGTCCACCTCCGTTGTTAAAACTATTATCCAACTTTACACTAGGTTAAGTGAAAGCAAAGATCATGTTATAAGTGCGAAGTTGTTGTTGAAACTTCCGACTAACCACACTATCATCATCGTATAGGAGTCGTGATAGTACCTCAGGTGGTTATTTAAGTAAAGGGAGTTCGACCTCTCCATTGCCATAATATAATGAAAACTCGGTATTAGCGGAATGATGACGTTTCCCATTCTTTCTTGATACCACATTATTGCTTTACAACAACGACACTCGATTAAAGGATCCCTGATGTCGTAGTATTATGCAAATAATCACCTTATGTTAATTCCATATCCAGATGTTAAATTAGATTTCCATGTGGATTGAAATGATGTACCTTGAAAATTAGTAAGAGAGTTTTAATTAATTAAATAAGGTGGTTCAAAGTCGTCTGATTCAGATAAGGAATCATCATCAGATTGATGTGTTGTGATAAAGATAAAAATAAAGCTACTGTGTCAGTTATACAAGTTTTATGAACAACATGTAAATAAAGAACATGGTTTCCCCCTACTTGCAAAATGGTCGTAGTCAGATCCATCGTCAGTGTCGCCATTAAAATATGGATTAACCATTGGGGTAAAGATGGAAGACGTTGGAATAAGTTTGGGAAAGGCTGCAAAATCAGACACTAGAACATTTTCGTTGAACTGCCTACGGCGATGCGAGGCATTATTGTTGGATTGGCTGAAAGTTGATCAATATATAAGCATAACATATTTCAAATGATATTAACATAGGTACAGTAGAAACACATGTGAAGCAACCATGGGCAGCAATGTACTTTGCCAATAATGAACTTCAATTAATATAACAATGGTTTACGACGTACCTAACATGTGACGCCAATTTAGAATGCATGACATATTTCCCTTGATCATTCTGATTGCTAACATCCTCAATGGTTTGCGTGATATTCTTAGCTAGACGTGGTACTCCCAATGAAGTCCTTGGTCGGCCACAAGGAGGTCTTGACGAATTCAATATGCTGCAACATAAATTCGTAGGCTCATAAATAGAAATTTAATTGCATTAATCATTTAATGAAAGAGACAAAATATCGAAAGGTATGCGGAGGCCTATGTACTTCCTCTGAATATGCTCATCATTCCGTTACAGATATCAAAGGATTATATTTGCACACCTCTGTGGGATTAAGCAAGAAGGTTCGATTGGCTCAGACGATCCACCATCCATCTGTTTTCTATAAGTAAACAAATATGCCTGAGGGGGAGTTTCTGTATGAAGAACGGTTGCCTTGCGAGGTCTTCCACGAGGGCGTATTGCAGTTTGTATTAGCCGTCATAAAAAATGATGTTTAACAGAGCTTCTTGAAAATAATGATGCTATAGTTTTAAATACAGTGAATCAGCCAGTAACAATTTCACTGTTTTATCGCATACCTTTCGATGGAAGATTGTAAGTTTTACAAAAGATCATGAGTCTGACTCGGGCCTACAAGCATTGGAGATCTTAAGAAACAAACCGGTAAGACATTTTTAGAATTCAAGATATATTATCATGTGCTTTCGAATATCAAACACGGAGAGGATTTTTTATATGTTAAAGATAGTAAGGACCATGACTATAAGTATTATTATGTTTGCATATGAGAAACATGATGACTTGCTTACAAACTATGAATGTTATTTCATTGTAAATAAATATAGTATGGGACAATAATATGAGAAACTTGATGACTTGCTTAAAAACTATCGAAATATGAATTCCATTAACTATGGCAGCTTAGTATCAATGGCATATTCCTTGCTTCAGTGTTAGTAGGTAAATACAATATGTGAAATAAATTATATATAGGATAACACGAATGCACTTACTTTGTTGGAAACGTAATTTCTCCACCACCTAATACGTTGTCGGTACTGGAGCATTCTGTTATTGTCGGTGACACATCATTAGAAATCCAACAATTCTTATCATGATTGTTATTTACGACATTTTTGAACTTTGAAAGTAGATTAGTTCCTATATTCCGAACGTTGGAAATATTATTGAACGAGTGAAAAACATGTTTGCAATGGCTAGGTTCAGATTCGAGAATTTGAGCGATGAGCAACCGTCCTTCCTCAACAACGCGAGCAACCATTTTTTCTATTTTGTTGCACGGGGGTGATTTCAGATATTGGAATTCTACCTCCAAATATATTAGGGGTAAAGACATGGTGAGATATTGAGTATTGATGATTAGGTGCACGCCGCTTCCGTTTTGACCGTGAATCTCTTAGTATTTGTAACTGATCTTACCTGATCAGGAGGGCCTTCCAAGGATTGTAGACTGGGCCAGAGAGTAAGGTGAGTGAGGGGGGTGTACCTGCAAAGTGCTCCAATGCTTAAGTCAGAAGAGGTACAGAGTAAGGTTATTAGAGAGTAAGTTAGAATACCTGACCCTTTGCTATGAAAGGGTATTTATACTGAGCCCCCAGCGCTGGGCCAAGGCTCCTAATGGGCTGGATTAGCTAAGCCCAAGGAGGAGCTGCCAGGGGACGCGTAAGAAGCGTGAAGACCTAGACAAAAGGTCTGTTCCCTGGTCCAACTGCCCCTATCCCTAAGGAGATAATACAGGGGAGTTGGGTGACGTGTTAGGTGAGGTGCAGATGTGGTTCTGCCCGACATAGCTTAGGTGCCCGTGATATAGGTTGATGACGTGTGGATGAAGATCATTTAGCGGGCAATGCACTCTTTTCCCGACACATAGTCAAGTCGTCGAGGTGACGTCCCTCTGACGTGGGTGAAAAGACCTTTGCCCGACGCATTCATGTGCCTGGACGTTTGGGCCTGGACCCGACGAGCATTGGGCCATGTCGTGCATAACGTCATGGCCCAGTCCAGAACAGTAACCTTCCTGCCCTTGCACGCTTCACTTATGTAACCTTGTTGCTATTGCCCATATCGAGCAATCCAGTTATAGCCTCCATATATGAGATAAATTAGAAACAAAAAATTAAAGTAATTTTGTTATTTGATACTCAAGTAAGTGTTATAGCTGATATTCAACCATAAAGCAAGACATAATGATCCTCAGCACTTTAAAAGTCAACTTCAAAAATGTTGATAAACTCCAATGATGTTCTGCGATGTTCTTAGCAACTCTTATTTTCAAAAAAACAAAACATAATATTCTTAACATGAACAATATCCCTTTCCATTATTTATTTGGCCCTAATATCAAAAAAGCCTTTGTTGATGAAATGATTCTAAGGTTTAATTAAATGAGTTGATGGCTTCAACTTGCCATCAGAATCAAAACAATTATGCATGTATACTCAGATATTATTTAATGCGGCATACAATCATTCTCAATTATATGCAACCATTGAGCATTGATAATGATCCTTAGCATTTTAAAACTCAACTTCTAAAAATCTGATAAACTCGAATGATGTACTGTGATGTTCTTGGCATGTCATATTCACCACGGAAACAAAACATAATATTCTTAACATGAGCAATATCCATTTCCATTATTTACTTGGCCATAATATCCTCTCCATCCATGTTTATAAATATCCTAAGGTTATTTTAAATGAGTCTATACAAAACTTGCCATCAAAATCCAAACAGTTACTTTTGCTTACTCAGAAGCATACAACCTTAGGTTATAAATAGTTATGTCTATTATTTATTTGGCATACTCATAAGCATACAATCTTAGAAGCATATAAATTTTGCTTACTCAAAACTTGCCATTATTTATTTGGCCCTAATATCCTCTCCAACCATGGTTAAAAACAGTTATGTCTATACAAAACATGAGCAATATCCATATACTATTCAATGAAGCATACGATCATTCTCAATTAGAGTCAACCATTAAGCAAGACATAATGATCTTTAGCATTTAAAAAGTCAACCTTGAAAACTCTGATAAAGTCGAATGATATTTTCTGGTGTTCTTATCATGTCTTATTTTAAAAAACATAGCAAAATATTCTTAACATGAGCAATATCCATTTCCATTAAATGAGTTTATACAAAAGTTGCCATCAGAATCAAAATAGTTATGCTTGCTTGCTCAAATATTATTCAATGCAGCATATAATCATTCTTATAAATGCTCCAAATAGTATCTACACGTTGATTGAATGCTAGTTGTAATAAATATGGATAAAAAGTCAAAGGACTCACCTATAAAAACCAAATAGACAGAGAATTCCTTGTTATGAACATGTAGTGTTAGGGTTATTTGTGTTGAAATGTTTAGCTTTTCTCCCTTATGGACTGCACAAAACTTATTTCCTAGACTGCATTGTAGTCATAATCGTGTAATTCAAATCTTGCTTAGTTTGAGGACCAAAATACAAATATAAAATAATTCAGACTAAAATTATAACATGTGGTAAAATGGTTAAATTACCACATAGTATAAGGTTATTATTGGGCCACTTGGTTTAGTTGTATATTAAGCATACATTTCATTTGAGTTCCACACTTAACTCGATGTAATTTCAGTCCTCTGCACCCTTTCATGTAGCAAAAGTAGCACTTATCAGCTAGGTTGCTTTTCTTAGCTTCAAATAGTAGTATTATATTCTAAGTATCATTAAATTAGTAAGATAAAAGAAAAAGTGCAAAAAGTATATGTTATTTGTCTATGAACATAGAAGCCAAAATGTTGGAAACAAAACCAAATGGAGAAAAGTACTCAAACCACATTTAATGTTTACTTAACAATTGAAACAAATATTTGATATGGTTTTTGTACCATAGTACATGTTTAGCTGAAAAAATTTTCAAATCTCCAAAAGCAAGCCTCATCCTTGCAATTCATGTTGTGCAAAGCTGGAAAAAAAAACAGGTTTTGACTTTTAAATATTACTATAGTAATGAGGTGGAGTGTTAGGATGGCATTGTGTAACATAGTGCAGACATGCATTTTGTTGGTGCATAAAGACCTGTCATTTCCATGGTGGAAATATGTGGCTTAATTTGATCATAACTCCCTTGTAGATGAGGTATATGACAAATTATTAACATGAGGCATTATGATTTGTGAGAGAGACGTTCTGATTTGCAGGTCTCTAATAAAATTGTTATGAACATGAGCCATTATGATCAATTTGTAGTGACTGGTATATTTTAGAGATATGCAATCTGTTTTTTTTGTATATGGCATTAGTTCAATCATTGGCCAACCTTATATTATGTGTTATGAATACCTCATGACATAAAATAAGAAATCATAGTGTAGATTTTGTAAGGAGTAATGCAACAATCTATTGTAAGGTATATAATAGATAAACATGTGTATATGTCTGCTATATATGCTGCTAGGTGTATATTAATCATTTAAATGTGATTGTTTAACAACAACACCCAACTCTCAAGTGTCCAAAAATATAACAGAAAATCAAAGGCTATTCCCATCTACTGATATTGAAAAGCTTTAAGCTTGTTAGATAAAACTTAATATTATATCATTGGTTATTTCCAAATAAGGATGTCAACATGTTTGGTGGATAGTAATTAATGACATAATCTAACTTACTGGTGCATTGCACCACAAAAGAACACAAATTACATAATTTTAGTAGGATAAGGTTTGTTGTTCTTTGGCTTACATCTATATAGAAATATCTAGATATTCCAATATCAAAAAGTAGGACAAAATAGGATATACTACTCTTTCTTCAAGTGCTTCACCTTTGATTGCGGAATGTTGCAGAGTAAGACTTTCAAGCTGCATCATTTCATCTAGACATTTAGGGGTAGCAATCCTCTTTGCAGGGGTGTTGCTAGAGCAGGTCGATAGACTTGAATCAGTTTTTGCAACTGTGGTGGGAATGACATCATTGAGATCATTTGATTTGGCAGGCTGTATCATTCATATGCAATGTAAGAATAGTTTTACAACCAAATATTCAAGATCAGCATATGCAGACATAAAGATATTTGTCACATAATCATTAGAAATGTTTTCGTACCATCATTTCATTACGGAAGACCCTTTCAAGATTCTTGTCCTTCCCAAGCAGTGGTGTTTTTGAAGAATGTTGAAAAAAATATGAGAAGATTGATTAGTTACATTTGGTGTACTGAACATTTTAATTGATAAAATAAATGGTTGTACCTCTCGAGGTTTCAACAAGTCGTCTAAGGTGTTGTAAAGGTCTCGAGGCTCATTAAATATGGTAACAATAGAGACTTGGCCATATTGAGCTTGGAACTTGATTATAAAATCTAGCTTTTTGTTCAATATGCTATCAAGTTGTGTTGGATAGATCTTCGGGTTATCTTCTCCAGCCTGTGCAAATTATAATTTAGATATTACATTGTATTCGACTAACAATTAAAACGGTAAAGATAGAGTAAACATTGCATTTGGGAGTACCTCTTTCATGACTTGGCACAATTCCTTAGCAGTCAAGTTAACAAAGGGGATACAATCTTTATCCCAAAAAACAAAGCATACGACGTGGTTTTCATACTCAACCTCGATTCCAACATTGTACCTAACATAAGTAGAGCAAGAAGGTGCTGTAATTTGGTCACATAGTTAGAGAAAGGCAAAGTTGGTAATGATAAGCAATGCTCACTTTGAAACAGGTTCAACATCCCTAACACCACAAGCACATTCAAATGTGGTTCCTTGAGATTTATTTGAAGCCTTGCAATTCGGACACGACTCAAAGTACCACCAAAGTTTGGAAGCCTTAAAATGGACGGTAGTACCAATGGTTGTGGCAAAACAATCATAGTATGATACATTTAAAATTTAGCTAAAAACATGATAATCTCCAAAATAGAGAACATGAAAAACAATACAACAAACCTTGCCGAGTTCATAGACTTGACGAATGGTTTTGACTTCACTTGGGCTTGTCCATCTTGTGTTGGTATATTGCACAACAGAATATGTGGTTTGTGTGACATAATGAGATGGAGCAGAGGTTGGTCGTGTTGATGTCAACCTGATGCAAAACGAAAATGTGTGTTAGAATGTGACTATAATGATGATAACGATAAATTAAAGGAAATAAGGTTAAGTTTTATGGCGGAACAATACAATGATTTGAACTCTTCAACTTGGGGATAATTGATGTTAAAATGGAGCTTCAAACCATTCCACGCGTTAGACAGGCTTGGCAGTTCAGAAGCTGTTGAAAACAATGTGTATCAGCAAATTCATTCTCATAACATAATAGATTAAAATCAAATTAAAATCATAATTGATTGAAATCCTATTGAAATTCTGTCTCATAACACATCACAACATATGTCAAATTCAGATTTTATTTACACCAAACTTGTGTCTAAATCATATCACAACATAGTTATAAAAACATATCACAACATATGTCAAAAATTGACCTTGATTTTGTTTACACCAAGCATGTGTCAAAATCAGAATTGTTAGACCAGAAGAGTTGCTTGAGTCATAGGTGTTCACGAAGTTTTTAGCGTAATCGTCCCATAATGCAACCTCGATTACATTTCCATCTTCATCACGTAGAGTAATGTTTGCACACAATTTTTTGCCTCCGCCACCCATTTGTGTCTTAACAACATCTTGGAAAACACCAATCACATATGAAATTAAGAAGTAATATTCATGATTACGTGTGCATAATTGAAAAGAATACAAATGAAACTTTGTTGTCTACAAAACTGTTACAGAAAAATGAAAAACACATTACCATAGGAAATCCTTGTTGAATTTGCCAGTGAGAAAATCAACAATAGGTTTAAACTGGAATATGTGTGTTGGTATTTGCGGAAGCGACATTTTGGAAACTGTAGTTCCTCCATTGAACACGAGTTTGAGTTTGTTTGGGCATACTTTGAAAGCGCCATCATTCAAGACATGATCTCCATTATGAATGACATATGTTTCATGCTCCGCTAGTTGTGAAAACCAATCCTTAAAGTCTCGATTCCAAGTTGTAACATGAATTCAATCACCCTACAATATTATAAGTGACGTAAATAAATGAACATGGAAAGAAGTTACATACTATTGTTGGAAAGTATTACCTTTGAATTCTGAACGATCATTTCGAGATGTTGTAGTCTGCTTTTTTCTTTGACCACCCAAAGATCAACGACACGAATAAGCATTTTCCAAACATGGTTTCCTTGCATCAGATCTTCGATCAGAATCGGTGGTCGTGATATTCTTGGCCAAAAAATTGTCAAACAATAGTAATCGGTTTTCAACATGCGAAACATAACTATGACATCACAATATCACCAACATTGAGTGCCAAGGTTACATGACTAAAACTGATACTCATTATAAAAAAACACTGAGGGATAAAATGCACATAAATAAACAGGATAACAAAAACATATCACATGATTTTTCTCTACATAACAGAAGTTTCTTTTGATACATAACCATATGACCTCAAACATTTTTTCTCTATATAGCTGAAGCATATCACATGATTTTTAAATTTTTTTGATACATAACCATCTGAACTCAAACGTTTTTTCAAAAGTTTTTTCTATACATAACAGATTTCGAGACCCTTTGTAATTTTAACAGCAACAAACATAACAATGTAGAAGACGAAGGAGGCAAAGTTTGAAGAAAATAACAACAATGTAGAAGACGAAATGACAGAAAAAGAACTGACTTTACCTTTTGATTAGCAGGAGATGTAGCCGAAGGAAGCTGAAAATGGACAAACTGAGTTGTTTGAGAAGGAGAGAGAATGAGAGTTTTGTGAGATGTTAGCAAGAAGGAGATTTTGTGTGTTAGCAAGAGGCAGATGTTAGAAAGAAGAAGTTTGTTCTTCTGAGCATTATGCGTGTAAACACAAAAAGCAAAAAGGGGGGAAATTTGGTTTGTGTGGTAGCCAATGGGGTATTGACAGATGTCCTTATGGGAAGCATTATGCAAGAGAAAAATACTAGGATTTGTTATTTACTGTTTCATCCAAAAGATAGTTGTTCCGGCTCGGCCCAATTCTTATTGGGCCAGAAAGATTGGCCCATTTGTTTCGGTCGACGTCGATCACAATCAATAAAAGTGGTCCCCAATCGACCACTAATGATCCGATCATGGAGAGACCCTCTAACGGCTAGTATTGACCGTTTCCTATCTTCACGGACCCCTCGATCCGCACCTCATAAAACGAACCAATAGTCTTCTAGCTGGTCCTCTATATAAACTCTCTCATTTGAGAGGGTCAGGTATTCAATTCTCAACCCTAACACTAGTACTTGCTCACTGTTGCTCGGATACTTACTTTGGCATCGGAGTGTGTTGCAGGTACACCCCTTTTTCTCCTCGACGACCATTTCCGCCCGCTCTCGAGTCCAGCCGTATCGGATCCTGATCTCCAGGTACGATCAATAGTGTAATTTCAAAATGGACAAATGGTATTTTGGAGAAGTCATGCAACAATCTTTTGTAAGATAGATAGTAGAAGCTTGCCGCCTATGAATAATATTTTGAATAGTACGAGGGTTTAATGTTTTTATTAAAATTTTGGACTCGGTTTTTTTTTTCTGCCGAAATTTGATGAATAGAAGAAAATTCATATGGAGAAAGACATGTAAATTTTTTAATTTTAGTTTTAATAAATCTAAACTACTGATAAAATCTAATGACAATATTTTAATGTTTCATTTGTGAGGGAGCCCTCGTAGTCTCATAGTAGATGCCATCATATTTTAAATTACTAAAAGAATTGATATTTAAAATATAAACAAATAGTATTAAAAAAAGTTATTTTTTGTTGTTGTTGTTGAGTAACACAAATATACTATATTTTTAGCTAATTTTCTTTTTAGTAAAATAAATCTGCTTTCGCGGAGTGAAGTAAAATTGTAAGAAAAAGACATAAAATGAAATGAAAGGAAAAAATTAGCGAGTATAGTTTCTCTGGGACCTAACCATAAAGGGCAAAAACCGAAAGCACCAAAGCAATAACGAGGCGAGGGCTTTGGGGTTAGAGAACTCAGAGAGTGGCGTCGCCGTCGTAACGGCTTAACCAAACAAGCAATCGACCGAGCTAGCAAGCGGCCGTGGTTTACATCAGCACTCTGTAGTTACGAGAAGTGAGATACTCAAACCCTTTCGCATTTCTCACTGTAAAAACTAGCAGCGATTAGCACAGAGAGTGTGAAGAGCGAAGAATAGAATATTCTAGAGAAGAGAAAGATGAGTACATGGAACTACGTGGTCACTGCTCACAAACCTACCAACGTTACTCACTCTTGCGTCGGCAATTTCACCAGTCCTCAAGACCTTAATCTCATCGTCGCGTATTTACTCTTTCGTTTTTCTTAGGGTTCTTTTGCTTTTTCACTATTTATTTTCAATTTATTGATTCATTTCTCTTTTTGTTCTATTTTTCCTCCAGGAAATGTACTCGCATCGAGATTCACTTGCTTACTGCTCATGGCCTGCAGGTATACACAATCTAGTTTCTCTTTTGAATCTATTTTTCCTAGAACTTCTTTGATTTTGAACTCAATTGTTCGATTTTGAACTCAATCGTTTCGATTTTGAACTCAATCGTTTCGATTTTGAACTCAATCATTTTGAACTCCATCGTATTGTTGGAACATACATGTTGGTTGATTATGTAATAGAATGAATTTTCTCTTTGCAGTCTATCTTGGATGTGCCATTATATGGAAGAATTGCTACGCTTGAGCTTTTTCGCCCTCATGTGAGAATAAAACATCTTTATATTTGGATGTTATATAATATTTAGTTTTGTTTGCGAATACTAAATTGTTTATGGTTTAATTTTGTCCTATTTGTCTTGGGGCTCAAACAGGGTGAAGCACAGGATTTTCTGTTTATTGCTACTGAAAGATACAAATTCTGTGTTCTTCAATGGGATACCGAGACGTCTGAGCTTGTTACACGGTATGCATGAGAAGATACATTATTTCATTCAGAGCAGTCTTATGTTTATGATTTATTTTGTACAGATTGGCATTATAATTCTTTTCAAAATATGTTCAGTAACTGTTGATGTAGTTTAGTAGGGCTGAACCAGCAATCAACTGTGGTTAATAGTAATACCATTTGGCTATGCTGACATTTGCACTGTGAATTTAGTGATGTGCCAGTTCACTTAGTTAATTAGTTTAGAATGTAGAAGTTCATAGTTCATATGCAGTTTAAAGAACAGGTTTATAACTTCAAATCCATGTTTTTATTTACAAAGATTGAATTGCTTATTTCCAATTAACTAGTTAAGAAGTTATCAGAGCGATGTTTCTAGGTGTCACCATTGGCTAAAAGCTTGAGGAGAAAGTAGTGTTCCCAATGGCAATGGATGTTATGCTTGGTCCAGTTCATCTGGTTTATCTGTTTCTTAAACCCACTCTTCCTTCTCTTGGACTAGAAAATACAGGCTGATGGATTTTGTATCCCCTCTTTCTAAGGAGATAGATCTCTATGAAGAAGAAAAATGCATTCCTTCAGTATTTTGAAGGTTAAATATGTTTTAAGTCATTATAAAATTTCTGATTTTTAAAGTTGTCCTCGCATACATTTTTTCTCCAATTCTAGTTCCTATTCTTCTTTTATTGGGACTAAAAACACCATTTTTTTTTGTAATTTGTTTTTTAAATAGGACTAAAATTAGACACAATTTATGTAGAGGAGTAAACTTCTAAAGGTGTAGTTTTGAAGACATTTAATTCATATTTTGATTGATTTCCATTTTTGTTGGGCAAGTTGCAAACATCTAACTCCAGATTCACTCATGCACTTGGACACCCTCTTTTACTTTCTTTATAATGGAATCACTGAGTAATGGTTTTTTGGTTTCAAGGACAGTGAGCTGAGTGTTCAAGCCGAGACTTTTAGTTAAGAATGAAGATTAAAACCTTTCTAAACAAAATCTATATTTAGGTCATGTCTTAGTCATCTGAGGCCAAGGACTTTTTTAAAGTTAAAAGCTGGGAATCACAACTCATTAAGAATGGAATCCCCAATTTGAAGTTTGGCGTGCCTTTCTCTTTGTAAATTATAATTTTTTTTTGTTTGTTACAAACTAACAAGTAACAACGAAGAATCAAATAATAAAATAGGAGGAGGGAACTTAAAAGGGCAAGAACAAACTAGTTTCCTGTTGAAAATTGAAAGCTGAATCGAGGAATGTATAATGAGATTCTTCCAAAGGTTATTGCTCCTCAAAAGATCTCTTCTTTCCTACACAAGCGGTAGATTTGCATAATTTATCCCTATACTCTGGTATTATTCTATTTAACTAATCTCTTTTAAGTTCTACTTTCTAACTAACCAGCAAAATAACCGCTGTCTTTATTCTGTCCTAATTGCCCATCCTTAGAATATCGCACCCACTTGTACTAGAAAATCCACCTTGCTCTCGAGAATCCTTCCTCCTCAGAAATGTTGACACTTTCCCCATCCTTAGTCGCATGTTCATCTTCTATCAAGATTATGACAATCTTTTTTTCTTCTAGGAATTTGTGCATGGGAAAAATGGCTAGCCACTCCATTAAGATCCTTGTTCATTTCATGCAATGACATACTACTCATTATGAAGAGGCTGTTGAGCCCATCTGTTTCTCATTGGAATAGTGTTGTTATGATTTGGATACTGAATGAGATGCTGCGCCTTGTCTCATTGTAGGTTCCCATTTGAATAATTGGTTGGATGCCCATAGTGGCGTTGAGGGACCTGATTGATAGGTGAGACCACTCGACTAATGGTCATGTGTGACATAATGCTTTCTTGTTGGAATGCTGAACTCAAAAATCCAGTTTGATTGTGTTGGAGTTGCTCATATTACTCGAGCTTCTTCCTCTGAAGCATTGTGTTTGGCAACAGCTAGGCCTTTTTATGTCAATACCAGCCCATTTTCATTGTGATAACCTTGAAGGATCTTGGCATTCATGTAACAAGGTAGTCATTTATCACCCCTGCTCTTGTTGTTTGAGCCGTTGGAATCTTTTGTCCATGGTGTCTGACTTGTGCTTAGGTGTAGGGACCCCACTGCACACATGTTTCTCATACATGTCATCATCATTTTGCAACCACACTCAAATCTTCTTTGTATTACGTTAGGTTCCCACACCTGTCTGATTTCAGCGAGCTGATATCCTTATTCACTCATATTCATTCCGATCTTAAAAATTTCGCCAACTCGGACCAACCTAGTTATTTATCCTGTCCACCCCTGCTCTTGTCGTTTGAGCCGTTGGAATCTTTGTCCATGGTGTCCGACTTATGCTTAGGTGTAGGGACCCCACCACACACTTGTTTCTCATACATGTCACATTAATTTGCCACCACAAGGATCTTCTTTGATCACCTTAGGTTCCCACATCCTGGCTGATTTCGCGAGCTGATATCCTCGTTCACTCCTATTCATTCTGATCTTAAAAATTTCGCCAAGTCGGACTAACTTTGTTTTGAATCAACAACAAGTAATTGAAGAATATAATAGAATATAGAAAAAAAGGATGTGAATATTTCATTGAAGATTAAGATTTAAAACTGAAAGGAAAAGGTCTTTTGAAGGATTTTCTCTTCTCAAAGGATTTCTCCTTTTACCGAAAAGCTATCGAGTTACATATTGAATCTCTATTATGTTTTTCCTTTATTTATCTAATTGATTTCTTTTGACGGACTAATCTAACTATCTTACTTATAGACTTTCTGCTGTTCTTTTTCCTTCTGAACAATGCATCTGAACAGTGTATTTGTAAATCAAAATCCATATTAAGACGTTTCTGATTGTACTATCTAACTATAGACCGCCGCCCTTAAAGATTGACTAGTTTGTTTAATCTAATTCCTTAATGATTAATTTGTTTGTTGGATTCTCTGTTCCACTGTCATCATACAGATCAATGGGGGATGTTTCTGATCGTATAGGACGACCAACAGATAATGGTCAGGTATTAAAATTATTACACTTCTAATAAAATTAAATGGTAATTTGTTCACCCAGTTCTATTTTTAAGAACATCAATGCTTGATGTCTAGAATTAGATGAAAATTGTTTAGTTCATTTAAGCATTTATCCCTTTTTTCTCTATGCAGATTGGCATTATAGATCCTGATTGTAGGTTGATTGGACTCCACTTGTATGACGGTTTGTTTAAAGTGTGTGACTTATTCTTATTCTTTATCTTGTAAGAGTAGAATGGAACAACCATACATTTAGGTTTTCATTTCATGACTTGAATAATTAACTGTTCTTTGATCTTCCAGGTTATTCCATTTGACAATAAAGGCCAGCTCAAGGAAGCTTTTAATATCAGGTAATCATATTATATTATTCTTTTGATTGTCTACATAGTATGTTAATTTCAATCTGTTCTTCATTAAGTATGCATACATGACATAACTATTAGTCAATTGCCTTGATTAATGATAACCGGTTGTTACCACAGTCCTAACTGTGTAAGCATGTCCTTTGAACTTACGTCATGTTAGATATTGTCATGTCACCATATATTTTTCTTTGAAAACAACATGTATTTGGATAATTGATTAGGTAGAGAAGATGCATTCATAAGAGAAGTAAAGAAAAAGGAAATACGTCTTTGCCTTTGATTGCTTGTAAGTGAAAAGATTGATCCCCTGATTAGGGGAAACCCTTTTTTTTTTTTGGGGGGGGGGGGGGGGTTATATGTCTCATTTTTGTAGAGTTTTCATAATTCATTTTCTTATTTCAGTTTCTCTGGCTTCATAACAGCAAGAATTAACCACTCTTTTTAACACTTACCGCCGTTAATTGTTCTTAAACTTGAGAAATTTACATAGATTTTATCACCTAGTTTTTTTCCCTCTGTTTCTGATATAATTTTTATTAAAAATATGATTTGTTTGTTTTCAGGCTTGAGGAGCTTCAAGTTTTGGATATCAAATTTCTGTATGGTTGTCCAAAGCCCACTATTGTGGTTCTTTATCAGGTTTTTAACTCTATTTTACCTTTTTTTTGGGGCGTATTAGTTCCTAACATGGGGATTGGGCTAAGATAATGGCTGTAGATTAGCTCCTTACAAGATGAACAAATGAAAACTGTAAATACCCTTCCTGGAATAACCAACTTCATCCCTCGGCCAAGCACTAAAGAGTGTTGTGTCGATGGCGACCAGCTATAAGTTCGCCATATAAAATGTCATTGTGGCTATAAAGGTATGGTGGCTAGCACAAAGTTTACTGGCATTAATAAACCCTTAACAATTTTAGTGATCCCCTCTCCATGCATGATTCTCGCATCTCTCTCTCTCTCTTCCATTCTTCTCATTACACCTGTCCCTTGTCTCATTATTAAACAGGATTGCATAGATTTGTATCACAGCAACAACAATCAAGCCTTATCCTTTTAAGTAGAGTCGACTACATAGATTTGTATCACAATTGGTGACAAGTGTTTAGACAATATTTGAAGCATGTATGATTTCAGAGCCATATGTCATAGTTGTACTGTTGTATTTCAGTTTATGGTTGGGTTTACTCACACAATTGCACAACTTTTAATTACTCACTATTGGGACGATTTCTTGTTAATGAAAAAAGTCTGCTGCATTTTACTCCATTTCATTTATGTAATATATTTGGCCAGAACCATAACTGCCTTTATCATAACATTTTGATGGCTTTGATATTATATTTTCATCAATGACAGGATAACAAAGATGCCCGTCATGTTAAAACATATGAGGTTGCTCTGAAGGATAAAGACTTTGTTGAGGGTCCGTGGTCACACAACAATCTTGATAATGGGGCTGATTTATTGATACCGGTTCCCTCACCTCTTTGTGGTGTGCTTATTATCGGAGAAGAAACCATAGTATACTGCAGTGCCGATGGCTTTAAAGCTATTCCAATCAGACCTGTATGCTAAATAATAGTATCTTCTCATTCCATTTAAATCACATGCCGTGAATTTTCAAATATTCACGAATTTTACTTATTTGTCACAAGTTCTTGAGCTTGTCTAAATTATACCTTTTGGTGTACTTTTCAGTCAATTACAAAAGCCTACGGAAGAGTTGATCCTGATGGTTCTAGATACTTACTTGGTGACCATACAGGGTCGCTCAGTCTACTTGTTATAACCCATGAGAAAGAGAAGTATGTAATCTCATCGTCCTATTTCAATGTTGGCTTATCATATTTATTCTCTGTATTGTGCATCGATATATTGACTAAGGAGATAGTCCGTTTCTTAATTTTATCCACCAGATGTCGTGATTTATTTGCCTTTTTATTTTGTAGGGTTACCGCTCTCAAAATAGAGCCCCTTGGGGAGACTTCCATTGCATCTACAATTTCATACCTTGACAATGCATTTGTCTATATTGGTTCAAGCTATGGAGATTCACAGGTGGAGTAATAAACTTGAAAATGATTTTATAAATTTTCATTTCATACGCTGATTTTATCTTAACTTCTGACCCCCTGAAGTACTTGTCTTGAACATTGTATGGAGTTATGTTGGATTGATTGCTTACAAGTTGCAATCAAAATTGAAACTCTCAAAAGTACTTGTTTTAGTGTACTTTTTATTGGGATGCTTTTGTTTTTACAGTATTCTGTGCAAGGCTATCAAACTGAATTTTGATAAAGTTTTATCTCGACGAGACTTTGAGATGTTCCTTAAAAAACATATCCTAGTACACCAATCATAATTTAACAGCATATTTAGGACAAATATTTAATATTCCGACTTTATGACAAAGCAAATGAAAAAAGAAGGTAAAAACAGTCTATATGACAAAACAAACAGGAAACTGCCTCCTTAATCTATTTGGCAGATTTGCAATATTTCGAGTGTTTTCTTTTCTGGTTGCTATGTCATACTGCTTTGAAGCCTTTAAAGTGTATTATAGCATGTCCTTACTGCTTACTTTAACTTCCAAATTTATACATGTCTAATAACAATTTCTGATGGGTGAAATACAGCTCATAAAACTAAATCTACAGCCTGATGCAAAAGGTTGTTATGTGGATGTCTTGGAAAGGTATGTCAATTTGGGGCCCATTGTTGACTTCTGTGTTGTAGACCTTGAAAGGCAAGGCCAAGGTCAGGTTGTGACTTGTTCTGGAGCTTACAAGGATGGCTCTCTCCGTGTTGTTCGTAATGGAATAGGTATCAATGAACAGGTAAGCTCTCCTTGTCCTTCCGTGGAACTTCTGCACCCTAGGCTCTGCGAAAAGGAAAATAAAATTCAAATTTTTTATATTAAACAACACATGCTTTGCAAAATATCAATTTTCAAATTCATTCTTTTGTAGGCATCTGTAGAACTTCAAGGTATCAAAGGAATGTGGTCACTAAGATCCTCAACTGATGATCCTTTTGACACTTTTCTGGTTGTTAGTTTTATAAGTGAAACAAGAATATTAGCAATGAATCTTGAGGATGAGCTGGAAGAAACTGAGATTGAGGGATTCTGTTCTCAAGTACAGACATTATTTTGCCATGATGCAGTTCACAATCAACTTGTACAAGTAGGTTCTGACCTGATTTTCCCACTATGGTTGTTTTTGGTTTATTTAATACTTTACATCTTTTTTATTTTATATTTTTATAAATTTAAGAAATATGGATGTTAACAAAGCAATTCTTATTGTAAAACGAGTAAATCTGTTAATAGCCTTAAAACAATGTCATGTGGATTTACAATCAAATGTTACTGTTTGGTTGTTCATTTATTATATTTTCTGCATGACCATGACCTCTTTATTTAATTTTAAAATTTTCTCAAAACATGTCATTTTAGCAAATGATACACGAAGTTAGAAACATTGTTAATTTTGTATGGGAAATGAAAATTACGACTTTAGAAAATTTCCCCTCATTTTTTTACAAGCAAAATTATCCTCCATTAATAGTATGGGAAAGTAAAATTACAAGAATTGAAAAGAGCAATAAATAATACAATATATAGTAGGAAAAGGGACTTCAATACTTCATGTATATTATAATCTGTTGGATATGGGTAGTATTCTCTTGTGTAGATTTGTTGATGCCATTAAGTGGGATAAAGTTTAGTTTCCTTTAGTATTTAAAAAAAAGATTTAATGTAAAAAAGTCATTCATTGGAGTATACAAAGATTAGGGATAAGTCGAAATCTAAATCAAACAAAAAGAGTCAAAATCTGTTGAAATCAAAAGCGCCTAAGTTTTGAAGTATGCTTAATGTGTTGATATTCTTGAAGCTTCGTGTGAAAGCTCTAGTTTTGCCTTCTCTTTTGAAGTTTAGCTATGACTATGATATGAATAATTTTTGTAAGTTTATACCATAAACTGATACTCTTCTGTTGTACTATTCCACATTTCTTATACTTTATTGGTCTTGAATTGGAGCCACCTATCATTAGCTGATAAACCAATGTAACAGGTCACATCGAACTCTGCAAGACTTGTCAGTTCCACAACAAGAGAGCTCCTGAATGAATGGAATGCACCAGCAGGCTTTTCAGTTAATGTAGCTACTGCCAATGCCACCCAGGTTTGATTTCTAAAAATGTAAATGATTTTGCATGGTTTTTTAATTGCAATGTGGCATTTCAAAGCTGAGCCAGACTCACAAAATCTGTTATGTTTCTTCTCACTTGCTTTCCCATGTAAATGTCATGACATACCTTGGCTGCCAAGATGTTGAAAGCCAGTCATCAATGAGCAACTCCTTATTTAATTTTGATTATATTGAGTACCTGTTTTGCTAGTAGCTGCTACTGCTTAATGGAAGAAAGCTACCTTTTTGAAGAAGTTATATGACCATTGAAGTAGAAAGTAAAGTAATGCTAATAGCTGCCAGAGTTAAATCTAAAGATAAAAGGAGAAAAATAGCCAATAGGAATATTGTGGATGTGAAACATTTGCCTCTAGTTTTTCGGGAATTTACTTGAGCAATGGTTAGTTATGGCTGGGACTATGATAAGGACTTGGATGTTATTGGGGTGCAAGTCCCATATTAGTAGTATGGGATGCATGGTGGAATTTTTAAGTGGCTTGGTTCTTCCCCTTTCACAGTTAGCTTTTAAGGGAGTGTTCCCAAAGTACTTAGATACATACTTATCATACTCTTCTTTAAAGGGTAGAGTTTCTGATTGAAATACTTCAAGGTACTGACCCAAGTGATATAATTTGTGTCAAGATCCTTGCCTGGGTGGATTATGGAAGAGTCAAGAGTAGGTTATAAACCGTTATATATTTTTAACTTTTCACTCGAAAGATTTTATATGCGGCTTCCCTAAAAGTAGTTTAAAATTTCTGACTGTTTACTCAAAAGTAACTTTTGTAAATAGTATATATTGATATCCAAACACTGGAACTAATTTGACCGAAGGTAACTTTTTTTTAGTGTTGCTTGGGACCTGAAACTAATTTTGTGCTTGGCTGTATCTTCACAATTTTACTACTGATTTTATTTCTGAATCTCGCTACAAATAGTTTTGGTAGAGTATCTTATCATGCTTTTTGAAAGTTACCATCTTAAATTACTCATTAATTATTTTTTCGGTTTTATGTTATGCAAATTTCCTTTGTTGGGTTTTACTATTCCAACACGCATTTTGCAGTCAAGTTAGTAATTCTTGTTACGCATGGAGACAGGTTTTGTTGGCTACAGGCGGTGGGCACTTAGTTTATCTTGAAATTGGAGAAGGTGTATTACAGGAAGTAAAGCATGCCCAACTGGAGTATGAAATCTCATGCCTAGACATAAATCCCATTGGTGAAAACCCTAATCAGAGTCATCTAGCAGCAGTTGGAATGTGGACTGATATAAGTGTTAGACTTTTTTCTCTTCCTGACCTTAATCTCATCACAAAGGAGCATTTGGGAGGAGAGATAATACCCAGATCTGTTCTTCTTTGTGCTTTTGAAGGGGTAGGCTTTCCTTGAGCTATCTTTTTATGTTCTTTTTCCCCACTTCTACTTTTAGTTATTTTCTTTCTGAACTGTTTATGATTTGAAATGCTCATCACTTTCATTCTAAGTTATATTTTTAGAGTAGCAGTTTTGGATTTTTACTCATGCTAATAGTTGTGGGCATGTCTTGATTTTTTTACAGTTCTGCTTGTGCTAAATATTTTTGTAATTTTCAAACAACTAATTTGATTTATTTACCAAGCATACATTTCAGTTTTCATAAATTTAATGGTGGTTACCTTCCTAGTTCAAAACATTATAATAAAGTTTATTGCTTTTATCATTTTGTTCTCCAGATATCTTACTTGCTATGTGCCCTTGGTGACGGCCATCTCTTAAACTTTATGTTGAACACAAGTACTGGTGAGTTAACAGATAGGAAAAAGGTTTCTCTTGGGACTCAACCTATTACTCTACGGACTTTCGCATCCAAGAATACTACCCATGTATTTGCTGCATCTGATCGGCCAACTGTGATTTATAGTAGTAACAAAAAGTTACTTTATAGTAATGTAAATCTGAAGGAAGTGAGTCACATGTGCCCTTTCAACTCTGCTGCTTTTCCAGACAGGTACGTTATTTTTTTGTTGCTCCACATTTATCCCTTATTGTTGTTTCTGGGTCTTGTACTTCAATGCAAAATTCTTTATTCAGAATGGCACTCAGCCGCTGTTCTTAACTTTAACAGTTTAGCGATCGCAAAAGAAGGCGAGCTTACTATTGGCACCATTGATGACATACAAAAACTCCATATTCGTTCTATTCCACTTGGGGAGCATGCACGAAGAATCTGCCATCAGGAGCAAACTAGGACGTTTGCTATTTGTAGTTTGAAGTACAATTCCGCAAGTGCTGAAGAATCTGAAATGCATTTTGTCCGCCTACTGGATGACCAGACTTTTGACTTCATATCAGTTTATTCACTTGATACTTATGAGTATGGTTGCTTTATAATTAGCTGCTCCTTCTCAGATGATAATAATGTGTATTACTGTGTTGGAACTGCATATGTATTGCCAGAGGAAAATGAGCCAACCAAGGTAAATTGATAAATGTTTATTCTTTGGTATTGATCTAGTCAAAGCTCCTGATATCTCAACTCCTTTTTAAATTTCAATGTGAGTGTAGGGAAGGATTCTGGTGTTTTCAGTTGAAGAGGGAAAGCTACAACTAATTGCCGAAAAAGAAACAAAAGGAGCTGTTTACTGCTTGAACGCGTTTAATGGTAAATTGCTTGCTGCTATTAATCAAAAGATTCAGCTGTACAAGTGGGTGCTCCGGGAAGATGGCACTCACGAATTACAGTCTGAATGTGGACACCATGGGCACATACTGGCTTTATATGTGCAAACCAGAGGAGATTTTATTGTAGTTGGTGATCTCATGAAGTCAATCTCCTTGTTAATGTATAAGGTAAGCCTGATTTGTCATAATGCTGAAGTTTTCTGTCATTGCCAACCTGTTCGCTTTTCCAAGTTTACTGTTTCCTTTTACTTTGTTCTCTTAGACATAACCATACTTTCTGGTTGGATTTTCTTTGATTTTGAATTCTTGTGGATGAATATATAATTTTCTGGATATTGAGTTCTCAGTTTCGTTTTGCAATAATACATTGTTGTTCTGTATAATTTTAGCATGAAGAAGGTGCTATTGAGGAGAGAGCTCGAGACTATAATGCAAATTGGATGTCAGCTGTTGAAATCCTTGATGATGACATTTACCTTGGTGCAGAAAATAGTTTCAATCTCTTCACTGTTCGGAAAAATAGCGAAGGTGCCACTGATGAAGAACGAGGCCGACTTGAGGTGGCTGGTGAGTTTCACCTTGGAGAATTTGTCAATCGGTTCCGGCACGGCTCCCTTGTTATGCGATTGCCAGATTCCGACGTAGGCCAGATTCCCACTGTTATATTTGGCACCATCAATGGTGTTATTGGGGTAATTGCCTCGCTTCCTCACGATCAGTATGTTTTCTTAGAGAAGCTTCAGTCAAGCCTGAGGAAGGTGATCAAAGGTGTTGGAGGACTCAGCCATGAGCAATGGAGATCATTTAACAACGAGAAGAAAACTGTTGAAGCCAGAAATTTTTTGGATGGGGATTTAATTGAATCATTTCTTGATCTCAACCGCAACAAGATGGATGAGATTTCCAAGGCAATGGATGTTTCAGTAGAGGAGTTAGCCAAGAGAGTAGAAGAGTTGACTAGGTTGCACTGAGTTTATCCTCGTTTGAAGCTTCTTTTGTTTCTTTATTCTTTATTTTCACTGTAGCATTTTTCTTCTTTTTTGTGCGTTTGTTGGGGTTAGAATAACATTATCATGTTTTATACTTCCCCTTGGCTTTTAACTTCAGTGATGCTGTGACTAGGGGTTGGTTTGCATTTGACAATGAATAACAAATGATGTCTGTTAATATGTAAAAGCATAACTAGACATGACTTTTGTTATATGCTAGTTCAAGCCGTGTAAGTTATGCATTACAGTTGAATGCGGCAAATGATTAAGTAGGGAAAAAAAGTAGATGGTCGAATCTGAAGTCTACTATTGAGATGTTGCTTGTAAGATTATATCTTGATATTGTCAAAGTAAAATGCTGACAGATTCTCAAATGCTGGATGGTTATGTTTAGTTTTTGGGGTACAAAAGGCTGGTTGTCTCTATGCAGGTTGAGTCTCATGCAGATTCTCAAATGCAGGTTGTTTCATTAACCATATGATTACGTTTCTGGTAAATGTTTTTTTCTCTCAATAATGTTAGAACAATGTTTTATAACATGACATTGTACTGTTAAGAGTTTATTCAAAAGTCAGATACTATTTAAAAATAAAAATGGAAAATCTTCTCTAATGAAAAGAAAATCACATGACTTTCCAATAATTCCGCTCAAGTTGGAACATAAGTATATAAAACGTCCAACAGCTTATCAAATGCTAATATTTTCTTTATGTTGAATCACCTACACACTTCTTAAAATACCTTCTGACACATTTTTTTTTGTCAAACTTTAATTAATTTTGGATATTCATCTGCGAAATCTATATTTATGAAAACAAGAGACAGTAAGCATCAAGATTGTAAATCATCAAATCGACATTCATAAAATAAAATCGACATTACAATGATGATTTTAATAGAAAATTAAATATTACATTTCAATAGGTCTGGATGTTTGCACATTTTTAAGACATCATCGACGATTCTTCGTGCTGTCGCTTCCAACTCTAACAAAACTTTCTTTTCAAAATTGAAATACGGTTGCTACATCGTCCTAACATCGTCTTCACTCTTGAGTTGAAATTTGTTGAACACAACATTCTCTTCGTTATCAACCGAAGACGAACAATATTCGAGCTTTAAAACCTTTCTTCTGTCATTATAAGATAGGAGATAATGAATCTCGTTTATGATATCGTCGAGCGGGGTGAGATCGGCGAGTTTGAACGTCCGTCTGGGTGTTTTGCTGTCGAGTAGGAGATATTTACGGCATGCCAACAAATTTTGCTTTCACACATTTGAGATATTTTTTGTTTGTGTGAAAGATAACAAATGAAACCTCATTTATAGAAGACTTAGGTGATTATGAACCACACATTGTCTGTCAAATTTGTTTCTGGAGATATATATACGGAACAACACCATTTTTTTTCCCGGAGATACATCTCCGGAATTTTTCATGAAACAACGTACTTTAGTAGCTTATGGAGATACATTTCCGAAACTTTTCATGCTACGTTTTTTTGACAGAACAAAAGGAAGAAGACATAATATGAATTAAAAGTGAGTATAAAATCTTAAAACACCATGATTAAAAAGTGACTATTATATTGCACTTAAAAAATTACAATTAGTTGTCCTAGTATACAAGAAATTAAAACGCA
Organism: Lathyrus aphaca; assembly: GCA_963966055.1. Lineage (NCBI taxonomy): Eukaryota > Viridiplantae > Streptophyta > Magnoliopsida > Fabales > Fabaceae > Lathyrus > Lathyrus aphaca. The sequence continues at coordinate 64,341,600 of OZ014521.1, forward strand.
TAAAAACATCAGTCACCGGCTAAATCTATAGGTGACACCCCTTGGGCTTTTGTGCATTTGTTTCATTTTGAATGTTGTTCAATCTCTCAAATTCTAGAATCTTTTCCATAAAATGATCCGGCCACGTCTCGGTATTTGCGGTTAAATGAGTGATCCATTCCGGTGATGTAGATGGTATGAGGCATCCCGATTTCAAGTACACTTGAACAAAATGACTTGATTTAGAAAGCCATCCAATACACATGTTGCGTTCATTTGGATTTTGGTATGGTGCGGCACGGAGTGGAGAAAAGGTTTCTGAAAATCGTAGCGTGTCAAGTCAATGCACACCCTATCATATGCACATGCAATTAGATGACCCATTTCAGGAAAGATCATCCATTTCAGAAAAGTGCATGACTATCCTCTCCTCTACCAAACAAAGCCGAAACGACCTGGTAACCACAATTGCCATCCCCTTCAACATTGATGATACAATCAATGTATTTGTGCTTAAAAACCCGCATCTCGTCGATGAATAGAATTTTCAATGGACGATGTCGGAGGTGGTTTGCTAATGCGGGCTCCTTTCAAAATACGTTTTTGAGATTTAGGAGTCGGTGAGTCGGGAAAGAGTTTGTCAACATGCTCAGAATACGAAGGAGACCGTGTAGTAGAGTTGTTATTCGGTGTAAACTTCATTTTCTCCGAAGCACTTTTTGTCTTGTCCAGTTGAGAATGTAGCTTCATGTCAGTTGTTTCGGGATAAACAATCTTCCTCAATTGTTCTTTGATGTGGAGTTTCATGTTGTCACCCACCTTAAAAAATATCTCTTGTACCGCTTCCCATTCGGTCAAAATAGAGATATTTGATTCACCTCCTTCCATGCAACCATCATCACCAAACTTAAGTCTTTTTAAATACGGGCAAACTTCATCCATTCTTATTGGATCACCCAATTTCAATTTTTTTTTTGCAATAACACAAGCACAAGGGAGACCATATGCTTTCATAATAGTGCAAACACACTTTGCACTATCAAAGCCTACATTTTCGGCTCGTTTGACCTTGTGAAAATATAGTTCAATCTCGCCTGAGAAATGTTGCCAACCAAATGAGAATAAATCATATTGTCTTTAAATTGATGTTCCAATACCGTTATGCTCCGACCAAAAATTGTTTGTATCTTATTATGTTTGTTTTGGATCATTAGATTCATCGAGTCCCAATCTTGACACAAACCCCCTTGCTATTTCCCAACCAATTTTTTAAAGTAGAATGTGTCAACTCAACTCTGTTGGTAATTGTGTTTCCAAGGTGTCAGACATTATCAATCCACGCACAAACTATCTTCTCCTTCACCTGATCAAGAATGGTGCTTTCAACGTATTTCAATAAAGCAATATACTTTTCACACACTTTCCAGAAATGAATGACGAAATCGACATATAGTTATTTTGTGGAAGAATTTATTATACGATTCTATGCATCCATAATCTTTTCAACAATCACACCTGAATTCACCACTTTTCCATCTTTGGTCTCCACTTGTTTCATCCCTACCTCGAGTTTAATCCAACTTCTCACATTCTTTGTTATGTGATACCTACAAAGTAATGCATAAGAAGAAGAAAATACCTTTGCAACCGCGTTCATCAATGCGGTATCACAGTCTGTAACAATAGCTTTAGGCATCTCATCTTAATCCTTCAAAAGTGACCGACACATCTCTAACGTCCAAGTAAAATTTTCCTTTTTTTCGCACTCTAAAGAAGCAAAACCAACAAAATATGTCTTCTCGGTTGAGGTAACACCAACCATCTCAAATAATGGAAGCCTATACTTATAGGTCTTGTAGGTAGAATTAAGAATGAGCACTGTCGAAAATGTATTGAACAACTTTATCGATTCCGAATGAGTCCAAAAAATGTCTCTAACAATAACTCCATTATCGCAAGTTCGATACCAGGACACATAATTGTTATATCCAACAATTTTAATAGTTGTTGCATCTAAGATCTATCTCCACTAATGACCTAGTTATTACGGTACTAAATGTTATAAACTTGCTTAATATTTGAAATATTGTCGGGTTCCTTCCGTTTCAATGTTGCAAGTATATTTTTCGGTTGGACAGGATTTAAAATCATGTCACTGATACACATCTTCTGTTCTGGCTTAATACGACATACACTAGGATTGCCGACTAATTTTAAGTATAATTCATGGTTATGCAAACCACAAATCACACTAAATCTCCATTTTTTTGCTACTACTCAACATATAAGCACAAATCTTAAATGGACATTCACATTTTCTACTACCCGTGTCGACTCTTTTGAAATTCCGTAGAGGACTCCGATATTCCCCGCTTCTTTCACACAACAAAGTAAAAAATATGTTTCTTCTATCCGAACCATTATCCGACCTTCCTATAACCACATCAAAACCAAGTCTAGATGTCGTCATACAAATCCATTCGAGCAACATTTCACGATTTTCAAACTTCTGCTTGCTATTGAAGTCAACTCTAACGTCTACCACCTTTACAACAACACCTTGAACTTTATGAGCAATATTGTTCATAGAAACTAATTCTTTTGAGACATTATCAGGGTGCACAATATCTATTTGGAAACAATATAAATAATAACAAAAATAAACATATTGCTGCTTAAAATCAACACAAATACGTTCCAGAGATATATCTCTGGAAGTGTTCATATTCAACACGTTCCACAAATACATCTCTGGAAGCTACACAACTTTTTTACAGGTTTTTTAAATGATTAATGTGAGAAATGTGGTTGAAAATAAGCAATCTTTACCTGAAAATGGATCTTCTTTTGCTTCCTTTTATTTGTTGAGCCAAAAAGTATGATTTTTGGAGTGAAATATAAGATTGAGAGTGTCGAATTTTTAGGGGAGAAGAGAGAGTTGAAACAAGTATGGAAGCAATAGGGGAAGTGATCATGCATGTTTGAAATATACCAGAACCTTCCCGAGATGTATCTCTGGAAAAATCTGACATACAAATGTGACAGATGTTCCATAAATACTGTGGAATCAAGATCCTCAAGATCAAATTATGTTTTGATGAAGACAAATCATGTGGTAAGAAGACAAAGATGTTCATCCATTGTCAAAGCATCATGATAAAAAAATCAGACAAAGATTTTATATGAAGAACATGCTCATTGTAAGGTATAATGATAATCTTCATAAAATGCTTAAGTCAGAGTTGCTCAAAAGTAATTTGCATTGCACAATCAATTTCACAAAGTTTGAAAATCAAGTTTTGCAAATTTTGGCCAGTGCAATCGATTGCATCCTTAGAGCAATCGATTGCATGCTGGAAAACCTTTGTTTCTGTTGCTTCTATTTGTGGTACAATTGATTGCACCCTCATAGAAATTGATTCCACCTGTTCAAAATTCAAATTTCAAGTGTTTCTATTTATGGTGCAATTGATTGCAGCCTTAGAGCAATCGATTGCTCCCTGTACGAGTTTGAAAAATTGCACCTCTTCATTCATTCTTTCATGAAATGACTCCAATGAATCATGACAATTGTTTATGATATTTTCTGAAGAATTGCATGATGATTAAAAGGGGTGTCTATTATCTTTAAATACATAAACTTACAATTTTTCAAATAACCTATTTCAAAAAATCTTGCATAAAACTTCCATTATCCACATCTTGTTAAAGTAATTTTATACAGAATTTTCTACATATTTTCATATCATTTGAAAGAAAATTCTTGAGCAACAAAGTCTTAAATACTTGTGGAATTATCATTGAAAGAGAAAATCAATCTTGACATTGATAACATTGTATATACATACTTCAAACTCATTGTAAAAATCAAAGTTTGTCTTTATTTCCCTTGCTATTCAGGATTATTGAAAACAATTGTGTGCATTGAAAAGGATTGCACTTCTTGCACTTAGTGTTCAGATCTTAAGGGTGTTAAGAGCCTTTGATCTCCCTATAAGTTAGATAGTAAGCATCACCATTGGTGTGAATAGGCTGTACAAGCATTCTAACTACAGTGAAATCTCTTTCAATTGGAAAGAGGATTGGATGTACCTTTGGTTTATGGAGGGAACCAGGATAAACCACCGTGTCATTTACTTTCTGCTATTTACTACTTTCATAACTGATCTTACCGGATCAGGAGGACCTTCCAGTAATTGAACGTGAACAACAAAGATGGATGGAATGGAAAAGGGATGTACCTGCAAGGCTCTCCGATGCCAAAGTCAATAGAGGTACAAAAATGGTAAGCAAGAAGAAATGTTTCAGAATACCCGACCCTTTAGTGAAAAAGGGTATTTATAATGAGCCCCCAACGCTGGGCCAAGGTCCTTCCTTGGGATGGATCAACGAGGCCCAAGGAAGAAATGCCAAGGTACGCGTAAGGAGCGTGTAGACCTAGAAAGTGGTCTAGTCCTTGGTCCAACTGCCCCTATCTTTCATGAGATAATAGGGGATAATTGGGTGACGTGGCAAGTGGAATAGAGGACCTGTTACCTGCCCGACGTGTCAAGTGTATGCTCGACCCATGTAGTGTCTGCTCGATCATTAAGTATACTTGCCCGAGTGGATGGGCATCTGCTCAACGTATTGGGCCATGACCCAATACAGTCTTTGGAGGCCCAGTCCAGAAAAGGAGCCCCCCAAGTCGAGTCTCCGAGCCGGAGCGATGAGTTTAAAAAGAGTCGAGCACATCTTTGTGTCGAGGAAGAAGTCGCATCGGGTGCCGATCATCTGCCAGTTTCAAAGTGTCTGGTATATTCAAGTTGCTTGAGACGTCGTGGAGGACACCGTTCAAATCTTCGGGCGCTTGGTGTTCTCAGGAGTCGAGGATGTTTCGTTATAGTCGAGGATACCTACGGTTGCCCGACGTCGTTCAAAATTCTCTAAACTGACGTGTCCTAGGAATTAATGGCGCGTTACTTCGTTTCCTGTGCTAGTGCCGACCTAGGGGCCTAGGTAATGATTACCTAGCGCGTCTGCCCACGCGCTTTCCTAGCATATATGGTGGAGGGACCACTTCATTTCAATTTTCGCTCCTACGTTTAACCGGAAGCTCTAAGAAGAAACTCCTTTCCGCCCGCAATCGCCGGCGACTCCGCCGCTTACTCCCCATGCGCCACCGTAATCTCCCCGTCACCACCATGTCAGGTAATCCTCCATACCTTCTTTTTTGCGAAAAGTTTCACTTGATAGATAGAAAAACTCATAACTTCTCCGTTTAGAGTAGGTAGATCGCGATTTAGGTTAGTTTTTAGGTTTTAGACATGAATGTCCCGGGCACAATTTGAATGAAACGAGCGTAAAATTCATATCTGTATGAATGAGCCGACTAGGATCATCATATGATTGATGAAGGTCGTGGGCGTTCTATCCGTTCGCCGGGAAAAATCTCTTGCCTTTCTCAAGGGTTTTTAAGGGTTTCGTATACGCTCGAGGGAATCTGAGTGCCGTCCTTTTGTTGATTTAGGATAGTTTAATGGGGTTTCAGGGCGTTCATCTCTTCTCCCTTTCACTTGAACTGCGGTAGAAGGGTGAATTTGATGCGATGTCGAATTCACTTTTCCTTTCTGCTTTTCAGGTACGGCCGAACAACGACGAACCGAAGAAAGAAACCCCGAGGTGGGGAACGAACACGTCTCTTCGTCCAGGCGTAACGACCTATCGTGGGTTGCTGACGAGCCTCTAGAAGAAGAGTTATATTTTGTGGACAAAGATACTACCGCGTACGCCGTGGTCGAGGACAGACAAAACTTGCAGTGTCTTGCTCCTCGGGAAGCATATCGGATATGCAAGCGTTTTCCAGGGAAGCAATTTGCCATGTACGAGTTTGCTTTCCGAGAAACGAGGATGATACCCCCTTCAATGTTTTCTAGATGGGGGTCTTCAGGTGGCTTAGGCTGGCGACCTCACAATTGCATCCTAATGCCATTGCTTTCATCCGGCCATTCGAATTGGTCTGCCAGTTTCTCGGGGTCGGGTGTACATTGCCCCTTTTCTTTCGCATCTTCCACCTGTAGCGGTCAGGCACATGGGTACGCCATAGATGGGTGTCTCTTAAGCAGCCTGTGAGGTTGTTCAAGACGTATGTTAACTTCGCCCGCCATTTCAAGGGGAGGTGGTACATGGTGAAACCGCTCACCCAGTATGCCCTCGAAAGTCTTTACTACTATAAGCGTGACGCGAGTGGTGAGGAAAAGCTGATGTCGAGAATCCCCCTAAGATGACATCCGAACCATTTTAATTTGTCGACCAGCCACTACCGATTCCGACATTCAAGCTTGGGGGTCGAGGATCGACTGATCTACCAAAGGCTGGTGGATTATGTTCAAAGTTTTAGCTTGGCGATCTGGGTGGACCGACAAGATAGGCCCTATGTAGATGACGACGGGATGACCATCCACGAAACTCGCCTTATAAATAAAAGGCTCTGTTCGCGTGTGACACAGATGAAAAGGCTGTTCGGTTATTGCGTAGTTTTTTTGTCCTTTCCCTCCCCTCTGATGTTTTATATCCGTTAGCTGATGTTTGGTTGTTTTTGTTTTGTAGGAACTATGCCCGCTCACCGAGAACGAGTCTTGAAGCTTGCCAATCAGGCTGGAGCCCCGAACAGGGTCTCTAAGAAGAAGAAGAAAGTGGGCAACCGTGTCCAGGAGGTAACTATTGAGCACGAGGTTGGTAGTTCTGGTACCCCCAGCTCAACCACTAACTCTCCACAAGTTGTCGTCCAACAAACTTCCCTGATACACATACGAGACAACCCCCCCTCCCTCCACCTCCCCTCTTATGATGTGCAAGCGAATGAACAGGTGTCTTTCCCGTTCTCCGGTCGTGGGTGGCATGGATTCGGGTACACCTGGGAGCTACTTGTTGCCTCCCTGCTACTTGGGTAGGGATTTCTTCAAGTCTGAGGGTTCTGTCGTGATGGCGGCGTTCAAGGCAAAGGCTTTTCTCAACCAGGATGCAGCCTCTAGACGGGAAGATCTGGCCGGGGATTTGGCCGCTGTCATCCGGGTGATGGATACAACTATGGTGCTGTCCGAGACTGCTGTCTCGACGACTGTGTTGGAGGAGGCTCTTGAGACTGCCAGGACTGAAAAAGATAAGCTGTACAAGGACCTGTCCAACTACAAGGAGAAGCATAAGCTCCAAGAGGGGCTGAGCTCGGAGTTTGAAAAGGTCAAGCTCGAGCGGGACACCTTGAAAGAGGAGAACCAAAGCTTGAAGGATCAGGTTGTCGAGCTCAAGAAGGCGGCCGAAGAGAACGTGAACCTTCGAGCCCGAGTGGCACTGTTGGAAGGTATAGTCCGTCCTCTCGACGATGAGACTAAAGAGGAGTTTGCCCTCCGCACTCGGGGCTAATTGGTCGGCAGGGTTCGTGAGCTTGGCAAGGACCTGATTGCGATGTTTAAGGATGGGTTCGACAATGCCACCGAGTAGCTCAAGGTTTTGAACCCGGGGCTTGTAATTGAAGGGACGACTCACAACCACCGTGTGACCTGTGTGCCTTTTTTGATGTTTTTGGGCCTGCGTGCCTTTGTATTGGCCTGCGTGCCATGTACCTTTTGTTGTAATGGCCTTCATGCCCTTTGTTTTGAATATTGGCCTATGTGCCCTTTCCTTGTACTTTTGGTGACTGACTTTGGCCGATTTTAAATACTTGTTTGTTATTTCATCGTGTTTGATTATTTATAATTGTTTATTTACTTTGAACTCTTTGCACTCGACCTAGTTGGACTCGTCGGTTTAGGGAACCGACGAGGTGGCGAGTTTTACGTCCGCCTTGAGTCGGGATTAGGGTTGCGATTGGATACCCTAATCTCGGGGCTTGGGCCTTCCCATCGCGAGCTGGGTGCCCTGCCGACGTGGTACTGCGATGCCAGGGCTCGTTCGAGATGTCCGACATCGGGGGAGGGTGTTGCACCCCAAAATTTTCCCTCACAATACAAGACTTTGTGTGCTAAGAAGGTTCACAAGGTTCACAAGACCTTTCATGAGGTTCATGAAGTTTACAAGACACTTTATGAGGTTCACAAGACCTTTCATGAGGTTCATGAAGTTTACAAGACACTTTATGAGGTTCACAATACTTACAAGACCTTTCATGAGGTTCACAAGGTTCACAAGACATCTTATGAGGTTCACAAGGTTCACAAAGTTCACAAATAGTCAGAAGATTTGACAATTCCCTCAGACAATGCATCCTCCTAAGCAGTGCATCCAAAACTAGGGTTTTGACTTTAATCAGGCTAAATGGACTTCCAAGACTTCAAGTGAGCTTCATAACGTCTTATATGTGTCTAAGAATCCCCATGACAAGTTTCAAGACTTTTCTCAAAGTTTTGCTCAGTCAGATGATTAGATAAGTCAAAATCAGTCAAAGCAGTTAAAAAGTCAAACTGAGGTCAACTGTGGTCAAACCAAAGTCAAACTTCATGATTTTTTGCCAACATCAATTATATGAAGTAAAATTCATCATTTGATCAAGGGTTGATCATGATTCATCAAGGAGATTTCAGATCATCAAGAATCAGAGGTTTCTAAATTAGGGTTTCCTTAGGAAAAGTCAACTGAACTTTGACCAGCCATAACTTTCACATGCTTCATCACCAATTTTCCATCCAAAGCTCATTTTTAAGGAAATTGAATTCTCTACAACTTTGTGTCTCACAAGCCAATCCCAAAAATGCTTCATTTGGAAGGTATGAGCTAAGACATTTTAGGTCCTTTTGAAAGTCAACAAAAAGTCAACAACTTCAAAAGGGCATAACTTGAGAATGGTAAATGATATGGACATGAAACCAGTGGTGTTGGTTAGAGGACTCTTCAAGCTTTCCAAAATGTCCAAGAACACCCTCATAGCATTAAAAATGAAGGATGTGTGCCCTTGCAAAGTTGGGAAATTTTTGGTTGGTTTATGAAGAAAATGGAGGTTTAAAACCAAATTTTTCTAAATGGGCTTGCCATGTGATGATCCAATCCATACAAACACTTCATGCACGACCCAACTCTCAAATATTCAGATTTTTTATCATTTTATTTTATTTATTTTGATTTTATTCATTTAAAATCATTTTAAATTAAAATAAAATAGAAAAATCAAATATTTAAATGAGATTGTGCTTCTAGAAAGTCATAAAGATTGCTTGGATCAAATTGATACAAAAATTATGGTGATTGGCTTGAAATAGAAAGGTTGAATTCACAAATATTTGAAGTTTAAGACTTAATCTTTTTCAATCTTTTTCAATCAAATAATCCACACAATTATCCATTCTTTTGACCTAAATCCATTGTACTATAAGTAGACAACATAACCTAATGCATTGGACACGAAATTTCTGCCTCAAAGAGTAAGTTGCAACTTTCAAAATTCATCACAAAACTCAAATTCGGATTCCAAGTTACAACCACTTTCAAGACAATTTGAAGGTTGCTATGTGTTCCTGGATGTTCATAGAATGATTTTGGATCATAAACAACATCTAAAACACCTTATATTGCATAACCCGAATTCATAATGTTCATCATATTCTTGATTTTCGATTCTGCATATTGACTGGATTTTAATGAGTTTTGATCATTGTTTTGTGTTTATATTAAGTTGTTGATTGATTCTGGATAGTTTGATTGAAGTTTCCTTGCAGGTTTGAGAAATCACCATGGCTAGGGTTTCGGCCATGAGTTTAGGGTTTTGCTTTAAACCAAACATAAACAAATTCTAAAGACATAGAACAATCAAGTGAACTTTGGGGATCATGAAACATCAATTAATTTTGAGAAATTGTACTGTTTTGATGGTAATCCAATTTTCGTAGGTTCCTGTATTTGAAAATTCGCAGGAAATTCTATAGGTGAATTTGCAGCAAAATTTGTAGGTACCAAGGAAGAAGATGATGCCCTGGCGCGAATTTCAGAATTTGAACATTTGATATAATATTTTTTGTTTTGTTATTGATATTGTTTCACAGGTGCGTGTGTGGCCCAGTGGTGAAGGGTGCGTGTATAATGCTTGAAGGCCTGAGTTCGAATCCTGGAGGCACCATCTTTTTATTGTTTTTTCATGATATTCATCAGTTTTAATATATAATTGATTATAGTCATTATACTATCAGAAGCGCCCTCCCGGCTGGATGGAAAGTATGCCTGCGTATTGTTTAAAGGTCCTGGGTTCAAATCCCCCCAGGCCTTTTGTGTTGTTTTATTTTTCTTCATGATTTTCAGGATTAAGCAACAAAACAAAATGAAGTTCTTCCCTTAACACCAAGCGCGCGCTGGCCTAGTGGTTGATCTTGTTGGCTGGAAGTTGTGAGAGCTAAGGGGCTGGGTTCGAATCCCAGCCCAGGTAAGTTCCTTTTTTTTTTTTTTTTCATTATTTGTTTGGTTGTTTATTATTAATTTTAATTAAACTATAATCCTAATTTAATCCTAAAATATTTTCATAAACCAAGATTAACCCTAAAAATATTTTTCTAAAAACCTAATTGTTTTCATATTAATGTTAATTATGTTTCTCTATTTTCTTTATTTATATTATCATTATATATAGTCTTATTTAAATAATGTAAATAATTTTTAAATCATGTTTAAAACAATAAAATTCTTAACTTAATTTTGTAAATATAATAGTATGATTATTTAATTATAATTAATTTTATTTTATCTAATAATGTACATTTTTTTTTAATTTGTTTATAATTTAAATCTTGTATATAAATATGTTTAAAATTAAAATTCTTAATTTAATTTTGTTAATATGATAATATGACATAAATTGTTTATAATTTAATTTTTGTATATAAATAATATTTTAATATATGTTTAAAAATAGTTAAAAATTGCTAATTTAATTTTGTAATTATAATTTTATTTTCATAATATGTTTATAATTAACTTAATTTTTAACTTAAAACTTTATAATAATTAGTATAATTGATTATATTTTCTTATTAACCTTAAATAATAATTGTTTATAAAAATTGATTTTTTATTATTATTATGTTAATATTATTAATTATGTTTAATATGATATTTTATTATTACTAACCCCATTTAACTTTGTATTATTTTTATTATTATTATTTCACTAACCCAATTATTATTATTATTTATTATTTTGCTTATTTATTTAATTTGCTTTAATTATTATTATCATGTAATTGTTCCTTTGATGTAATATTTAGTAGTAATGTTTAAATATTTATTTTATGCTATGGTTAGTAAAATAGGGAGTGTAACATGTTTGTATGTTTAAAATTAATTTAGCTCACTAATTTAAAGATAAATATTAAAATTGTACACTCACACACGTAAGTCGATCTTTGATCGCCATCTCACTTCCTTAAGGATACCTCTCATGTTGCCTAACACAAAAAAGGTCAAGTAGGGTGTATAAAGCAAAGTCCCTTAATTTCACATCATCTAGTCCCTTAACAGATAAAAAGATCAAGTCCCTTTCGAATGTTGCCTTCGTAATGATCTTGTCCCATTCGAATAAAGATGATAAGTCCCTTCGAATTGCTTATACACCCCACAGTTGCCTAAATAACAGATGTCCCTTCACTTGTCCCTCATACATCCAAAGTAATGACTACCTATTCCTTAATAATAGGGATAGTCTTACCACTTAAAGGATATTCAAGAACAGAAAAGACTTAACTTAGGGTAGGTTCCTCTTAGATACTTGCTCACTTTTAAAAAAAAACATTTCAAACACTTCACACATTTCAAACAATTTTCAAAACAAAGGTTTTTTGCGCATCCGTACATGGATCATTATAAAACTCTTAAGAAAATTTTTATTCACACACTTCACATTTCAAATACATTTTAAAGTGAGCTAAGTAACTAAGAGCCCATGGATAACCATGGATGTAAAGGGTGCTAACACCTTCCCTTTACATAACCTACCCCCCGGACCCAAAAATCTTTTAAAAGGTCTTTCCTGTTCTTTTATGCCTTTCCTTTGGATAAAATAAAAGTCGGTGGCGACTCTTGCTATCCGCAACATAACTAAAGTCAGTTATCCCACCGTGTTACAGAGGGTTGTGCTCGCCTCGTGCGGACATTATCCTCCTTTTCGTTTGGTGGCGAAGGTCGTGGTCGTACCTTCCATGCCTCTCTGGATTTCTTTTTAGCTATATTATTGCTTAAGTTTTTCTGCGTTCCATGGTCGAGCGAGTTCTTCACCTTGTAAGTTTTCCAGATAGTAGGCCCAATTGCCCGTTTTATCTCGGACGTGGTAATGGGCCTTCCCAGTTAGCGGCCAACTTGCCTTCCCGTGGGTTTTTCTGGTTTCGTCTGAGGAACAGGCTTCCCAACTGGGACTCTCTTTTTATGACTTTCGTGGTGTGACGTAAAGCTATTTTTTGTTTAAGGGAGATTTCCCTAAGGGCTGCCTCGGAGCATATTTCTTCGACGAGATCTAGCTCGGCTCGAAGTGCTTCGCCGTTCAACTTCTCGTCAAGGGGTGCTTCTGTGCGCCTTGTTGGTTCTCGAATCTCAACCGGTATGACCGCCTCAGTGCCGTATGTTAGCCTAAACAAGGTCTCCCCGGTCGTGGAATGTGGCGTTGTGCGATATGCCCAAAGGACGCTGTGCAGTTCCTCGACCCATGCCATTTTTGCCTCGCTGAGTCGGCGTTTCAGTCCGAGTAGGATCACCCTATTGGCTGTCTTGGCTTGCCCATTAGTTTGAGGGTGCTCGACATACGTGAAATTTGTATGGTGCCTAAGCCGACGACGAAGTCTTGGAATACTCCGTCCTGAACTGCGTTCCGTTGTCGGTGATGAAGACTTGGGGTATGCCAAAGCGTGCGAGGATGTTTCTTTTGAAGAATCAGAGAATGTTTTGTGCCGTTATTTTGGCCAAGACTTCTGCTTTGATCCATTTAGTAAAGTAATCCACCCCTACGATGAGGTATTTGTTTTGGTAAGAACCGGTCACGAAGGGGCCAAGGATGTCCATCCCCCACCAGGCGAAGGGCCACGGGGAGGAGAGCGTATTTAGTTCGTTGGGGGGTGCGAGATGCATGTCAGCATGCTTTTGGCACTTGTCTCATTTTTTTATGTGTTCTTTAGAGCCGTGTTACATCGTCGGCCAATAATAGCCTGCTCGTAGGGCCTTGCGCGCTAATGACCTTCCGTCGAGGTGCTGGGCGTTGATCCCCCGATGTATTTCTCCCAGTATGTCGGGGACCTTTTCCTCCTCGACGCATTTGAGTAACGAAATGGAGAATCCCTCCGGTATATTTTTCCCTCGAGGAGGACATACGAGCATGCCCTCCTCTTGGTCGTGGATGCCTCTTTGGGGTCTGCGGGGAGTTCGTCCTTCGTGAGTTAGTTGTAGATGGGTGTCATCCAGCAGTGAATGTCACCGATCACGTTTACCTCGAGCGGGTGAGGTGGTCGTTTGGTACTTGGTTGAGGGAGGATTTCTTGGATCACTGACTTGTTTCCGCCCTTCTTTCTCGTGCTCACGAGTTTGGATAAGACGTCAGCCCGTGTGTTGTGTTTGTGTGGAACGTGTTGGACCTCCCACTTCTTGGATTTTTCGAGTTTTCCTCTCACTAAGGCTAAGTATTCGATGAGGTTGTCGTTCTTAGCTTGGTATTCTCCCCATACTTGTGATGCCACAAGTTGAGAGTCTGTTGATATCTTTACTTCATTCGCCCCAAAGTCTTCGGCTAATCTTAGACCTGCGAGGAAGCTTCATACTGGGATTGGTAGTTGGAGGTCGGGAAGGCTAATACCAACGAGACCTTAATCAAAATACCATCATTGTTTTCGAGGATGATTCCTGCGCCGCTTCCCGTCGGGCTGAAGGCAGCGTCGATGAAGATCTTCCACTCGTGGGCGCTGTTAGCTGGGATCAGGCTATGTGTCATTTCTGCGACGAAGTCGTCTAGGAACTGAGCTTTCAGAGCTTTCCTACTTTCATATTGGATGTCGAATTTAGAGAGTTCCAGCGACCACTTCAGCAATCGACCGACCATGTCTGGTTGGTCGAGGAGTTGCTTGATTGGTTGGTCGATTCTCACTTTAATCGTATGGGCAAGGAAGTAATGTCGTAATCTCCTCGCGGCATTCATAAGGGCTAAGGCGACTTTCTCGATCTGTTGATATCTGAGCTCGGGGTCTTGGAGAGCTTTGCTCGTGAAGTAGATATGCTTTTTCCCCTCGATGGTTTCTCGATTGAGAACGACGCTAACGGCCTCAGTCGCTACGGATAGGTATAGATACAGGGTCTCCTTTTCTAGTGCTTGGGACAAGACCAGGGGTTCGGAGAGTGCTTTCTTTAGGTGGAGCAATGCCTTCTCACACTCTTCGGTCCACTCGAAGAAGGCCTCCTTCCGTAGAAGTTTGAAGAAAGGTAAGGCGTGCTGGGTGGGACTTGGCGACAAAGAGGGACAGGGAGGCGAGCACACCGTTGAGGGAATGAATGGATTTTTTTCGATTTCGGGGTTGGGAACTCCGAGAACGCCTGACATTTGTCGGGGTTGGCCTCAATCTCGCTCTCGGTGAGATAAAAGCCGAGGAATTTTCCTGCCCAGACACCGAATGTGCATTTTTCCTGGGTTAAACCTCATTTTGCACTGTCTCGCCTTTTCGAAAACCTTGCGGAGGTGTCGTGCGTGATCGACCTCCTCGTGTGATTTTACGATCATGTCGTCCATGTATACTTCGAGCATGTCCCCGATCTCTCCTTGGAAGACTTTGTTCATCATGCGTTGGTATGTGGCCCCGATGTTCTTTAGTCCGAAGGGCATTACGTTGTAATAGTAATTTCCCGTTGGGGTCATGAAAGCTGTGTGTTTCTTGTCTATGTCCGACATAGTGATTTGGTTGTATCCACTATATGCGTCCATGAAAGACAAGAGTTTGAAACCTGCAGAGTTGTCGACCAGTTTATCTATGTTAGGGAGAGGAAAAGCATCTCTGGGACAAGCCTTATTAAGATCAGTATAATCAACACACAAACGCCATTTTCCATTATTTTTCTTAACGAGTACTACATTAAAGAGCCAGGTTGTGTACTGGGCTTCAGAAATAAAATTTGCCTCTAAGAGGTCTTTTATAGCTCGCTCAGCAGCCTCCGCTTTCTCGGGAGACTGTTTGCGCCTACACTGTGCTATGGGCTTAACTTCTCGGTCTAAAGCTAAATGATGACAGACGACCTCAGGTTCGAGCCCGGGCATTTCTGTGGCGTTCCATGCGAAGAGGTATGTGTTCTCATTGAGGTAGATCGCGAGTTGCTCCCTCGTTTCAGCGGGCAGCCCCGTGCCTATCTTCACAGCTCTGTCGTTGATGGGCCCCTGTTCTTCAGTGTCCTCCTCGCTGATGTGGCTGTCGAGGTTGATGGCGTTGATTCCCTAGGGGGAGGTTGTTCTTCGACCTTAGGTTTCTTGCTATTCTTGGTGTTAATTATGGTATTTCCTTTTACTGCAGCATCATAGCATCTTCGAGCGGCCTCGATGTCACCGTGGACCGTGACTACGCGGCTTAACTTGTTGTAGTACTTCATCTTCAGGTGGACGGTGGAAGGGACCGCAGTTAGTTCGACCAGAGTTGGGCGGTCGATGATGCAGTTGTAAAGGGAGGGGCACTCTATCACCAAGAATTGGATCTTGACTTCTCTAGCTGTTTCTTGCTCTTCGAAGGTGACGAGGAGTTCGACATTACCCCACGACTTTGTTGTGGCCCCGTTGAATCCTTGAAGGTTGATCCGCGTGTCGCACACGGATCAAAAACGAGTAATTTTGAAAACGTAGTATAGCGACAATGACTCAAATCGTCTCACAAGAATTCTTGATCTTATTAACTAACAATAGTAACAATTTATGGGGTGTTTTTGATTTTGATTCAAAACGGAAGAAAAAGAAATTAAATTGTACGTGAAGAACCTAGGGCCTAAACGCAACAACACTAAATCTAAGACTCTAATATCGATTTATAACGACAAGAATCCCCGACAACGGCGCCAATTTGATCCGCGTGTCGCGTACAGATCAAAAACGAGTAATTTTGAAAACGTAGTATAGCGACAATGACTCGAATCGTCTCACAAGAATTCTTGATCTTATTAACTAACAATAGTAACGATTTATGGGGTGTTTTCGATTTTGATTCAAAATGGAAGAAAAAGCAATTAAAATAAAAAGTGATTATCGAATAAAGTAAAACGGCTAATCCTACTGATTTGGGTTCCGACTTATCATCGGTTATTATTATTTTAACCTCCTAAGCGGATTATCTATTCCTATTTGATTATAAAACTCATTGACAAGCGCAACTGGTTTTATTTGATGTATGTTCCTATTATATGAATTAAGCAAATAGATTTAAGCTCTCGTGAATTAAGCAAACACGATTTGATCAAACACGATAACGAATTAAGCAAACGCTAACGTGACTACGGTCAAGGATCATACAACAATCAAATTAAATCAACACTAATATATGATAATAAAATTAAGCAAACAATGATCACATAACAACATTGAAAGGAATAGAATTTGGATTGAAAATTATAATAACCTCAAAGTATGATGGAACCTGTAATCGACAGGATTTTGCCTTGGGATTAGTTATCCATGAATCGTAAAGCAAAACAAAATTCGTAAAAAAAATGTGTAAAAGAGCAGTTGCGGCTGCTAGGTTAAATAAAAAACCTAAATAACCCGTTTACAACCCAATTGGGTCAAATATATTACCCATGCCCAATTCTAAATGACCCGAAACTAAATAAAACTAATGCAGCAGCTTCAAACGAAATTCTGGAAACTATGACTCCGAATCTGACTTTGACTCCAACACGAAAGTTGTAGCTCTCTCTCTTAGCTTTCCGTCGACTGGTAGAACGCCTCAATCAGATTCCTGGAACTCCGGTTATGATCATTTCCGTAAAAGCTGTTAAAGCTGAAAATTAAGTACAAAAATTAAATTAAGCCAAAAATAAAGTAAATTAGAAAAACAAATTAAAATATAAAAATAAACAAAGAAAACCAAAGAAATACTTAAGTGCAAACATGGTAGAATGTGGATTAAAATGCACTGATCAAAGGTCGAATCCAACGTACGGGGATAAATTGGTCTTATCCAACTTGAGGGTCTTGAATAGGTGGACATACACGATGTCCATCGAACTGCCTTGATCGACCAGGATGCGTCGAACGTCGAAGCATACCATTTTGTCCCTTATTAGCAAATGGATACTGGAATTGGGGGAACCACCCGACAGCTCCTCCAGGAAGAAAGATATTGGGTTGGATTTTCCCCGGTACTTTGTCAGTGTTACCAACTGTTCGGGCGCGGTTAGTAGGAGTTTGTCAAACTTGTATTTCACTGAGAGGGCAACATTTTCGCTGTTCATTCCTCCTCCTGATATGACGAGAGCTGTTGGGAAGTCTTCCCATGGACTGAGAGCCGTGGGTCGTCCTTCTGGCCCCGAGTCGGGGAGGTGGAAGTCTTCTGGGCGTGATATGCACATGGCCACCTGATACGAGGACTCGTCTGGTGGTGTGTCCTCGCGAGGCCTTTTCTTCTCTAATTCCTCGTGCCGGGGAGTTTCATTCCTCTTAGTGTACTATTTGAGGTGGCCTTCCTGAATCAAGATCTCAATTGCGTCCTTCAGATGGACGCAGTCTTCGGTTACATGTCCGTGACTTCTGTGAAACCGGCAGTACTTGTATTTATCCGTGTGGGGTTTGGGGAACCTTACCCTGCCCTGTTTGAAGTCAGAGTTGATGCACTCGGCGAGGATACGCTTGCGGCAAGCTGTCAGCAATGTATACTCGCTATAACGGCCCACGGGTCCCCTTCCTTCATGGGGCTCGCGGGGCTTTTCCTCTCTCTTCCAGTCCCCATTACGGCGGGGGGCGTTGGGATCCTCGCACTTGGGGTGGTCGGTCTCACCGACGTTGTGGTTACTTCGAGCATTGTGGGCAACCTGTTTTTCTTCATATCTAATATAAGCTTGGGCCTTGTACAGGAGCTCATCCAGGGTGCGGGGAGGCTCTATCCCGACCGCTTTGCTGAGTTCGCTTCCGGACAAGAGTCCTCTCTCGAGGAGGTATTTCTTCATGTGCTCCGTCATGTATACCTCGAAGGCTTCTTGGTTGAACCACTCTATGTACGAGCGCATCATTTCATTCTTCCTTTGCACTATAGCTTCAAGGGATGCCTCAGTTTTGGGATGACGTCGGGAAGCTGTGAATTCCTCATGAACGTGGATTTCATGACCCTTCAAGATGTGATGGACTTTGGGGCCAGACTTTTGTACCAGGTCATGGCTCTTTTCCTGAGAGTTGTTGAAAACAGTCTGCATTTGAGGTGCCCGATGATGTCATTGCGGTAATCGAGCATAGCGTTGATGTTGTCGACGTGATCGTCAGGGTCAGCGGTCCCGTCGTAAATGGCCAGATGCGGGGGTTTCTCCATGCCTTTGGGGAGTGGTGCCTCAATAATTGCTCGTGAAAGGGGGAAATGGGGGTCCTCCTTGTCACTCCTCAACGGAGCAAAATCATCGTTACCAGGACTTTGCTCGCGTCTGGGAGAGGCCCTCGATCAATTAGTCTAATGGCGCATCCTGGATCTGATCTTCTTAGGCTCGGGCGAGCGTCATCCTCTCCGCGGAGGAGAACATCCCCGTTTCTTTGCAGCTTCTGGACGTTGTTGCGTCTTTCGTTCTTGCTGGGGTCGGTCTTCCCGTCGGTCAGCCTCTAGGGCCATGATCCTCTCGTGCTGCTGGTAAAGCATAAAGCTGGTCTAGTTAAGGGCATTCACCTTAGCAATCATGGTGACGCCTCCCTCGAAGGGCACTAGGATGGGATGGAATGGAGCGATCAATGGGTTTTGAGGCTGAGGTTGCTGGATCCCATTATCTTCGGGTTCAGGAGACGAGGTGGAAGGTTTCCCGTCTCTGAGGTCTACTTCGTGGTAATTCAGATTTTCCTCCGTCGTGTAGTCGACGAGGGGGCGGTGATGGTCGTTCGTGTGTTCTCCGGCCATACTGGAAGGACATGGGTAGATTTGAGCTTTGATCTTCTATTGTGGAAGAAGGGGACAACTAGTTTCCCACAGACGGCGCCACTGATCTTACCTAATCAGGAGGACCTTCCAGTAATTGAACGTGAACAACAATGATTGATGGAATGGAGAAGGGGTGTACTTGCAAGGCTCTCCGATGCCAAAGTTAATAGAGGTACAAAAATGGTAAGCAAGAAGAAATGTTTCAGAATACCTGAACCTTTAGTGAGAAAGGGTATTTATAATGATCCCCCAGCGCTGGGCCAAGGTCCTTCCTTGGGCTGGATCAGCGAGGCCCAAGGAAGAACTGCCAAGGTACGTGTAAGGAGCGTGTAAACCTAGCAAGTGGTCTAGTCCTTGGTCCAACTGCCCCTATCTTTCAGGAGATAATAGGGGATAGTTGGGTGACGTGGCAACTGGAATAGAAGACCTGTTACCTGCTCGACGCGTCAAGTGTATGCTCGACCCATGTAGTGTCTGCTCGACCATTAAGTATACTTGCCTGAGTGGATGGGCATCTGCTCGACGTATTGGGCCACGGCCCAATACAGTCTCTGGAGGCCCAGTACAGAACAATAACCTTACCAATCCATAAAATTAATAACCTTCACCGATAAAAATCCAGTAATTTTTTAAAGAACCTAATTCACCCCCTCTTATGTGCAACTCAGACTTTCAATTGGCATCAACGCAGGTTTTAGGTAACTTGTTCCTAATTGATTCATAATGGCTTCCGCAAATAACAATCTTATGTTTAAAGACAGTGGTAGTAGCAACAAGCCTCCACTATTTTGTGGTGAATACTTTGCTTTCTATGAAGGCTCATTTAGAGGCACAAGGTGATGAAATATGGGATGCTGTCCAAAATATTCCGTTCGTTCCTTCGACGGTTGTCAATGGTGTTGGAGAAACAAAGCCTAAAGGTTCATGTGATGACAATGATAAAAAGAAGGTTCTCTTTGACAAAAAGGCAATTAATCTTCTACAAAGTGCACTAAGCATGGATGAATTCTTTTGTGTCTCAACATGTACATCGACAAAAAAAATCTGGGACACTTTAGTGGAAACTCATGAAGGAACCTCCGAAGTTAAGAGATCTATATTGAATACGTTGAGTCAGGAATACGAATTATTCAAAATGCAACAAGGAAAATCAATCCTCAATTTGCAGAAAAGATTCGTGCAATTGAAAAATAATTTGACGAAACTTGGTAAGGCTTTAACTAATGATGAACTTAATCTTAAACTGCTTAGATCTTTGTCCAGGGAATGACAACCCAAGGTGACAACGATATACGTAAAGAAAAGTCTATCCACAATGTCATCCCCTACATTGTTCGGAAAACTTCAAGAATATGAGACAGAACTTGGGAGATTAGAAAAGCATGAGAATCAAGAAAAGAAATCTAAAAGCATCACATTAAAGGTTGATTCCAAAAAAGTGGAGAAAGAAGACAATCCGATTGAAGATGAAAATTTTATGCTTCTTGTAAAAAGGTTAGGAAAATATTTTGGTTCTAAGAATAATATTGGTAATTATAACTATATCAAAAGGATGAAATTTTCAAAGAACAAGGAGAAGGAAGCATCAACATCCACACAAGATATCAAATGCTATGAATGTGGAAAACAAGGATACATCAAATCGGGCTGTCATAAACTCTCAAAGGACGGTGGCTATAAAGGAAAAAAAGATTACAAGAAAAATAAAGCCTATGTTGCTTGGGATGATAACGATATAAGCTCTTCATCAGAATCAGAAAGTGATCAAAGTGCAAATCTAACCTTGACGGCCTCACACCATTCCGACGATGAAGACGATGAGGTTAGCAATAATTTTTCAATTTATGATAGTGATGCCCAAGGAGAAATTGATGAACTATTAAGTGAATGAAATTTTTTGTACAAAACAATTTCATCACAAATGAAACAAATCTCAACTTTAGAAGAAAAGGTTGAGACCATGGAAAATTATTTCAAAGATGAAAAATAAAAAATTAATTAGTGATAAAAAACAAAATTTTGTATGCACAAAGTTTGAGTCACTTTCATTCCAAATTGTCCAACTAAAAAGAGTCCTTGAAAGGTATGAAAAAGGAGAAATTGGATTGGAGTGTGTACTTAGTAAACAAAGGTATTCAAATAATAAGAGTGGTCTTGGTTACTTAAAATTTTCTAAACCAACTTCTAACAAGACCATCTTTGTAAAGGATAATGAACAAACTCCTAAATTGAAAGTGGATAAATCCAAAGTGGTTCATCAATACCCTAAGAAGAAAATATTTAGTAAAAAGAAATCTTATCCTCCTAGATACAAAAGTAACTTTGATCCCACTTGTTTTTATTGTGGTATTAAAGGCCATACACCTAATGCCTTTTATGTAAGAAACTTTATCGTAGCAAAAGGGCATTATGTGTGGGTCAAGAAAGGCACTAACTATGAAGGACCCAAGGAAATTTGGGTACCTAATGAAACTTGATCTTATTTTGTAGGTATTCTTGAAGACATCTTCAAATCAATGGTATCTTGATAGTGGGTGTTCAAGACATATGACGGGAGACCTGAGCAAAATTTCACGTCTAACGCTTAAGGCCAAAGGATATGCGACCTATGGTGATAAAAACAAAGGCAAAATCCCTGGCGTAGGCATCATTGGTACACTGCCTTTAACAACCATATAAGATGTCCTCTATGTAGAAGGTCTAAAGCATAATCTACTTAGCATTAGCCAATTATGGGACAGAGGATTCAAAATCAACTTCACCAAAAATGAATGTTTGATAGAAAACAAATTCACTCATGAGGTAATGTTAAAAGGTAATAAAATTAACAATATTTTCATTATTTCCCTTGATAACAAGTCTTTGAAGGTTAATTGTCTTATTGCGGACAACAACGACTCATGGTTATGGCACAAAAGGTTTGCTCACATTCACATGGAACACTTGAACAAATTGATCAAACATGAATTAGTTGTTGGACTTTCGAAGATCAAATTTATCAAAGATAGATTATGTGATGCTTGCCAAAAAGGGAAAGAGACCAAGTCAACTTTCAAATCCAAGAATGTGGTGTCCATAACAAGGTCACTACAATTGTTACACATGGATATTTTTGATCCATCAAGAACAAAGAGCTTCGGAGGTAATGTTTATGCATTAGTTATTGTTGATGACTTCTCTAGATATACATGGACTTTCTTCTTAGTGCAGAAAAGTGAAGATTTCAAGGCATTCAAGAAGTTTGCAAAACAAATTCAGAATGAGAAGTCAATTTCAATTATCTACATTAGAAGCGACCATGATGGAGAGTTCCAAAACAATTTATTTGAAGAATTTTTTGAAGAACATGAAATCTCACTGGACTTCTCTGCACCAAGAAATCCACAACAAAATGGTGTCGTAGAAAGGAAGAATAGGTCGTTGGTGGAAATGGCAAGGACAATGCTAAGCGACTCCATCCTTCCTTAATATTTTTGGGCAAATGCGGTGAGCATAACTTGTTTTGTAAGTAACCGTGTCAACATTAGACCTATTCTCAAGAAGACTCCCTATGAATTCTTCAAAGGGAGGAAACCAAATATATCATTCGTTCACATATTTGGATTCAAATGCTTTGTCTTGAACAACGACAAAGATAATCTTGGTAAGTTCGACAAAAAGTCGGATGAAGGTATATTTCTTGGTTTCTCTCTATCTAGTAAGGCTTTAAGAATCTACAATAAAAGAAATTTAACTATAGAAGAATTTATGCATGTATTTTTTGATGAATCTAACCTCTCTAAGAAGGATAATATTATTATTATTGATGATGATGATGATGATGTAGTAGAAATCTCTCAAGAGAAAACTCTAAATGACGTTACAAGTGATCAACCAAAACAACAACAAGAAGATTCACAACAAAATGAAGAACATAATGATCTACCTAAAGAATGGAGGACTCATAGATATCACCCGATCGGTAAAGTTATTGGTGACATTAGTCAAGGTGTAGCAATAAGGTTAAATCTCAAGGATGCTTGTCTAAACATGGAATTTGATCTCAAATCGAACCAGGCAAAGTCGATGAAGCCTTAGGAGATAATCAATGTATAATAGCTATGTAAGAGGAAATAAACCTGTTTGAAAGAAATCAAGTTTGGAGTCTTGTCCCTAGGCCAAGCAATATGCACATCATCGGAACAAGATGGGTCTTCAAAAACAAAATTGATGAAAATAGAATAATAGTTCGAAATAAATCAAGATTAGTCGCACAAGGATACAACCAAGAAGAAGGGATCGATTTTGACGAAACATTCGCGCCTGTTGCAAGGTTAGAAGCAATTATACTTTTATTAGCTTATGCTTGTTCTATGAATTTTCAGCTTTTCAAGATGGACGTCAAGAGCGCATTTTTGAATGGATTCATATATAAATAAGTTTATGTCAAGCAACCCCCCGGATTTGAAGATTAAAATAATCCTTCTCATGTATTCAAATTAAAGAAAGCTCTCTGTGGATTAAAGTAAGCACCAAGAGCATGCTATGATCGCCTCGACAATTTCTTATGTGACAAAGGCTTTGTAAAAGGGAAGGTTGATAAAACCTTGTTCATCAAGAAGATTAAAGAAGATACTCTTTTGGTGGAAGTATATGTTGATGACATAATCTTCGGATCAACCAACACAAAGTTATGTAAGGAGAATTTGAAATGTCTATGATGGGAAAATGAATTACTTTCTAGGACTGCAAATCAAACAACTCAAAGATGACATCTTTATCAATCAATCCAAATATTGTAAGGAATTATTGAAGAGATTTGATATGGACAATTGTAAGAAATTGTCAACACCTATGGGATTCGGTACATATGTAGATCAAGATGAATCAGGTGTCTCGGTTGATATCACAAAATATAGAAGTTGTAAAACATATAGGAAAAGCACAAGTGGAATGTGTCACATCTTGGGAAATGCGTTAGTCTCGTGGGCATGAAAGAAGAAAGTGTGCGTAGCACTCAGTATGGCCGAAGCAAAATACATAGCAGCAGGTAGTTGTCGTGCACAAATACTTTGGCTTAAACAACAACTTCGTGACTATGGACTCGATCTTGGATGCATTCCTCTACGTTGTGATAACACCAGTGCAATCAATATTACAAAGAATCCGATCATGCATTCAAGGACCAAGCATATTGACATACAACATCATTTTCTATAATATCACGTTCTTTAAGGAGATGTCGAGGCAACCTTCGTAGATACACACAATTTTCTTGCAGATATATTCACAAAACCTTTGTCAAAGGAACCTTTCTTCAAAATTCAGAGAGATATAATTTTGGATGAAAATGATGTTTAATTTGTTTAGAGATCATCAACCAAGGTACATGTTATCTTTTCTCTACTTAAAAATATTCAAATATAACATGTTTTTAATATTTCAAATGTTACATATATGTATGCAAAATGTTATGTGCTTATATTAATGTTTGCATAATTATATTTTTAAATTATGCATTTTCTTAAGTTTTTCTATTATTGTACTCTTTATAATTCTGCATTTGCTTCAGTTTTTAATTATTACACTATTTGTAAATTCTGCACTTATGTTTTCTAAGTAATTGTAATTTGAATTTTATATGATAAGTTATTATGGAACATTGTCTCTTGTGCATATGTTATTGTTTTACCCATCTTTCCCTTCTTTTTGATAATGTCAAAAGGGGGAGAAGGATGTTACTCTTTTGTTTTTGTTTTCTTTTCCCTGATCTTTAAGGTATAAATTCAAGACTACTCCAAACCTCAATACAAAAATTAGAATTGTTAAACACTCCACACTTTGAGGGGGAGATCTATATCTCAGGGGGAGAATCTTATCGGAAAGAACTTCGCAACAAAAGATAATGCTTTGTCATCATCAAAAAGAGGGAGAATATGGAATCAAGATCCTCAAGATCAAATTATGTTTTTATGAAGACAAATCACGTGGCAAGAAGGCAAAAATGTTCATCCATTGTCAAAGCATCATGATAAAAGAATCGCACAAAGATTTTATATGAAGAACATGCTCATTGGAAGGTATAATGATAACCTTCATAAAATATTTAAGTCCAAGTTGCTCAAAAGTCATTTGCATTGCACAATCACTTTCACAAAGTTTGAAAATCAATTTTTGTAAGTTTTTGCTTGTGCAATCGATTGCACCCTTAGAGCAATCAATTGCATGCTAGAAAACCTTTGTTTCTGTTACTTCAGTTTGTGGTACAATCGGTGGCACCCTTAGAGCAATCAATTGCACATGTTCAAAATTCAAATTTCAAGTGTTTCTGTTTGTGGTGCAATCGATTGCAGCCCTAGAGCAATCGATTTCTCCCTGTACGAGTTTAAAATATTTCTTTGAAAAATTGAACATTTTCATTCATTCCTTCATAAAATGACTCCAATGAATCATGGAAACTATTCATGATATTTTCTGAAGAATTGCATGATGATTCAAATATGTTTTACATTGTATTCTCTTTTTTCATTAAGAAATATTTTATTATCTTTGCTTTAGTATGAGGTGAAGAAAGATAGTTTTGGCAAATAATTCTTATTCTAAGCAAGCACAACAGTTTAAGAAAACAACGAGTAGTTAGAAAGAGAAACGATGGCTCAGAAGCCTAATAACAAGGCTTAAACATAAGGATGCCTATGGAATTTCGTTATGTTGATTAATTATCTGATGATTTCATACACATGGTAGGACTTGGGTGCTGAAAAGCTGCCTACAACCTAGAAAGCAGTTCACCGGAGTGAAGCTCAGTCTAGTTGCTGGTGTATTAGATCTTTAGTCATAAAGATGAAAAAAGAAAAGGAAATGAGATTTGTAAACAAATGCTCATAATCTTTGTTTAGGAGATTGAAAACTGTTTAAGAAACAGTTGGTGGGTTCAGGACTTAAACGAAAGTCTGACAGAGTTTTAAAACAGACCAGAGAAAGTTTAAAACAGAAATAATGAGTCCTAAATACAAAGGATTCCTCATGACACATCTTGATAATTAATTTTAGAAAATAAATGGTTATGTGTAAAGATATTCACAGAAAAAGATTCACAGATGAAAACTTAATGCGGTGAAAAAGACGATCGCGCCGAGTTTTTGAAAATGGATTAGATGAACCCTAATGATCCATTTTTCAAAAAGGGATGGGTCTTACACTCTAATAGAGGTCCAATGAGTGTTACAAAAGTCAATTTGAGGGTACGAAAGTTATAACCCTAATTTTGAATATTTATTTGAAATAAAATATTAAAATATTTGATAAATTTCAAACACTAATGCAATACAAGAAAATTTCTTGGATCAAGGTTCGAAAATTCATATTTTATTCATAGAATATCTTGAGATTAATTTTTGTTTGAAAAATCAAGAGATAAAATCATTTCAAAATGTGTAAAAACAATTAAATATTAATTCTTTGAAAAAAATACAAAAATATTAAAAAATATATTTTTTGGATTTTTTTATGGAATAAAATATTTTAACTTTTTTTGAGAATTAATGAAAAAAGAATCATTTAAAAACACAAAAGAATCAGAGAAAAATTAATTTTTGAATCAATTAACAAAATAATAGAAAAATAAAAAAATTTGAACTTTTAAAAAGGGCGCCAAGAACACCTTCAAGAACACGCGCGGAGGGTGTTCTTGCCCCAAATTGCAAAACCAATCGTATTTCACGAAATATGAATCAAATGTAATGAATCAAAGTCCTAATTTGTTAGATTTTAACTCACATACATGATGGTAATGATTAATTTCATTTATATTAAGTGTAGAGTGCAACATCAGTAATGAACACTAAAGAACCCTAATTTGGCCTGAGCCTCATGAAATTCTACATGATGATGATTTTGTGAAATTGATTGAGGGAAATTACTTATAATATGATTACACACATATGGCAAAAAGATAATGTGATGAAATATGCATGGATCATGAATTGTCCAAGTTTGAGGCTTACCTGAACTTGAGCTTGCAACTGGAGTTGTGCTTTCGAGATGAAGGTGTTACAAAGATGTTGTGATGATCTGGACAACTTCCATACACCATATGGGGTGTGTTTGAATACATGGACTTGATTGCAAGTGGTTGGATCAATTTCTGATCTTCAAGTTGCAGAAACAAGGACTTTTTGAGGTTTTGATGAGTGATTCTAGGTTAGGAGTGTTTCAGAGGTGATCTAAGTGTTTGAACACCTCATAAACATCATATGTGATATGTGTGAGCAATTGGTTTGAGCTTATGCTAGCTCAAACTCAAAAACCAGAAGTGATTGCTCAAAATATTTAGTTTTGAGTCTTTGAGAGCAAAGGAGAGAAAGTTTATTGATCAGAGGCTTTAGTGTAATTTTTATGATGGAATGAGGTATCTATTTATAGGAAAATATGTTGAACAAACTTGACCTCCAAGATTTGAAGTGCTGAGATCACAATGGTGAGTAATTGTTTATCAAGAATATCTCTTACATGTGAAATGTTGAAATTCTCAAATAGCTCAGCTATGCAGCAACAAAATTCACATTCCTCAGAAGTTTGATGCTTGGATTGTGTCCACCTATTGCTTGTTGAATAAGAGATCCAAGAATATGTAATTTTGGAGCTTTGTGGCCCTTGGATAAAATGCATAATATTGAATTCTATGAATGTCATTTTGATGAATTCCATGGCATTGTCCTTTGCTTCCAAAAATCAGATTTCACAAGTTTGTGAAAAATCTGTTTTTGCAAAACAGTTTGTTGAGGTCACTTTCATCCATGATTTCTTCATGCACAAGCAATATCTTTTCATGTCAATTGCTTCTTTGAATTGTTGGTAACATTTGCAACAACATTGATGTTTTTTAAAAAGGATCTGAATCAACTTGGAACTTGGTGAAAATTCCTCCAAGTTTTGATGTTTTACTGATTTTACACTTAGGCAGATTTTTTCTAAGTGTTGAAAATTAATATTTTTCTTGATTTTGATCCATCTTCAACTTGAAATCCATAATGAATTGAAGTTTCTTCTAGTTGAATCATTTGTAGTTTGTAACAAGATCTTTCATTTGAGCTTTGGTTCACCAAAATCTGATGCTTGGATCACAAGTTATGATGCTTGGAAGTAGGGTACTTGAACACTTTTTTCCATAACTTAGAAAATGTTCTAAGTTTCAAAGGTTGCCCCTTTTACAAGTTATCTTCAAATTTCTGATTTTTTTGTGGTCAAATGCATTCAGGCACCATATATTCTTGAAATATAGGTCATGAGGATCATTTTGGGTGAAAAAAAATCAAACTTTGACTTTTTGGTCCAGAGGGAAATTACACTGGATACCCCTGGATTTCTGATTTTTTGACTGGACATCCTTTGAGGTATTTTGGCCTTATGAATGGACTTCCATGATGTATATGAGCTATTTAAAGCATTCCCTTTGGTATAGACTCTTGTCCAGATGAAAATTTTGACTTTTGGTTTCCCGATTAGTCAAAAACTCTAATCTTGAATCATTTCTCTATGAAAAATTTCATCCGGAGGGCTCAATTGACTGAAACCCTAATTGGTGATTGTGATGGCTCGGGGCCTAGATCACTGAGACTTTTGTACAATTTTTTGAATAATTTTCCATCAATTGAGAATCCTTAACCATTTGATAGTGATTGAAATGTTGAAAATCTTATGTATTAATGATTGGTCCTTTGCTAGAATCTTCTGAGGGACTCAAGAATTATGATTCATTGCGGGGACACTGTTCAAACCAGTCTGACATAGTCTTTTGAGCCAATGGATTTCTTCTGATGATGTACATATATTAGGGTCAAAATATAGGGTATGACACCACCCAAACCCGAACCCGTAGCAAAAACACAAAAATACAACAACAATATTGAAATTTGAAACACAAGAATTCCATCAAGGTCTTTCAAAAAAATTAAGGAATTAAATTACAACTTTCCATTAAGTTTGGTAACATTACAATTAAAATTAAGGTCTTCAACATCTTAATATTACAATTAAAATTAAAGTCTACAGTCTACGATCAAAATTAAAATTAAAATTAAAGTTTAAGCGGGTGTGATTTCGGGTTTCGGGCGTAGATTTCATACTATCCAAACCCGCACCCGAAATATTGGGTGACACCCGAACCCAAACTCGGTCAACTCAGGTTTTCACCTGTTGACTCGGGTTCAGCTGTACCTCACGAATTTGGGCCTTCTTTTCATCTCTAATTGAAACGTTTCACAGTTGGACTTCTCCCCGTGACGTTAGGTTTCAGGGGACAAAAATGATGCTTTTAGAGTACTTGAATGTTGTGAAAAGATCAAAGTCAAATTTAGATCTTTGGTTGTGCGTGTGCTCATTAAGGAAATCGTGTTGAAAACATATAGGTTTTTTAAAATGTTTTTTAATAGAAAAAGGAAGAGAGATTTAGGTTTTGTCTCTAATTTTTTGAGAAAAATATTAATAAATAATAATTTTATATTTTAAATGGATAAATAGTTTGAGAAAAATAAATAGGTGAATTCTTATTTACCAAACTCAAAAAGTTGGGTAAGGTTACCTTTAGTATAAAATGCATTGAAAACAATAAATAATTATATTATTTTATAATTAATTAAAAAAGTAAAAATCAAATGATGACATATGATTGATTGAAGGTACATTATCCATCTTTTTGTAATGGAAAGATAAGTTATTTCCAAATAAATATAGTTAAATGGCCCGACCATATACTGTGTGATCTTATATAGAGAGACGAGGAAGCCACATACAAGTACCTAACTCCTCCTCTCTTTGCGACAATAAACAGCTTCGTATCCATACAAAATATAGAGAACCAAAAGTATAATAGCTTTATCATTATGCAGGTACATATGCCACTATTCTCATTCACTTTACAAACCCCTTAACCAATTTCTCAGCCTCTAATTTTTACCTTCCTCTTCCACACTCTTGATCTCCTTGTCTAGATACTGTGACATACAATGTCTACTCTCAACCTCCTTTGATGCATCATAAGAAGCATGTAGCCCAATGAGAATATAGTAAATCAACAAAATTCCAGTCCATATCCCAAACCTTATATACGAATCTTTATCAATAGATCCAAGAAGGAATATGTTAATAGCAATAGACAAAGAAGGTAACCATGGAACTAAAGGTACTCCCCAAACTTTAGGTTTCTTTGCTTCTGGAACCATAAAGAAAATACCTCCAGTCCCTATAAGCCAAAATGGTGCTGTAATAGCCCATCCAATCCAACCATCACCGATTGCTCCATAAACTGACATGCCACATGAAGATCCAATAATCAAAACAACAAACACAATAAGCTTTACTTGATTCTTTTTTGTAGTTACTCCACTTGAATAATAACGACGCACTAGAATCCCAATCGCGACTAGAACGAAAATAGAAAGAGTTGAAATCGATAATAGGTTTGAAAGAATTCGAAGGTTTGTGAAAAATGCAACAACAGAAGAAGCTATAACCATTGCAGCTGTAGCATTCAATGGTGTCCCGGTTTTCTCATTAACAAGAGCAAACCAAGGAGGCATCATATGAGTACGCGCAATGTGCGTTAAGTAACGCGACGCACCAACGATGTTAACCAATAACACCGTTGTCATTCCCTTCAATGCTCCGAATGCAACAATGTACTTAGCCCACCCCCATCCTATAGAACTAAACGCAACCGAAAATGGCGCGTTGATATCGATGGTTTTGTAGTTTTGCATAAGACAAAGTGTTGAAGCAAGTAAGCAATATATAATAGTGACAATCACGATTGAGCCAACAAGACCAATAGGAATGTCTTTTCCAGGGTTCTTAGTTTCCTCGGCCATAGTTGATACAGCATCAAAGCCTATGTAAGCAAAGAAAAGAACTGCTGAAGCTTTGAAAACACCTCGAGTACCAAAAGGAGCAAACGAAGCGTAGTTTTCGTGGTTTGCGTTGATTAGGCCAACTATGATGATGAATGCAATGATGAATAAGTGAACCATTGTTGCTATTTTGTTGAACATTGAAGAAGCTTTGATGCTAAAGACCGCAAGGATGGCGATAGCTATTAGGACTACTACCGCAATAGGATCAAGATGGCCATAATTAGGGTTCATGTTGTGGACTATTATACAAAAGTCTTCGGGGTTATAGTTGCATAGGGTGGCGAAATAGGAGGTCCATGACCGTGCTACGGCGGCTGATCCTATAACATATTCAAGGAGGATGTTTCCAGCGGCTATAAAGGCCACAAAGTCTCCAAGTTCAACTCTCAAGTACGCAAATGAACCACCTGATAAAAAAAAATAGTTAGATTAATCTCTGCAGTGACGCGGAGTTTGAAGCTAAAACACTAACCTGCAACAGGAATTTCTACGGCGAATTCAGTGTAGCAGAAAACGGACAACAATGCAGAAACACCGGAGACGACATAGGACAGAACAACGGCTGGACCGGCCTCTTCACGAGCCTCAATACCTGTAAGAACAAAAATTCCAGAACCTATAACAGCTCCAATTCCAAACCAAATAAGATCCAACCAATTAAGAGTCTTCTTCATTTGATGATTACTTCGAGCTTTCATCTCAACAATCTCCATGTAATCTTTGGATCGCGTAAACATTCTCTCTTTCAACCTAAACGGTGTCCTCAAAAACGCTTTTCCATACTCACCCCAACTCTTAAAAGAATCTTCTGGAAAAAACTCGTTTCCTTTTCCTCTATTTTCTCTCTCCATATCCTGTGAAGTTATCAATGACAGTTATAATGAATTAGATTTCATACAAGAAACTTGGAATAAATTGAAAAAAATAAATAAAGATACATGACACTCACGTGGAGAACGGGAAAACCAGAAGGAGATGAAGAAACTTTGTCCATATTTTAAACAAAAATACTGTTGTTATAGAAAGTGTATCACAGTCTTTTATAGGCAATATCTAAAATATTCGGTTCAATGAAATTGGTTTGCAAGTTGTAATGGTATCTGAAGCTTGCGAATGTGTAGTGCATGCTGCGGCGCCTATACAAGCTTGCAAACTCATGTTGTCACAGTTATAAGAATTAAATCTATGTTTATAGTTCCTTTATATTATTTTTAAGCAATCATGGTTCTCCAATTATGTAAAACATGATAAAATAGGTTAAAGTGTGGATCAACCATTTTTAGTGATAAGGGTGGAAGAAGCCATGACTGGTTGAATATCATGAGAAGACAGAAAGATGATATGAAATTGAAAAATAAGGAGGTGTCCTTCTTGCTAAGAATAAAAGTTGGAAATTTAAAGAAATGAAACAACTTAAAATATAAGTAAAAGGGTTTATATTTATCAACCAAAGAAATAGTGAAGAGTCAATCTCTCAACATGGTTTTTGTGCGGTTGAATTGATTTATAATTTTGGCTCTTATACTTGTACGAATATGTGTGTGTGCACTACAAGAAATCTATGTTCCAACCACGTGAATAACACGTAGCAATTTTTTAAAATAATAAAAACTTGAAATTCATCTAGAATAATAAAAAAATTGTGAAAACTTCTTAATGATGTGAAAAATATGTCATTATTTAAAAATTAAAATAATAAAAAAAATAAAATGCAAGCTTTTACGAGGAGGGAATTTTAAAAATTAAAAAAAACTTGTGATATGTATTTCACACTGCTAATAAAATTTTAAAAATTAAAAAATTTGATGGAAAATATTTTTGGTGGAATTGATTGTGGTGTGCAAATACTCAACACACTTTTAGATAATAACATGAAAATTACATCGCTAGGACTTTACCGTTCTGACACGCTGTCACATAGTGAAAAGAATATCACGTCTATAACGGTAAAATCATGAGTGTAAGCTATTCGTTAATTTAAATAAAAGTAAACAGAGTCGTCACCGCGCTTTTATTTTATTCCAAGTGGAAAAGGAAAAAAGAGAGAATAAATCCTAATGAATCTAAAAGTAAAAAAAAGTTAAAGAAACAAACAGAGAAACGGGTAAGGGGATATGTTACAAAATGTGAATGTTTTACGCACCCAAAATGTATGTGGTACTCCACGTGATCCCTTTAAATTTTTTATTGTTTTTGGTTTGAAAATGGTTTGCAAATAAGAGTGGAGGGATGAGAAAAGAATTATTTTTTAATGTGTTTGTGTTTGGAGAGGTTTACCACCTCATGCCTACGTACCCACAACGTGCAATGCGAGATCAAAACCTCGTAGTTTGTGGTACAAATAGTGAAAAGGGTTGGTTATGATTAATTTTATTAAGTGAAGATAATTTTTCATTTTCAAGTGGATAGCCTAACAAATCTTCCATGAGAATGAGGGCATGGACTCATACATCATTATGGGGAGGGCGTCAACTCGGATAAAATCGACGAGTATGCCACTAAACCCCCATGAATGACAAGAGACTCAATTACATCAAACTACAACCATGGAGATTGAGAGACTTGCACCAAACTAAAGAATAATGACTAATAATCGACACTTGTAAAGAAAATAAAAAAGGGTGCACAAAGGCACAAAACAACTTGAATGAGTTTGATTTTTTTTATTTTGGAATTAAAGTTAAGATGATTAAGTTCATTGATTTTTAAAAGAAAAGAAGTAGTAAAATCAACTTTACAAAAGTCAAGGTTTTGTTTATTAAAGAGGTGATGGTTTTGAAAATGAGAATCCTTTGAAAAAGAGAGAAGTTTTGAAAAATGAAGAAGAGGGAAGAGATGAAGAGGCTAACCTAGTACATAAAATAAAAGCTAGGGAAAAGAATGATCTAACCGATATGAAGTCACTTCAAAGCATTAATAAGAATTCCATCCTTAAGCATTTAGAAACCAATGCCAAATAAAGGCAAGTCTTCAATGATTAACACTTCCATGCAAAGGGATAAGGAATCCTAATTCTAAATCCAAATACTTCAAAGTTGTCCAAAGGGTAGATAACTCCAAAGCATAGGCTAGTAACCAATAGTCCAAGATGGAAACAATTAAGTTTTTTTTATGGTTTAAGCCTTTATTAATATTTTTGTGTCCAAGTGGACAAAAGAAAAATCAACACAACAATATAATAGCAAGAATATGAACATGATAATGGATGATAACAATATAAAAGCATAATGAAAATAAAGGAGATAAATGTGCAAGAAGGAAATTAAAATATTAGTATAGTAATGGTAATAATAATATACATAATAGTGGTATAGTGAACTTAATCATTCACAACCAAAAGTGTAACCAAGGTACTTAGTACCAAAATCGAAAGGCAACCGGTTCCGCTTAGTATCTTACACTATAGTGATCAATCAAGGCGATTAGAACCAAATTAAATGAAGTTTGAAAGAAGATCGGGAGACCCAAAACAACTACGCATCAAAATTCACAAGTCTTGGATCTTAATGCAAAATGATCAATCACTTTGGGATTACGCGACCAACACGAGGTCCGGTCCATGAAAGTGCAAGTATCCAATTGGATTTTTATTCAGAATTCGGGACACATTTAGGTCTATGTTAAGCAATCGCCGAGTAATTTACGGAGTAATTACCCTACAAATGAGGCCGGCCAAAACCAATTAAGGTTAACGATATTAGTGTTAATGCATGCGCGATAAACGATATGCAAATCGTCACCCGAATGCAATGCCGCACAAAAATAAAGATGAATACCAAATCGAGTTACACTTATTGTATCCTTTCATCTTTAAGTTCAATCAATCATCTTGGTGGATTCAAGTATGAAAATATCTCACTAATGCAAAGTACCTAAAGTGAATTAAATAATTCACTTAGAGGTAGATTTGGACTAATGGATATTAATCATTCTAATATAAACCCAAAGTTCAAAAACAACTCAAAAATAAGTCAAAAATTCAATTTTGTCTCAGAGTAACCGGTTACTACCTAAGTGGTAATCGATTACCTGTACAAAAACAACAGTTTTTTGGAAAAATTAACACAGGTAACCAGTTACTACCTAGGGCGTAACCGATTACTTTGCGCGCAGAATACAAAAAACAGCTAAAAATCAGCATGATCCTTCTTTCAAAACTTTTTTCAAACACTTAATGATCATGAACTGAATTAGCACGAATTTTAAAACCAAAACACGGTGAAATCCCTGCAATCAAACAACAATTCATGATCTACAAGATCAACAACCAAAAACATCAAGGATCTACATCTTGAATGTTGATGATGAAGGTGGAACCATGGAAAACGAGAATTACCAAGAACAACTCTTCAAATTGATCCAATCTCAAGCTTGATCTACTGAATTTGATGAACAAAAATGAAAAAGGATGAAGGTTTAGCTAAAAGTTAGTCAAGAATTCAAGGTGAATTCTTGATAACTTTCAAAAAGAGAGGAGAGCTTTAGTGAATTTATGGTTTAGGAGGATATTTTGCAAGATATATTTTGGCTATCAAAAGTTTGTGAAATGAAAGAGAAAAAAGCCTATATTTAAAGAGTTTAGGTATGAGAATTTGGTGGAATGAAGCTTGCTTTGGAAATTCAAATTAGGCTTGGTAATTCAAAATTTGGAGGGAATCATGAAAAGAGTGGTGATTAGTGAGAGTTTATGGTGGGAATTAAATTTAATGATTGTAGTGGCAAAATCATGAGTATAAGCTATTGATTAACTTAACTCAAGGTAAACATAGTCGCCATATTTTATTCCAAATGGAAAAGGGAAAAAGAGCGAATAAAACCTAATGAATCTAAAAGCAAAAAGCTAAAAGAATCAAACAGAGAACGAGTAAGGGGATAGGTTACAAATTGGGAAGGTTTTACGCACCCAAAATGTCTGTGGTACTCCACGGGAGCCCTTTGAAATATTTATTTCTTTTTTGGTTTGAAAATGGTTTGTTTGAAAGAGATTGAAAAGATGAGAAGAGAAATGTTTTTTAATATTTTTGTGTTTGAAGAGACGATTGTCTCATGCCTACGTACCCACAAAGTGCAATGCGAGATCAAAACCTCGTAGTTCGTGGTACAAAATGCGAAAAGAAACAATGTGTTGTATTGATTTTAAAATGTAAAGATAATTCGTCATTCTTTAGCGAATAATTTCGCTAGAAAGAATGAATCATATCTAAACATATGAAAAGAAAAATGCACGAGGGCACAAAAACAACTGAATGAGTTTTGAATGTTTTTAAAGTTTTTGAGAAGAAAATTTCGATATGCTTATGTGATTTAGCATTTATTAAAAAATGAAATGAAAAGATAAAACCGCATGACATAAGTCAATGTTTGATTACGAAAATGTTTGAAGTTTGAAAACAAAGAAGATTTTGAAAAT
Source organism: Lathyrus aphaca (assembly GCA_963966055.1). NCBI lineage: Eukaryota > Viridiplantae > Streptophyta > Magnoliopsida > Fabales > Fabaceae > Lathyrus > Lathyrus aphaca. The sequence goes on from OZ014521.1 coordinate 64,377,944, forward strand.
AGGAAGGAGATTTGAAAATTTAAGAAGTGGGAGGAGATGAAGGGACTATCCTAAGACTTGAAAGTAAAGGTTAAGAGAAGAGCATCCAAACCATATGGTGAACATTCTCCGAAACAATAGGATTTCCATCTTCATGAACAAGTGAGCTCCATCGGAGCTAAGGTCTTCAATCCATAATAACTTGAGCAAAGGAATGATCCTAGAATCTAAGTCCAAACTCCAAGTCCATTGCTAAGGATAGTGGCCACAGTCCGAAATTAAAGTCACACGTCTTTTAGATGTTTAATCCGTTATTAATGTTTTTGTGTCCAAACGGACAAAGGAAAAAATCACAAGCATAACAATATAAACATAAACAATATGATGAATGATATAGTATAGTAACAGCATAATAAAAGAGATGAGGAGCGAGAGATTGAAATAAAGAGGATAAGGTGCGAGAATGAATTAAAATGTTAGTATATTAATAGTATAATATTTACATAGAAATGGTATGATGAACTTAATCAAACACAACCACAAAAAGATATAACCAAAAATCGAGAGGAAACCGGATCCAATTGGATTTATTTCGAATTCGGGACAAGTTTAGGTCTATGTTAAGCAATCACCGAGTAATTTATGAAGTAATTACCCTACAAATGAGGCCGGCCACTACCAATTAAGGCGGAAAATATTTGTGCTAATACATGTTAGAGAAATGATATTATAGATCATTCTCCGAAAACATGTCGCACGAAAAGAAAAGCAGTAACGGTCTAATCTTAATCGAGATTTCACATTGATTTATCGAATGCAACCTATCACGATCCCAAAGTATGGAGATTTATCCAAATGATCATTCATCCATAGATTTGAAATAATGAAGATTAAACATCTTCGAAAACCAATAATCGCGAATCAGAGATCTCATCGACCAAAAAGAAAATAAGATGAATAAGAAAGTGGATCTAACATAGAATCCACTCAAAAATCAACCAAAACCAAATAAATGAAGTAAAAAATATTCATAAAGAAAATTCAAAGAAAAATTATTAAAGTATTTTCTTTAAGGTTTTCTTTTTAAAAGATTTGTTTAAAAATATTCTCTAATGACTTAAAAAATTTCATTTTTCTTCTTTTTAATTTTTCAAATAAAGGAAAAAAAACAAAGTTATAAAAAAAATGGTAAGAAATTATATAAAACAAACTAATAATAAAAAAAGAAATAAAATGAGAATGGAAGGGGGGAGTTATGCGCTGGAATTGGGAGTATGATGTAGCAATGGATCCAAGGCATTTAAGCCCAAACTAAAAGTCAGCCACTAAATTCTTTAAGAAAAAAAAACTTTATACATATAAAAAAAATAAAACAACTAAACAAAAAGAGAATTAAAAAAAAGAAGGGAAAAGGTCTTCTTCTTCTTCTCAAAACCGAGGTACTGTACCTCTCTCTTCTCACTTCGCCGACACAGATCAAACCAATGAAATGCGTCGTCACTCTTCCAATTCCAGCATCGTCGTCACTGTCTCTCTCATCTCAGCCCTGTGTTTTCTCTTCTTCCTTTTTTCCAATCCGATCTAGATTCGTGTTGATGAATGGAAGGTGAAGGTTTTAGGGATCTTAAATGAAGTTTGAAGAATAGCTCTGGTTGAAGAAATTTGGTTATGAGTTTTTTTTTGTTGAGATAGAAGATGATTGAGATTTTGGTTGAAGGTTTCCGAAAACTGGATTGCAAAATTGGGATTTGTTTGAAGCTTGAGGTTTTTTTAAATTTCTGCAGAGATTTTTTGGGCTATTCAAGCTTGGATTAAATTGGAGAGGGAAATGTGAGATTTATAGAAGAATGAGTGATGAAGATGTGATTTCGTTTTGAATTTTTTTCACTGCGTTTTGAAACTCACGGTTTCTGCGTGCTAGCCGTTTTCGAAATTCTAATTGAGCTGCGTTTTGTTCATTTGTTCATGCGTTTTTGCTGCTTGCGTTTTGTGTTGATATTTGCGTGCTTGCTGCTGTGTTCGTGTGTTGAAAGCTGATGTGTTTTATTTGAAGCTTCAGTGCGTTTCAGTGATTGTAGAACGTGTGCAGGCCTGCGTTTCTCGTGTTCAAATCTCTTGCGTTTTGTGTGCGGCTTGGAAGAGGGTATGCGGGTGGCGTGGGATGACTTGCTTCATGTGTTGCGTACGGCGTGATTGGTTGGCTGGGTGTGCTTTGCTGACTGCGTTTTATGTTAATTCTCATTGCGTTTTGGGGTTGACGTCTTATTGGGAAAGCTGATGACGTGCGTGACGAATTGTTGATGGCTGGGTGAAGTGGCTTTGAGTGTTGGCGTGAACGGCTAGATGGCTTGTGATGTATGTTGCTGATGTTCGCGTGTGGCTGTGGCTGAAGCAAAATGAAGCCGAAGAAGTTCACGTGAGGTTGTGTGATGAAGCTGACTTTGGATTATTTTTCTTTTTGTTTTGTTTTGTAACTTTGTAATGGGCTTAAAATAATATGGGCCTACTTAGTAATGATTTTTGTGATGGTTTAAAAGAAATACTCATGGTCTTATGGTAAAAAAAATGTTATAATACTTGGAAAAAATATATATATTAAGAAGTGAATAAAAAACAAAAATATGGAGAATGGTAATGAATATAGAATTGGGTAGGAAAAAATGGAAATCACTTAAAAAAGATAATTTGGATGATTGAACTAAAAAAAGTATGAATCGGATAATCGAGAAAAATGGAAGAAAAATGGGCATTGAATAAAATGGATAATAGAAAATTGGAAAATAAAATTTTTTAATTGAAAATGGATAATGGATGAAATCTGGTCTTAAGCCCACAACCAACTTCTGATTTATCTTGCAGAAGCCACTGATAATGAACACAATCAATCCTGAACCACCGAATACTTGCAAATTAAGCCATAAATAACGTCTAAAAATTGCCTTGATTATTCGAAACCATGCTGAGGAAAATAAATCCACAGATGAACCACTAATACGCTGAACCAAAACAATCTGGCCTGAAACTTCTTAAGACCCACAACTTGAGAGTTTGAGGAATTTTGCACACAACACAACTTGAACTTTGAACACCCATCGTCCGAGAAATAGACCATTGGCATAACTTACAGTTGAATCGATCTTTTGATAGTTTGACCAAGATTAGGTCAAACGTCCCTCTGAATCGAATCATAACTGAACAACCACATCTGAATTAAAATCACTGTCTTATTTTTGAAATCCTGCAACACATAGAAGAAGAAGCAAACTGCGACATATTTTTGGTATTTTGGTTAGAAGTTAGTAAATATAAACAAATAAAGCAAGTAAAAGCATGGTGATCCCCTGTGAGGCATATACCTGCAACTGAAAAGGATAAACGAACCATTGCGTGATCTTGTTTGTATGCGAAATGCAGATGAGATGCGAAAAATCTTAGGGTAAAAAATTAGGGTATGACAGATGCCCCTATTTAAGTTTCTTCAATCCAGAGATAATGAAGATTGAAATCTTCGTTTCGACAAGATGGAAGATACTTAAATATCAAAAAACCCAAATTTTTGATCTTAAGATGCCAAAAAATGGAATGAAATGAAACGAACGATATGAAATGATGTGAAAGCATATGAAAATGTTATGAAAGCATATGAATGTTATGAGAATATATGAAATGTTATGAGAATATATGAAATGTTATGAGAATATTATGAGATGATATGAAATGTATATGAAAACATATGAAATGCAGAGAAATCCGTAAGGAAAAAAACGACACATGAAACAGAATAAACACTGAGGATAAGGAGCATAAAACTCCGACGGGGAAAAGCAGCATGCTAGAGACCACAACATGGCTCAGCCGAGACGAAAAATGTCCAAGAATGGCAATTGGACAGTGTAACACGGTGGGAGAACTGACTTTAGTTAAATGTTGCGGATAGCAAGAGTCGCCACCGACTTTTATTTTATTCAAAGGAAAGGCATAAAAGAACAGGAAAGACCTTTTAAAAGATTTTTGGGTCCGGGGGGTAGGTTATGTAAAGGGAAGGTGTTAGCACCCTTTACATCCATGGTTATCCATGGGCTCTTAGTTACTTAGCTCACTTTAAAATGTTTTTGAAAATGTGAAGTGTGTGAATAGAAATTTTCATAAGAGTTTGATAATGATCCATGTACGGATGCGTAAAAAACTAGTGTTTGAAAATTGTTTGAAATTGTGAAGTGTTTGAAAAGTTTTTGAATAGTGAGCAAGTAACTATGAGGAACCTACCCTAAATTTTAAGTCTTTCTGTTCTTGAATCCTTTAAATGGTAAGACTATCCCTATTATTAAGGAATAGGTAGTCATTACCTTGGATGTGAGGGACAAGTAAGGGTCATCTGTTAATGTAGGCAACTGTGGGGTGTATTAAGAAATTTTGAAGGGACTGTCATCTTTATTCGAAAGGGACAAGATCATTACGAAGGCAACATTCGAAGAGGGACTTGATCTTTTACTGTTAAGGGACTAGATGACTTTACTTTGAGGGACTTTTTGCTTTATACACCCTACTTGACCTTTTGATTAGGCAACTGAGAGGGGTAACTTAGGAAGTGCAAGATGGCGATCAAAGATCGACTTACGTGTGTGAGTGTACAATTTTTAATATTATCTTTTGAATTAAGTGATCTTAATTAATTTTAAATTACATACATGTTACACTCCCTATTTTTACTAACCATGGCATAAAATAAATAATTTAAACATAAAAATATTACATCCAGGAGCAATTACAATAATAATAATAAAAGCAATCTAAATAAATAAGCAAAATAAATAAATAGATAAATAAGCAAAATAAATAAGCAAAATAAATAAGCAAAATAAGTAAACAATTATAATTGGGTTAGTAGAAATAATAATAATAATAATTTAAAAATAAATGGGGTTAGTAATAATCATATAAACATAATTAATAATAATAATGAAATAAGCAAAAATATTATAAGAAACAAAATTTAAAAGTTAATAAGAAAATACAAACAATCATATTAATTATTATAAAATTTGAAATTATTAAATCAATTATGAGCATATTATGAGAAATAAATTATAATTATTAAATTTGCAATTTTTTTAGAAATTTCTTACATACATAATTACATTATAAACAATTAGTGAATATTTTCATATTATAAAAAAATAGGATTAATTATGATTTTAATTATATTAAATAAAATATATACATGATTAAAAAAAAATGTGATCATACAATTATATTTAAAGATTATAATAAAATTTTATTTACTAATAAAAATATAAGCAAGAATTACAATTAGGGTTTTATATACATATTTTTAGAATAATAAAATAATTATATATATAATTTAACAATATTAATAATTTACAAAAAAATAAATAAATTTTCTTATAACATTAAAAAGGATGAATTTAAAATAATATGAACATACTATTTATTATTTGAATTTATTTAAGATAGAAAATTAATTAAATAAAAAAAATAAGGAAAAGAATGAGAAAATAAAAACCTGCTTTGGTTGGGATTTGAACCCAGTCCCTAAGCTTGCAGACTCCAAGACTTGCCTTCCATCCACTAGGCCATGCGCACGCTGGCATTAGAAGCAAGGGACTAATCCCTTTTGTTCTCAACCTGGAAAAATCATAGCAAAAATAAAAACAACACAAAAGGGTCTGGGGAGATTCGAACCCAAGTCCCTTACAATACACACAAACATTCTTTCCATCCAGCCGGGAGGGCGCTACTGGTAACATATTCATAATAACACATAATATATTAAGTACAACAATTAAAACATGAAAAATAGAAAAACCACTGCAGCCAGGTTTCGAACCAGTACCCTCAAGCAACACACACGCGTTTCTTACCACCAAGCCAACGCTGCACCTGTGAATAAAAACAGAAACAATGGAATAAAATATTATAAGCATTATTTGAATTCTCCAAACGCGCGCTGGCTTCGTCTTCCTCATTGGACTTTCGCAGGTTTTCCTGCGAAATTTCCTGGAGAATTTCCAACGATTTCTCCTGCGTGTATAAACCTGCGAAATACAAACTATGCCAAACAGGTACAATTTCATCCAATTGAGCACACCATTGTGATCTACACAGTTCACTCAATCAACCTACGGTCTTAGAATGTATTTATATACGCTGTATTAAGAAACCCTAATTCGAAGGTATAAACCCTAACCATGGTGATTGACTGATTACACCATGAAACTTCCATGTTTTCGTCCAGAATCAATCCTTAGAACCTCACAAACAATAAAGCACAACCAAAATTCATTAGCAATGCATAAAAAGTCGTAATCGAAAAAACTAAATTTCAAGAACAAGAGCAATTCAGTTTATGCAATTCATGAGGCTTTTGATGCAAATAATGATTGGTAATGATTCAGTGATGTCCAGGGATCACTCTTATGTCCTTCAAATACCTTTAAATGCCTTGTATGTGAGAATCCGAATTTTGAATTTGGAGAGTTTTTCGAAATTGTGAAACTTACACTTGGGGCTGGAAATTCGTCGCTTATGATTAGGGTTGTCTCAAGTACTTATAGAGTGATCAATTAGGTCAGAAAAATTGGATACTTGTGTGAGAAGTTTGATCTAAAAAGATTCAAAATGATAAGCCTTACAAAATCAAATATTTTTGCATAAACACTTGCTATTTTAGGCCAATCATCATGATCTTCTTTCCACTTTGATGCCAATCATCTTAATGAATTTCTAGAAGCTCAATCACATTTAAATCTTTGACTTTTATATTTTATTTTAATTTAAAATGATTTTTAATGAATTAAATCAAAATAAATAAAAATAAAATGATAAAAAATCTGATTTTTGTTGACTTGGGTCGTGCATGAAGTTATAGTATGGATTGGGTCATCATATGGCAAGCCCATTTAGAAGAAATTGGTTTTAGACCTCCATTTTCTTCATAAATCAACCAAAAATTTCCCAACTTTGCAAGGGCACATATCCTTCAATTTTAATGGTATGAGGGTGTTCTTGGACATTTTGGAAAGCTTGAAGAGTCCTCTAACTAACCCCACTGTTTTCATGTTCATATCATTTACCATTCTCAAGTTATGCCCTTTTGAAGTTGTTGACTTTTTGTTGACTTTCAAAAGGACCTATAATGTCTTAGCTCATACCCTCCAAATGAAGCATTTTTGGGCTTGGCTTGTGAGACACAAAGTTGTAGAGAATTCAATTACCTTCAAAATTAGCTTTGGATGGAGACTTGGTGATGAAGCATGTGAAAGTTATGGCTGGTCAAAGTTCAGTTGACTTTTACTAAGGAAACCCTAATTTAGAAACTCCTGATTCTTGATGATCTGAAATCTCCTTGATGAATCATGATCAACCCTTGATCAAATGATGAATTTTACTTCATATACTTGATGTTGGCAAAAAATCATGAAGTTTGACTTTGGTTTGACCACAGTTGACCTCAGTTTGACTTTTTAACTGCTTTGACTGATTTTGACTTATCTGATCATCTGGCTGAGCAAACTTTTGAGAAAAGTATTGAAACTTGTCATGAGGGTTCTTACACACATATAAGATGATATGAAGCTCACTTGAAGTCTTGGAAATCCATTTAGCCTGATTAAAGTCAAAACCCTAGTTTTGGATGCACTGCTTAGGAGGTGCATTGTATGAGGGAATTGTCAACTCTTCTGACCAATAGTGAACTTTGTGAACCTTGTGAACCATCATAAAATGTCTTGTGAACCTCATGGGAGGTCTTGTGAACCTTGTGAACCTCATAAAGTATCTTGTAGACTTCATGAACCTCATGAAAGGTCTTGTAAGCATTGTGAATCTTGTGAACCTTGTGAACCTTCTTAGCACACAAAGTCTTATATTGTGAGGGCAAATTTTGGGGTGCAACAGCTACCCCTGTTCAATTTTCTGAAACCTGAGGGGTTAGATTGGTATATGTGCCAGTCGTGACCTGGAAGGTTGAAGGGGATTGAACACAAAAGCCCAAAAATTTGCACTCACCGGTGCGTAGAGTGATACTGATGTTTGGGTTGTATATGCTTGAGTGGGCTTAAAGATGCCACTTAGAGAAAAGTTCTTCACATACATTTCTTGGAGGATAAAGCAATCCAAAATATGAAGATATAATGATAGCTTTCAAGAGGATAAAGCAATCGTGAGGTAGTGATATGCTTTCAGGAGGATAAAGCAGTCCTGAGGTAATAATTCAGGAGGATAAAGCAGTCCTGAGGTAGTGATATGCTTTCAGGAGGATAAAGCAGTCCTGAGGTAATAATTCAGGAGGATAAAGCAGTCCTGAGGTAGTGATATGCTTTCAGGAGGATAAAGCAGTCCTGAGGTAATAATATGCTTTCAGGAGGATAGAGCAGTCCTGAGGGATTGATAATATGCTTTCAGGAGTATAAACAACATCCTGAGGTGATGATATGCTTTCAGAAAGATGAACAACGTTCTGAGGTATGAATATGCTTTCAGGAGGATAACAACGTCCTGAGGTAGGGATGATAGCTTTCAGGAAGATAAACAACGTCCCGAGGAGATAATATGCTTTCAGGAGGATAACAACGTCCTGAGGAAATGATGATAGCTTTCAGGAAGATAAACAACGTCCTGAGGAGATAATATGCTTTCAGGAGGATAACAACGTCCTGAGGTATAAGAAGCTTTCAGGAGGATAAAGCAGTCCTGAGGGATGATGAATTTCAGGAGGATAAAGTAGTCCTGATAGTCACAAATCTGTTTGCTGGAGAATTAACCTGAAAACAAGATAGCATTCTGTATGGTAATATTAGTTTATGCATTATGTATAATATGATGCACTTAGGTAATGTATTATGTATCTATGGATATGTATGTTATGGTATGATATAAATGATGTATGTATGATATGATGCTGCCGGAAGCGTCTGGATATCTTCGTATAACAACTGCTGGCCAGGGAAAATAAATCCTGATTTGTTGCTGAAGAATATGAGGAACTTATTCCCGTCTTGTTTGATAATATATTATACATAACCTCCCGTCTGCTGGGGATAGCAAGGTATATATAACCTCCCGTCTGCTGGGGATAACAAGGTATACATAACCTCCCGTCTTCGTTCGTCGTACTCTTATTGGAAAGTAAATTCCCGAATATCCGTATGAGGATAAAAGAGATGGATATAAATTCCAGGGGAGATGTAACTCGAAGAAGATGGATTTGCCCTACTGAGGGATTTGTAACTGTCTTGTAAGAGTGAACCTGGTGAAGCTTCGTTGGAATCCTTCCCTCGTTCGTCCTTAGTAAATACTATTACTGCATTTTCATGCATTTCTGGTAAACATCAATCATATTAAGCATACATGCATTTCTGGTAAACATCAATCATATTCAAAAGCATAATACATTCAAACACAACCAATGGACGTTTCGCTTATGTAAATAGGGTAAAAGTAAATCTGGATTCAAAAAATGGAATTTTATTTATATCAAAGAGTGACCCATACATGGGTAAGTTTGTACAAGGAAACATAAACCCTAGTAAGAGGATTTTGTCACAAAGTTTTTACAAAACAAGGAGAATCAGCTATGTGGGAAATAATCCTATTGAGTTTCAATTCTACTATTGCCATTATCTTCAAGTATCTCATCTTCTGCTGTTGAGACGGAAACGATTGGATTGAGCTTTATCTGTTCGAGCTTGAGTAAGTAGTACAACTGGTTGCAGTTTCATGGGTGACCCAAACGAGACATAGTCATACGCTTTAATCCCTAACTTTTGCCTGGATTGCCCTTTCAGGTTTTCAATCCACCGGGATACCCTTTTTTGCCCAAGCCGCCTTTTCAGGTTTTCGACTTGCCGGGTGTACATCTTTTTATATATATCCCTAATTTTTGCCTAAACCCTTTTGGTTTGCCGGGATGCCCTTATTTTTTCCTAGGCCTGTCAACCTAGCGGGTCTCTTTTCATGCGTAGTATTTTTTAACTATGTCTGCATTTACAGGCTGCGGGAAGTCTTCACCATCCATAGTAGTAAGTATCATGGTACCTCCTGAAAATACTGTCTTGACTACAAATGGTCCCTCATACGTAGGAGTCCACTTGCCCCTAGGATCACCCTGTGGTAATATGATACGCTTGATTACCAAGTCACCAGCCTGATATACCTTTGGCTTAACCTTCTTGTTAAAAGCTTTGATCATCCGTTTCTGGTACATCTGGCCATGACAAACTGCTGCTAACCTCTTCTCATCAATCAAATTTATCTGGTCAAGTCGAGTCTGAATCCACTCATCTTCATCCAAGCCTGCATCCTTCATAATTCTTAAGGAGGGAATCTGAACTTCAATGGGCAGAATTGCTTCCATACCATAGACTAAGGAGAATGGGGTTGCCCCTGTTGAAGTACGTATTGTAGTACGATAACCATGAAGAGCAAATGGTAACATCTTATGCCAATCCTTGTAAGTAACAGTCATCTTCTGTACAATCTTCTTAATGTTCTTATTAGCAGCTTCAACTGCCCCATTCATCTTTGGACGATACGGAGAAGAGTTGTGGTGCTTAATCTTGAACTGTGTGCAGAGATCAGTAATCATAGTGTTGTTCAGATTAGAGCCATTGTCAGTAATAATCCTTTCAGGGATGCCATACCTACATATAAGATTATTCTTAATGAATCGAGCCACAACATTCTTGGTAACAGATGCAAATGAAGCTGCCTCTACCCACTTCGTGAAGTAATCAATAGCAACCAGGATGAAACGATGCCCATTAGAAGCAGTAGGTTTGATCTCACCAATCATATCAATGCCCCACATGGCAAAAGGCCAAGGAGCAGTCAACACATTCAATGGTGATGGAGGTACATGTACTTTATCAGCATAAATTTGACACTTGTGACATGTTCTGGAGTGTTGATAGCAATCAGCTTCCATGGTAGACCAATAGTAACCTGCTCTTAATATCTTCTTTGCCATAGTATGACCACTAGAATGAGTGCCAAAGATCCCATCATGCATATCTTCCATGATCTCAGTTGCTTCTTTCTTATCCACACAACGAAGCAAAGTTGAATCATGATTGCGCTTGTACAAAATCCCATTACTCAGAAAGAACTTGGAAGAAAACCTTCTCAGAAACTTCCTATATTTGACAGATGCCCATTCAGGGAACTCCTGAGCTTCAAGATATCTTTTTACTTCATAGAACCAAGGTTTTTCCTCTGCCCCTTCTGTGTCTATCTCATTGCAGTATGCAAGCTTTTCAAATTTATCAATAGTAATCTTGGGAGCTTCATCATCCCAGCTGATCTCAAACATAGATGCCATGGTGGCCAAAGCATCTGCCAACTGATTCTCTCTTCGTGGAATATGTCCAAAGGTAATCTCTTTGAAATGTGGGATCAAAGACAACACATGCTCTCTGTAAGGAATGAGATTATCATGTTTGGTATCCCAATCTCCTTTAATCTGACTTACTACCAGGGCTGAATCTCCATACACATCAAGGAACTGAATCTTCATATCAATAGCAGCTTTAATACCCAAGATACATGCCTCATACTCAGCCATGTTATTGGTACAATAGAAACAAAGTCTGGCAGTAATCGGGGTATGACAACCTTCAGGGGAACTGATCACAACACCAACACCATTACCAAGTGCATTGGAAGCACCATCAAAAACCATAGTCCATCGGGATCCTTGTTCAGGTCCGTCATATCGTCCAGGTTCTTTGGTAATAATCATAATATCTTCATCAGGGAATTCAAAACTCATTGACTGGTAATCATCCACTGCTTGATGAGCCAAATGATCAGCAACAATACTTCCTTTAATGGCCTTATGAGTAGTATATTGTATGTCATATTCTGTCAAGATCATTTGCCATCTTGCAATTCTCCCGGAGAGAGCAGGTTTCTCAAATATGTACTTGATTGGATCCATCTTTGAAATCAACAAGGTAGTATGAGTCAACATATACTGTCTTAGTCGGCGAGCAGCCCATGCCAAAGCGCAGCAAGTTTTCTCGAGCAGTGAGTATCTTGTTTCACAGTCGGTAAACTTTTTGCTAAGGTAGTATATTGCCTGCTCTTTTCGACCAGACTCGTCATGTTGCCCCAATACACACCCCATGGAGTTGTCTAACACTGTTAAGTACATAATCAAGGGTCTTCCATCAACTGGTGGCATCAAAATTGGAGGTTCTAGCAGGTATCTCTTGATTTCATCAAAGGCAGTCTGGCACTCATCATTCCACTCCATCACCTGATCTTTCTTCAACAACCTGAAGATTGGCTCACAAATGGCAGTCAATTGGGAAATAAATCTTGCAATGTAATTCAAACGTCCCAAGAAACCTCTAACCTCCTTCTCAGTACGGGGAGCTGGCATCTCTCGTATAGCTTTCACTTTTGCAGGATCCACTTCAATACCTTTTCCACTGACTATGAATCCCAGGAGCTTTCCAGACCTAACTCCAAAAGTACACTTATTTGGGTTCAATCTCAACTTGTATTTCTTCAACCTCTCAAACAATTTATGCAAATGATCAAGATGCTGCTCTTCATTCTGGGACCTGGCTATCATATCATCCACATATACCTCTATCTCATGATGAATCATATCATGAAACAAAGCCACCATAGCACGCTGATATGTTGCCCCTGCATTCTTCAAACCAAATGGCATCACCTTATAACAAAAAGTGCCCCACTGTGTAACAAAGGTTGTCTTCTCCATATCTTCAGGTGCCATCTTAATCTGATTGTAACCAGAGAAACCATCCATAAAAGAGAATACCTTATGCTGAGCAGTGTTGTCTACCAGAACATCAATATGAGGAAGTGGAAAGTCGTCTTTGGAGCTGGCCTTGTTCAAATCTCTGTAGTCTACACACATACGTACTTTACCATCTTTCTTAGGAACTGGTACCACATTTGCAACCCACTGAGGATAGGAAGTCACAGCTAAGAACCCTGCATTGAACTGTTTCATCACTTCTGCTTTGATCTTCTCTGACATTTCAGGACGCATACGACGAACCTTCTGCTTCTTTGGACAACAATCTTCTTTCACTGGTAAACGGTGAACCACAATGTCTGTATCCAACCCTGGCATATCTTCATAAGACCAAGCAAAGATCTCCACATAGTCACGTAACATTTGAACCAGTTTGCTCTTGATATTATCCTCTAAATCAGCCCCTATCTTGACCTCTTTCCTATTTTCTTCAGTTCCCAGATTCACAACTTCGACTGGCTCTTCATGTGGCTGTATAGCTTTCTCTTCTTGTTGTAACAACCTAGCAAGCTCTACAGGTACTTCACAATCGTCCTCATTTCCGTCTTCAACTTGATAGATCGGATTCTCGAAATTATAATTGGCAATAGTAGAACTGTTATCAACAGGATCCAGAGTGGATGAGGATCTGCATTTTAGTGATGTGGGTGTGTGTAAGAACACATAGCTGATAAAACAAAAATAAAAGAAAAGAAATACAAAGAACACAATATTTACGAAAACAAAACGTCCACTGATTTTTATTGAATGAAGTATGCAAATGAAATGACAGCCCGTAACAAGCACACCATTGTGCCCCGGGTAAGGCACAAGGCTTAAGAGTTCAATTGTTCAAGAAATTACAAACTTAAAAGCAACAACACAGTAATAGTATTTACTCCTGACTAAAGGAGATAGGGATAACATGTTCAGCTTTCCAATTATTGAGTCCAGCACCCACAGTAGGAAAAATCCAAGCATCCAGGTTGTAGTCTTCATCATAGTCTCCCACAGCATTGATCTGGTTCTTCATAACCCCTTGATTGGTGATACGAACAGCACGAGCACGACGAACAGCCTTCTGGGACTCTGCAGTGAAACCCAAACCAAACTTGTCAGACTTATATGGGATATCAGGAAGCTGACCCCAAATAGTACAACCACCTTCATCCACTACAGCTCTAGCATCTTTGAGGGAGGCCATTGTTGGAGGTACTCTGGTAACCACAGGAACTTTCTTGACAACCGGAGGAGCTACATAATCATTAACAATCCAAGGAACCACTTCAAATGTCTGACACGGAGTTTCAACATATTCACCTTCCACTTCCAGATACTTGAAGGTGTTTACATGGCTGACAAAATATTCTTCCTCTCCATAGACAGTAACAACCTTTCCTTCCACTGGGTATCTTAGCTTCTGATGTAATGTATAGGTTACATCACCTGCCCCATGGATCCAGGGACGACCAAGCAGACAAGAGTACGAAGGACGAATATCCATCACATAAAATGTTGCATTGAAAACCTGAGAACCAACTTTGATCGGGAGATCAATTTCTCCATGCACCACTCTTCTAGAACCATCAAAGGCCTTCACCACTATATTACTGGGTTTCAGCACAGCATCTTCAGGACTCAGCTTACTCAGGACTTCTTTGGGCAACACATTCAAAGAGGAACCATTGTCTATCAATACATGTGACAGGGTAGTGCCCCTGCATTCAATTGAGATATGCAGAGCCCTGTTATGATCCCTCTTGGCAGGAGTCAAATCAGCATCAGAAAACCCTAACCCATTATCATAGGTCAGGTGGGCAACACATTTCTCAAACTGGTCAACAGAAATTGCATTGGGTACATGAGCAGTCTTCAGAAACTTGATCAAAGCTTTTGCATGAGCTTCATAACATAACAACAAGGACAACATAGAAATCTTAGAGGGAGTATGCCCCAACTGATCAACAATATCATAATCACTCTTGCGAATGATTTTCAATACTTCTTCCATCTGCTTAGAGAGATCATCAGCAGCTGGCACATCAGTAGGTATAGGCTCAATAACAGGACCTTTGCCCCGAGCATCAGTGGTGGAGGTAGCAGCAGGAGTAACTGCATTCTTGGAGGTGACTGGAGGAGAGAACACTCTTCTGCTTCGTGTGATCTTACTAGACCCAGCAATATTGTCAACATCAACAGGCATATCAGCTAAGGGTTCCTGCTTAACACCATGGATATAAACATCAGACCCATAATGCCAAGGCACAGCTTTATCAGACGTATACGGAATAGGACCAGGAGTGGTAATGACCATAGGAGCCACTCTAGCTTCAGCAACAATCTTCACAGGACCTTCAGCAGTAATCTTAATTGGACCCTTATGAGTGATTTTAACAGGACCTTTGGAAGTGATCCTTACTGGCACTCTATCAACCATATCAACCTCTTCAATCCTCCTACCTTGAGTAATATGATCCACCATACTCTCTACAGACAATGAAGTCCTCTAAAAAACTATGGTATACTTATCCATGAGACGTTGAATTCCATCTCTCAACCTCCAGCAACTATCCGGCTTATAGGTACAATACAAACAATCTTCACGACAACCTAGAAAGAGTCCAGCTTGTACTAACTTTTTCTTGATAACAGACAATGGTGTGGTCAACTCTGCAACTGAATAGACATGTAAATCTTCATCAATGGCATTGACAGTCTTCTCGTGATTTGGCATGGGAGCAGTAATCACATTTGGAGTACCCGGAGGGTCAAACTCAATTTCTCCATCCTCAATCATATCTTGAATTTTGTTCTTCAAGACCCAGCAGCTATTAGTATCATGTCCTTGACAGTTTGAATGATATGCACATCGTGCATTGGGATTATACCTGGGAGAGGTAACATTGGGATTCTGAGGAGCCTCTTTCAGGGTGATAAGTTCAGCCTTCAACAAGTGTTGCAATGCCTGAGCCATTGACATGTTGATCTTTGTGAACTGACTTCTAGCCCTCTGTTGGTGGCCCTGTGGCTGCTCTGTTATTGCAGGAGTTGGATTTGAAATATGAACTGCACTCACAGACTGATGCCTTCTATTACGACCAGGTTGACCATAAACAGCATTGGATTCTTTCTTCCCAGTGGGAGGCTTCTTTGCAGCACCTGATGAAGAAGTACCCACTTGGATCTTGCCACTCTTTATACCATTCTCTACGCGCTCTCCTGTCATTATCAACTCAGTGAAGCCAGATGATGAGCTTCCAATGAGATGACTGTAAAACGGACCATTCAGCGTACACATGAACATATCAACCAATTCCCTGTCAGTTAAAGGGGGTTGAACTCTTCCAGCTAAATCTCTCCACTTCTGAGCGTACTCCTTGAAACTTTCTTTGGCACCCATAGACATGCTTTGCAGCTGCATGCGAGTGGGGGCTAAATCAGCATTGTATTGATACTGCTTATAGAAAGCTTCAGCAAGATCATTCCAATCCCTGATGTTGACACTCTCCAATTGATAATACCACTCCAATTGAGCTCCAGATAAGCTCTCTTGAAAAAAATGGATCCACAACTTCTTATCAGCAGTGTGGGGTTGGATTCTTCTGACATAAGACCTCAGATGCAGCTTGGGACAAGAGACCCCATCATAAACAACAAAGGTAGGAACCTTGAAACCAATGGGTATGACAACCCCAGATATCAGACTCAAATCTTCAAAATCCAGCCCAGAAGATTTCTGCAACTCCATAGCATCCATTCTATCCACCAGCATCTTGAATTTGTCTTCATTAGGATCATGGTAGTAATTAGCCTCAGAATCAGAGTCCCCCATTGTGTTGTGGAGACTACCTCCCTCTTTCTCAGATTCTTCAGACTCATAATATTCAACTGGTTCTTTGGTCTTGGCAAGACCTTTGAACCTTCTTCCCATGTTGATCAGGCCACCTGACCTTCTAGTCTTCTTAGTCTTCTTGGCCAGCAGTGTCTTCAATTCATCCTGCCCCTTGGACAAGTTCAGGATCAACGCTTGGAACTGTGCATTTTGTGCCTGGAGATCCTTAACTGTTTGTTCAAGAGCCATTACTGAAATAAACAACGAGAATATGAGAAACCTGTGCACAAATAAACCTGTGATGCAATGATATGATGTTTTAATGCGTATGCAATGTTTTCAAGGACCGCAGGATTTAAATTTGCATAAACAAATAAGAATGTAAACTTTTATTAGTAATAAATTTGTTTTGCCTCTTGGGCTTACAGGAAATGAAATGCAATAAATACAAGAGATGGGGTTTTAAGTCTCCCATGGACGTTTCCTCTTTGTGTTGAGGTATGAGTTGAGATTCCGCTCCTCGTGAAGTTGCTTTGTTAGTTCCAGGATTCTTTCTTGGTTTGCTTTGTAATGAGCCTCGAAAGTATCCCTTTGCTCTTTCAACTGGATCCAGGATCTCTGTAAGTCTTCCATGTCAGTAGGCATGTCTGGGTGAAAGATGGTATAAGCAGTATCTCCTTCAGCAACAGGTTCCATGGTAACTGGCAGGATAGCAGGATATGGCATCATGAGAGTCTGAGCACGAGATCGCACCCATCTGAGATAAGCCTCCATAGGAATAGTGTACTTAGGCTCCAGAGTCTTGCTGTCAACCTTGTTTACTTTTCCCCATGCTCGTATGAATCTCTGACGGTAACCTTGAAGATTGTTGTCGTAATCAAACACAATGCCCTGAATCAACATGTCATGTGGACCATCACTCCGAGCGTAACCAAACTGTCGTAAAGCTAGTGAAGGGTTGTAGGTGATGCCTCCTCTTATGCCCAGAAGTGGCACATTAGGGAATTCCCCACAACGATCAATGATAGTGACATTCTCCATAGATCTGGAGCACCAATGGATATCTGAATGCGAGAGTGACATAATCCTTTTGGACCACCTTAACCCTTGTTCATTCTTCATTACTGAGCGAGGAAGGTGAGAAATAAACCACCTAGATAGCAAAGGTATGCAGCACATCAAAGTTCCTCTTGCTTTCGTAGTACGAGTGTGAAGAGAGTGCAGGATGTCTCCAAGCAATGTAGGCACTGGATTGTGATTCAGGAATATGTTGATGGCATGAACGTCTATGAACTGATCTGGATTGGGGAACAATATTAAGCCATAAATCAGCAAGGCTAAGATCTCCTCAAAAGCATCATGACTCATAGCCTTCAAGAACACTTGAGCCTTCTCTATCAACACCTTAGCAAGAATACCTTTAACTCCACTTCTCGTTTCTAGAATAATGTCATACTTCTTCAGATGTAAAGCTGTAGCAATAACCTCAGGTTTAGGCTCTTTTTCCAAGCCTGTGAATGGTTTCTGATCAAGAACATGTATACCCAGAAGTTTAGAGAACTCTTCCATTGTAGGAACCAACTGGTAGTCGGGGAATGTGAAGCAATGGTGCTTAGGATCAAAGAACTGAAACAGAACACTCATCATGTCTTCATTGAACCCTGAGGTAACTAGATCCAATAGGTGACCATGTCTCTTGATGAACTGGGAGTGATCAGACACATGAGAAACCAACTCTTTAAGCTTAGCAGGTATGCCCACAAAGTTGATCCTGATAGTGTTTCTACGAGCAGAAGCCATGACCTGCAACAAAGAACAAAGATAAATCCCTTGGTCCTTGAAATGGTTAGTGAAAATGCTATGCTTATGATGCATGATGATGCTATGATGTTATGCTCAATCACAAACATGTGGCACACACAAACAAGTCACACAATAGCCTTAGGTTTAGAGGCTTGCATGAGGTTCAAAGGTAAGTACCCTCCCCTGAAGTTAGTTGGTTCATCCTGTCCTACAAAAGTAACCAGGTTCTAAAGGGATCTCAATATCATTGATCCTTCACAAGGGTGGTTGCTCAGTAGGCAACTTACTTGCCAACCAAAACCCTCCAAGTTTAGAATCTCAATGAGTGTAGCATCGAGTATCAACCAACTTCAGTCTGCACCAAAGCCGGTTATCTCACTACTTTTATAAAGGCCAAGATGGGATAACTAGGGTTCTAAAAGTTAGTTAGTGCATTGACAACATATGGCAGCCTCATATTATCCTCAACTTGACTTAAGGAACATAAGCACCAACCAAGAAGTCACACTAACTATGGCCACCAGATCAACCATATCGGTATACGCCGTACAGTTTTCTTGGTCTATTGCCATTTACCTAAGGTACACTAGATCCGAGTTAGGATCTTTCACACATAAAGCCCAACAAGTAATATAAAGCAAACAAGGCAAACAATTTAAGTGATCTAATTCCTAAGGGTACCCCTCTTTAATATTAAATCCCCAGCAGAGTCGCCAGTTCTGTAACACGGTGGGAGAACTGACTTTAGTTAAATGTTGCGGATAGCAAGAGTCGCCACCGACTTTTATTTTATCCAAAGGAAAGGCATAAAAGAACAGGAAAGACCTTTTAAAAGATTTTTGGGTCCGGGGGGTAGGTTATGTAAAGGGAAGGTGTTAGCACCCTTTACATCCATGGTTATCCATGGGCTCTTAGTTACTTAGCTCACTTTAAAATGTTTTTGAAAATGTGAAGTGTGTGAATAGAAATTTTCATAAGAGTTTGATAATGATCCCTGTACGGATGCGTAAAAAACTAGTGTTTGAAAATTGTTTGAAATTGTGAAGTGTTTGAAAAGTTTTTGAATAGTGAGCAAGTAACTATGAGGAACCTACCCTAAATTTTAAGTCTTTCTGTTCTTGAATCCTTTAAATGGTAAGACTATCCCTATTATTAAGGAATAGGTAGTCATTACCTTGGATGTGAGGGACAAGTAAGGGTCATCTGTTAATGTAGGCAACTGTGGGGTGTATTAAGCAATTTTGAAGGGACTGTCATCTTTATTCGAAAGGGACAAGATCATTACGAAGGCAACATTCGAAGAGGGACTTGATCTTTTACTGTTAAGGGACTAGATGACTTTACTTTGAGGGACTTTTTGCTTTATACACCCTACTTGACCTTTTGATTAGGCAACTGAGAGGGGTAACTTAGGAAGTGCAAGATGGCGATCAAAGATCGACTTACGTGTGTGAGTGTACAATTTTTAATATTATCTTTTGAATTAAGTGATCTAAATTAATTTTAAATTACATACATGTTACACTCCCTATTTTTACTAACCATGACATAAAATAAATAATTTAAACATAAAAATATTACATCCAGGAGCAATTACAATAATAATAATAAAAGCAATCTAAATAAATAAGCAAAATAAATAAATAAGCAAAATAAATAAGCAAAATAAATAAGCAAAATAAGTAAACAATTATAATTGGGTTAGTAGAAATAATAATAATAATAATTTAAAAATAAATGGGGTTAGTAATAATCATATAAACATAATTAATAATAATAATGAAATAAGCAAAAATATTATAATAAACAAAATTTAAAAGTTAATAAGAAAATACAAACAATCATATTAATTATTATAAAATTTGAAATTATTAAATCAATTATAAGCATATTATGAGAAATAAATTATAATTATTAAATTTGCAATTTTTTAGAAATTTCTTACATACATAATTACATTATAAACAATTAGTGAATATTTTCATATTATAAAAAAATAGGATTAATTATGATTTTAATTATATTAAATAAAATATATACATGATTAAAAAAAAATGTGATCATACAATTATATTTAAAGATTATAATAAAATTTTATTTACTAATAAAAATATAAGCAAGAATTACAATTAGGGTTTTATATACATATTTTTAGAATAATAAAATAATTATATATATAATTTAACAATATTAATAATTTACAAAAAAATAAATAAATTTTCTTATAACATTAAAAAGGATGAATTTAAAATAATATGAACATACTATTTATTATTTGAATTTATTTAAGATAGAAAATTAATTAAATCAAAAAAATAAGGAAAAGAATGAGAAAATAAAAACCTGCTTGGGCTGGGATTTGAACCCAGTCCCTAAGCTTGCAGACTCCAAGACTTGCCTTCCATCCACTGGGCCATGCACACGCTGGCATTAGAAGCAAGGGACTAATCCCTTTTGTTCTCAACCTGGAAAAATCATAGCAAAAATAAAAACAACACAAAAGGGCCTGGGGAGATTCGAACCCAGGTCCCTTACAATACACACAAACATTCATTCCATCCAGCCGGGAGGGCGCTACTGGTAACATATTCATAATAACACATAATATATTAAGTACAACAATTAAAACATGAAAAATAGAAAAACCACTGCAGCCAGGTTTCGAACCAGTACCCTCAAGCAACACACACGCGTTTCTTACCACCAAGCCAACGCTGCACCTGTGAATAAAAACAGAAACAATGGAATAAAATATTATAAGCATTATTTGAATTTTCCAAACGCGCGCGCTGGCTTCGTCTTCCTCATTGGACTTTCGCAGGTTTTCCTGCGAAATTTCCTGGAGAATTTCCTACGATTTCTCCTGCGTGTATAAACCTGCGAAATACAAACTATGCCAAACAGGTACAATTTCATCCAATTGAGCACACCATTGTGATCTACACGGTTCACTCAATCAACCTACGGTCTTAGAATGTATTTATATACGCTGTATTAAGAAACCCTAATTCGAAGGTATAAACCCTAACCATGGTGATTAACTGATTACACCATGAAACTTCCATGTTTTCGTCCAGAATCAATCCTTAGAACCTCACAAACAATAAAGCACAACCAAAATTCATTAGCAATGCATAAAAAGTCGTAATCGAAAAAACTAAATTTCAAGAACAAGAGCAATTCGGTTTATGCAATTCATGAGGCTTTTGATGCAAATAATGATTGGTAATGATTCAGTGATGTCCAGGGATCACTCTTATGTCCTTCAAATACCTTCAAATGCCTTGTATGTGAGAATCCGAATTTTGAATTTGGAGAGTTTTTCGAAATTGTGAAACTTACACTTGGGGCTGGAAATTCGTCGCTTATGATTAGGGTTGTCTCAAGTACTTATAGAGTGATCAATTAGGTCAGAAAAATTGGATACTTGTGTGAGAAGTTTGATCTAAAAAGATTCAAAATGATAAGCCTTACACAATCAAATATTTTTGCATAAACACTTGCTATTTTAGGCCAATCATCATGATCTTCTTTCCACTTTGATGCCAATCATCTTAATGAATTTCTAGAAGCTCAATCACATTTAAATCTTTGACTTTTATATTTTATTTTAATTTAAAATGATTTTTAATGAATTAAATCAAAATAAATAAAAATAAAATGATAAAAAATCTGATTTTTGTTGACTTGGGTCGTGCATGAAGTTATAGTATGGATTGGGTCATCATATGGCAAGCCCATTTAGAAGAAATTGGTTTTAGACCTTCATTTTTTCATAAATCAACCAAAAATTTCCCAACTTTGCAAGGGAACATATCCTTCAATTTTAATGGTATGAGGGTGTTCTTGGACATTTTGGAAAGCTTGAAGAGTCCTCTAACTAACCCCACTGGTTTCATGTTCATATCATTTACCATTCTCAAGTTATGCCCTTTTGAAGTTGTTGACTTTTTGTTGACTTTCAAAAGGACCTATAATGTCTTAGCTCATACCCTCCAAATGAAGCATTTTTGGGCTTGGCTTGTGAGACACAAAGTTGTAGAGAATTCAATTTACTTAAAAATGAGCTTTGGATGGAGACTTGGTGATGAAGCATGTGAAAGTTATGGCTGGTCAAAGTTCAGTTGACTTTTACTAAGGAAACCCTAATTTAGAAACTCCTGATTCTTGATGATCTGAAATCTCCTTGATGAATCATGATCAACCCTTGATCAAATGATGAATTTTACTTCATATACTTGATGTTGGCAAAAAATCATGAAGTTTGACTTTGGTTTGACCACTGTTGACCTCAGTTTGACTTTTTAACTGCTTTGACTGATTTTGACTTATCTGATCATCTGGCTGAGCAAACTTTTGAGAAAAGTCTTGAAACTTGTCATGAGGGTTCTTACACACATATAAGATGCTATGAAGCTCACTTGAAGTCTTGGAAATCCATTTAGCCTGATTAAAGTCAAAACCCTAGTTTTGGATGCACTACTTAGGAGGTGCATTGTATGAGGGAATTGTCAACTCTTCTGACCAATAGTGAACTTTGTGAACCTTGTGAACCATCATAAAATGTCTTGTGAACCTCATGGGAGGTCTTGTGAACCTTGTGAACCTCATAAAGTATCTTGTAGACTTCATGAACCTCATGAAAGGTCTTGTAAGCATTGTGAATCTTGTGAACCTTGTGAACCTTCTTAGCACACAAAGTCTTATATTGTGAGGGCAAATTTTGGGGTGCAACAGACAGAAAGAATCACAACATCCAGGAATGGCACTGAATGAAGTGAGAAAAGTCCCGAAAAAGTACATCAGAAACATCCAGGGATGACATTACTGACTTTACTAGGGATATTTGAGAATGGCAATCAGGAAAAAGTAACCACAACATCTGAGAATGGCAATCAGATGAAAATGTGAATCACAACATTCAGGAACAAAACTGAATGAAATGGGAAAAGTTCGGGAAAGTACATCAACTCAATGATGACTCCATCATGGAAATCTGAGAATGGCAATCGGAAGGAAAGTGATCACAACATCCGAGAATAGCAGTCAGATAAAATGTGAATCACAACATTCAGGAACAAAACTTAATGAGATGGAAAAAGTCCGGGACAGTACATCAAATCAATGATGACTTCACTATGAACATCCGAGAATGGCATCGGATAAAAGGGTGTAATATCTGAGAAAAACAACAGGTATATGAAGAAACAGTTATGGAGAGACAAAGATAAATGCCAAGTAAGTTGGACTTTGATCTCAAGGTAAGATGTTGAAAACAACAGGACCTCGAGAAATGCATATGAGGACTAAAACACTCAGTATGAAGACATTTACGAAAATGGGGACTAACACACCCAAGAACACACATAATGAGGACTAACACACTCAAATATGCAAATGTTAACAAAACTAGGGAATAACACACCCAAGAGAATACATAATGAGGAATAACACACTCAAATATGCAAACATGAACAAAACTGGGGAATAACACACCCAAGGAGATAATATGAGAGAAAATGCTAACAACCAGTTTAGACTCTTAGAGGAGTGGAAAGAAGGAAGACTGATTCCTTAACACGGAGATCACTGCCATTCTGCTTGGAGATTAGAAATGCTACTATTGAACAAATCTCTGTCACACCAGTAAACTATATCAAGTTGAAAATCTTTTGAGATAAGTCATGAAAAACTGCTTGGCGATTCTTGAAGAAAGTTGCCCCAAGTTCAATGACTGATGAGGGTAAACTGATAATGGATTCAGTTCCTGACTACTGTCGGAGAAAATTAATCAAATCTTTGAGATGACTGTTGAGAAGATAAAATGATCATGGCTTCAGTTCTTGAAATGAATGCTGAGAAAATAACCCAGTATGAAATTTGCAGAGAATCTTCTGACTACCCAAATCTGAGAATAACTTGCCCTGATCAACAACTCTTGAACCATAGGACCTGAGAAAAAACTTGCCCCTGATAAGATCACTGACCAAATTTCTCAACTGTTTGAAAATTCCTTGATGAGGAAAGTTTATTTGCAAATAAGAAGTGTTTATACAAACCTGGTAATTTTAATGTAAAGTTCAATGCAAAGTTTGAAATCAAGAAAATCATTTTTAGAATGAAATTTATTGATGTAAAGTAAATGAAAAGATTGTCAAAATACGGCGGTTGAGACAAAATTAAAGATAAAGCAAATGTAAGAAACAAATGATTGGTAACGAACTTGGGAGTCAGTTTACGCAACCTTGTTGTAGTATGCTTTTCAAAAGAAACCTGGATTCAATTAGGACTTTTGAAGGTTGTAACGTGGTATGGCTCACGGTTTATGAAACAAAGGATATATGCTCAAAGTCTATTTGTACCCAACCCAACTTCGTGATGAACTCCAGTCCTACATTCAATTAATTCAGCATATGCATTCAAGTTCCAAGATATTTGGGATTGCACAGATGAAGATGGTTCGTAAGCCAAAGAATTTTGAGATAGCAGTCACATCTTTCCTTTTGTTATTTCTAGTGAGGACTTTGGTCAACTCAACTTATTTTTGCGGAGGATTTTGATGACCTCTTAACAATCCCTTTTTTTTAGTATCCCTAACTTTTGCCTGAACTGTGTCATTTGAGCTTACAGCCAGCGAGATGCCTCAGTTTTTGCCTAAGTCTCCTTCATAGGTTTTGACTTAGCGGGCTTTAATTTTTTCAATATTTTTTTTTCAATATCATTTCTTTTTTTTGAAAGATAATGACTGCATGGCTTAATGATTACGACGAACCATCATTGACTTTTGATTTGAGAAATATCTTCAACACTTCTTGATGTGTATGAAGGAAAGCTTGAGATTGCAACCTTTATTGAAAGGTGTATTGAATGATTCTCTTATACTTGAATGCACATTTGAATTAATTGAGAACTACCCATCCCCGGGTTAAAATTGCGGTTTTTTCCGAATAGAAAGAAACTCCATCTTCAAGGCTCAAAGGGGTTGACAAGGGATTAACTTCCTTATTTCTCCAGTGTTTGGGATTTGAAACATAGCCTGTATATCATCAGCCAAGTCTCAATTGAAAGCATACCAACAACAATTATGGGTATCTCGTTTTCATCATCCTCCCTCCAATCATTATAAAAACTTGAGAAAAGATAAATGAACTTGAAATGTAAAACATAAAGAGGAAAATAGTAAATGAAAATGAATCAAAACAAAGCAATGCTCATTTCGTTAAAATCAACATGAAAGTACAAACAATCTTAAGAGCAAACAACTTAATACAATTGAAGAAAAATTGCAAACATAAAGAAACAATGGCCTGGTGATCCATCAACAACAAGGATGAGTTGTCCTGTCTGAGATTATGGCCTTGAAGAAAATTTGACTGTTGAATTCTTCTAGAAGATTCACTTCTCATGCTTCGGCAAAGGATTGTTGACAACATTAGGATTTGTATCATGAAACGAAAGGATGTTGTTCCTGATAAGTTCTTGCACTTTAGCCTTCAGTGCAAAGCAATGTTCCAAGTCATGACCAGTTCCACCTTGATGAAACTCGCAACGAAGATCCGATCTATGGTTAGCTGGAAGAGGATCTGGAACAGCAGGCGGAGGTCTAGTAGTAATTATACCACTCTTAAGTAAGGAAGGAAACAAATCAGTGTAAGTCATCGGGATAGGATCAAAGTTTGGCCTATTGCGATACTGATTTTGTCCAGCAGCAGGATGAGGAGCCTGAGCTTGAGCTCGAACTTGAACTTGAGCTTGAACTAGTTGAGCTCAAACTTGAACTTGAGCTTGAGCTGGTTGAGCTTTAACAACAGGAGCTACTGCAGCTACGTATGGTTGAACATATCGTTGTTGCGGGCGATAAGGCCTCCTCTCAGTTGAAACAACATAAGCATCACCATCTCTTCTCTTTTGAAAGTTCCCAAGCAACTTTCTTGCAGCATTAGAAGAGTCAACATTAGTAATCTTTCCTTTCTTGATACCTTCCTCTAGTCTTTCTCCAATAGTGACTAAATCAGAAAAACTAGATGAAACACTTCCTACCATTTTCTCCCAAAAGAACAGTTGAAGAGTGTCCATGAAAAAACCAGTTAATTCCTTTTCGGCCAAAGGTGGCTCCACTTGAGCAGTTAGCTCTCTCCAACGCTGAGCGTACTCTTTGAATGATTCTTTCTCTTTCTGTGACATGTTTTGAAGTTGACGATGGTCAGGCGCCATGTCTAGATTGTACTTATACTGTCTTACGAAAGCATCAGATAAATCCTTGCAGCTTCGAATGTGACTCTTCTCAAGTCCCACATACCACTTCATAGAAGCACCACTTAGACTATCTTGAAAACAATGAATAAGAAGCTTGTCATCCTTTGCATGTGCATCCATTTTGCGACAATACATCAACAGATGAATCTTTGGACAAGTATGACCATTGTATTTCTCGAATACAGGAACTTTGAACTTATGAGGCAAAACTAGGTCAGAGACCAAACACATGTCTATTGCAGTATAACCAAAGACATCTTTTCCTTCTAAACCTCTTACCCTCTTCTCAAGAGTTAAACATTGCTCTCTAACTTCATCCATATATCCAGGTTCACCCTGACATTCAGCTTGTGGACCAGCAGCCTGGTATAAAAAAGGAGAATTCTGATACGTAGTATGAGCAGTAGTGTGCACAACAGGTTGAGGTTCGACAAAAGTCGGAGCTGAAAAGACTGGCACAACAGATGGACCACCCATTTGAGCAGTAGCAGAAACTGGCACATAATCCGGAGGTAACCCAAATTTTGGCCAAGTAGAAGTCGGTTGCTGAATAACAGGAGGGTCAACAACAACAGTAAAAACTTCGGAGATAACAGTCCTTTGAGGTGATTCACCTTGAGAAATCAGAACTTGCATCATTTCAGTGAGCCTGGTCATACTGACCTTCAACTCATCAATCTCCATCCAGACTTCCAGGTTATGCTGTTCTTGGTTTTCCATTCTCAATCTAATAACTCTCAATCTGTTAGCAGCTCTAGTACCGTATATGTGTTGAGGAAACAGCTTGACGGATCAACAAACAATTGAGGAAAGAAACAACCGGGATGAGTTCCCACACAACTCGGATGAACGCAAGAATATGCGAGGATGCAATGATATGTAATGTTCACTTCCATTTTAAAGAAAAACAGCTCGATTATTGCAAACATAGTCAACATCGAGAATATGGTCATGAAAATTCTTGACAAAAAGGAATATTTGCTTTTTTCCAATATTTGCAATAATCGGAATTATTTTTCTTGAGAAATGGTTGTGATGATGATCATAATGAATATGTGGATGCAACAACCACAAACAAGATCACGCAAAGCACACAGGTTCAAAGGTTCGGATCACGAGCATGGAGTCAAGGGATAAGAACCAACAACCCACAAAGGCATGTACTAAGGTTTGTCTTCATTGTACCTGCAAAAAACCAAATGGGTGCTAACAGAGGTTCCCGAAGTTAACAACCATCTTTAGAATATTATCAGTACGTTGGATTACTCCCCAACCGATAACATTCTTAAAATAGACCTCGTCCGAGTGTAGTATCGCGTGACAACCACCTTAGGTTTACACCCAGATAGTTTTTGCACTACGTTCCTAAATTGGCTTGGATTGGTTAAGGGTTCTATAATCCTCAGTATGATCAGCTCAAGGTCGGAAAATAATGCCACGTATGATTACTCATCATGACATTGATAATCCAAGAGAGCCTAACCGAGTGGAGATTATCAAATCGACATCGCTTTGGACTACTCCATCGCGTATTGCGTCGAATATCTCCGTCCTATCATAAGTTCAACTCAGATCCGGGTTAGAATCTATCTCACTCACAGAGGATCACCAAAACCGAAACAGAACAATCAAATAACAACCAAATCAAACTAAAGCACTAAATAAATCAAAGTAGGCCGAATCCACTTAGAGATTGACTCCCCAGCAGAGTCGCCACTTTTCTGTAGCGGTAAAATCATGAGTATAAGCTATTGATTAACTTAACTCAAGGTAAACAGAGTCGCCACTGTGCTTTTATTTTATTCCAAATGGAAAAGGGAAAAAGAGCGAATAAAACCTAATGAATCTAAAAGCAAAAAGCTAAAAGAATTGAACAGAGAACGAGTAAGGGGATAGGTTACAAATTGGGAAGGTTTTACGCACCCAAAATGTCTGTGGTACTCCACGGGAGCTCTTTGAAATATTTATTTCTTTTTTGGTTTGAAAATGGTTTGTTTGAAAGAGATTGAAAAGATGAGAAGAGAAATGTTTTTTAATATTTTTGTGTTTGAAGAGACGATTGTCTCATGCCTACGTACCCACAAAGTGCAATGCGAGATCAAAACGTCGTAGTTCGTGGAATAAAATGTGAAAAGAAATAATGTGTTGGATTTATTTTAAAATGTAAAGATAAGTCGCCATTCTTTAGCGAATAATTTCGCTAGAAAGAATGAATCATATCTAAACATATGAAAAGAAAAGTGCACGAGGGCACAAAAACGATTGAATGAGTTTTGAATGTTTTTAAAGTTTTTGAGAAGAAAATTTCAATATGCTTATGGGATTTAGCATTTATTAAGAAATGAAATGAAAAGATAAAACCGCATGACCTAAGTCAAGGTTTGATTGCGAAAATGTTTGAAGTTTGAAAACAAAGAAGATTTTGAAAATAGGAAGGAGATTTGAAAATTTAAGAAGTGGGAGGAGATGAAGGGAATATCCTAAGACTTGAAAGTAAAGGTTAAGAGAAGAGCATCCAAACCGTATTGTGAACATTCTCCGAAACAATAGGATTTCCATCTTCATGAACAAGCGAGCTCCATCGGAGTTAAGATCTTCAATCCATAATAACTTGAGCAAAGGAATGATCCTAGAATCTAAGTCCAAACTCCAAGTCCAATGCTAAGGATAGTGGCCACAGTCCGAAATTAAAGTCACACGTCTTTTAGATGTTTAATCCGTTATTAATGTTTTTGTGTCCAAACGGACAAAGGAAAAAATCACAAGCATAACAATATAAACATAAACAATATGAAGAATGATATAGTATAATAACAACATAATAAAAGAGATAAGGAGCGAGAGATTGAAATAAAGAGGATAAGGTGCGAGAATGAATAAAAATGTTAGTATATTAATAGTATAATATTTACATAGAAATGGTATGATGAACTTAATCAAACACAATCACAAAAAGATATAACCAAAAATCGAGAGGCAACGGATCCAATTGGATCTTATTCCGAATTCGGGACAAGTTTAGGTCTATGTTAAGCAATCACCGAGTAATTTACGAAGTAATTACCCTACAAATGAGGCCGGCCACCACCAATTAAGGCGGAAAATATTTGTGCTAATACATGTTAGAGAAATGATATTATAGATCGTTCTCCGAAAACATGTCGCACGAAAAGAAAAGCGGTAACGGTCTAATCTTAATCGAGATTTCACATTGATTTATCGAATGCAACCTATCACGATCCCAAAGTATGGAGAATGATCCAAATGATCATTCATCTATAGATTTGAAATAATGAAGATTAAACATCTTCGAAAACCAATAATCGCGAATCGGAGATCTCATCGACCAAAAAGAAAATAAGATGAATAAGAAAGTGGATCTAACATAGAATCCACTCAAAAATCAACCAAAACCAAATAAATGAAGTAAAAAATATTCATAAAGAAAATTCAAAGAAAAATTATTAAAGTATTTTTCTTTAAGGTTTTCTTTTTAAAAGATTTGTTTAAAAATATTCTCTAATGACTTAAAAAATTTCATTTTTCTTCTTTTTAATTTTTCAAATAAAGGGAAAAAAAACAAAGTTATAAAAAAATGGTAAGAAATTATATAAAACAAACTAATAATAAAAAAAGAAATAAAATGAGAATGGAAGGGGGGAGTTATGCGCTGGAATTGGGAGTATGATGTAGCAATGGATCCAAGGCATTTAAGCCCAAACTAAAAGTCAGCCACTAAATTCTTTAAGAAAAAAAAACTTTATACATATAATAAAAATAAAACAACTAAACAAAAAGCGAATTAAAAAAAAAGGGAAAAGGTCTTCTTCTTCTTCTCAAAACCGAGGTACTATACCTCTCTCTTCTCACTTTGTCGACACGAATCAAACCAACGAAATGCGTCGTCACTCTTCCAATTCCAGCATCGTCGTCACTGTCTCTCTCATCTCAACCCTGTGTTTTCTCTTCTTCTTCCTTTTTTCTGATCCGATCTAGATTCGTGTTGATGAATGGAAGGTGAAGGTTTTAGGGATCTTAAATGAAGTTTGAAGAATAGCTCTGGTTGAAGAAATTTGGTTATGAGTTTTTTTTTTGAGATAGAAGATGATTGAGATTTTGGTTGAAGGTTTCCGAAAACTGGATTGCAAATTTGGGATTTGTTTGAAGCTTGAGGTTTTTTTAAAATTTCTGCAGAGATTTTTTGGGCTATTCAAGCTTGGATTAAATTGGAGAGGGAAAGGTGAGATTTATAGAAGAATGAGTGATGAAGATGTGATGCCGTTTTGAATTTTTTTCACTGCGTTTTGAAACTCACGGTTTCTGCGTGCTAGCCGTTTTCGAAATTCTAATTGAGCTGCGTTTTATTCATCTGTTCATGCGTTTTTGCTGCTTGCGTTTTGTGTTGATATTTGCGTGCTTGCTGCTGTGTTCGTGTGTTGAAAGCTGATGCATTTTATTTGAAGCTTCAGTGCGTTTCAGTGAGTGTAGAACGCATGCAGGCCTACGTTTCTCATGTTCAAATATCTTGCATTTTGCGTGCGGCTTGGAAGAGGGTATGCGGGTGGCGTGAGATGGCTTGCTTCATGTGCTACGTACAGCGTGATTGGTTGGCTGGGTGTGCTTTGCTGACTGCGTTTTATGTTAATTCTCATTGTGTTTTGGTGTTGACGTCTTATTGGGAAAGCTGATGACGTGCGTGACGAATTGTTGATGGCTGGGTGAAGTGGCTTTGAGTGTTGGCGTGAACGGCTAGATGACTTGTGATGTATGTTGCTGATGTTCGCGTGTGGCTGTGGCTGAAGCAAAATGAAGCCGAAGAAGTTCACGTGAGGTTGTGTGATGAAGCTGACTTTGGATTATTTTTCTTTTTGTTTTGTTTTGTAACTTTGTAATGGGCTTAAAATAATATGGGCCTACTTAGTAATGATTTTTGTGATGGTTTAAAAGAAATACTCATGGTCTTATGGTAAAAAAAATGTTATAATACTTGGAAAAAATATATATATTAAGAAGTGAATAAAAAACAAAAATATGGAGAATGGTAATGAATATAGAATTGGGTAGGAAAAAATGGAAATCACTTAAAAAAGATAATTTGGATGATTGAACTAAAAAAAGTATGAATCGGATAATCGAGAAAAATGGAAGAAAAATGGTCATTGAACTAAATGGATAATAGAAAATTGGAAAATAAAAAAGTTTAATTGAAAATAGATAATGGATGAAATCTGGTCTTAAGCCCACAACCAACTTCTGATTTATCTTGCACAAGCCACTGGTAATGAACACAGTCAATCCTGAACCATCGAATACTTGCAAGTTAAGCCATTAATAACGTCTGAAAATTGCCTTGATTATTCAAAACCATGCTGAGGAAAATAAATCCACAGATTAACCACTGATACGCTGAACCAAAACAATCTGGCCTGAAACTTCTTAAGACCCACAACTTGAGAGTTTGAGGAATTTTGCACACAACACAACTTGAACTTTGAACACCCATCGTCTGAGAAATAGACCACTGGCATAACTTGCAATTGAATCGATCTTTTGATAGTTTGACCAATATTAGGTCAAACGTCCCTCTGAATCGAATCATAACTAAACAACCACATCTGAATTAAAATCACTGTCTTATTTTTGAAATCCTGCAACACAGAGAAGAAGAAGCAAACTGCGACATATTTTTGGTATTTTGGTTAGAAGTTAGTAAATATAAACAAATAAAGCAAGTAAAAGCATGGTGATCCCCTGTGAGGCATATACCTACAACTGAAAAGGATAAACGAACCATTGCGTGATCTTGTTTGTATGCGAAATTCATATGAGATGCGAAAAATCTTAGGGTCAAAAATTAGGGTATGACAATGATATGTGAGAATTAAATGAAGATGGTCTAGAATATTCCAAGAGTGATCAAAAATGAAATTGGTTCAAGAATTTGAAATTTTGAGATTGCTGCCAAAAATTTCAAATTTGCACGCAAGTATCCAATTATACCTAGGTGGTAACCGGTTACTTAGTGAAAAGTTTGTTTTCCTTTTGCACTACTATGGCTCCAGCTCGATCCTTTTGTGCGTCAAAGAAGACATGAAAATGAACACATGAACCTTGAGATTCCTTGAATAAATCCATTAAATCAGGAAATCCTTGATCAGATAAATTTGAATTATTTGTAGATCAACTTAGACTTTTGTCTGTGAAATTCCTTCGAGCTGCTGGACTGCAATTTTTGATATTTTTGACCTGCTCTTCCCTTGAAAATGTTAATAAAAGAAGGAAAAATATTTTTGGATTTTAATTAATGGTTAGTAAACATAAACAAATAAAAACAAATAAAAGCAATGGTGATCCTCTGTGAGGCATAAACCTACACCCGAGAAGAACCGAGAAACTAGTGTGATCTTGTTTGTACTGCAAGATGCAGATGAATTGCAAAGAAATCTTAAGGGAAAAAATTAGGGTGTTACAACGGCCCCTATTTAAGTTTCTTCAATCTGGAGATATGAAGATTGACATCTTCGTCTCTACAAGATGGGAGAGACTTAAATATAGAAAACCCAATTTTTGTCCTAAGATACTATGATATGATATGCAAACCCAACATCTCGGTGGGGAGAACACGACCACCCGAGGAAGGAAAAGTTTGGGGACACAGAAAAAAATTCCACTGGGGAAAGACAACAGACAAGATGATTCACAACAAAATGAAGAACATAATGATCTACCTAAATAATGGAGGACTCATAGATATCACCCGATCGATAAAGTTATTGGTGACATTAGTCAAGGTGTAGCAACAAGGTTAAATCTCAAGGATGCTTGTCTAAACATGGAGTTTGTATCTCAAATCGAACCAGGCAAAGTCGATGAAGCATTAGGAGATAATCAATGGATAATAGCTATGTAAGAGGAAATAAACCTGTTTGAAAGAAATCAAGTTTGGAGTCTTGTCCCTAGGCCAAGCAATATGCACATCATCAGAACAAGACAGGTCTTCAAAAACAAAATTGATGAAAATAGAATAATAGTTCGAAATAAATCAAGATTTGTCGTACAAGGATACAACCAAGAAGAAGGGATCGATTTTGACGAAACATTCGTGCCTGTTGCAAGGTTAGAAGCAATTAGACTTTTATTAGCTTATGCTTGTTCTATGAATTTTCAGCTTTTCCAGATGGACGTCAAGAGCGCATTTTTGAACGGATTCATAAATGAAGAAGTTTATGTCAAGCAACCCCCCAGATTTGAAGATTAAAATAATCCTTCTCATGTATTCAAATTAAAGAAAGCTCTCTGTGGATTAAAGTAAGCACCAAGAGCATGCTATGATCGCCTTGAAAATTTCTTATGTGACAAAGGCTTTGTAAAAGGGAAGGTTGACAAAACCTTGTTCATCAAGAAGATTAAAGAAGATACTCTTATGGTGGAAGTATATGTTGATGACATAATCTTCGGATCAACCAACACAAAGTTATGTAAGGAGAATTTGAAATGTCTATGATGGGAAAAATGAATTACTTTCTAAGACTGCAAATCAAATAACTCAAAGATGACATCTTTATCAATCAATCCAAATATTGTAAGGAATTATTGAGGAGATTTGATATGGACAATTGTAGGAAATTGTCAACACCTATGGAATTCGGTACATATGTAGATCAAGATGAATCAGGTATCTCGGTTGATATCACAAAATATAGAAGTTGTAAAACAAATAGGAAAAGCACAAGTGGAACGTGTCACATCTTGGGAAATGCGTTAGTCTTGTGGGAATGCAAGAAGAAAGTGTGTGAAGCACTCAGTATGGCCGAAGCAAAATTAGGGTGTTACAAAGGCCCCTATTTAAGTTTCTTCAATCTGGAGATATGAAGATTGACATCTTCGTCTCTACAAGATGGGAGAGACTTAAATATATAAAACCCGATTTTTGTCCTAAGATACTATGATATGATATGACTATGATATGATATGATATGCAAACCCAACATCTCGGTGGGGAGAACACGACCACTCGAGGAAAGGAAAAGTTTGGGGACACAGAAAAAAATTCCACTAGGGAAAGACAACAGACAACAAGAGAGTTTTCCTGGAAAATAAATCACTGGATAGCTTACTCAACTCGGGGAAAATAATATGAGACATTATCAGGATAAAAATTCAACAAGGAAGAGTAAAAACTCCGTCGGGGAAACATCATCCAAAGAAAGTATTCGAGTCCAATAGATGGAGGAATACTGAATTGGGAAAGGGTCATCAACTACCGATGCATTTGGTAGGATAATAGGATCAACTACCGGTGCATTTGGTAGAAAATAGACTCAACTACATGTGTAATTGATAGGAAATAGGCTCAACTACCAGTGTAATTGGTAAGAAATATGCTTAACTACCAGTGTAATTGGTAGGAAATAGACTCAGCTACTAGTGTAATTGGTAGGAACAAAAGCAATGAGATCAAATAAAGGAGGAATAATACCTACTACCATAAAAGTAACATTTATATTGATGTAAACATTCACAAAAGGACCAAAGTTCAATCCAAGAACAAATTGGAAAGAAGTGGCCAAACAAGACTCATCCCAAGGAGAAAATATCTCAACTGGGGGAAGTTCCATCTAGATAATAAGCTGGGTAGAAAACTGAATCAAAATCATACACGAGGAACAAACTCAGTGGGGGAATTTAGAAAGGTTAAACACTTTATGTTAAATGGTCAATGATTGCGACTTTCCAACTCTAAAGATTCTAACTGCAAGTATACATCCTAATCACGTAGTACTAAAAGATATTGATCCCATAGAGACTCGATAATCAACCTAGCGCTATCGGGTGTTACTATGTTTAGCTAAAGCGAGTGATATTTTAGTTTTAAAGGGCGAGAAAATAATAATTCTGAATTAAGTTAAATTAATAATAAGGATATCGATACATAATGGTTCGCCTTCGCGAATTCAATAAAGGGTCGACTTATTAAGGTTTGTTAAGTTATCTTTCCGTAGAAATTGTCGGTTTAAAAGTCGTTAACTCACACTCTCATGGTCTTGCCTATTACTATACTCCTAAGTTCAATTGAGCGCTCTCGCTGTGTCAATTCAAGTTAGAAATACTTTTTTGGAAACCTAGAGGTTCTAATTGGTTTTAAAGCGCTTCCACTGTATTTAAAACAATGCTCAATTTCAGTTATCCAGTTACAATTTCACACTCTCGTGGTTTTAATCCTAACCTTTTATACTTTCTTACTCTCGTAACAAAAGTTGTTTGTATTAAGAAATCGAAACCAAAAAGTAACTTAATTTAAGGTCTTAACCTAGATCTATTGAATTTGTTCCAGTTAGACAATCACATATCGATTAACTATTTAGCCAGACATATTAAATAAATGCGAAGAAAGGTAGAAGAAGAATTGCATAAAAATAAATTGCATAAAAATAAATTGTATAATAATTAAATGGTAAAACATTAAAATATAGAAACCTGACTGAAATATTCTTGATCAACCGATCTTTGCAGAAACTTAATCTAAAACGAATATGTAGTGGTTAGAAAGAATTAAATGGTGATAGCTTCATAATGATGGAGGCTATCACTTTGGTTTGATAATGGAAAAATAAAGCAATACTAAAATAAAATAAAATAAGCTCTAAACTTCGAATGGAAATTTGGCAGCAATTTGGTGTGAAAATGAAGCTCTCTTTGCAAATGGTAGAAGCTGTTATTTATAGCCAACAACTTAGGTTTGTTGTGAATTTGACGGAATGAACTTTGCTTAGGCCTTGACTATTGAAGTTGGACTGAAGTTGAGTAGGGTAGAGGAAATTTCTCTGTTGAATGAGAGGAACACGTGCAACGACTATCTGTTTTGACTGAACTGATGCATATTTAGGTTTCTGGAATAAACCGTGTGACGGTCGTCTTGGGCATGGGACAGGCGTCTTGGATGTGAGACGGTCGTCTCACTTCTGTGACGGTCATCCTACAAATAAAACACAAAAACTTAATTTTGGCTTCTGTTTTGCCTCATTTCTTGTCCTATAAGTCTCATTTTCACTATTTGCTTCCAAAAGTCAAGTGTAATTGAATACCTGCAAAATAAACACAAATATCATGTAATATCGTTTGAAATAAATAAATCAATAACTTAAATGATCGGAAACTATACTAAATAATCGATACAAATTTGAGTTATCAAACTCCCCCAAACTTGAATCTTTGCTTGTCCTCAAGCAAAAAATCAAATAGGTTTTGAAACATATCCTTTAAATACAGACACGAAACACATTACCTATCCATACGTGGTTGTGCGGATTTTTTGCTAAATGAACTAATAGTAACCCAAACACTAAAGATACACTAGTGACACTAAAACATACAATGTTCATAAACCCCCTATACAAACTAGTCTGAATCATACTATCATAGCTCAACCTATTGCTCTTGTTTCTGTTTCACCTGGTTTCATTCTAACGCAATCACATTAAGAATTTTACCTTTACACGTGCATGGTGGAGTAACTTGTTAGTGAGTTTGATCTTTTTCACACGGGGTCTGGTACACAAGTGCGATAACACTTTAACATACTGAGTGCAAGTTGTGGGGGACCGAATAGTAATTTTCCCTACTGAGTTCAGAACTAGATTCCTCTGAATCAACTAACATCAGACTTTCGCTTTTCCTTTTTCTCATAATTTTGCATTTTTTAGAGTATGTGTAGCTTGATTGTTTTACCAATGGTTTGTATAATCTTAAAATTCTTTTTTTTCTTCATTTTGGCATATCTGCGATCAATCACTTATTTGCATCGGCTCTCCACGTAGCTTGTGTTTCAGGCGGTGCTGACTGATAATATAAACTTCTCGGGGAAAATTTAGAACTAAAGCTTCAGATTTCGACATAAAATGTATCCAAACCGATATCGCATATCTAAGGGTCTAAGATGTCAAGATTGTATCAATTTTGTTAAGTCTTTTCTCAGTTTTCTAACAAAGCTTATCAACCTATATACTCGTAGGGTATGTTGAATGAAAGCATTCTAAAAGGAATAAAAAAAATTGTTATGGCCAAAAATACTGGAGAGAATTTAAATAACTGAATACTTCGATTAATTTAATAAGGTTTAATACAAGGAATTGAAAATCTAAATACCCTTCTCCCACATTATCTCGGACATTGTCCTCAATGTTAAGAGATATAGGTAAACTACAAAATAGAAGGGAAGATAACAAAAACAATAAAACAATAAAAACTGATCTAAACTGCTATTATGGTTCTCTTTCTCTTGGTATTCCTCAAAGGTTTCTCTGCCCGTACATTGCTACATGATCATGTATACCCACATGATGGATATATTCATGCATCCTTCTGATTTCTTGTGTCGTAGCACCTAATTCTTCTGTAGCAGCAACGATTCTCTCTCCTTGTGTTGTCTGCTCGAGCTCGGTCCGTCCCATTCTTTTCATCATCTCTATGTAGTGCCTTTGGTGTTGCTCATTGTTATGAAAGATCACCACCATGATGTCGTCCATAGACGCGGGTTGTTGATTCCTACATTGGCATTTGGTGGAGGTGATGGTGCTGGAGAACTCAGTGAATGGAATATTGGCATCTTCTTCGTCATCCATAGCCTGTTGCATCTCATCTATTCTGTCATCGGGTTGTTCTTCGGAAGCAGAAACGCCAGGTGAAGGAGCACCGAGATCATAATTCCAATTGGCTCTATTCCTTGCATCTGTGCGAGTATGTCATGGTAGGATGATGCTACGAACACCCCGGTTGTGTACAACCAAGTATTATCTTCCATCTTTTTGCTGTTTGATAAGGTGGTTGTTCTTGCAGTATTCTATATCAAGAAACAAGGCAGGAGTGGCTCGCAAATGATCAAGACGATCACCTAGACCAAGCTTCAGTGCGATCTCAGTGATCATCCCGCCAAAACAGAAAGGAGCCTTCCCTCTTGTACAGGTAAGTTGGATGTTGGACAAAATGAAGGCCACTGGATTCATAGGGATGGAGAGAAAAATGCATCGGAGCAGGAACAACTCTCTCTGGTTCACCTTGTGGGTATCTCCTATAAACAATGTTGCTCAAAGCCCTTTGGAAATAATGAACGACATGGTTTTGGATGTGAGTGGCATATAGCTCATCCCACCCCGATTGTATTTCTCCTGATAGATCCTCCTAAAGCTGAAAAGCTTCTGCCTTCCAATTTGCGTCTCTTGGAAGGTAGAGGTGCACACCTTCGCCTTGTTGGAAACCGAACCACTCACTGAATGTTTCCTAAGTAACGGTGTACTCCGTTCCGAGGAGGCGAAATGTATCATTACCGACCAGGTACTTTGTTGCGTCGTTTGGAGTGTTGTAAGCATAAGAGCTTAAAAACTCCAGAGTCAGAGTGGCGCATGTCGGACTGTTGCTTTTGCAGAGCGCTGTTTGTAACACACCAAAGTCGATTATAATTTTATTGGTATGTTTTCATGTGAATTATGATGTTTGCGATGTTTATTGATGTTGTATGGAGTTTTGGGGATAACTTAATATATTATTATTATTAGAAATATTAAGTTTAGTGGTTTATTTTATTATTTGAGATTAAATAAAATAAAATAAAAGGAGTTAGAGGATAAGGGTAATGTGGTATTTTGGTTGAGGATAAATGAGGTTTTTATAGGGAAAGACTAAAAGAGGTCCTAGGGGAAAGAGTGACAAAAGAGATGAAAGTTGGAGAGTACGATCATTTGGAACGATCACACTTTTGGGAGAAGAGCTCTGGAGAAGAAGAGAAGCTAGGGCTTGAAGGTTGGAGAGGTTTTCGAGTAAATCATCGGAAAGATTACGAAAATTAAGGTATGGGGAGTATTTTCCTTTCAATATTATAATATGGGAATGAAATTGGGAATTTTGAGGTATAGGTTTTAGGGTATGGGGTTTTGGTGACGAACTGAATTTTGATGATAATTTCATAATGATTTTGATAAATAAAATGATGTTTATGATTTAGTTGATGTTTTTGTGAGGGATGTTGATGTTAATGATGATTTTTGATGTAATGGCTGTCAGTTTATATGTTTTGGAGGGGTTTTATCGCAAAATAAGGAGGCTGGAAATCGTAGAAATTTTTTGTAGAATCATGAAGCTTGCTTTGCGAGCTACAACTCGCTTAGCCAGAAGAGCCAATGAGTTGGGCGCTTAGCGAGCATGATGTCTCGCTTAGAGAGCCCTGAGAAACTTCGAAAAATGCCTTTATTTTGAAAACTATTTTGAGGTGATATGTTTTAGGATGCTATGATGTTGTAGAGTTATCTTATGATATGTTTTAAGGACTAACTGAGTAGGATTAGTATTATATGATGTATGGAGATTGTTTTGATTTTTATGAGTTGTGAAGTATGAGTAGGATTAGTAATTAATCGATGTATGAAGAATTAAATTAATTCCTTGAGTATGTGGTATGATTACATGATGTAGAAGTATGATGACATGAGTGAGTATGAGGAATAATGATGCAAAATGAATCTGGATGCAATGTTTATGATATTTTGAGGATGATGAGTATAATTTGCGTCTTGCATTCATGGCATTGAATAATGAGGGGACTTTGGTCCATTGGTAGCTTCAATCCCATTGTGTAGATTGAAGTGGTATAATGTTACCCTTAGGGGAGGGTGATGGCCCAGTGTCCATCCATGAGGATGTTTTGGTACCACGTGCATTATTAAGAGGTTGCATATCATTCTAAATGACATAACATGAGTTGCATTGATTTTGTGTAATTATGAGGCATAATTGATGATGTGTATAAATGAGTATGGTGAGTGTTATTATGATGTGATAAAAATGATGATTAGTATAACTGAGTTAGGGATGATGGATTGATATTGTTGTTATGTTTTAAATTCTCATTTCTATATTATTCTATTGAATGTGGATTTACTCACCCTGCCTGCCTTCTGGTGATGGTCTATTATGCCATCCTGCAGATAATCAAGGTTAGCTCGGTGCGTGCTTAACTCGGAGATAGTGAGTCGTCGAGTTAGTTAGAAGTGCAGTCATGATATGTGTCCAGTAACATCGGGATGAGTTTCTCTTGAGTGTTTATGTTTTATTTGGATTAAGATGTTAAGTTTGGTTTAGGTACTTTGATAAAATGATGTTTGAGATAGAATATGAGTTTTGTTTTGTTAAAGAGGAATTTATGATTTATTGTTTTCCGCTGCATATTTAATGAGAAAATATTTATAGTGTTGTTCATGATTTTATGAACCCGTGTTACGGGACAAGACTTTATATGATGTTATGATTTTTTATTTAAGAAGTAATGTGATTCCCTTTTGATGAGTTGTACTATGATATATGATTTAAATTTCCTATTTTGTGATGGGGTAGAAAGGGTGTTACATTTGTGGTATCAGAGTAGGTCAGTTTGTCGGTCGTGTCGTGTCGTTGTTAGTCGTGTCGGTTTTTGAGTTTGAGTGTTCGAGGATTGAGTTATTTTCTGATGTTGTTGGGGATTTGTAGAATGACTTCAAATCATGCTCTTGCGGATGCGGTAGCTGCACTTGCTCATGCTATGGTGTAGGACAACGTTTGAGATTAGTTTCATGCCTTGGGGGTCTTTCAGAGGAGTAATCCGCCTAAGCTTGAGGGTTCTCATGAACTGGAGAGCACGCATAAGTGGCTGAAGGCAATTGAGAAGATTTTAAGGACTATGGGGTGCTCTGATGCTCAGAAGGTGCAGTTTGGCACCCATATGCTGGATGAAGAGGCTAAGGAATGGTGGGATAATACCCGTCAAAGATTGGAAGAGGCTGGAGCTGCAATAACTTGGAACATGTTCAGGAGGGAATTTCTAAGTAAGTATTTTCCTGAAGACGCTCGTGGCAAGAAAGAGGTCGAATTCTTAGAGGTGAAGCAGAGGAAAATGACGGTGGAAGAGTATGTGTTGCACCCTAATTTTTGCCCTAAGATTTCTTTTCATTTTCATCTGCATCTTGCATACAAACAAGATCGCACTGGTTGCTCGTCTATTCTCGGGTTAGTTTTATGCCTCGCAGGGGATCACCATTGTCTTTAATTACTTTATTTGCTTATGTTTACTAACCATTAATCAAAATCCAAAAATATTTTTGTTTCCTTTTACTAACCTTTTTTCAGGAAGAGGAATCATGTGAAAATGCCAAAAATAGCAGTCCTGCAGCTCGAGCGAAATTTCACATAAAAAGTCGAAGTTGATCCACAAATAATTCAATTTTTTATCTGATCAAGAATTTCCCAAGTTAATTGATTCATTCAAAGGATTTCCAAGGTTCATGTGTTCATTTCTTCGACGCACAAGAAGAATCGGGCCGAAACAACCAAACAACCATGTTTGAATAAAAAAATTCAAATTTCAGCTTGGTTAACCGGTTAACCAGTGGAAATTTGAATTTTTTATTCAAATTCAGCACCCTTAGATCATTGATTTAATTGAAATATTCTAGATCCATTGGTTTCTGATTTCTCTACATCACTTTGATCATTTCCTACCATAAACCCTCATTAATCACCACTCTTTTCCATTTCCCACCAATTTTTTTAATTACCAAACCTAAATTCAAATTAACAAAGCAAGCTTCATTCCACCAAATTTCCATACCTAATTCCTTTAAATAGGACCACAATTTCATTCATTCCACAAGCTTTTGATAGCCACAAAACCTCTTGCAAATTACTCCCCCAACACCAAAATTCTCAAAAGCTCACTTTCTTTCTTTTGAAGTTATCAAGAATTCACATTGAATTCTTGATTAACTTAAGCTAAAACTTCATCCTTTCATTTTTTTGTTCATCAATTTCAGTAGATCTAAGCTCGTGTTGGTCCAATTTGAAGAAGAGCTTTTGGTAATTCATCTTCCTCCATAAACCCATATTTACCATCAACATTCAAGATGTAGATCTTTGGTGCCCTTGATTCTAGATCCTTTGGATCTTTATTTGTTGTTTGATTGCATGGATTCCACTGTATTTTGGTTTTAAAATTCGTGCAAATTCAGATCATGATCATCCAATGTTTGAGAAAAGGTTTCAAAATGGATCATGCTGAATTTTCTGTATTTTTTCAGCCTCTGGTACAGCGTTAACCGGTTAACCAATTGGTTAACCGATTAACCAGTTTAAAAGCAACGCAAATATTCAAAAATCTGCTTGCGTTAACCGGTTAACACAAGTCAGAATGGTGTTTTTGGCATGTTTCAAGCCCTTTTTTGGTTCCTCTTTCTTCTTCTTCCTCCTTTTTATTTTCATCTTGGGAAGCACTTTTGGGAGTGATTTCTCTTTAATTTCAATGAACTTTGGGTGTAGATTAGAGTAGTTAATGTTCATTAATTCAAAAATACCTTTAAGTGGATTATTCAATTCATTTAAGGTACTTTGCATTAGTGATATATTTTCATGCTTGAATCCACCAAGAAGAGTGATTGAACTTAAGGATGGAAGAATATCATAAGTACGACTCAATTTGGTATTCACCTTTAGTTTTGTGCGGTATTGCGTTCGGATAACGATTTACATATCGTTTATCTCGCATGCATTATCACTAACATTATGCACCTTAATTGGTGGTGGCCGGCCTCATTTGTAGGGTAATTACTTTGTAAATTACTCGGCGATTGCTTAACATAGACCTAAATATG
Source organism: Lathyrus aphaca (assembly GCA_963966055.1). Classification (NCBI taxonomy): domain Eukaryota; kingdom Viridiplantae; phylum Streptophyta; class Magnoliopsida; order Fabales; family Fabaceae; genus Lathyrus; species Lathyrus aphaca. The sequence goes on from OZ014521.1 coordinate 64,421,271, forward strand.
TCCCGACTTCGGAATAAAAATCTAATTGGGTACTTGCACTTTCGTGGACCGGATCTCTTGTTGATCGCGTAATCCCAAAGTGGTTAATCATATTGCATTAAGGATCGAGACTTATGATTGTTTGATGCATAGGTGCTTTGGGTTTCCCAATCGCCTTTCAAATTTCATCGAATTCGGTTCGGTTTTCCTTGATTAATCGCTATAGTGTAAGATGCTAAGCGGATCCGGTTGCCTTCGATTTTGGTTACTCTTTCTTTTTTTGGTTGTGGTTGATTAAGTTCACCATACCATTATTATGTAAATATTATTATACTATTACTACTATTAATATTTTAGATTCTTGCACTTTAATTTCTTTTTGTTACTAACATTTAATTTTTGCACTTTTATTGCCTTTATTCTATTTTTGCTTTATTCATCCATATCATGTTTATTATTTGTTCTTATTATTTTGATGTTAATTTTCCTTTTGTCCACTTGGGCACAAAAATATTAATAAAGGATTAAACTTCTAAAAGACTTGTGACTTTAATTTGAGGACTATTGGTTACTATCCTTGGCATTAGAATGGAGATTTTTGGACTTAGATTTTAGGATCCCTTCCCCTTGCTTTGATCTTCATGAAGTTGGACTTAGCCTTTATTTGGCCATTTGCTAGCTTATAAGGATGGAACTCTTATGCTCATAATTTGGAATGTCATCAAGTTTGGTCAGATCTTTTTTCTCTTATCTCCTTATTTTTCTTTTTAGGATAGTCCCTTCATCTCCTCCCATTCTTTAATTTTCAAAACCTTCTCCCTTCTTCAAAGGATTCTTTCTTTTTAAATCATCGCCTTTTTAATAAACCAAAACCTTGACTTTTGTCAAGTGCTTTTACTTTTTTCTTTTCTTTTAAAATCAATGAATCTAATCATGTTGACCTTAATTCAAAAAATAAAAAGAATCAAACTCATTCAATTTGTTTTGTGCCTTTGTGCACTTTTGTTTATTTTCTTTTAAAGAGTGCCGATTATGAGTCATTATTCTTTAGTCGGGTGTAAGTTTCTCATTCTCCATTGTTGTAGTTTGATGTAATTGAGTCTCTTGCCATTCGTGGGGGTTTAATGGCATACTCGTCGATTTTATCCGAGTTGGTGCCCTCCCCATTATGATGTATGAGTTCATGCCTTCATTCTCATAGTAGATTTGTTTGGCTATCCACTTGAAGATGACAAATTCTCTTCACTTAATAAAATGAATCATAACCCACCCTTTTCATTATTTTTACCACGAACTACAGGGTTTTGATCTCGCATTGCACTTTGTGGGTACATGCATGAGGTGCTAAACCTCTCCAAACACAAAAATATCAAAAAAACTACATTCTTTTCTCATCCCTTCACTCATATTTTACAAACCATTTTCAAACCAAAAGCAGTAAATTTTTCAAAGGGCTCCTGTGGAGTACCACGAACATTTTGGGTGCGTAAAACCTTCCCATTGTGTAACCTATCCCCTTACATGTTTCTCTGTTGTGTTTCTTTAGCTTTTTGCTTTTAGATTCATTAGGATTTATTCGCTCTTTTTTCCTTTTCCTCTTGGAATAAAAATAAAGCGCGATGGCGACTCTGTTTACTTTGAGTTAAGTTAACTAATAGCTTACACTCATGTTTTTACCGCTACAGTATGCAGCCAAATTTGAGAGGTTAATGAGTTTTTGTCCTCACTACAACCGTGATGATGCTGAGTTGTCCAAGTGTTTGAAGTTTGAGAATGGGCTGAGACCGGAAATCAAACAAACGATTAGTTGTCAACAGATCCATAGGTATGTTGAACTTGTGGATAAGAGTAGAATTTATGATAAGGATAGTCGAGCTCGATCTGCTCACTATAAGCAGGTGAGTGAGAAGAAAGACAAGGGTCAGTTTCGTGGGAAGCCTTATGTGACTCCAAATGACAAAGGGAAGCAAAAGGGTAATGATGGGAAGAAGCCAAGTGGGGGAGCGGGTTCCACTCCTCTCAAGTGCTATTAGTGTGGCGAAGCAGGTCACAAATTTGATGTGTGCACTACTACTGTGATAAAATGCTATAAGTGTGGTAAGAAGGACCATATGAAGAATGAGTGTACGAGTGCTGAACCAATTTGTTTTAATTGTGGCGAAGAGGGACATATCAGTACTCAGTGCTAGAAACTGAAGAAGGTTTCTACTGCAGCTCAGACTACTGGTAGAGTGTTTGCTTTGAGTGGCTCAAATTCTCAGAAGAAAGACAACTTGATCAGAGGTACTTGTTTTATTAATGATGTTGAATTGGTTGCTATAATTGATACTAGAGCTACTCATTCGTTTATTTCAATCGAGTGCACGACCAGGTTGAATTTACCTTTGACAGTTATAAATGGTAATATGTTGATTGAAATGTCTGCTGACGGTTCAGTTACGACTAATCGTGTGTGTTTGAAGTGTCCCTTGACCATTTATAGTAAGGATTTCTTGATGGATTTAGTGTGTTTGCCTTTGTACCATAAGGATGTTGTGTTGGGAATGAACTGGTTAGAATTTAACTTTGTGCATATCAACTTCTATAAAAATACGGTAGAGTTTCCAGAGTTTAGTGATACTGGGGAAATGATGTTTCTATCTGCAAAGAAAGTGGATGAACTTCTAACAGATAAAGCTCAGATGTTTGCTTTGTTTGTGGCATTGCAAGTTGACCGTGAATAGGAGACTGTTGAATTATCTGTTGTCTGCGAATTTCTTGATGTGTTCCCGGATGACATTAGTGATTTACCACTGGAGCGTGAAGTAGAGTTTTATGTGGATTTGGTAGCAGGTACTAGTCCAACGTCGATGGTTCCTAATAGGATGTCGGCTTCTGAATTGAGTGAGTTGGAAAAAAAACTTGAAGAACTTCTTGAGAAGAAGTTTGTTTGTCCGAGTGTTTCTCTGTGGGGTGCTCCTGTGTTGTTGGTTAAGAAGAAGGATGGTAGCATGAGGTTGTGCGTCGATTATCGACAATTGAATAAGGTAACTATCAAGAATAAATATCCACATCTGAGGATTGATGATTTAATGGATCAGCTGGTGGAAGCTTGCATTTTTAGCAAGATTGATTTGACGCCGGGTTATCATCAAATTCGAGTTAAAGCATATGGTATTCCGAAGACAACGTTCAAAATGAGGTATGGTCACTATGAATATATTGTGATGCCTTTTGGTATATCCAATGCACCGAGTGTATTCATGGAAAATATGAATCAGACTTTTCATGAGTATTTGGATAAGTTTGTGGTGGTTTTTATCGATGATATCCTAATCTATTCAAACTCAGAAGAAGAACATGAGGGACATCTGAGGATTGTATTACATGTGTTGATAGAAAATAAGCTTTATGCTAAGTTGTCTAAGTGTGAGTTCTAGTTGAAGGAAGTAAGTTTCCTTGGCCATGTGATTTCTAGTGGTGGATTTCAGTGGATCCTTCGAAGATTGATGCTGTATTGAATAGGGATACTCCGAAGTCTTCTACCGAGGTCAGAAGTTTTCTTGGTTTAGCCGGTTATTACCGCAAGTTTATAAAGGGTTTTTCTAAGTTGGCTTTGCCTTTGATGCAGTTGACTCGGAAGGATCAGGCTTATGTGTGGATGTTGCTTGCGAGAAGAGTTTTATTGAGTTGAAGAAGAGGTTGACTACTGCTCCAGTTTTAATTTTACCGAATCTGAATGAATCTTTTGTGGTGTACTGTGATGCTTCAAAGATGGGTCTTGGTGGTGTTTTGATGCAGAATTGTTAGGTAGTTACCTATGCTTCTAGATAGTTGTGTGTTCATGAGAGGAACTTTCCTACCCATGATTTAGAGTTGGCAGCCATGGTTTTTGTGTTAAATATTTGGAGACACTATCTGTTTGGATCGAGGTTTGAGGTGTTCAGCGATCATAAGAGTTTGAAATACTTATTTAATAAGAAAGAACTTAATATGAGGCAGATAAGATGGTTAGAGATGTTGAAGGATTTTGATTTTGATTTGATTTACCACCCTGGTAAAGCTAATGTGGTTACATATGCTTTAAGTAGGAAGACTTTACATATGTCGAAGATGATGGTGAAAGAACTTGAAATGATTGAATAATACAAAGATATGAGTTTGTTGTGTGAACCTACATCTAAAAGTGTGAAACTGGGTATGCTGAAATTGACTAATGATATTTTCGAAGAGATCCATTTAGGACAACAATCAGATTTAAAGTTGGTTGACCATATGACTTTGATTAACCAAGGTAATGGAGGAGAGTTTGGTATTGATGAGAAAGGTATGATGAGGTTTCAAAATCTTGTGTATGTTCCTGATATCCTAGAATTGAAGAAGAGTATTCTAGAGGAAGGGCACCGAAGTATGTTGAGTATTCATCCTGGTGCGACTAAGATGTATCATGACTTGCAAAAGCTATTTTGGTGGCCGGGTATGAAGAGGGATGTTGCGGAGTTTGTGTATGCATGTTTGGTTTGCCAGAAATCGAAGGTAGAACATCAAAAGCCTTTAGGTATGATGAAACCGTTGAGTATTCCGGAATGGAAATGGGATAAAATTTCTATGGATTTTGTGACAGGGTTGCCGAAGACGATGAAGGGAAATCATTCCATTTGGGTGATTGTAGATCGATTAACTAAGTCGGTGCATTTCTTGCCAATGAAGGTTAATCATTCCATGTCAAAGCTAGCAGAGATTTACATTGACGAGATTGTGAAGTTGCGTGGGATACCCTCGAGTATCGTGTCAGATAGAGATATGCGGTTTACATCGAGGTTTTGGAAGAGTTTGCAAGATGCTTTAGGAACTAAGTTGAGAATGAGTTCTGCTTATCACCCACAGACGGACGGTTAGACAACACGGATTATCCAATCCCTAGAAGATTTGCTGAGGGCTTGTGTGTTGGATCATGAAGGTGCATGGGATAGTAATTTATTGTTGATTAAGTTTACTTATAATAACAATTTTCATGCGAGCATTGGTATGGCTCCGTATGAAGCATTGTGGAGGCGGTGTAGAACTTCATTGTGTTGGTATGAGTCAGGCGAGAGTGATGTGCTCGAACCTGAGATTGTGCAAGAGACGAAGAGAATGATTAAGATGATTCAAGGGAGAATGAAGACTTCTCAAAGTCTTCAAAAGATTTATCATGATAAGAGGATGAAAGCACTTGAATTTCAAGAAGATCATGTATTCTTGATGGTTACTCCAGTGAATGGTGTCGGACGAGATCTGAAGTCCAGAAAGCCCACTCCGCGTTTCATTAGACCATATCAGATTTTGCAGAGGGTCGGAGAAGTGACATATAGGATTGCATTACCACCATCACTTGTGAATTTGCATGATATGTTTCATGTGTCACAACTGAGGATGTACATTACAGACTCGTCACATGTGATTCAAATGCATGATGTTCGAGTAAGAGATAATTTGACTGTGGAGGTTTCGCCAATACAAATAGATGGAAGAGAAATGAAACGATTAAGAGGTAAAAAGATTGCCTTAGTGAAGATATTATGGGGTGGACCAGCTGGTGATAGTTGGACTTGGGAGTGAGAGGATCAAATGAAAGAGTTGTATCTGATGTTGTTTGCTTCAGGTACATTTTCGAGGACGAAAATTCTTAAGTGGGGTAGAGTTGTAACACCCCAAAGTCAATTTTAATTTTATTGGTGTGTTTTCTTGTGAGTTATGATATTTGTGATGTTTATTGATGTTTTGTGGAGTTTTGGGGATAACTTAATATATTATTATTATTAGAAATATTAAGTTTAGTGGTTTATTTTATTATTTGAGATAAAATAAAATAAAGTAAAAGAGTTAGAGGATAAAGGTATTGTGGTCTTATGGTTGAGGATAAGTGAGGGTTTTATGGGGAAAGACTAAAAGAGGTCCTAGGGGCAAGAGTGTCAAAAGAGGGGAAAGTTGGAGAGTACGATCATTTGGAACGATCACACTTTTGAGAGAAGAGCTATGTAGAAGAAGAGAAGCTAGGGCTTGAAGGTTGGAGAGGTTTTCGAGGAAATCATCGGAAAGATTACGGAAATTAAGGTATGAGGAGTATTTTCCTTTCGATATTATAATGTGGGAATGAAATTGGGGATTTTGAGGTTTAGGTTTTAGGGTATGGGGTTTTGGTGATAAACTAAATTTTGATGATGATTTCATGATGATTTTGATAAATAAAATGATGTTTATGATGTAGTTGATGTTTTTGTGAGGGACGTTGATGTTAATGATGATTTCTGATGTAATGTTATCAATTTATATGTTTTGGGGGGGTTTTATCGTAGAATAAGGAGGCTAGAAATCGCAAAAAAAATTGCAAAATCGCGAAGCTCGTTTAGCGAGCTACAACTTGCTTAGCGAGAAGAGTTAGTGAGTTGGGCGCTTAGCGAGCATGATGTCTCGCTTAGCGAGCCCTGAGAAACTTCTAAACATGCATTTATTTTGAAAATTATTTTGAGGTGATATGTTTTAGGATGCTATGATGTTGTAGAGTTATCTTATGATATGTTTTAAGGACTAAATAAGTAGCATTAGTATTATATGATGTATGGAGATTGTTTTGATTTTTATGAGTTGTGAAGTATGAGTAGGATTAGTAATTAATCGATGTATGAAGAATTAAAATAATTACTTGAGTATGAGGTATGATTACATGATGTAGAAGTATGATGACATGAATGAGTATGAGGAATAATGATGCAAAATGAATGCAGATGCAATGTTTATGATGTTTTGAGGATGCTGTGTATAATTTGCATCTTGCATTCATGGCATTGAATTATGAGGGGACTTCAGTCCATTGGTAGTTTCAATCCTATTGTGTGGATTGAAGTGATATGATGTTATGATGTGCTCCCTTAGGGGAGGATTGATGGTCCAATGTCCATCCATGAGGATGTTTTGGTACCACATGCATTATTAATAGGTTGCATATCATTCTAAATGACATATTATGAGTTGCATTGATTTTGTATAATTATGAGGTGTAATTGATGTTGTGTATAAATGAGTATGGTGAGTGTTATTATGATGTGATGAAAATGATGATTAGTATAACCGAGTTAGGGATGATGGATTAATGTTGTTGTTATGTTTTAAATTCTCATTTCTATATTATTCTATTGAATGTGGATTTACTCACCTTGCCTGCCTTCTGGTGATGGTCTATTATGCCATCCTGCAGATAATCAAGGTTAGCTCGATGCGTTCTTAAGTCAGAGATAGTGAGTTGTCAAGTTAGTTAGAATTGGAGTCCTGCTATGTGTCCAGTAACATCGGGATGGGTTTCGCTTGAGTGTTTATGTTTTATTTGGATTAAGATGTTAAGTTTGGTTGAAGTACTTTGATAAAATGATGTTTGAGATAAAATATGAGTTTTGTTTTGTTAAAGAGTAATTTATGATTTATTTTTTTCCGCTGCATATTTATTGAGAAAAGATTTACAGTGTTGTTCATGATTTTATGAACCCGTGTTACGAGACCGGACTCTATGTGATGTTATGATTTTTGATTTAAGAAGTAATGTGATTCCTTTTTGATGAGTTATACTCTGATATATGATTTAAATTGCCTATTTTGTGATGGGTAGAAAGGGTGTTACACTGTTAGACTGGTATTCGAAAGCAACAAGTTAACACTATCAAGGAGCCCAAGTTTGGTTAGGCACTCCTCGTCAATGTAACAAGTTGCCTCGACCGTTCTTTCCCGATATTCGATGAATCATTGGCGTTAGAGCTCTCCGGCTTCACCATCACGTGAAGGTATGTTGATGGGAGTTTAGCTTGACATAAATTCGGAGGGTTTGGAAAATAAAGGAGATGAATTGAAAATAAAAGTTGTTTTTTGTGAACAAAGAAGGTGATACGAAACTGAAAGCTCGTACTGCTACTTTATAGAAACAAAATGGAAGAGTGGTTGCTAAAAATATGCTAAAAATGCTACGGAAAAAATGGGGTGGTTGAAGAGTTGGTGAGAAAGTGGAAGTGAAAGTCCCTATTTATCGGGGTGGAAAAATCAGAACGTTGGATAGGATAGGGGTTAATGGGGTTGCAACGGTCGTAAGAACGTTGCAGATGACCGTTACGGGGTTCTGGGTTCGTGACGGTCGTCTGGCAATCATGACGAGCGTCAGGGGGTTGAGACGATAGTCTCAAGGATGTGATGGTCTTCACCCGTGCAAAATGAGCAAACTCCTAAATGGGCTTCTCTCTAATTCCTTGGCACTTAGTTATATTATTATTTCACTTTTCTCAGGCACAATATATTTATGTAGCAGATAGCAGTTTCATAGAAGAGACTTATAATTTAATAGCAGTTTATTGTATTAGTAGTAGAAGAATAAAAATTTAACAGTATGGCACTAATGCTTATAAGTAACAGAAAGTGATAAAAATTTATTTTAAGCAGAATACTTGTAACACACTACTGAATACTTATAACTCAGGCACAAACAAATAAAAGCAGAACCAAAATTCTTTATTAATACTTAGAAAAATGCAGTAGTCATAGATTGAAACAAACTTAGAATTGAAAAACAACTAAAAATTAAAATGCTGGAAAAATATGATGAGTGTTGAAATTGGAAATTAGCCACGATGGTTGCGGATGGACTCTAATGTTTGACTCAGATGATCAAATTGTTCTACGGCCATATCTCTTAAAGTGATGGTGTCTATACGCAAGTCGCGGATGTCATATTGCATGATTTGCATTTTAGTACGAAAATTCTCTAAGGTAAGCTCGGGATTGGCTGGAGCTGGTGCAGGTGTAGGTGTAGGTATCTCAGCAGGTATATGCTTTTCTTCTTCTTCAATCATATCCTCAGGAGGGTATGAATCATAGTAATTCGAAGGAGTCTTAGGATCTATCTCAGCTTCAGTCCAAGCATCTCTCAGTTCATAAATTGGCTCATCTAGATCATACAACCAATTGTGCTTATTATGCACATTTGTGCACTCATGGTAAGGTAAAGTCAAATGTGGCACAATTACGCCATTGATCAGAAGCTTAAAACAACCAGGTCCGCGGTCATACAACATAGCTCTCTCAAAATAGAATGTGATGTTCATAGGTCTGAGTTCTCAAAGTGGGTTAATATTAGAAAGGTGGGTCCTAAATCCCATTGCATCAACAATCTTAGTAACTAGGCCACCTATTAGGATTGGATGGTGTTCATTATGAAAAATCCTACAGAAATTGGAAAACATAAAAGTTATCGCATTAACCCTTCTGGATGTAAAAGCACAAAACATGATGAATAATTCATATCTCAAGATATTGTTATTACTTTCAGTCTTTCCGAACAATGTGTTGGTTAGGATCATATGGAAATACCTAATATTTAGGTTGTGGATCTCAGTGGACAACATAGGGTATAAATCATGGTCAGGTCGTCCTGAGATACTACTCCAAAAACGGTCTAGCTCATCATGTGCAAGCAAGTTTTCATGTGGTTCCGAGAAAACAGAAGGGCCATCTGGGAAATGTAAAAGGTTAGCCGTCTCATGAATGTTAAACTCACAGGGATATCCAAATAGTCTGAATATTATCCTTCCTCTTGTAAAACCTTTTCCATAGTTGGGGTTGTAAACCAATGAACTTAGAAATTATAAGGTCAACTCATAGTAGGTCCTATGTTTCCTAAGGGAAAATCCATCCCATCCTAGCTGATTAAATAAGTAGTCAATGTTAGCACCTATGTCTAAAGCTTTCATGGTAGGTCCATGGGCAAATTTGGTCAGGGCCATAGGTCTCAGGGCTAAAGCTTCATAACGGCGCCTCTGGGTGCCATATCTAAAGCCCAGAGTCATATTCGTAGTCATTATCAGAATTAGTGAAAATGAAAACAGAGAAGGATTAGAAAGTAGAAAACTTTAAAAATGCTGGAATCACACAATAAAACAAACCAACACAGCAATCAGTGAATTTAAAGCATTTTGAAAATTAAAATTTTGAAAAATTGAATAAAACAAACTAAAATGAAATTAAAGTGAAATTTAAAAATGAAATTTAAATCGTGGGTTGCCTCCCACAAAGCGATTCATTTAATGTCAGGGCTCGACGGAGCTTAAGGGAGACTAATCTATGATTTCTGATGGCAATTCTGCTAGGTTCAAACCTGTCGAAAATTCTTTATCCTCTACACAATTATAATGTTTAAGCCGTTGCCCATTTACTATAAATGGTGCACTAGACCTACCTTTAATTTCAATAGCGCCACTAATTAAAACTTTAGTTATTTCGAAGGGATAAGACCAACTGGATCGTAATTTTCCAGGAAACAACCTAAGCCTAGAGTTAAATAAGAGAACAACGTCTCCCACACTAAATTCTTTCTAGAAATACGCTTGTCATGCCATTTCTTTATTCTTTCCTTATATATGTGAGCATTCTCGTAAGCGTCTAGTCTTAGTTCTTCCAATTCATGTAAGTCTAAAATATGTTTCTCACCTGCGTCAATATAGTTAAAGTTAAGAGTTTTAATTGCCCAATAGGCTTTATGATCTAATTCTACTGGCAAGTGGCAAGATTTTCTGTAGACTAATTTGAAATTTGTTCTATAGGCCCATAAAGCTTCAGGTAACTTGGTAGACCAATCTTTCCTCGATGTAGCGACAATTTTTTCTAGAATTTGTTTTATCTCTCTATTTGAAACCTCTACTTGTCCACTAGTTTGCGGAGGGTAAGTGTCATACCCTAATTTTTTACCCTAAGATTTTCGCATCTCATTTGCATCTTGCATATAAACAAGATCACGCATTGGTTCGTTTGTCCTTTTGGTTGCAGGTTTTTGCTTCACAGGGGATCACAATGCTTTTACTTGTCTTTATTTGTTTATATTTACTAATTTCTAACCAAAATACCAAAAATATGTTACAATTTGCTTGTTCTTCCTCTCTGTGTGCAGGTTTTCAAAGATAGGGCAAGGTTTTCAACTCAAATGTGGTTGCTAAGTTATGATTCGATTCAGATGGATGTTTGACCTAATTTTGGTCAAACTATCAAAAGATTGCTTCAACTGCAAGATGTTTATGCCAGTGGGTTATTTATCAGACAATGCGTGTTCAAAGTTCAAGTTTTCGTGTGTTGAGATTCATCAGTTCATTAGTGGTTCATTTGTGGATTTATTTTCCTCAGTATGGTTTTAAATAATCAAGGCAATTTTCAGACGATGGTTATAGCTTAAGTTGTAAGTTATCTAGTGATTCAAGATTGGCTGTGTTAATTTTATCAGAGGCTTGTGCAAGAAAAATCAAGATCTGGTTTTGGGCTAAAAAAATCCTCACATCATCCATTATTCATTTTTTAAACCATTCCCTTTTCGATAACAATCTCCATTATTTCCTATTCAATTCATTTATCCGAATTACCATTTTTTATCGATTTCCAATTTTCATTCAATATCCCTTAAATTACTAAATACCATAATTCAAATTCCATTTATATATATATATATATATATATATATATATATATTATTCTGGACTGGGCCGTGAGAATGTATAGGGCCACGGCCCAATACATGTCGAGCAAGGGCACATATACTCGAGCAGAGACACCTCTTGGACAAACCACTTGCGATAGGCATACACTAAGGACGGGCAGAGAGTATGTCTGCCAGCTCATCTACCACGTCACCCAACTGCCCTTCATTATCTCCTGAAAGATAGGGGCAGTTGGACCAAGGAGCAGACCTTTTAGCTAGGTCTTCACACTTCTTACGCGTCCCTTGGCAGTTCCTCCATGGGTCTAGCTAGATTAAACCCATTGAGGGACCTTGGCCCAGCGCTGGGGGCACATTATAAATACCCTTTCTCAGTAAAGGGTCAGGTATTTCTCACTCATTTTGAATTAAACATACCATACTGTATCTCTTCTGACTTAAGCATTGGAGTGCTTTGTAGGTACACCCCCTCCTTTCTCATTTCATTCTCTGGCCCTTACATCAAGTCTTGGAAGGCCCTTCTGATCAGGTGAGATCAGTGGTGCCGTCTGTGGGAAACCAGCTTCCCCTTCTTCCACAACAGAAGATCAAAGCTCAAACACCGTCCTTCCAGCATGTCTGGAGAACAACTCAACGAGCGCAGTCGTCCCCTCGTCGACTACACAATGGAGGACAGCCTGCAGTACCATGAAGCAGACGCCCGAGATGGCCGTCCAGCCACCCCGTCTCCTGAGCCCCAGAATAATGGGGATCCCCCTCAAGTTCAAAACCAGGGGACTGAGGCGTTTCAACCCATCCCCTTTCCCGTCGAAGGAGATGCCACCATGATTGCTATGGTGAACACTCTCAACCAGGCCAGCTCTATGCTCTACCAGCAGCATGAAAGAATCATAGCCCTAGAAGCTGACCGACAGGAAGTCCGACCTCAACAAGACAGGAGGACACAACAACGTCCAAAAGCAACAAAGAAACGAGGACGTCGCTCCCCAGAGCCTAACGTCAGTAGGGCACGCGCCCGCCATGACACCGGTCGATCGGGAGCCTCACCGAGACGCGATCGTACCCCCGACAGAAACGAGCTCTCTCCACCAAGGAGCGACAAAGAAGACCTGCACTGCCCCCTATCACGGGCGATAATGGAAGCCCCGCTCCCCAAAGGCATGGAGAAACCTCCTAACCTGGCCGTGTACGACAGGACCACCAACCCCGACGATCACGTCGACAACGTCAACGCAATGCTCGACTACCATAATGACATCACCGGGCATCTCAAGTGCAGGTTGTCCTCAACGACCCTCAGGAAAGGGGCCATGGCCTGGTACAAAAGCTTGGCCCCAGAATCCATTACATCCTGGAGAGTTATGAGATCCATGTTCACGAGGCATTTCACAGCCTCCCGGCGCCATCCCAAGACAGAGGCGACCCTTGAAGCCATAGTACAAAAGAAAAATGAAACATTACGCTCGTACATCGAACGATTCAACCAAGAGGCTGTCGAGGTGGACACTGTAACACGGTGGGAGAACTGACTTTAAACAATGTTGCGGATAGCAAGAGCCGCCACCGACTTTTATTTTATCCATAAGGAAAGGTTATAAAAGAACAGGAAAGACCTTAAGAGAATATTTTGGGTCCGGGGGGTAGGTTATGAAAAGGGAAGGTATTAGCATCCTTTTCATCCATGGTTATCCATGGGCTCTTAGGTACTTAAGCTCACTTTAAATTGCTTTTGAAAGTGTAGTGTGTGAATAGAAAATTTTCAGAATAGTTAATAAATAATCCATGTATGGATGTGTAAAAACTTGTGTGAAAATTTGTTTGAAATTTGTTTAAGTGTGAAAAAAAAAAAAAAGTTTGAAGTGAGCAAGTACCTAGGAGTAACCTACCCTAATGTTTAAGGTCTTTCTTATTCTTTATCCTTTCCTTGGTAAGACTATCCCTACTATTAAGGAGTAGGTAGTCCTTACTTTGGATGTTAAGGGACATGTGAGGGACAATTTGTTTATAAAGGCAACTGTGGGGTGTAATAAGCACATATGAGGGACTATCATCATTTTTCGAAAGGGACTCGATTCGTAAAGGCAACCATAAGGGACTTTGATGATTTTCTATTTTTAAGGGACTTGCTTTATACACCCCACTTGACCAGGATTCGTAGGCAACTTGAGGGATAACCTTAGGAAGTGAGACGGCGATTAAAATCGACTTACGTGTGTGACGTGTTTAATTTAATTATCTTATATTAAAAATTATCTAAATTTATTTTTAAATAACGAACAAGTTTTACACTCCCTAATTACTAACCATAACAATAATTAAATATTTAAAATATTACAAAATTACACCAAGGAAGCAATTACAACATAATAATAAAAATAGAATAGCAAATTAAATAATAAGCAATAAAAAATAAATAATAAGGGGTTAGTAACAATAAAATAATGATAATAATTTAGAAATAATGAACAAGGTTAGAAACATAATAAAAAATATAATAATAAATAATAATATGGTTAGTAAATATAATAATAAGAATAATTAGAAGGAATAAACAAGTTTGGAATAATAGAAATATAATATAATAATATATAACAATTTAGTTAGTAACAATAATTAAAATAAATGAAAACAATATTATAATGATATTAACATAAAGTCTAATTCCAAATATAATAAGAAAAATTTTTAAGCACAATATAATTATAAATTTTAATTATTTACAAAAAAATTAATTATATAAAAAAAATATTTAGACATCATATACACTTTAAGTATCATAAGAAAACTTTATATTAAATATTTACATTTATAAGATTTAATTTCATTTACAAAAAGTTATAATATAAAATTATTTGGGAAAATAAAATTAGGTTAAAGTTCATTTAGAAAATATTTTAGGGTTTTAAAAAAATTAGGGTTTTGTTAGAAAAGTATTTAAGGATTTATAATATAATATATAAGATTATTTTAATTAATATACATGCATATCAAATTACATAATAAAGAGAATAATAATTTTTTTTTAATTACAAAATTTCTGAATAAATAAAAAAAACAGTGAACATATATTTTATAAAATTATTTTTTGTTATTTTAATTAAGAGAAAATAAAAGAATTATAAACATAATTAAATTAAGAAAACATAAAAAAAATGAGAAAAACACTCACCTGCTGGAGCCTGGGGTCGAACCCAGGTCTCCTAGCTTCTATCCATGAGCAACAACCAACTGGGCTGCGTGCCACTGATGAAACAACAGTGACCAATGTTTATTATATATTAAGCCTGCGAAATCAAAGAATTGTTGCCAAAAAATGATGCAGGACGGGTTCGAACCCTGGTCCTTGGATTCATTCCCACGCGTGCTAACCACTAGACCACCTGCAGCGTTTATAATTTATTCACAAACAAAAATATATAATATAAGACAATTTTTTGAATTCCAGAAACGCGCCAAAAGTCATCTTCTAGCTCTCGCCGTCCAGTTAGGCTATACCTACGGTTGGTCCGTCACTAAAGCTTTTAGTGACGGGTTTTTTTCGTCACTACAGCACCTGCACTTAAAAACATGACCAATACGCATAATAAATCCATTCTAATTGTCCAGATCAACTATACAATGATCATTGATCTCAAATATGTCATTAATTTGAATTGAAATCGCCTGTATGATGAGTTCCCAATTCGTGGTTTCCTTAGAACCCTAACATGGCACGGGATGATTGCGGCTTCGATTCTTACAATAAAGCACCCAGAATCAATCTAAGGATCATTCTAAACCATAATCAATAGTCAAAAACAAGTTAGAAAGCATAATCATGATAAATCGAAAAATCAAAGTCCAATAGCATATGAAGATTCGGTTAAGGGTCTATGTGATGTTTTGAATGATGAAAATGATCCAAATACGTTCAATAAGTATCATGGAGTGCATTGCAACCTTCAAATCTTCCTGATATTGCCTCTATTTGAAAATCCGAATTGGTGTTTTGGCTTGAGTTTTTGAAGTGTCAAACCTACCTTTTGATGCTGGAAAATTCGTCCATGAGGGTTGCTTCATGTTGTCTTCTTATAGTAGACTCAATTAGGTCAAAAAGATTCATTGTTTTAGTGGAAGAATTGATATTTTGAGATTGAGAAAGATCATACCATGAAAGTCCAATATTTTTATACCAAAGCTTTCTATTTCAAGCCACTCCATATAATTCTTGCATCAATTTGTTCCATATTGATTTTATGACTTTCTAGAATCAACAAATCAATTAAATCTTCTCATTTAATATTTTATTTAAATTTAAAATGATTTTAAGAATAAAAAATCATAATAAATTAATTAAATAAAATAAAAATTATGAAAATATTATGGAAATTTCGTGCAAGATGTTATTGTATGGGTTGGGTCATAATTTGGCCAGCCCATTTGGAGAAAATTGTTTTTAAGCCCCCATTTTCAACATAAACCATCACAAAATTGCCCAACTTTGCAAAGGCACATCTCCCTTAATTTTAAAGGTATGAGGGTGTTCTTGGACTTTTTGGAAAGCTTGAAGAGTCCTCTAAACAACCCCATTTGTTTCAGGTCCATATCATTTACCAATCTCAAGTTATGCCCTTTTGAAGTTGTTGACTTTTTGTTGACTTTTGAAATGACCTATAATGTCTTAGATCATATCTTTCAAATGAAGCATTTTTGGGCTTAACTTTAAACATCAAAGTTGTAGAGAATTCAATTTCCTTCAAAATGAGCTTTGGATGGAGACTTGGTGATGAAGTATGTGAAAGTTATGGCTGGTCAAAGTTCAGTTGACTTTTACTGAGGAAACCCTAATTTAGAAACTCCTGATTATTGATGATCTGGAATCTCCTTGATGAATCACGATCAACCCTTGATCAAATGATGAATTTTACTTCATATACTTGATGTTGGCAAAAAATCATGAAGTTTGACTTTGGTTTGACCACAGTTGACCTCAGTTTGACTTTTTAACTGCATTGATTGATTTTGACTTATCTGATCATCTGACTGAGCAAACTTTTGAGAAAAGTCTTGAAACTTGTCATGGGGGTTCTTACACACATATAAGATGTTATGAAACTCACTTGAGGTATTGGAAATCCATTTAGTCTGATTAAAGTCAAAACCCTAATTTTGGATGCACTGCTTAGGAGGTGCATTGTCTGAGGGAATTGTCAACTCTTCTGACCAATTGTGAACTTTGTGAACCTTGTGAATCTTCATAAAGTGTCTTGTGATACTCATGAGAGGTATTGTGAAGCTTGTGAACCTTGTGAACCTCATGAAGTGGCTTTGTAGACCTCATGAACCTCAGGGAAGCTTTGTAATCATTGTGAAACTTGTGAACCTTGTGAACCTTCAAGAAGTAACTTGTGGACTTCATGAACCTCATGAAAGGTCTTGTAAATGTTGAGAAGCTTGTGAACCTTGTGAACCTTCATAAAGTAACTTGTAGACTTCATGAACTTCATGAAAGGTTATGAAAGCATTGTGGAACTTGTGAACCTTGTGAACCTTCATAAAGTAACTTGTAGACTTTATGAACCTCATGAAAGGTTATATAATCATTGAGAAACTTGTGAACCTTGTGAACCTTCTTAGAAAACAAAGTCTTGTATTGTGAGGGCAAATTTAGGGGTGCAACAGCTGCCCCTGTTCAATTTTCTGAAACCTGAGGGGTTAGATTGGTATATTTGCCAGTCGTAACCTGGAAGGTTGAAGGGGATTGAACACAAAAGCCCAAAAATTTGCACTCACTAGTGCATAGAGTGATATTGATGGTTGGTTGAACATGATTGAGTGGGCTTAAAGATGCCACTAGGGGAAAGTTCTTCAGCAGTAGAATGAGAGCTGTCAGGAGTCTGGAGTAATACTGATGTAATAGCATGTCTTCATGAGGATAGAGCAATCAATAATGATAACCCTAAAGCAGTTTTGAAGAAATAATATGACTTCAGGAGGATAGAACAATGGATAGCTCTAAAGCAGTCTTGAAGTAATGATTTCAGGAGGATAGAGCAATGGATAGCTCTAAAGCAGTCTTGAAATAATAATGTGATATGTCTTCAGGAGGATAGAGCAATCAATAATGATAACTCTAAAGCAGTCTTGAAGTAATGATTTCAGGAGGATAGAGCAATGAATAGCTCTAAAGCAGTCTTGAAGTAATAAGATGATTTCAGGAGGATAGAGCAATGAATAGCTCTAAAGCAGTCTTGAAGTAATAAGATGATTTCAGGAGGATAGAGCAATGGATAGCTCTAAAGCAGTCTTGAAGCCATGAGAAGTTATCAGGAGGATAAAGTAACCCCGAGGTTACAATAAAGCAGTCCCAAAGTAATAAGAAGCTTATCAGGAGGATAAAGTAACCCTGAGGTTACAATAAAGCAGTCCCAAAGTAATACGAAGCTCATCAGGAGGATAAAGTAACCCTGAGGTTACAATAAAGCAGTCCCAAAGATCATAAGTTTGCTTGTCGGATGATTAACCTGTAAACAAGGTAACTTTCTGTATAATAATATTATTTTATGCTTTATGTATGCATGTATGATATGATGTACTTAGATAATGTACTATATGTCTATGGATATATGCTATGGTATGATGTAAATGATGTATGTATGATATGATACTGCCGGAAGCGTCTGGATATCTTCGTATAACAACTGCTGGCCAGGGAAAATAAATCCCGATTTGATGCTGAAGAATATATAACCCTCCGTTTGCTGGGGATAGCGTGGTATAGATAACTTCCTGTTGTTGGGGATGATAAGGTATATATAACCTCCCGTTGTTGGGGATAGTAGGGTATATATGACCTCCCGTTGTTGGGGATGGAAAGGTATATATAACCTTCGTCTTCGTTTGATAGTAGGATAAGTATGACATCCCGTCTTCGTTCGTCGTACCCTTATTGGGAAGTAATTTCCCGAATATCCGTATGAGGATAAAAGAGATGGATATAAATTCCAGGGGAGATGAGACTTTATGAAGATGGATTCGTCCTACTGAGGATTTGTAACTGTCTTGTAAAGGTGAACCGGCGAAGCTTCATTGAAATCCTTTTCTCGTTCGTCCTTAGTAAATACTATTACTGCATTTTTATGCATTTCTGGTAAACATCAATCATATTAAAAGCATACATGCATTTCTGGTAAACATCAATCATATTCAAAAGCATACGTACATTCAAACACAACCAATGGACGTTTCGCTCATGTAAATAGGGTAAAAGTAAATCTGGATTCAAAAGATGGAATTTATTTATATCAAAAAGTGACCCATACACGGGTAAGTTTGTACAAGGAAGCATAAACCCTAGTAAGAGGATTTTGCCATAAAGTTTTTACAAAAAGAATCAGCTATGTGGGAAACAATCCTATTGAGTTTCAATTCTACTATTGCCACTCAAGTATCTCATCTTCTTGCTGTTGAGACGGAAACGATTGGATTGAGCTTTATCTGTTCGAGCCTGAATAAGTAGTACAACTGGTTGCAGTTTCATGGGTGATCTAAACGAGACATAGTCATACGCTTTAATCCCTAACTTTTGCCTGGATTGCCCTTTCAGGTTTTCAATCCACCGGGATGCCCTTTTTTTGCCCAAGCCGCCTTTTCAGGTTTTCGACTTGCCGGGTGTACATCTTTTTATATATATCCCTAATTTTTGCCCAAACCCTTTTGGTTTGCCGGGATGCCCTTATTTTTGCCTAGGCCCGTCAACCTAGCGGGTCTCTTTTTATGCGTAGTATTTTTTAACTATGTCTGCGTTTACAGGCTGTGGGAAGTCCTCACCATCCATTGTAGTCAGTATCATGGCACCTCCTGAGAATACTGTCTTGACTACAAATGGTCCTTCATATGTTGGAGTCCACTTGCCCCTAGGATCACCCTGTGGTAATATGATACGCTTAATTACCAAATCACCAGCCTGATATACCTTTGGCTTAACCTTCTTGTTAAAAGCTTTGATCATTCGCTTTTGGTACATCTGGCCATGACAAACTGCTGCCAACCTCTTCTCATCAATCAAGTTTATCTGGTCCAGTCGAGTCTGAATCCACTCATCTTCGTCCAAGCCTGCATCCTTCATAATTCTCAAGGAGGGGATCTGAACTTCAATGGGCAGAACTGCTTCCATTCCATAGACTAAAGAGAATGGGGTTGCCCCTGTTGATGTACGTATTGTAGTACGATAACCATGAAGAGCAAATGGTAACATCTCATGCCAATCCTTGTAAGTAACAGTCATCTTCTGTACAATCTTCTTAATGTTCTTATTAGCAGCCTCAACTGCCCCATTCATCTTTGGACGATACGGAGAAGAGTTGTGATGCTTAATCTTGAACTGTGTGCAGAGATCAGTAATCATAGTGTTGTTCAGATTAGAGCCATTGTCAGTAATAATCCTTTCAGGGATGCCATACCTACATATGAGATTATTCTTAATGAACCGAGCCACAACATTCTTGGTAACTGATGCAAATGAAGCTGCCTCCACCCACTTCGTAAAATAATCAATAGCAACCAGGATGAAACGATGCCCATTAGAAGCAGTAGGCTTGATCTCACCAATCATATCAATGCCCCACATGGCAAAGGGCCAAGGAGCAGTCAACACATTCAATGGTGATGGAGGTACATGAACTTTATCAGCATAAATTTGACACTTGTGACAAGTTCTGGAGTGTTGATAGCAATCAGCTTCCATGGTAGACCAATAGTAACCTGCTCTCAAAATCTTCTTTGCCATGGTATGACCACTAGAATGAGTGCCAAAGGTCCCATCATGCATCTCTTCCATAATCTCAGTTGCCTCCTTCTTATCCACACAACGAAGCATAGTTGAATCATGATTGCGCTTGTATAGAATCCCATTACTCAAAAAGAACTTAGCAGAAAACCTTCTCAGGAACTTCCTATCTTTGACAGATGCCCCTTCAGGGAATTCCTGAGCTTCAAGATATCTTTTCACTTCATAGAACCAAGGCTTCTCCTCTGCCCCTTCTGTATCAATCTCATTGCAGTATGCAGGCTTCTCAAATCTATCAATAGTAATCTTGGGAGCTTCATCATCCCAGCTGATCTCAAACATAGATGCCATGGTGGCCAATGCATCTGCCAACTGATTCTCTCTTCGTGGAATATGTCCAAAGGTAATCTCTTTGAAATGTGGGATCAAAGACAACACATGTTCTCTGTAAGGAATGAGGTTATCATGCTTGGTATCCCAATCTCCTTTGATCTGACTCACTACCAGGGCTGAATCTCCATACACATCAAGGAACTGAATCTTCATATCAATAGCAACTTTAATACCCATGATACATGCCTCATACTTAGCTATGTTATTGGTACAATAGAAACAAAGTCTGGCAGTAATCGGGGTATGACAACCTTCAGGGGAACTAATTACAACACCAACACCATT
The DNA here is from genome assembly GCA_963966055.1 of Lathyrus aphaca. Classification (NCBI taxonomy): domain Eukaryota; kingdom Viridiplantae; phylum Streptophyta; class Magnoliopsida; order Fabales; family Fabaceae; genus Lathyrus; species Lathyrus aphaca. The sequence continues at coordinate 64,442,171 of OZ014521.1, forward strand.
ACCATGTGCATTAGAGGCACCATCAAAAACCATAGTCCATCGGGATCCTTGTTCAGGTCCGTCATATTGTCCAGGTTCTTTGGTAACAGTCATAATGTCTTCATCAGGGAACTCAAAATTCATTGATTGATAATCACCCACTGCCTGATGAGCCAAATGATCAGCAACAACACTTCCCTTAATGGCCTTCTGAGTAGTATACTGTATATCATATTCTGTCAAGATCATTTGCCATCTTGCAATTCTTCCGGAGAGAGCAGGTTTCTCAAATATGTACTTGATTGGATCCATCTTCGAAATCAATAAGGTAGTATGGGTCAACATATACTGTCTTAGTCGGCGAGCAGCCCATGCCAAAGCGCAGCAAGTTTTCTCGAGCAGTGAGTATCTTGTTTCACAGTCGGTAAACTTTTTGCTAAGGTAGTATATTGCCTGCTCTTTTCGACCAGACTCGTCATGTTGCCCCAACACACACCCCATTGAGTTGTCTAACACTGTTAAGTACATAATCAAGGGTCTTCCATCAACTGGTGGCATCAAAATTGGTGGCTCTAGCAAATATCTCTTGATTTCATCAAAGGCAGTCTGGCACTCATCATTCCATTCCATCACCTGATCTTTCTTCAACAACTTGAAGATTGGCTCACAGATGGTAGTTAATTGGGAAATAAATCTTGCAATGTAGTTCAATCGTCCCAAGAAACCTCTAACCTCCTTCTCGGTACGGGGAGCTGGCATTTCTCGTATAGCTTTCACTTTTGCAGGATCCACTTCAATACCTTTTCCACTGACAATGAAACCCAAGAGCTTTCCAGATCTAACTCCAAAAGTACACTTGTTTGGATTCAATCTCAACTTGTATTTCTTCAACCTCTCAAACAACTTGTGCAGATGATCAAGATGTTGCTCTTCATTCTGAGATCTGGCTATCATATCATCCACATATACCTCTATCTCATGATGAATCATATCATGAAACAAAGCCACCATAGCACGCTGATATGTTGCCCCTGCATTCTTCAAACCAAATGGCATTACCTTATAGCAAAAAGTGCCCCACTGTGTCACAAATGTTGTCTTCTCCATATCTTCAGGTGCCATCTTGATTTGATTGTAACCAGAGAAACCATCCATAAAAGAGAATACCTTATGCTGAGCAGTGTTGTCTACCAGAATATCAATATGAGGAAGTGGAAAGTCATCTTTGGGGCTAGCCTTGTTCAAATATCTGTAGTCTACACACATACGTACCTTACCATCTTTCTTAGGAACTGGTACCACATTTGCAACCCACTGAGGATAAGAAGTTACTGCTAAGAACCCTGCATTGAACTGTTTCATTACCTCTGCCTTGATCTTTTCTGACATTTCAGGACGCATACGACGAACCTTCTGTTTCTTTGGACGACAATCTTCTTTCACTGGTAAACGGTGAACCACAATGTCTGTATCCAACCCTGGCATATCTTCATAAGACCAAGCAAAGATCTCCACATAGTCACGTAACATCTGAATCAACCTGCTCTTGACACTGTCCTCTAAATCAGCCCCTACCTTGACCTCTTTTCTGTTTTCTTCAGTTCCCAGATTCACAACTTCGACTGGCTCTTCATGTGGCTGTATAGCTTTCTCTTCTTGTTGTAACAACCTAGCAAGCTCTACAGGTATTTCACAATCGTCCTCATTTCCGTCTTCAGTTTGATAGATCGGATTTTCGAAATTGTAATTGGCAATAGTAGAACTGTTATCAACAGGATCCAGAGTGGATGAGGATCTGCATTTTAGTGATGTGGGTGTGTGTAAGAACACATAGCTGATAAAGCAAAAATAAAAGAAAAAGAAAGACAAGGAACACAATATTTACTAAAACGAAACGTCCACTGATTTTATTGAATGAAGTATGCAAATGAAATGACATCCCGTAACAAGCACACCATTGTGCCCCGGGTAAGGCACAAGGCTTGAGAGTTTTATTGTTCAGAAATTACAAATGTAAAAAAACACAATACAGTAATAGTATTTACTCCTGACTAAAGGAGATAGGGATAACATCTTCAGCTTTCCAATTATTGAGTCCAGCACCCACAGTAGGAAAAATCCATGCATCTAAGTTGTAGTCTTCATCTTGATCTCCCACAGCATTGATAACCCCTTGATTGGTGATACGAGCAGCACGAGCACGACGAACAGCCTTCTGGGACTCTGCAGTGAAACCCAAACCAAACTTGTCAGACTTGTATGGAATATCAGGAAGCTGACCCCAAATAGTACAACCACCTTCATCCACCACAGCTCTAGCATCATTGAGGGAGGCCATTGCCATTGTTGGAGGTTTTCTGATGACCACAGGAACTTTCTTCACAGCAGGAGGAGCTACATAATCATTAACCCAGGGAACCACTTCAAATGACTGACACGGAGTCTCAATGTATTCACCTTCCACTTCCAGATACTTGAAAGTGTTTACATGGCTGACAAAGTATTCTTCCTCTCCAAAGACAGTAACAACCTTTCCGTTCACCGGATATCTCAACTTTTGGTGTAATGTAGAGGTCACAGCACCTGCCCCATGGATCCAGGGACGACCAAGCAGACAAGAGTACGAAGGACGAATATCCATCACATAGAATGTAGCAGTAAACACCTGAGAGCCAACCTTGATTGGAAGATCAATTTCCCCATGCACTACTCTTCTAGAACCATCAAAAGCCTTTACCACAATATTACTGGGCTTCAGCACAACATCTTCAGGACTCCGTTTATTCAGGACTTCCTTGGGCAACACATTCAGAGAGGAACCATTGTCTATCAGTACATGAGACAAGGTAGTGCCCCTGCATTCAATTGAAATATGCAAGGCCCTGTTATGATCCCTCTTGGCAGGGGTTAAATCAGCATCAGAAAATCCTAACCCATTATCATAGGTCAGGTGGGCAACACAGTTCTCGAATTGGTCAACAGAAATTGCACTGGGCACATGAGCAGACTTCAGAAATTTGATCAAGGACTTGGCATGAGCCTCAGAACACAGCAACAAGGACAACATAGAAATCTTTGAGGGAGTATGCCCCAATTGGTCAACAATGTCATAATCACTCTTGCGAATGATTTTCAATACTTCTTCCATCTGCTTAGAGAGATCATCAGCAACTGGCACATCAGTAGATACAGGCTCAATAACAGGACCTTTGCCCCGAGCATCAGTGGTGGTAGTAGCAGCAGGAGTAACTGCACTCTTAGAAGCAACTGGAGGAGAGAAGACTCTTCCACTACGAGTGATCTTGCTAGATCCAGCAATATTATCAATGTCAACAGGCACATCAGGTAAAGGCTCCTGCTTGACACCATGGATGTAAACATCAGACCCATAGTGCCAAGGCACAGCTTTGTCAGATGTATAAGGAATAGGACCAGGAGTGGTAATGATCAAAGGAGCCACTCTGGCTTCAGCAACAACTTTCACAGGACCTTCAGCAATAATCTTGATTGGACCCTGATGAGAAATTTTGATGGGCTTCTTTGAAGTGATTCTTACCGGTACTTTGTCAACCATGTCAACCTCTTCAATCTTCTTACCCCGAGTCAGATGATCCACCATACTTTCTACAGATGCTGGTCTTCTTTCAAACACTATAGTATACTTATCCATGAGACGTTGAATTCCATCTCTCAGAATGAAGCAACTATCTGGTTTATAGGTACAATACAGACAATCTTCACGACAACCTGGAAAGATCCCAGCTTGTACTAACCTCTTTTTGATAACAGACAATGGTGTGCTCAACTCCATAACTGAATAGACATGCAGATCTTCATCAATGTCTTCATCAATGGCATTGACAGTCTTCTCATGATTTGGCAGTGGTGCTGTAATCACATTTGGTGGATCAAAGTCAATTTCTCCAGCATCAATCATATCTTGAATTTTGTTCTTCAAGACCCAGCAGTTATTAGTATCATGTCCTGGACAGTTTGAATGATATGCACATCGTGCATTGGGATTGTACTTGGGAGAGGTAACATTGGGATTCTGAGGAGCCTCCCTCAGGGTAATAAGTTCAGCCTTCAACAAATGTTGCAATGCTTGAGCCATTGACATGTTGATCTTCGTGAACTGTCTTCTAGCCCTCTGTTGGTTACCTTGAGGCTGCTCTGTTGTTGCAGGAGTTGGATTTGAAATATGAACTGCACTAACAGACTGATGCCTTCTATTACGATCAGGTTGACCATAAACAGCATTTGATTCCTTCTTCCCAGTGGGAGGCTTCTTTGCAGCACCTGATGAAGAAGTGCCCACTTGGATCTTACCATTCTTGATACCATTCTCTACCCGCTCTCCTGTCATGATCAACTCAGTGAAGCCAGATGATGAGCTTCCAATGAGATGACTGTAAAACGGACCATTCAGCGTACACATGAACATATCAACCAATTCCCTGTCAGTCAAAGGGGGTTGAACTCTTCCAGCTAAATCTCTCCACTTCTGAGCATACTCCTTAAAACTTTCTTTGGCATCCATAGACATGCTCTGAAGCTGCATGCGAGTGGGGGCTAAGTCAGCATTGTATTAGTACTGCTTATAGAAAGCTTCAGCAAGATCATTCCAGTCTCTGATGTTGACACTCTCCAACTGATAATACCACTCCAGCTGAGCTCCAGATAAGCTCTCTTGAAAAAAGTGGATCCACAACTTCTTGTCAGCAGTGTGGGGTTGGATCCTTCTGACATAAGACCTTAAGTGCAGCTTGGGACAAGAGACCCCATCATAAACCACAAAAGTAGGAACTTTGAAACCAATGGGTATCACAACCCCAGATATCAAACTCAAATCCTCAAAATCCAGCCCAGATGATTTCTGTAGTTCCATAGCATCCATCCTATCCACCAGCATCTTGAATTTGTCTTCATTAGGCTCATGGTAGTAATTAGCCTCAGAATCAGAGTCCCCCATAGTGTTGTGGAGACTGCCTCTCTCTTTCTCAGATTCCTCAGATTCATAGTCATCAATTTGTTCCTTGGTCTTAACAGGACCCTTGAACCTTCTTCCCATGTTGAGCAACCCAGCAGACCTTCTAGTCTTCTTAGTCTTCTTGGCCAGCAGTGCCTTCAAATCATCTTGCCCCTTGGACAGGTTCAAGATCAGCTCTTGGAACTGTGCATTCTGTGCCTGAAGATCCTTAACTGATTTTTCAAGAGCCATTGCTGAAATAAACAGCGAGAAGATGAGAAACCTGTGCACAAATATAAACCTGTGATGCAATGAAATGATATGGGAATGCATATGCAATGTTTTCAAGGACCGCAGGATTTAAATTCGCTTAAACAAACAGGAAAGTAACTTTTTATTAGTAATAACTTGTTTTGCCTTTTAGGCTTACAAAAATGGAAATGAAATAAGTACAAAAGATGGGGTTTTAAGTCTCCCATGGACGTTTCCTCTTTGTATTGAGGTATGAGTTGAGGTTTCGTTCCTCGTGAAGCTGCTTTGTTAGCTCTAGGATTCTTGCTTGGCTTGCTTTGTAATGAGCCTCGAAAGTATCCCTTTGCTCTTTCAGTTGGATCCATGATCTCTGCAAGTCTTCCATATCAGTAGGCATGTCTGGGTGAAGGATGGTATAAGCTGTGTCTCCTTCAGCAACAGGTTCCATAGTAACTGGTAGGATGGCAGGATATGGCATCATGAGTGTCTGAGCACGAGATCGTACCCATCTGAGATAAGCCTCCATAGGAATAGTGTACTTAGGCTCCAGTGTCTTGCTGTCAACCCTGTTTACTTTTCCCCAAGCTCGTATGAATCTCTGACGGTAACCCTGAAGATCGTTGTCGTAGTCAAACACAATGCCCTGAATCAACATGTCATGTGGACCATCACTCCGGGCGTAACCAAACTGTCGTAAAGCTAGAGATGGGTTGTAGGTGATGCCTCCTCTTATGCCTAGAAGTGGCACATTAGGAAACTCCCCACAACGGTCAATGATGGTGACATTCTCCATAGATCTGGAGCACCAATGGATATCTGAGTGAGAAAGTGACATGATCCTCTTGGACCATCTGAACCCTTGCTCATTCTTCATTACTGAGCGAGGAAGGTGAGAAATAAACCACCTAGAAAGCAAAGGTATGCAGCACATCAAAGTTCCTCTTGCCCTTGTAGTACGGGTGTGAAGAGAATGTAGGATGTCTCCAAGCAATGTAGGCACTGGATTGTGACTCAGGAAAATGTTGATGGCATGAACATCTATGAACTGATCTGGATTGGGGAACAACACTAAGCCATATATCAGCAAGGCTAGGATCTCCTCAAAAGCATCATAGCTCATGGCCTTCAAGAACATTTGAGCCTTATCCATTAATACCTTGGCAAGAATACCCTTGACTCCACTTCTCGTCTCTAGAACAATGTCAGACTTCTTCAGATGTAAAGCTGCAGCAATAACCTCTGGTTTAAGTTCCTTCTCCAAACCTGTGAATGGTTTCTGATCAAGAACAGGGATACCCAGAAGTTTAGAGAACTCCTCCATGGTTGGAACCAGCTGGTAGTCGGGGAATGTAAAGCAGTGGTGCTTGGGGTCAAAGAACTGAAACAGGACACTCATCATGTCTTCACTGAACCCTGAAGTAACTAGATCCAATAGGTGACCATGTCTCTTGTTGAACCGGGAGTGATCAGACACTTGAGAAACCAACTCTTTAAGCTTGGGAGGTATCCCCACAAAGTTGATCCTGATGGTGTTTCTACGAGCAGAAGCCATGACCTGCAACAAAGAACAAAGATAAATCCTTTGGTCCTTGAAATGGTTAAGGAAAATGGTATGTTTATGATGCATGATGATGTCATGATGTTATGTTCAATCACAAACATGTGGCACACACAAACAAGTCACACCATAGCCCTAGGTTTAAAGGCTTGCATGAGGTTCAAAGGTAAGTACCCTCCCCTGAAGTTGGATGGTTCATCCTGTCCTACAAAAGTAACCAGGTTCTAAGGGATCTCAATATCATTGATCCTTCACAAGGGTGGTTGATCAGAAGGCAACTTACTTGCCAACCAAAACCCTCCAAGTTTAAGATCTCAATGAGCGTAGCATCGAGTGTCAACCAACTTCAGTCTGCACCAAAGCCGGTTACCTCACTACTTTCTAAAGGCCAAGATGAGTTAACTAGGGTTCTAAAATTTAGTTAGTGCATTGACAACATATGGCAGCCTCAATATTATCCTCAACTTGACTTAAGGAATATAAGCACCAACCAAGAAGTCGCACTAACTATGGCCACCAGATCAACTGTATCGATATACGTCGTACAGTTTCCTTGGTCTATTGCCATTTACCTAAGGTACACTAGATCCGGGTTAGGACCTTTCACACATAAGAGCACCCCAACAAGTAATATAAAACAAACAAGGCAAACAATTCAAAGTGATCTTAATTCCTAAGGGTACCCCTCTTAAATAGATCCCCAGCAGAGTCGCCAGTTCTGTAACACGGTGGGAGAACTGACTTTAAACAATGTTGCGGATAGCAAGAGCCGCCACCGACTTTTATTTTATCCATAAGGAAAGGTTATAAAAGAACAGGAAAGACCTTAAGAGAATATTTTGGGTCCGGGGGGTAGGTTATGAAAAGGGAAGGTATTAGCATCCTTTTCATCCATGGTTATCCATGGGCTCTTAGGTACTTAAGCTCACTTTAAATTGCTTTTGAAAGTGTAGTGTGTGAATAGAAAATTTTCAGAATAGTTAATAAATAATCCATGTATGGATGTGTAAAAACTTGTGTGAAAATTTGTTTGAAATTTGTTTAAGTGTGAAAAAAAAAAAAGTTTGAAGTGAGCAAGTACCTAGGAGTAACCTACCCTAATGTTTAAGGTCTTTCTTATTCTTTATCCTTTCCTTGGTAAGACTATCCCTACTATTAAGGAGTAGGTAGTCCTTACTTTGGATGTTAAGGGACATGTGAGGGACAATTTGTTTATAAAGGCAACTGTGGGGTGTACTAAGCACATATGAGGGACTATCATCATTTTTCGAAAGAGACTCGATTCGTAAAGGCAACCATAAGGGACTTTGATGATTTTCTATTTTTAAGGGACTTGCTTTATACACCCCACTTGACCAGGATTCGTAGGCAACTTGAGGGATAACCTTAGGAAGTGAGACGGCGATTAAAATCGACTTACGTGTGTGACGTGTTTAATTTAATTATCTTATATTAAAAATTATCTAAATTTATTTTTAAATAACGAACAAGTTTTACACTCCCTAATTACTAACCATAACAATAATTAAATATTTAAAATATTACAAAATTACACCAAGGAAGCAATTACAACATAATAATAAAAATAGAATAGCAAATTAAATAATAAGCAATAAAAAATAAATAATAAGGGGTTAGTAACAATAAAATAATGATAATAATTTAGAAATAATGAACAAGGTTAGAAACATAATAAAAAATATAATAATAAATAATAATATGGTTAGTAAATATAATAATAAGAATAATTAGAAGGAATAAACAAGTTTGGAATAATAGAAATATAATATAATAATATATAACAATTTAGTTAGTAACAATAATTAAAATAAATGGAAACAATATTATAATGATATTAACATAAAGTCTAATTCCAAATATAATAAGAAAAAATTTTAAGCACAATATAATTATAAATTTTAATTATTTACAAAAAAATTAATTATATAAAAAAAAATATTTAGACATTATATACACTTTAAGTATCATAAGAAAACTTTATATTAAATATTTACATTTATAAGATTTAATTTCATTTACAAAAAGTTATAATATAAAATTATTTGGGAAAATAAAATTAGGTTAAAGTTCATTTAGAAAATATTTTAGGGTTTTAAAAAAATTAGGGTTTTGTTAGAAAAGTATTTAAGGATTTATAATATAATATATAAGATTATTTTAATTAATATACATGCATATCAAATTACATAATAAAGAGAATAATAATTTTTTTTTAATTACAAAATTTCTGAATAAATAAAAAAAACAGTGAACATATATTTTATAAAATTATTTTTTGTTATTTTAATTAAGAGAAAATAAAAGAATTATAAACATAATTAAATTAAGAAAACATAAAAAAAATGAGAAAAACACTCACCTGCTGGAGCCTGGGGTCGAACCCAGGTCTCCTAGCTTCTATCCATGAGCAACAACCAACTGGGCTGCGTGCCACTGATGAAACAACAGTGACCAATGTTTATTATATATTGAGCCTGCGAAATCAAAGAATTGTTGCCAAAAAATGATGCAGGACGGGTTCGAACCCTGGTCCTTGGATTCATTCCCACGCGTGCTAACCACTAGACCACCTGCAGCGTTTATAATTTATTCACAAACAAAAATATATAATATAAGACAATTTTTTGAATTCCAGAAACGCGCCAAAAGTCATCTTCTAGCTCTCGCCGTCCAGTTAGGCTATACCTACGGTTGGTCCGTCACTAAAGCTTTTAGTGACAGGTTTTTTTCGTCACTACAGCACCTGCACTTAAAAACATGACCAATACGCATAATAAATCCATTCTAATTGTCCAGATCAACTATACAATGATCATTGATCTCAAATATGTCATTAATTTGAATTGAAATCGCCTGTATGATGAGTTCCCAATTCGTGGTTTCCTTAGAACCCTAACATGGCACGGGATGATTGCGGCTTCGATTCTTACAATAAAGCACCCAGAATCAATCTAAGGATCATTCTAAACCATAATCAATAGTCAAAAACAAGTTAGAAAGCATAATCATGATAAATCGAAAAATCAAAGTCCAATAGCATATGAAGATTCGGTTAAGGGTCTATGTGATGTTTTGAATGATGAAAATGATCCAAATACGTTCAATAAGTATCATGGAGTGCATTGCAACCTTCAAATCTTCCTGATATTGCCTCTATTTGAAAATCCGAATTGGTGTTTTGGCTTGAGTTTTTGAAGTGTCAAACCTACCTTTTGATGCTGGAAAATTCGTCCATGAGGGTTGCTTCATGTTGTCTTCTTATAGTAGACTCAATTAGGTCAAAAAGATTCATTGTTTTAGTGGAAGAATTGATATTTTGAGATTGAGAAAGATCATACCATGAAAGTCCAATATTTTTATACCAAAGCTTTCTATTTCAAGCCACTCCATATAATTCTTGCATCAATTTGTTCCATATTGATTTTATGACTTTCTAGAATCAACAAATCAATTAAATCTTCTCATTTAATATTTTATTTAAATTTAAAATGATTTTAAGAATAAAAAATCATAATAAATTAATTAAATAAAATAAAAATTATGAAAATATTATGGAAATTTCGTGCAAGATGTTATTGTATGGGTTGGGTCATAATTTGGCCAGCCCATTTGGAGAAAATTGTTTTTAAGCCCCCATTTTCAACATAAACCATCACAAAATTGCCCAACTTTGCAAAGGCACATCTCCCTTAATTTTAAAGGTATGAGGGTGTTCTTGGACTTTTTGGAAAACTTGAAGAGTCCTCTAAACAACCCCATTGGTTTCAGGTCCATATCATTTACCAATCTCAAGTTATGCCCTTTTGAAGTTGTTGACTTTTTGTTGACTTTTGAAATGACCTATAATGTCTTAGATCATATCTTTCAAATGAAGCATTTTTGGGCTTAACTTTCAACATCAAAGTTGTAGAGAATTCAATTTCATTCAAAATGAGCTTTGGATGGAGACTTGGTGATGAAGTATGTGAAAGTTATGGCTGGTCAAAGTTCAGTTGACTTTTACTGAGGAAACCCTAATTTAGAAACTCCTGATTATTGATGATCTGGAATCTCCTTGATGAATCACGATCAACCCTTGATCAAATGATGAATTTTACTTCATATACTTGATGTTGGCAAAAAATCATGAAGTTTGACTTTGGTTTGACCACAGTTGACCTCAGTTTGACTTTTTAACTGCATTGATTGATTTTGACTTATCTGATCATCTGACTGAGCAAACTTTTGAGAAAAGTCTTGAAACTTGTCATGGGGGTTCTTACACACATATAAGATGTTATGAAACTCACTTGAGGTATTGGAAATCCATTTAGTCTGATTAAAGTCAAAACCCTAATTTTGGATGCACTGCTTAGGAGGTGCATTGTCTGAGGGAATTGTCAACTCTTCTGACCAATTGTGAACTTTGTGAACCTTGTGAATCTTCATAAAGTGTCTTGTGATACTCATGAGAGGTATTGTGAAGCTTGTGAACCTTGTGAACCTCATGAAGTGGCTTTGTAGACCTCATGAACCTCAGGGAAGCTTTGTAATCATTGTGAAACTTGTGAACCTTGTGAACCTTCAAGAAGTAACTTGTGGACTTCATGAACCTCATGAAAGGTCTTGTAAATGTTGAGAAGCTTGTGAACCTTGTGAACCTTCATAAAGTAACTTGTAGACTTCATGAACTTCATGAAAGGTTATGAAAGCATTGTGGAACTTGTGAACCTTGTGAACCTTCATAAAGTAACTTGTAGACTTTATGAACCTCATGAAAGGTTATATAATCATTGAGAAACTTGTGAACCTTGTGAACCTTCTTAGAACACAAAGTCTTGTATTGTGAGGGCAAATTTTGGGGTGCAACAGACACCACTGAACACATGAAGAAATACCTCCTCGAGAGGGGACTCTTGCCCGGTAGCGAGCTCAGTCGAGCCGTGGGGATAAAGCCTCCCCGCACCTTGAATGAGCTCCTGCATAAGGCCCAGGCCTACATCAGATACGAGGAAAAGCAGGTGGCCCACAACGCTCGCAGCGGCCGTAATACTGGGGATACCGATCACCCCAAGCGTGAAGATCCTAACATTCACCGCCGCAACGGGGACAAGCGAAGGGAAGAGAAGCCCCACGAACCTCGAGAAGGAAGAGGTCCTACGGGCCGATACAACGAGTATACTTTACTGACAGCTCCTCGCAAGCGCATCCTCGCCGAATGCATCAACTCCGAGTTCAAACAGGGCAGAGTGAGGTTCCCAAAACCATCTGCACCAAAGCCTCACACCGACAAATCCAAATACTACAGGTTCCACATGAGCCACGGGCATGTGACCGAAGAATGCGTTCACCTAAAAGATGCAATAGAGATCTTAATCCAAGAAGGGCATCTTAAGCAGTACACTAGGAGGAATGAAACTTCCAAGCACGAAGAGTCAGAGACGAAGAGGCCCCGGGAGGATACACCCCCCGACGAATCTCCTTATCAAGTGGCCCTCTGCGTATCACGTCCAGAGGATTTCAGCTTCCCCGAGACATTGCCTGAAGGCCGGATTGCTGCACTCAGCCCCTGGGAAGACTTCCCGACCGCCCTTGTCATATCGGGCGGAGGGATGAACGGCGAGGCCGCCGCCCTTTCAGTAAAACACAAGTTCGACGAGCTCCTTCTGACCGCACCCGAGCAAAAGGCAACGCTGACAAAATACCGGGGCAAATCCAACCCAATATCCTTCTTTTTGGAAGAGCTTCCGGGCGGCTCCCCGAATTCGGGCATCCCACTATTGATTAGGGCCAAGATGGCCCAGTTCGACATCAGACGCATTCTGGTCGATCAAGGCAGCTCAGTGGACATCATGTACGTCCACCTTTTCAAGACTCTAAAATTAGACAAAACCAATCTATCTCCCTACGTCGGATTCGATCTCCAAGGATTCAACGGAGCCACGAAAAAACCGTGGGGATACGTCGAGCTCCTCGTCACCTTCGGAGAGCAGGAGACGGCCAGAGAAGTCAAAATACAATTCCTGGTCATAGAGTGTCCCTCCCTCTACAATTGCATCCTCGGCCGCCCGACATTAGCCGAACTGACCGCGGCCCCATCTACCGTCCATCTAAAGATGAAGTACTACACCAAACTAGGCCGCGTAGTCACCGTCCACGGCGACATTGAGGCTGCCCGACGGTGTTACGACGCTGCAGTAAAAGGACAGGCTACGGTCAATACAAAGAGCAACAAAAAACCCAAGACCGAGGATCCTCCCCTCCAAGGAATCAACGCCATCGACCTCGACTGCTGCATTGCCCAGGACGAAACTGAAGAATGGAAGCCCACCGGGGAACAGACTCCCGAACACCCGTTCTGGCCAATCCCAGACGGAGAGTTCGAACTCATCCCTCTGGGCGACGACCCTGGAAGAATAGTAAAAATAGGCAAGGGACTGCCCGAGGAAACAAGGGAGCAGCTCATGACGTGCCTCAAGGAGAACTACGACCTCTTCGCATGGAACGCCACAAAGATGCCCAGCCTAGATCCTGAGGTCGTGTGCCACCAACTAGCTTTGGACCGAGCAGTCAAACCCATAGCACAGCGTAGGCGCAAGCAGTCCCCAGAGAAAGCGGAGGCTTCCGAGCAAGCTGTAAAAGACATCTTAGAGGAAAATTTTATTTCTGAAGCCCAGCACACAACCTGGCTCTCTAATGTAGTCCTCGTTAAGAAAAATAATGGAAAATGGCGCATGTGTGTTGATTATACCGATCTTAATAGGGCTTGCCCCAAAGATGCTTTCCCTCTCCCTAACATAGATAAACTCGTTAACAATTCTGCAAGTTTCAAACTCTTGTCCTTCATGGATGCATATAGCGGATATAATCAAATCCCCATGTCGGACATGGACAAGAGACACACGGCGTTCATGACCCCGACCGGCAATTACTACTACAACGTAATGCCTTTCGGACTCAAGAACGTCGGGGCCACATACCAGCGTATGATGAACAAAGTCTTCAAGGGAGAGATAAGGGATATGCTCGAGGTATACATGGACGACATGATCATCAAGTCACACGAGGAGGTTGACCATGCTCGACACCTCTACAAAGTCTTCGAGCAGGCGAGACAGTGTAAAATGAGGTTTAACCCCGAAAAATGCACGTTCGGCGTCTGGGCAGGAAAATTCCTGGGTTTCTACCTCACCGAGAGGGGAATCGAGGCCAACCCCGACAAATGCCGAGCATTCTCGGAATTTCCAACCCCGAAGACTGAAAAATAAATCCAATCCCTCAACAGGGTGCTCGCCTCGCTCTCACGTTTCATTGCTAAATCTGCCCAGCATGCACTGCCCTTCTTCAGACTCCTTCGCAAGGAAGCCAGCTTCGAATGGACCGACGAATGTGAACAGGCACTACTCCACCTGAAGAAGGTCCTCTCCGAGCCCCCGGTCCTATCACGACCGTTGGAAAGGGAGACCTTATACCTGTATCTGTCCGTGGCGACCGAAGCCGTCAGTGTCGTCCTAATAAGGGAAACTGACGAAGGACAAAAACCCATCTATTTCACGAGCAAAGCGCTCCAAGGCCCCGAACTCAGATACCAACAAATCGAAAAGGTCGCCCTGGCTCTCATAAATGCGGCGAGGATGCTACGCCACTACTTCCTCGCCCATACGGTCAAAGTAAGAACCGACCAGCCAATCAAACAACTTCTCGGGCGACCAGATATGGCCGACAGAATGCTAAAATGGTCGTTGGAACTCTCCGAATTCGATATACAATATGAGAACAGAAAGGCCTTGAAAGCTCAAGCACTGGCCGACTTCGTCGCGGAAATGACCCACAGCCTGACATCGACGGACGACGCCCATAAATGGACGATCTTCGTCGACGGCGCCTCCAGTACGACGGGCAGCGGAGCCGGAATCATCCTCAAGAATGAGGACGGGATCATGATCGAAGTCTCACTAGCACTGGCTTTCCCGACATCAAACAACCAAGCCGAATATGAGGCTTTCATCGCCGGTCTGAGGTTGGCCGAAGACTTAGGAGCAAAGGAGGTAAAAATATCAACAGACTCCCAGCTCGTGGTATCACAAGTACGAGGAGAGTACCAGACCAAGAACGACAACCTTGTTGAGTACCTAGCTTTGGTCAAAGAAAGACTCGCAAAATTCGAAAAGTGGGAAGTACAACACGTACCTCGCGAGCACAACACACGGGCCGACATCTTATCAAAACTAGCTAGCACGAGAAAGAAGGGCGGGAACAAGTCGGTAATCCAAGAAATCCTTCCTCGACCTAGTATCGAAAAACCACCTCCTCCACTTGAGGTCAACGTGATCGGGGATACTCATTGTTGGATGACGCCCATCTATAATTACCTCACGAGGGGCGAGCTCCCCGCCGACCCAAAAGAGGCGGCCACCACCAAACATAGGGCGTGCTCGTACGTTCTCCTCGAAGGGAAACTTTACCGTAGGGGGTTTTCCATCCCATTACTCAAATGCGCCGAGGAAGAGAAGGTTCCCGACATAATGGGAGAAATACACCGAGGAATCAACGCCCAACACCCCGGCGGACGATCACTTGCACGAAAGGCTCTTCGAGCAGGCTACTACTGGCCGACCATGCAACACGACTCCAAGGAACACGTCAAAGAATGCGACAAGTGCCAACGGCACGCCGACATGCACCTCGCACCCCCGAACGAACTAAAAACACTCTCCTCTCCATGGCCCTTCGCATGGTGGGGCATGGATATCCTCGGGCCTTTCGTAACCGGATCGTACCAGAATAAATACCTCATCGTAGGGGTAGATTATTTTACCAAATGGATCGAAGCAGAGGCGCTGGCTAAAATAACAGCGCAAAACATTCTTCGATTCATTAAACGAAATATCCTCGCTCGGTTCGGCGTGCCCCAGGTCCTCATCACGGACAACGGAACGCAATTCACGGACGGGGGATTCCAAGACTTCGTGGCGAGCTTAGGTACTAAGCAGCATTTCACATCCGTCGAGCACCCTCAAACCAACGGGCAAGCGGAAGCGGCCAACAGGGTAATCCTGCGCGGACTAAAACGCAGACTCGGCGAGGCAAAGAGGGCGTGGGTCGAGGAGTTACATAGCGTCCTATGGGCTTACCGCACAACACCTCACTCCACAATCGGGGAGACCCCATTTCGACTAACATACGACACCGAAGCAGTCATCCTAATAGAAATAAGAGAACCGACGAGGCGCATAGAAGAACCCCTAGACGAAGAAATGAACGACGAGGCACTCAGAGCCGAGCTGGACCTCGTCGACGAGATCCGCTCCGAAGCAGCCCTTCGAGAAATATCCCTCAAGCAAATAATAGTCTTGCGCCACGACGCGAAGGTCATAAAAAGAGAGTTCCAGGTGGACAGCCTGGTCCTCAGAAGAAACCAAAAAAACCCAAGAGAGGGTAAACTGGCCGCCAACTTGGAAGGACCTTACCGCGTCCGCGATAAGACGAGCAACGGGGCCTACTGTCGCTCCCTGGATTTTCATCCTAGTACAAACGCGAAAGTGGCGCGGAAAGGTTAGAGTCGCCAGCCAGACATTTTTATCCCGAATGAATGGGAAAGGTAATGTTGCACAAACCTGAGGAAGAAGGAAAGGACAAGGCCTTGCGAACCAAAGATCTGCGTTCGGGAGTCAGTTACGACCTGGGAAGGTATTAGCACCCCAGACCGTCCGCCGTACCCGACGGGATCCACGCTTGCTTGTTTGTTTCAAAGGGTGAGAAGAATAACTGCTGCTGAATAAAACCGCTAACTGGAACAAAGGGAAGGGAAATGAGAATGGAATGAAATAAAGGGGAAAATGTAGGGAAAATAAAGAATGTGCTCGAACGGGCCCTACCCCGCTGCCTACGTACCTCATCGGGATAATGAGGATCAGAGTCGACGTAGTTCGCCTAACCTAGGCGGGAACTATTTGTTTGTGTTTCTTACAGCTGGAACTGCGTATGTCTATGCTCAGGTGTTGTAGGCTCGTCTGGTACGAGTGCGTTTACCGTCTTGCATGTGTGACAAGTCGTCGCGAGTTCGCATTGTGAGTGAATGAGATGAGAAGAGAAGTTCCCGCAGGATAGTCGCTTGTTATTTGTTTTTTTTTCTTTTAAAAGAAGTGTTTTGAATTTGTTTGTGAACTGTCTTGTACTAAGACCTATCCATCGCGGGAAGTATTTACTCCTCGCCCCGAAACAGGACGCGCATAAACACTCCGCAACAAAGTCTCGTGTCGTACAAGATTGTTCGGTTTTTATTATGTGTTTTATTACTTTTCTTTTTGAGATGAGAAACAGAATGACTCAAGTTGATAAAAGGAAAAATCTAAGGGACTAAGACTCAATCCTAATTGTTTATTTATTTACAAAGTGGTCCTAATGGTTAGTGAAGTTTTCTATTCCTAATGGAAACTTAAAAACTACTAGAATTCAACTTACTTCTTAATGAAGTTAAGTTGATTCTAAGAACAAATGGGGGAAGCCTATTAAAGTTGTAAAAAGTAAAATAAGGCAAAGCAATGAAATTGAATATGAGAAATAACATTCTAAAAATGCCTTAAAGGCATGAATAATAATAAAAAAAAAAGTCTATTTTTATTTATTCTAATTCTAATGAAAATGGACTTTTTTAAACCTAAGTTCTAAATCTAAGCTAAGCCTAATTCTCATTCTAAAAATTTAATTGAACTAACCTAAGTCTAAGTTAAATTCTATGACTAAACTTAAACTACACTATTATTTTTATATTGAACTTTATTTTCTTTTAATAGCCTAAACTAATGGGAATTATGCATAACTAGGCCTAAGACTAACATTCTTAAAAAATATTAAATCTTCTAGAAAAATTATGAAACTTAAACTATAGGGTCCTAACACTATCTAAAATATTGTATTAAGAGGGATTCTAAAAAATCTTATTTTTTCTATGCCTAGCAATTAATTATTTCCAGCTAAGAATTAACTACTAATTCCTAAGGATTATATCACTAAAACCTAAGATAAAAGCTCCTAAAAATTCCATAAAAAATATCCTAAGAACTATTATGAGTCCTCTAATTACAGAAAAAAGAATGGCTCAAAAAAAGTGCTGGAAGTTACTTAAATAAAATGCACAAAATCCAGCATAATTAAAGAAATATAAATGAAGCTAATTAAATGAAAAATTCAGAATTAATTCAAAAATAAACAAATTTCAGAAAATAAAAATAACACAAATTCCTAAACTGACTTATTTAGCTATTTAATTTTTTGGGGAATTTTCTAATGATTTTTATTATTTTTTATGAAATTATTTCTAAACTATAATTAACTAAAAAATAAATTCTAAAGAACTAATGCAGGGGGGTATATTTAGTTATTTTTCTGGTTACTATTTTCCATGGGCCTAACAGAGGGAGTGTGAAGAGCAATGGACTTGAGCCCATTTTCGTTAGAACCAGGGAGGTGCTGGAAGTAGTTCTTTATGGTTGTTTTTCTAATGGGCCTGGAAACAGGGGAGTGCAGATAGCAAACGTATCTAAGGCCCACACAGAAATGAAGGGGGTGTAAGAATTAAACATCCTTTTTTAATTAACTTAAAGAAATGAATTAATTTTAAAAAAAGAATTAGACTAATCTTAAACTAAACCATTATTATTTCTAAAATCTTAATTAAAACTATAGTCTTATTAAAAATGAATTGAACTTTTAATCTAAAATATGAATTAAACTCTTAATCTTAGAAAATGAATTTAATACTAAACTTATGATTATATCAATTAAGCTAATATTTAATCTTAAGAGAAAGAATTAACCTAACTCATGATCATATTTTTTCTAAAATCTTGACTTAAGAAAAGGGAATAAACTAATCTTATTAAAATAATTTTTTCTAAAAAATCTTAATTTGAGAAGAAGAAATAAATTCTAATAATCTTATGATAGAGTTTTCTAAAACCTTAATTAAAAAACAGAATTAAACTAAACTTATATAAAATTTCCTAAAATCTTAACTTAAGAAAAAATGAAATAAATTTCTAATAATCTTATGATAGAGTTTTCCTAAAAACTGAATTTAAGAAAATGAATTAACCTGAATATGATAAAATTTAAATTAAAATCTTAATGTATTTTAATACAATTACAATCATAAAGAAACAGCAAGCACAAATCAAAAGAGAAACTGAATGAACCAAAACAAAGAACCCTAGGTCCTCCTCTTCTTCTTCCATCCCCCTTCCGCCGCCGCCTCATCTTCTTCACGCAGCCACCACCCCAGCCATGGCTTCATCATCATCTTCGTCACCTGACTTCACTTTCCTCTCCAGCCGGTACCCTATCTCCTTCTATTTCTCATCACCTTCAACAACAACCTCGCCTCTCTTCTTCGTCCTTCCGTGACCATCACCAACCCTTAACCTTCTCTCTTCGCAACAAACGGAAGCAAAGCGAGCCTATCCTCTCGTTCATGGAACAAAAGTAAAAAACCCTAACCTACACATCACACTCCATGACCGAGACACAACATTCTTCTCTGAGCAACGAATAACCGCCGCCGGACAAAAACAGACCCCTCCTCTCTTCGCGGCCACCAACAACGTCCCCGACGAGGTTAGGTTATCAATAGATCGGCGTCAAAAAAAGAAAGAAGACAAACACGACATCGACACCAGCAACAACATCCAAAACAACCCCACGGTTAAACTGAGGCTACGACTACAAGAGATTGATTCAAAGTTGTGTACCTGAGGTCTTGGACGAGACGAAATCTTTTACCGGGAAGATGCGGCAATTCCTCGATCGCGGATAACTATTTCAAGGTGAGCTTTCTTATTAAAATCTTCTAAAAATCCCTTCTAAACTCGTGAGTGTTACGAAACTTTGCGACGAATTGCAGCTTGCGCAGT
Source organism: Lathyrus aphaca (assembly GCA_963966055.1). Taxonomy (NCBI): domain Eukaryota; kingdom Viridiplantae; phylum Streptophyta; class Magnoliopsida; order Fabales; family Fabaceae; genus Lathyrus; species Lathyrus aphaca. Next base: position 64,461,840 of record OZ014521.1, read on the forward strand.
TGAGGAATCGTCCTGTTATTTGTTCTTGAGGCTGCTGGTTGGTTTCCCTGCAGGTCTAGCTTGATGCAGTGATGCGGTGATGGAAAGCATGATGATGCTGAGACGAAGAAGAAGAAGGATAGAGCATCAGAAAGAAGAATGGAGAATCAAGATCAGGATGGGAGAACTCTGAGTATGGAGGAAGCTTAAGATGAAGATTCAGGATTGGAGCAAGGTTGTTGAAGGATGTTTGCAGAAAATGGTGGAAGAAGAAAATTGAAGAGGTAGTTCTTGATTTATAGCAGATGAACTTAACTTCTGGAACCTTCCTTCAGGCAAACTCAATTATCCAATTCTGTTATGAAATTGCTTCTTTCAGTTAGAATTCTGTTACAACTGATTTTCATTTGTGAGATTTTCATTTGTGAGATTGTCATTTGTTCTTCACATTTCCTCTGCTAGACTCTTATGCGAAGCTTTTCCTTTTTTAACTTTCTGTTATAATAATTTCTGTTTTGGAACATTTCTCTTGCATTATGGTGTGACTCCTATCCACGTGAACTCAATGTTTGCTCTTTTGTTTGTGCAGATATTTTGCGATGACCGAAGGTGAAGTCTAGAGATGTTGAAGAATATTGATGAATGCCTCTGCGTTTTTCCTGACTTCTTGCTTCTGTAACTGCTTTAATTTTATGTTATAGATGACTTGTACCTTTTCTGTCATTGAATAGAGCTTTGAAGAGTTTTTCTTTTTTCATTTCATCTTGTTCAATCTCTGATTAAGGCACCTGAAAACTGTTGAAATTGGGCGCCCTTTCAGATGGAAAACCAAGAGGATTATCAATAGAAGCAATGTTATCTTTGGAGATATCACCTCCCACGGTGTCTTCTTCTTTGTAAAATTTGTTTTCTCAATCACCATTTGAAGTGAAATTAATGAATTTAAGTAACTTTACTTAGCCTATGAAGTTGTTGTTTTTTTTTCTTTATCCATGAGTGGTATGTAGTATCAGTACAAATGAAAATAATTCTTGGATTAAAACAATATATTAAAGTGATGAATGAATGTGTTCAAAAATGGAAACCTAAATGATTGGTTGATACAGAATGACATATTGGAATATTGGACTTGAAATTTGAATATGACTTTGGACAAATAGACTTTAAGAGGTGATGCACAATGGATCATGGACAAAAATACAGGGATAGGTGAATAAAAGAAAGTGAAAATAAATTGATGGAAATATATAGAATAATGGAAATTGAAGCAAAAAGACGAAAGTGGAATGGACTAATCGGGAATAGTTTATAGCAATGAGAACACAACAATGAACGGATATGAAGTCTCGATTTTAGCCCAAAGCTTGTTTTAAATTCTCCCCACAAGCCCCCGAACACGACCACTTATGAACCAATGAATAATTCTCCATCTAAATCACACCCTTTTAAATTGTCTGAAATATGCTGTGATCGTTCGAATACAGGTGAAGACACGAACCAAAATTCACACCAAACACTGTTCGATAGACAGATGAATCCCAGTGCATGACAACATGAACTCTGAACATGCACTGTCCAAGAGACAATCCGGTGGTCCAAAACAATCTTGCAGTTGTAATAACCTTTCGACAATTTGATCCAAATTAAATCACACCCCCATCTGAACTGAGACCCAACTGAGCAACCGCATTCGGAGTGGAGTCATAGTCCAGTGAATATTCTCTATTATTTCAAACCTTGCCAGATACACATAGGGTGTAAAGAAACCCTAATTTCCTTGAGCCTTGATCACATGCCTTATGAAATAATGAAATGAACTACTATGATATAAATGACCTGGTGACAAATGCAGGTGAATGCCAAATGACGAGCCAATAGAGGGAATAAATATGAGGGCAAATTTTGAGGTATTACAGCTGCCCCTATTCAATCATCTGCGAACCTGAACGAATAATTGTAATGGCTTTTATACGTTCGAGGTGTGGAGTGATTGAATACTCGAATAAAACCTGAAAATTTGCACATTGAGGGTAATGGAAATACCATCTGCCCATTTATTTATTTATATTTTTTGATTTTGACCTCTGAATAGGTAACGGGGAACATAAGACCAGGTGGGAATATGCTAGGAAGAATGCCATCCTCGCACGACAACTCACAAGGGATCCTCGAATCCAATACTAAAACCATCCTGGAATAGAAACACGATAGTATATCGGCCGCAGGCGATAACAATCAACAACAAAGACTGACCTCGGACAGACTTTGCAAATGAGACAAACTGACCTCAGTCAATAAGCTCAAAAAGTGAACTACTATCCTCGAATAATAGCCACACAAAAACAAAAACAAGACCAACCGCAGAAGGACTTGAAGAAAAGAATGCCATCCTCGGATGCCAATCCAAAAGATCCTCGGATCTAACACGAAACCATCCTCGAATGGAGACGCGAAGGTATACCAGCCTCGACTGATAACCAAACACAAAGCTGACCTCAGACAGACTTTGCAAAAGAGACAAACTGACCTCGATCGATAAGCTCAAAAAGTGAACTACTATCCTCGAATAATAGCCACAACAACAAGACCAACCGCAGAAGGACTTGAAGAAAAGAAATGTCATCCTCGAATGACAAATCAAAAGATCCTCGGATCTAACACGAAACCATCCTCGAATGGAGACGCAAAGGTATACCAGCCTCGACTGATAACCAAACACAAAGCTGACCTCAGACAGACTTTGCAAAAGAGACAAACTGACCTCGATCAATAAGCTCAAAATTGAACTACTATCCTCGAATAATAGCCACAACAACAAGACCAACCACATAAGGACTTGAAGAAAAGAAATGTCATCCTCGAATGACAAATCAAAAGATCCTCGGATCTAACACGAAACCATCCTCGAATGGAGACGCAAAGGTATACCAGCCTCGACTGGTAACCAAACACAAAGCTGACCTCAGACAGACTTTGCAAAAGAGACAAACTGACCTCGATCAATAAGCTCAAAAGTGAACTACTATCCTCGAATAATAGCCACAACAACAAGACCAACCGCAGAAGGACTTGAAGAAAAGAAATGTCATCCTCGAATGACAAATCAAAAGATCCTCGGATCTAACACGAAACCATCCTCGAATGGAGACGCAAAGGTATACCAGCCTCGACTGGTAACCAAACACAAAGCTGACCTCAGACAGACTTTGCAAAAGAGACAAACTGACCTCGATCAATAAGCTCAAAAGTGAACTACTATCCTCGAATAATAGCCACAACAACAAGACCAACCGCAGAAGGACTTGAAGAAAAGAAATGTCATCCTCGAATGACAAATCAAAAGATCCTCGGATCTAACACGAAACCATCCTCGAATGGAGACGCAAAGGTATACCAGCCTCGACTGGTAACCAAACACAAAGAAAAGGACAAGATGGAACGGGATCGTTGTACATAAACGAGAGCCCAAGCAAAACAGGACCATTATACAAAACGAGAACCTGCGACGCGACTGTTATACCAAACAAGACGCGGAATAAGCGACAAACATTGACTTGAAAAGACAAGGATGTCTGAAAAATGATATTGGTATCCTCTGTGCGGAGTACTTCAGGTTGAAAAGATATTATAAGTCGTATGTAATATACCTCAAAACTGGCCCATGCCGGCATGCATATGTTTGAATTTATGGCGTAATGCTCCATGATGATGGAAATGCTACGCTTTGGAGGATGCAGACGCAATGATGATTATGCGAATGACAATGCAAAGGAGATCTCCTGATAAGGATACTGCAGGTAATTCCAGATAACTTGGCTGGGAAGAAACGATGATCACTGCATTGATCTAGTTCATCCTAGTGAGGAGGGAACAACTCTGCGGGGAGAGCTGCTAATAATTCACTGGCTCAGAATAGCCGCCACTGCCAAAAATAAATTGGACTTTGAGATTGGAGTGCCAAGACCCTGCTGGAAGCGAACCCTTCTTGAACTCTGATGGGGGAAGTGAGGACTTCCTGGGAACCAAAGGCGTGACACTGCTGAGGAAACAGCTGTTGGGGAGGCAAAACACTCCTTATGCTGTTAAGAATTGCCCCTGTCTGCAAGGGGACTTCTGCTTGGGAATTGCACCCACTCTCTGCTACCTTGATGGGTGAAATTTCAACTGGCACATGGATGGGGATGATTGGAAACACCCTGGGAGACATTTGTTTCTGTTCAAACAAAAAGGGAATGCCCATCCTGGATAATGATCTTTAGCTCTGTTAGCAACACCAGTACCTGTACCTGCATGAACACAATCGATAGTACCTGCAACATAGAGAATTAGTTTGGGACCTGCTTGCCCCAGGCTCATAGAATGAACCATTGTGTAGGTATCTCAACACCCTTTCAGAGCTATATTAAATGTTTCTTTTCTCCTGCACGAGTTAGAAAGCATTCAAATGTTCATAACACAATGCGAGTTACCATTTGCTAGACGTTTTCACAATCAATCGATGCTAGATGAAAAAGTAAAAACAAAGAAACAAAATAGTCAATTGACTGAAGTTGAACTTTTATTGATTTGGAAAGGTGGCCCTGAATAGGCAATACAAAGGAAGCAGTTCCCTGAAATGAGGGAACAACTAAAAGAAAAACAAACTACCCTATTGGCAATGTGAGAAGTGAATCTCATCAAGTTTCAACCCAGTTATGACTCGTATGTCTTCAAGACGCTCCGCTCGCTCTGCCTCTTGAGAAAAAGTAAGTGAACTGATCTTCAACCCTTAGAATAGCCTCAACTGTAGGTAGGTCATGGATCTCGCAGATCGCAGTCGTTCGTGTTAATCCCTCTTTTGTGTGGATCGCCCTTTCAGGTTTTCAATCCACCGGGATACCCTTTTTTTGCCTGAGTTGTCCGATGTGGCTTTTCAACTCAGCGGGTGTACATTTTTTCAATATTTCCCTAACTTTTGCCCGAGCCTTTTATTCTGTTTTTGGCTCGCCGGGATGCCCATTTTTGCCTGGATCTTTATTCTGTTTTTATCCAGCGGGTCCTTTTTACACGAAGTATTTTCTTACTGCGTCTGCGTTGACAGGGGATGGAAAGCCTTCTCCGTCCATGGTTGTCAGCATTAAGGATCCGCCTGAGAAAACCTTTTTAACCACGAACGGTCTTTCATAATTGGGTGTCCACTTGCCCCTGTGATCGTTGAGAGGAGGAAGAATCCTTTTCAGCACTAAATCTCCTGGCATGTACCTCTGTGGTCGCACCTTCTTGTCAAAAGCTTGCTTCATTCGTCGTTGGTACAACTGTCCATGGCATACAGCTGTTAAACGCTTCTCTTCAATGAGGCTCAATTGATTATATCTGGATCGGAGCCATTCAGCTTCATCTAGCTTGATATCCATCATCAACCTCAAGGAGGGGATTTCCACTTCGATTGGTAGGACTGCTTCCATACCATATACTAATGAGAATGGAGTTGCCCCAGTTGAGGTGCGTACTGATGTTCTGTACCCATGCAACGCGAATGGTAACATCTCGTGCCAGTCTTTGTATGTCACAACCATCTTCTGAACAATCTTCTTGATGTTTTTATTAGCCGCCTCGACGGCGCCATTCATCTTCGGACGATATGGAGAAGAGTTGTGGTGTTCTATTTTGAAGTCTCGACACAAGTCGGCCATCATCTTGTTGTTGAGATTAGAACCATTATCAGTAATGATTCTTTCAGGGACTCCATACCGGCAGATGATGTCCCGTTTAATAAATCGAGCGACCACTTGTTTAGTGACATTGGTGTAGGAAGCTGCTTCAACCCACTTCGTGAAATAATCAATAGCAACTAGGATGAAGCGATGACCATTAGAAGTTGTTGGCTTGATCTTGCGAATCATATCAATGCCCCACATAGCGAACGGCCACGGTGAAGACATGACACTCAACGGATTCGGAGGCACATGGACCTTGTCGGCATAAATTTGACACTTATGGCATTTGCGGGAGTATTTGCAACAATCGGATTCCATGGTAATCCAATAGTATCCCGATCTCAATAATTTCTTGGCCATGGCATGTCCTCCAGCATGGGTACCAAAGGAGCCTTCGTGAACCTCCTGCATTAACATGTCTGCCTCGTGTCTGTCCACACATCTGAGCAGCACCATGTCAAAGTTCCGTTTGTATAGCACACCATCTTGGTTCAAGAAGAAACCTCCCGCAAGTCTTCTAAGAGTTTTCTTATCTTTACTGGATGCCCCATCCGGGTACTCTTGAGCCTTCAAGAATTGTTTGATGTCGTGGTACCAAGGCTTGTTATCTTCGCCATCACCAACTGCAAAGACATAAGCCGGTCTTTCAAGACGAGAGATCGAAATTCGAGGCACGAAATTCTCTCGGCAAACTTTAATCATGGATGATAAAGTTGCGAGAGCATCGGCGAACTGGTTTTCGTCTCTAGGAACATAGCTCAGCTTTACTTTGGTAAAGAAGGTTAACAACTTCCTGACGTAATCTCGGTAAGGAATCAAACGAGCTTGATGAACTAGCCATTTGCCATTGACTTGATTTACCACCAAAGCAGAATCTCCGAAGATCTCAAGGTTCTTGACTCGCAAGTCTATTGCCTCTTCGATCCCCATGATGCAAGCTTCATACTCTGCCTCGTTGTTAGTGCACTCGAAGGTTAACCGAGCGGCGAGAGGTGTGTGGACTCCTTCTGGAGAGATAATAACAGCACCCACTCCACTCCCATTCATGTTTACAGCCCCGTCGAACATCAACTTCCATCTGGATTCGGGGTCAGGCCCCTCCTCCGGAAGTGGTTCTTCATAGTCTTTCGACTTGAGGAACATGATGTCCTCATCCGGAAACTCAAACCTCATGGGTTGATAATCGTCGATCGGTTGCTGGGCCAAGTATTCTGACAACACACTCCCCTTGATTGCTTTTTGTGAAGTGTATTGTATGTCATACTCCGTGAGTATCATCTGCCAACGGGCCACTCTTCCTGTCAAAGCCGGCTTCTCAAAGATGTATTTCACAGGATCCATCTTGGAAATTAAGAGAGTAGTGTGAGTCAGCATGTACTGTCTTAGTCGGCGAGCAGCCCATGCCAAAGCGCAACAAGTTTTCTCGAGTAGTGAGTATCGTGTCTCACAATCGGTAAACTTTTTGCTAAGGTAATAAATGGCGTGCTCTTTTCGACCAGACTCGTCCTGCTGACCCAGCGCACACCCCATCGATCCTTCGAGCACAGTAAGATACATGATCAGAGGCCTCCCTGGCACTGGAGGCATAAGAATTGGTGGTTCCAACAAGTATTCTTTGATTCGGTCGAAGGCCTGCTGACAGTCATCATTCCATTTAATGGCCTGATTCTTCCTCAGAAGCTTGAAGATGGGCTCGCACGTGGCCGTTAGGTGAGAAATAAACCGTGCAATGTAGTTTAGTCTCCCTAAGAAGCCACGCACTTGCTTTTCAGTCTTCGGCTCAGGCATTTCCTGGATTGCTTTCACCTTGGCCGGATCAACCTCAATTCCTCGTTCACTCACAATGAAGTCGAGTAACTTGCCAGAACGAACCCCGAAAGTACACTTATTCGGATTTAGCCTAAGTCTGAACTTTCGAAGCCTATCAAACAATTTTGCTAGGTTGACCAAATGCTCTTCCTCTGTCTGGGACTTGGCTATCATGTCATCAACATAGACCTCAATTTCATGATGGATCATGTCGTGAAACAACGTCACCATTGCCCGTTGGTAGGTAGCTCCTGCATTCTTTAAACCAAACGGCATGACCTTGTAACAAAAGGTGCCCCAAGGAGTGATGAAAGTTGTCTTTTCCATATCCTCGGGAGCCATCTTGATTTGATTATAGCCTGAGAATCCGTCCATGAAAGAGAACACGGAAAACTGAGCAGTATTATCGACAAGTACATCTATGTGAGGTAGAGGGAAATCATCTTTGGGACTGGCCCTATTCAAATCCCTGTAATCCACACACATTCTAACTTTGCCATCTTTCTTAGGAACCGGCACAATGTTACCAACCCATGGAGGATAACTAGTCACGGCCAAGAAGCCAGCATCAAACTGCTTTTGCACTTCTTCTTTTATTTTAATTGCCATGTCTGGATGCGTGCGCCTCAACTTCTGCTTTACCGGAGGACAATCTGCTATGAGAGGTAGCTTGTGCACCACGATGTCAGTGTCTAAACCCGACATATCTTGGTAGGACCATGCGAAGACGTCAACGTATTCTCGAAGCATAGCCATCAAACGAGTCTTGACAGATTCTTCTAATGCAGCTCCGATCTTGACTTCTTTCTTGTCCTCTTCAGTACCCAGGTTTATCACTTCAACATCTTCCTCGTGCGGCTGAATCATCTTCTCCTCCTGTTTGAGCAGTCTGGCCAATTCTTCGGGTAAATCACAATCCTCTTCACCTTCCTCATCGGCTTGATAAATTGGATTGTCGAAGTCATACTTAGCCATAACAGGGTCGTCATTGATAAGATCCGGTGACGAGCACCTGCATGAATGATGATTCATGCAAGGCTTTAGCAATAACTTGATAAAATGAGAAACATTTCCATTTTAAGACTTTTCTTTCTTTTTTTTGAAAAACAAAAGTAAAAACGAAAGACAGAGAACAACATGAATGAATGTGAAACGTCAATTTTATTTATGATTGTGTTAATGAACAAATGAACCCTTACAAAGAGCCACTATGCCCCGGGCAAGGCATAGTGCTTTAATACAGGAAAACAGACACAAAAATCATTACTCTTCAAAAGATGTTACTGAAATGAGCCTTTCTGACGTCCAGTTGCTAAGCTGAGTTCTTGGGACGGCAGGCCTAATCCATTCATCTAAGTCACAGTCACTATCAACAGCTTCATCCTGCACTGCGCTGATATTTCCGTAGTCTACCACTCCCGCACTTGTGAAAGTGACCGGGCTCTGACAACCTTTTGCACTTGGTTCAGACGAGGATCCTCCAGGGTGATAGCCAATCCCAAACATGTCTTTCTTCTCTGGCAATTCGATTGGGCTGCCCCAGCCTTCTCGCACTCCAGATTCTACTAATTCACGCGCTTGTTTATAAGAGGCTATAGACACCCCCTTCTTCGGCACCTCAGGAGAAGTTGCTACGGCGGATGCTTGCTCGGACTTCAAAGGCTCAAAAGCTTGACATGGGGTTTCGACTATTTCGCCATCCATCTCTACATATTTGAATGATGCTAGATGACTGACGAAGATATCTTCTTCCCCGCTGACCGTCACAACTTGACCTTCCCAAACGAACTTTAATTTCTGATGGAGTGTAGAAGATACCGCTCCTACCGAATGTATCCAGGGCCTTCCAAGTAAACAACTATATGCCGGCTGGATATCCATCACGTAAAACGTGGTGTTGAAGATCTGTAGACCTACCTTGATGGGTAATTCCACTTCTCCAAATACCGATCTCCTTGACCCGTCGAATTCCCGAACTACTAGATCACTGGGCTTTAGCACCACTCCATCATAGTCCAGCTTCATCAATGCCTTCTTAGGCAAGACGTTCAGAGATGATCCAGTATCTACCAGCACATGGGAGAGTACTGCACCCTTACACTCTAGAGAGATATGCAATGCTCGATTATGAGCACGCCCATCAGAAGTTAAGTCCAAGTCCGTGAAACCCAATCCATGACTGGCATTAACGCTGGACACCACCGTTTCTAACTGGTTTACAGAAATATCCTGAGGCACGTATGCCTTGTTCAGAATATTTAAAAGGGCCTTCCTGTGAGAGTCCGAACACATGAGTAATGATAAGATGGAGATCTTTGACGGCGTCTGCTGCAAATGGTCTACAATCTTATAGTCACTCTTCTTGATGATCCTCAGGAATTCTTCGGCTTCTTTATCAAAAGTGAGATCTGGATCAGTTGACGGAGTAAGATCATTGACGACTACTGGTTGCTTCCCTCTGGCTCTTGCTTGGGCTTCGGCAGTATCTCTAGGTGGTATCACATTGTTTCTCAATGCTTCAGGCGCAAACAGCCTTCCACTTCGAGTAAAACCCCCTACTCCAACATTTTCTACTTGAGCTGGGGTTATACTAGTCGTGGCCAACTCTTGCCTCTGGCCGTTGTAATACACTTCGCCACCATAATTCCAAGGAACAGCTCTGTCACTTTGATACATTATGGGTCCAGCAGTGGTAATAGTTATTGGCGCCGCTCTGGCACGCGAAGGAACTTGGGATAGATCATAAAAGATAGTCACTGTAGATACTTCATTTTCTTTCACAATCTTGTCAAATTGCAACACTCCTTCATCAATCATGCCTTGAATTCCGGCCTTCAATCGTTTGCAACCATTGGTAGCTTCAGTACACTCTGAACAATCATCCTCGCATCCGGGGAAAATGCCTTTCTTCAATAAGCAAACCTTGATAGCAACCAATGAAGTCTGCAAGTCATCTACATCGTCCACCAAATTCAAGTTCTCCCCTTCACCAATTGCACCAACCGTGCCTCTGTGAGGAGGCATGGGATTTTCCAGCACATTAGGAGAGGGAGCGAAATTGATCGCTTTGGAATCCAACAAATCCTGGACAACATGCTTCAATGCTTTACAATTCTCAGTACTATGGCCTGGAGCTCCAGAATGAAACTCGCATCTAGCACTCGAGTCATAACCTTCAGGAATTTGGCCTGGCTTCAGAGGTTGCAAGGTCCGGAGCTGAATCATTTGAAGCTGCAGGAGATTCTTCAAAAGTTGTGAGTAAGACATCGGTGGAGCTTCAAAATGTCTATCCCTCGGCTTCTGAGGGTAGTACGGACGAGGGGCTCTTGGCTGATACCCCTGGGAGCGTTGCGGCTGTGGAGGCTGGACCTGTTGTTGAACGGGCGGAGTTGAAATAGTGACGGGGGCCACTTGCTGATAATACTCTCGGTGAATCATTCCTCTCTGTGAGTATACTGCACTTGTTTCTCCTTCCCTCCTTTTCACAAAGGGTTTCTTGATGCCGGACACTGAAGCGCTTCCATTTTGAATTTTCCCCTGTTTGAGCCAGCTTTCAATTCTTTCTCCAGTCAGGATAATGTCCGAGAAGCCACTTGAGGAACAACCAGCCAACCTTTCCATGAAATGCCCTGGGAGGGTGTTCAAGAAAAGATCGACCATCTCTCTTTCCAGTAAAGGTGGTTGCACTCGGGCGGCCACCTAACGCCACCTCTGTGCATAGTCTTTGAAGCTCTCCGAGCTCCTCTGTGTCAAGCTTTGAAGCTGAGTACGGCTAGGTGCCATGTCAATGTTGTATTGATATTGTCTGAGGAAGGCCTCTCCCAAATCCTTCCAACTTCTAATAGAGCTCCTTTCCAACTTCATGTACCACTCCAAGGACCCTCCAGAAAGGCTATCGTGGAAATAGTACATCCATAGTTTCTCGTCTCGCGTGTGGGCCGCAATCTTCCTGTAGAAGGCTTGTAGGTGAGTTTTCGGGCAAGAGCTGCCGTTGTATTTATCAAATGCTGGTGGCCTGAACTTGTGTGGAATGACCACCCCAGGTACTAAACCCATGTCTGACACGTCAATCCCCAAAGTGTCTTTGCACTCTAAGGCCTTGACCTTCTCTGCAAGCACCAAGAAGTCATTGAGATTTCCATCACCGCCGAAACCCATATCGTTATTGAAATACTGGAATTGGTCTTCCTGCCTGTCATGCACAGGAACATACGTAGCCATAGCTGGATCTGGAACATGAGGTCCACCTGAGCCGTTGTTAGTGTTGGGAGGACCTCCTAGTCCACCGGAAGTGGTTGCCTGAGCATTAGTGTTAGGAGGAGTTAACCCTTGAATTGCATTTCTCAGCTCCTGCTGCCCCTGGGCCATCCCCTGCATCAGAGTCATAAATTCTGCCATCTTGGTACGGACTTCATTGAGTTCTGTCTGCATGGCGTCCATTGCTGTTCTTTGATTGCTGCGGGTCGCGTACCGATGAGGGATATTTTGTCGTAAGTACCGGGTCTTGGCGGCCCTCGCAATCTTTGCCTGATGAACACAGATAAATTAGACATCTCGAAGAAAAACCTGCAAAGACAAAGACAGAATGCAAATGATGTGTATGCAATGCAATGTGTTCCTTTTATTCCCGAGTATTTTACTGTGTCCGGTCCTGGCATTAAGAACATAAGAATTGGGAAGAAGACCCAAATAATATTCAGACATAATGACGGCTGTGGAGAATCGGTGCTCATTACCCCGTGTCGGTGCAAATAACAAACAAGAATTCCGGAACAAACCAATCATATAAACTGGAGTTTGAAAATACAACGTCCCCGAAGGGTGCCAATCACAATAACAAAAGTACATCACATATAAGGAATCCCACAACAAGCCTGTGGGTAATCCAAGTACAACAATATGAAATTAAACCCTAGGGAACTCTATATCTTTCAATCTCCAGCTAAGGCGTTGGACGCTCTGGAACAGCTGAACCACATCTGGATGACCGGGCTCCTGGATGAGCTTCTGAATGAGGAGGTCCCTCGTATCAGAAGAAGCGTGTAACTCCTCGATCTGCTGTAGAAATGCTGCCTCATTCTCCTTGCTTTGACTCGACTCGGCCTTCGACCTTTTCACATCAGCTTTCAACTTTAAGTCCTCAATCTCCTTTTGAACTTCCTTCAGTGCCTGCTGGCTTTCTGCTACGCGCCGGATACGATCCTCCTCTTGATAATAAGCTTTCCTGAGAAGTTCTTTCTGCCCATCTAAAGAATCCTGAAGGCTTTTGACTTCCTGTTTGTGCTTGGCGTCTAACTCCTTTTGTTTCTTCAGATTTTCGTCCCATTTCTCCTGCCATAAAGTAACAGCTTCATTGGCTTCACTAAGATCTTTCTTCTCTCTTCGGCGTTGGGCCGTCTTATGAGTCTCAGCTAAACCTTTCTTTCGGAAGTAAAGCTCTCTATCCTCAAAGTCCTTCTGCTTGAGACGGACTATTTCCTCGGCTTGCACAGCTCTATCTTTCAATTGACGGTTCTGGATCATCAGCTTTTGACAAGAATTAAGAGCCTCTTGATTTTCAACCCTCAGTTGCTTAACCAAAGCTTCCAACTTCTGATATTCCTCCAAAGGTACCGTAGCAGGTGGTGGAGTTGGCACAGAAAAAGGAACTAGAGCCGCTTGAACCTCCTTCTTTATCCAGGCTTCAAATTCAGGAAACATTCGATTGTTGCTCCTCCCCAGACATGCTGTACCCTTCCTCCTAATCATCTTCCAGGACCCTGCAGCTTTTTGGACCAAAGGAAGATTGTCTTTTATCGGAAAATAGAAGGTTTGGAATAATTCAGACTCATCAGGAACCTCCTTGAGCGCATACCCTAACTGTCTTCTTAAGAGGATGGGATTGTAGTTAATACATCCTGATACTCCTAACAAAGGCACATTAGGGTAATTACCACAACTAGTAATGAAATTCTTTCCCTTCAACCTCAAAGTAAACCACCTGATATTTCCAGCAGACAAAGTACTCAGCTTCTGAGCCCAAGTAGAATTAGGATCCGTAAAACTCTCAGTAGTAGGCAAGTGTCTCATAACCCATTTGTAGAATAAAGGAGCACAACATCTAACAAGACCTCCTCGCTTCTTCTCATTCTTGTAATGCACAGAATAATACAGATCACCCAAGAGAGTGGGCACCGGATTCTTCAACACAAACAAATGAATGGCATTCATGTCCACAAACTTGTCCATGTCAGCAAATAAAACTATCCCATACACAGATAACGCCAAAATAGCACAAACTGAATCCCACTGTTTCTCCACGGCACGTTCTTCAGCTCTCTTGACCAGAAACTCTAAGGGAAAACCAAGTACTCCTGCTTTGGTGGAAACCAGATTAGAAGACACCTCTGACGGGCTCAAATAAAGAGCCTTAGCAATATCATCGTGAGTTGGTCTTGTCATCTCCGAGTTAAAAGGAAGCTGATCCTTGATTGAAACTCCCATAATCTCAGCATATTCTTCCAACAAAGGACCCAACTGAAAGTCATGAAATGTGAAACACCTAAGCCGTGGATCATAATACTGCAACAAAGTGTGAATGGCACTCCTCTGAGAACTATCCAAGTTGAATACCAGATCCAGAATATCACCATACTTTTCCTTGAAGTAGCTCAAATGACTCGGGGTAATCAGAGACACCATTTGGTTGATCAGGTCCATCTTAGTATCGAAGAATTTGTAGTGCACAGTTCTCTTTTTGACGTCTTCCATTCTGAAGCAATGATATGGCCAGGAACCGGGAATAAATGTAGACCCTGAGAATAAAAGAAACACAAATGATTAATGATGATATGATGTTTATGCAAGGAAAGGCATGTGATCAGTGAAGTGTCTGTGATGTTCCAATCATATAATCAGGTGTCGGTGCCAGGTCCCAAAATCCAGATATCACAATAATCATCCCTCTGATCCGGGATCCATAACTTAAGAACAGAAATCCAGATCACAAAACTGAACCAAAGGCAAAGTGGGTATGCTGAAGGTATCAGGGTTCCTGCAAACCTGTAAACCCCTCCCAATCTCACGGGTGTGCTACTCGGGTCAACATCACGGACTCTCAAAGCCGAATAGCAATAATACGTTCACCATTTCCGAGAAATGGCTCATGACCAAATCAGGGAATCGGTTTGGCATTATGTACTACTCAGGGAGGTCTCAGTTGAGTCCGGAAAAACAAGCATCCCTCACAAGTCTCCAGCTTCAAGCACTGAATCGAGAAACAATAGTACATTCATCCCGAAGGGTACAATACTATCGTCAGTTCGCTTTAACTGAATTCCTATGAGAGAACCAGGCCATCCTATGCGAGTTCCCAATGGACCCTCGGATGCGAGTGGGTTTGCCAACAAATGTGGTCTGCCACTGTCATCACTGGAGAGGGGTGTTTCCATTAAGGTTCTCAATGATCGGTCCCCAGCTGCACATAACCATCAAGGTTGTACCCTGAAGTGGGGAAGAACCCCCACACAGAATAGTCCCAAGACAGTCGCAACCTGGGTGTGGAACACATCACCACTCATCATGTAACCATGCGAGCACAACGCGTCCACGCTAATCCTATGGTGCACTCAAGCCGGGTAGTTGGCTTATCTCACAGTAACTCCCCACCCACAGAAAAAATGAAAACCAGCACAGCCAGACAGTCCAGCATAATATGATGCATGGGAAATAAAATACTGAAAGCGGTAAATAAATGCGATAAAGTAAAGCTGTAAATAAAAGCTGTAAATGAAAACAGTAAAGCTAAACTAAAGCACACAGCAACAAACATATAAACACCCAAAGAAACAAAACCAAACAGGCGCTAGGATTGACTCTACAAGGGAAACCGGAAGAATCAGGTTAGTCCCCAGTGAAGTCGCCAGCTGTCGCTCCCGGGATTTTCATCCTAGTACAAACGCGAAAGTGGCGCGGAAAGGTTAGAGTCGCCAGCCAGACATTTTTATCCCGAATGAATGGGAAAGGTAATGTTGCACAAACCTGAGGAAGAAGGAAAGGACAAGGCCTTGCGAACCAAAGATCTGAGTTCGGGAGTCGGTTACGACCTGGGAAGGTATTAGCACCCCAGACCGTCCGCCGTACCCGACGGGATCCACGCTTGCTTGTTTGTTTCAAAGGGTGAGAAGAATAACTGCTGCTGAATAAAACCGCTAACTGGAACAAAGGGAAGGGAAATGAGAAAGGAACTGGAAATGAGAATGGAATGAAATAAAGGGGAAAATGTAGGGAAAATAAAGAATATGCTCGAACGGGCCCTACCCCGCTGCCTACGTACCTCATCGGGATAATGAGGATCAGAGTCGACGTAGTTCGCCTAACCTAGGCGGGAACTATTTGTTTGTGTTTCTTACAGCTGGAACTGCGTATGTCTATGCTCAGGTGTTGTAGGCTCGTCTGGTACGAGTGCGTTTACCGTCTTGCATGTGTGACAAGTCGTCGCGAGTTCGCGTTGTGAGTGAATGAGATAAGAAGAGAAGTTCCTGCAGGATAGTCGCTTGTTATTTGTTTTTTTTCTTTTAAAAGAAGTGTTTTGAATTTGTTTGTGAACTGTCTTGTACTAAGACCTATCCATCGCGGGAAGTATTTACACCTCGCCCCGAAACAGGACGCGCATAAACACTCCGCAACAAAGTCTCGTGTCGTACAAGATTGTTCGGTTTTTATTATGTGTTTTATTACTTTTCTTTTTGAGATGAGAAACAGAATGACTCAAGTTGATAAAAGGAAAAATCTAAGGGACTAAGACTCAATCCTAATTGTTTATTTATTTACAAAGTGGTCCTAATGGTTAGTGAAGTTTTCTATTCCTAATGGAAACTTAAAAACTACTAGAATTCAACTTACTTCTTAATGAAGTTAAGTTGATTCTAAGAACAAATGGGGGAAGCCTATTAAAGTTGTAAAAAGTAAAATAAGGCAAAGCAATGAAATTGAATATGAGAAATAACATTCTAAAAATGCCTTAAAGGCATGAATAATAATAAAAAAAAAAAGTCTATTTTTATTTATTCTAATTCTAATGAAAATGGACTTTTTTAAACCTAAGTTCTAAATCTAAGCTAAGCCTAATTCTCATTCTAAAAATTTAATTGAACTAACCTAAGTCTAAGTTAAATTCTATGACTAAACTTAAACTACACTATTATTTTTATATTGAACTTTATTTTCTTTTAATAGCCTAAACTAATGGGAATTATGCATAACTAGGCCTAAGACTAACATTCTTAAAAAATATTAAATCTTCTAGAAAAATTATGAAACTTAAACTATAGGGTCCTAACACTATCTAAAATATTGTATTAAGAGGGATTCTAAAAAATCTTATTTTTTCTATGCCTAGCAATTAATTATTTCCAGCTAAGAATTAACTACTAATTCCTAAGGATTATATCACTAAAACCTAAGATAAAAGCTCCTAAAAATTCCATAAAAAATATCCTAAGAACTATTATGAGTCCTCTAATTACAGAAAAAAGAATGGCTCAAAAAAAGTGCTGGAAGTTACTTAAATAAAATGCACAAAATCCAGCATAATTAAAGAAATATAAATGAAGCTAATTAAATGAAAAATTCAGAATTAATTTAAAAATAAACAAATTTCAGAAAATAAAAATAACACAAATTCCTAAACTGACTTATTTAGCTATTTAATTTTTTGGGGAATTTTCTAATGATTTTTATTATTTTTTATGAAATTATTTCTAAACTATAATTAACTAAAAAATAAATTCTAAAGAACTAATGCAGGGGGGTATATTTAGTTATTTTTCTGGTTACTATTTTCCATGGGCCTAACAGAGAGAGTGTGAAGAGCAATGGACTTGAGCCCATTTTCGTTAGAACCAGGGAGGTGCTGGAAGTAGTTCTTTATGGTTGTTTTTCTAATGGGCCTGGAAACAGGGGAGTGCAGATAGCAAACGTATCTAAGGCCCACACAGAAATGAAGGGGGTGTAAGAATTAAACATCCTTTTTTAATTTACTTAAAGAAATGAATTAATTTAAAAAAAAAGAATTAGACTAATCTTAAACTAAACCATTATTATTTCTAAAATCTTAATTAAAACTATAGTCTTATTAAAAATGAATTGAACCTTTAATCTAAAATATGAATTAAACTCTTAATCTTAGAAAATGAATTTAATACTAAACTTATGATTATATCAATTAAGCTAATATTTAATCTTAAGAGAAAGAATTAACCTAACTCATGATCATATTTTTTCTAAAATCTTGACTTAAGAAAAGGGAATAAACTAATCTTATTAAAATAATTTTTCTAAAAAATCTTAATTTGAGAAGAAGAAATAAATTCTAATAATCTTATGATAGAGTTTTCTAAAACCTTAATTAAAAAACAGAATTAAACTAAACTTATATAAAATTTCCTAAAATCTTAACTTAAGAAAAAATGAAATAAATTTCTAATAATCTTATGATAGAGTTTTCCTAAAAACTGAATTTAAGAAAATGAATTAACCTGAATATGATAAAATTTAAATTAAAATCTTAATGTATTTTAATACAATTACAATCATAAAGAAACAGCAAGCACAAATCAAAAGAGAAACTGAATGAACCAAAACAAAGAACCCTAGGTCCTCCTCTTCTTCTTCCATCCCCCTTCCGCCGCCGCCTCATCTTCTTCACGCAGCCACCACCCCAGCCATGGCTTCATCATCATCTTCGTCACCTGACTTCACTTTCCTCTCCAGCCGGTACCCTATCTCCTTCTATTTCTCATCACCTTCAACAACAACCTCGCCTCTCTTCTTCGTCCTTCCGTGACCATCACCAACCCTTAACCTTCTCTCTTCGCAACAAACGGAAGCAAAGCAAGCCTATCCTCTCGTTCATGGAACAAAAGTAAAAAACCCTAACCTACACATCACACTCCATGACCGAGACACAACATTCTTCTCTGAGCAACGAATAACCGCCGCCGGACAAAAACAGACCCCTCCTCTCTTCGCGGCCACCAACAACGTCCCCGACGAGGTTAGGTTATCAATAGATTGGCGTCAAAAAAAGAAAGAAGACAAACACGACATCGACACCAGCAACAACATCCAAAACAACCCCACGGTTAAACTGAGGCTACGACTACAAGAGATTGATTCAAAGTTGTGTACCTGAGGTCTTGGACGAGACGAAATCTTTTACCGGGAAGATGCGGCAATTCCTCGATCGCGGATAACTATTTCAAGGTGAGCTTTCTTATTAAAATCTTCTAAAAATCCCTTCTAAACTCGTGAGTGTTACGAAACTTTGCGACGAATTGCAGCTTGCGCAGTTGAGGAATCGTCCTGTTATTTGTTCTTGAGGCTGCTGGTTGGTTTCCCTGCAGGTCTAGCTTGATGCAGTGATGCGGTGATGGAAAGCATGATGATGCTGAGACGAAGAAGAAGAAGGATAGAGCATCAGAAAGAAGAATGGAGAATCAAGATCAGGATGGGAGAACTCTGAGTATGGAGGAAGCTTAAGATGAAGATTCAGGATTGGAGCAAGGTTGTTGAAGGATGTTTGCAGAAAATGGTGGAAGAAGAAAATTGAAGAGGTAGTTCTTGATTTATAGCAGATGAACTTAACTTCTGGAACCTTCCTTCAAGCAAACTCAATTATCCA
This sequence comes from Lathyrus aphaca, assembly GCA_963966055.1. Lineage (NCBI taxonomy): Eukaryota > Viridiplantae > Streptophyta > Magnoliopsida > Fabales > Fabaceae > Lathyrus > Lathyrus aphaca. Next base: position 64,480,986 of record OZ014521.1, read on the forward strand.
ATTCTGTTATGAAATTGCTTCTTTCAGTTAGAATTCTGTTACAACTGATTTTCATTTGTGAGATTTTCATTTGTGAGATTGTCATTTGTTCTTCACATTTCCTCTGCTAGACTCTTATGCGAAGCTTTTCCTTTTTTAACTTTCTGTTATAATAATTTCTGTTTTGGAACATTTCTCTTGCATTATGGTGTGACTCCTATCCACGTGAACTCAATGTTTGCTCTTTTGTTTGTGCAGATATTTTGCGATGACCGAAGGTGAAGTCTAGAGATGTTGAAGAATATTGATGAATGCCTCTGCGTTTTTCCTGACTTCTTGCTTCTGTAACTGCTTTAATTTTATGTTATAGATGACTTGTACCTTTTCTGTCATTGAATAGATCTTTGAAGAGTTTTTCTTTTTTCATTTCATCTTGTTCAATCTCTGATTAAGGCACCTGAAAACTGTTGAAATTGGGCGCCCTTTCAGATGGAAAACCAAGAGGATTATCAATAGAAGCAATGTTATCTTTGGAGATATCACCTCCCACGGTGTCTTCTTCTTTGTAAAATTTGTTTTCTCAATCACCATTTGAAGTGAAATTAATGAATTTAAGTAACTTGACTTAGCCTATGAAGTTGTTGTTTTTTTTTCTTTATCCATGAGTGGTATGTAGTATCAGTACAAATGAAAATAATTCTTGGATTAAAACAATATATTAAAGTGATGAATGAATGTGTTCAAAAATGGAAACCTAAATGATTGGTTGATACAGAATGACATATTGGAATATTGGACTTGAAATTTGAATATGACTTTGGACAAATAGACTTTAAGAGGTGATGCACAATGGATCATGGACAAAAATACAGGGATAGGTGAATAAAAGAAAGTGAAAATAAATTGATGGAAATATATAGAATAATGGAAATTGAAGCAAAAAGACGAAAGTGGAATGGACTAATCGGGAATAGTTTATAGCAATGAGAACACAACAATGAACGGATATGAAGTCTCGATTTTAGCCCAAAGCCTGTTTTAAATTCTCCCCACAAGCCCCCGAACACGACCACTTATGAACCAATGAATAATTCTCCATCTAAATCACACCCTTTTAAATTGTCTGAAATATGTTGTGATCGTTCGAATACAGGTGAAGACACGAACCAAAATTCACACCAAACACTGTTCGATAGACAGATGAATCCCAGTGCATGACAACATGAACTCTGAACATGCACTGTCCAAGAGACAATCCGGTGGTCCAAAACAATCTTGCAGTTGTAATAACCTTTCGACAATTTGATCCAAATTAAATCACACCCCCATCTGAACTGAGACCCAACTGAGCAACCGCATTCGGAGTGGAGTCATAGTCCAGTGAATATTCTCTATTATTTCAAACCTTGCCAGATACACATAGGGTGTAAAGAAACCCTAATTTCCTTGAGCCTTGATCACATGCCTTATGAAATAATGAAATGAACTACTATGATATAAATGACCTGGTGACAAATGCAGGTGAATGCCAAATGACGAGCCAATAGAGGGAATAAATATGAGGGCAAATTTTGAGGTATTACACCTACTATTTAGAAAACCTACAAGGCGAAGAACTTGCTCGAACATGGAACGCAAAGAAACTTAGACAATATTACAGCTGAATATGTCACGGGGAGACGTGGGAGGTACGACCACACACTTCACCTCTAAAACTACAGGGAAGAACCGCGCGACCCGGGGATGAACACGCCCCCCAGCGAACACAACCCTCCCCGACGGTTCTCGATCGAGCACCAACGTCGAAGTACCAAGACCGGCAAGGCACCCAGCTCGCGATGGGAAAGCCCAAGCCTCAGAGCCGGAGTTCCAAACCACGAACTCGGTTTCGATCTAAACGGGCACAACGCCCGCTACCTCGTCGGTTCCCTAAACCGAGGAGACAAACATGGTCGAGCGTAAAATAGTTCGTGAATAAAAGAAACAAACTATAATAAAATAAAAACCGAGCAAGATGAATAATTAAAAACGAAGCATTCATTCATTGAAAACGACCAAAGCCACAGATAAGTACGCCCGAAGGCCGATATTCAAACAAAATAGGCACGCAGGCCATACAAAATGGGCACGCAGGCCATATAAACAAAACAAATTAAAATTCCTAAGACTCCGCCCGGAGCTACTCTTCAACATTCTCTTCCTCTCCTTGATCTTCCCCCAGCTCTTCTTCAGCTTCGAACGGGCACACGATCTCCCCCTCCTGGACTAAATAATTGTGGGCTGACCCCTCCGTCACCAACTCGGGATTTAAAATCCTCAGCTGCTCGACGGCGTTATCAAAACCCTCCTTAAATACAGCCACGAGGTCCTGGTTGAGAGAGCAAATGTGCCCCACCAACTCACCCCGGGAACCGAGAGCGAGCTCTTCTTCAGTCTCATCAGCTAACGGACGGACCTTGTCCTCGAGCGAAGCAAGACGAGCACGCAATCCAGTATTCTCCTCAGCCACCTTCTGATGCCCAGCTGCTTGTTCCTCCAGACTTGCCTTGGCCGCCTTCAATAGGTCTCGCTCCTCCTTGACCTCCTCCAACTCTTTCTTCAGACCCTCCTGAAGCTGATGCTCCTCATAATCCGACAAGTCCTTGGACAGCTTGTCCTTTTCAGACCAGACCTGCAAGAGGGCATCTTCCAAAGAGGCAGTGGACACGGAGGTGTCAGTCAGAACCATAGCCGTCTCCATCACCCTGATGACGGCGGCCAAGTCCCTGGCCAATTCCTTGCGCCGGACACCAGCCTCCTAGTTCAGGATAGCCTTCGCCTCGGGCGCTGGCACAACAATGGCGTCCTCAGTCTTGAAAAAGGCCCGCTCTACATAGCAGGGGGCAGTAAGTAACTTCCAGGGTCACCTGGACTGCAGTTCCCCGCTAAGGTCGACTTGGAGAGTGTCCCATCTAGGCGCTTCCGCTTGTGGAGAGGGGAGGTTGATGGAGGCGGGTTGTCTGGTATGTTGATCATAGATGCACGGGGAGGGGAGGAGAGTACTGGACTCGCTGTGTTCGAGGTCCCAGCCCAGGAGTCTCCAGCTATCTCCTGGACACGAGGCGCGGCCTTCTTCTTCTTCTTTGAAACCCTGTCCGGGGCACCTGCCTGGTTGGCCAACTTGAGAACCCGATCACGAGCAGTGGGCATAACACCTACAAAACGGGGACATATACGTCAGCGGGTGAAAACATAAACAAAAAGACATAAGAATAAAAGAAACACCTACTCAATAATTCCATGGCTTTCTCCTCGGTTCTACACTCGAGCAAAGCCTTGGTGTTAATAAGACGGGGCTCGCAGATCGGCATCCCGGCCTCGTCAAGATAAGGCACGCCCTTTCGATCCGTCCAGACCGCCAGGTTGAAGCTCTGCACGTACTCAACCAGCTTCTTATAAGCGAGCCTATCCTCGACACCTAGCATCGAGAATTTGATCCGATAGTGGCTGGTGGAGAGATCGAAATGGTCGCGCTGCCACCTCAACGGTATCTTAGACATTAATTTCTCCTCCCCGTCTGCATCCTGTTTGTAGTAATAGAGGGAGTGCAGGGCGGCACGGGTGATCGATCTCACTACGTACCACCGACCTTTGAAATGACGAGTAGAATCCACGTACGTCTTGAACAGCCGTACGAGTTGTTTGAAAGAGACCCAGTTGTGACGCCCCCGAAGACCGGACCGTTGGAGATGGAAAACATGGAAGAAGAGGGTCCGGGTACACCCAATACCGAGGAAGCGGCAGACCAACTCAAACGCCCGCATAAAAGCAATGGCATTGGGGTGTAACTGCGACGGCACCATCCGGAGCCACTTGAAGATAGACATCTGGAAGGAATTGAAGGGCAGCCTAATCCCCGCCTCTCGGAAGGCGAACTCGTACATGGCAAATTACTTCCCCGAGAAACAGTGATATATCCGGTCCGCCTCTTTGGGAGCATGACACTTCCAGTTTTCGGGATCTTCACGGCTTCGATGTTCCACCACAACATAGGCGTGGGTCGCCTCGTCGCAGAAGTAAGATTCCTCGTCCAAGGTGTCGCTCCCGATAAATGGGGAATGGCCCAAATAAAGGTACAGACGCGAACGGTCGGCGAGAGGGACAATGAGGACACACAGCAGTGGACTCACTGGAGATGAATAGAGTCGCCAGCTAGGCATTTTTATCCCGGAGGAAAGGCAATGCTGCATAGACCTAGAAAGACATGGATAAGACGGTTGCGAACCAGAGAAACTGAGAAAGGGGGTTGGTTACAACCTGGGAAGGTATTAGCACCCAGATTGTCCGCCGTACTCGACGGGATCCACGCTTAAAAGATTTGTGTTTTTAAAGGGGTAGTGTCAGTGCAATCTGTGTATAAAGAGAGCTGGAAAAGAATGTACAGGTGTCAGTGTAAAGGAAGTGTGAAGTGTATAAATGATGTGTCAGTGTAAGGAAAATAGTATGCTCAAGATCATGAGGCTTAAGAGAATGAAACTGAAAGGAGGGGGAATGTACAGAGACTTTTGTTCGATAACTGTTAAGTTATGCCTACGTATCCTCTCGTGCAATGAGGAAGTCAGAACACCGTAGTTCGACCCAAAGAGACTGAAAGATGAATTGACTTGTGAACTGCTTACTTGCCTATGCTCAAGTGTATGATCTGTCTGGCACAGATGCAAACTGTCTTGCATTAGACGGAAGAAGCGAGTTCTCGTTTATGAATGAAGGTGATGAGAAAAGAATCCCGGAGGAGACGATTATTGTTTGTTTTTGTGTTTTCAGTCTTTTATTGCTTTTGAAAGTTTGTCATAATTTAATGAGCTTAAGCCTAAACCAATGGGTTAGTAAACTCATCACATCTTCCCTCTGATTAGGGGTAATGAGAGTACCTTAAGTGTGAAGTCAGCTTCTCACACTTAATCACCTTTGATGTAGGATTAAGATCATTATCCTACTTGTGATTATTTAGATGTTTTTGTGGTTTTTGTTTAGTGTTGAGTAATGAGGTTAAGCCATAATCAGGGATTAAACAGACTCATTACACCATCCTAAAAGAAGGATGATAGATGAGAATGTTTAAGCTGAGGAAAGCTCCTCAACTTAATCCATGATTAGGGATTAAACTCATGACAAAACAAACCTTTGATTAAGTGGATTTTATTTAATGATTATAGTTATGAAGTGGTTTTTATGATTTGTAGGACAACTTGAGGGGGACTTGTCCATTAACACTAGGGTTAGTCCTTCTTAACCACTTAAGGAAGAATTAGAACCCTAATGCAAGGCCCAAGTTACAAGTGTGATGTCTTGATGATTATTAAGTGAATTGATTAAGAGACTTAAACACATTAAGGGTTTAATACTTAGGATTAAAGTTATACACTCCATCCTAAAAGAAGGATGCAGGCATAAGCTTAATCACAAAGTCTTAAAGCCTTTAGGGTTTAGTCCCTGATTATGAGATGAGAAGAGAAGACTCAAAGAGAGACACAAAGGTAAAAACTATGAGGGGAGACTAATCAAAACCCTAATTCATTATCATGCTTTGTTGTTCCTAAGGTTTGTGAGATTTGCAAGAAGAATCTTCAAAGGAGCCACCAGGAAGCAGATGAAAGGATCAAGAGAAGCAAAGTAACTTGCTTCATTTAAGAAGTCAAGTCACTTGAAGAAAGAAAGTAGGAAGGAGAAGAATGAGCAAGCTCAAACTCATACACAAATAGAAATGCAGCAATGGATGCAAGAGAGATGAAAAGAAAAGTTATGAGAAGTGAAGGCAAATTCACTTCCCAAGTTTACTTACCACCTGAAATGTTAGAAAGAAATGCAATGCAATGCAAGATGAGATGAAATGGTATGATGCAAAGCAAAACCAGAAGCATGTTGATGATGATTATGATGTTATGAAGTGCTGCAAACATGAGGCAAGACATGGAGATGTTCATACAAGATCATGGATGCAAATGATGCAAGTTAAGGAGCATGAACAAGCATGAAATGTTATGAAGCATACAAGACAAATGACATGGCAAATATGCAATGCAATGATCAAACATGCTTTCTATATGTCTTAAGATGTCAAATGAATCACAAGAATGCACAAAATGCAAAGACAAGTCATGTTATGCAAGAGTATGCAAGAAGGATGCAAGAGAAAGCCCAAATTAGGGTTCATGGATCAAACATCAAACAAAAACCCAAAACAGAAGCAAACCTTAAGATCAAAAATGGAAAATGGCATCCAAAGAAAACCCTAGACCTATAATAAACCACTGCCCAAAGGGGAACTCTCAACTCTTAACCAATCTCAAGATATGAATTTTCTAAGTTATTAGGGTTTTCTAGGGTTCTTAACAAAAGAAATGCCAAACAATTGGAAAATGCAAGATCAAATCATGACCATTTTACCTTAGAAACTATATGCTAAACACAAGACAAAGCAAAAAGAATCAATGTCCAAACCTTCTCCAATAGGCAGAAATGAATTTTTAAACATATGATCAAATTAATGCACAAAATATGATTTAATTCAATGAAAAATTCTTAAAATGCATCAAGATCAAAAAAGAAATTTGGTTTGAAGGTTGGACAATGTTTCTAAATGTCTTAGAACATTTCATGAATTTTTTTGTAATTTTTAAATACCTAAAAGTATTTTTAATTAATTAATTTCCATTAATCAATCAAAAATAATCTTTTAAATATTTAAAAATACTTTTTTAATGATAAAAAAAAAAAAAAAATATTTTTTGTGTCATAAAAATTAATAAAACTTTAAGGAAAAAGTTTCATAATTTTTAAGAATTTTTTGCTATTTTAAAATAATTGTGCAAGTTAAATGAAAAGAAAATGAAATTAAAATAAAATAAAATGAAGTATGCAGCATGGAAGGCCAGGATTCAATCTGGAAAGGAAACCATTGACCGCGCGCCAAATCCAGTGGTTCAAATTCAAACTTCTTAAATTCAATTAATTAAACTAATTAAACCTAATTATGAATTAATGACATGATCTGGACCATACACGCACGCGCGGGAAGCCAGATCCAAGGGTCCACATTTGAATTTTGCCCTAACCCTAATTAACTCACTAATCACTTTCAGGTCACCGGAGACGAGCTCCGGTCGTCTTCTCCGGTGACCTTCTCCCCTGAAAACTTCCAAATCCTTCCCTAGGTCACTAAAATGAAATCTAAAACCATGGAAATGTTTCCCACAACCTACTGAACCAAAACCCCATGTTCAAATTCATTTATTTTTCCCCATAAGCAAGAATCGAACAAGACAAGTTTTAGGGCAAACCAGTTTCAGAGACAAATTACATACTCAAATCAAAGCCATTTCAAAAACTAAGAACATCAGGATGATCAGTGAATCACATAGAACAAGTTTGTAACAAGAAAAATGATTTCTGGAAAAAATAATTTCGAGCTACCTGAGATTTGGAGCTTTCAACCTGAGGACTTTCTGGCCACTTCTCCTCGTGCAATCTACTCCACTTGATCCCCAGAAGATGTTTGAATGCTCAAAAGAAGTTTGTGTTGGCTGGATAGTGAGTTTCGAAAGCTTCTGCTCAAGCTTGGTCAGAAATGGCAATGGAGTTTCTGGAGGTTTCAGGCCATTGTGAATGATGGTTTGTGATCCTGAGGATGAATGGAGAAGGTCTGTGGTGTTTGTTGGTGTGTTTGTGAGCTATGGTGAGAGTTTCGAATGAAACTGCAAAATGAAGTGAGAAATGGTAGTGAGATGTTCAGGCTGTTTCAGGCTTGTGTTCTTGGTGGTTTCTACTCAGTGATACATGGTGAGTTGAATGGAGAAAATGGTTTGAGTGTTTTATGGCTGTGGAGGCAGATTCGAAGACAAATGCAATGTGGGGTGATTTTGTGAATGTGATGAATGAGGATGTTTCAGCCTTGCCTTGTGTTATGTTTAGCTTGCAAATTGTCCACATAACTCTCTCTCATTGGTCAGTTGACAAGACATGCCCTTTATTGATTGGCAAGTTACCTTTTGCAAAAAGTCAAATAATGTGTAAGAGAAGCATGGCTCAAGGTCTAGGCAAGTACATGGCATGGGCTGGCGCAGCAAGGGTGAGGGAGAGGCCTAGCAAAGCTCAGCATCCAAGGCTGCAAGTTGTAGGGAGCATGATCATGAGTTTTGCAACTTGTTGTAACTTTGGTTCACATGTGAGAAAGTCTTGTTACACAAACCAAACCATGGAGAAACTTGGTCCAATTCTGATTTTTGTGACTTAGAGAATGTTTATGTGCTGGTTTGAAATGAATTAGAGGCTGCAATATGCATTGGTCCAAGATTTTGCAAAATTCTCACTTAGGGCATGCCTTGAAAATAAGTGATTTTTGGCAACTTTGTCACACCATAACTTTTGATTCAAGAAGAGTTTGATCATGTTCTTGTACTTTTTGAAAAGGGAAAAATGAGATCTACAACTTTCATGACCAAAGTTTTTCCATTTGAAGCCTTTTTGGATCAAGAATCATGGCTTGAAAAATGACCTAAAATGATGCATTCTTGAAAAGTCAACTATGCCCAAAAAGTCAACATTTGCAAAAACCCTAAATTCTTGATTTCTATGAACTTCAACCTTCTTCCATGATCAAATAAAGATCATATACACTCAAAATGATGAAGATCACCCATTGGTTGGGTCATTGGGGGCCTCAGATGCCCTGATTTTGCACTGACTTGTCTGAAAAGTCAACCCTTGATCAGATGACTTCCCCATGGAATTTCTTCATGAAAATTGATATGCATACTCCCTATACCATATAGAGACCAATGGAAACAAGAATGACCAAAAAATTTGGAGTTATGGCCTTTGAAACCAAAACCCTAATTTTAGGTCAACTGTGCAGTTCATCCTGGCTCTGCATCCACTCAAACCTTAGCTCTTGTGATTCCTCTGCAATTTTGACTTTGAGGAGATGGAATATGACATATGAACACACATGGACCCCTTTGAGTTGATTAGTGGCCTTTTGGAATGGCTCAAGATGCTTTTGGGATTGCTCAGATCACAAACCCTAGGTGCAGATGCCTTAGAAACTATGCAGTGAATCAAAAATGAGATGTGAGATGATATGATTGTGTTTATGCATATGAGGATGGTCACAAGCCATGGTGTGAATGGGTGAGGGCAAATTTGGGGTGTTTACAGCTGCCCCTATTCAAACATGAGTTAGCTGTGCAGGTTGTAAGCGACGGCTTAACGGGCAAGCAAGATAACTTGTGGTTGAATACCAAAGACAGTCCAAAATTTGCACTCACAGAATGAAGAAGAAAAGGGATATAGATTGTAAAAGGAAAACAAAGTATATCGTAATTGTGCGGAAAACAAAGCGATGACGGGGACGGCCGACATGCTGGGGGTAAAAGGTAAAGCCAAGACGGGGACGGCCGACTAGCTGGGGAAATAAAATCATGATGGGGACGGCCATCAAGATAAAGCTGTAAAATTCTCTGGAAATTGATGAGTCATGACGGGGACGGCCATCAAGTTCATAAAGGTAAAATAACCAACGATGGGGACGGCCATCGGGCTAAAAGGAAAAGGGACCACGACGGGGACGGCCATCGGGTTAAAGAATAAATGAAATACACAGATGATGGGGTACGGCCATCAAAGGTGAAGGACGATCACCTAGCAGGGTACGGCTGCTCTGTTGGGGATAAAAGGAATATGATAGGGACGGCCATCAAAGGTGGAGGACGACCACCTGGCAGGGTACGGCTGCCGAAGATATCAACGATGGGGACGGCCATCGGATAGAAAAGGTCAACGATGGGGACGGCCATCGGACGAGCATGATGGAGGACGACCATCAAGAAGTGGAGGACGACCACTCAGCAGGGTACGGCTGCTCTCGAGGTTTCTCATGACATAGGACGAATGCCAGATAACCAAAATCAACAATGGGGACGGCCATTGGATAAAATGATGAAGGACGATCATCAAAAGGTGGAGGACGACCACCTAGCAGGGGACGGCTGCTAAAAGTCAACGATGGGGACGGCCATCGGATGAGCATGATGGAGGACGACCATCAAGAAGTGGAGGACGACCACCTAGCAGGGTACGGCTGCTCTCAGGGTTATCATGACACAGGACGAGTGTCAGATAAAAGAAAATGCTTTGTTGGTGATCTACTGGGGATATAGTGAACACGGACGAGCGCTCACAACCAAGAAAAGAAAGTATAAGTGTTTGGTATTGTGTATAGATTAAAGATGCGGACGAGCATCCTTAAGACTATGATACGGACGAGTATCACGTAGAAACAAACTGACACATGTTCAGAGATGATGATACGGACGAGTATCAACTGGTTAACAAAGAACACGGACGAGTGTTGAATCTGAAAGAATTCTTCTGGGGAATAGTAGATACAGACGAGTATTTATATTCAAGAAGACATAAGTGTTTGACATGGTGTATGGATTAAAGATGCGGACGAGCATCCTTAAGACTATGATACGGACGAGTATCATGTTGAAACAAACACTAGACGCACTGTTCTGAGATGATGGTACGGACGAGTACCAACTGGTTAACAAAGAACAAGGACTACTGTCGAATCTGTGGGGATATGAGTGGCGTATACAAGATGCGGACGAGTATCTGTATAAGTGTACCATTGAGTAGTGAGTATATATATATAAGTGTTTATCTGCTGGGGAGAGTGACACAGACGAGTGTCAAAAGAGAAAAGTAGCATTATCAAGTATATGGGTGATGAAGGTGTAAGCGACAGCGCTGGGGATATGACACGGACGGGTGTCGAGAAAGTGTATACATAAGTATATGTGAGTGCAAAGAGGATGTCTTTGGCTTTCTGCTGGTGATTTGACACGGACGGGTGTCAGGAAGTATCTGTAGTACGGGTGATTTTGTTTGTAAAGTGTATTCAGGCAACCTGTTTGGGGAAGTGATGACACGGACGGGTGTCAGAAATATATACTGGTGTTTGGTGATTGGAGAGGCAACTGCTTTTGCTGGGACTCTGGTGGGGATTTTTGTACAATGATGATGAACGGTTTGTTATTCACAAGTGTTACTTCAGAACATGGCTTATGATTATGCTATGCGTTTGATTTTTGCCGTAATGCTCCGTATTAGACGGAATGCTACGCTCTGAGGGTGAATATGATGCGCATGCTATGATTATGCAAAGATACCGAACCGGGGTTCGGACCCTGTTGCTGCAAAGATCTCTGGCTGATCTGCTGAAAATGGACCTCCCAGCTGGGGATGAGATCATTGGTAGATCCAATAAGAGGATATTTGCTTGGGGACACAGGTCATTGGTTGACATCCTTATAATACGGGACCCAATTGGGGTTTGTAGAAGCTTTCTTCACTCTGTTGTGATCTTCTATGCGCTGCTCTTCTGGATAGAGGCTGGAACTCTGTGGGGAGATGGTTCCCTGACTCCTGTACTCAACTGAGGATGAAATGGCAACTCGGCTGGGGAATTGTGAGAGGCAACTCAGCTGGGGATAGCAACAAGAGGCAACTCAGCTGGGGATAGAGCATTTCGGATGCCGAGATTGAGCGTATGTTGATTTGGTAACTTTGCTGGGGAAGTGGGCATTCTCCAGTGCCACGTGGAAGATAGACCGAGTTGATAATGATTCGCCTGCTTGCTAAGACGTAACTTGCACGCCCCAGGTTGCGTCCTGGATACCTGCAATCCTGCAAAGATAAGGAGACGCACAAAAGGTCCCGAGGTATCCTTTACTGGATTCCGTCATAGGAGTTAAGCACTTTTGAGAGTAAGTATATTCCCTGTAAGCATGTGTTTCATTTTCTTTTTTTTTAGTGAAAAACATCTGTACTTATGCAATTAGTTTTTTAGAGACATCAGACATCCTTTGTAAATAAAAATGTACAAGACGAAACATGACTGAAAAAAAATCTGATTTTATTAATTCATGTGCCCTGAATCGGCAAGATACAGTCAAAGAAACATATCTCCTGAAATGAGGAGATTGTTACAAATTGAGAAACAAAATGCTGGCAGTGTTGGCGACGCTTTGAGGAGCTTCCTCTTCTGCTATGACTCGTATGACAATGACGTTCTTCTCGTCTTGCTTTCTGGAGAGAGTTGATTCTGATTGAAGCTTGATCCTTTGTAGCTTACCAAGTTGTAAGTGATACAGACGAATTCAGAATGCAGTTGTTCGCTTATTCCCTTATTTTGCATGGATCGCCCTTTCGGGTTTTCAATCCATCGGGATACCCATTTTTGCCTGAGTTGTCCAATGCGGCTTTTCAACTCAGCGGGTGTACATCTTTTCATTTATTTCCCTTATTTTTGCCCGAGTCTTTTATTCTGTTTTTGACTCGCCGGGATGCCCTATTTTTGCCTGGACTTACATTCTGTTTTTATGTCCAGCGGGTCATTTTATGCGAAGTATTTTTTAACTGCATCTGAATTCACAGGGGACGGGAAATCTTCACCATCCATGGTGCTGAGCATCAGTGCTCCACCAGAGAAAACTTTCTTTACCACGAATGGTCCTTCATAGTTTGGAGTCCATTTGCCCCTGTGGTCTGTATGAGGAGGGAGGATTCTCTTCAGCACAAGATCCCCTACTTGGTACTCTCGGTGCCTGACTTTCTGATCAAAGGCTTTCTTCATTCTCTTCTGATATAACTGCCCATGACAAATTGCAGCCAATCTTTTCTCTTCGATCAGACTCAGTTGTTCGAATCGGGACCGAACCCATTCTGCTTCACTCAGTTTAACATCCATCAATACCCGTAGAGAGGGTAATTCAACTTCAACAGGTAGGACTGCCTCCATACCATACACAAGCTGATACGGTGTTGCCCCAGTGGATGTTCTGATTGACGTGCGGTACCCATGCAAGGCAAACGGTAGCATTTCATGCCAGTCTTTGTAGGTGACTACCATCTTCTGCACAATCTTCTTGATATTCTTATTTGCCGCCTCAACAGCACCATTCATCTTTGGCCTGTAAGGAGAAGAATTGTGATGTTGGATTTTGAAGTCCCGGCATAATTCAGCCATCATTTTGTTGTTTAAATTGGAACCATTATCAGTAATGATTCGCTCGGGCACTCCATACCGACAGATGATATCTCTTTTCAGAAATCTGGCTACCACTTGTCTTGTAACATTTGCATATGAGGCTGCTTCAACCCACTTGGTGAAATAGTCAATGGCGACCAGGATGAATCTGTGGCCATTTGAAGCAGTTGGCTCGATCTTGCCAATCATATCAATGCCCCACATAGCAAAGGGCCACGGTGAAGACATGATGTTCAAAGGATTGGGAGGCACATGCACCTTATCTGCGTAAATCTGGCATTTGTGACACTTTCTGGCATAGGCACAACAGTCTGCATCCATTGTGATCCAGTAATAGCCTGATCTTAGCAATTTCTTAGCAATTGCATGTCCTCCAGCATGGGTACCAAAAGATCCTTCGTGCACTTCGTGCATCAACAAATCTACTTCTGTCTTGTCAACACATCTGAGAAGTACCATGTCAAAGTTCCTTTTGTATAAAGACCCATCAGTGTTCAGAAGGAAACTACCAGCAAGCCTTCTCAAAGTCTTCTTATCATTGGAAGATGCCCCAGGTGGGTATGTTTGATCCTCCAAGAAGCACTTAATGTCATGGAACCAAGGCTTATCATCTTTTACAACATCCGCTGCAAATACATATGCTGGTCTATCAAGTCTAGACACTGAAATCTGGGGTACAAAGTTAGCAGCTTGAACTTTGATCATGGACGAAATGGTGGCCAAGGCGTCTGCAAACTGATTCTCATCCCGAGGGATATACTCAAGTTTGACTGTTGTGAAGAAAGTCAATAACCTTCTTGTATAATCCCTGTAAGGTATCAGATGATCCTGGTGTGTATACCATTTTCTGTTGGTCTGATTGATTACCAAAGCTGAATCTCCGAATACGGTCAATGTCTTGATCCTGAGGTCAATGGCTTCCTCAAGACCCATAATGCAAGCTTCGTATTCAGCTTCGTTGTTAGTGCAGTTGAAAGTGAGTTTTGCCGAGAAAGGCATGTGAACTCCTTTGGGTGTAATGAGTACTGCACCAACACCACGGCCATTCATGTTAACAGCCCCATCAAACATCATAGTCCATTCTTCCTCCGGGTCAGGCCCTTCAGTGTGAATAGGCTCTTCGTGATCTTTTGCTTTAATGAACATGATGTCTTCATCAGGGAAGTCAAACCTCATAGGCTGGTAGTCATCAATGGGTTGCTCAGCAAGATATTCAGATAGTACACTGCCCTTGATGGCTTTTTGAGAAGTGTACTGTATGTCGTATTCCGTGAGAATCATCTGCCATCTTGCAACCCGTCCGGTAAGAGCTGGCTTCTCGAAAATGTACTTAACTGGATCCATTTTTGAGATCAATAAGGTAGTGTGGGTCAACATATACTGTCTCAGTCGGCGAGCAGCCCACGCTAAAGCACAGCAAGTTTTCTCGAGCAGTGAATAACGTTGTTCACAGTCGGTAAACTTTTTGCTTAGGTAGTATATTGCATACTCTTTTCGACCAGACTCGTCATGCTGACCTAGTACACACCCCATTGACTCTTCTAATACTGTCAAGTACATAATCAGAGGTCTTCCTTCAACTGGAGGCATGAGGATTGGAGGTTCTTGTAAATATTCCTTGATCTTATCAAAAGCTTTCTGGCAATCTTCGTTCCACCTGACCGTTTGTTCCTTTCTTAACAGCTTGAACAAAGGCTCGCAAGTTGCTGTAAGGTGAGATATGAACCGTGAGATGTAGTTCAATCGACCTAAGAACCCTCGAACTTCTTTCTCTGTTTTCGGCGCAGGCATTTCTTGAATAGCTTTGACTTTATCAGGGTCAACTTCAATCCCTTTCTCGCTTACAATAAAGCCCAGCAGCTTACCGGATCGCACCCCGAATGTGCATTTGTTGGGGTTCAGCTTTAGTTGATACTTCCTCAGACGCTTGAACAACTTCAGCAGATTCACCAGGTGTTCTTCCTCTGTAAGGGATTTGGCAATCATGTCATCCACATAACATTCTATTTCCTTGTGGATCATATCGTGGAATAATGTCACCATAGCCCGTTGATATGTGGCACCAGCATTCTTCAGTCCGAATGGCATCACTTTGTAACAGAACGTGCCCCAAGGCGTAATGAATGTTGTCTTCTCCATGTCTTCAGGTGACATCTTGATCTGATTATATCCTGAAAATCCGTCCATGAAGGAGAATACCGAGAACTGAGCCGTGTTGTCCACCAATACATCAATGTGAGGTAATGGGAAATCATCCTTCGGGCTGGCTCTGTTCAGATCCCGGTAGTCAACACACATTCTTACTTTGCCGTCTTTCTTAGGCACAGGTACTATGTTAGCAACCCACGGCGGATAGCTAGTCACAGCAAGGAACCCGGCGTCCCATTGCTTTTGTACCTCTTCCTTAATTTTCATAGCCATGTCTGGGCGAGTTCGGCGCAGTTTCTGTTTAACTGGTGGGCATTCTTCTCTCAAAGGCAGCTTGTGCACAACTATATCGGTGTCCAACCCTGGCATGTCTTGATACGACCAAGCAAACACATCAACATACTCCTGAAGCAGATCTACCAGTTGCCTCTTCACTGAGTCTTGCAGGCAGGCCCCGATTTTAACTTCTTTCACGTCTTCGTCAGTACCAAGATTAATCACTTCAATCTCCTCCTGATGAGGAGTAATAACCTTTTCCTCCTGTCTCAACAACCTGGCTAGCTCTTCAGGAAGCTCATATTCTTCATCAACCCCTTCATCAGCTTGATTGATTGGATTGTCAAGGTCATACGATGTCATAGCCGTGCTGTTGTCGGTGCTGTCAGGAAGGCACTCTCTGCAAGGGTTAAGTTGTTCATTTTAGTGATTGATTTTAATCTTGCCTTAGAAAAAAGGTGAAATGAAGTTATCATTTTGAAAACACCGCCATTTATTTTTGTACAAAAAGAAAAATGGAAAAACAGTGAGCAGAAAAGAAAAAGACTTGTTTGCAAAAAAGATGTCTGATATTTCATTAATTTAATCTTGTTTGCACAAAAGTACAGATGGCCCTGATTACAAAATGAGTCTTGTCATCTTGGGCAAGATGCAAGACTTTGATGCATGCTATAAAAAATACAGGAAATAATAATTACTCTGCATGAGTAACTCTTATAATTTCCTGGGAAGACCAGTTCGAGACACTGCTCCCCGGGATCTTTGGAGATTGCGCTCCTCTTCCAGCTCGTCTTCCAGACAGTTGATAGCATCAGGGGTAAGCATTCCCCCACTGACAAAACCTGGCTCTGCAGCAGCCTTTGCTTGATGTTGAGTTGGTCTGTAACCCAACCCAAATTTGTCCTTCTTTTCCTCCACAGCTAAAACTTTGCCCCAGCCTAGGGCAGTTCCTTCCTCAACAACCTTCCGGGCTTGTTGATAAGACGACATTGGAGTACCAGATACAGCAGATGCTTCATTGACGTTTAAGGCTTCAAAACCTTGGCTCATTGTTTCATGGATCTCCCCATCCATCTCAATGTATTTATAGGTTGCCAGGTGGCTGACAAAAATGTCCTCTTCCCCACAGATTGTGACAACTTGACCTTCCCACTCAAATTTTAACTTTTGGTGAAGGGTAGACGTTATTGCGCCGGCGGCGTGAATCCAGGGTCTACCCAACAAACAGCTGTAGGCGGGCTGAATGTCCATCACATAAAAGATAGTTTTAAAGGTCTGCGGGCCAATTGTCACGGGCAGCTCAATCTCTCCCAGAACCGATCTCTTCGAACCATCAAAGGCTCGTACCACCAGGTTGCTGGGTCTCAATGCCAATCCATCATATTCTAACTTCACCAGAGCCTTCTTTGGTAAAACATTCAGGGAAGAACCTGTGTCCACCAGCACATGAGAAAGGACAGCTCCTTTGCATTCAATGGTTATGTGCAAGGCTTTGTTGTGGTTGCGGCCATCCACTGTCAGGTCAGAATTGGTAAACCCTAGCCCATTGCTAGCAGTAACATTTCCAACCACGGTTTCCAATTGGTTGACAGTAATCTCCTCAGGCACGTAAGCTGCGTGCAGGACTTTAAGTAGTGCATTCCGATGGGCTTCGGAGCACATAAGCAGTGAGAGGATGGAGATTTTGGATGGCGTCTGGTGAAGCTGATCCACCACTTTATAATCGCTCTTTTTGATGATTCGCATAAACTCATCAACTTCCTGATCAAATGGAGTCTTCAGGGTTTCTTTGGCAGCCTGATCCTCCTGCACCGGGCCTTTTCCTTTTGCCTTGGCAGCAGCCTCTGCCTCGGCAGTAGGTCTTTGAACTTGTGAAGCAAAGAGTCGTCCGCTTCGAGTGAAGCCTCCGCCTCCCCCCACGTTATCTACTTGTGGTGCAGGTGCTGATGTTTCAAGAGTGATTCTTTTCCCTTCACAGTACACGTCAGAGCCATAGTGCCAAGGGATGGCCCTATTGCTTTCATATGGTACTGGTCCAGGCACCGTGACAGTGACTGGACTGATTGCTGCTGCTGAAGGGACTGTTATTGTTTGTGGATCATAAAAGATTGTAACTGGTGCTCTGGCGGGAGTAGCACCTTCTGAATGGTAGGCGGAGTTATTTTCAGGATCGTAGAATATGGTAACAGTAGAGACATCTTCATGATTGATTGCTGGTGTTGTAGGAGGTATTGTTGGAAGGACTGTTGTTGTTGTTGATGGAGATTCGAAATGGAATGAAGCTGAAGTTGTAGCAGGAGAAACTGTTGAAAACTGATCATTTGGGAGGACAGATGAAGTATTTGTTGATGTTGCTGGCGAATTGTCGGGAACAATAGTTGCTGCAGTTGTAGGAGGGTCTGAAACCGTTGCTGATGAAGTTGTCGGATTTGTAGGGAATGATGTAGTGATCTGTAGCAAGCCACTCTGAATAAGGCTGTCAATGCCATTCCTCAGGTCCTCACACCCATTCCATGAAATATTGCAATAGGGACACCCTAGTTCACACCCTGGAAATATTTGGTTTTCGCGGAGTTGAGCTTTGATTTCCACCAATGGTGTCCTGGTCTGATCCACACTGGTTATCAAATAAGACGGTTGGTCTTCTTCAATAGCGTTAATTCGAGGACCACCATGGTTTGGCATAGGGTTTTTATTGACATTGGGCGGAGGTGCAAAATTCAGAGCCTTGGAGTCTACCAAGTCTTGTACCTTCATATGCAGAGCCCTGCATTTTTCTGTACTGTGACCAGGTGCGTTTGAGTGAAAAGCACACCTAGCATTGGAGTCATAGTTCCTTGGTAGAATGTTGGGATCCGGAGGTGCCAACGTTCTTAGCTCAACCAGGTTGAGTTTCAGAAGTTGTGGCAGCAAGGCAGCATACGGCATTGGGATCGGGTCGATCACTCTATTAGCTTGGGATGGCCTCTGTTGGAATGGCCTTTGTTGACTGTTGTTGTTGGTGTTGCTGTTGTTGTAATTCCTTGGAGGATACTGATTCGGCTGATACTGAGGTTGTTGTTGGAAGTTTTGTTGAGGAGGTTGATAGACTGGCTGTGGATGAGCTGGAGCAGGAATGGTGACTGCTGCTATTGTCCTTTGAACATATTGGGGCCTACCCCTGTTGGTGTGAATGACATTGGTCTCGCCAGTTCTTCTCGGGCCTGCAAAAGGCTTTCTTGTACTGCTGGACGAGCTTGCACCATTATCAGAGATCTTACCCATTTTTAACAGGCTTTCAATTCTCTCCCCAGCTATGACAACATCTGCGAAGCTAGTAGAAGAGAAAGCAGCCAACCTGTCAATATAGGTTCCCTGAAGGGTATTCATGAACATATCTGCCATTTCCCGTTCAGACATAGGTGGTTGAACGGCAGCAGCCAATTGCCTCCATCTCTGGGCATATTCTCGGAAACTTTCCCTCGAAGACTGTGACATTCCCATCAGGAGAGTCCTGTTGGGTGCCATGTCTAGATTATACTGATACTGTCTGATGAAGGCCTCTGCCAGGTCCTTCCAGCATCTAATTGTTGCTCTTGTCAGATGGGAATACCACTCCCTCGAAGCTCCAGTCAAGCTATCTTCAAAATAGAACATCCACAATTTCTCATCCATTGTATAGGCCTTCAGCCTTCCCAGAAATGATTGTAGATGAGTCCGGGGGCATGAAGTCCCATTATACTTTTCGAAACAAGGAGGCTTGAACTTATGGGGGATCCTGACCCCTTCTACCAAACCCATGTCCATGACGTCGAAACCCAAAGAATTTTGAGATTCTAAGGACCTCAACTTCTCAGCTATCTCTTCCAACCGTCTATCGTAAGTTTCCTCTCCAGCACCCATTACTGTAAATTGGTCCTCCTGAGGGTCTTCTTGAAGTACTCTGGCCGCGGTGGCTGTCCCTTGAACATTTGCAGGAATGTTAATCTCAGGATGTAGATGTGGGCCAAACACAGGAGGGTTAACATGGGGTTGCACCCGTTCATTGTTACTTGTGCCAGCAGTCCCCATATGGGGCTCCTCTTGATTCCTCCCTTCTACCAAAGTTCTGAGCCTCTCCTGGCTTTGAGCTAAGTTGTTCATCACTTCCATGAACTGCGTTATCTGAGTTCTCATCTCCAACCTTTCGTTGGCCATCTGGTTTCTGACCTCCGTAAGGTCCTGCTGCATCTGATCCATCTGAATTCCCGGAAGGTTGTTTCTAGTTGGGTACCTGTGTGGCCTGTTGAGAGGAAATACCCGGCGGCGAGCAATAATTCCTGAATATCACAACAGAGGTTAGTAACAACAAAACAAAAACCTACAAAACAAACAAAAGGGTTAGTATGCAATGCAGTTATGCTTATTTGCTCTCAAGGTATCCGGTTTGGCCTTCAGTTTTGACCCTTCCAGACCCTTGAAGATGCTGCTGTTGAAGTTGCTTTTGAAGTGAACTCAGATGGAAACTAACACAAATATATTACAGAAGGTGAAATAATACATCTTGTTCATTTTTACAACACAAGCCCTCAAAGGGGTCAAAATACATCACAAAAAAAAAGCAAAAGTACATGAAATAGGAACAACAACAAGCAAATGATCAAACTCCAAGGCCAAACTCATCCTCACGAACTTCCTTGAGAAGTGCTTCGGTCACAGGATCAGCCGGACGCTCCGTGAGACCTCTGATGAGAAGGTTTCTTGTTACAACAGCTGCAGTCAATTTCTTGTTCTGACTCTGGTCTTTAGACCTCTTCACTCCAGCTCTGATTTCTAGCTCTGATATTTCCTTCTGGGCTGCTGCCAGGGCTTTTTCCATCTGTTCCAACTTGTCCTGAACTCTCTTGTCTTCTAGAGTACGGGCCTCAGTGATCCGGACCCACCTGGCTTGACTCTCTTTCAAATACAAGTCTGTCCTTGCTCTCTGGAACTGGGCTTCTTTACAGGCTTTCTTCAGAATCTGTTCACCAGCTTTAGACTTGTTGATATAATCTCCAGACTTCTCAATTTTAGTCAAGTGTTCCACCCTTAACTTCTCCAATCTCTCAATCTCCCTCACACCTTCACTCCTCTCCCGGAGGGTCTTCTGCAAAGCCTGGGTTAACTTCTCATTTCTTTCTTTCAAGCTCTCAAACTCCTCCAAACTGATAGTGGCAGGGGGTGGTGCTGAAGATGACTCAGACATGTCTTCTATGGTAAAGGGCATTCCAGAGAATTGGGCCCTAGCATGGGACCACTCATAATATTGTGCTGATGCCACATTATTGCACTTCCCCAGAATGGTGACTCCCTTGGTTTGAACATTATCCCAGGCCCAGGCAGCCTGCCTAACAACAGCCAAACTAATCTTGTTCTCACAGTAGAGGGTCTCAACCAAGTCTTGCTCCCTGGGAGTATGGACCAGTGCATAGCCTAATTGCCTCCTGAACAGCAGAGGGTTGTAATTGATACTTCCCTTGACCCCTATTAAAGGCACATTGGGAAAGTGCCCACAGCTTGTGATTATATCTCTGCCCTTGGTGCTTTGAGTACACCATCTGATGTCTGCTGAAGTGAGAGTAGTGAGCCTCTTAGCCCAGTTGCTTTGCTGATGAGGATTGAGAAATGCATCTGTCTTGGGTAAATGCTTTAGAATCCAAGCATGGAATAATGGAGCACAACACCTCACTAGCCTTCCCCTCTGCTTCTCATTCTTCTGATGTACTGAGTAATAGAGATCTCCTAGCAAAGTTGGCACTGGGTTCTTCAGGATGAACAAATGGATTGCATTCTTGCTGATGAATCGAGGCTCATCTGCAAACAACACAATTCCATATACACTTAAGGCCAACAGAGCACAAACAGCTCTCCACTCCCCCAGGGAGGCCTTCAGACTAGCTTGGGAAATCAGGAAGTCAAGATGAAAACCAGGGATCCCAGCCTTAGAGGTCATATGCTGCTCAATCAAAGCAGGTTCCAGGTGCAGAGCTTTTGCCACCTCTCCATTGCTGGGAAAGACCATTTCAGGGTTGAAAGGAATTTCCCTCTTGATAGGCAAACCAATCAAAGATGAGTATTCTTCTAAAAGAGGGCCCAACTGGAAGTCTTGAAAGGTGAAGCATCTCAATGGAGGGTCATAAAACTGAATGCAGGTGTGGATCAAACTCCTCTGAGATGGGTCCAGATCCATGACCAAGTCAAGTATATCCCCATAATGCTCCCTGAACAAAGGTATGTGATCTGGAGTGATCAGGGTTTGGATCCTCCTGATGTCTGATAAGTCTGGTTGGAAGAAATGATAGGTGATGTTGCTTTTCTTTGGAGCCATGATGCTGAAGACTGAGTAGAGTGCTGATGAAGATGCTGAAAGAATGAGCCACTGATTGGCTGGTGCAAGTAACTGAAGTATATGGCTGACAAGCTGAAGCAAGCTGGTGGAGACAGGTCAATACTGCAGATGGGGTCAAAACCAAAACCGGATGAAGGTGGATACCCTGAAACACAAATAAGCAAATGTTAATATGATGCAATGAGTATGTATGCAAATGAAATGCAAGGGTTTGTGACTGAGCTGGATCTGATCAAAATGCCCTGATATAAGTCCATGTGTGTTCAAGAATCCCAGATGGAGGTCTAAAAATCCAGTAACCAGGGTGGGGGACTCAAATAAAGAGCCACAAGTCCAAGGTTTTAGAATCACATGGAGTATTCTTAACAAACTCAAAGTAACAGGGTATTCTAAGGTCAAGGTACCTGCAAACCTGTAAACAGCCCAACCCCCTCACAGGTGATGATCTAGAACAAGGATCCTCAGACTTGGATCAGTTATGAGAAGTGTAAACACTTCTAACCCGGAGGTACAGTGTTTACAATAACCATAACAATTCCTCCTCTAATTCACCTCAGTTTCTGAAGGTCAATACTAAAAGGTCATCCAGACTTAGCAGGCTTCCCAGATAGCCCTAGCATTGCAGGAAATCTGCAACACAGAGTTCTCAAGAAGAAACCCATATCTGAACCGTGTTTCATATTCCCGCACCAGACCGAAATGGAATGGGAAAGAATATGATTCACTCTAGCCTAGGTGTCACTCAGGTCCCAGGTATAGGACCTTAACTCTCAATGAATCACCCACCCACCAAGGCAAACAACCAGATCCAGCCAGCAGCAATGACAGTATGATATAAATAAATGCAATAAAGGAAACAGTAAAGTAACTGTACATAAAGCAATAAACAAAAATAAATACAAGCACATAACACCCCAGTAAACACAAATCAAACAAGCGCTAGGAGGAACCCACAAAAAGAACCAGAAGCCCTGGTTGCAGTATAAGGTTCCCCAGCAGAGTCGCCAAGCTGTCGCTCCCGATAAATGGGGAATGGCCCAAATAAAGGTACAGACGCGAACGGTCGGCGAGAGGGACAATGAGGACACACAGCAGTGGACTCACTGGAGATGAATAGAGTCGCCAGCTAGGCATTTTTATCCCGGAGGAAAGGCAATGCTGCATAGACCTAGAAAGACATGGATAAGACGGTTGCGAACCAGAGAAACTGAGAAAGGGGGTTGGTTACAACCTGGGAAGGTATTAGCACCCAGATTGTCCGCCGTACTCGACGGGATCCACGCTTAAAAGATTTGTGTTTTTAAAGGGGTAGTGTCAGTGCAATCTGTGTATAAAGAGAGCTGGAAAAGAATGTACAGGTGTCAGTGTAAAGGAAGTGTGAAGTGTATAAATGATGTGTCAGTGTAAGGAAAATAGTATGCTCAAGATCATGAGGCTTAAGAGAATGAAACTGAAAGGAGGGGGAATGTACAGAGACTTTTGTTCGATAACTGTTAAGTTATGCCTACGTATCCTCTCGTGCAATGAGGAAGTCAGAACACCGTAGTTCGACCCAAAGAGACTGAAAGATGAATTGACTTGTGAACTGCTTACTTGCCTATGCTCAAGTGTATGATCTGTCTGGCACAGATGCAAACTGTCTTGCATTAGACGGAAGAAGCGAGTTCTCGTTTATGAATGAAGGTGATGAGAAAAGAATCCCGGAGGAGACGATTATTGTTTGTTTTTGTGTTTTCAGTCTTTTATTGCTTTTGAAAGTTTGTCATAATTTAATGAGCTTAAGCCTAAACCAATGGGTTAGTAAACTCATCACATCTTCCCTCTGATTAGGGGTAATGAGAGTACCTTAAGTGTGAAGTCAGCTTCTCACACTTAATCACCTTTGATGTAGGATTAAGATCATTATCCTACTTGTGATTATTTAGATGTTTTTGTGGTTTTTGTTTAGTGTTGAGTAATGAGGTTAAGCCATAATCAGGGATTAAACAGACTCATTACACCATCCTAAAAGAAGGATGATAGATGAGAATGTTTAAGCTGAGGAAAGCTCCTCAACTTAATCCATGATTAGGGATTAAACTCATGACAAAACAAACCTTTGATTAAGTGGATTTTATTTAATGATTATAGTTATGAAGTGGTTTTTATGATTTGTAGGACAACTTGAGGGGGACTTGTCCATTAACACTAGGGTTAGTCCTTCTTAACCACTTAAGGAAGAATTAGAACCCTAATGCAAGGCCCAAGTTACAAGTGTGATGTCTTGATGATTATTAAGTGAATTGATTAAGAGACTTAAACACATTAAGGGTTTAATACTTAGGATTAAAGTTATACACTCCATCCTAAAAGAAGGATGCAGGCATAAGCTTAATCACAAAGTCTTAAAGCCTTTAGGGTTTAGTCCCTGATTATGAGATGAGAAGAGAAGACTCAAAGAGAGACACAAAGGTAAAAACTATGAGGGGAGACTAATCAAAACCCTAATTCATTATCATGCTTTGTTGTTCCTAAGGTTTGTGAGATTTGCAAGAAGAATCTTCAAAGGAGCCACCAGGAAGCAGATGAAAGGATCAAGAGAAGCAAAGTAACTTGCTTCATTTAAGAAGTCAAGTCACTTGAAGAAAGAAAGTAGGAAGGAGAAGAATGAGCAAGCTCAAACTCATACACAAATAGAAATGCAGCAATGGATGCAAGAGAGATGAAAAGAAAAGTTATGAGAAGTGAAGGCAAATTCACTTCCCAAGTTTACTTACCACCTGAAATGTTAGAAAGAAATGCAATGCAATGCAAGATGAGATGAAATGGTATGATGCAAAGCAAAACCAGAAGCATGTTGATGATGATTATGATGTTATGAAGTGCTGCAAACATGAGGCAAGACATGGAGATGTTCATACAAGATCATGGATGCAAATGATGCAAGTTAAGGAGCATGAACAAGCATGAAATGTTATGAAGCATACAAGACAAATGACATGGCAAATATGCAATGCAATGATCAAACATGCTTTCTATATGTCTTAAGATGTCAAATGAATCACAAGAATGTACAAAATGCAAAGACAAGTCATGTTATGCAAGAGTATGCAAGAAGGATGCAAGAGAAAGCCCAAATTAGGGTTCATGGATCAAACATCAAACAAAAACCCAAAACAGAAGCAAACCTTAAGATCAAAAATGGAAAATGGCATCCAAAGAAAACCCTAGACCTATAATAAACCACTGCCCAAAGGGGAACTCTCAACTCTTAACCAATCTCAAGATATGAATTTTCTAAGTTATTAGGGTTTTCTAGGGTTCTTAACAAAAGAAATGCCAAACAATTGGAAAATGCAAGATCAAATCATGACCATTTTACCTTAGAAACTATATGCTAAACACAAGACAAAGCAAAAAGAATCAATGTCCAAACCTTCTCCAATAGGCAGAAATGAATTTTTAAACATATGATCAAATTAATGCACAAAATATGATTTAATTCAATGAAAAATTCTTAAAATGCATCAAGATCAAAAAAGAAATTTGGTTTGAAGGTTGGACAATGTTTCTAAATGTCTTAGAACATTTCATGAATTTTTTTGTAATTTTTAAATACCTAAAAGTATTTTTAATTAATTAATTTCCATTAATCAATCAAAAATAATCTTTTAAATATTTAAAAATACTTTTTTAATGATAAAAAAAAAAAATATATATTTTTTGTGTCATAAAAATTAATAAAACTTTAAGGAAAAAGTTTCATAATTTTTAAGAATTTTTTGCTATTTTAAAATAATTGTGCAAGTTAAATGAAAAGAAAATGAAATTAAAATAAAATAAAATGAAGTATGCAGCATGGAAGGCCAGGATTCAATCTGGAAAGGAAACCATTGACCGCGCGCCAAATCCAGTGGTTCAAATTCAAACTTCTTAAATTCAATTAATTAAACTAATTAAACCTAATTATGAATTAATGACATGATCTGGACCATACACGCACGCGCGGGAAGCCAGATCCAAGGGTCCACATTTGAATTTTGCCCTAACCCTAATTAACTCACTAATCACTTTCAGGTCACCGGAGACGAGCTCCGGTCGTCTTCTCCGGTGACCTTCTCCCCTGAAAACTTCCAAATCCTTCCCTAGGTCACTAAAATGAAATCTAAAACCATGGAAATGTTTCCCACAACCTACTGAACCAAAACCCCATGTTCAAATTCATTTATTTTTCCCCATAAGCAAGAATCGAACAAGACAAGTTTTAGGGCAAACCAGTTTCAGAGACAAATTACATACTCAAATCAAAGCCATTTCAAAAACTAAGAACATCAGGATGATCAGTGAATCACATAGAACAAGTTTGTAACAAGAAAAATGATTTCTGGAAAAAATAATTTCGAGCTACCTGAGATTTGGAGCTTTCAACCTGAGGACTTTCTGGCCACTTCTCCTCGTGCAATCTACTCCACTTGATCCCCAGAAGATGTTTGAATGCTCAAAAGAAGTTTGTGTTGGCTGGATAGTGAGTTTCGAAAGCTTCTGCTCAAGCTTGGTCAGAAATGGCAATGGAGTTTCTGGAGGTTTCAGGCCATTGTGAATGATGGTTTGTGATCCTGAGGATGAATGGAGAAGGTCTGTGGTGTTTGTTGGTGTGTTTGTGAGCTATGGTGAGAGTTTCGAATGAAACTGCAAAATGAAGTGAGAAATGGCAGTGAGATGTTCAGGCTGTTTCAGGCTTGTGTTCTTGGTGGTTTCTACTCAGTGATACATGGTGAGTTGAATGGAGAAAATGGTTTGAGTGTTTTATGGCTGTGGAGGCAGATTCGAAGACAAATGCAATGTGGGGTGATTTTGTGAATGTGATGAATGAGGATGTTTCAGCCTTGCCTTGTGTTATGTTTAGCTTGCAAATTGTCCACATAACTCTCTCTCATTGGTCAGTTGACAAGACATGCCCTTTATTGATTGGCAAGTTACCTTTTGCAAAAAGTCAAATAATGTGTAAGAGAAGCATGGCTCAAGGTCTAGGCAAGTACATGGCATGGGCTGGCGCAGCAAGGGTGAGGGAGAGGCCTAGCAAAGCTCAGCATCCAAGGCTGCAAGTTGTAGGGAGCATGATCATGAGTTTTGCAACTTGTTGTAACTTTGGTTCACATGTGAGAAAGTCTTGTTACACAAACCAAACCATGGAGAAACTTGGTCCAATTCTGATTTTTGTGACTTAGAGAATGTTTATGTGCTGGTTTGAAATGAATTAGAGGCTGCAATATGCATTGGTCCAAGATTTTGCAAAATTCTCACTTAGGGCATGCCTTGAAAATAAGTGATTTTTGGCAACTTTGTCACACCATAACTTTTGATTCAAGAAGAGTTTGATCATGTTCTTGTACTTTTTGAAAAGGGAAAAATGAGATCTACAACTTTCATGACCAAAGTTTTTCCATTTGAAGCCTTTTTGGATCAAGAATCATGGCTTGAAAAATGACCTAAAATGATGCATTCTTGAAAAGTCAACTATGCCCAAAAAGTCAACATTTGCAAAAACCCTAAATTCTTGATTTCTATGAACTTCAACCTTCTTCCATGATCAAATAAAGATCATATACACTCAAAATGATGAAGATCACCCATTGGTTGGGTCATTGGGGGCCTCAGATGCCCTGATTTTGCACTGACTTGTCTGAAAAGTCAACCCTTGATCAGATGACTTCCCCATGGAATTTCTTCATGAAAATTGATATGCATACTCCCTATACCATATAGAGACCAATGGAAACAAGAATGACCAAAAAATTTGGAGTTATGGCCTTTGAAACCAAAACCCTAATTTTAGGTCAACTGTGCAGTTCATCCTGGCTCTGCATCCACTCAAACCTTAGCTCTTGTGATTCCTCTGCAATTTTGACTTTGAGGAGATGGAATATGACATATGAACACACATGGACCCCTTTGATTTGATTAGTGGCCTTTTGGAATGGCTCAAGATGCTTTTGGGATTGCTCAGATCACAAACCCTAGGTGCAGATGCCTTAGAAACTATGCAGTGAATCAAAAATGAGATGTGAGATGATATGATTGTGTTTATGCATATGAGGATGGTCACAAGCCATGGTGTGAATGGGTGAGGGCAAATTTGGGGTGTTTACACAAGGGTTCGTCCGTAACCCAAGAGAGATCATTTTGCCCGGATGACGAGACATGCTCAGTACCACCTCTGGCATTCCCTTCCTCGACAGACAGACGCGCAATGTCCGCATCCACGGGCCGCGGCCCGGTTTCTTCTCCTCTCGGTCGTAGACACCCGGTTGCACCTGAAATGCAGACAGAAAGAGTGAATTCGACGTCATATCAAATCCACCCTTCCACCGCAGGTCAAGTGAAAGGGCGTAGGGGCGACGTTCACGGGCACCAATGCGAAACTTCACCCACTGCCACCAAGCCCAGTTGAGAAATTTCGCACGTGTTCGACGTGGTAATACACACGTGAACACTCTTGTGTCTCGAGAAAAAATCTCATACATGCTTATGAAAATTTTGCCCGGCACATGAAATTTCTGCCCGGGACAGTCTAATCCTAACCCTATTTTTAACATCTACAACCTATTTAACTATTTCTAAGTTAAACCTAATCACTTTATACAGATGAAACATGCATTCAAAGCCATTTAACGCAGAAAAACATGGAAAATAGAGGATTAAGAAGGCAAAAATAGTACCTGACATGTTGAGAATCAAAAAGAGACGGTGGTGCTCGAGCAGCAGCGGTGGTTCAGGTGGCGAGACGGGCGGAGACAAGAAAATTCTTCAGAGCTTCCGGTGAACGTCTGAGCAAAAAAGTGTAAATGAAGTCACTCAACCCCTTTATATAGTCCCAGGCGCGTGGATTGACGCGCTAGGCCATCATTGCCTACTGCCTACGCCGCCGTTTGCACACTAAACGAAGCGACACCATTAATACTGAAACACGTCAATCCATAAAGAATTTGGAACGGCGTCAGGCAACTATACACCTCCCCGACTCTACGGAATGTCCCCGACCCCGTATGGCGTCCTTGACTTCCATGAAAACATCACGAACCGTCGGGGGACATTCGTCCTCGACGCTACTTGGAGCATCACGTGCCCGGGGAGAAAAGGGATGCTACGTTCAGCTCTGCAGGCATCACGTCGACCCGGCCATATGCCCGCTACTTTTGTCCTTAACGCATGTGCCTGACTGTAATACAAGTCGTCACTCCGGCCCGGAGACTCGACTTGGGGGGCTCCTGTTCTGGACTGGGCCGCGAGAATGTATAGGGCCATGGCCCAATACATGTCGAGCAAGGGTCCATATACTCGAGCAGAGGCACCTCTTGGACAAACCACCTGCTCTTGTGACGGGCATACACTAAGGACGGGCAGAGAGTATGTCTGCCAGCTCATCTACCACGTCACCCAACTGCCCTTCATTATATCCTGAAAGATAGGGGAAGTTGGACCAAGGAGCAGACCTTTTAGCTAGGTCTTCACGCTTCTTACGCGTCCCTTGGCAGTTCCTCCATGGGCCTAGCTAGATTAAGCCCATTGAGGGACCTTGGCCCAGCGCTGGGGGCACATTATAAATACCCTTTCTCAGTAAAGGGTCAGGTATTTCTCACTCATTTTGAATTAACCATACCATACTGTATCTCTTCTGACTTAAGCATTGGAGTGCTTTGCAGGTACACCCCCCTCCTTTCTCATTTCATTCTCTGGCCCTTACATCAAGTATATATATATATATATATATATATATATATATATATATATATTCATAAACCATTTTTTATCCAAATTAAACCCAATTACTGCCTTTCTTACCAAAAACAATATATTAGCCCAAAAATCATTACAATCAAGCCCATTTCTTTTATAACAAAATCTGAAGCAAAATGAAAAAAAAAACGGCCCAAACTCAATCACGCTAGCCCACACTTCAGCCTCCCAAAATCAGCTTTTCCTATATCACTTCAGCCACTTGAAACACACGTGAAACTCAGCTACAGTTTCACATCAGCTCACACCGTATACCCTGCATCAAAACACACATATTTCACAAGGCAATAAAACGCAAGGAAAAACAACATGAAACGCTGAACTCATTACACACCAGTGTCCACGTCACAAATTCAAAACGCATCAATCTTCAACACACGAGCGAATAAAAAACGCACCAAATTAGAGAATTAAACGCAGGCCAAGCGAAGAAAATGCAGATGCAAACACGCGAATAACATGAACATTCAAACGCAGAAAAGTAAAAGAAAAACGACATTGCAAATTGAAAATGAAATTCAGCTCTTCCCTCTATAAATACATCACCCTTCTTCACTTCAAATCAAGCTTGAAAAGCACATCAATACCCTGCTGAAATCTCACCACCACCAAATTGAATCGAGCTTCAATCACTTTCTTCCTTCATCAATCTGAAATTCAATCTTCATTCAAATTCATCCATAAACTCCATTAAAGCTTCGATACCAAAAGCTTCACAAAACACTCAAATCTTCATAAAAAATAACTGATTCGGTTTAATTTCAACAAAAAACAACAAGAAGAATAACAGAGAGGAAAAGTGGAGTGATTTCAAATTCAATTTCGAAGGTATTTGAAGTTTTATCGACGAACCTTTCGACTCTGATTTTGTTGTGTATAAGATTCGGCGGTTGAAATCAGTGGCGTATTATCGATCTTTATTTTGAACCGATCGCGTTGACAGCTTAACGGAGCTCCGCCGCTCCTATTGGGCGGAGCTCCATTTCCTCCCTCTCAGATGCTACAGTTCGGCGTCGTGCAATGAAGAAGAAGAAAATTGTTTTCACTTTTTTTTTTGTTTTTTTTTCTTTTTTAACGTTTTACTGATTTTTTTTATAAAGGATGTTTAGTTTGGGCCTTGTTCATTATTGATCCATCATTTTCTATTCATCACCTCCATTTCAGCGTTTCCCCCTTCCTTCACTTGTTATTTTCTTTATTTTATTTTTGTTTTTATCATTTTATAACATTTGTTTTTATTTTTTAGATTGATTTTCATTTCTGAAAATGTGAAAGAATATTTGGAAAAGCTGAAAAAATATTTTAATTGTTTTTTTATGGATTTTATGTTCGATCCGTATTTCTTTCATCTTATTTTTCTTTTGGTCGATGAGATCTCCGATTCGATGATTATTGATTTTCGAAGATGTTTAATCTTCATTATTTCAAATCTATGGATGAATGATCATTTGGATCATTCTCCATACTTTGGAATCGTGATAGGTTGCCTTTGATAAATCAATGTGAAATCTCAATTAAGATTAGACCGTTACCATTTTTTCTTTTCATGTGACATGTTTTCGGAGGATGATCCATTATATCATCTCTCTAACATGTATTAGCACAAATATCGTTCACCTTATTGGTGTTTACCGACCTCATTTGTAGGGTAATTATTTCGTAAATTACTCGGCGATTGCTTAACATAGACCTAAATATGTCCCGAATTCGGAATGAAAATCCAATTGGATACTTGCACTTTCATGGATCGTACCTCGTGTTGGTCGCGTAATCCCAAAGTGATTGATCATTTTGCGTTAAGATCCAAGACTTGTGAAGTTTGATGCGTAGTTGCTTTAGGTCTCCCAATATTCTCTCAAACTTCATTGAATTTGGTTCTAATCGCCTTGATTGATCACTATAGTGTAAGATACTTAGAGGATCTGGTTGCCTTTCGATTTTGGTTACTCTTTTTGGACGTGGATGATTAAGTTCACCATACCATTATTATGAAAATATTATTATACTATTAATATACTAACATTTTAATTCTTTCTCGCTCCTTTATCTCTTTTATTATGTTTTTATTATACTAAATGATTCATCATATTGTTTATGTTTATATTGACATTCTTGTGCTTTTTCTTTTGTCCATTTGGACACAAAATATTAAAAAAGGATTAAACATCTAAAAGACTTATGACTTTAATCTTGGACTATGACCACTATCCTTAGCATTGGACTTAGATTCTAGGATCATTCCTTTGCTTGAGTTATTATGGATTGAAGACCTTGGCCTCGATTTGGTTCACTTGTTTATGAAGATGAGGTCTTATTGTTGCTCGAAGAATGCTTGTCATACGGTTTGGTTGATCTTCCTTTAAATTTTACTTTAAGTCTTAGGATAACCTCTTCATCTCTTCCCATTCTTAAATTTTCAAAGCTTCTCCCTCTTTTTCAAAAAACCTTCTTTGTTTTCAAACTTTAAACCTCTTTCATAATCAAACCTTGACTTAGGTCAAACGGTTTTACTCTTTTTCATTTTATTTCTTAATAAATGCTAAACTACATAAGCATATCGAAACATTTTTCAAAAGACTTTAAAAATGCAAAACTCATTCATTTTTTGTGTGCCCTCATGGGTACGTAGGCATGGGACAAACGTCTCTTCAAACACAAAAATCTTAAAAAAACATTTCTCTTCTCATCTCTTCAATCACCTTTAAACAAACCATTTTAAAACCAAAATCAATAAATATTTCAAAGGGCTCCCGTGGAGCACCACAAGCAGTTTGGGTGCATAAAACCTTCCCAATTTGTAACATATGCCCTTACCCATTCTCTGCTCGATTCTTTTATCTTTTTTCTTTTAGATTCATTAAGATTTTATTCGCTCTTTTTTCCTCTTCCATTTGGAATAAAATAAAGGCGCGGTGGAAACTCTGTTTACTTTGAGTTAAGTTAACTAATAACTTACACTCATGATTTTACCGCTACAGAAAAGTGGCGACTCTGTTGGGGATCACTCTCTAAGTGGATTCAGCCTACTTTGATTTATTTACTGCTTTGGTTTGATTTGTTTGTTATTGCTTGTTCCGTTTCAGTTTTGGTGATCCTCTATGAGTGAGATAGATTCTATACCCGGATCTGAGTGTACTTATGATAGGACAACGATATTCAAAGTGATACACGACAGAGTAGTCCAAAGCGATATCAATTTGATAATCTCCACTCAGTTAGGCTCTCTCGGATTAATAATGTCATAACGAGTAGTCATAATATGGCATTATTTTCCGACCTTGAGCTGATCATATTGAGGACCATAGAACCTTTAATCCATCCAAGCAAATTTAGGAATGTAGTGCGGAAGCTATCTAGGTGTAGACCTGAGGTGATTGTCACACGATACTACACTCGGACGAGCTCTTTCTTAAGAATGTTATTGATTGGGGAGTAGTCCAACGTACCGATAATATTCTAAAGATGGCTGCTAACTTCGGGCACCTCTGTTAGAACCCTTTTGGTTTTTTGTAGGTACAATGAAGACAAACCTTAGTACGTGCCTTTGTAGGTTGTTGGTTCATATCCCTTAATTCCATTCTCATGATCCGAACCTTTGAACCTGTGTGTTTTGCGTGATCTTGTTTGTGGTTGTTGCATCTATGCATTCATCATGATCATCATCACGACCATTTCTCAAGGAAAACAATTCGGATTATTGCAAATATTGGAAAAAGAAAATATTACTTTTTGTCAAGATTTTTCATGACCGTATTCTCGATGTTGACCATGCTTGCAATAATCGATTTGTTTCTCTGAAAATGGAAGTGAACATTGCATATCATCGCATTCTCGCATATTCTTGCATTCATTCGAGTTGTGTGGGAACTCATCCCATTTGTTTCCTTCTTCAGTTGTATGTTGATCCATCAAGTTGTTTCCTCAACCCAAATACGGAACTAGAGCTGTTATCATATTGAGAATGGAAAATCAAGCCCTACAAAACAAGAGAGTTAGGGAAGACCTTGATAATCTGAAAAGCAATTTGAGTCAAATCATGGAGATGCTACAGGATTTGACCAATGGGGAAACTCAATCCCATAGGATTGGCATGCCTCAAGTCAATGTTTTTGCCAGTGAAACAAGTGTTCTTGGGAGAACTCGCCGTAAACAACAACACCATGAACAATCATACCCTGCTGCAGTTTCTCCTATGATTAATGTTCCATCAGTTCAAAGGAATACTGTCCGGAATCAGAATCGTAATGTTAGGACTAGGGGTCACTTTGATCCTATTCTTGTGACTTATACTGAGTTATATCCTTACTTGGTCCAGAATGGTTGGATTACTAGTAGGCATGTGCCTCATATTCTCGATCCTCTTCCAGCCGGCTTTAGAGCGGATTGTCACTGTGAGTTTCATCAAGGTGGAACTGGTCATGACTTAGAACACTGTTTCGCATTGAAGTTTATTGTAAAAGAGCTTGTTAGAAATGGGATGATCACTTTTGAGGATACAAATCCTTATGTTGTCACAAATCCTTTTCTAAATCATGAGAGGTGAATCTTCTGGACAACTTCAACAGTCAGATTATCTTCAAGGACAAATTTTCAAATAGGACAACTCATCCTTATTGCTAACGGATCACTAGGCCATTGTTTCTTTATGTTTGCAATTTTCTTCAATTGTATTGACTTGTTTGCTTTTAAACTTTGTTTGTACTTTCATGTTGATTTTAATGAAATGAGCATTGCTTTGTTTTGATTCAATTTCGTTCACTGTTTGCATCTTTATGCTTTATATTTCAAGTTCATTTTTCTTTTCTTAAGCTTTTACAATGATTGGAGGGAGAATGATGAAAATGAGATACCCATAATTATTGTTGGTATTCGTCCAATTGAGACTTGGCTAATGATATAAAGGCATTGTTTCAAATCCCAAACATTAGAGACATAAGGAAGTTAATCCCTTGTCAACCCCTTTGAGCCTTGAAGTTGGAGTATCTTTCTATTTGAAAAAACCCTCAATTTTAAGCCGGGGATGGGTAGTTCTTAATTAATTCGAATGTGCATTCAAGTACAAGAGAATCATTCAAGACACCTTTCAATAAAGGTTGCAATCTCAAGTTTTCCTTCGCACACAACAAAGAAGTGTCGAAAATGTCTTCCAATTCAAAAGCCAATGATGGTTCACCATAATCATTAAGTTGGGAAGTCATTATCTTTCAAAAAAATGATATTAAAAAAACGATCAAAAATATCAAAGCTCTCTAAGTCAAAACCTATAAAGGAGACTTAGGCAAAAAAAATTGGGGCATCCCGCTGACTGTAATTTCAAATGAAACAGTTCAGGAAAAAGTTAGGGATAAAAAAAATCAATCAAGAGGTCATAAAAATCCTCAGTAAAAATAAGATGAGTTGACCAAAGTCCTCACCCGAAATAACAAAAGGGAGAGGTGACTGCTATCTCAAAATCCTTTGGCTTATGAACCATCTTCATTTGTGCAATCCCAAATTTCTTGGAACTTGAATGCATAGGTTGAATTAATTAAATGTAGGGCTGGAGATCATCACGAAGAATGGGTTGGGTACAAATAACTTTGAGCTTATATCCTTTGTTTCATAAACCGTGAACCAGACCACGTTACAACCTTCAAAATTCCTAAATGAATCCAGGTTTCTTTTGAAAAACATGCTTCAACAAGGTTGCGTAAACTGACTCCTAAGTTTGTTACCAGTCATTTGTTTCTTACTTTTGCTTTATCTTTCATTTCGTCTCAACCTCCATGTTTTGACAATGTTTTCATTTACTTTACCTCAATAAATTTCATTCCAAAAATGGTTTTCGATTCCAAAATTTTGCATTGAGCTTTGCATTAAAATTACCAGGTTTGTACAAACATTTTTTATTTGCAAACAAACTTTCCTCGTCAAGGAATTTTCAAACAGTTGAGAAACTTGGTCAGTGATCTTATCAGGGGCAAGTACTTTCCAGATCCTATGGTTCAAGAGTTGTTTCTCATCGCAAGTTATTCTCAGATTTGGTTAATTAGAAGATGTATTTTCAATATTTATACTGAGTTTATCTTCTCAACATTCATTTCAAGAACTGAAGCCATGATCAGTTAATTCTCTTGACAGTCATTTCAAGATTTGATCAAGTGTCTCCGACAGTAGTCAAGAACTGAATCCATTATTAGTCTACCTTCATCAGTCATTGAATGTGGGGGAAACTTTCTTCAAGAATCCCTAAGCAACTTTTCATGACTTTTCTCAAAAAAAAAATTAACTTGATACAGTTTACTGGTGTGACAAATATTTGTTCAATAGTAGCATTTCTAATCTCTAAGCAGAATGGTAGTGATCTCCGTGTTGAGGAATCAGTCTTCCATATTTTTCACTCCCCTAAGAGTCTAAACTGGTTGTCAAGCATTTTCTATTCTATTACTTTCTTGGGTGTATTATTCCCCATTTTCGTATACGTATGCATATTTGAGTGTGTTAGTCCTCATTACGCGTGTTCTTTGGTGTGTTAGTCCCCATTTTCGTATACGTTGGCATATTTGAGTGTGTTAGTCCTCATTATGCATTTTGTTGGGTGTGTTATTCCCTATTTTTGTATACGTTTGCATGTTTGAGTGTGTTAGTCCTCATTATGCGTTTTCTTGGGTGTGTTATTCCCCATTTTCATATACGGTGGCATATTTGAGTGTGTTAGTCCTCATTATGCATTTTCTAGGGTATGTTATTCCCCATTTTCGAATACATTGACATATTTGAGTGTGTTATTCCTCATTATGCGTTTTCTTGGGTGTGTTATTCCCCATTTTGTATGCGTTTGCATATTTGAGTGTATTACTCCTCATTATGCATTTTCTTGGGTGTAATTCCCCATTTTCGTATACGTTCGCATACTTGAGTGTGTTAGTCCTCATTATTCATGTTCTTGGGTGTGTTGTTCCCCATTTTTATATACATTGGCATATTTGAGTGTGTTATTCCTCATTATGCGTTTTCTTGGGTGTGTTATTCCCTATTTTCATATGCGTTTGCATATTTGAGTGTGTTATTCCTCATTATGCATTTTCTTGAGTGTGTTATTCCCTATTTTCGTAAATGTTTGCATATATGAGTGTGTTATTCCTCATTATACGTTTTCTTGGGTG
Source organism: Lathyrus aphaca (assembly GCA_963966055.1). Classification (NCBI taxonomy): domain Eukaryota; kingdom Viridiplantae; phylum Streptophyta; class Magnoliopsida; order Fabales; family Fabaceae; genus Lathyrus; species Lathyrus aphaca. The sequence goes on from OZ014521.1 coordinate 64,517,749, forward strand.
TTTTATTCCCCATTTTCGTATGCGTTTTCATATTTGAGTGTGTTAGTCCTTATAATGCGTGTTCTTGGGTGTGTTATTCCCCATTTTTGTATACGTCTGCATGATGAGTGGTTTAGTCCTCATATGCATTTCTCGAGGTCTTGTTGTTTTCAACATCTTACCTTGGGATCAAAGTCCAACTTACTTGGCATTTATCTTTGTCTCTCCATAATCTTTTCTTACCAGATGTTTTTCACAGATTTTACACCCTTTTATTCGATTTCTATTCTCGGATGTCCATAATGGAGTCATAATTGATTTGATGTACCTTCCCAGACTATTCCAATTTCATTCAGTTTTGTTCCTGGATGTTGCGATTCACATTTTATCTGATTGCTATTCTCGGATGTTTTGATCATTTTCCCTCCGATTGCTATTCTCGGATGTCCATAGTGGAGTCATCATTGATTTGATGTATTTTCCCAGAATTTTTCCCATCTCATTCAGTTCTGTTCCTGGATGTTATGATTCACATTTTTATCTGATTGCTATTCTCGGATGTTGTGATTCACCCTTTTTCCGATTGCCATTCTCGGATGTCCATGTTGGAGTCATCATTGATTTGATGTACTTTCCAGAACTTTTCTCATTTCATCCTCTTCTGCTCCTAGATGTTGTGATTTACATTTTATCTGATTGCTATTCTTGGATGTTGTGATCACTTTTCCTCCGATTTCCATTCTCGGATATCCCTAGTAAAGTCATTAATGTCATTCTTGGATGCTTCTGATGTACTTTTTCGGGACTTTTCTCACTTCATTTAGTTCCATTCTTGGATGTTGTAATCATTTCTGTCCAATTGCCATTCTTGGACATTTTCGCCTCAACTGAGCCATGTGGTGGTCTCTAGCATACTGCTTTTCCCCGTCGGAGTTTTATGCTCTTTATCCCTAACGTTTATTCTATTTCATGTGTCGTTTTGTTCCTTACGGATTTCTCTGCATTTCATATTCTTTTATAACATTATCATATGCATTTCATATATTTTAATAACATTTTCATATCATTTCATATCGTTTCATATCATTTCATTCCATTCCAGTTTCATGGCCTCTTAGGACCAAAAATTGGTTTTTTTTTTATATTTAAGTATCTTCCATCTTGTCGAAACGAAGATGTCAATCTTCATTATCTATGGATTGAAGAAACTTAAATAGGGGAATCTGTCATACCCTAATTTTTTACCCTAAGATTTTCGCATCTCATCTGCATCTTGCATACAAACAAGATCACGCACTGGTTCGTTTGTCCTTTTGGTTGCACGTTTTTGCTTCACAGGGGATCATAATGCTTTTACTTGTCTTTATTTGTTTATATTTACTAATTTCTAAACAAAATACCAAAAATATGTTGCAGTTTGCTTCTTCTTCCTCTGTGTGTGCAGGTTTTCAAAGATAGGGCAGGGTTTTCAATTCAAATGTGGTTGTTCAGTTATGATTCGATTCAGATAGACGTTTGACCTAATTTTGGTCAAACTATCAAAAGATTGCTTCAACTGTAAGATGTGTATGCCATTGGGTTATTTCTCAGACAATGTGTGTTCAAAGTTCAAGTTGCCATGTGTTGAGATTCATCAGTGGTTCATCTGTGGATTTATTTTCCTCAATATGGTTTTAAATAATCAAGGCAATTTTCAGACGATGGTTGTGGCTTAAGTTGCAAGTTATCCAATGATTCAAGATTGGATGTGTTCATTTTATCAGAGGCTTGTGCAAGAAAAATCAAGATCTGGTTTTGGGCAAAAAATATCCTCACTTCATCCATTATTCATTTTTTAAACCATTCCCTTTTCAATAACCATCTCCATTATTTCCAATTCAATTCATTTATCCAAATTACCATTTTTTTTTATCGATTTCCAATTTTCATTCAATATCCCTCAAATTACAAAATACCATAATTCAAATTCCATTTTTTTATATATTCATAAACCATTTTTTTATCCAAATTAAACCCAACTACAACCTTTCTTACAAAAAAAAATATATATTAGCCCAAAAATCATTACAATCAAGCCCATTTCTTTTATAACAAGATCTAAAGCAAAATGAAAAAACAAACGGCCCAAACTCCATCACGCTAGCCCACACTTCAGCCTCCCAAAATCAGATTTTCCTACATCACTTAAGCCACTTGAAACACACGTGAAACTCAGCCGCAACTTCACATCAGCTCACGCCGTATAGCCTGAATCAAAACACGCATATTTCACAAGGCAATAAAACGCAAGGAAAAACAACATGAAATGTTGAACTCATTACACACCAATGTCCACATCACAACTTCAAAACGCATCAATCTTCAACACATGAGCGAATAAAAAATGCACCAGATTAGTGAATTAAACGCAGGACAAGCGAAGAAAATGCAGATGCGAACGCGCGAATAGCATGAACATTCAAACGCAGAAAAATAAAAGTAAAACAACATTGCAAATTGAAAATGAAATTCAGCTCTTCCCTCTATAAATACAACACCCTTCTTCACTTTAAATCAAGCTTGAAAAGCACATCAATACCATGCTAAAATCTCACCACCAACAAATTGAATCGAGCTTCAATCACTTTCTTCCTTCATCAATCCGAAATCCATTCTTCATACAAATTCATCCATAAACTCCATTAAAGCTTTGATACCAAAAGCTTCACAAAACAATCAAATCTTCATAAAAAACAACTAATTTGGTGCAATTTCAACAAACAACAACAAGAAGAATAATAGAGAGGAAGAGTGGAGCGATTTCAGATTCAATTTCGAAGCTATTTGAAGTTTTACCGACGAAGCTTTCGACTCTGATTTCGTTGTGTATCAGATTTGGCGGTTGAAATCAGTGGCGTATTATCGATCTTTGTTTCGAACCGGTTGCATTGACAACTTAACGGAGCTTTGCCGCTCCGATTGGGCGGAGCTCCATTTTCCTCCCTCTCATATGCTACATTTCGGCATCGTGCAATGAAGAAGAATAAAATTGTTTTCACTTTTTTTCGTTTTTTTTCTTTTTTTAATGTTTTAATGATTTTTTTTGTTCTATTTTTTTATAAAGGATGTTTAGTTTGGGCCTTGTGCATTATGGATCCATCATTTTCTATTCACCACCTCCATTTCAGCGTTTCCCCCTTCCTTCACTTATTATTTTCTTTATTTTTTTTTGTTTTTATGGTTTTTATAACATTTGTTTTTATTTTTTAGATTGATTTTCATTTCTGAAAATGTGAAAGAATATTTGGAAAAGCTGAAAAAATATTTTAATTGTTTTTTATGGATTTTATGTTCATTCCATATTTCTTTCATGTTATTTTTCTTTTGGTTGATGAGAACTCCGATTCGATGATTATTGATTTTCGAAGATGTTTAATCTTCATTATTTCAAATCTATGGATGAATGATCATTTGGATCATTCTCCATACTTTGGAATCGTGATAGGTTGCCTTTGATAAATCAATGTGAAATCTCGATTAAGATTAGACCGTTACCATTTTTTCTTTTCGTGTGACATGTTTTTGGAGGATGATCACTTATATCATCTCTCTAACATGTATTAGCACAAATATCGTTCACCTTAATTGGTTTTGTCCGGCCTCATTTGTAGGGTAATTATTTCGTAAATTACTCGATGATTGCTTAACATAGACCTAAATGTGTCTCAAATTCGGAATAAAAATCCAATTGGATACTTGCACTTTCGTGGACCGGACCTCGTGTTGGTCGCGTAATCCTAAAGTGATTGATCATTTTGCGTTAAGATCTAAGACTTGTGAAGTTTGATGCGTAGTTGCTTTGGATCTCCCAATATTCTTTCAAACTTCATTGAATTTGGTTCTAATCGCCTTGATTGATCACTATAGTGTAAGATACTAAGCGGATCTGGTTGCCTCGATTTTGGTTACTCTTATTGGCTGTGGAGGATTAAGTTCACCATACTATTATTATGTAAATATTATTATACTATTAATATACTAACATTTTAATTCTTTCTCGCTCCTTTATCTCTTTTATTATTGTAGATGTTTAAGAATTGGCAGAATTTTTGACCAAACAAGAAATGTTAAATTCAGTTCAGAATGTCCTATCAGATGTTGGGACATTAGCAAACAGAGTATGTGAACTTGGTTCAGGATGTCCTACCAGATGTTGGGACATTGTATAAATGACTAAGTTCAGTTTTGTCAGGATGTCCCAACAGATGTTGAGACATCTCAGACCTGCTACCAGAATTAATTATTGATTAACAGATCAGAGATATTTAAGGAGAATTATCTGGAATTAATTAATGCTGGATAAAACAGACCAAGGCGCATCTGTAGGGAGGTTTTAAATTGAAGATTCAGATTAAAACAGAAGACCTAATGCACCTAGAATATAGGAGGTAACAAACCCTAAATTCAAGGTGACAGCTGCTGCACATTAGGGCTGGATCATTCTACAGAAAGCCCAAAATTCAGAACCTATTTAAACAACAGAAAATCATAGAATTTAGCACGAATTTCAGAAGACTAAATAGGGTGTCTAGTGTTTTAATAGCAGGTTGCTTTTATGTACCACTTTATGAGCTTTTAAGCAAAAGTGCATTTGTGACTTGATTGAAACTGTGAAGTAAAATCAAGCTGTTATTTTTGAAGGATGTCTTCAACTTTTGTAAACTTGTAAACTTGATCACTGGATGATTAAGGGGGAGTGAGTAGGGTACTCTTATCTAAGTGAGTCTTAGGTAGAAATTGCATTGGGTAAGTATTAAGTGATAGATTAAACAGGGTGGTTTAAGTCTAGAATTAATATTACTAATAGTGGATTTCCTCCTGGCTTGGTAGCCTCCAGATGTAGGTGTGGTTATACACTGAACTGGGTTAACAAACTTCTGTGTTGTTTATTTTTCCTGCTGTTTAAGTTTTGGTTAAAATTTGTCAAATGTCCTATTAAGTGTTAGAACATCTCTTAGGACATCTCATTACAGAATTTCAATTATGTTTTTATTATACTATATCATTCATCATATTGTTTATGTTTATATTGATATTCTTGTGCTTTTTCTTTTGTCCATTTGGACACAAAATATTAATAAAAGATTAAACATCTAAAAGACTTGTGACTTTAATCTTGGACTATGGCCACTATCCTTAGCATTGGACTTAAAGTTTTGGACGTAGATTCTAGGATCATTCCTTTTCTTGAGTTATTATGGATTGAAGACCTTGGCCTTGATTTGGTTCACTTGTTTATGAAGATGAAGTCCTATTGTTGCTTGAAGAATGCTCGTCATATGGTTCACTTGTTTATAAGATGAAGTCCTATAGTTTAGCATTTATTAAGAAATGAAATGAAAAAGAGTAAAACCACTTGACCTAAGTCAAGGTTTGATTATGAAAGAGGTTTAAAGTTTGAAAACAAAAAAGGTTTTTGAAAAAGAGGGAGAAGCTTTGAAGATTTAAGAAGTGGGAAGAGATGAAGAGGCTATCCTAAGACTTAAAGTAAAAGTTACAGGAAGAACAACCAAATCATATGACGAGCATTCTTCTTCTGGGAAACATGGATGGTAAATACCATCAAATCCTCGCTTGAAAAGCAATGGTTCATCCCATTAATACTGTTTTAAATCATGGAAGAATCTCTTCTTTTGTTAGTATGTGAGATCTAGTGGAAGTACCTTGGAAGCTAAATAGTTGACTATGTCAGCATACTATGGTAGAGTGGTTTCACACAAATTTCTTCCACTTTTTCTTCTTGGATTTGTTCATCTAAAGTTGAGGAAGATATCTCACTTTCTAATTGAGCTATAAGACGTTCATCAGGGAAATCATCGTTAATTGGTATTTGGTATGGTTTAATTCCTTCCATACGTGATAAGTTGTCTGCTACTACGCTGTCAGTTCCTTTCTTATCCTTAATTTCTAAATCAAACTCTTGTAGCAAAAGGACCCATCTTAGTAATCTAGGTTTCACATCCTTTTTACTTATAAGGTATCTAATGGCGGCGTGATCGGTATAAATGATGATTTTAGCTCCTACTAGGTAGGAACATAATTTATCAAGTGCAAACACGACGGCTAAGAGTTCTTTCTTTGTTGGGGCGTAATTCACCTGAGAAGGGTCTAAAGTCATACTTGCGCAGTATATTGCATGAAGTTTCTTATTCTTTCTTTGGCCTAATACTGCACTTACAACGTAATCACTTGCATCGCACATAATCTCGAATGATAGCTTCCAATCAGGTGGTTGCATGATGGGTGCAGTGATAAGAGCTTTTTTTAGTGTTTCAAATGCTTTTAAGCAGTCTCCATCAAATATAAACTCAGCGTCCTTCATTAGTAAGCCAGTCAACGACTTAGTGATTTTGGAAAATTCCTTAATGAATCGTCGGTAAAAACCAGCGTGTCCTAAGAAACTTCTTAATTCTTTCACGGTTTTAGGCAGTTGAAGTTCTTATATTACTTATATATTTGCTTTATCTACCTTGATGCCTCAGCTGGATATCACATGTCCTAAAACAATTCCTTGTCTGACCATAAAGTGGAACTTTTCCCAGTTAAGTACAAGATTTACTTTTACGCATCTCTTGAGTACAATCTCTAAGTTAGATAGACATCCTTCAAAGCTTTGTCCGCATACGGAAAAGTCATCCATAAACACTTCCATGATGTCGTCTATGAAATCAAGAAAAACATGCCATCATACATCGTTGAAAAGTCATTGGAGCATTATACAAACCGAATGACATACATCGGTAAGCAAATGTTTCGTAGGGGCATGTGAATGTTGTCTTTTCTTGATCGTCAGGATGAATAGGAATTTGGAAAAATATTGAGTAACCATCTAGGTAGAAAAAATAAGAATGTTTGGCTAATCTTTCCAACATTTGATCGATGAAGGGTAAAGGAAAATGGTCTTTCCGGGCAGTTTTGTTCAGTTTTCGGTAATCGATACACATTCTACTCCCGGTTACTACTTTTTATGTTATGGACTCACCTTTTGAGTTCTTAGTGACTGTTATGCCTCCCTTCTTTGGTATGACATGCACTAGGTTAACCCATTGATTGTCAGATATTGGATATATAATTCCGGTGTCTAGTAACTTCTTTACTTCATCCTTGACTACGATACTTAATATCAAGTTAATCCTTCTTCCAGGTTCTCTATAGGTCTTATAGTCTTCCTCTAGCATAATGCGGTGCATACATATTGAAGGACTTCTTCCTTTCATATTAGATATATTGTAGCCTAACGAAGTTGGGTATTTTCTTAAAACATTTAATAGTTTTTCGGTTTTGAGCTGTCCTAAGTGTGCATTTACTATAACTGGTCTTTTAAGTTATGAATCGAGGAATTTGTATCTAAGATTAGTAGGTAATGCCTTGAGCTCAGGATCGGGTTTCTTTAGGCATGGCATATGGTCAGGTGTAAGAGCTAAGCATTCATTTAGACTTTCATCATGATAAGGTGCTTTCCAATTATCATCTTCGAAGATCAGTGGAGATGGGATTTTCATTATGTTAGAATAGGTAGTCTCTTCTTTTTGCATTTCCCGTCTGCATTCGTCAATGAAGTCTATAAGGTAACAAGTATCATATATGGCTGGAGCTTGGAGGAATTGGGTTAAAATTAATTCGAATTTCTCATCTCCTACTTCGAATGTCAGCCTGCCTTTCTTCATATCTATGATAGCTCTAGTTATGGCTAAGAATAAGTATGATAGGAGTCGTAGAATCTTCCTTGATATCCATGATTATGAAATCAGTTGGGATGTAGAACTGGCCTATTCATACAGGAACGTTCTCTAAAATACCAACCGGGAATTTTACTGAGCGATTGGCTAGTTGAACTGACATCTTGGTCGGTCTTAGTTGTCCCATATCAGGCTTATTGCAAATTGATAATGGCATAACACTTATACTGGATCCTAAGTCCCATAGAGCTTTGACTATGACGAACTTTCCTATTACACAAGGAATAGAGAAACTTCTTGGATCCTTCAATTTAGGAGGCATATTATTATGGATAATAGCGTTATACTCAGCAGTAAGTGTAACTGTTTCATTTTCTTCGATTTTCTTTTTGTTGGATAAGACCTCTTTTGTAAAGGGTATGGTGATGTTTAATTGTTTCAGAAGCTCTACAAATTTCTTGAATTGTCCCATAGTTTTAGAATTTGTTAACCGTTTGGGGTACGAAATCAGTGGTTTATACTGAAATTCTTGGATGACAGACTCAAATGTCGAATATGATGTTGAGACATCTTATCTGTTACTTGTAAACATGGCAAGGCACAACCAACAATAGTTTTAAATTCTGATATATCAGATTCAAACATTCTTCAGGATGTTTAAACATCTGATATGACATTCAACACACATACTGCATAAAATAAAACAGAAAAGCTGTAAAAAAACACATTCATATTGTTAACCCAGTTCGATGCAAACGCATCTACTCTGGGGGCTACCAAGCCAGGAAGGAAATCCACTATGTAGTATCAATTCAAAGACTTCTCAGCAAACACCTACAGTTTACAGTCTTCTCACTTAATCACTACCCGTGCAACTTCTACTTAGGAACTCCTAAATATAAGAAACCCATCCTCACTTCCAATCACCTTAGTGATGTCTCATAGTCCCAACATTCAGTTGTTGATATTGACAGCTCTTTACCTACACAACAATTCAAAACAAAAGCCACACTTCCATGACAACACCTTAGAGATGCTTACAAGCTTCCTCCAAGAACAATCCACCTCTTACTTAGCAACTTCGAGGTTTACAAATAAAACAGTCACAACATTGTTCCTTGTTACGCACGGCTTCCACAAGAACACAACCCTAATAATATATCTTCTACATCTTTGGCTGGTTTTTAAACCTAGGTTACAAGGTTTCTTTTTATAACCTATTCCCAACTAGATTTGGGCCTAAAACATACAACATAACAACTACTATAATAATGTAGAAAAATATGCTACAAATATAAAAATATCTTCAAATCAACAACTCCCTAAAATATATCTAAATATAGAAACTCTATATTTTTCAATATTTGATTTTGTCTTCAGTGTAAATTTGAGTCTTCAAGATCTTTTACAATCAGCGCCACTTGGATTGATTTAGATCTTCCAAATATTTTGTTTCTGTTGAAACCATAACAGAAACTTCAATCCATCTTCAGCAGTTCATGATGTCGAATGAACTGTCTTGACCTCTTATTCGACATGTTGTTCCAGATGTCGAAACACTTCAACACAACATGTTTGGGCGCACAAAAGGATTCTTTGCTTAATGTTTTCTTTAATTTGTAAGATCTTGTACATATACATTGCTACTATATTTGTTTTACAAAATTAATGCCAATCCTTTAAATACAGAACTTACAATCTCCCCCTTTGGAAAATTTTGGCTAAAACAAATATTACAAAAAAATACATCATAAATATTACAACATCAATAACAAAAAAAAATAATAGCAAACTCTCCAATATGTCAGGACATATTGTTTGACATCTTCAGCAACATTCACAACTGAAGAAAAAAAACAACAGTCACCTATTCTTCCAGTGGATAAGTTGTAACCTCTTCTTCTAGTGGAAACAACAGGAGTGGAATAAGGAGTAGAAAGTCCGGAAATTTTGACCTAACTAATCCATTTCTACTTCCTTTCTTTTCAGATTCCCATAAACATTCTTCATAGGCTGCTGAACATTCTCCATCTATAAGACCAATGTAAGAGAACTTTGTCCTTCCCTTATGTAACTCAGAACACAAGTCACAATTGTGTTCTTCAACTCAGGACACAATTCACAAAGACTAGCATTCAACATCCATCTTGACATCCTGATAACCACCACACAAGAACATAACAGATGCAACTATTATGACAACAACTCCAAACATACCATATGCACACACTCTTTCTCCCCCCTTTTAGCCAAAACTTGCCAAATAAAACCCTCACAATACCATACCCACGTATTATTCATCCATACACAAATGGACCCCATTAGAAAGAAGGAAAGATAAACGGCCAAAAGTTGACCTTGACCAGTTGACTTTCTCTCCCAAAATAAACGGCCAATAACAAACACGCATTCTTCTATGCACTTTGATGAAAGGAAAACATAAGACGCATCTTCACGTCTTCAAGATCTCACCCTCTGTTAAATTCCCAATTGAACACATTCACTTCTAGTACCAAAGCACACCTGACCCCTTCTTGGTTTGTTGTTACCACAAACTATACATGTTGAATATCTTCTAGCATACAGGTTCTAAAAATTGGCCAACATAATATCTTCACAGTCCTTTGGCCATACAATCCAGACAAAACCCATCCTAACTAATTCTGACATTAGAATGAATGATCACAAATAGACTTCCAAGCAATCAATACTTGATTTACTCCAGTCTCCTCTATATGTTTCTTCCAAGACATATCATCTACTTCATCATTCTCCCATAGGATTAGGTAGGCTAAAGATAGAAACCTTGTAGACGAACACCCCAGATAATGTCCTAACACCTAGTTATAACATCTTCCATACACCAAGACCTTATCACCATGATCCTTGATGTGTTCCACCAACTGGACTTACTATAGCATAGTAATCCAAGAACTAAAAATCTTCACCAACACTGTGCCACCAGCTTGAATCAGAAATCCAGAAAGAGAGATAAAATCTCATCCACCTTCAAGAAGAACAAATCTCCTTGAGTCTTCAACTCATCACTCTTCTTCCCAAGAGCAACTTGTTCCAAGACAATCCTCAAGAACAACCAACTACCACACTTTGATTATCTAGATTATTCGAATCCACTATAGAGATAAACCAAATGCCACATTTTGATCACCTCCTTTATGAATCCTCATATGAAAAATCCAATTGCCACACTTGTCTTCTTCACGTTTATCAGAAATCTTCCAAAGATATCCTGATCAATTAAGTTGATCTTCAGCAAGTTGTCAAGATAATAGTCCTTTTGAAGCATTCAATCCATGTAGATCATTTTATCTTAAATTGATGTGCCACTTCACCAATTGAGACTCTGATGTTGAACTAGATATTTGAATATTGTTAGTCCACATCCAACTGTTAAATTCAGCTCCTTCTTCTGCCACTTGAAAGAACCTCCTTCATTAACAGAACCAGAGTTCTATGCTCTCATAGACTTGATTCAGCAACCAAGTTTGAGTAGACAACCTCCATTCTGTTGATTCTACAGAAATTCCTACCAATATCACATATTGATGAAAAACTCCCACTGTTTCTCCAAAGTCTTCAAACCTGCCACCATCTGAATCTTCAGAAGGAATAGTTCAGAACTACACCTTGTAGATATACCAAGGATGATGCTTCTCTCTGAGTAAAGTAATCTTCACAAATTCCTGATTATTTAACAATTATAACTTCATGATTATACACATCTTCCTTGTCATGGGAAAAACAAAACTCCAACTGCATCCACCAAAAACAATATGCACTATTGTATAAAAAACCACAAATAACACTTTTTAACTCCCCCTTTTATGAACAACCAAGGCTCCTTTTGAAGATGAGCATTAGTTACTCAGTACACTTTCTGAACCAAAAGATTCAGACTGCAAATATGCATACTTCCTAGATAAATACTAAGTCTCCCGTTAAAGTATTCACTTTTATGCATCATACAAACAATAGACAAATACCAAGTCCCCCGTCAAGGTATTTACTATAGGTCAGATAAGATTACCTTCTCACACAAGGTAGGACATGAGTATGACTTATTCTTCTTCTTCTGTAGGAATCTGACACTTTCTGAGATGATGTTCTAACATTCTTTCAGACATCAATATCAATCACATGCACCTCCACATAAACATATGCAAGTGAACCCAGGGGAATCAACCATAAATATTTGATCAAGCTAAAATACAGACATATGCAGCAGTTGGAACACTTCAGCAGACTTCTTCTTCAGACTCAGTATACATATTGTCTAATTTGAGATGTCTTCGCATAAAATATAGCTACTAATCAACTATACCCACATCAGTCAACTCCACCAGTTGACATAACTTGACCTTTATGTATAATGAGTCTCTCTGAAATAATACTCCTTGAAGCTCAGGTACTTCACTCCTGCAACAAGGAACATAAATAAATTATCCTCAAAAGAACAAGACATGTTGATCACTCCTTGGTCAACACACACAACTAAGAGAAGTTTCAGGGCTAGAACCTTCTTAGACACACCATACAGATGTCTCCTCTTCCAGATCAGGAGTAAGTTCCAAACATGTGTGAAATAAACACAATAGTTTAGCACCCAAACATTTATACAACCAAACCTTAGACAACAAAATCATGCCTAATTTTGATGTGATGTTCTATCAAAGGATAGGAAATCATTCCAAGGGTCACACATAGATCTGCAGACAAGAGATAGGTCTATTTTAAAAACAATCTTCAGATCTCCAAACAACCACTTCTCTTCACAACGCCTTGAGTGGACTTGAAAAAGAGTTTCCAAGTATTATTAGCACAGTTGATAGAAGAGCAACCTTCTCAAACAAAAGGAGTTATCAGATAGATAAGCAGTAGATACAAAACTCCTCAAAAGCTTCAAGTGTCACAAATTAGCCCTAGCAATATCTCCAAGTGAAACCAGCAGCCATAGGTTTGAAAATAAATCAAACCTCTCACATCAGCAGCACACTCCATGCTACAACATCAGAACAGTCCATCCTCCACTTCTAGGTACCATTCACACAATAAAAAACTTTTCAGTAGAACACTTCTACCTTGACCATGAACCAGAAAGTATCCCCCTTGGATCTCATCCAGAAACAGACTAGGATGCCTGCTCTGATACCAATTGAAATTCTGGTATGACAACCTTAGATGTCGAATATGATGTTGAAACATCTTATCTATTACTTGTAAACATGGCAAGGCACAACCAACAACAATTTTAAATTTTAATATATCAGATTCAAACATTCTCCAGGATGTTTAAACATTTGATACGACATTCAACACACATACTGCATAAAATAAAAAAGAACAGTTGTAAAGAACACATTCAAATTGTTAACCCAGTTCGATGCAAACTCATCTACTCTGGGGGCTACCAAGCCAAGAAAGAAATCCACTATGTAGTATCAATTCAAAGACTTCTCAACAAACACCTACAGTTTATAGTCTTCTCACTTAATCACTACTCGTGCAACTTCTACTTAGGAACTCCTAAATATGAGAAACCCATCCTCACTTCCAATCACCTTAGTGATGCCTCATAGTCCCAACATTCAGTTGTTGATGTTTACAACTATTTACCTACACAATAATTCAAAACAGAAGCCAAACTTCCATAATAACACCTTAGAGTTTCTTACAAGATCCACCTCTTACTTAGCAGCTTTGGGGTTTACAAATAGAACAGCCATAACATTGTTCCTTGTTGTGTACGGATTCCACAAGAACACAACCCTAATAATATATCTTCTACATATTTGTTCGTTTTTAAACCTAGGTTACAAGGTTTCTTTTTATAACATATTCCCAACTGGATTTGGGCCTAAAACACACAACATAACAGCTGCTACAATAATGCAGAAAAATCTGCTACAAATATAAAAATATCTTTAAATAAACAACTCCCTAAAGTATCTCTAAATATAGAAACTCTATATTTTTCAATATTTGATTTTGTCATCACTGTAGGCGCACAAAAGGATTCCTTGCTTAATGTTTTCTATAATTTGCAAGATCCTGTACATATACATTGTTGCTATATTTGTTTTACAAAATTAATGCCAATCCTAAAAATACAGAACTTACATATACGGTGGCGGAGGTACACAAGTTTTTTCTTTTTCCTAGGCCTCTTGTTCATTGGCTTCCTTTTTTTGTGGTTTATCATTTTTCTCAGTTGATTTCTCAGGCTGTTGGTACGTGGCTGGGTTTTCGGTTCTAGGATCGGCAGGTCTATCCAATTCTTTTCCGCTTCTTAGTATAACTGCATTTGCATGACCTTTAGGATTTGGTTGTGGTTGTCCAGGAACCATTCCGGTTGGGGAAGTAGTGGGTGCTTGTTATTGGGCTACTTGAGAAATTTGAGTTTCTAACATCTTGTTATGAGTAGCTAAAGCATCTACTTTGGTCACCAATTGTTTGATCTGCTCACTAGTATGGATGTTCTGGTTCAGGAATTCCTTGTTTGTTTGAGTTTGTGTGGCAATGAAGTTTTCCATCATCAGTTCAATGTTGGATTTCCTAGGACCATTTGAATTGGGTGCGAAAACTTTTTGGTATCCCGGTGGTACAACTGGTGCTTGGTTAGGCGCATACAAGGCGTTGTTGTTCTTGTAAGAGAAATTTTGATGATTTTTCCACACTGGGTTGTAGGTATTGGAATAAGGATTTCCTTGAGCATAGTTCAACTAATTTATGGTTAATCCGGTAAGAAGTTGACATTCTGGTGGTGTGTATCTTGGGATTCCACAAAAATTTGCAATTTGGAGTTACGGCAACCACGGTGGTTGGTGGTGTTATGGTCAAGTTATCGATTTTCTGAGCTATGGCATCCATCTTAGCATTTATGTGGTCTAAACTTCTCACTACATACATTCCTCTATTAGTTTAGTTCTTCTCAACAGGAGTTCTTTCTCCTCCCCATTGACAATGATTTTGAGCCATATTTTCAATGAGGTTATAGGCTTCTTCGTATGGTTTACCCATGAGAGCGCCGCCCGTGGCAGCGTCTATTGTCATCCTAGTGTTGTATAGAAGTCCAATATAGAAGGTAATGATGGTTACCTAATTTTTAACCCCATGGTGTGGACATAATCTTAATAGATCCTTGTATCTTTCCCATGCTTCATAAAGTGATTCGACATATTTCTTTAGTTCTTCCCATGTTGTGATAGAGTTGGCTGGTAGAGATTGTAACCATGCCCAAGATCTTTCTCTTAAAGAGAACAAAAAGAGTCTCAATCTTATTGTCTCTTGAGTTACACCATTTGCTTTCACGGTATCTGCGTATTACACGAACTTCGTCAGATGTTCATTTGGGTCGTCCGTAGGATTTCCAGAAAACTGGTTCTGTTGTACAACTTGCAGCAGTGAAGGTTTCAATTCAAAATCTTTTCGGGTAATGGATGATGTGAAAATACTGTTGTGTGGTTCTTGTTGATTTGGAGTCACATAGGACTTGAGTGAATGTGGTGCTTCTCCGTTTTCGGCCATGATTGGTTCTTCAACTGGTTTTGGTATAATATCTTCAGGTAAAAGGGGTTTGTTGGTTTCGGTTCAACGTCTCAAACTTATGAAACGTTATACTTCATCGATCTGGGGTACTAAGTCTTCACCTCAGGAGAGAGTACTGGGCATACAATCGACAAAGGAAAATTTTTGTTGTTGCATTAGTCTAGACGATGCAATAACGAATTGCATTATTGACTAAATCTAAGTCCCTCAGCAACGGCGCCAAAAACTTGATCGCGATTTTTCGAGTCTAAAGATTCTAATTGGAAGTATAAAGCCTAATCGCGTAGTAATAAAAGATACCGATCCCACAGAGACTCGATAATCAACCTAGCGCTATCGGGTGTTACTATGTTTAGCTAAGGTAAGTGATATTTTAGTTTTAAAGGGTGAGAAAATAATAATTCTGAATTAAGTTAAATTAATAATAAGGATATCGGTATGTAATTGGTTCGCCTTCGCGAATTCAATAAAGGGTCAGCTTATTAAGGTTTGTTAAGTTATCTTTCCGTAGAAACTTTCGGTTTAAAAGTCGTTAACTCACACTCTCGTGGTCTTGCCTATTACTATACTCCTAAGTTCAATTGAGCGCTCTCGCTATGTCAATTCAAGTTAGAAATACTTTTTTTGGAAACCTAGAGGTTCTAATTGATTTTAAAGCGCTTCCGCTGTATTTAAAACAATGTTCAATTTCAGCTATCCGATTACAATTTCACACTCCCGTGGTCTTAATCCTAACCTTTTATACTTTCTTACTCTCGTAACAAAAGTTGTTTATATTAAGAAATCGAAACCAAAAAGTAACTTAATTTAAGGTCTTAGCCTAGTTCTATTGAATTCATTTCGGTTAGACAATCACATACCGATTAACAGTTTAGCCAGACATATTAAATAAACGCGAAGAAAGGTAGAAGCAGAATTGCATAAAAATAAATGGCATAATAATTAAATGGTAAAGAATTAAAATATAGAAACCTGGTTGAAATATTCTTGATCAACCGATCTTTGCAGAAACTTAAACGAAAACGAATATGCAGTGGCTAGAAAGAATTAAATGGTGATAGCTTCCTAATGATGGAAGCTATCACTTTGGTTTGGTAATGGAAAATTAAAAGCAATACTGAAACAAAATAAAATAAGCTCTGAACTTCGAATGGAAATTTGGCAGCAATTTGGTGTGAAAACGAAGCTCTCTTTGCAAATGGTAGAAGCTACTACTTATAGCCTACTGCTTAGGTTTGTTGAGAATTTGATGGATTGAACTTTGCTTGGGCCTTGACTATTGAAGTTGGACTGAAGTTGAGTAGGGTAGAGGAAATTTCTCTGTTGAATGAGAGGAACGCACGCAACAACTATCTGTTTTGACTGAACTGATGCATATTTAGGTTTCTAGAATAAACTGTGTGACGGTCGTCTTTGTCCTGGGATGGTCTTCTTTGATGTGAGATGGTCGTCTCAAATCTGTGATGGTCGTCCTACAGATAAAACACAGAAACTTCATTTTGGCTTCTGTTTTGCCTCATTTATTGTCCTACAAGTCTCATTTTCACTATTTGCTTCCAAAAGTCAAGTGTAATTAAATATCTGCAAAATAAACATAAATCTCGCGTAATATCATTCGAAATAAATAAATTAATAACTTAAATGATCGGAAACTATACTAAATAATCGATACAATTCGAGTTATCAGTCAACACTCTAAACTTGAGAATAAGATAACACACACTCTTTGTGGGGAAAATTCACACCAAAGAGCGGGGAACAATGATAAATCAAAGAATGCAAGAATGCAAACATATGATGCCATGCATAAAGCATAATCATGAATATGCTTATGAATATGCTGACAAGACAGACATAAAGATAGGCAACATGTGACATAAACACCACAATAACCGAATACTCGGTTAACCCAAAGCAACAAAGCTGAGGAATCCTGTTGGAGATTCAATTTGAAATCTTGCAGGGGGTAATCAAAAGCCATCAAAGGAATAAAATCCTACTACCAGGCTCAACCCATACTGGGGAAACATTGTCGGGGATCAACCCACAAGGCAATCTTCAATAATCCGTAAAAAGGATAAAATCAGAAAATCCACTCTGAGAGGATAACATGTCGGAGATACATCAACAACATCAAATTCTTCCACACTCCTTGGAGAGAAGAGGGAAGTGTTCTTGTTAAACTCTGATGGGGATAAACATATTCACAACTCTGTTTGGGAAAAAAGATGAAAATCTACGAATAGGGAAAATAAAGTATAGCCTAGGTAGTATTAAACATCAAAACATCAACTCCACATAGGGAGACTTTAATGTTGAGGAAAGGTAATAATCTGCAGGGGATAAGGAAAAAGCTTCCACAATCCTTGTTAGGGACAACGATATCAAACTCTACAGGTAATAACCATTATACCACTCCTGCTCCGCTCGGGAAAGCGTGTAAACCTTGTTGATGATTACATAGGAACCTGCTGGAAAACATAGCATGCAGACCTACTGAGGATACCAGGAGTTAACATCATAGCCAAAATACAGTTATGAGGGATTTTAAATCCATACCTACCACTAGGTAAAAAAAAACTTCTAAACTGACTATTATATCAATATTTCTACTGGTGGATACAACCAACTCAAGCTGAGAAACAAAGACCCGACTGAGGATAATCTGCTAAAGAAGAAATCAAAACTCAGCTGGAGATACTCTTGTGACAGGAATATCACTTCTAAAAACTCTTATGGGGAAGAAATTGGAACTCAAACAGGGAACATTCAAACATCCCCGCTCCTACTTACTGTTGGGGAGCAAAACTAATATCAAAATGTCAAGACTATTCAGGAATTCTGTATGGAAACAACTGGATCAAACCCTGCTTTGGGATAGGCAAGTTACACACATCAAGACTTTACCATCCCTGGAATCACTGTTGATATTCCTTCTTTATTCATATATCAAAAGAAAAATGTTTTTATAATCTTCAAATTCAACTTATTAAATTTATTTCAAAAATCATCATAAAAAATAAATGAAATTTTGTAAACAGAAACAACATAAAGAATGGCAAACAATTAGATAAAGGTTCAATTTCATTGATAGAATGGTAGTCAGCAAATGGCATGACTCCATGGATTATTACAAGTTTGAAAAATGGTAAATACATGGAAAATGGCTACATTGAAATACAATGATCATTATTCTCCCTATCAACTTTGAACTCCATTGTGTCTGAAACTTCAGTCAAGGATGAGTGAACAAGAAACTTTGATGAGCAATTCTACTGAGGAATAAAATTTCAAATCCTCGGTTGTTTCAAGTGATCTAGTCTGTCGATGCAGTTACTTGCCATGATCCCTAACTTTTGCCTAGATTTCCCTTTCGGGTTTTCAACCTACCGAGATAATTATTTCTGTTTATGTCTCTATTTTTTTCCTGGACCACCCTTTCGGGTTTTCAATCCACCGAGACGCTCATTTTTGCCTAAGTCGCCCTTTCGGGTTTTCAACTTAACGAGCTGCTCTTTTATTCTTTAAGGCGAAGTATTTCTTTACTGCATCCGCATTCACAGGACGAGTGATCTCCTCACCATCCATAGTTGTAAGAATAAATGAACCACCAAAGAAGGATTTCTTAACAACATATGGGTCATCATAGTTTGGAGTCCACTTGCCCCTAAAATCTGTGATGAAAAACTGGATCTTTTTTAGCACAAAGTCGCCTTCTCTGAATACACCAGGTTTGACCTTCTTGTTTAAAGCTTTCTACATTCTTTTATGGTACAACCAACAATGACATAAAGTTGTTGTTCTCTTCTCCTCAATCAAATTCAACTGATCAAATCTACTCTGACACCATTCAGCCTCAGTCAACTTGGCTTCCATCAGAACTCTCATTGATGGGATCTCAACTTCGATGGGGAGCATTGCTTCTGTATCATAAACAAGTGAGAAAAGGGTTGACCCTGTTGAAGTGTGGACGAATGTACGATACCAATGTAAAGCAAAAGGGAGTATCTCATGCTAGTCCTTATATGTCACAACCATCTTCTGAATTATCTTCTTAATGTTCTTATTCACAGCTTCAACAACCCCATTCATCTTCTCTCTATAAGGAGAAGAGTTATGGTGTTGAATCTTGAATTCTTCACAAAGCTCTTTCATCATCTTATTATTCAAGTTCGAACCATTATCAGTAATGATTCTATTCGGAACACCATATCTGCAGATAATGTTATTCTTGATAAACCGAACCACAACTTGCTTGGTTACATTATCAAACGATGTCGCTTCCACCCACTTGGTGAAGTAATCAATAGTTTTTAGAACATGGGTTAGGTGGTTCCAACTATACTTTTTTCTGACCAAAGTTGTCGTCGAAATGATGAATATCAAAAAATGATCTTTTCATCAAGATGGTCCAAAATAACATTTTGGGGGGGCAATTTGTTATCCCCAAATTTCGACGCTAGTATTTGTGAGGTCATTTGGCTTAGAAAAGAGTTTTTTCTTATTATAAGCTAAAAGTGAGGTTTTTGACCTTACTCATTAAAAGGATGAGAGTCGAAGGAAGTCACTTGCAAATTATGTACTTAGATAAATTATGAGTTGGAATATTTTCTAAGTGTTGAGATGATTTGAACATTCATCAATTCAACGAAGATGGAAGTTTCATGATTTTTGCACGTTCAAGTTTGGAGGGAAAATATATAAGTCCCAATTCAAATACAGGGACAAGTGGCGAAAGATGAGGCTTCTTCAGCATGTAGTGGGACAAGTGTCATCTTTTTAGGATAGTATTAGGAAAAAACCGTCGAAAACAGTTACTTTGTAATATCTATAAATAACTTAGTCTAGTGTTAGAATAAGTGTGTGGAAATCATATCTACTAGTAACTCCGTAACACTCAAAGTATCTGCATGTAGAGAAAAGAGTGCAGTGAGAATGTACGGGATGTAAACACCACCAATTTATCTTCAATGTAAATTTATCTTCAAGTTATTTATATTTGGAGCCATTTAAACTTTCAAGCTTTTATGTTAAATCATTTATCTTTCAAAGTCATTTACTTTTCAAGCAATTTACTGCATTTCATTTATAATTCTCGCCCTTTACTTCTTCAACATTTTAACATTTTGTGTCGAATTTATCTTTCCTTTACATTTTCAGTCATTTAAACTTCCTCGCCTTTCTTTTAAAATTCATTTACCTTTAAGCCTTTCTTTACCTTCCTTTTAAATCTTCAAGCCTTGCCTTTTCTTTGTTTACTTTGAAAGTATTTGCTTTTACTTCATTTATTTTGTTTTAAATATCTTCTAAATCCTGTCGAAGGATTCAAGACCCTTTTTCCCAAAAACAATACAAATCATAAACTTTATAGCACATGTCCTAGGATCAATCTGGTCGATCCTGCGAGTAACTGAGGGTATTTTTGTATCTTCAGAGGACCAACGATTATTTACCAATTTTGGGGGTAAACAACAACATACTAAAGAGCTATGACTACTCTTATCCATGATATGATGCACAAAGAAATTGAGGTATATTTTGATGATATGATCGCTATGTCGAGGACTGAAGAGGATCATGTTGAACATTTGCTGAAATTGCTTCAGAGGTTAAGGAAGTTTAAGCTTCGTTTGAATCCGAACAAGTGCACTTTTGTTGTACGTTATGTAAAGTTGTTAGGTTTTATTGTTATCCAAAGAGGCATTGAAGTGGATCCTGATAAAGTGAAAGCTATTCCGAAAATGCCTGCTTAAAGAACTGAAAAGCAAGTAAGAGGATTCTTGGGCTGTTTGAATTATATTTCGAGGTTTATCTCTCACATGACTGCCACATGTGCTCCGATCTTCAAGTTGCTTCAGAAAGACCAAGCTTGTGTCTGGACAGATGATTGTCAGAAGGCTTTTGAAAGTATCAAAGAGTATTTGCTTGAACCTCCTATCTTGTCGCCTTCGATGGAAGATAGATCGTTGATTATGTACTTGACTGTGTTGGAAGATTCCATGGGTTGTGTTCTCGGTCAACAAGATGAATCTGGAAGAAAAGAATATGTGATTTACTACTTGAGTAAGAAATTCACTGATTGTGAGTCTCAGTACTCCATGCTTGAAGCCTGGGCTGCAAAGCGTCTTCGCTAGTATATGTTGAATCATACAACTTGATTGATATTCAAAATGGATCGAATCAAGTATACATTTGAAAAGCCTGCTTTAACTGGGAGGATTGCTTGTTGGCAAATGTTGTTGTCAGAATATGATATTGAGTACTGAGCTCAAAAAGCTACAAAAGGTAGTATCTTGGCTGACCATTTGTGATGAGCCTTAGATTGGGGAAGGGCTGGAGCCCGGATCGCGATGGGGTTTAGTTTTTTATGGTGTCGTGAATGTGCGTAGAAAAGGAATTAGAGCAATGATCATTATTCCCCATGGTTCACATATTCCTTTTGCTACAAGGTTGATTTTTCCTTGTACCAATAATGAAGCTGAGTATGAAGCCTATATTATGGGTCTTGAGGAAGCTATTGATATGAGGATTAAGCATCTTTATGTGTATGGAGATTCTGCCTTGGTAATTAATTAGATCAAGGGTAAGTGGATAACTCATTAACCACACTTGATTTCGTATAGAGATTATGCCAGAAGGATATCAACTTTCTTCATTAAAGTTGAGTTTCATTATGTGTCTCGCGATGAAAATCAGATGGCAGATGCTTTGGCAACTATAACTTCTATGATAAAGGTGCACCAATGGAATGATGTTCCCATGATTATTGTAATGCGGCTTGAAAGGCCAGCTCATATGTTTGCGGTTGAAGAAGTCCATGATGACCAGCCTTCAAACCCCAACCCCTCAAACTAGCTACTACTACCACCAACAATATCAACAACAACCCACACTTCGACCATCCATACATTACACTCCAATTCCTCAATCTAACTTTGACAATTCATACCCCCAATCTCAACAACAAATATTTAAACATTCACTCTCTCAACCCACTTCTACATATAACACTTAAGATGTTTATTATCCTCCCATTCAACATAACCCTCCAGCCACCTTCATCCCACCTATACAACCAGTCACCAACTTTAACCTCATTGATGATCAACTCATAGAGTGGTCAAATTTTTCTATTGTTGATGTGGATATGGACATGACTGTAATTACATCACATCAAATGAAGAGTTATCTTTCGACTCTACCTCATCTCCTTAAAGACAGCAAACCCAAGACTTAGGTAGGGGAAGCGGAAAAAAAAAGAAAAGAATACATGATGTGGAACAGACGATCATTTATATAAACACACTTGATCTATCTTATCTTTTAAGTAATATTAATAAAATTGTTATTTATTACATATTATTTAATACAATAATAATATTAATTAATTAATTAAGTGTTAAATATTATATAAGAAAATATATTACATACAATTAAAAAAAAATATTTGTTAAAATATCCAAATAATAAGATAATTAAAATATTAATTAAAATATTTTATTATATTAAAATATTAACTAAAACATTTATTTATTACTATTTAAAATATGAAAATTATTTTTAAAATATGAAAATCATTTTAAAACCATTTAATCAATAAAAAAAGTGCCTTTACAGGCTCAACCAATGGATGGATGAGCTTATTCAGTGTGTGTGCTGCCTTCATTGGTTCATACAATGGTTTGCTGAGCCCCTCTAAATGTGTGGCACTTTTGAATTGTTTTTTCTACTAGTCACAGTTTGGTACTCCTTTTGTCCCAAATTATAAGTTATTTTATCAAAAAAAAATTGTTCTAAATTATAAGTCAGCTTACATTCTCAATATAATAATAATGACATTTTCCCCAATATACCCTCAATGTTTATTATTATTCATTCTTTCAACTTTTTTAATTTCCCTCTCTTGTGTAATTATGAGGGGGCATTACTGTAAAGTTATATATGATTTTCCTTTTCTATAAAATAATAATTAAATATTTTAATTCGTAGAAAATGTTCAAAAACATAACTTTCAAAACTATAGTATGACAGTAAAAAAATCAAATATATACTACTTTGATATTTTCCATTCAAAAACATGCTAAGGCACTGCAAAATTCATATTCTTTACTCCAAATGTGATTTTTTTTTTACCACAATGTCACCTTGGAATGGACGAACTGGTTTTGACACATATGTTCTTCAATGGTTCGTCCATGGGATGGACGATCCCATGCATGGATTTTTTTTTCGTTTTCTATTTATTTAAATGTTTTAATTAATATATTAATTAATATAATATAGTTAAATTAATTATTTAATGTTAAAAATTATTTAATCAATATTTTAATAAAATAAAATATTTTAACTAATATTTTATATTTATTTTATTTATAAAGTTTATTTCATTTTATTTTACTATTTCTAACCAGATGTTCGCCCATTGAATGGAAGGACAGTTAAAATCAATAGACGAAAATGTCATGCATTGAAAAATATGTTTCAGGTTTGTCCATCCAATGGACAAGCAGAATATATATATATATATATATATATATATATATATATATATATATATATATATATACACACACACACACACACACACACACACATTTGTTTTCTATCAATAAGATTGTATGCTCATTTGTTACTCCACAACAATTACCACCAATATCCTCAGCTCAATCTAAAAGTATGTTTGCATTCTTAAATAAGCATTCATCATCATCAGATGAACCACTTCCAACATTTCCACTTATAACAAGAAATGCCCTTTTTTTCCAGCAATAAAGCCTTTGATGAAGATCATACTCTGGAACACAAAGACCTTGGAGCCTTTTCATATGGAATTGAACCGCTAGCTAGAAGGACAAATTACTACAGGTGAAAAGATTAGGAAAATTGAGAGTCAAGTTGAGGAGTCAGGCCCAAATGGAGTTACTCGTGCTTGGAGAAAAGTGGTAAATAATGATGGTGTCCTTATGAAGATGTTAACACCAAAGGATATTATCTTGATGGTTGTAATATCCTAGATAAGTTGATGCATTGAGTTATTTTATTTGGGTATGTTGTTGTTATTTTCCGATTGTTTGTTGTCCTTATGATGTTGTATTCTATATAAGTTGATGCATTGAGTTGTTTTATTTGGGCATGTTGTTGTTATTTTCGGATTATTTGTTTCCCTTATGATGTTGATGTATTCTATTGTTGTTCTACCCAAATGTTGTTTTTTAAAATTGAAATTAAAGTTGAATTAGAAAGACATGATATTACATTGCTAAAATATTGATGAACACATTATGGACGATTAGACGACCCGACTACATTTGGACATTTGCTACGTATATGACCTACTACGCAACAAAGCCTACACATTCTCTTTTCTTTTTCAACATCGTCCAATTTGGTTCTAATTTGAGTACTATTTAGGCGTCATTTCTTCTTTTTTTCGCATAGTCTCGTCATGGCAAAGAGTATATCCTCCATATTGTGGCCAATTTTCATGATGTAGAAGTACAAGGAAGCTTTGCTGGTAGACTTTAAAAACATTAAGAATGGTGAAGACTTCTGGTATGTGAATGGTGTGGTATTGTCGTATTCTAGCACTTGTTGCAATAACATGGGAGAAAGGCAAATGAAATGCTTGAAATTTTCCACAATCGCACATCCGCTTCTTGAGACCAACGCTGAAAGTACTTAATGGCCGACCATCATTCTGGTTAATTATTTCGGCAATCATGAAATAAAAGTTCTCTCAGTCGAAATGCATGACATTATGATTGGTAGTTTTACTTACTACCTCAGCCATTTCCTTATTGTAGCTCCCCGTGAAAGTGTGACAAGATGCCAACAACTTTGTCCACTCAATACCTTGTTTGCCAAATAGCGCCCTCAATTGAAAGTATGTGGACCTAACCAAAGGAGTGATTGGAAGGTTACGGGTCTCCTTAAGTACCGAGTTCAATGCTTTAGCAAGATTAGTTGTCATCTGTCCCTAACACTGTCCTCCGTCAAACGCCCTTGCCTATTTTTCCCTGGGAATGTTGTTTATCCACCTTACAACCTCTATATTTTTCTCTTTGAATTTCACCTCGATATTATTTAAATGTTGCCTTCGTCAACACATATCATGTAATAAAAATGGTAAGATAAATATACCAATAACTTTAACTATATGTAGTAGTTATAAATGTAACTTATTACCCGTGTTGACAAATTTTTTGCGTAGTTCCTTATCTCTAAACTCACGACCGAAGTTTTGCACTATGTGTCTTATGCAGTATACATGGGAAGGCGGAGGATGTTGCCAACCATTTTCTAGATCATCATATTCACTTTTAATTGATACATGTCTGTAAGATATTAGACACAAATTACCCTGCGGTATGATGTGCTTTCTCAAATTCCTTAGGAAGAAACTCCAACCATCCTTTGTCTCACCTTCAACCAAAGCAAAAGTTATTGGGAAAATGTTATTGTTCCCATCTTGTGCAACAAAATTCAATAATGTTCGTCTATACTTGACATACAACCATGTTTTGTTAACCTTCACAATAGGCTTGCAATAGGAAAAACCATGGATACACAGTTGAAACGCCCAAAAGAGATGATGAAAGATCCTTCTGTCACCCAATTGGGTTTCTTCGTTTGTAAAAGAGGGCAATGTTTGCAATTCTATTATAGTACTGGGAATATAGGTTTTCGTTATCAACAACCACTATGAAAGTTAATTGTAAGATATATATCAGTTCCCATACAGTGATTCTATGACCTTCGTCTTTGCAATCCACGCTTTCCTGTAGGATATTATATACCTGTAATTTCCAACGATATGGTCAATGATCACCTTTAATTTGATCGAAGTGCCACTATTAACAAAATCCCTGATGCTTTGACTAACAAGTTTTGAAGAGATTTTTCCATGGTCTTGTGGCATGTAAGACGTTGTGCAAGTGTGGGGTCCGTGTAACTTACTGATCACCCATCTTGAGTTCTTCTTATGTAATGAAGTTTTGCGCTTGAATATGCATTATGGATTCTTACATTTGATTATATACCTTCGAGAATCAGATCTGTTAACTTCCTAATTAAGATTATCGGTTATATGTCAATGTTGCAATGCAATAACACACACTTTCTTATTTTCAAACTCCATTCTTACCTCCATTTAGTCAGCCATGGGGTTTCGATTGTAGTTGCCAAAAAAAGAGATAATTTGATCCTCCAAACATATATTTGTCATGTGAACAAGTGGATTGTATAAGTTAATCGGTTGCACGTCTGTTGTGTGAAAAGGTAATGTGATGATGTCCTCATCATCATCATCATCATCACTGTAATCAAACAGATCTTCATAATATTGCTCGTGGAGTTCATCTTCACTGTATTCACTAACCTTTTCATTTGGTATGAAAGGTTCATTGTTTTGTATTGGTTCATCATCAGTGGTTTGACTCAACCCATACTAGTAGAACTGTGAATCCTGGGTTGGAAATGCTTTGACATGAACGGAACGCACATATAACTCAATCGTGTCTAGTTGAGGAAATGTAGTGTGACATTGAAACATTGGTTGGATGAACCATTGAAGGAAATTGCATGCAATTGTCCTTTGATTGGATGAACCATTTGTGGCTGGTTCATTCTCTTCATGCTTATTTATTGCTTTGTTCCCTTGTGGAGATTTAACCATTCACTGAATACTTCATTATTACATCTAAAAGCTACACTACTTCATTACAATGGCTCATAGAAGTAACATTGTAACCATGCACTAAGTACTTCCAACTCAGGAGTCGTAGTCCCACCAGTATGGATTGAGTCAAACCACTGCTGATGAACCAATACAAAACAATGAACCTTTCATACCAAATGAAAAGGTTAGTGAATATAGTGAAGATGAACTCCACGAGCAATATTATGAAGATCTGTTTGATTACAGTGATGATGATGATGATGATGAGGACATCATCACATTACCATTTCACACAGCAGACATGCAACCGATGAACTTATACAATCCACTTATTCACATGACAAATATATTTTTGGAGGCTCAAACTATCTTTGTCGATGTCGAAGCATTTCCAATTGTGCATTTCTTTGATGTCAAAGCATTTCCAACTCAGGAGTCGTAGTCCCACCAATATGGATTGAGTCAAACCACTGATGATGAGCCAACACAAAACAATGAACCTTCCATACCAAATGATGAGGTTGGTGAATACATTGAAGATGAACTCCATGAGTAACTTCATGAATATCTGTTTGGTGACACTGATGATGATGAGGAGGAGGACATCATCACATTACCTCCCCACAACAGACGTGCAACCGACGAACTTGTACAATCCACTTGTTCACATGACAAGTATATGTTTGGAGGCTCAACCTATCTCTGTTTTTGGCAACTACAATCCAAACCCCATGGGTGATGACTTGTAGCTAGGAATAGAGTTTGAAAATAAGAAAGTGTGTGTTGTTGCGTTGCAACATTGACATATAACCAATAATCTTGACTACGAAGTTTAAAATTCTGATTATGGAAGGTATATAATCAAATGTAAGAATCCATAATGAATATTCAAGTGCAGAGCTTCATTACGTAAGAAGAATTCAAGATGGGTGATCGGTAATCTACGTGGACCTCACACTTGCACAACGTCTTTTATGACATAAGACCATGGAAAACTCTCTCCAGAACTTGTTAGTCAAATCATCAGGGGTCCTGTTAACAGTGATGATTCGATCAAAGTAAAGATGATGAACACCCATATTGTTGGAAATACGGGTATATAATATCCTACGAGAAAGCGTGGATTACGAAGACGAAGGCCATAAAATCATTGTATGGGAAATGAGAGACATATTACCATGAACTGACACAGTGGCTGTTGATAATGAAAACCTATATTCCTGGTACCGTAGTAGAATTGCAAACATTGCCTGCTTTCACAAACGACAGAACCCAATTGGGTGACAATAGGATCTTCCATCATTTATTTCAGTCATTTCAACCGTGTACCCTTAGTTTTGCCTATTTCAAACCTATTATGCCGGTTGACGGAACATGGTTGTATGATAAGTATAGAGGAACATTATTGATGGTTGTTACATAAGATGAGAATGGTAAAAAAATTCCCAATAGCTTTTGCTTTAGTTGAAAGTGAGACAAATGATGGTCGGTGTTTATTCCTGAGGAATATGAGAAAGCATGTCACACCACAGGGTAATTTGTGTCTAATATCTGACAGACATGTATCAATTAAAAATGCATATGATGATCTAGAAAATGGATGGCAACATCCTGCGTCTTCCCATGTATACTGCATAAGACACATCGCGCAAAACTTCGGTCGTGAGTTTAGAGACAATGAACTACGCAAAAATTTGTCAACACAAGTAAGAAGCTACATTTATAACTACTACATATAGTTAAAGTTATCGGTATATTTATCTTAACATTTTTATTAGAGGATATGCGTTGGCGGAGGTAACATTTAAATACTATCGAGGTGAAATTCAAAGAGAAAATAAAGAGGTTGTAAGGTGGATAAACAACATTCCCCGAGAGAAATGGGCAAGGGTGTTTGACGGATGACAACGCTGGGGACACATGACAACTAATCTTGTTGAAGCAATAAACTCAGTACTTAAGGAGACCTGTAACTTTCCAATCACTTCTAGTTAGGTCCACATTCTTTCGATTGGGGGCGTTGTTTGGCAAACGAGGTCATGAATGGACAAAGTTATTGGCATTTGGTCACACTTTTATAGATATTTTCAAGAAGGAAATGGCTGAGGAAATGAGTAAAATTACCAGCCATAATGTCATGCATTTTGACCTAGAGAACTACTATTTCATGGTGGCCCAAAGAATTAACCAGAACGATGGTCGACCATTAAGTACTTTCGGGTTGATCTCAAGAAGCAAGCGGATGCGCGATTGTGGAAAATTTCAAGCATTTCATTTTCCTTGATCCCATGCTACTGCAACATGTGTTAGTATATGACAAAATCACATCATTCACATACCAGAAGTCTTCACCATTCTTAAATTTTTTAAGTCTACCAGCAAAGCTTCCTTGCAATTCTACATCAGGAAAATTTTCCAGAATACAGAGGATATACTCTTTGCCATGACGAGACTATGCAAAGAAAGAAGAAATGACACCCAAATAGTACTCGAATTAGAAATGAAATGGATGATGTTGTAAAAGAAAAGATAATGTGTGGGATTTGTCGCGTAGTAGGTCATATACGTAGCAAATGTCCAAAAGTAGTCGGCCTGTCTAATCGGCCATAGTGTGTTCATCAATATTTTAGCAATGTAATATCTTGCCTTTCTAATTCAACTTTCATTTCAATTTTAAAAAACAACATTCGGGTAGAACAACAATAGAATACAACAACATCATAAGGACAACAAACAATCGGAAAATAACAACAACATACCCAAATAAAACAACTCAATGCATCGACTTATCTAGAATACAACATCACAAGGACAACAAACAATCAGAAAATACCAACATACCAAAATAAAACAACTTAATGCATAAACTTATCTAGGATATTACAATCATCAAGATAATATCGTTGGGTTTTAATATCATCATAAGGACACCAACATCATTTATCACTTTTCTCCAAGCACAAGTAATTCCATTTGGGTCTGACTCCTCAACTTGCCTCTCAATTTTCTTGATCTTTTCACTTGTAGCAATTTCTTCTTCTAGCCAGCGATTCAATTCCCTATGAAAATGCTCTAAGGTCTGCGTGTTCCAGAGTAGGATCTTCATCGGAGGCTTTATTACTGAAAAAACTAGGGCATTTCTTTTAATAAGTGGAAATGTTGGAAGCGGTTCATCCGTTGACGATGATGATGATGAACACAGATTTAAGAATGCGGACATACTATTAGATTGACTTAAGGATATTGGAGGTAATTATTGTGGAGTAATAAATGAGCATACAATCTTTTTTATAGAAAACAAAAAATTATTAAAATATTATTCTGCTCGCCCATTGGATGGACGAACCTGAAACACTTTTTTCAATGTGTGACATTTTCGTCTTTTGGTTTTAACTGCTCATTCATTCAATAGCCGAACATATGGTTAGAAATAGTAAAATAAAATGAAATAAACTTTAGAAATAAAATAAATAAAAATTATTAGTTAAAATATATATTTTTATTAAAATATTAATTAAATGATTTTAAAAATGATTTTAATTAATTTTTAATATTAAATAATTGATTTAACTATATTATATTAATTAATATATTAATTAAAACATTTAAATAAATAGAAAACAAAAAAAAATCATGTATGGGATCATTCATCCCATAGACGAACCATTGAAGGACAAATGTGTCAAAACAAGTTCGTCCATTCCAATGATGAACCTTTAAATAAAATATACTATTTTTTAATTTCTTTTTTATGTGTGGCATTGTGGTATTTTTATTTCAAAAAATGATATTGTGGTAAAAACAAATCGCCGACTAGACCCTATCCTTGGGCCTCAAATATTTTATTTCTTAAAGGTGATTTAGACCTGAAAAATATTAAACTTTATTACTTTTCCGGGACAATGATAAACACTTTCTTTGCTAAGTTGGTAAGTTAATAAACTATTATTTAATAGAATTTTTTTTTAATATAACACACTTTATAAAATAAATTTCCAAAATAACATATATTTGAAAAAAATTACCAAACTAACATAGTTTGGTAACATGTTCGCCAAATGGTTTGTTGAACATGTGAGTTTCTTCACTAATTCGCCAAATGGAATGGCATGATCCAAAAATTTTGAACCAATTCACCAAACCATTTGGCGAATGCATGCAACATTACAACCAATTCGCCAATTGGAATGTTGTGCATGTGTTATGTGGTTAATTTTGTCTTTCATATTTTTGTTATATATATATATATGTATAAGTATATATATATATATATATATATATATATATATATATATATATATATATATATATGTATAAGTATGTATATATATGTATAAGTATATATATATATATATATATATATATATATATATATATATATATATATATATATATATATATATATATATATATATATATATAAGTATATAAGTATATATATATATATATATATATATATATATATATATATATATATATATATATATATATATATATATATGTATAAGTATATATATATATATATATATATATATATATATGTATAAGTATATATATATATACATATATATATATATATATATATATATATATATATATATATATATATATATATATATATATATATATATGTATAAGTATATATATATATATATATATATATATATATATATATATATATATATATATATATATATATATATATATATATATATATATATATATATATATACGTATAAGTATATATATACTTATACATATATATATATATATATATATATATATATATATATATATATATATATATATATATATATATATATATATATATATATTTATATATATTATATATATATATATATATATATATATATATATATATATATATATATATATATATATATATATGTATAAGTATGTATATATATGTATCATTATTGTATAAGTATGTATAAGTATGTATATAATATATCATTATTGTATAAGTATGTATATATATATATATATATATATATATATATATATATATATATATATATATATATATATATATATATATATACATATATATATATATATATACTTATACATATATATATATATATATACATACTTATATATAAGTATATATATATATATATATATATATATATATATATATATATACTTATATATACTTATACTTTTATATATATATATATATATATATATATATATATATATTTATATAATATATTAAAGAAAATTATATTTAAAGAAAATTATTGATATAAAAGAAAATTAGAGAATATGAGAAAGAGAAATATATATTAAAAGAAAAATTATTATTAATAATTCAACAACCACATTACAAAAACTAATTTCCCGCCCTATCTAACTGTCCCCCAGTACCACATCCACGGGGATGACCCCGTCTTCGAACTCTACCACCAGGTTGTCGAGGTTCCGCTTGTATTTGTGTGTTTGGTGGAGGCGGTTGTTGTTGAGTCCATGATTCAGCATGTCCCCAATTACGTGGAAGGTTGCTGCCAAAGGCGCTGCCGTAACTGAGTTGTGTGCTCATGTTTTCAAAGCTGGGTCGGATAGGTTGGGCTGGGTTGGATTGGGTTGGGTGAGGACGATATGCTTGACCAAACGAGGATATTGCCTCGTTTTGAGAACGAAACAAAGGTGGGGGGCTATAGGTTGGTGTGGACATGAAGGGGTTGTCGGGGGTATATTGGTGTTGGTAAGGCTCTTGTTGTTGTGATTGGGTTTGTGGCATGAAGGGGTTATGTGTTTGGATGAATGGCCTATGGGTGTTTGAAGTCGATGGCTGGAATTGGGTGGGGTAGTCATGTTGTGGAGTTGGTGGTTGGGCGTATGCTGCGGCCTGCGAGCGGGGGTCAATCAAGTATGGGTTATCAGACACCCATTGTTGCATAGTAACTGACCTAAACCAAACTAAATATTCTCTAGTTGGTTTGACATTTTGCAGCACCTGGTCAGTTAGGACATGTTGGCGTCGATCCCTCCATTGTTGACGTAATTCCCTTGCAAAGTCTCTCCAATCTTCCATGTTCCACATGTCACTTACTCTTTTCAAATGCCAATTTCCCAAACATGTCAGAGGGCCCGGAATATCCTGTTGCATTCCGAACTGCATTTTCACCCGATCTGTTTGGTGCATTTCAATTGTAGTGAAGCGGATGATTGGAGTTTTTGCCGTCCAAATTTCAGCATCTTCTGGGTTAGGCTCATGGTCGAGTGCTAAATATGGGCGCCAAATGAACTACGGAAAAAAAAATTCGTTTAGTATAAAATTATTTTAGTTAATAAAATGCATTAAAACGGAAAAATATTTTTTAAATATGACAATACCTGATCGATCCCCACGTGGTCTAACAATTGGCGATATAAAACTATAGAACTTCTTGGGTTTCTACTATAATCCATCCCAAGATCGGACCAGCTAAGCACAACAGATTTAAATGCATTTAGATACAATAACAATTTAAATATTTAAAATTTAATATGTTTGGAAATAAAAATTATCAGTGGACTTACTGGTTTGTGTAGGGGAACGGGCATGGATTCATGTTGCGTGGGGCAAGCATCAGCAGTCTGGAATACCCCCAAGCTTGTAACAAAAATGCACACCCAAAAAAGGTACAAGTATCCTTTGCGGCATTTTTACAAAGGATACTGTACAAGTGTGCCAAAACAGCCGAACCCCAACTGTATGTATTTACATTGTTATATGATGTATTTACCATTGTTGCGAAACATCAACAATGTAAATACATACAGTTGGGGTTCGACTGTTTTGGCACACTTGTACAGTAGCCTTTGTAAAAATGCCGCAAAGGATACTTGTACCTTTTTTGGGTGTGCATTTTTGTTACAAGCTTGGGGGTATTCCAGACTGCCGATGCTTGCCCCACGCAACATGAATCCATGCCCGTTCCCCTACGCAAACCAGTAAGTCCACTGTTAATTTTTATTTCCAAACATATTAAATTTTAAATATTTAAATTGTTATTGTATCTAAATGCGTTTAAATCTGTTGTGCTTAGCTGGTCCGATCTTGGGATGGATTATAGTAGAAACCCAAGAAGTTCTATAGTTTTATATCGCCAATTGTTAGACCACGTGGGGATCGATCAGGTATTGTCATATTTAAAAAATATTTTTCCGTTTTAATTCATTTTATTAACTAAAATAATTTTATACTAAACGAATTTTTTTTTTCCGTAGTTCATCTGGCGCCCATATTTAGCACTCGACCATGAGCCTAACTCAGAAGATGCTGAAATTTGGACGGCAAAAACTCCAATCATCCGCTTCACTACAATTGAAATGCACCAAACAGATCGGGTGAAAATGCAGTTCGGAATGCAACAGGATATTTCGGGCCCTCTGACATGTTTGGGAAATTGGCATTTGAAAAGAGTAAGTGACATGTGGAACATGGAAGATTGGAGAGACTTTGCAAGGGAATTACGTCAACAATGGAGGGATCGACGCCAACATGTCCTAACTGACCAGGTGCTGCAAAATGTCAAACCAACTAGAGAATATTTAGTTTGGTTTAGGTCAGTTACTATGCAACAATGGGTGTCTGATAACCCATACTTGATTGACCCCCGCTCGCAGGCCGCAACATACGCCCAACCACCAACTCCACAACATGACTACCCCACCCAATTCCAGCCATCGACTTCAAACACCCATAGGCCATTCATCCAAACACATAACCCCTTCATGCCACAAACCCAATCACAACAACAAGAGCCTTACCAACACCAATATACCCCCGACAACCCCTTCATGTCCACACCAACCTATAGCCCCCCACCTTTGTTTCGTTCTCAAAATGAGGCAATATCCTCGTTTGGTCAAGCATATCATCCTCACCCAACCCAATCCAACCCAGCCCAACCTATCCGACCCAGCTTTGAAAACATGGGCACACAACTCAGTTACGGCAGCGCCTTTGGCAGCAACCTTCCACGTAATTGGGGACAAGCTGAATCATGGACTCAACAACAACCGCCTCCACCAAACACACAAATACAAGCGGAACCTCGACAACCTGGTGGTAGAGTTCGAAGACGGGGTCATCCCCGTGGATGTGGTACTGGGGGACAGTTAGATAGGGCGGGAAATTAGTTTTTGTAATGTGGTTGTTGAATTATTAATAATAATTTTTCTTTTAATATATATTTCTCTTTCTCATATTCTCTAATTTTCTTTTATATCAATAATTTTCTTTAAATATAATTTTCTTTAATATATTATATAAATATATATAAATATATATATATATATATATATATATATATATATATATATATATATATATATATATATATATATATATATATATAAAAGTATAAGTATATATAAGTATATATATATATATATATATATATATAAGTATGTATATATATATATATGTATGTATAAGTATATATATATATATATATATATATATATATATATATATATATATATATATATATATATATATATATATATATATATATATATAATAATGATATATTATATACATACTTATACATACTTATACAATAATGATACATATATATACCTACTTATACATATATATATATATATATATATATATATATATATATATATATATATATATATATATATATATATATATATTTATATACTTATACACATATATATATATATATATATATATATATATAACAAAAATATGAAAGACAAAATTAACCACATAACACATGCACAACATTCCAATTGGCGAATTGGTTGTAATGTTGCATGCATTCGCCAAATGGTTTGGCGAATTGGTTCAAAAATTTTGGATCATGACATTCCATTTGGCGAATTAGTGAAGAAATTCACATGTTCAACAAACCATTTGGCGAACATGTTATCAAACTATGTTAGTTTGGTAATTTTTTTCAAATATATGTTATTTTGGAAATTTATTTTATAAAGTGTGTTATATTAAAAAAAATTCTTATTTAATAAGGTTAAAGTACAAACATTAATTGTTTACTTTTTTTCTATTAAAACTAATGCCTTTATTAGTTCTTTTGTTTTTCCTTTTGAAACATTGCGATTTTGTTACTATAATAACCAACTTTCCGTCATATTTTTCATTCTACCTATATTTTAAACAATTTTTTTTACAAGGGAACGTCAATAGCATTATTAAAGTCTCCCTTAAAAAAATTAAGAGGGCGTCAATTAGGCTGCAGTCTCCCATAAAATTTAAGGGGGTGCCAATAGCACCAAAGTCTCCCTTTTGACGAATTTTGTTTTTATATTTTAAATAATAATGATAAAAATAAATAATTAATATATTAAATAATAATAATAATACATATTAATAATAATTAAAAAATGCTATTAAATAATAATAATTAAAAAAACCATAATATATATATATATATATATATATATATATATATATATATATATATATATATATATATATATATATATATATATATATATATATATATATATATGTTACATTGGTATAAATTAAACATTAATGTCTACGATTTGGTCGTCTGAATCGATCGCCGGTGCCGCATCCTCTTGGTCGGATGTCTCTTTGTGGTCATTCAGGTTGTTGTATTGGTTGCACAAGAGGAGTTTCATAAGAAATCGTTGCCGATAGAGGTGGAAGATCAGTTTCAAGAAACTCGCGCATGCTGGCCCAAGAATGTTGGATCAATTCATCAATGTCGTCCAAACTGAAGGGGTTGCCCATGCCTTCATAGTTTTGTTGGGTTGATTGGGATGATGAGTCAATCTCGGGACGGTAGACTGGTTGGTTGAGCGGTGATAGTGGCGTGAATGATTGAGTGGGTAAAAAATGTTGTGGAGTTTCGAATGATTGGTTTGGTTGTTGGGTTGCTTGGTATGATTGAGAGTATTGGTAAGGTAGTTGGGTTTGTTGGAATGTGGTGGATTGGTAGTGGTGGATTGTGGTTGTGTGTGGCATGGTTGGTTGACTTTGATTGTAATTAGTTTGGTTGGATGGTTGTTGGGTATTTGATGATGATGCTCGTTGGCGTGGGTCAACCAAATATCTTGGATCAGACAAGAATCCAATGGAAACCGATCTATACCAATAAAGGTATTCCCTAGTTGGTTTCATCTCGAATGGATGTACAATGTCTCTCAAGACTATATCATGGCTATGCCTCCATTCATGACTCTCAGCCCTTGCATAGTTTGTAATTACATTGGTCTGAGACTTTACTACTGTGGTATTGCTTGAAACATCTTGGAGGCGGAGGAATTTCTTGTCTCATTCAAAATTGAAGTTTGACCTAATCACTATTGTGCATCTCCACTATAGTGAAGTTAATGATCAGTGTCTTCGCACTCCACACGGGAGCGTCTTGTTTATATACTTGATGCTCGCCTTCTAAATCAAGATAAGGTCTCCAAATAAACGGTAGATGAAAAAAAATTTGTTTAGTATATGCTAACGGATAATGTTTTAATAATAAATATACAATATATATTAAGTAAATAATTTATTCACAATACATCGTCTGAACCCAAATGATCTATTAGGCTTTTGTATTGAATGATGCTTCAATGGGGACATTTGTTGTAATCCATATCAAGCGCTGACCACCTACAGATTAAGTATAAATTATTTAGTAAATGTAATAAAAGTTAAGTAAGAGGAAATAAGTATGGTGTAAAATTACCTTGTTGCGTATGGAAATACGTATGGATTACGGTTTACTGACGATAAATTGGTCATTCTCGACCAACCCCAAGCTTGTAGAAGAACAACACATCCAGTAAATGTTGATGTATTTGTTGTTGCATTATTACACAAAGATCTATATAGAGTCGATAGACAATCGGACCCCCAACTATATGTTTTTATTTCTTCTATATCTTTAATAAAGGTAGATACATAAGGTTAATAGTCGAACCAGTTGTATCTGGATATAAAAATAATCCTATTAATAACATTATTGGATTCATTAAAGGCCCTTACACAGACTGCATGCAGTCCTCCATGGATTGCATTAAAGGTGGCTCTAAGGATTATTTTTATATCCGGATACAACCGGTTCGGCTATTCACCTTATGTATCTACCTTTATTAGAATATATAGACGAAATAAAAACATATAGTTGGGGGTTCGTTTGTCTATTGAGTCTATATAGATCTTTGTGTAATAACACAACAACAAATACATCAACATTTACCGAATGCGTTGTTCTGCTACAAGCTTGGGGTTGGTCGAGGATGACCAATTTATCGCCAGTAAACCGTAGTCCATACGCAACAAGATAATTTTACACCATACGTATTTCCTCTTAGTTAACTTTTATTACATTTACTAAATAATTTATACTTAATCTCTAGGTGGTCGGCGCTTGATATGGATTACGACAAATGTCTCCATTAGAGCATCATTCAATACAGAAGCCTAATAGAACATCTGGGATGTATTATGACTAAACTATTTACTTAAATTACATTTTGTATTTATTATTAAAACATCATTCATTAGCATATACTAAACAAATATTTTGTTCATCTATAGTTTATTTGAAGACCTTATCTTGATTTAGAAGGTGAACATCAAGTCAATCAACAAGACGTTGCTGTGTGGAGTACGAAGACACCGAATATTAACTTCATTACGGTGGAGATGCATAACAGTGATCGGGTCAAACTTCAATTTGGAATGTGACAAGAAATTTCTCTGCCTCCAAGATGTTTAAAGCAATACCACAATAGTAAAGTCTCAGACCAATGGAATTACAAATCGTGGACAAACTATGCAAAGGCTGAGACTCGTGAATAGAGGCATCGCCATGATACAGTCTTGAGAGACATTGTACATCCATTCGAGATGAAACCAACTAGGGAATACCTTTATTGGTATAGATCGGTTTCCATTGGATTCTTGTCTGATCCAAGATATTTGGTTGACCCACGCCAACGACCATCATCATCAAATACCCAACAACCATCCAATCAAACCAATCACAATCAAAGTCAACCAACCATTCCACAAACACAACCACAATACAACGAACAACCCTACTACCAATCCACCCCATTCGACCAAACCTAACTACCCTACCAATCATACTCTCAATCATACCAAGCAACCCAACAACCAAACCAACCATTCTCCCAATCATTCCAAACTCCACAACATTTTTTACCCACTCAATCATTCACGCCATTATCATCGCTCAACCAACCAGGCTACCGTCCCGAGATTGGCTTATCATCCCAACCAACCCAACAAAACTCTGAATGCATGGGCAACGCCTTCAGTTTGGACGATTTTGATGAATTGACATAACATTTTTGGACCAGCATGCGCGAGTTTCTTGAAACTGATCTTCCACCTCTATCGGCAACGGTTTCTTATGAAACTCCTCTTGTGCAACCAACACAACGGCCTGAACGACCACAAAGAGACATCCGACCAAGAGGATACGACACCGGCGGTCGATTCAGACGACCAAATCGTAGACATTAATGTTTAAATTATATCAATGTAACATAATTATTAATATATATATATATATATATATATATATATATATATATATATATATATATATATATATATATATATATATTATGATTTTTTTAATTATTATTATTTAACAATATTTTTTTAATTATTATTAATATTTATTATTATTATTTTTACCATTATTTTTTTAAAATATAAAAATAAAATTTGTCAAAAGGGAGATTTTGGTGTTATTAACGCCCCCTTAAATTTTATGGGAGGTTGCAACCGAATTGACACCCTCCTAATTTTTTTTAAGGGAGGCTACAATTCTATTGGCACCCCCTTTATAAAAAAATTTGTTTTGTTTGAAACATGGGTAGAATGAAAAATATAGAAGAAAATTGGTTGTTTTGGATATTAAAGGTATAAAACATGGTTATTATGGTAAAAAAAATTCAAACATTGCTTTGTTTAACTAGGTATGGCTTTTTAAATTTTTTTTATATAGTTTTTTTTAAGTAAGATATGCATTGATAAGAGTATAAAGAGTATTCAATCCTGATTACAGAAGGAAACGAGATCAAGGTTCGACAAAAATGAAAAATTACCTACCAATTGCAACCTAATTCGTACAAATTACAATTGGGATGAATAATTTCTTCGATGAGTGACTATGTCCAAATAAGAAACTTTACTTTCCAAACAATGACCTCCACGTTCCAACCCGGATTCTTAAAAATAATTTAGTTCTTAAGTATCCACAAGCTCCAACAAACCGCTAATCAAATACAACTTTCTCTTTCCGCATTTACCCGCTCAGATTTACGAAAGGAGAACCAAAGCAAAAAGCTC
The DNA here is from genome assembly GCA_963966055.1 of Lathyrus aphaca. NCBI lineage: Eukaryota > Viridiplantae > Streptophyta > Magnoliopsida > Fabales > Fabaceae > Lathyrus > Lathyrus aphaca. Next base: position 64,558,046 of record OZ014521.1, read on the forward strand.
TCCTTGAAGCTGCTAACACCATCGTCCGAAAAACCAATCCACTCCGAAACTTCCGACCAAATCAATTTTGCCACATAGCAACTCTGAAAGAGGTGACTTAAAGTTTCCGGAAAGAAATTATAGAACACACTTTAAGTCACTCGACGGAATAATAGTTCCTCTACGTAATAGAAGATCCTTAGATGAAAGTTTGTTCAAAAAACATCTTCATCCGAAGGCCTTAATTTTCGATGAGACCGCCACTTTCCACAACAATTCGAAAGCAATGTCGATCCTATCAGAAGGATCGTAATTAACGAGGAAAAAATTATTTCTCTATTAATTAAAGAGTAATTTGAATACATAAATTGCTATTAAATGAATTTTTATTTATTCATATAATCATAATACCAACTTAATATTTAACTTTAAATTAAATATATTTTAAATTTTAATATTTTTTAATCCTTATTTTATATAAAAATTAAAACATAGATATTTTATACGACCTAAAATTATATTTAACTCATAATTTAAATTTAAATAAATTATTGATAACTATAAATTTTATTCTATAAATAATTTTTACTTTAATTTTGTAAAATTTAATTTTTCTTGTGTTACTCTTGCTTATACAAAAGATTAAGAAAGGATAAATAAAAGACTAGTTTAGCCAATATAGTATGTGAGTATTGAAAACATGATTCACCGTATAAAGAGAATTTTATCTTGGATTTCTTATTTTGGAAAATAATTCAACCTTGATAAGAAATGTAGATATATAACTATCAAATTTAACATTAGTATCATAATAGATATAAAAAATTAATCGTAATTAACACTTACATATGAAAACACAGCCCCACGTTCCTGTATCAGCATCTCCCCAGTAGACATATTTTCAGTTAGTAGTAATGAGATGAGTTTATGAAATTTTGTATGGTTGAGTGGTATTATTTATAGTAAAGGCTGAGAGTGTAAGTTTAATGAGTTATTGGTGAGAGAGTTAATGTGTTTGAGAAATTTTGTATTATTTATGGTAAAGGGTGAAAGTGTAAGTTTAATGAGTTATTGGTGAGAGAGTTAATGTGTTTGAGAAAAAAGAGAATGCATGCATAGTTTGTAGGTGAGATTCGCGCATGTGAGATTCCCTGCATGCATACTGTACGACATAGGCCTATTGACGAGTCTGTTTCATAGGCCTGTGATAGTGAAAAAGTGACAACAAAATCACATGGGAACAGTTGTAAACCATTACATCACAGGATCAACTTTCTTTTTCTCAGTTTCCTATTCAGTGTTCTATGTATATCAAATTTTTTACTCATATATTCCACTTTTGGAAAAAATTCCCCAAATATCTCTTCTTTTTTTTTAAATTCCAAAATATCTCAGGATTTTGAAAACTTTGTAAAGGGGAGTCAATTCAATTGGCGACTATGTACATCCCTTATAGAGAGATCGCCAATTGGTTTGGAGACACCATGAGAAGTCTCCATTCCAATTGGCGCCTATTTACAAATATTGTATAAGGTCGTCAATGGATTTGGTGACCATGTACAATTTCAAATTTTCTATAAATAATAGTTATGTGCTCAAATATTTTCACATTCTTTTCATTCATCTCTTCTGATACACACGTAACACAGATATCATGTATACGCGCCGCTATGGGAAAGTGATTTTTTCGAGAGAGAAACCTCTGATCGATATGTTGTTCTGGAATATCCAAAGTCTGAATCAACTGAGGAGGGAGTTGAATCGCTGGCTAGAGGAAGAAATCGATGAAGGGAAAAAATTTGCAGTATTAAGAGATATGATAGGATGCGTGTGTGGGTCCGAGTTAAGACTGATGCGGAAGCTACGAAAATGATGTTTGGACCTAATGAAATCTGGTTGATTGTTGTAATCAGTTAGGAATGTTGTGTTCATCTGTTGTATGTGTTGTTTAGATTAAGTTGATTTAAGTTATTGTGTGTTTTCTGTTAACATTGTTGTAACACAAAGTTCTTAATATATTAAAATATAAGGTTACAACAAGTTATTATTGTGCAGAGCTGGATCCCACATTTGGACATTTTTTCTTGTTGTGTCCAGGCTGACGACATATAGTACACAATCTTATCATTTTATCAACTGTATCCATTTATGTTCTTATACGCGTGCTGTTTGGAAGACCTTTTTTCTTTCTTCGCATCTGATAGTTGTGCCAAACTATGTCCCCCTGGTATGGAGGTCAGTATTCCTCCATTGGTAACACTGCGAAGCTTTCATTGTAGATATTCATCACGTTAATAGTCTTGTAAACATCAGATAGATAGTTGTAGGGGTCCTGACGAACATGCGCGCAGGCCGCAATTACATGTGAGCAAGGTACCCGAAAGGCTTGATACTTGCCACAATCACACCAACATCTGTCTAGTCTGACAACATATTCCAAAAAAGGTCTTCCTTCATTGTGATAAATTGTTTCCTTAACACTGGAATTTCTCCCATGACGGTCAAAGTTTGTGACTGAATGTGTGCTAGTCTTGATAGTTTCATCTTTCATAACTTTCATTATGCATGGACTGTAAACTTGACTAGACATTAACACTACATTCCATTTTTTCCTCTTGTTGCAAATTGAGATGTCAACCTAAAATAGGTTGATCGTACCACTGCTATTATAGGTAGGTTTCTAATTCCTTTGAAGACGTCGTTCATGCATTTCACAAGATTTGTTGTCATGTGGCCTTAACGACATCCACCATCATATGCCCTTGTCCACTAGAATGTTTTCCAACCACCTTTCTGCATCTGCATTTGACAATCTAATTTCGTCACGATAGTATTGAAACGATGGTTGAGTTAAAGCATACCCTGCATTCACAAGTTTTTTGCGAAGGTTCCTGTCTTTGATTGCACGCATGAAGTTTTGTGTGATATGCCTAATGCAATAGACATGGGTAGATGTAGGATTATGCCATCCGTTATCTTGGTTATTATAAGCACCCTCAATAACAACATGTCTATCTGAAATCAAACAAAGATTGGCTTGTGGAGCAACATGTATTCTGAGATTCTTTAGGAAGAAACTCCAAGAAGATGCAGTCCCACCTTCAACCAGAGCAAAGCAATGGAAAAGACATTATTGTTGTCGTCTTGTGCAACTTCCATCAACAATGTACCCTTGTATTTCCCGTACAACCATGTTCCATCAATCTGAATAATAGGTTTGCAGAATGCAAAACCTTGGATGCATGGTTGAAAAGCCCAGATTTTCGGTGAAATATTACATTTCCTTCCAAAACAGATCCATCAGGCCTACATGACGGAACTGTCTGCATGATTACAACAGTCTCTGGTGTTTGTGTCTTTAATGCCATAAAAAATCGGGGTAATTCTTTGTAAGAATCCTCCCAATTGCCATAAACTTGTTCAATGGCCTTTGTTCTTGCAAGCCACGCCTTCTTGTACGATGGAGTATAGTTCTTTGTACGTACAATATGAGAGATTATTTTACTCACCTTCACTGATGGATCCCTGTTGACAAGGGGCAAGATGTCTCGACATATCAAGGCAACACTTAATTTTCGGTGATCCTGGACAATGTTAGAGGCAGTGCAAGTATGTGGTGGAGCTAATGAAACTATCTTCCAACAATCTTTTTTTTACTATAAGACGCAGCAAGCCGAAATTTGCAAATTGGGTTACGACAGATAACGACATACCTTCTTGAGTTGGTTCGATCCATGGTGAAATCAACATAATTATCCATGTGATATTTGATAATAGCTCTTACGCATTCATTCTTTGTAGGGTATTGGTCTCCCTCTTTCAATTCACCAATAGAGCGTTTATAAGGGTTGAAAAAATCATCTGCGGAGACATCATCATCATCATCATCATCACTACTAAGAAACCTAGAAAGGACTAGGGAGTATAGTTGGGGTTCTGCATGTTTGTCTTATTTATATAGCTTCTTATATAAAATGCGACGAAAGGCACATCTACATTTTCTGGATGTGCCGTTTTGCTCCAAGCATGGGGTTGGTCTCAATTGCCATCTATTGCCCCGGTCAACGAAAACGCATTCTCATTCTCATATGCTCAAAAGTAAGTTAATTGTATCATATTAAATATTTAACTTAAATTTTCCATTTAATTAATTATTGTTTCTAACTGTTATTTTTACACTATTTTTTGTGTCAGATGGTCGGCAAAAGGTATGAATTATAGTAGATGTCCAAGACACTGCATCATTCAGTACCACAATCTCTTGGATCATCTTACTCCAGCAGATGTAATGTCACTAAAATAATCAATTAATTTTTTTAACATAACATTTTTCTATAATCTAACACTTTTCTCTTTTACAGTTCATTTGGCGTCCATATCTAGGAATGAACCATAATCACCAAATCAGAGAGGAAGACGCAACTGTTTGGACTGCATGTGTGCCGATCATCAGACACACTACTGTGGAGATGCACAATCGTTAACGTGTCAAACTCCAGTTCGGAATGCATCAAGACATCCCAGATCCCCCAACTGGTCTTGGTCAGTGGCATCTAAAAAAAGTCAACGACCAATGGAACCTTACGGATTGGAAGGACTTTGCACAATCTGAGTGTGGTAAATGGAGAAACCGTCACCAATATGTCTTACGTGAACCGGTAATGGCAACCCCATCTATACCAACCAATGCTTATATGGCTTGGTATAGATCATTTGCAATTGGTTTTCTATCCGAAGATAGGTATCTACACGATCCACGCTAGACCACTTACACACAAGAAGCTTCCACGTCTAACAAACGAAGAAACTATCAACAACCTTGTTACTCACAACTTCCTACACAAACACAAACCCACTTTCCAAACATGGCAGATACCCAACCACAATACAAAGAGCGTCCCCCTTACCGTGTCCAACAAAATGACTTTTATCAAGACGCTCAAACATCACTCCATAGTCGACACACACAAACATCACACCACAACCGACAAACACAACCATCACAACCACCATACGGCTTTCAAACACCACTACCCTTTCAACCTTTCACCAACGAAGCATTCACACCAATGTCCCCTTTCAATCGTCCAGGTCGCACACCAATGACTCCATCATCACATCCAAACTACTATGGCATGGGTCACGACCTCAGTTACGACATGTCGTCCTTCAATACGCAAGACTTCCTAGAAATGTAAGAATATCTGAGGGAGTCTAATGATGTTCCGGAGTCATCTACTCCACAAACACCTGGGGTGAATCAACAACAAGGGCAACGAGTGTAGCGAGTGAGGATACCTAAGGGATGTGGAACCGGCGGGCGGTATGCCCAACTCGGTCGTGGTCATTAAATTATGTATTTTTAATTATAATTATGTATTATGTTTCATCTATTATTATTTAATGAAAACTATTATTATTAATATCATTTTAAATTATTTATTTTTTAATATTTTTTTTTCATAAAAATTTGAATTTGTACATGGTCACCAAACCAATTGGCGACCTTATACAACATTTGTACATATGCGTCAATTTGAATGGAGACTCCTTATAGTGTCTCCAAACCAATTGGCGACCCCTCTATAAGGGTATACATGGTCGCTAATTGGATTGACTCTCCTTTACAAAATTTTCAAAAACTGAGGTATTTTGGAAAAAAATTAAAAAGTGAGATATTTGGGGATTTTTTTTCCAAAAAGTGGAGTATATGAGTAAAAAATTCATGTATATCCATAGTATATTCTTTTAAATTATATACATTCATACATGGTTATGAATGAAATTTTATTCCAACATTGAAAGTTTTCTTTCATAGTTATTAATTAAATCAATAAAATAATTTACTTAATTTAATGTCCTTTGTTGAACGAGGACATTCTACTTCATGTTTTCCTTAGCAATTTTTACACCATGGCATATTAAGTAATAAGGTTGATAAGATTTTTAAACATTAAATTGTAAGTATCGAGTGTACTTCATGTTTGCTTTAACATTTTAACACCATCGCATATTAAATAATAAAATCGATGAGATTTCTAAACATTGAATTTAATTAAATATTCAACATTTAAACGGTACGTATTGACTGCAGGTGAATTATGTGCTTAGAATTTTTTTTTTCCCTTAAAATTTTACTATATTTTCATTTGTTTAAGTAATCGAGTGATGACTTTTTCTTTTGTTACAAGAATATAGAAAAATAAATATAATAAAGTAAATTGTTCAAAGATATATATTTTTTTTTTCCAAATAATAGTGTTCCGGTCTCTTCATATTTTCAGAGATTTTTGAAACACTAAATCTCAAAATTTATAAAAAAAAATTATACGATAATATAAGGTGTCACCAATGATAATCCTTTCAAAACACATTAAATCATTTGAAACTACGCACTGAAAAATATTTTTCATAACTTCCCAAATAAATTATGAGCTTCAAAACACAAAACAACATCAACTTCAAAAACATAAACTTTTGTCCTCGGTGTTACATGACCAGAGCACTAATAACCCTTAATGTATTATAAAGTGAATAGTATTCCCAACAAGCCACCTTCTAACACATAACAACAAGTATCACTTCTGATAATCTGCAAGATGTCCATGGTGGAATAATAGATATATTAATAATCTTAACTTAAAACTCAACATATGAAAATCACATGATAAGAGAATATTCTAAAACAAATTACTCAAACACAAATTCAACGAAATAACATCCCTAACACAACCATAATTGTCCATGACCTCAAGTTGTGACAATGTATGAATAAGGACAAAGAATGGGATATTGTAACTAATTCACATGATGAGGAGGGACACGTGGCACACGAAACGCACATTCAGGACCTGGGGCGTGGAAAGAGAGAAAGAATTCCTAACAGAAAATACCTGGGGGACTTTGTTTAAATAGGCTGGTGATTTGCAATCTTTGGGGTGTGGAATTTGTAGTGGAAACACCTGACTCTTTTCTCTCTCATGAAGCTTATGCTTTTCTAGCAGTTTTCCTTAGATTCCATCGTATTATTCCTTCACATGGTTTACTCATTATTTACGTTTCATTCTCTGCAATTTAATTATACTGTTGTATTTGCCACTAGTAATAGTACAAGTTTTCTCTTATTAATCCAATGTGTTGAGATTTTATTGTTCTCCAACCATAACATTGGGGCTCTCATTGACCTCCCCCGTAGTTAATAATACACGCATGAAAAGTATGGAAAACACCATATCAGAGATGAACAAAACTATGCAGAAGTTTCTGGAAGACGCAGATCGTCATCACAACGAGTATTCACAACATCGTTACTTGGACCAAGCTCGCCTGGAGTGTGTGGAGAGTCAGCTCAGTGCTATATATTCAGCTGACACAGTCTTCCGGTGGCAACTCTGTTTTCGCTACATCGTCGAAGCCTCAACCGTTTCAGATGCGCAACATCAAACTTGATTTCCCTCGATTTGATAGTTCTGAAGTACTAAATTGGATCTTTAAGGCGGAACAATTTTTCGAGTTTTACGATACACCGGACAATCATCGTCTTACCATAGTTGTCGTACACATGGAGAAAGATGTTGTGCCATGGTTCTAGATGATCTCTCATAATCACCCTTTTCAAGTTTGAGCCATGTTTACACGGGCCTTAGAAATGGTGTTTGGCCCATCCCCATATGAGTCTCCTAGACCCATACTATTTAAAATGACCCAACTGAACCCAAGGTTTGAGTCCTTAAGCCACCTTGGATTCCTTCATCATTGGTCTGACAGCTGATATTAAACGAGATGTGATAGCTCAAACACCTCATTCCTTGTCTCGTGCTTATGCGCTTTCCAGACTCTTTGAAGATAGGTATTTACCACCACCAGCTTCAAAATCTATTAACGCCACTTCCATAAAACCCTATCATTTTCCTGGACCCAATTCTAACCCTAGAACCACTTCTCACAACCATTGCTTCCGAACCCTAAACCACAAAAAAGGCTACCTGTCAAACACATTTCGCAAGCTGAGATGCAAATTCGCCGTGAAAATGGCCTTTTCTATTATTGCGATAAAAAATTCTCCATCAACCACAAATGTCCCAATCGTCATTATCTCCTTCTCCAAATGGAAGATGATGAATCAGAACCACCACCGGAACCGATTACTCAAACCTTACCCGAACTTTCTCCTATTGGGTACTCTGAACATCACTTGTCCTTAAATGGGTCTCACGGGCTTGGTATTATGCGTTTTCGTGGCCATATTCAAGGCATTGATGTCATGGTGTTGTTGGATAGTGGAAGCTCTGATAACTTCCTCCAACCTCGAATTGCCCAGTCCTTACAACTCCCAGTTTAGTCCACTTATCAGTTTCAAGTCTTAGTTAGTAATGGACATTCCTTGACCACCATGGGTTATATTTCTGACCCCTCAGTGACTATTCAGGGTAATACCTTACACCTTCATGTATATTTACTGCCTATTTCTAGAGCTGGCCTTGTTTTAGGAGTTCCTTGGTTAAAGACCTTAGGTCCCCACATAGAAGACTATAATGCCTTGTCTTTAAAATTCTATGTTAAGGACACTTTTGTTACACTTTATGGTAACATACATAAAGGTTCGAGCCAAGCACATTTCAATCATATCAAAAAACTACATCACGCACATGCTATAGACCTTGCTTTTACTCTACAATTTAATAAAATATTACTAGCGGATAGTGATTTGAGCACTACTATTCACCCTGATATATCCCAGGTCTTAGCCACATATGTAGATGTATTTGTTGAACCTAAAGGCTTACCACCCACTAGGTTTCACGACCATGTTATGCCCTTAATTAAAGGCAGTAACCCAATTAAAGTAAGGCCATACGGGTACCTTCATAGTCAGAAAGCACAAATAGAAACAATGATTAATGAGATGTTACAACAGGTTCTGATCCAACCCAACAATAGCCCATTCTCTTCCACTATGTTATTGGTTAAGAAGAAGGATGGCTCATGGCGATTTTGTATAAACTATAGGGCTCTCAATTCCATCATTGTCAATGATAGTTTTCCTATTCCTTCTGTGGATGAGTTGTTAGATGAACTTCATGGTGCTCACAATTTCTCCAAATATGCTAATGCGAAATGAAGTTTTGCTGAGTTCAAAGTTGGAGATATAGTATTAGTTAAATTGCAGCCTTATCGACAACACTCCTTATCCTTGCATCAAAATCAGAAACTTGGGTTGCGATATTTTGGTCCTTTATTATGTCATATAGAGGATTGACACAATGGCTTATAAGTTGTTACTTCCTCCGTCGGCAAAAATCCATCCGGTTTTTCATATTGTCAATTTGAAGTTATGCAAAGGGGATCATCATGAGCAGTACCCTCCTACACCATTTCTCACTACTGAAACAGACCTTATTCTTCATCCTGAGGAAGTACTAGACACTCGCGTTCTGCTGCAGCAAGACAAAGAAGTACCACAGGTACTGATCAAGTGGTCCAATTTACCGGTTCCTGCAGCTACTTGGGAAAATTGGACTAAGTTTGCCACGACATACCCTAACTTTAACCTTGAGGTCAAGGTTAATTTTTATGGGGGATAATGTTATGAATAAGGACAAAGAAAGGGATATTGTAACTAATTCACATGACGAAGAGGGACACGTGGCACACGAACCGCACATTCAGGACATGAGGCCTGGAAAGAGAGAAAGAATTCCAAACAGAAAATACAGGGGGGACTTTATTTAAATAGGTTGCTGATTTGCAATCTTTAGGGTGTGAAATTTGTAGTGGAAACACCTGACTCTTTTCTCTCTCATGAAGCTTATATTTTTCTAACATTTTTCCTTAGATTTCATAGTATTATTCCTTCACATGGTTTAGTCATTATCTACGTTTTATTCCCTGCAATTTAATTGTATTATTGTATTTGCCACTACTAATAGTACAAGTTTTCTCTTATTAATCCACGGTGTTGACATTTTATTGTTCTCCAACCATAACAGACGACGTCAACAATTCTACACTACAACAAATGTTGACCATGAAAGCAATCTGCATCATGATTTGAAAACTGTATTGTTACCCAGACCAGGTTTTAAAAAGACTCGAGAACAACTCAATATTCAAACAAATATATAGTATTTAAAAGATTGTGAAGATTTTTGAGGCATATGCAACAACATCACAATTGAAGTTTCAACCACATCAACAATATATCATGGATATACCTTATTCATTTCCACCTAAAGGTCATATACATATAAGGATCGTGAAGCAAATGAAGAACAAAACAAGATCATTCAAGAATATAACACATCAAATTCAATAATGGTTCCTTGTCATAGCAGTTACAAGCAATAAAAAATATCAACTAATTTCAAAGAGTTTCAGAAAACATCAGTTCAAAATGTGAATAAAAATACCGATTTTCTAAATCATAAATCAAATATTAATACACCAGCCACCCCACATGTCCTCATAGCATCCAATAGGTTGACCATCACCATGAGATTGAAGTACATTGCTGGTCCAATAAGCTCCTTTCGAAATAGTCAGAATAACATCGACATACCTTCAAAATAACAAACACAAATACTCTAAATCAAAATTGTTGAATTATTAAATGTTGATGAGTACAAGTGAAAAATCAATACAATAGCTCTAGCCTTTTATCAACGGGATTGAATGGCAGAAAATGGACCTCATTGATACCAACTCTAGCCTGAACAATTAATCACAATATTAAAAATGGACCTACTAAATTGACCAACCATTACAATTTCTAAGACTAAAATGTTGATTTACTCTATTTATCTCTTGTGGATCAAACAATATTCCAACTATTTGGAGGTTCTGTTGATAAAAGATTTGCAACATATGCAACAAATAAAATCCATCACCAGTTCGATTCCACCACCTTGATGAGATTACTGACACTACAAAATAATTGAGAGAAACATTACCCGTACCTGTCACATAGATCAACAAATTCATCTGATCAAAGTAGCCAAAGTTTACGTCACCAGATCGACGTATATGTAGCACACAACACAATTGGACAACACCTTGAATCCATTTTCAACTTCAACACCACATGTTTAACAACAATAAAATCAATATTAACCTTAACGATTGAATTAATAAAGAAACAACACAAGTCGTATCAATTACTGTTGTAACAACAACATCAGCTAAGAAATAAATGAAGTCTTTAGTCAATTTCAAGCTGCAAAACCAAAAAAAGTTCCAACAATATAGATAACCAGGAAGGTACCCCAATTCTCACAATCTTCAACAATTTTTTTTTTATACAAAATTTTGTTCTTTGACAATTGATGACTTTTCGGCATATGTAGTTAATGTCGCAGTAATAAAAAGATCGAATCCGTAAGAATTGCTATTTAACAAGACAAAATTTGTGCAATGCGTAAAAAAAGAAGTAAATTAGGGGATTTTCGAGTTTGAAATGCAAAAATAAAATAAGTGTTCAAACAATAATACTAAAGTGGTCAGGTTGTGTATATAATCCTCTATTTCTCTATTATTGATGTTCGATGCATTACATGAATGATCTTGTCACTATAATTCAACGGTGAATTAACAAAATTGCTATAACCAATCCCTTGCGATATAGATCACTAATTACTACTCGGAGTTTCCTGTCCCTTGTCCACCAGTGTAAGCAGGATTAGGAAACGCAACAGAGCGTTAATTCACTTGCCACTACTTGGGGTCTCTTATTCTTATTCAACCAACATAAGCACAACAATTGTCCTAGCTACTCATAATTCAAAATGCAATACCGAAAACAATTAAGAAGGTTTTCATAAGACATCCCTTGAAGGATTGGCCTCCATTGGTGCCAAATGCTCTCAAAAATCACTTTTGGTGCTGTAAAACCTGTACTTGCTGTGTAGAATTTCGTTATCCCTCAAAAAGTGTCAAAATACCCTTTAAAAAGCCTTCAGTATGGATTAGAACGCGTTGGAAAAGCCTAGAAAAAGAAATCAACGTGCATGTGATGACTCGCATCGCGAGCGATGCAGCTAATACATCTCTATCGTGCATGCGATGTTGTTAAGTGCCAAATTGTAGATATATTTGATAGTATTTTGTGGCACTTTTCAATTTTTTCGTGTTTATTTCGGTCGTAAAACCATTGTTTTAGTATGAATACTTATTTTAGTTATGTTTTATCAATTATCGTATTTTGATGTTTTTATTGCTTTTTGATAGGTTTTAGTGCTTCTTTTGATACTTGGAGACTATGGATGAAGAAGGATTCCATTGAAGATCAATTCCCTGAGTTTTGGCAAGTACTAGTGCGCTCAGCGCACATGCAGCGAGTTTCCATCGCGTTTTGGAGGCAGGGGTAGTAGCTATTGGGAATTTTGGTGTTGCATTCGCGCTCAACGCGCTCTTGGACATTTTGATACCTTGTTACGGATCGTGTTAAGCGCGCTCCTGAAACTGCTTAACGCAGTGCCACTTATAGGCACTTTTTTGAACTTCTATAAATATCTTTAGATCAGATTTTCTAGGTTTTGATTTAGAATCTTAAGTTGGAGCAAGGATAAAACTTTTGACACACCAATCTTAGATCTTTCGACTTTGATGCTCTTGAAGCTTTCTTCCTTTGTTGCAAAGCAAGTCACCATGTAAATGGGTGGCTAAGTTTACTTTTGTGTCAAGATTAGAGTTAGTTAACCTTACTAGTATTATTTATTTTGATCTTTTGTATGTGAACAAGGTTTATGATCAATATAGGGTAAAAAACTTTGCTTTTTATGTTAATGTATGGTTTGAATCACTCTAGACATAAATTTTCTAAACCATGACCTAGGTTCTTCATCTATTAACAAACAAACTCTAGACATAGATTTGTGAGTTAATATTCACTTTGTATTGTTCTTTATGTTTATTGTATTGATTTTTCGCGTGAGATATTATCTTGTGATTGATACAATAGAGCTCACGGTATCGCTTTAGAGATAAACGACATTGAGAGGATACACAATTGTATTAATCGAAACTAAATTCACTTGCTTAATTAAAAGGATATGTATGAAAAAGGATAACAAACCCCAATCTTGGCATATTTCTCTCAAACAAACAAAATACTTTATTTAACTCTTTGCTAATTAAACAAGTGAAATCTCATGTTACCAACCAACCACAAACTTGAAACCATCACTTAAAACGTATAAACTATAGAATGAAAAGTGATATCATAATAATCCTTGTGGTGACGATAACAAACCCCCCACTAAATACTCTTTCAACAAAATGGAATTGTTGCCAGGGACTGTTGTTTGATATTGTAAGCATTGCAATAGTTTATGAGTTTTAAGATTTGTAGTTATCTCTTACCTTAACTTATATCTCTTGTGCAATTTGATTTGTTTGGTTTAATGTGTATTTTTTGTTTATGCGAGGAAGTTTGTCGGTAGATCAACTTCTTTTCGATCCAGAGATTGAAAGAACTGCTCATAGACTTAATATTGTCGCTCCCGAGATTTTCATCCTAGTACAAACGCGAAAGTAGTGCGGGAAAAGAGAAGATTCGCCATCCAGACATTGTTATCCCAAGGAGACGGAAAGGTAATGTTGCACAAACCTGGGGGAAAGGAAAGAACAAGGTCTTTCAAGCCAGAGAGAACGGGTAAGGGAATTGGTTACATGAAAGGAATGTATTAGCACCCTTTCACGCTCGTCGTACTCGACGAGATCCACGCTTGTTTATATTGCTCAAAGGGTGATGTAATCTGCTTTATCTGCTGCTAAACTGGAACTTGAGAAAGAACGGGAACAGAAAGAGAATGAGAAACAATGTAGGGAAAATAAATAATTGTGCTCGAATGGACCCTACCCCACTACCTATGTATCTCAACGGGTATGAGAATCAGAGCAACGTAGTTCCCCTAAATAAGGAGGAAAGTTGCTTGTTTGTGATTTTTATAGTGACGTTGTCAAAGTTCTAACTCAGGTGTTGTAGGCTTGCTGAATCGAGTGTGTTACCATCTTGTTATTGAACTGAAAAGACAAGTCAAAAGCGTCTGCAAAGGAGCGTGAGATGAGAAGAGAAGACGTGTTGTCTGTTTATTGTCTTTTAAAAGAAGTTTTTTTTTTGTCGTATGCATAGCGCTAAAGACTATGATACATGAGCAAATACTTTACAAGGTCGCTCCCAATGGAACATTTGCAAAGCATTCTAGAAGAGTGAAGGAGACCTCCACTAATCATTTCCTATATAGCTTAAGGCTCGTGGCGCACTATGCACACTCTTATTATTAAGTGTTTTTTCCTTTATTTGAAGAAAGAAGAGAGACTCAATAGGAAATAAAAGTAAATCTAAAAGGAGACTAAGATTCACCCTAATGTTATCATGCTTGGATGTTCCTGGGGTTAAGTGTGGTTTGAGAATTATAATCCTAAAATAATAAGAAGGAAAAAGATAGGTAGCATTACTCACTTATAAGATAGAAGTTGAGTTATGAACCTAAAGGGATGAATATAAATGAATTGTCAGAGAAGCATAAAGATACTTATCACAATCACAAAGGAGAAATCTTTTAAAAGAGAATGGAGAAGAGGTATGAGTATGGATTAGCATCCATAAACTCAATAACTTATCATAGCCCCTACATAAAAGGTTAGTACCAAAATAATTTGCATATTGAAGTACAACTACAAGAAGTAATCAAAACAAGTAATAAAACACCTTAAGAAACGATTCTAAGTAACCAACAAAGCTTAAACCTAAAGTGAAGATTCCTAAAGTTTGAGAACTTTACAAAGTCAATATCTAAGGTTCATAATGTCCTACTAGGGTTAAAAAAACCACACAAGATCAAACTAGGTTAAACTAGATACCAAATAATCACACAAATGCATGTTATGTATCATATGTGAAAGATGAATGCTTATGAAGTACAAACATGGCTAAATGCATGAACAATCATCAAAGTTAGAAGTGAATGTTATTTATGAATGCATATTAATGTCATTGAATGACCATACAAGTCATGAATGCAAATGTTCAAGACTTGGAAGCAAGAAGAAGTACACAAATAATGTTCGAGTTCAAACAAAGAATGCATACTTGTAATGCAAGTCAAAGATGAAAGATGAATATGGATGAGAATGAATGCAATTCAATAGAATATGAAATGTTTTATTATTTTAGGATGCAAAAATGTACATACAAAGATTCACACAAGTCATGTTGAAGCATATTGAAGAATAGGAGCAAACAAGGTTCAAAACAAGTTCAAACAAGTATCAAAGGTTTATGGACTTAAGAAATATGAAAAATGAGATTAAAAGTTATGTGAGATGAATTTAGATGATCCTATACATAATTTAAAGAAGTGTACATGAATGTGCAATGACATACAAGTATGGATGCAAACAAGTGATCAAAGATTGACAAGTAATGGTGTACAAGTTCAAAGATGAATGCACAAACTTTAAAGAAACAAAAGTCACTTGAATTCAAACCAAAAAGTGACATATAATTGTAATTAAGGACCTAAAAGTTACATATAATATGTGAGCAAACATTACCTACAAGGGTGGCATAAATGCCTTCCTAACATCTAGGGTTTAAGGAAAAGTAAACACACAATGGACCTATAATGTAATTATCATGAAAAAAATAGCAAAATAATTTAAAAAATTATAAAATTAAATACCTAGAATATTGAAGTCATAACATTACATTGGCTAAAAGGGATTCACAAAATTATGCACCAAAGTGTCAAAACAATTCACTCAATGGGCAAAATGCCAAGGCATAATCGCCGAAAAACAACCTCACAAAGTGGATTTAAAATGACATCAAAAATTATAAAAAAAAGTCTAAATAGCAAAAAAAAATGTCATATATTCCAGTGGTTGATCACACACAAAAGATTAGTTTCACACCTATTGGAAAAAATTGTTTTTCGGTCCCTTATGCCAAAACAATGTCTTTCGGGACAACTTTGAATCAAAAATCCAAATTAATTACTAAAACCATCCAAATTTGGAATAAAAAATTATTCAAAATTAATTAAGAGGATAACGATCACTCGTGAATTTTTCCAGAACTTTATCACAACCAAAACTATTTTTAATAATTGCAACGAAATGAGCAAAAAATTGTGATTAAGAGAAAGTACGCGGAAAGCAAATATTATCATGCATAACCTAATCTCTAAGCTTTGATATCGACACATATAATCATAAATCAAAATATATCCAATGCCTCGGGTAGAAGGGCTCAATATGCAACCTACATTATATGGTCTTAAGCCACATACAAGCTATAATGATGCATTAAAGCTAAGATTTCTTACTTGGTTGAAGTGATGATTCCTCGCATAAAAAGAAACCCAAAAACTTCGTGCAAGATCTTGTAATCTTCAATAAGCAAAATAAATGCTTAGTCTTCCATAATTAATCCATGAAGAACCACCGCCATCGAAACCTTGCAAATCCTTGCATAAACTCAACAAATGCATTAGAAACCACAATGAGGTGCAACCAGAAGTTGCATCTATTTATCACAACTCAAAAACAAACACAATAATGAGCATACGAGTCATGCACGTGCATCGGGACACATGTTTCAAAACGGGGAAGCAACAATGCAATAACATAAATCACATGCGAATCCAAACCGGAATCAAGCAATTTCACTCATAATGGATGGAAAATGATCAACAAACGTAAGTACAAGTCAAAACAAGATCAATGCACAAAAATCACACCAAACCGAGCTTAAAAAGCCTCAAAACGAAAAATACACATGAAAAATCATCGACTCGGAATTGAACAAAAATCGCATGGAAGCTTGAAAACATGCCAACGGACTCAAATATGCAATCAGTTCGAATTAAGTCCAAGCGGAAGTATGATTTTCAAAATCGGGATAGAACCGAAACCACATGAAAAATGTGCTCGAAATCGCATGAAACTCGCACGGATGTCAATCGATGGTCATTCAAACTCAACCAAGTGAAATGACAACATGACATGTATCATAATGCATGAATTATCAACAAAAGTGGCCTATATCAAGCATACAAAAAGGTTCCATGAATTGATGCAACAAATAAGAGTCAAAATATGCTTCCATCATGCACAACAACTCAATAAATAGCACTTCAAGATTAAACTTCGAAACACGAGAAGTAAATCAACAATTAACCATTCAAGGATCGTTCTCGACACGCAAAAAGTAAATCAACAATTAACAATTAGTAACTCAAAATATTTGCGGAAGCAAGAGATGGAGGCAAGAGAAAACAACTTAAATTCATCATGTTCAAACCCATTTTCGTATTTTATGGTAAAGCTCCATTAAACAGGTCATAAGTTTTTACTTGTAACTCCGATTAAAGAAATTCTTGAAGTTCTGGAATCTACACGAAATTCCCTATGTTTTGGTATATGATTTCATGTTCATGGGTTATTTAATGAAGGAGAAAAACATAATTGAAGATGAAGGATACTTGCTGGAAATGGACAAAAAGGTAGTTACGGGTTTGATGTTCATAGAATGAGAGCACCATTATCATGTGAAAACACTCATGAAAATCAATCAACAAAAGGTAAATGGATTCACACATGAGAAATTGGATTCTGCAAGTTAAAAAGGCTGCTTTTGTGAAAGAAACAATTTTAAGTGATCAATTTTGGGATAAAATTGATTACATTTTAAAATTTAGAGATCTCATCTTTGACATGCTCCATTCATGTGACACTGATCAGCCAAATCTTCATTTGGTTTATGCGAAATGAGATTCTATGATTGAGGAAGTCAAATTAGCTATTTATGAACATGAAGGCTAGGAGTTGAGCCAAAATTCATCTTTTCATGGTGTGGTGCATAAAATCCTAATCGATAGATGGACTAAAAGTTACACACCTCTTCATTGCTTGGCTCATTCACTTAATCCAAGGTAAATCGCAAATTGTTTTACTATTTTCTCTTATATATCAACTATCTTACCTTACATATAAAACTTATATTTTATTTTGTATAATAATAGGTATTACTGTAAACAATGGCTTGATATATCTCTGAATCGCATTGCCTCACATAGGGACAGTGGGATTTGTATTGAAAGAAACAAATGCTTATGAAGTTACTTTGTGGATGCAAATGAAAGACTAGAGGCAACTGCTGAATTTGCTAAATTCTCAAGTGTTGAAGGAGAGTTTGGTCAATTTGGTTCATTGCAAGATAGGTGGAACTTTAAACCAAAATATTGGTGGGTAACTTATGGATCTTCAATCCCTAAACTCCAATCCATTGCATTGAAACTTCTTTCACAACCAAGTTCTTTATCTTTTGTTGAGAGAAATTGGAGTACATGTGGATTTATTCACTCATTGAAAAGGAATAGACTTAATCCAAAGAGGGTTGAGGATTTAGTTTTTTTCATACAAATCTTCGTCTTATCCCGAGAAAGAGTAAGGTTTATAATGAAGGAGCAACAAAAATGTGGGATGTTGGTGGAGATGAATGAGATCTATTTGATGGAGCTGGTATTCTTGAAGTTGCTAGTCTTTCTCTCGATGAACCTGAACTAAAAGCCATTCTTTTTAAGGATATTAGAGAGGGAAATATTGATATTCAAACTTGATTTCATGATTTATTGATACTTTTTAAGTGTGGTTTATTTATGTTATTGTGCATATATTAATTACTTTTAAGTGAATTGTTTTTTAATTTTAAAGTCTTGTTGTTATTTAAACAATATAATTCCTTTGTTATATTTATAATTTTACTTCTAAAAAAAATTATACTAACGTACCCGTACCTTAGATTTTTTAAAATTGTCGTACTCCGTACCAGTATCTGTACCAGGTACTGGGTTATACCCGTACCTATGCAACATAGTCAAAAACACAATAATTATTCAAGAATATTCAACAAAATAATCCTCAACTTAATGATAAAATCAATTATTCTATTAACCAAAAATCAAAAGATCAAGAGACAATTACCGAATGAAGAATCGAAACAAATTCGTGAATACGGAGGGAGTGAGGTGCATGGAAATTCAGACGGAGAGGACCGGGGCGCGCGACAGTCCGAGGTGGACGGAGGGAGGTCGTGCGGTGGTTGGAGCTTGTCGAAGGTGATGATCCTTGATTGTGTTCTTGAGTCTCGATGAATCTTGATGAACAATTTGAGAGAGCTTCAAAATCACAAGCCTTGATTTTTTTTTAGTGAAAATCCAATTTTTGAGTGTTTGTGAGAATGAATGGGAATTGGAGGGAATATCCTTCAAATTTGAATATACAGTGTAAGGTAAATTCAATTGTGCCTAGAAATAAATCGTTCAATCAAAAATAACTTTTGGCTTGTTGTGAATCTCTGACTCCATGTCTCACGTGAAAATATTCGGGATGGAATCACGGTCGCAACACTTTGAGAACGGATGCAATCAGATAAAAATTGAGTGAGTTATAATTTTTTGAATGGCGAGACGACATTGAATGAATAGTCCTTTTTCATCTTTTTGATTGTCTGTTGCTCGAAAACGTGACAAGTTCATGCCTTTCGGAGTAGAATCTCGACTCGGCGTTGTCAACAAAGTGATAGATCTATGAGTCAGTGATGTAACCCAAAAAGAGCGGGCATCATACGATAAAAATCGACCGAGTTATGAGATTTAAGGTGGGGCGACGTTCAACCTATTTTTCCGGTTCAACACTTCCACTTTACAAAATAAACCAAAACGAAAGTCTTCGGAATACCGTTCGAACTCTCGGTTGTTAGTGAACTTGAAGATAACAAAATTTGTGATCTTGCGATTCGAGAATGGACCTGATACGATAAAAATCGACCGAGTTATGATTTTTGCAAGATCGAGCCAATAGTGAAACACTTCAAAAAATTCCTCAGGTAATTCGCATTTTTGGAGTCCTTCTGCTCAGAATTGGATCTCGGTGAAAACATACAGCATGAAAAGGATAATAAAACGAAATTTCTGGTAAACAGGTGGCTCAAAACGATATTCTGGCTGAAAGTTATGAATTTTTGAGGTCTGAAATACACTGGCTCAACACTATTTTTTCATTATTTGTACACCATATCAACTCAGAGAATTCGCGTATTCATAGATCTTCTTCAAAGGATTGGCTCTCGGTTTTGTCATACGGGTTGGAGGAGACGTTAATCTGGTTCTTTTGGAGAAAGAACGATTCAAAAATGTTGACCTGAGTAGGGATTATGAATATTCGAATGTTTGCGGATCAATGAACCGGCGAACCCGACTTACTAGTAACAATCACCAAGAAAGGCCTTCCTTTGGGAATCAACTTTTGATCCGAACAAATGACATGTAAGGGGTGTCCAAATGGTTCCAATGCCCGAGGAATCATCCTCCAATACCTCTCGGGAGAATTCTTTGAGCCTGTTAATTGACGAAATAAACGTCTTCCATTTTACCGAGGCTTGAAAGATAAAACCTTGATCCCATTGTCATAGAGCCAAATGATATGCATGTATGCACATGATGACCTAAATGTGATGTAATGAAGCACAAGCTATTTGATGTTGGTAATAAATAAAAGGGAAAATTTTGGGGTGTTACAAATATCAAGACTAGATGAAGACGACAACAAGCAAAGGAACAAAGAGAGCGCAAAGAAAATTCCATTTCTACACCAACACCCTATTTTACACCAATCATGGCGGCTCCTCCACCACCACCACCCCTTTCTTCAACACCGTGTGTTAATATTCTGAGACATAATTCTCAATTTGCTTGGAATGCAAATAATGGAAGGCAGATGAAAACTGGTATTTTTCAACTCTTGTACCGAAATCCTTTTATCGGAATGGATCACGAGGATCCTTTTGCTCGTCTTACAAAATTTTATGAGATTGCAGGAGCAACAGGAGCCCCAGAAGTTGTATTTCTTCACTCCATGATAGGAAAATCTAAGGAATGGTATCTTGATCAATCCACTCAAGTGATGATCGATTGGAATGTTTTGGAAGAAAAGTTTCTGTATAGGTTTTTCCCTCACTATAGATTCATGGATGCCAAGACTTCATTTTCCATGTTCACTCAAGGTACTAATGAATCTCTCAATGAAGCTTGGGAGAGGTTCAAATTTATGATTCGGAAGTGTAAAGGCCATGGGTTTGATGAGCTCACACAAATTCACATATTTCGAAATGGACTCCAACTGGTTCACAAAACTCTCTTGGATGCTACCTATGGTGGTTCCTTAATGTCAAAAAGTGTGGAGGAAGCAATTGCTATCATTAACTATATGGAACTCAATTATCACCAAGGAAAACATAATAGAGGTACACCACAAAGAGAATCATGAATGCTTGAATTGGGAACAAACGATGTTATTCTTGCTCAAAATAATTGTTATCTCAACAAGTGGAGTTGCTAACAAAATAAATGTCAAAGCTTTCGCGGCAATTAAATGAGATGCAAGAAGTGTCGAACAAGAATCTACTTATAGCTAGTTGTGAATTATGCAAGGGATATCACCTTATCGGATTTTATCCTCTGGTTGAAGAAGAAGTGAATTACATGGGAAATCAAAATTTGAATCAAGGCTACCAACAAAGACAAGCTTCTTACCAACAAGGAAACCGAGGTTACCAACCACGAAGTGGTAACCAAGGTTATCAACAAGGATGGATACAAGAAGTCAGACCTTCCAACCGACAAAGACAAAATCAAAACTGCACTCAACCTCTACAACCTCCAAGTGGAAATTCAAAGATGGAAGACACTTTCACTCAATTTATGCAAATGACAATGTAAAATCAAAATAATATCGATGTGGCTATCAAGAACCTTGAGACTCAAGTGGGGAAATTATCCAAACAATTGTCCGACCAACACAGAGGAAAATTTCTGGAAAACACCAAAGTGAATACTAGAGAGTCTTGCAAGGCCAATTTTACGAGTGGTAGGAGAAAAACTAGAGTATGAGTTAATGAAGATGTTGTAGTTGAGAAAGAAGTTGAAGTTAAAAAAAGGATAAAATTGTTGAGGAGTTAGTTGAAAATAATGAGAAGGAAGTAGAAAATAATTCAAAAGAAAAAAGAAGAAAAAAGTTATTAAGGAAAAGGACCATGATAGCAAGAAACAATATGCTCGATTTATGGATATTTTTAGTCGATTGCAAACTAAAATCCCATTTTTTGAAACTCTTGAGAAATTATCCAAGTATACCAAATTCATGAAAGACATTCTCATAAAAAAGAAGATATTTAAGGATAAGGAAACCCTTGAGCTCAATGCAAATTGTAGCTCTATCATCCAAAGTGTGCTTCCGCGGAAAGAAGGTGATCCGGGAATAGTTGTTTTACCTATAACTTTAGGTATTAATTTCTCTTGTGAAGATTTGGTGGATATGGGTGCTAACATCAACTTTATTACTTTATCCTTGGTGAAAATACTTGAGAATACAGAGATGAAGTCAACTAACATGACTCTACATCTGGTGGATAGTCAAGGACTCATCCTCATGGTGTTGTAGAGGATGTTCTTTTAAAAGTAAACAAGTTCTTATTTCCGATTGACTTTGTTGTCAATGACATGGATGAAGATGAGGACACTCCAATCATTCTTGGGATACCCTTCATGAAAACTGCGAAAATGTTAGTCGATGTTGACAAAAGCATAAATAAGGTAAAGATCGATGATGAGGAAGTTTGTTTCACACTTTTCAAATGTCTAATGTAATCTAATCAAGTTGAGGGTGATGATCCCATGAAAAAGATGGTCAAAGATGCAAGCATTGCAACAAATAAAAAGAAAGAGGAATTAGTGTTGATGTTGACAATGAAAAAGAAAGATGAAGATGTTAAAGAATCAATGATGAGCTCTTGCTGGGATTTATCCTTCTTAAGGAAATGGAGCACCAAAGCTAGTTATTGCAATGACTAAATGTGTACCTTGGTGGTGATTTTGAGCGGAAAGTGGTTGTTGTAGCTTTTTATGATCTGTGAGGTCACATTGGACCGTAGAGCTCAATCGACATTAAACAAGCTCTTGTTGGGAGGCCCCCTAACATTATAAGTATTTTCTGTTTTTAGTTGTTCTTCATTTAATCAGGAGTTGAGAATTGGATGAATCATATTTTGAATAACAATTGTATGGCCATGTATCATTGAGGGCACTCAGCATGATGTTGAGGCCGCTCATCACAGTGCTGAGGCCGCTTAGCACAGTCACATGGACATGCACATCCAATTGCTTTTCAGAATGGGTCTGTTTTAATATGGAAGTTTGAAAGGTGGATAGTCGCATCCTTTGGAAAGAAAAACTGAAACATTGCAATTCCTCATTCCTTTCATTTATATTCTTGCCCTCTTTATCTTTCACTCCCTCACAATCATTCTCCCTCACTCTCCCTCACTCTCCCCTCCAAAGAACATAAATTCTTCTGGTCTCTGTCATTTGATCTCTCTCACTCCAGGTTTGATTCTCTTTTAAATTTTCAAATGCATTATAGATATCCATTTGGTTAGGGTTTTGATTTTGATTATTAGAGACAATGTGGTTAGGGATTTGTGTGATATTGTGATGAGATTGATTGTTGAAACTCTGTTTTTATTCATAGGTTGTTTAGTTAGTTTTTGTTTTGAATTTTGAAAATGGGTCTTTACATGTCTACTTTTCATTGTGAATCTTGTTTTTAAAATGCTCTAGATTATGAAGGGTTCGAATGTAGTGTGTATGAAATTGTTAGAATGTTGAGAAAAGGGTTGCAAATGGGAGATTTCCCCCATAAATCGCGACCTCACTTACCACACTCATAAGATCGCTTAAGCGTTGTCAATGTCCCTGTTTCTGTTATTTTGTATTTTCTTAACCATTAGTGACCCCATATTTTGTATATATTTGTTGTTTATTATTTTTTATGTTTATAATTTTAGAGGGAGAAGGTTGGAAGCAGATCCATTTGGGCTTGTATGCACAATCGTGCTTAGCGCGCTCCCCTGGAACCAACAAGTTTGGTTCTAGTCAAATGCGTATTTTCTCATTATTGTGTGATGATGAATGGTTGCATATGATTTTATTAGAACTTTTGGACTTGTTGTTTGATGTGTTTGGTACTGTTTTGGGTGTTTATTTTGCAGATGGGTCCTAAACACACTTGTTTCTCTCCCAACCAAACTTCAGCACAAAGGCGGGAGAGTGTTGCATATAATACTCACTGATTCGTAGGACCAGAACAAGAGGACAAATATATGGATCTTACAAAGAGAGGCATTTGGGCTAAAAGAAATTTCAACTTCAATCCACAAGGGAATTACCAAGGTTGTCGGAGCATCATCTTCGGTTACAATTGGGAGAAAATGATAAACCCGCCCACAAAGCTGAACTATGACATCATTCGTGAGTTTTACACGAATACAATATTGATTGAAGGACATGTGTACTCCTTTAGGACATATGTGAGGGGTAAATATGTTTCATTTTCAAGGGATGATATTAATGCTTATTTGGAAAATCCTTTGACATTGGCGGATGGAGAACAATGTGCCTATGCTAGGAGAGTCGCACGAAGAAACTGAAATATGGATAATGTGAGAAACGCTTTGGTGTATTTGGGTAGAGACTTTGAGTTGAATTCCATTGGGAGGCCAAAAATCCAAAAAAAAGGGTGACATGAACATCACGACTCAGATCCTAGTGACCCTAGTTTTGCGTAACATCAGGCATAAGAGCCACACTTCTGACATCCTTTTTGATATTGCTTGCATGATATATCGTATTTTGTAAGAGAGAGAAAGAGAGAGGGAGAAAGAGAGAGAGAGAGAGATGTGGCTAGGATCATCTAAAATGAGATCCGAACCACCGCCTCCAATGGACATCTGTTGGGTACTAAGACCCCTACCATGCTTGTTTTTTCAGAATTGATCATGGGGCTTTGCGCTGGTGCTGATGTTGCAATTCTGGATGTGATCCACAATACCATCAAAGATGTTATGACTAATTATAGGATCTTGAATCACTGCATGCCTAAGATTGACAGACCACCACCACCAGGGTAGCCAGTTCCACCATATTAGTAGACAAATATCCTGCCAGCTAATACGGCATTTGATGAGCATGTGGCATGGTCTCACTCTTAGGACATGCACATGGCTCATTTAGGGCTTATACTTTTTACATTCATCCATGAGTGTTTTACCCTTGCAGGTTCGGTAGCCTCAAGTGCATCACCATTTCCCTTCCGCAGAGGAGTTCAGTGCTTTTGTTGCTTGGCCTGGGGATAGGCCACATCATTTTGATAGGGAGCATGTGCCTCCGCAGTAGGATGAGCATACTCCACAACACACTCAGGCGTCTTGTGCTAATGATGATACCATGGATGATCTTGTTGATGTTAAGGATAATGGTAGTGGAGAGACCACTTGGGATGTTGATTCAAATGACCCTAGCAGCAACTGATGTCGAAGGTTTTGGTTTATGTAGATTTATATTTATGTTTATGTTTGGATTTTATTTTATTGTTTAGTTGGATTTTGTACCATCCCGTGGAGGATGAAGAGATATTTTTCTATTTTTTGCAATCCCATGGAGGATGATGAGTGTGGAACCTTTGTGAGCACCATGTTTTGGTGTTACACTTTTTGATTATTTATATATGCTTTTGATTATTGTGTTAGTATAGTAGTTTTTTTTTGTTTTTTTTTGTTTGGTCCTTAGTTTAAAACGTTGAAAGAACCATGAATATGTGTCAAGAATGACAAACCAATGAGCAATTGAGTGGTAATGATATACGTGAGTTGAGGTACCATTCCAAGGTACATTTTTATCATTTTTTTTAAACTTAGCATGTTATTGAAACTTGTGGTTTGTGAAAAATGCGGATAACATGAATTCTTTCTTAATACTTTTTCAATTATGAATCATTTAGAACATAGCCATTGTGAGGTAGCTTCCATTGTGTGTATATATATATATATATATATATATATATATATATATATATATATATATATATATATATATATATATATATATATTCCAATATTTGTATTTAGCTCGTTCGTTTTATGTTTAAATCTTGCATGTGTATTAATTTGTATGAAAGGAAGAAAATGATCAAGGCAAAATTTTCAGTACTTCGAGAAAAGTCACTTGACCAAAATTGTATGAACAATCTACCTTGTGAGTAAGAGAGTATTTGATAACCCCCTTTGAGCCTTTCCATTAAGATCCATGTTATGATTGCATTGTGTCAACTTTGCACAAAAGAAAAAAAAAGGAATTGGATCTTGATTTTTGTTTTGAAAATTTTGAACCTCAACCTTAATGTTTGGTTGCTTGTATTGTGTCTTGATTTAGATGTGTGAGAGGATTCAAAAAACTATATTATGGTTGAATTTAAAGTTGGGGAGAAAAAGGTATATTGATGCATCATGAATGGAAAGTGGTTGTAAAAATAAAGAGTTGAGAAAAGGAAACAAAGAAAAGAAAACATGAAAAAGAAAGAAAATATGGAATGGATTTACAACAAAAAGAGAATCAAGGTTGTAGTGATGCATCAAAGAAAAGAAAACAATAAGGTTTGAGTTTTGGAGTGTGTATGAATGTGAGATGTAATTCTCTCATAGGATTAGACATTTTTGTTTCCATGACCTGAGAAATGACCCTTTCTTGTAGCCCAAGCCAAGTTACAACCTTACAAGTCCTTAAGATTCCTTATTTCATACATATTATTGCATATTGTTTTTTGAATGTATAGTTTGTTCTTGATTCTTGCATGTTTGTGTGGCGAGTGATAAAACCTTATAATTGTTTTCATATCTTGATGATTGTGTGATTAGGAGTGATTCATGTTGAACTTGTATTGTTTTATAATTCTTGTTGTATATTTTTCACTCAACAATAGTTTCATTTTCATGTTTTGACTATAGTTGTGGTAAGTTTTACTTTGCTTGTACTTCTTATTTTTGAACCATGAAAATTGTCGTCATGTTGTCTTGTTGGTTCTGATTCCTTTTGCAAAAGTTCAGGTTCGTTCTAGATTGAAACTTTTGTATGAGGACAAATAAAAAAGTAAAGTTTGGGAAAGTTGTTAAGTGCAAAATTGTATATATATTGGATAGAATTTTGTGGCAATTTCCAATTGTTTCATGTTTGTTTTCAGTCGTAAAATCGTATGTTTTAATGTAAATACATAAGCTTTCAGTTATGATTTGTCAATTTTCGTATTTGATCTTTTAATTGCTTTTGATAGGTTTTAATTCTTCTTTGGATGCTTGGAGACTATGGATTAAGAAAGATTGCATTAAAGATCAATTCCATGATTTTTTTTGCAAGTACTAGTGCGCCCAGTGCACCTGCAGCGAGCTTTCAACGTGTTTTGGAGGCATAGGCAATAACTATTGTGAAGTGTGGTGCTGCATTCACGCTCTAGTTGCGCTCAACGTGATCCTGGACATTTTGTCGCCTTGTTACTGATCATGTTAAGTGCGCTCTTGAAGCCTCTTAACACGGTTCCACTTATAGGCACATTTTTTAACTTCTATAAATATCTTCTTTTAGATATTTTGCGTTGTACCTTCAATTTACACATTGTTTACACTTTAGATCAGATTTTCTAGGTTTTGGCTTAGAATCTTAAGTTGGAGCAAGGATAAAAGTTTTGACGCATCAATCTTCGAACTTTCAACTTCGATGATCTTGAAGCTTTCTTCCTTTCTTGCAAAGCAAGTCTCCATGAAAATGAGTGGCTAAATTTACCTTTGTGTCAAGATTAGAGGTAGTTAACCTTACTAGTATGTATTTCTTTTGATCTTTTGTATGTGAACAAGGTTTATAATCAATATATGGTTAAGAACTTTGCTTTTATGTTAATATATGGTTTGAATCACTCTAGACATAGATTTTGCAAACCTTGACCTAGGTTTTTCATCTATTAACTAACAAACTCTAGACATAGACTTGTGAGTTAATATTCACTTTGTATTGTTTTTTATGTTTATTGTATTGATTGTTCGCGTGAGACATCATCTTGTGATTGATACAATAAAACTCACGGTACCGCTTTAGAGATAAACAACGTTGAGAGGATACACTTGTATTGATCAAAACTCAATTCACATGCTTGATTAAAAGGATATGTATGAAAACGCTTAGCAAACCCTAATCTTGACATATTTCTCTCAAATAAACAAATTACTTTCTTTTACTCTTTGCTACTTAAAACAAATGAAATCTCATGTTACCAACCAACTACAAACTTGAAACCCTTACTTAAAACGTATAAAGTGTAGAACGACAAGAGATATCAGAACAATCCTTGTAGAGACGATAACAAAACCCCCACTAAATAATCTTTCAACATATCTGTGCATGATTATTCCAGTAGTTGCACACTTTTGCTTCCTTTTTCACCTGATTTTTCATATGTCCCTATTTCATCACACTTAGCTATTTTTCCTCATTCTTTGGTCTTTCTTCTTCATTTTTACCCCTCTTTCACTTTGATATGTTTCTTCGACCGAATTCATGTAATGAAGGACATGTCAAGTAAATAAATGTGTAACACATATGTCAAGTAAACAATTGGAATGTCACTACTGAAGTCATTGTAAGACACTTTCGTCACTTCCGCAACACACATGTCAAGTAAACAAATGTGCCATCACATACATACATACATGTTAAGTAAAAAAAAAGTGCTATCAGATCCTCTATGGCTTACAACCAACCAATAAACAGTTAATAAATAAAACATGTTGTGTAAGACACCAGGGATGCATTGTATGTGGTAGTGGAATGATAAGAAGGTAACCTATGAGACTTACCAAAAAGCAACATACACAAACTTTAGAAATGTCTTGATATGAAATAAGTTGTGCCTAGTGACTGATCTATCAACCGTAATCTCGACTCAAAACATATGTTGAAGGTGGCACAACGATGGATAACTAAGGCGCTGCTTGGTATGCACCAAAAAAAATTGCATGGTCAAGACATTTCTAACTTTTGTGTATATTAATCTAAGATATTGATGAACATAAACCCTTACTTTACATGCTAAAATATTGGGTTGATTATGATATTAACTGACAAATAGTTTTACTAGAGTTTAATAACTAAATACATTAAGCTATATAAGTAACAACAATACTTACTCGTATATTGCTTATGAGCAGTGCAAAAAGCACCAATCCTGGAATCGTAACAATCACAACAAATTTATACATGAAATATGCGTACTTGTTAAAAGATTATGCCTCGCAGAGCTGCAAATTTAGCATAGAATTAGTTAGATTCAAAGATGGACACAATTTTGTCTGTAATGAATCATCAAAACACATCCAAAATTTTAGTTACCTTATATTCCTCAATCCCCCACCATAGACAATAATAGTATTTGCTTAAGAATCTAATTTGAGCACAAAATCTATCCAGCCACCACATATCTAGTAAACTCACCACAACAAAGCAAGCCGAAAACAAAATACTACATAATCATCCAATATACCAAACTTCCAATTGAAAATCATAAGATATGGTAAAAGAATACCTAAGAAATAACTGATTGAGCTAAGAAAAATGTTTTACAAAAAAAATGCAATAATTATGAAATATTGAAAAATATGTATTAAAGGAGACTAATATGTACTAAATTTATCTTAAAGAAAGTAAGTTTGAATTTAAAACTAAAAAATGAATAAAAAATAAATTTGTTAAAATTTAAACAAAGTCTATTATTATTTTTAGAAAACATTTCAATCTATTAAAACTTTTTCTTACAAAAAAATTGTTTTATTTTAAAAGAAAAGAATTTTATTTTATATCTAAAAAGAACTTATGTAAAAAGAATAATATAAAAGAAAATGTGGAGTAAGAGTTGGGAATGTAAATTACACAGCAAATTCCGCAAGTATTTTTGTAGAATTTTCTGCAAAACCAATTTCTGCAGAAAAATATGATAATATGCAATCTTCATAGGAAAAACCGCAGGTTTACACGCATAATTTATTGACAATATTTTATTTATTAAAATCATAGTAAAATGCGCAAATTTACCTGCAGATTTATTCCCGTTGGAAATTCCGTAAGTAAACTATATGTATTTCTAGTAGTATATAGAATCAAATAAATTATAAATGAGTTTAATTATAATATATTATATGCATATAAAATTTTGTAATCTTAAAAAATAGTATATAATATATTTTATAAAAAAACAAAACATATTAAAATATTCCATATTAATACTAATTATTTTAATATTAAGACAACAAATAAATATAAAAAAATGTAATAATGTTTTGTATATTAAGATTGCCCATTATATTAAAGAAAAAAAAAAGCAACAAAACTAAAAATTATAACTTTTATTTTAGTTTTAAGAATCTGAAGATAGGAATCATATTTATTTATGTATAACATATGGACGGGAAATGTATGTTGGTAAACCAAATCTCAAAAGTGAAAAAAATGAATATAGTATAATGAGTAAAACAAAGAATTTTGCACTATCCTAACATGTTTTTCATGTAAAATATTAAAGTAGCATATATTTTGTTGTGAGTAAGATACCTTAGAAACAAAATATAATTGGTTTCTTGATCAATCAAAAAACCCATAAGGGTTAGGGTTTAGGGTAACCAAATATAACAACAAGGATTGGTTATAAATTGTTATTCTTTCATTTCTCTTTAAATAAGATTAGAAGTATAAAAGAATAACAAATAACCTCTCTCACTTTTGAATTAGGATTTTATCTTCCTATTTCCCTTATACAAAAGATGAGAGACTAGTATGATATTTATAAGAAAACTAACGCACTAACCTAATGGGCTTTTTAACAATTAACCATTGCAAGCTAACTTAGGGTACAAGCTAAATTAAACAATTGGATCCATAACACAAGGCCAAATTAAACAACAACAACTTGTGAGCGGACTTCGACAACATGTTATTCGTACTAGGGTTTGTTCCAATATTCCACAAATCTCCACCTTGGAATACACCCTATACCAACAAGAAACAGACTAGATTTCTTCATACAGCTTTATCAACTACATACAGTGGAAAAACTTGCAACTAGGAATCGTCTTGGTGATCATATCAACATCATTATGATTTGTCGAAACCTTCAGCACTTGGACTTTTCCATGCTCGATTACCCCTCTAACGAAATGCAACCTCATATCAATGTGCTTGGTTCGCTCATGATAGGTTGAGTTCTTCGACAAGTGTATTGCACTTTGACTATCGCATTTAACATGGATACCTCGACCTTTAAATTTCAGCCCCTTTGCAAAACCTTCAAGCCACAATGCTTCCTTTACAACTTCAGTTAGGGCGATATATTCTGCTTAAATGGTTGATAAGGCAACAACCTTCTGAAGTGTTTCTTTCCAACTAATTGTTGTGCCAAACATAGTGAAAACATATCCAGAAATATATTTTCTGGAATCCATACAACCTGCATAATCAGAGTCGACATATCCTTCGATTGTTGCTTTACTATTTTCACTCAAGGCTCTACCATAATTTAGGACTCTTCTCAGAGACTCATTTATGTACCTTAGAATCCACTTCAATGCTTACCAGTGAGACTTTCCAGGATTCGCCATGTACCTGCTTACAAGACTGACTGCATATGTTATATCGGGTCTAGTACAAACCATAACATATATCAAAGAACCTATTATATTAGCATATGGAATTTTATCCATAAGTTCTTTCAACATCAGTATTGGGACACTGATTTATACTCATCTTAAATTAAGGGTTTGTCGGAGTTACGACAGGCTTTGAATTCGACATACCAAACTTATCGAGAATCTTCTTCAGGTATGCCTCTTGAGATAATCATAATCTCGACTGCTTTCTATCTCTTCAGATGTCAATCCCAAGAATCCTGGACGCGGCACCCAAATCCTTCATATCGAACTCCTTATTGAGTTCAGCCTTCACCCTCATCACTTCTTCGACATTGTTTCTTACTATTAAAATATCATCCACATAAAGCAACAAAGTAACAAATGAATTACCAGGTCGAAATTGGAAGTAAACACAATGGTCAAAATGACTTTTGATGAAACTAATGTGTTCCATGAACTTGTTGAATCTCCTATTCCACTGTCGAGGAGATTGTTTTATCACATACAAAGATCTATTTAGTTTACATTCATACTATTCTTTCCCCTCTTCGACATACCTTTGGGTTGCCTCATCAGGATTGTTTCATCAAGATCACCATACAAGAAAGCAGTTTTCACATCCATCTGTTCCAGTTCAAGGTCGAACTATACCACCATGGCAAGCAACATTCTAATGGACTTGTGCTTAACAATAGGAGAGAACACATAATTGAAGTATACACCTTCTTTCTGATTGAAACCCCTTGCAACCAACCTTTCATTGTATCTCTTCAATGCTACTCTTTTGATTCCTTCCTTAACTTTGAAAATCTATTTACAACTTACTAACCTGACTCCAGCAGGTTTTTTGATTAGTTCCTATGTGTTGTTATCATGAAGAGATTTCATCTCATCATCCATATCCTTCATCCATTCAGTCTTATTTCGACTCCTCATAACTTCCTTATAGTCTCTAGGTTCTTCATCTAGAACCTCACTTGCAGAGATTAAGGCATAAGCTATAAAATCTTCATACCCAAGTCTCTGAGGTGGCTTGATAACTCTTCTCGACCTGTCTCTTGCTAGCAGGTAGTCATTATCAGTTTCCTCATCTTCAACATTAATTTCTACTTCTTCTTTGACTCCATTTAGGTCATGGAATTCAGCATCAATATGTTCCACCTCAACAAGAATTTCTCTTTGTTCCAGATCTTCGACAACATCATCAGTTTTCTTGAAATTCATCTCAGCTTCATTGAAAACTACATCTCGACTAGTAATACACCTCCTGTGACCTGGCTCTGGGCACCATAGCCTATAAGCTTTGACTCCTTCAGGGTATCCCATGAACATGCATTTCAGAGCTCTAGGTTCGACCTTGTCTTGCCTAATGTAAGCATAAGCCACACAACCAAATACTCTCAGTTTGTCAAGATCTTGTGGATGCCCCAACCAAACTTCTTCAGGCGTATTCATATCTAACGCAGTCTAAGGACATATGTTTATCAAATATGTTGTTGTCGAAACAACCTCAGCCCAAAACACCTTCTTCAATCCAGCATTAACCAACATGCATCTAATCCTTTTGAGGATTGTTCGATTGAATCTCTCAGCTAGACCATTTTGTTAAGTAGAACCTGCTACAGTCTTATGCCTTGCAATCTCATACTCGACACAGTAATTGTCGAAATCTTCGTTGTAGAATATAAGGCCATTATCAATTCTTAACCTTTTAACCTTTCTACCAGTTTGAGTTTCGACCAGATCCTTCCAACTCTTGAAACTCTCAAAAGTTTCATCCTTTGTCTTCTGAATGAATACCCATAACTTTCTAGAATAATCATCAACTATGGATAGAAAATACCTTGCACCTGAATGTGAAGGATTCCTTGCAGGCCCCCAAAGATCAACATTTATGTAATCAAGGGATCCATGTGTTCTTTGTTTAACATTTTTAAACTTCACCCTACAAGATTTACCAAATACACAAGGTTCAAAAAACTCCAACTACTCGACTTTGTCACCACCTAGCAGGTTCTATTTCCCCAGTTCGACCAGGCCTCTCTAGTTGACATGGCCCAATATCATGTGCTATAATTTTGTCTTCGACATCAGTTTCGTGGATGCAACATTTGTCAAACCACTTACAACTTCAGCCTCAATGGTATACAAACCTTGTTTCTTCACGCCTCTCAAGACTTCCTTTGACCCCTTCATGACTTTTAGAATACTTTTATCTCCTTGAAAAACAAATCCTTCTTGTTGAATTCACCAAGAGAAATCAAATTTATCTTCAAGTCAGGTACATACCTAACTTCAGTCAATAACATTATTGACTCATCATGGAGCTTGAATCTCATAGATCCAATATCTGCAATTTTGTAAGATTTGTTGTTTCCCAACAACACCGATCCACCATCTTGATAACATATTTCCTCGAACAAATCTTTGTTTGGAGTCATGTGTCATGTGCAACTTGAATCCATAATCCACTTTTTTCTTGAGTCACCGCTTGAAACCACAAGAAGATCAGATGAGTCGAAATCATCTTGAACAATGGTAGCATTGCCATTATCCTTACCTCCATGATATTTCAGGCATTCAGGGCACACCTTACGAATGTGACCCTCCTTCTTACAATGATAGCATCAAACAACATATGCTTCACCACTATAAGACTTATGCTGACTTTTACCATTCTTTTTGTCAAACTTACCATCCTTTCGCAAGAATTTTTCCTTAAAGGCCAAACCTTCCCCGGCCGTCAAAGGTTTATGCTCTTTTCATTTGTTCAAGTCCTTAGAGTACAAGGAAGATTGAACATCTTCAAAGATCAGGGGCTCTCTTCCATACAAGAGAGTTTCTTTGAAATGAGCACGTGTTCTGGGCAAAGCGCATAACATCAATAGTGTTTGATCTTCATCATCGATCTTTACATCAATATTTTCAAGATCAAGAATCATATTGTTAAACATATTCGACTTCTCAGCCAACACTTTGTCTTCACTCATCTTAAATAAATACAAGGCTTGCTTCAGGTAGAGTCGATTCATCAACGATTTGCTCATGTATAAACCTTCAAGTTTCAACCATAACCCTGATATTGTCGTCTCATTTGATACTTGTCGAAGAACCTTATCACCAAGGCTCAACAATATTGCGTTGTGTGATTTCTCAATTATGACCGTATTTTCAATTACGGTTAACGCAACATTCATGGTCGTCTCTCCCTTCAACACTTCCAAGCAATTCTGCTGAACAAGTAGGGCTTTCATCTTTAAGCGCCATAGTTTGAAATTGTTCACTTCAGTGAACTTTTCAATCTCATACTTTGTTGAAGGCATCTTATCAATACTCACCACACCAATTTGTTGTGAATCAGATACCTTAGAAACAAAGTATAATTGGTTCCTTGATCAGTCAAGAAACCCGCAAGGGTTAGGGTTAAGGGTAACCAAAGATAACAACAAGGATTAGTTATAAACGGATATTATTTCCTTTCTCTTTAAACAAGATTACAAGTATACAAGAATAAAAAATAACCTATCTCACTTTTGAATAAGGGATTTTTTAAATTACACATTACAAGCTAACTTAGGGTACAAGTTAACTTAAACAATTGGATCCATAACACAAGGCCCAATTAAACAACAATAACAACAACATGTGAGTGGACTTCGATGACATGTTATTTGTACTAGGGTTTGTTCGAATATTCCACATATTTAAATATATCATTGTTTCAAATAAATTTTGTTTTTGTTACAAAACAGTCCATTACATTGATGAAAGTTTGAGAAAATATTAAGAACCACTCATTGTTTGGGTAGAAGAGTGTAAAAGGTTGGATGACCCACCCATTGCTTTGGAGGGTTTCACAACGTATTTTAACTTCTTTTTTTAAAATTAAAATTGCATTTAATTTTAATTTTAATAAATATAATAGAAATATTTTGATTAATTTTTAGTTCATAATAATTGTTTGTAATTAAAAAAAAATAGATAATAAAATACAAACATATTTTTTATAATTAAAATAAATAAAGTTATATTTAATTAATAAATTAAATAACAATAATAATACAAATAAAATATTAATCAATGCAATATTTATTTATTTATGTAATAAAAATAAAATTACATTAAACCCATCTAGTCTTGATATTGACCCGATCGATGAAAGCGATGGTGGGTTCCACATGTAGGAGCTAGTCCAATTCATGTAGACCTTCTACAATTTTTATCAACATTTGTTGGCCAAGTAGAAGGCCCCACGTCATTAATTCATCAACCATGTCATTAGTTAATAAGTCCATCGCATTTACACTACCATAACTTAACTTAGTTCCCTTATTATTCTAGTTTGGTTGGGTAGTATGTGACATTGAGCTATGCATGAAGGGAAATTAGGGTTGTTGGTCTTGGGATAAATTTTGGGTGAATGTTTGTGAGTGCTAAAAAAGAATTTATGGTTGGGGTTATTGGTAGTTGTATTCATGTGGGGTAATAAGTATTGGTTATAGTGGGTGTTGGGTGGCATTTATGGTTGGTTGGATGATGTTAAGGGGGTAAAAATTAGATTTTGTTATAAGGTGTTGTAGGGGATTGGGTTAAATGATAGGTAATGTTGATGGTAGTTAGCTTGGGGTATAAGGTTATTGTGTTGGGTTGAAAGGTTGTTGGATGTTACATGTATGTTTTGGGTGTAAGTGATGGTTCATGGCCTTGTGTATTGGAAGTTTGAATATGGAGGTTGGTTACGAGGGTAAAATGGTAATCTATTTTATGATTGATACAAATTTGACACAGATCTATACCAATCCATGTATACCTTCCTCGATTTGTATTTCATTTAGAATGATATCTCCTTGTAAGACAGTGTTGCGACAATTTTGTCATTGATGATACTCTTGTCTATAATGGTCTTTCCAATTTGAAAATTTGCATTGGTCTGACGACTGAATTTTGTGGTACTCCTCCATGAACCTAGGCAGAACATGAATTTCTTGTTGAATCCCAAATTAGAGTTTAACCGTATCTGAATGATGCATTTCAATAGTAGTGAAATAGATTAAAAGCTTAGTTAAACTCCACATGCCACTTTCAGTTGGATCATCATCTTCGAGTACGATATAGGTCCTCTATAGAAACTGTTACACATTAGCAAAAAGGATTAGTTAAAAAATTATAAATAAATTTTAAATATTAGTAGTTTATTCTTGAAGATACTATATCATTTGTCTCTAAATGATAGAAGAACGACCGATATCCAAGAGCACAATGATGGGGAGTTTTTTTCGTAATTCATCTCATGTGCGGACCACCTAAATAGGAATAGTTACTAGAAAAAACATATCTAAAAAAATTATTTTTGGTTAAATTTTCGTATAAGGCGAGAATAAATTTTATATCCATATTGTATGTAGTTATATTGATAACATAATCAAATCTCACTTGTATCAAATATGGATGGATAATCTCGTCTAGCTCGACATATGAATGTGGTTGGACAATATTCCAATACAAAAATAGACGCGGGAACTTTAAGAGAGTCGGCATTGGGGTCACAGGACAACAAACCTCGTTGAGCCAATGAACCCAGCCTTTAAAGGAACTTGTAATTGTCCATCATAACATTGGTAAGTGCAACCTACTATAGGATGGGATCATTATTTGTAGAAAGAGTTGCACAATGGAATGCCCTGTTAGAATTCGGGAAAAAATTTATAGAAAATTGCATGATGGTCATGAGAGAAGAAACAAAAAAATCCAACACGCATCAGGTAACCTCTTTTGACAATCAACGTCACACTTTGGGTGTGAAGGAGACAATGGAACTAGGATTTGTCAACAAACCTCCTATTTTTAATGACACTAATTATGATACCTGGAAAGCATGTATGGTGACTTTTCTAAAACTATTGATAGCAAAAGCTGGAAAACAATTATCAAAGGTTGGCAATACCCTGTTATGAAGGACAAAGATGGAAATTATACAATAGGATTGAAGCCAGAAGAGGACTGGTCTAAGGAAGAAGATGATTTTTCTCTTGGAAACTCTAGGGCCTTGAATGTCTTATTCAATGGAGTGAACAAGAACACCTTCCGATTGATAAAATAATTGTACTGTTGCTAAAGATGCATAGGATATTTTGAAGAATGCTCATGAAGGAACCTCCAGTGTGAAGATGTCAAAACTTCAACTTCTTACCACCAAGTTTGAGAACTTGAATATGAAGGAGGATGAAAGCATTCATGATTTTCACATGAATATTCTTGATATTTCCAATACATCTAGTGCCTTGGGAGAGAAGATGCCAAAGGAGAAGTTGGTTAGAAAGATTCTCAAATTGTTGCCTAAGAAGTTTGAAATGAAGGTCATAGGTATTGAAGAAGCTCAAGACATCAGCAACATGAAGGTAGAGGAGCTTGTTGGGTCACTTCAAACTTTTGAATTGGCTATCAATGAAAGATTTGAAAAGAAAAATAAGAGCTTAGCTTTTATCTCTAATACTAATAATGAAGAGGTTCAATGTGACATGGAGACTAGTGAAGGAATTTATAATGAAATTCTGCTTCTTGGGAGGAAATTCAATAAAGTGCTAAAGTGTATGGATAGGAAGTCAAGAACAGATGTTGCAAACATAACATTCAAAATTCCGAAGAACAATGATTTTCAGAGAGAAGCAAGAGTAAAGGAGAAATACAATAAAGAAAAAGATCTCACTTGCAAATATGATTATGATGAAGGATCTGATGATGTAGAACTTACTTTTGATGAACTACCTACTTCCTACAGAGAATTGTGCCTCAGAAGTGCAGAAGTTTGTCAACAAGGGGAGAAACACAAGAAACTTATAATTCAACTGAAGGCAGAAAACGAAGAGCACATGGAAACTATCTCTAAGCTGGAAAATAAAGTGATTATACTGAACTCTAAACTTAAAAGAATGTTCAAGTCTGTCAGAATTCTGAATAGTGGCTCTGACACATTAGATGAAATTTTTCAGATTGGAAAAGTGGCAGGAGATATGAGTGGAATATGATTTAATAAAGGAAATGAACCTCTTTTCAAAGAACCCTCAAATACAATGGTCGGACCCTATAACCTTTCACACTCTTCCATCAAAGCAATGGGTGATTCTTAATATTTTTTTCAAACTTCCACAAAAGCAATGTATGATTATTTTTAACAAAAAAAAAATTGGGATTTTTACCCATATGTCTGATATTCCAAAAATAAATACCAATATACCACAGTTTGAAAAAAAAAATTCCAAAATGCCTCAATTTTAGTGCATGTTCCCCCATCCAGTTGTCAAGCACGTGAAGGAAAAAAATCTTGTTAATGCTCGGCCTCTTGGTTACAAATTCTTTTTTTAAGTGTTTTTAAATTAGTTTTTTTTTAAATAATTTTAATTATAATAAATATTCATTATTGAATATATATTAAAATATAATTTTTTTTAATAAAAAATATTTATTTATTTTATAACTAAATTAAGTTTTTTTTTAAATTAGTTTTTTTAATAAGTTTAATTATAATAAATATTTATTATTGAATATATATTAATATATTTTTTTAATAAAAAATATTTATTTATTTTATAACTAAATCAAGTTTTTTTTTAAATATTTATAATTATGCGATAAAGAAATATAAAGTAGACGGAATAAATTTTCATTGATACAATATAAATAATACAAACATCATCGATTACATTTCATTGGTTATTTATGGCCGTCTGCTCCACAGCCAGGTTTCCTTATGATTCGTTTTGGTCTGGCCGGGTCTCTTTGAGGTGGTAATGGAGGGGGAGGAGAAGATGAATCGGAGGACATGTCTTTATTGTGATGTGTTACAAGGGGGTCCACATTAGCCATAAGATCTTCAATGTTATAATTTGGCATATTCAAAAGTTAGTCATTCGTGAGCAAAAAAAATTGGAATGAATTTGTTTGTTGTGATAAGGTTTCAGGTTGGGTCTCTTGCATTGGTGGGTAATAGACATTATCAGTGGTGAACATAGACGTGGGTTGGGAATATGTTGTATTGGATGTGTGTTGTTGAGATAGGGGGTTTGAGTGTTTGAAGTTTGGTGGAAGAATTGGAGTAAATTGTAAAGGTGGTCAATGGGTGGATTGTTATTGGAACTGTTGGTTGTAGGAGTAGTTTGGTTGTTAGAATGAAGTGTGGGGAGTTTGATGTTGGGATGAGGTTGCATAAAAGGCGTGTTGTGTGTGATGGTATGTCTGCTATGTGGATGAAGTTGCTTGTCCCCAAAATTGGGATGGATACATTGGTGGAACATCTTCATATTGAGACGCCGTAGTGTATTGCGTTTGATATGTGGCACATTGGCGGGGGTTATTCAGAAATTGGTCAGGAGCAACATGCACATATGGAATTGCATGTAACCAATTCAAATAATCTTGACTTGGCTTATGCTCACCCACGACCGCTTCACCATGCAATACTAAATACTTTATGTTTCTCCATTCACTCACTTCCTCTTTGTTGAGTTGCTGCCAATGGATTTTTTGGGCCTTTTTCATATTCATTTTGTGTTGTCCCCTTAGACATCTTGGTTGTGAAGGGATTGGTTATTCAAACCCAAACTGTAGTTTAACTCTATCTGTCTAATGCATCTCAACAATAAAGAAGCATACTACATGAGTTGTTTCACTCCATACTTGGCTATCTCTAAGATCTGACACTAGGAATTGAAGGTAAGGCCTCCAAATAAACTGGTAAAAAAATATTAAAGTTCGATTATAAATAGGAAGTAATGGAAAACATATAGGTTGTATTGTTTCACACTTACATCGTGTTCCTCCATGTGATCTATTACGATTCGATATCCACAAAGATCATGACGAGGATTATTTCGATAATTCATTCTTCGATGACACTATCTTTCATTTACAACCAAAAAAATAGAATGTTAGGTATAATTTAATAAGAAGCAAATAAAATGTATTTATATATTAGGAATACCTTTGATGGTATGGAAAGGATGGATTCACGCCAGTAATGGGAGCAAGCAAGGGTATACGCGTGAATGCCCAGATTTGGAGTAGTAATGCGCACGCCCATGCTTTTAACCTTGTTCTTGGATGTCTTGCACATATTTTTGTACAATGTAGCCAAGCAAGTCGACCCCTAACTATATTTGCCGCAAGTTTGCAGATCACTCACCATAGATATCCAAGATGCATGCAACAGGTTGTGACTTTTTCTGGGCACAACAAAGTAGCAATGATGCGCAAAATGTACATTTTGGCACCTAAAATAATGTATTCCTCAGTTGGGGAAGCTTTTTCATTTAGCTCAACAAAAATATGCTCTATCCAAACAATTCGTACACAATATCTATTCATGTCATCCTCTGTAGGTTGTACCCCTAAATGGTCAATGAAAATTTCTGGGTAAATTTCTGTGGGGCCATTTACACATTCACCATTAATACGGGGACCAAGTAACATACTAACATCCTCTAGTGTTATTGTGCATTCATCAGTAGGTAGATTAAATGTATGTGTCTCTCGTCTCCATCTCTCTAATAGAGCTACGATTAGACTAGATTCAATTGGTAAATTCATAATTTTTGCGATATTCGCAAAACCGACTACTTCCAAATAAGGAATGATTTCAGCTCTCGGTTGAATATGTGCATGTACATGGACTCGGAACCGGCAATCCATCTAAAAAATAATTAATACGACAAAGAGAAAAAAAATAATGATCTTAATAATAACTACGATAAAGAAAAAAAATTACTTTTAATTTTTTAGAAACTTACTTCAGCCGCGATATTTGTGGGTGTACCACGGTGTGACTCTCCCATCCAAAACAAAGACATTTTTAAAATATTAGTGATGTGAAGAAATTATAATGTGAAATGATGTAAGTGAGTATTTGTAATAGTAAAATAAATTACTCATAGAATTTATAGAGGTGGTGGAGTGTTTGGTGTAACTATTTGACAAGATCATACACTAAAAGCCTTTGGGTGTGTTATGGCTTGCATGCAAACATTCAACCATAGGCTTTTAGTGTATGATCTTGTCAAATAGTTACATCAAACACTTCACCCCCTCTATAAATTCTATGAGTAATTTTTTTTACTATCACAAATACTCACTTACAACATTTCACATTATAATTTCTTCACTTCACTAATATTTTAAAAATGTCTTTGTTGTGGATGGGAGAGTCACACCGTGGTACACCCACAAATATCGCAGATGAAGTGAGTTTCTAAAAAATTCAAAGTAATTTTTTTTCTTTATCATAGTTATTATTAAGATAATTTTTTTTCTCTTTGTCGTATTAATTATTTTTTAGATGGATTGTTGGTTCCGAGTCCATGTACATGCACATATTCAACTGAGAGTTGAAATCATTCCTTATTTGGAAGTAGTCGGTTTTGCGAATATCGCAAAAATTATGAATTTACCATTGAACTTTAGTCTAATCGTAGCTCTATTAGAGAGATGGATACCAGAGACACATATATTCCATCTACCTACTGGTGAATGCACAATAACACTAGAGGATGTTAGTATGTTACTTGGTCTCCGTATTAATAGTAAATGTGTAAATGACCCCACAGAAGTTTATCCAAAAAATTTCATTGACCATTTAGGGGTACAACCTACAGAGGATGACATGAATAGATGTTGTCTACGAATTGTTTGGATAGAGCGTATTTTTGCTGGGTTAAATGAAAAAGCTTCCCCAACTGAGGAAGACAATATTTTTAGGTGTCAAACTGTACATTTTGCGCATCATTGCTACTTTGTTGTGCCCAGAAAAAGTCACAACTTGTTGCATGCATCTTAGATACCTATGGTGAGTGATCTGCAAAGTTGCGGCAAATATAGTTGAGGGTCGACTTGCTTGGATCCATTGTACAGAAATATGTGCAAGGCGTCCAAGAACAAGGTTAAAAGCATGGGGGTGCGTATTACTACTCCAAATTTGGGCATTCACGCGTATACTTTTGCTTGCTCCCATTACTTGCGTGAATCCATCATTTCCATATGCTCAAAGGTATTCCTAATATATAAATACATTTTATTTTCTTCTTATTAAATTATACCTAACATTCTGTTTTTTTGGTTGTAAATGCAAGATGGTGTCATCGAAGAATGAATTATCGAAATAATCCTCGTCATGATCTTCGTGGATATCAAATTGTAATAGATCACATGGAGGAACACGATGTAAGTGTGAAACAACACAACCTATATATTTTCCATTACTTCTTATTTATAATCAAACTTTAATATTTTTTACCAGTTTATTTGGAGGCCTTACCTTCAATTCCCAGTGTCAGATCTTAGAGATAGTCAAGTCTGGAGTGCAATAACTCATATTGTATGCTTCTTTATTGTTGAGATGCATCAGACAGATAGAGTAAAACTCCAGTTTGGGTTTGAACAACCAATCCCTTCACAACCAAGATGTCTAAGGGAACAACACGAAATGAATATGAAAAAGGCCCAAAAAGTCCATTGGCAGCAACTCAACAAAGAGGAAGTGAGTGAATGGAGAAACATAAAGTATTTAGTATTGCATGGTGAAGCGGTAGTGGGTGAGCATAAGCCAAGTCAAGATTATTTGAATTGGTTACATGCAATTCCATATGTGCATGTTGCTCCCGACCAATTTCTGAACAACCCTCGTCAATGTGCCACCTATCAAACTCAATACACTACGGCGTCTCAATATGAAGATGTTCCACCAGTGTATCCATCCCAATTTGGGGGACAAGCAACTTCATCCAAACAGCAGACATACCATCACACACAACACGCCTTTTATGCAACCTCATCCCAACATCAAACTCCCTACACTCCATTCTAACAACCAAATTACTCCTACAACCAACAATTCCAACAACAATCCACTCATTGACCACCTTTACAGTTTACTCCAATTCTTTCACCAAACTCCGAACACTCAAACCCCCAATCTCAACAACACACATCCAACACAACATACTCTCAACCCACGTCTATGTTCACCACTGATAATGTTTATTACCCACCAATGCAAGAGACCCAACCTGAAACCTTATCACAACAAACAATTTCATTCCAAGAAATTTTGCTAACGGATAACCAACTTTTGAATATGCCAAATTATAACATTGAAGATCTTATGGCTAATGTGGACCCCTCTGTAACACATCACAATGAAGATATGTCCTCTGATTCATCTCATCACCCTCCATCACCACCTCAAAGAGATCCGACCAGACCAAAACGAATCATAAGGAAACCTGGTTGTGGAACAGGCGGCCATAAATAACCAATGAAATGTAATCGATGATGTTTGTATTATTTATATTGTCTTAATGAAAATTTATTCCGTCTACTTTATATTTATTTATCGCATAATTATAAATATTTTTTAAAAAAAACTTAATTTAGTTATAAAATAAATAAAAAAATTATTAAAAAATATTATATTTTAATATATATTCAAAAATAAATATTTATTATAATTAAAATTTAAAAATAATAATTTTAAAAAAAACTTAATTTAGTTATAAAATAAATAAATATTTTTTATTAAAAAAATATTATATTTTAATATATATTCAATAATAAATATTTATTATAATTAAAATTTATTAAAAAAAAACTAATTTAAAAACACTTAAAAAATGAAAAACGAAAAAAAAATCAGGTGTTTGGTAACCAAGAGACCGAGCACCAGCGAGATTTTTTTCCTTCACGTGCTTGGCAACTGGATGGGCGAGCATGC
Source organism: Lathyrus aphaca (assembly GCA_963966055.1). Classification (NCBI taxonomy): domain Eukaryota; kingdom Viridiplantae; phylum Streptophyta; class Magnoliopsida; order Fabales; family Fabaceae; genus Lathyrus; species Lathyrus aphaca. Next base: position 64,602,394 of record OZ014521.1, read on the forward strand.
ACTAAAATTGGGGCATTCTGGAGAGAAAAAATTCAAAATGGGGTACATTGGTATGGGGCACATGGGTAAAAAAATCTGAAATATACACTACTTTGGTATTTTTCATGTAAAAACATGTTAGGACATTACAAAATTTATATTCTTTATTTCATGTATCAGTAGACACAGAGCTTGAATGTTACAGATTCTTTGATAATGACATGATAAGATATGTAGGGTGCATAATAGAAATTTTTTTCTTTCCTACCACCTTTTTACACATTAATTTCCAAAATATCATGTAGGATCAAGCGCTTACCACTGCACTAAAAGCAATTGTTGTTAGTGAAGGCGCAACTTTATTTCCTTATAGTATAGAGTCTTTCAAGGGGCTGCGCCTATTAAGCGCCATGGGTTGGGATGTTAAGCCCATCGAATCCCTAAGGGTGACGCTGAATTAATAAATCCAACAATCTCCCCCCCAGTGTCAGCCGGGGGGATTCGAACCCATGACCGGGCTCTGATACCACTTGTAGGATCAAGCGCTTACCACTGCACTAAAAGCAATTGCTGTTAGTGAAGGCGCAACTTTATTTCCTTATAGTATAGAGTCTTTCAAGGGGCTGCGCCTATTAAGCACCATGGGTTGGGATGTTAAGCCCATCGAATCCCTAAGGGTCACGCTGAATTAATAAATCCAACATATCATTCATTTCAAACTATATGTCAAAATGCTATCATTTCAAATGAAAAAAACAAAGTCAATAACTCTGCCTCCCATTGAAAGGGCGATACAATATATTTGTTCAGACTCACAAAAGGATTTTTTAGCTTAACATGTTCTTATTTAGCAAGATCCTATACATTTTATTGCTGCTATATTTGTTTTACAAAATTAATGTCAGTCCAAGAAATACAGAACTAACATTTCCCTTTGTGACTTCGCGGAGGAAATCGAGAATGACGGGGATAACCTCTACGACGTTGTCACTTGGATGGTGTGGGGAATCATGGTTACGTTCAAGCACCTGTATGCGTTCTCTCTATTGAAAGAGAGTGAGGTTTGCCCTGTTGAGGGCGGTGCTAAGAGCCTGAGTGCCAACATCTGTGTCCGACGGGATGGGGATTGGTTCAAACACAAGGTCTCCATGAGTGACGAGCGGTTATTTGAGATTGTTCGAAGCTGGGGAAGGAGGATGTCCTTCGTTGTGACCGATATTGAATTGAGAAACTCCATGGTTACCAGTATTATCTCTGTCGCTGATGACGATGGTATGGGTGTCTTTCACAATATCGTTGACCTGGGTAGCCATGAAGACGAAAAGATGAGCTTTGATCTTGCGGTAAAAGAGAAGATCTAGGTCACGAAAGATGGGAGAGCTGCTAGTTTCTCACAGACGGCGCCACTGTACAGAAATGATTCGAACAGTTCTTCGTGGCATTCAGCTGAGATTGTGATGATGTTTGTAGGAGAAGGGGTGGTGCACCTGTAAGGTACTCCGACGCTCAAGTAAGTTTCAGTATGAGACGAACTAAAGTGTGAGAAAGTGGTGATAAGAAAATAATACCTGACCGTTTTTATAAGGGCACAAGCTCGTATATTGTGGGCACGTACTGGACATCACTGCCTCCTGTAAATTTGGATGACAGTTGGCTGCATGGAAGGTGTTATCACGCGTGAGGGGGAAATCCCCAACGATTATATGTCAACAGCTCTTTTCCTACAACTGTCATATCCTCGCTGATCTTAATGGGCTTATGCCCAGCTGAATACTAGATTTGGCGTAGAGCATTTGCTAGGCCAATCCAGAACAAGTATAGTTAAGGGACCAAAAATGATATTTTGCCTATAAAAACGGACATTGTCGCCCATTGAAAGGGCGGCATAGGCAAAACATTTTTATTTTTTTTTATTTTATTTAATAACATTAATTCATATTACTAATTATTAATATATAATAATATTAATTTATATTAAATAATAGGTTTTTAATTAATAATTAAAATAATTAATTAATTTTATTAATAATTAACGTATTTTATTTTTAATTTTTAATAACATTAATTAATATTATTAATAATTAATATATAATAATAATAATTTATATTAAATAATATATTTTTATTTAATAATTAATATAATTAATTATAATAACTATTTTATATTATTAATTATAATGATTAATATATTTTAATTTTAATTTTAATTTTAATTATTAAAATATTTAAAATAAAGAATATATATTTTATTTGAAAACAGTTCCGCCACTACAATGAGCGGTACATTTTAATATTTTATTATTTAAGTATAATATCGCACATTCAATGGAAGATACCTTTTAATATTATATCATTTAAGTACATTGTCATTCATTCAATGAGCATAACCTTTTAATATTATATTATTAAATCTCATTTTAGATCTAATATAAATAGAGGTGTGGTGTGAACCATTTTTTCACAACTATTATAATACCAGTGTTAAGATGTATTATCATCATTGTTGGGGGAATGTCATTTTTTTCGAGAGAAAAATCGGTTTTGGATATGCTCTTCTGGAATATTTGTAATTTAGAACAACTAATGAATGAGTTGAACAGTTGGTTAGAAGGAGACATTGAAGAAGGGAAAAAATCAGAAGTATTGAGAGGTATGATTTTTGACGTGGGTGGGTGCAAATCAAGAGCGGTAAGGAAGCGAGGGAAATGATGTTTGGAATCAATGAAATCAAACTGCTTGTTGTAATAAGCTAGAAATGTTGTGTTGTTGTGTTTCAGTTTAATTATTTGTTTTGATGTCAGTTGGATGTGTTGTGTTGTTTATTTAAGGTTAAATGTATTTGTGTTAAGTATCTGTTTTCTTGTTATATTTATTTGAACCTCAATGATTAATGATTAAGAAATTTGAGAAGCTTGATTGCAATACAAAAATGATACAAGTTAACAACATAAACCACTCACTATTACTAGTTCCAACATTTGGACACCGAGTTCGGTTGTGACTAGTTTGATGACACGTAGAATATTTTCTCTCGAGCTTGTCAACGCTATTCATTTTTGTTCTAATATGTGTGCTGATCGGGAGACCTTTTTGATCTCCCTCATAAACAAGTCAATATTCATTGTATGGGAGCACTAGAAAGCTTGTGTTGTATACTCCAAATAGGTTTGAAACCCTGTTAACGTTGGACAAAAGTGAATAGGCGTCCTGGCGCGCACTAGAACATGGAGCGATAACATGTGAACAAGGACATTATATGCCTGAAACTTTCCGCAATCACACCAACCATCTATTAGATTGGCCTTGTAACGGCCCATAGGCTTCCCCTTACCATGGTTCATTGTTTCCCACACACTAAAAAGATTGTTATTGTAGTCAAAAACTCTCACTTGATGTGTGTTGGATTTCATTGTTTCTTCTTTCATAACCTTGACGCAATTGTCAGTAAATGTTTGTCCTGAATTCAACATTGCATTCCACTTTACATCCCTCTCAGCAAATAATGTTCCCAATCTATAATATGTTGCACTAACCAATGTTGTAATGTGTAGATTATGGGTGCCTTTGAAAACTAAATTCATTGAATCAACAAGATTGGTTGTCATGTGACCCCAACGTCGACCCCCGTCAAAAGCTCTCGTCCATTTATAATTAGAATATTGTTGAGCCACCTTAAAACATCACCATTAGCCATAGCAATTTCATCCCAATAATATTGAAACGTTGGTTGATTAAAGTATATCCTATATATTAAAAAAATGATTAATTTAATAATATAATAAACAAAGATATAATGTTAACAAATATATAATTAAAAAAGTTATTACCCATGTTAATGAATTTTTTCCGGAGGTTCCTATCCTTAATATCTTTCATGAAATTTTGAGCAATATGTGTGATATAATAGACATGTACATATGAAGGATCATGCCAACAATTATCTGGATTATTGTATGCACTCTCAATCGATGCATGCTTGTCTGAAATTAAACATAGATCTGGTTGAGGAGCAACATGTTTTCTCTAGTTCCGTAAAAAGAACCCATAAACTTCAGCGGTCTCACCTTCCACTAGTGCAAAACGAACTGGAAAAATATTATTGTTGTCATCCTATGCAACAACCATAAGCAACGCCCATTTATACTTACCATATAGCCAGGTTCCATCAATTTGTAGTATAAACTTGCAATATGCAAAACCTCTAATGCATGGTTGGAATGCCCAGAATAGTCGGTGAAAGAAGTGCTTTCCTTCAACAATTGTTCCGTCATAAGTATACATTGGTAGTGTTTCCATTTCCAACACCGTCCCCATAACAATTTTTTTTAAGTGCTAACAAGAAATGTGGAAATTCTTTGTATGAACTCTCTCAGTTACCATATACCCGTTCAATTGTTTTGTTCCTTACAATCCATGTTTTCCTATATGACAGAGAGAACTTGTACTCATGAACAAGTTTTTTAATGCAAATGTTCACCTTGATAGAAGGATCATTGTCTACGAATGACATTAAAAGTTGTGACATTAATTGTGAGGTAAGTTTCCAATGATTCTGGTTAAACATGGTTGTTGAACAACTTTGTTGGGGATTTATATTACCTATCTCCCACAAGTCACTTCTTTTTCTATATGACGCCACAAAATGAAACTCTCATGTATCTTGTTTGCAACAAATGATATATCTTTTCTTATCAGAGTCCTTCACCCTAAAATCCACACCGTTTTTCATGTGATATTGCTTTATTGAAAGCACACAATCAGATTTATTTTTGAACTAATTACCAACAGTTATGTCACCCTCCACCGGAAGATGAGGAATGTGAGGCCAGTCAAAGGATGCTTGATCTGCATCTGAGGGCAGGTTTGTCATGTGGGCAGAAAACATTTCCAACTAGAATGTGTTGTTAATCATCAGTGTCATCTTGAACATTGACTCTTTCACAGAATATAGTTGTGTATACATCATCAACATGTGGCTCAATCTCTTCTTCAACATCTTCTTCTTCAACATCTTCATGTGATATTATGGTTTGTGTATCTTCTTTGAATGCCTTGATAACCTATGACATCTAGGTTTGTTGACATTGTTCAAATCTTATATATAGCTCAATAAACGGAAACCCAAAACATTCATGATTCGAGAACATGGATTCAATATCTTTGTCTTCACGAACTTTCAATGGAACAAATTTTAAAATATTATTCCCAAAATGGACAACATTTCTATAAGTAATTTGAGAAATAGATTCTGATTGAAGCTTCATTTCCAATCTTTCCTTAAAATGTTGGAATGATGACCTTCTATTAATACTGAAATGACATAATTCAGTATTTACGAAGCTAAACCCCACCTCATCTGATGTAATAAAACTATCATTGTAATGTGCACTAACAATATATTTTGAAATTTGAGACATTTGAACGGTTTGACAAGTATGAGAATTGTATTGAATTGGTGTAAAAATTGTAAGACTAAGTGTTAGTTTTAAAAGATAGGATTTTTATCACTATGCATGCATTTTCGTCTGGTCAAATGGTAAAAATATAGGATACACATAGCCACACAATGAATATGCGATAGTCAGACATATTTAAGACTGTTGCCTATTGAGGAAATGTGCCTACTGTATGCATTAGACATGCATTAACTGTGTCGCTCATTCAGTCAACGACACCTGACACGGAAAAGTACATTGCCGCACAATGAAAGTGCAATAGTCAGACAAGAAATAACTATGTCGCACAATGAATGGGTGGTAGTCAACACATCAATTGTTTCAGCCATGCATGCACAAGGGCTAGTAAATATAATGCATTTACACACATTACACCAACTTTCAGCCACCTATACCAACATATTTATCACATATAACTATTACAAATTCTATAAATACCAACATATATCTATTAAAAATTCATATCTACCAACACATATCTAATACACTCAAACACTCAACAATATCACTCTTTAAAAAATGTATCGATTAACACTTGGAGAAAAACATCGAGGAACACCTATAAATATTGCGGAATATGTAAGTGTTAAAAATTTATATACATTACATAATATTTTATGTATGATTTCATATTCATTATATTTTATATATATTACATTATAATTATGTATGATTTCTTTATAGGATGAATCCAAATTTAAACGACGTACACATAAACACATCGACATCAATGATCATATCCGTCCTTATTTGATTCAAGTGGGTTTCGGTCACGTAATCAACATTGATTCATATGGAGTTGATCGAAAATATATTCTTGCCTTGCGCGAGAGATGGAGACCAGAAACTCACACATTCCATTTTCCAACTGGTGAAAGCACAATCACTTTAGAGGATGTCCACATGTTGTTGGGTTTGCGTGGGAACGACTCGGCAGTGGTTGGTTTCATAACCGTGTTGTACGACTTGGTTGAGGAAATATTGGGTATTACCTTGGATCCTACTGATAGAAGAGGACAATCTTTGAAAATATCATTTTTAAAGGAACATTATTTTGCTTTGTGTTTAGTCGACGACTCCTTCAAGGAGTTGAAAATCATGAAAACTAGAATATATATTTTATTAATTTTTTGCATGTTTTTTATTTCCTAATACTAATGGTAACAATATACATCTTCAATATTTACCATTATTAGATAATATAACACAAATAAGTAGATATAATTGGGACGCTGCTACTCTAACACGTCTATACAGAAATTTGTGTTGATGCACTTTAAAAAACGCTCATAATTTTGCTGGTTGTGGAGTGTTACTTCAAGCATGGGGTTGGTCCAGAATGCCTAGACTAGCATCAATCAACCACAATCCATACCATTTATATATGTAACAAAGCACGTATAAATTTTTTACTAACTATTTATTTTATTTGAAACTTGTATGCTCTATTTTTTATACTCTATTCATTTTTAGGTGGTCCGCCTATGGGATGAATTACGAAACATCCCCCATCATCGTGCTCCTGGATATCGGACATTCTTCGATCATTTCAAGACGAATGATAATTATTTCTAAGAATTATACTTGTTAACATTAAAATGTATTTATAATTACAACCTCTAATCCATTTTTTCAACTATGTCACAGTTTCTATGGAGGTCATATCTTGGACTTGAAGATGAGGACCCGACTGAAAGTCATATATGGAGGGAAACAACATTTATATTTTGTTTTACTGTTGTTGAAATGCAGCATTCAAATATGGTTAAACTTCAATTTGAGATTCACTAAGAAATCCCTCGTCCACCTAGGAGCATGAAAAAATATCACAAAAGTAGAGTAAACGAACAATGGAGTTTCAGTGATTGGAAAGAGCACAATAAAGAAGAACATCAAGAATGGATAAATCGTCACTGCACCGTCTTACAAGGAGATTTCATGGATACTGAATGTAAACCCAGTAGGTAATACATGAATTGGTATAGATCTGTGACCAATTTGTAGTTATCAGTAAATAGATACTTATTTGACACTCGTATCCAACCCACATTTAATTCCAGCCAATTACAACCATTTAACACCCAACCACACATTTTTACTACCCAACAACAAACATTTAATACCAACAAACCTACATCTAACATTCAACAACCTTTTAACCTCACACAACAACCTTATACCTCAAGTCAACACTACAATCAACCATACCCATCATTTAACCCAACCTCCTACAACACCCAACAAAACCGAAATTTCACCCCTCGTCATCATACACACAACAACAAACACCTCCTAACACCCAATATAACCAACATTCATTCTCTAAACATACTTAACAAAAACATAATTATCAAACACCTCAACCACAAATTTCATTTTGGTATTTGTTTCCTAATAGTGTGGCAGGAAAATTCAACCCTATTAAGTGAAAGTTTGTGATGGATAAAATGGCATTTGTGGTTAGGGTGTTTGGTAGTTGTTTTCTTGTGGGGTATGTTGAGAGAATGAATGTTGGTTATATTAGGTGTTAGGTGGTGTTTGTTGTATGATGATGAATGGGTGAAATGTAGACTTTGTTGGGTGTTGTAGGGGATGGGTTAAATGATGGGTATGGTTGATTGTAGTGTTGGCTTGGGGTATAAGGTTGTTGTGTGGGGTTAAAAGGTTGTTGAGTGTTAGATGTAGTTTGGTTGGTATTAAATTTTTGTTGTTGGGTGGTAAACATGTATGGTTGGGTGTTAAATAGTTGTTGGTTGACATTAAATGTGGGTTGAATACGAGGGTCAAATAGGTATCTATTTACTGATAGATACAAATTGGTCACAGATCTATACCAATTCATGTATTCCCTACTATGTTTACATTCAGTATCCATGACATCTCTTTATAAGACGGTGTGGTGACGATTTATCCATTCTTGATGTTCTTTTTTATTGTGTTCTTTCCAATCATTGAAACTTCATTGTTCGTTTACTCTACTTTTGTGGTATTTTTTCATGCACCTAGGTGGACGAGAAATTTCATGGTGAATCCCAAATTGGAGTTTAACCCTATCTGAATGATGCATTTCAACAACAGTGAAACAAAATATAAATGTTGTTGGCCTCCACATATGACTTTCAGTCGTGTCCTCATCTTCAAGTCCAAGATAAGACCTCCATATAAATTGTGACGTATTTAAAAAAGTGGATTAGAGGTTGTAATTATAAATACATTTTAATGTTAACAAGTATAATTCTTAGAAATAATATATCATTTGTCTCGAAATGATTGAAGAATGTCTGATATCTAGGAGCAAAAATGATGGGGGTGTTTTCGTAATTCATTTCATAGGCGGACCACCTATAAAATAAATAGTGTAAAAAATATAGCAGAAAAATATTAAAATAAATAAATAGTTAGTAAAAAATTTATACGTATTTTGTTACATATGGAAAATGGTATGGATTGTGGTTGATTGATGTCGGTCTAGGCATTCTGGACCAATCACATGCTTGAAGTAACACTCCACAACCAGCAAACTTGTGAGCATTTTTTAAAGCGCATCGACACAAATTTCTGTATAGATTTGCAGCGCCCCAACTATAGCTGCTTATTTGGGTTTTACCTTCTAATAATGGTAAATATTGAAGATGCATGTTGTTACCATTAGTATCAGGAAATAAAAAACATGCAAAAAGTAATTTTATATATATATATATATATATATATATATATATATATATATATATATATATATATATATATATATATATATATATATATATATATATATTCTAGTTTTCATGATTTTCAGTTCCTCGAGGGAGTCGTCGACTAAACGCAAAGCAAATTAATGTTCCTTTAGAAATGATATTTTCAAATATTGTCCTCTTATTTCAGTAGGATCCAAGGTCATACCCAATAGTTCCTCAACCAAGTCATATGACACGGTTGTGCAACCAACCTCTGCTGAGTCGTTCACACGCATACCCAAAACATGTGGACATCCTCCAAAGTGTTTGTGCTTTCACCTGGTTGGGAAATGGAATGTGTGGGTTTCTGGTATCCATCTTTCTCACAAGGAAAGAATATATTTTCGATCTACTCCAAATTAATCAATGTTGATTATGTGACTAAAACCCGTTTTAAATCAAATAAGGACGAATATGCTTATCGACGTCGATATTTTTATGTGTATGTGGTTTGTATTTGGATTCATCCTATAAAGAAATCATACATAAATTATAATGTAATATATAGAAAATATTATTATGAAGAAATCATACATAAAATATAATGTAAGTTATATAAATTTTTAACACTTACATATTCTGCAATATTTGTAGGTATTCTTTGATGTTTTTCTCCAAGTGTTAAGAAAGACATTTTTTAAAGAGTGATATAGTTGGGTGTTTGAGTGTATTAGATATGTGTTGGTAGATTAATTTGAAATAAATATATGTTTGTATTTATAGAATTCGTAATAGTTATATGTGATAAATATGTTGGTATATATGGTTGAATGTTGGTGTAATGTGTGTAAATGCATTTATATTTACATGTCCTTGTGCATGTAGGGATGGCAACGGGTCGGGTCGGGTGCGGGTTTCACACTACCCAAACCCGCACCCGAAATCAACACCCGAACCCGAACCCAAACCCAAAGGTTATTCGGGTGGCAAAATAACACCCGCACCCACACCCGTTGGGTTCGGGTTTTTCCACCCAAACCCGAACCCGTAACAAAAACACAATTAATTTTTTTTTCAAAAAATTTAATTAGTTTTCAATTATATATATATATATATATATATTACTTAGTTAATTATAAGAAGCATTATAAGTTCTATTTACTACTATAATATTGTTGCTTACAAAATAAGATTTCAATTAAAATTTTGCATACAACAATATATTTTGCACACCCCTAATTATAATTAAAATTAAGGTCTTCAATATCTTAACATTATAATTAAAATTAAATTCTACAATCTACAATTAAAATTAAAATTAAAGTATTCAATTAAAATTAAAATTAAAGTATACAATTAAAATTAAAATTAAAGTCTAAACGGGTGTAGTTTCGGGTTTCGGGTGTGGGTTTCACACTACCCAAACCCGCACCCGAAATATCGGGTGGCACCCGAACCCAAACCCAAACCCAGTCAAATCGGGTTTTCACCCGTTGACTCGGGTTCGGGTGCGGGTGGGGGCCGTGGGTTTGGGTCTGCCTGCCATCCCTATGTGCATGCATGGCTTAAACAATTAATGCATTGACTACCACCCATTCATTGTGCGGAGGAGTTATTTCTTGTCTGTCTACAGCCATTTCATTGCGCAACTATGTAATTTTTTGTGTCAGGTGTCGTTGACTGAATGGACGACACATTTAATGCATGTTTGATGCATGCAGCAAGCCCATTTCCTCAATGGACGACAGTCTTAAATATGTATGACTACCGCACATTCATTATGCGGCTATGTGTATCCTATATTTTAGACCATTTGACCAGATAAAAATGCATGCATAGTGACAAATATCTCATCCTTTAAAACTAACACTTGGTCTTACAATTTTTAGACCAACTCAATACAATTCTCATACTTGTCAAAGAATTCAAATGTCTCAAATTCCAAAATATATTATTAGTGCACATTACAATGGTAGTGTTATTACAACTGATGAAGTGGGGTTTAGCTTAAAAATACTGAATTATGTCGTTTCAGTATTACTAGAAGACCATCATTCCAACATTTTAAGGAAAGATTGGAGATGAAGCTTCAAGCATGATCTATTTCTTAAATTACTAACAGAAATGATGTCCATTTTGGGAACAATATTTTTAAATTTGTTCCATTGAAAGTTCGTGACGACGAAGATGTTGAATCCATGTTCTCGAATCATGAATGTTCTGGATTTTCGTTTATTGAGCTATATATAAGATTTGAACAATGTCAACAAACCCAGATGTCACAGGTTATCAATGCATCCGAAGAAGATACACCAACCATAATACCACATAAAGATGGTGAAGAAGAAGATGTTGAAAAAGAGACTGAGGCACAAGTTGATGATTTATACATAACTATATTCGAGGAAGAATTCAATGTTCAAGATGGCGTCGATGATGAACAACACATTCCAGTTTGAAATGTTTTCTGCCCACTTGACAAAACTTCCCTCAGATGCAGATCAAGTATCCTTTGACTGGTCGCGCATTTCACGTCTTCCAGTTGAGGGTGACATAACTGTGGGTAATTTGTTCAAAATTAAATCTGACAGTGTGCTTGCAATATAGCAATATCACATGAAAAACGATGTGGATTTTAGGGTGAAGGAATCTGATAAGAAAAGATATATTATTTGTTGCAAACAAGATACATGCAAGTTTCATCTTGTGGCGTCATATAGAAAAAGAACTGACTTGTGGGAGATAGGTATTATGAATCCCCACACAGTTGTTTAACAATCATGTTTAAACAGGATCATCGGAGACGTAGCTCACAGTTAATGTCTCAACTTTTAATGTCTTTCGTAGACAACGATCCTTCTATCAAGGTGAGCATTTTCATTAGCAAAATTGTTCATGAATACAAGTTCACTCCATCATACAGGAAAACATGGATTGAATGGAACAAAGCAATTGAACATGTATATGGTAATTGGGAGAATTCATACAAAGAACTTCCAAATTCCTCTTAGCACTTAAAAAATTTTTTTTGGGGACGGTGCTGGAAATAGAAACACTACTCATGTGTACTGATGACGAAATAATTGTTGAAGGGAAACACATCTTTCACCGACTATTATGGGCATTCCATCCAAGCATTAGAGGTTTTGCATATTGCAAGTCTATACTACAAATTGATGGATCCTGGTTATATGGTAAGTACAAAGGGACGTTGCTTATGAGTGTTGCACATGATGACAACAATAATATTTTCCCAATTGCTTTTGCACTTGTGGAAGGTGGGGCCGCTGAAGGTTAGGGGTTTTTTTATGAAACTTGAGAAGACATGTTTCTCCTTAACCAGATCTATGTTTAATTTCAGACAGGCATGTTTATTGTATCAGACATATTGCGCAAAATTTCATGAAATAAATTAAGGACATGAACCTCCGAAAAAAAGTCATTAATATGGGTAATAAATATTTTAATTATATATTTGCTAACAATATATCTTTGTCAATTATATTATTAAATTAACCATTTTTTAATATATAGGATATACTTTAAACCAACCAACAATTCAGTATTACCGGGATGAAATAGCTATGGCTAATGGTAATGCTTTAAGGTGGCTCAACAATATTCCAGTTGAAAAATGGACGAGGGCATTTGACGGGGGTCAACATTGGGGTCACATGACAGCCAACCTTGTAGAGTCAATTAATTCAGTCTTCAAAAACACTCGTAATTTACCCATTACAACATTGATTAGTGCAACATATTATAGGTTGGGAACATTATTTGCTGAGAGGGGAGCAAAGTGGAGTGCAGTGTTGAATTCAGAACAAACATTTACAGACAATTGCATCAAGGTTATGAAAGAAGAAAAAGCGAAATCCAGTACACATCAAATGAGAGTTTTTTACTACAATAGCAATATTTTTAGTGCGCAGGAAACAATGGACCATTGTGAGGGAAAGTCTATAGGCCGTTACAAGACCAACCTAATAAATGGTTGGTGTGATTGCGAAAAAATTCAGGCATACCGTATCCCTTGTTCACATGTTATCGTTGCATGTTCTAGTGCGTGCCACGACGCCTATGCACTTTTGTCCAACGATTACAGAGTTTCAAACCTATTTGGAGTATACAACACAAATTTTCTGGTGCTTTCATACAATGAATATTTGCTCATTTATGAGGGAGATCAAATTTGTCATAATACAAGAATGCGAAGGAACAAAAAAGGTTGTCCGGTCAGCACACATATTTGAGCGGAAATGTATACCGTTGACAAACTTGAGAGAAAATGTTATATGTGTCGTCAAACCGAACTCGGCCCATTAAATGGGCGGCACTGTACTTAAATAATAAAATATTAAAAAGATTTGTCCATTGCAATCGTAAAACTGTTTTTAAATTAAAACAAATATTATTTTTAAATATTTAAATTAAAACAAATATTATTTTTAAATATTTTAATAATTAAAATTAATAATTAATAATTAATATTAATATATATTAATCATTATAATTAATAATATAAATTAATTATTATAATTAATTATATTCATTATTAAATAAAAATATATTATTTAATACAAATTAATATTATTATATATTAATTATTAATAATATTATTTAATGTTATTAAAAATAAAAATAAAATATGTTAATTATTAATAATATTAATTAGTTATTATAATTAATTATATTAATTATTAACTAAAACATATTATTTAATTTAATTAATATTATTATATATTAATAATTAATAATATGAATTAATGTTATTAAAAAAATTAAAAAGTTTTGCTTATGCCGCCCTTTCACTGGGCAGCAATCTCCTTTTTTATATTATACCGCCCTTTCAATTGTGGCAGAGTTATAGACTTTTTTTTATATTTTAAATAATGATATTTTGGGATATAATTTAAGATAAATGGTATTTTAAAAATTAATGTGTAAAAAGTGGCAGAACAGAAAAAAATTCTGCAAGATAATTAACCAAAGGATTTCTCTGAGTTTTCAGGGGGTTCAATCATTACATCAATTAGTAGTATTATAACATTGATAGTTAAAAGCCAAAGCTGATAGCATTAGACATACAGTTTTCTAAATCTTAAGGGGTGCAGTTCAGCTCAAGGTGGCTCCTTCTTACTCTGAGATGATTGTACATTTATTGAAAGATAAAAATGTGTGTGTTTAGATATTCTAAATAAGTAAGGTACAAACAAATTAAAAAAGAAATGTAATTAACACTTACATATGAAGAACAGTCCCACGTTCCTCTATCAGCATCTCCCGTAATGGATCTCCTGCTCTTTATGTCCTGCCTTTTCTTCTGTGTTTATCAAATGAATGAGAATTCATCAAAAACAACTCATTGAAAAATACAGTTTGTGAAAAGAGAGATAAAATATGGTGGTATGATAGTAATGAGTTTGTGAAATTTTGTATTATTTATGGTAAAGGGTGAAAGTGTAAGTTTAATGAGTTATTGGTGAGAGAGTTAATGTGTTTGAAGAAAAAGAGATTGCATGCATAGTTTGTAGGTGAGATTCCCTGCATGCATACTGTACGACAGACCCGGTTCTGCATTGGGCGGCAACTCAACTTTATATTTACACCCATCTGGCCTATTGACGGGTCTGTTTCATAGACCTCTGACACCCGCCCTATCAATGGGCGGGTCTGTTCAATGTGAAAAAGTGACGAAACTAAATCACATGGGCTCCCCATCGGAGAATCAACTTTTCTGTTTCTCTATTTCCTTATTAAGTCTTGTATCCATCCATAGTCTTTTCTTTTTAATTAGTAAATAAGTTGGTTATGAATGAACTTCTATTCCAACACTAGCCGGCCAGATACCATAATTTTATTTTAAACAATATAAAATATACTTAGATATATATTAGATCATATATATAAGTATTATTTAAATTTGAAATTAGTTCTTAATTTTAAATTCAACATTAATTATATTAATTAGTTATATTAAAATCATATTTGATCCTCTATTTTGAGGTTTTTTACATTTTAATCCCTCTATTTTAAAACTCAGTTTTTTAATCCTGAAGTTTGGGTCACTTGTGATTTTCATGGTTTCCTCCACTTGACTAACTCATAAATGACGTGGCACATGAGTTGGTCTTCTACGTCATGTTTCTTGAATATTTTAATATACAATTGTTTCTTTAATTATTTAAAAAACTTTAAAATTAAATACTAAATTTAAATTATTTTATATTATTATATTTATTATTGATCTTCAAGAAACCTTCATTCAAGGATGTGATAACACAGCAACACGTTCATTCTGTTTATATACAAGAAACCTTCAATCTACTACTATCTCATCAATACCCTCTTCATTGGTTGGTTTTTTATGTATATATTTCAGGTTCATTTCATCATCCATAAATATACTAGTGTTGTATATTAATGAAGATAGATTTGTTGTTTACAGGAAAAAAACATGATAAAGAAGAAACAGTCATTGATTGATGAGAAACTGGGAGGATCCGCGAGAGAAGTCAAACAGAGATTGGATGAGAAGTTTACAGCATGTATGAAGTCAGATGAAAATCAACAGCAGAAAAGTAAAAGTATTTTTAGTGGTTTGTTGCGGCAATTCAAATCTTAGTTGGTTTGTAAAAATGAAAAGAAAGAAATAGCATGAGCAAGAAAGGAGAAACGTGTGATCTACCATAATTGCATACATGTTCTACGCCACTTTAATTCACTGCATACATGTTCTGCACCACTTTAATTGTTGTAATTTGGTTGTATTTGAGCATAATCGTGTGAAAATGAGATTTAGGTTTGATTTGGGGATGAGTCAGATCCGAAATTACGATTAGTTTTTGTTTATTTTAATGGTGTATTCATGATGAAGATGTGAATTTAGGTAGGTTATGTGTTCAAGTTTTTTGGATTTGAATAACAATTTTGAAAACAGGATTTGTTCATGAACACATTCATAGTGTTCATGAGGTGTTCTTGAAGAACACCTTCATGGTTGAAATGATTTATATTATTTTTTTATTATTTGAAAAAAATAAATAGAACGTCAGATTATTAAATAATTAAAAATAGTGACATGGATCCACAATGTCGTTGTCACATCATTAGTGACACTGCCATGTAATCAGTTCAAATGGTATATGAGTTTTCAATTTATTTTAACGAGGATTTTTTAAAAAGGGAACAAAGAGTTACAAAAAACTTAAGAGATTAACTTGATATATTAAAATAACTTAAAGGACCAACTTGTAAGAAAAATAAAACATGAATGATCACATTGTTACGAATAAATAAAATAAAGGATCATGTAGGTAATTTAACCAATAAAATATATTGAGACACATTTTCTAAGTTGGATAAAAAAATTTAAGTATGTATATTTAAGTTGGATAAAAGTTTAAAATATATTAGAATAAATATATTTATTATAATCAAACAAATTAAGTATGCAATATGTATATTTAAGTGGGATAAAAATTCAAAGCAAGCAAAATGGCCAAATGGTAAGGGTGTTGGGCATGGGATGAAGAGGATTTGAGTTCTACTTCTTCTTTGCAAAATTTTGATTTTTTAGGTATTAAAATTTTCAATCTTAAAACAATAAAAAATAATAGTCAATTAGATTTAATAAATTAAAAATTAAAAAAAAATGTCAACTTGACAATCCATCTCAATAAAATAAATTAAAAAAATATTTGTCACAATTATGAAAACTTTATAAGGCGGTGGAGTAAATCTAGACTTTTTTTATAAAAAAGAACTCTCATTTGAATTTGAAGTTCAGATGTTGGCTCTGAAGATCACTTCTGAAGATTTAGGTTCTGATGGAAGACTCATACTCTAAAAAAGTCACCTTTGAAAAAAGCCAGCCTCTAGTGATCCA
This sequence comes from Lathyrus aphaca, assembly GCA_963966055.1. Taxonomy (NCBI): domain Eukaryota; kingdom Viridiplantae; phylum Streptophyta; class Magnoliopsida; order Fabales; family Fabaceae; genus Lathyrus; species Lathyrus aphaca. The sequence goes on from OZ014521.1 coordinate 64,619,391, forward strand.
GATTCTGAAGCTTTAGAAACCAAGAAGCATACGCTGAAGTGATCAGCCTCTAAAGAGTGAAGTCTGAAGAAAAACAACCTCTGAAGCATCTTCTCTTCTCTCGAGACAGCTCTGACGGACTCAAAGACTTTTTGATCACATGAAACCTTAAGAAAAAACCTATTCTTTGTTGTTTGACCTTCAACGGATAATTCCTCTAGCAGAAAGTTGCTTTCTTGATGGGCTAATCAAGTACAAAGCTAGCCCAACCGTTTGGTGAAAGTCTTCAATGTCTTTTTTCTTCCACTTTATTTAAGAAGAAAACTTCTTGAAGAAGAAAATGAGTACACAATAATACACTTCTATACAAGACTCTATACATTGACATTTCAAAGAGAAGTCACTCTGTCAAATTTGCTAGACTTAGAACAAATTAATATTGTGTATATTTTAGAAGTTATTAAGTCTTAGAGTTTTTCTAAGTTGTATTTTATTTACACCTCTGATTGTAAAGTGTAGTTATTACCCAAATTTTATAATAATTTGTTATAGAGTCAGAAGTCTCTTGCTTATGTGAACGAGCATATAAGTGTCTTACTTGAGGGTTTGAGCATTGGAATTCTCTTGCTTGTATGCTTGAGCATTGAAGTATCTTACTTGTGGGTTTGAGCATTGGAAGTATCTTTCTTGGTTCTTGAGCATTTTAATTAGTTTGGTTATACTGGAAATCCCTTGAAAGTGCAAAGGGACTGGACTAATCTCAAGTTATGAGAGGAACCAAAAAAATTGTCGGTGTCTCTTACTTTACTTTAGCTGCTTCTGAACTATATTCTGCTGCTATCATTTTTTTACCTCCGAGTTAGATTTTATTTCACAATCTGATCAGGATATTTAAGAGTTCAGACTCTGAGTGACTCTGATTGAGACTCTGAACTGAGTGTTCAAAATCTGATTAAGAAGAAGAAGAAGAAGAAGTTGAAAAATATAGAGAAAAGAGAACACAATTTAACCCATCTTCTTGTGTTTTTTTAACCTTTTGTTGGCATCAGAGTAAGGTCTGTGCTAAATACTTAACAGTGGTGCAAAAAAGATCTTGAGAAAATACAGAATTTATCATGGCTGATTCGGGAGTATCATGTTCTAGTGGGGGCATTCATATCCTTTTGGTACTATAAATCATGATTTTAATGGTGGAAGACTGTTAGTTCTGCAGTTGTGGGTGTTGACATTAATTTTGGTAAAATTAACCTGATAGCAACATGTTGGACAAGATGTTCTAACATTCTGAAGAACAAGTTTTATAGCAGGTTTAGAAAGTTTTCTAATAAGAAGTCCTGACATGGATGCTCAGACATTAATACAAATGTGGTTATAATACTTGGCAGATGCTGAGCCAAATGTTGAAACATCTTCAACTGTCATGACAGTATTATTGTTTTGTGATGTCAGAGTAAATGTCTTAACATCTGTTTGTCAGCTCTGGGCAACTTTGCAGAAATTTGTGATTTGATTCTGGAGGATTTTTAGTACGTGTTTGTTTATGTGATTAGTCTGATTGGTGGCGAAAATCAAGGAGGAATTTTATGATTAATAGAAGTTGTTTTATTTCATATATTTGAAGATATTTTCATATCTTTTAGGTTGTTTGTTTTGGAAAGATCTAATGTTTCTATTCTTGTGTAATTTATTCAAAAGAGATTTGAAGATCAGATATGTCTGGTTTCATTACTTCATCAGACTCGTAAGCATTTCATTGCCCTAGTCCATGAAGATAGTTCTCTACTTAACGTGGTGCAACCCTAATTGAAGGTTTAAAAAATTAGAGATTTGAAAAGTTGCGCACTCAAAGTTAGGGTTTCCTTGTGTTGTGTGTTATTGTGAGTCATTATAACATCACCTAGATGTTTGAATTGGACTGATTTTATTGAGTTGTGTGTTGTCCACTCTAAGCTTTTAAGCATGATTGTTTGTTCTTTATTGAAGCTTTTAAGCAAGATCAAGTTTTTATCTTGGAAGAGTGTTCTTCTTTCTTTGTAAGGTTTTGTTTGATTATCACAATGTGTGATCGAGGGGGTGAGAGGGGGTTCTCTTATCTAAGGGTTCTTAGATAGAAATTGCATTGGGTAGTGATTAAGTGAAGAGTGTAAACTGTGATTGTTTAACTCTGAATTGATACTACTAATAGTGGATTTCCTTTCTGGCTTGGTAGCCCCCAGAGTAGGTGAGTTTGCACCGAACTGGGTTAACAATTCCTTGTGTTAATTTATTTTCTGCAACTATATTTGTATTCATGCCATTATGTTAAGTGTAGAGATCATTTGTTCTGACATCTCATAGGACATCTGTAAACTGCTATACCAGAATTTCAAAGACCATCTTTGAAAAACAATTATACTACAAGACATCCAACCTTCAGTGAAAACTTTACTGAGTTTCAATGGTGGAAGAGAAAAATGTATGCTCATATCATAGGTCTTGATGATGAGTTATGGTATATTTTGGAAGATAGAATTGATATTCAAGTCAATGGATTTAGAATAGTGTCTGACAAAAAATCTCTCACACCTACTCAAAAAAAGATCTACATAAAACATCATAGATTAGAGGCATCTTAATTGATGCTTTACCTCATTCAAACTACATCAAAATCATTGATAAATATACTACTAAGACCATTTTTAAATCCCCATGTACTACATATGAAGGGAATCAACAAGTCAAGGAAGCTAAGGCTAAACTTTTGGTTCAATAATATGAGTTGTTCAAATTTGAGGAAGATGAAGACATTGAAACTCTGTTTTCTAGGTTTCAAATTCTTGTATTTGGACTTCAGGTTCTGAACAATAGTTATACTACCTCTGATCATGTCAAGAATATTCTTAAGAGTTTTCCAGTCAAATATGGACCAAAGGTAACATCTACCTAAGAGGGTAAAGACTCAGAATAACCCACCTCAAGACTTACTCAAGACTTCACGGAGGTCTCAGTGTAATACATAACTTAAGCCACTACCCACGCCTCACCAACGGTACCTCAAGCCTTTACGGATGCTTCCCGTGGGACTCAATGGAATACCCACTTCAAGACTTACTCAAGACTCTACGGAGGACATCATGTAATACACACCTCAAGTCTTTACGGATGCTTCCCGTGGGACTCAGAATAACCCACCTCAAGACTTACTCAAAACTTTATGGAGGACACCGTGTATTACGCGCCAATGGTTTCTTATCAAACCAGGGTAGTCCTAAACATCTCACAAGTTATATCATCTAACAATTCCTAGTTAGAATACTAGGCCATACTGTTGGTTTATGGTAAGGTTTTCTCACTCTTTCTCTATTCTTGATGCCTTTAATTGTATAATTCTCAAACATATAATCTGACATTTTAATTTAATTATCACAATTAAATTAATCCCACAATAATCTCATTGACTCTACTTTCACTCAATTTTCATGATTAAATATATATTTCATAGATCGATTAGTACCACAAATCCCTAACTAACATAATTACGGTTAATTAGAAAAGTCGGGTAAAATTCGGCTCAAAATAATATTTCTCGGTTGCATAAGATAGTACATATTATTAGCTTCAAAACGATATAAGGAACAGATAAATCGGATAAAGGATTAAGAAGTTATGAATTTTTAAAAGAAGGATCGAAAATAGTATTTTTAGTCATAAAATAAATAATTATTTTCCTCTTCAAAAGTAATATTTTCCTCTACCATTGGATAGTATGTTGTTTTAGCTTTCCAACGATATAAAGTTTGCCTCAATCGGATACCCGAGTAAAAAGTTATGAATTTTATTAGAAATAATACTTTTCTAAAACTTACAGCGTTAATGGGTTAACCTATATGGTTAACCGATTAACCAGTCTAGACTTCACTTCCAGAGGCGTATCAGAGTCTCGTTAACCGGTTAACGCATAGGGTTAACCGGTTAACCGACAGTCAGAAGCTGAAATTCTGCGTTTTTAACACTAAAAACCCCTCCAAACTCAATCCAAACATAATGGATCATCAAAGCAATCTCAGTAGGTTTAACATACTTGTAACCCGACTATTCTACCCGATTATTTCAGTATTTTATCTGTTAGATTTCATGATTTAGCAATTTTATCAAATTGACCTAAAACTCTAAACTCAAGAAAACTTCTAAAACAAAAGTACTAACTAGAACCCACCTTGCAATCGACGAGGAGTTTGATGAAGATGAAGATTATCCAAGCTTTTCCATGAACTTCTTCCTCTTCTCCAAGGGTTTATTTCTTTTTCTTTCTTATCTTCTCTTTTTTTCCTTTCTTTCTAACTTTCTTCTTCTTTCCTTACAAACTCTTGTTTTTTTTTCTTGTATACAACACAATAGTTGTTATACTTATATAACTATTGGTTAGTACTCTAACGGGTCCAAATTAAGAGTATCCAAAAATGTCTCTGAGTCAAATATTTAATAAAACATTTGAGTCAGATAATACTAATTAATTAATTTAGGTTCGTCGGTTGCTCTAATTATTTTAATTGAAAACTCTCAGAGCACACCGGAACCTTATTAATCTTAATTAATATTATGCAGAGCATTTAATTAAAATACGGGGTATTACACAACTCGATAATATTATTATCTATTACTCAACAACTCAATTTTAACTCTACAGCCATAATAACAACCTTAAATAAATAAAAAAATCACTCAAAGGTAACTTTATAATCTCAACAGTGCTTCAAACTCAACTCAAGTGTATCATATATTCTGATCTCCAACTCTAAACAACTTAAAAGCAACTCTAACAACTCTATAACAAATCTAAACAAATAAAATAGTACTCTTAAATTCATCAAAAGGTAACGAAAGGTCACCACACTCAAAATTGCTAAAAACTTTGGATTTAACTCTAAAATTATCTCACTTTAAAATAATTGTGATAAAATTTTGAAACTCTTCCGTATAAAATATTTTTAAACCCTCTTTTAAATGCATTGAATTACACCTTTAACGGAGTTATGAAACTTCATTTCTATTTGTTTCAATTCAACCATGTCGCAATAATTCTAGCATAAAATCTAAAATAGAATAATTGTCTTCAAAATAGCATAAAATATTATATATTAATTATAAAATTAGGAAACTCTATAGTTTCAAATATCATTACATTCTCTTTCTAACGCAACAGATGGCACTCAGAAAGGACTTACGAAACTCAATTTACGCGTGAAACATGTTGACCAACTTAGGACTGAAGTTGTTTATGCCTCTAGTATAAAATTCATTGAACTGCTACCATTGTGGTGCTCCTAGACTTGATTTCCCCATTTCAAAATAAATATTATTGTGTTAGATTTCTAACCCAACTAACAACACCTCAAATCGGCTTACGAAACTCAAGTTATGCCTAAAATAAGATGATCAATCCCCTTTTATGTCTACATGCAATTTTTCTGTGTTTTTCTTTATATTTAACGAACTCAAAACTCACATATTTCGCCTATCTGAGTTCTAACCACCCTCAAAGATACACTGATAAATACAACATTGATCAATGTTGCTCAAATATCATAGATCTAACACGTTATCATAACAACATCATGGATTCAACCATTTAAGGATGACAATTCTAATTATTGTCCTATCATAAGGCATCAACAGTGAGAAGGTCAAATTAAACCTTCATCTTAAGGATGATAATTCTGAACACACAAGTAATTATGTAGTGAATTTAAATGACCTGAAATAAAAACACAGTCAGTTGTTAATCCAGTTCAGTGCAACTCACCTACATCTGAGAGGGTACCAAGCCAGGAAGAAAATCCACTATAATAATATTAGTTCAAAGCTAAACTCCTTTGTTTACAACTTATCACCTAATCACTACTCGTGCTAACTTCTACCTAGGAACTCCTAGATATGAGAATCTCCATTCACTTCGTACCAGTCACACAATAATGACAATTCAACAACAACCCAAAATAGAAGAACTCTCTTCCGAGACAATATTTAGTTTTACTTAAAAGCTTTAAACTAAGAACATTACACTCGTGCTTAAAAGCTTATGAGTGAATAATTAACAAGCAGTCAACTCAATGCATCAAAATTGATACAAGAGTGACATACAAAGAAAACACGTTAAGCCCTAAAGAGACTCCAATACACGGTTAATCCTTATTCTCCAAATCCACATCTTCTTTAGGTTTAGAAACCCTTTTAAATAAACATCACATCAACATGGGGTTGGGTTCTCCAAAATAAAACGCAAAACAACTTCAAATCTTCTACAAGATCTTCTACACACAAATAGAAACAAAATATAGACTTTCCAAAAAATGCTCCAAGATCCTTTTTACAAAATACATGCCAATCTGTTAGAACATGAGTTCCCAAAATATCCCTCTTAGGATAGCAGGAACGTGTGAATTAAAACACACTCAAAATTCACACTAAAATACCAAAACAGCCATGCCCTAGACTTCTGGTATAACATGTCTTGTCACATGTCACAACATCTTGTTGAACATGATGTATGACTCTCATTGCAGAACATTTGGCTTAATATCTTGTTGTCAGCATGTTTTACCAAAATGTTGTCAATCCAAAAACCACAGAACTCACAACTTTTCCTTATCAAAATGCATCAAGAAGGTTATCACACTAACATTGCCTTATCAAAGGTATTAACATGTGTATCGAATCAAAATATAAGAATGCACACAAATCACTCAATAGAACACAAAAATCATACAACAACACAACAAAATAGAATTTTCAAAATCCCTAATGAGAGCAATGGTCTCTCTCCTCTACCTTTTTCATGTTAAAGCCCTATATAGAAGTCCTTTTCTCCCCCTAACCTCGGATTTGTTGGGAATATTCTGAATTGGTTGAGCTTAATGGTTGGTGTTCTTCCCTTTTTAAGCTCTAACCTCTTTTTCTCTCAAAACTCCAATGTTACGTATTGACTCCTCAAAAGTCCCATTAATCATTTTTATCTCTAAAAACCTAATTTTCTCTTCTTTTTTTTAATTACACTAAGGCCCAACTCTTTTTAAAATGTTCACAATTTCCTTTATTTCCTCTAAACTTCTACTTTCCACCCGAAAATCTCTTTTCTTTTTTATTTTAATTAATTATTTAAAAATAATTATAAATTCTAATTATTTCCAATTGATTAGTTATTCTACCCACCAAGGCTCTCTCTACACCCCATCATACACCACATACACGTACAACTAAATATATATTTTAATTAAAGCACACCACATACTAATTAATTAAATAAAAACATAAATAATTGATTAAATAAATTAATCAAATTTTAGGGTGTGACATTTATGATCTATAGTTTAAATTAAATATGACATATGAGACATTGTGATGTTAAGTACATCAACCAGAAAGAACTCATGTAATTGTTGGGGGAGTTTTTTCACTATGGAGCATTGAACATTGTGGGACTTCTTTTTTGGAGCAACAACTTTGTGAGTGACACACCACATATTCACCCAAAACCTTAAGGTGATAGGTGGGTGAGTTCTCTCACTTATAAATGCTTAAGTCTCCACATTTCTAAACAATATGGGACTATTACCCATATTATTCACACTTGTTATATTCTCAACACTCCCCCTCGAGTGTGAATCCACAATGATCCCCCTCAAGTGGAAGCTCTTCTTACTTCCAGAAATTCTTGTACCTCACAGAACATTTGTTACTCACCACCTTTGTGGCGTCATTGACGCTCTTCAACGAAATGTTTCTTACTAATTGCCTTGTGGTGTCGTTGACTTTCGTTACAAGTAAGGTGGTCCCTTCCTCGAACCAATGGTTATGATACCACGCATTGGGGGAAATTTTTCTACTAGGGAGTATTGAACATTGTGGGACTTATTTTTTGGAGCAACGCCTTTGTGAGATACACACCACATAGTCACCAAAAACCTTAAGGTTATAGGTAATGGACCAACAGAATCAAAGTGAATAATCAAGCAATAAAAGAATATTTGAATTGGTCATCAAATATTAAAGAAGAATTATTTGGTTATTATTACCATTTAGAGGCTTATAACTCTGTCAAGCAGTAACAGCTAGTTAGCTAAAGTTTAGGCTTATTTCAAGCATTTCCTATTCAATTCTCACTATGTAATATATGTACAAATATTGTTGTGTATCAACTATAAAATAATTCATTCTAAAATATATTCACTTATATGGTATTAGTAGTTTGCTAAGCTTTACAATAAAACCGATCCAAAATCTCACCATGCCTTCCTCAACTACATATGAAATTTCAATTACCCCAAATGCTAACTTTTTTATTGTCCTAAACACCCACTCATCAATGAAACTGAGCAGCACCAATTTTCCTACTTGGCACGTGCAGTTCAACGCACTCCTTATCGGGTATGATCTCATTGGCTATATTGATGGCATCACTGGCAGTCCAGCCCAAACTGATCCACCATACAAACGTTGGAAAAGACAGGATCAACTGATTTTGCATGCAATCATATGATATGTTGATCCAAGCATCATTACCATGTTGGGGAATGTGAATACCTCCAAAAAAGCCTGGGACATTCTCACTAAAATGTTTGCAAGCAAAAATCGTGCAAGAATTATGCACCTAAAATAGAGACTCTCTCGATTCACAAAAGGATCACAATCTATTTTTGAATACCTCCATGGTATCAAGGATTTATCTGATGAATTAGCCATCATCAACACCTCAGTGGATGATGTGGACCTTGTCATCCACACTTTAAACGTCTATGGCTCTGAGTATCGTGAAGTGAATGTTTCTCTAAGAACCAGAGAAAATCCTATTGGATTTGATGATCTTCATGATCTCCTTTCTGATTTTGAAAGTTATTTTAATAGGGATACAATTGTGCAAGAAACTCCTCTCATTGCTACTGCAAACACTGCACACAAAGGGAAACAATTCTCCAACAAAACACCAAAATAATACCACAATCACACAATGCCTATATCAATATCACTGGACTTCTCGAAGCGTGTATTGTGTCAATTCTATGACAAACCGGGTCATACAGCCAAGGTCTGCTAGATATTGCATGGCTAGCCTCCAAAAAATAAATATCCTATTGCTTTTCATACCAGGGTCATGCCTTCAGGAGCATCAGATTGGATCTTAGACTTTGGAGCTTCTCATCATATAACAAATGAATTGGACAACCTACACTTGTCTCAACCTTACACATGTTCAGATAAACTTTTGGTTGGTGATGGACCTGGACACGCCATTTCCAACATTGGTAAAATTATTTTAAAAACTACCTCTCAATCATTTCATCTATCAAATGTTTTACATGTGCCTAAAATTACTCAAAAACTATTGTCTGTTTCATATCTATGTCACACTAATCCAAATTCCATTGAATTTTTTCTGATCATTTCTTGGTAAAGTATTTGAAGACAAGGGAACCTCTTCTAAAAGGGCAGCATAATAATGGACTCTACCACATGCCACATCCATCATCTCTACCATAAGCAATTGTCACAACTACATACAAGCCTTTACCATGACATCACATATTGGGGCATCCATATGATCGTATACTTAAACATCTCCTACCATCTCACAAAATAAAGAGCCAACAACAGCCTTGTCTATCATGCAATAATGTTAAGAGTCACAAGTTACCTTTTCCATATCCAGTATCAAAACACAAAAACCATTAGAACTTATATATATTGATGTATGGGGTCCAGCCCACATCAAGTATTTATAAGGTTTCTCCTATTATTTACTTTTTGTTGATCACTTCACCAAATATGTATGGCTTTATCCATGAAGAAATAAATCAGATGTCTCTATTTTGTTTCCCACATTCAAAAATCTTTTTGAAAACTACTTCAAAGAAAAAATTATTTCATTGCACTCTAATAATGGAGGAGAAATCATCAAACTAAAATCATTTCTCCACACACACATGTCATATCTCACCTCACCACACCACCACATACACCTGAACTTAATGCTCCAACTGAGAGAAGACACCGACATGTAGTTGAAACTAGAAGAGCCTTATTGCATATGTCAAATTACCACCCAAATATTGGTCATTTGCATTCAAGACAACAGTGAATCTAATCAATAGGTTACAACCCTTATCCTCAACATGAAATCACCATATCAAGTCTTACACAAGAAAAATCCAACAACTTCACATCTTCATTCTTTTGGATGCCTTTGTTTTCCTTGGTTGCGACCTTATGTCTCAAATAACCTTCAATCTCGATCCCAACCATGCATATTTCTAGGATATGCAAAATCCCAATACAGTTATATATGTCTTGACCCAACAAATCACAAAATATACACCTCTCGGCATGTCAAATTTTTTTATTACATTTTTCCATACAACCAACTTGTCAAACCTACACCACCAGCATCTTTACCCATACCCAACATGCCACAACCCCCTCATACCATCATACCTATCCTTCAACAATTATAAATTGAGTCACAAGTTATGCCCCATGAAGAGGAGGCTCTTTTGACTTCAAATACAATGTCAAGTAATGATACTCATACACTTAATCTTGTTACTACACCTATTGTCACTCCTAATACCTCTGCAGTCCCTACTACTAAAACAAACCAAATCATCACAAGGTCCAATAATAATATATTCAAGCCAAAAAGGATGCACACTGCATCAAAACATTCTCTACCTGAGAATTTGGAACCTTCAAACTTTCGTGAGGCAGTGAAACACGCCCATTGGCATAAAGCAATTGCCAATGAATTTGAAGCTTTAATAAGAAATGGCACATTCTCTTTTGTACCACATAAGGCATGGCAAAACATTGTTGGATGTAGATGGTTATTTCGTATCAAGAGAAATAATTATGGTACAATTTCTCGCTACAAGGCACGTCTTGTTGCCAAGGGTTTCACACAATGTCCTAGAATTGACTTCAAGGAGACATTCGCACCAATTTTTTGACCACAAACAATTAAGATTATTCTTACCCTTACAATCTCCCATCAGTGGTCAATGCACCAACTTGATGTGAATAATGCATTCTTACAAGGAGCTCTTACTGAAGAACTCTTCATGGACCAACTGCCAGGTATGAAAGACGTAACACACCTCAACTATGTTTGTAAACTTCAAAAGGCCATTTATGGCCTACGCCAAGCACCAAGAGCATGGCATGACTCTCTGAAGGATTTTATTATTGCGTATGGATTCCAAACATGCAAAAGTGATCCATCCCTGTTCATTTATCACTCGGGTGATACTAAAGCTTATTTTCTAGTCTATGTATATCACTTGTTGCTCACTGATAACAACTATACATTACTTCAAAGCTTCATCAAGGCATTATCTCAATAATTTTTGTTGAAAAATATGGGACAACCTCACTACTTTCTGGGTATTGAAATAATACCAACAAGCTATGGAATTTTTCTTTCTCAACATTGGTACATTTGTGACCTCTTACAAAAGTTTGACATGGAGGGGGCGAAACCATATCCCACACCACTTTCTTCCACAGTTGTGCTACAACTTCACGATGGTACATCATCCACCGATGCCACATAGTTTCTTCGTATTATCGGTGGACTTCGGTACCTTAATCTTACTCGTCCATACTTGTCATATTGCATCAATAAGTTATCCTAATTCATGCATAAACCAACCTTTATTCACTTGCAACACTTGAAACACATCCTTTGGTATATCAAACAAACCATTAATCATGGTCTCATGTTACGAAAAACCACCGCAAACAATTTGGAAGCATACTCTGATGCTGATTGGGACGGGAACAATGATGATCGCACATCTACCTCAACTTACATCATTTTCTTTGGAGGCAACGCAATTTCATGGCTCTCAAGAAAGCAAAGAATTGTTTCAAGATCATTTACTAAGGTTGAATATCGTGCAGTTGCTACCGCTACCACTGAGATCGTGTGGCTACAAAACTTACTTCATGAGCTAAGAATACATATACATGAACCTTCACGACTACTGTGTGACAATGTAGGTGTCACATACCTTTGTTCCAATCTTGTACTTCATTCAAGAATGAACCATATATCATTAGATTATCCTTTTGTCATAGAACAGGTTCAAACCAATAAGCTCATCGTAATACATGTGTCTACCAAGGATCAGTTGGCAGATTGACTTACTAAACCACTCCCCACAATCAAGTTCACTAAACTCGTGTCCAACATAAAGGTCATTGATGGAACCTTCATCTTGAAGGGGCGTAATGGACCAACAAAATCAAAGTGAATAATCAAGCAATAAAATAATATTTGAATTGTTCATCAAATATTAAAGGAGAATTATTTGGTTATTATTAGCATTTAGAGGCTTATAACTCTGTCAAGTAGTAACAGCTAGTTAGCTAAAGTTTAGGCTTATTTCAAGCATTTCCTATTCAATTCTCACCTTATAATATATGTATATATACTGTTGTGTATCACTGTAAAACAATTCATTCTGAAATATATTCATTTATAATAGGTGAGTGGATTCTCTCAATTACAATTGCTTAAGTCTCCATATTTCTAACCAATGTGGGACTATTACCCATATTATTCACACTTGTTATATTCTCAACAACGATGCCACGGGTATTTTACTAGTTTTTAAGAAAAATAAAGCAAAAGCACACCACGATCGACACTATCTAGTGAACTTGCTTACGGACGTGAAACCAAATAGCAAAAGAAATAGTCGTGTGTGAGCATTCACTTTTCAACACGATGAATGAACCAACCGCCGGCACGGACTAATTCACGAACCAACAACCTTTGGAGAAAAATCCAACAGGCAATAAGACTTTTTTTAGCCAAACAATCCAACATCAAATAAAATGATATGGATATGAGATCAATCAAACATCTGATACATATAATATGTTAGTGTCGGGGAAGATGAGACAAACCTTAAGTCTTGAAACCTATAAATCTCAACAGATCTGAAGCCAAACGTAGAAGCTCGGGATACCAAACTGCTCCAAACAGAAACTTACAACTATAACTTACCGCCGGGAATAAGTTGTCGTCGACAAAACTGCAATAGTCATGAGACCACCATCGTTTAAAAGATGCACTTGAGAAAAGGACAGAAGCTCCACCCAAAAAAGCTCCAGTTGAAATCAAAACGAGCAACATCTGATCCAACGAAATCAAACCCAACAAAGTTGCAATTGAACTATAAAATCCATTTGTCACCGCTGACAAATAGAAAAAAAAAAAGCAAATAGGAATTGCCGTTTATGAAGACATGCTAGTCATCTGGAAAAAAATGTGGATGCAGAGCGGCCAGGAGGGCGTCGCACTGCAAAGTCAAAAGCTACATCAAAGGAGTTTCGTTTGGATTTGCAGAGAAAAATGAAAAGGGAAGGTGGTTTTTAAGAGAGAAATCATTTGAATATATATATATATATATATATATATATATATATATATATATATATATATATATATATATATATATATATATATATATACTCTCAAATTTCCAAATTTGTTTTTTATGATGTTAATATTTTCCTATTATATTGTAATACTCTTTTACTAAACAATAACATTTTTATATTTTTATATTTTCTATTATGTAAATATCATTTTTCTATCCTAATGTTTTGAATTATTTACACTTATTTAAAATCTCTGTTTTGATTTGTAATATAGTAAATTATTGAATATGCTCCCTTGCATATTTTTTGGTTAAATATTATCCTAATTTTAAGATATTTAATTGTATATTTTGAATTTTTAAACTAGATTTTAGTTTTAAAGTTTACAAAAATCAAAATGAGTTGCAGTATTGAATTCTAAAATTTACAAAAATCAAACTTAATTTTAACTATAAACATAAAAATAATTTTTGTAATAAACATATCTTAATTTAAACAACTCGTATCATTAATTTGTAAAATAATTAAAAAATTACTATCATATTATATATTTATTAGTATTAATTTTAAGCAAAATTAAATCCACCTTCTTTAAGATATGTTAAAGACACTCCTCTAGTTTTATAATATGCACTAATCCTTCTACTAATACTAAGGGTGAGATTAATAGGAGCACGAGATTTGGCGAAAACAACAAGAATGAAATATTATTCAATCATGGAAATGCTATCTCAAGTGCACCTATAAAAATTGGAACAAACCAATTACCCTATCTAGCTATCATTGCAGGCGCAACTATAGAAAAGAGCATTTAAAATGTATGAGTCGTTATAAAAACATTATAAAGTCCAAGAATTTGATTATAGGGTCGTGCTAATTCCGTACAAATGTTGGTGAGGATGGATGCTAGAATATGATTTGCTTAATCATCAAAATAGTGTTGGTCAGCTAGAATGGTGATTCTGGATGAGGATGAATGTTAGAATAGAAATTACTTATCATCGAAATGGTGCTAGACGGCCAGAGTGGTGGCTGGTAATGTTGACTAGTGGTGATTTATGGTGGTTAGAATGAAGGTTAGAATGACAGTAGACGATAATGACTCGTGGTAACGGTGATCAACGTGGTGGTTGACGATAATCATAGTAATAGTTGGTAGTGATCATAGTAGTGATAGATAGAGATTAGAAATGCAGTACAACATTCAGTATCAAGTATTCAACCAGATCTGTTATTATGTCACACAATGCTGTATCGAATATTCATACATGGCCCTAACAGATCATCCACAAAATCACAAGCATAACAAGGAATGAAAAAAATAACATTTGCTCGTCTACAACTTGCAAAATCACGATACAACAAGAATGAACCAATCACACAGCCCTTTTCGCAATCTGTCCTCTTCATATACATATACATACTGATATCCCCCAACCCTTATATATCGAAAAATGAAGGATTCATTTGAATGAAACCATTGAAGGCTTCAATATAATATACACATACAACTACACATACACATACAGTATCTTCTTGTGCAAGAAACTATGATAATGCATCATATACTGTACCTCCTATACATGACTGCATTATTTCTTATCTGTTGTAACGCCGACAACAACATTGCTCACCTGTGACATGACAAATTCGTTTTAACTTTAATTAAATCTTGCTATGCTCAAAAGTAACAATAGAATCAGTAAAATGAAGTGGAAAAAGACATCGAAAGTATAAATGAAAAGAAATAATAATTACCAATTTTCCACTTGAATCAACAGACATTGGATTTTCTACCACCACTGTTTGGCTCTGAGATTGGGGCATTGACTGCAGGTGGTAAAATAGAATCGCATGCATATTCATTAGATTATCAGAACAGAAAGCAGCCGTGAAATCTTTTGTATGAATAATAAAAAATATATATATATTAGTAGTAAAAGCATACTGTTGACGTAGAAGGTAATGTTCCCAAGTTGGTCGTCCCCTGAGGTCTATTAGCAGGAACTTGAACCCTACCGTTGGACATCTACAAAAGAAAAGGAAACAGGAGCAAAAACATAGAAACAGTATGAAACAATTAAATCAGAAAAATAAAATTAACAATAAAAAATACACATATTTACAACAAACAGAAGTTCAAAAGCCTAAACGAGAACGAACGCATAATTTATATTTTGCTATATCAAACCCTTTAAAATGTGTTGATTGTAGATTGAGATTCCAGAGTTACCCTAGGGCATATAAGTGGGGTTTAAAGGCCTTATCCTCCATGCAATCTTATTCTTTTAAGTTGGATCGCAATCTCTGATAACAGACATGTGATTACCTTAATGACCATGTGATAGGTATACGAGTTCTAACACCATGTTATGAAAATAAGTAGAACGATGAAACATGAATAATAAGTAATACCAGAAGACTTGAATATATCTCCAAAAAAAACTACGGATGAAAACACAGATTATAAGCTATAAAATATAAATACATATATGTAACACATCTTGCTTAAGTCATTGAATTAGTTACAAAAGTAGCTATAGAATTAACTTGGTGGTTGTAGTAGTAAAGATTTGGGGAATTGAACAGTAGCTCAGTTATAGAAAAGGTTGTCCTTTGTTGAAGGGAAAAACCCTTGTGGTCCTTTTTCTGATCAGATTTCAAGACTCATAAGCAAATTCATTCTTTTCTTTCTTTCATACTGGTCATTAATTTTTGTCTGGGGTTCGTAACACTCCCACATACCAGATTTGTTTGGTTATTCCCTTATTTCTCTTGAGGTATGACTAATTTGGACAAGTTCCTATAATTCTCTCAATCCTAAATTTCTAGAACTTACTTATCTCAACAGGATTCTGAGCAAGGAAACAAATGGCAAAGGAAAACATGCAAAAAAAAAAAAATTATTTAAATGAAATACTGAAGTTAAGAATCACATGACAGCATGAAGTCGCCTTAGTTGACATTAAAATGAAACCCGGATCATGGGATAAAAAAATTGCTTAAATTTTGTGTTAAAACATTTGAGGCAATGTTGGGAATAAAATTTCATTGCCTATATTAACCAAATTCTGTTAATACTTACATTGATATTAGTAATATAGTGACAAACAGCACATTTGACTGAAGGAGCTCCATAAGGATACATGAGTGTTGTCCGGCAGTTAGCGCAAGGGACATGGGCGACTTGATTAGATACTGGTTTAATGCAGACACACAGATCATCAACGAAAATGAATAAACAACTAATTAAATAATAAGCATACATCAATAAACAACTAATTGAATAATAAGCATACGATGGCACATAAAATGGAATTCTTTATTGGAATGATATGAAGAAAACAGAACCAGTTAAAGCAAAACTACATAACCAACCAAAATCTTGTAGTGCGATCAAATAAGATTTTGTGCATACAAGGCCCTTTTTGGTAGAGTTTTGAAGAGAAATAAAATGAATAACACTCATCATGACACTCTTGTCACCGAGTTAAAAATAGGCTTAAGTAAACACAACACCGACCTTGGATTGAATGTAAGCAATAATATGATTAAAATAATTTAAATTATCAAGAGCAGAATCAAAGAATGACAACCAGATTTAACTATGAAAATATATTTTCCATGTCTCAATCCAGTTTAGCATGTAGTTGGTTATAAATGAAATAACACAACCATGTTTTTATATTTTCATGGATTAAGATGATTCTTCTCCAGACTGTAAGAAAAAGAGATGACGCAAGGAAAAAAGTAAAGAATCAACACATTCCCTGATTAGGCCTATTCAACAAGATTTTTAATAAGGAAGAAGACCGGAGGCTCTATTTCTCTCAAATAGAATCAGTTCCTGGGTGTGGCGGGGAATCTGATTAATATTTTCCATATAACTTGCTTGAAAACAAAATTCACAATAAGTATTAGCTTCATTAGTTTTGCAGAAAAGGATAAGGAATTACACACAATAACTACTTTTCCATTATTAATCTAATGTTCTTAGAAGCCAACTAACCAAGACTAAGGAGTCATTGCAAGAAAGAAAGGCTAAATACCTAACTTTTTATTTAGTGACCAACATAAATAAACAGCTCACAATTCACAATATCGACGTGAACGTCGATAACAGCCAAACCGCATTTAGCAAAGCTAATACAAACACCGTCAATGATCACAAAAAACAGGAGCAAAGTAAAATAAATAAAAAACCACATTTAAAAAAAGTCATTCTAATCCAAGCAAGGCTGCATCATCTATGGCCCGTAGGTGAGAAACCATCATGCTCTTGGGTCCAACAACCAAACCCTTCACTACCGCTTATCCAAATACAGTTCAAAACATACAGTCAAGGATACATAATAAATAATGACTATTAACCACATTCAATGATCAACCAATGCAACAAAACATCACAATTACAAAACAGAACACAAGATTTATAATATTAAGCAGAACTATTATTGGACAAATTGGTTAACAGTTCATTAGCAATACTAACTTAACTAACACACTAAGCATCACCTATCTAGCAAGTAGAAACAAACAAATATACATTACCTGGAGCAAGGTTTACAGTGTGACAACAAGAACACCTAACACTCGTAGCTCCACGCGTGTACATTAGCAATGTCCTACAGCCTCCACAATAAAGTTGAGACATATCCATCCCTACAAGAGCATCCTTATCGTAAACATCCCAATAATCAACTCTATTTCTGACAACATGTAACTATCTAACCAAGTAGGTTGCACAATTTATATCTAGCTTAAACTCCCAAATTTGTTCGAAACTAAATAATTTGCAAATAAATACTCTAATTAGTGAAGACACGAGAAGCATTAACATGAGACACAATAACAAAAAGAACTTCGGAGCTTACCCGGCGGAGGAACCGGGGAAATTGTGTTGCACAATGCACAACAAACATTGGTTGCCCCTCTAGGGTAAAGCAGCATGTTCCTACAACCATTACACACAAGTTGGCTCTGCATAGCTGCAATTTTAAACAACACATCATCATAAAACCTTAACCAACCAAGTGTCACACACACACACACACAACAATTTAGTCAAACATATAAACATTATGATTGAAACAAAAAGAGTGTCAGGCACAAAATATCATAAATTCTGCAGCAAAAATTCCAATTACTCAATTTGGCAAAACCGTACATCAAAACGCCTAATCCATATCAAAATAAAAACAAACATGTTTTGAAGTATTAAAAAAATGTTCAATTCCCAAAACATACAATAAAACAAACCCAGAAAATAAAAGAACATTAAAAACAAAGGATCTAACCATACCTATGGTTCCTGGACCGGGTTCTGCGACAATCGATTCAGAAAACGAAGTTAAACAAGAAAAAAATTATATTTTTGTTGATTGATTTTTTGGGGGAGAAAACGTGGATATGGAGATAAAGGAAGAGAAAATTGAATTGTTGATTGAATTGAATGAGAATTGAGAAACGATTGTGGCGGAGAGAATGAAGAATGAAGATTGACGATTGAAGAAAGGGAAAAGGTAAACTGAACCCTGTCTTCCTTGCGACTTCTGCTATCAATATTTTCCTCTCATCTTCCTCTACTCCGTCATTGCAGTCATTCGAGAGAAAAAAATGGTTATAATATTAATTACTATATAATTTTTTTATTATTTACTAAATTATTCTCAAAGGTTAATCCGTTATTTTTTTATACAAAATTGAGATTAATTATTATATTTTGTTCTAATTTTTTTTAACATTTATCCGTAATCGTTTGCATTATTTTTTGCTGATTAAAATAAAAATTAAACCTCTATACTCTATTAACATCTAATATTTATGATTAATTAATAGTATTTCAATTAAATTTTATAAAATTCTGTTTTTTTTAATTAAAAGAAAGTATTATTATGGAAGATTTGGTTACTAAATATTAGGAATATGATTCTTATATTATTGTTATTTTGAAAGAAGTGTATTGGTGACACGGTATATTATCAACTATTGTTAAGACATCAAACTTGCATTTAGGACCAAGTTCTATAAAAGTTGTGTAACTTGGTTTGAAATCAATGTAAATTGGAAATTAGTTTCTATTATGGTATATTTGGTCAAATTATGTACTTGCGTCCTAAGTACTCTCGTAAGTTTAAGAGACGTTTAATTATCAAAATGATTCGTAAGTTATATTTGGAGTAATTGAATAAAATAAAGTAGAATGGAACATAATATAATGGAACGGAGCAGAATAGAATATAGATTTTATTCTATTATTTATGTATTTTTTATAATTTGACAGAACGGAGCAGAATAATTCATTCTATTGCATACACCTTAAATTGAATGGAGTGAAAATTGAATGAAATAGGATGGAATGCATTCCATAATATTCCACTCATTTTCATCCTCTTTTTATCGATCCAAACAATGGAACATAATATTATTCCATTGCATTCAACTCTCTTTCGTCACATTCCACCAATCCAAACATAATCTTGGAGTTATGTTGTTTGTATTATATGTGCTTGTTTATTTTGATTGTTTTGATAACTGAATCTCTCCTCGCAGTTACTTCTTTGCATGCCTTTAAAATTTGAGTATTTTTATTAAATTGTATTTTCACATGCTTAAAGCAGAACTGTGGCCTAAAATCAATGTAAAATGATTCAAGTCAATAAGTTTAAAACTTGAATCAAGAAACTCATATAAACATGTTTAAGTCAATCAAATTCTCGATTTGATCATGAGTCACATCATAAGCTAAATGAGTATATCAAAAATTGTCATTGAAAGTGTGATTCAAATCACAAGATCTCCTAATTTGAATCATATGGGAGCTTGATTCGAAGCACATTACAACTTGATTTAAATCATGCTTGAACTTGTCATTTTAGAATTCATTTTAGGTGATGTGACTCGAATAAGAGAATTTCTAAACTCAAATCAATGGTGGATGCAAAATTTGAGTTTTATGTTCTTAACTCTAGTTATTTACTCGTTTGACTCAAGTTATTTACTCATTTGGCTCAAATCATCATTCTTGCTATTAAATTGAGTGAAAATGTCATCTGTTACTCGTTTCTAATACATTTATCTAGCACATATAAAATCCAAAAAAATTATCTCTTTCTAACATACATCTTGCAAAATTTTATGCATTGCTTGCAAAGAGATTTTTGCATACTCATTCACATTTCTCAAACACAATTTTCTCTCTCAATTCAAACTTGACGAAACAAATTTAAAGTGTTGAATTTGTGAATGTTCTAACAAGTGTGTGGGAGATTATTTCTAAAAATTATTATTTTCAATCTCTAGCTAAAATTCTATTGTGTATTCTGATTTCAACTTTACGAGAGTGTGTAAAGATCTAGTGTGAGGATGTTCATTAGTGTTTTAATGTCTTGTGAAGTTTTGCTTTCAGTTTGAAGATTTAATGTGTGTTTGGTTGTTATGGAGATCGATATTATTAGGTCTTTGATTGGCTGCATTTTGACTAAAACAAGTTTACAACAAGATGTTGGGTAAGATGTCCTAACATGGTTGCTCAGACATCAGTACAAATGTGGTTATAATACTTGGCATATGATGAGCAAGATGTTGAAACATAGTCGACTGTCATATAATAGTATTACTGTCATGTGTTACAGACAGATGTCGAAGACAGATGTCATGACATTTTGGTCTTGTACATCAGGTGTTGTTGTTATGTGTTTTTTAGACAGGTGTCGAAGACAATGTCATGACATATTTGTCTGGTATAACAGGCGCTGTTATTTTATATCTCTTTACATATATGATTTTCTTTGATGAGAATCTTTTGGATATACCTCATCATTATGCGCAGGTCAAGGAGATTTATTAGGAGCAAGGTCGTATTTAATTGTATTTCATAAAAGGATCTTGGAGACTTTTTAGGAAACTATTTGGAGATTTGTTCCTATTTTTGTGGAGAAGATCTTGCAGCTGATTTAAATCGTGAAGACTGTATTTGACTAAAGCGTCCAAGCCCATACTGCAAGAGTCTATAAATAAGGATTTGTTATACCTAAAAGAGCAAGCAATCACAACAACAAGCTGACAATGCAACATAAGGTTTAGGGTTTTGAGAGTCTCTTGTGCAGTTTGTAAGTCACCCATGTATCTTTTGATATTATGTGGCCGACATAGGTTGTAGCTTTTAACCATTGAGTATTTGTTATCGCATGGTGATTGTAAAGGGAATTGAGAGGGATCTTATATCTAAAAGAGTCTTAGATAGAAGTTGCACGGGTAGTGATTAAGTGAGAAGTTATAAACGAGGGAGTTTAGCTTTGAATTAATACTATTATAGTGGATTTCATTCCTGGCTTGGTAGCCTTCAAACGTAGGTGTGTTTGCACCGAACTAGGTTAATAATTAATGTGTGTTCGTTTATTTTCTACAACTAATTGTTTGTGTTCATCTTGTTCATTGTTTAAGAAAGCAGAGATCAGTTGTTCTAA
Organism: Lathyrus aphaca; assembly: GCA_963966055.1. NCBI lineage: Eukaryota > Viridiplantae > Streptophyta > Magnoliopsida > Fabales > Fabaceae > Lathyrus > Lathyrus aphaca. The sequence goes on from OZ014521.1 coordinate 64,641,254, forward strand.
CATCTCATAGGACATCTGTGATCTGCTATACCAGAATTTCAATTGATACTAGAGCAGGCATCTTGTTCTGTTTCTGGGTGAGATCTAGGGAAGATACTTTCTGGTACGATGGACAAGGAGATCTAGAAGAGGAATATGTTACTATTGTTGATATCTCAATTGCTTGTTTTATGGTTAAAAGGGGGAATGTAATATTTGTGGTTTCTTGTTGTATGCAACTACTTAGGGGAAGCATGATAATTTGTCATGCTTGTGTTGCTTGTGTTGATGTTGCTTCTATTGTTCCGTTGCATATGCTCTGATATGTGGGGGTTTCCCTTGAGGAGGAGAACTAATTGTGTATGACAGGGGGAGTACTATAACTTATTTGATAGTACAAGCTTCTGAGTTTGGATGTGTTATTCAAAGGTTATTTTAGCCAAAATTTTCCAAAGGGGGAGATTGTTAGGTCTTTGATTGGCTGCATTTTGACTAAAACAAGTTTACAGCAAGATGTTGGGTAAGATGTACTGATATGGTTGCTCAGAAATTAGTACAAATGTGGTTATAATACTTGGCATATGATGAGCAAGATGTTGAAACATATTCAACTGTCATATGACAATATTGTTGCCATGTGTTACAGACAGATGTCATGACATCTTGGTCTGGTACAACGGGTGTTGTTGTTATGTGTTTTTTAGACAGATGTCGAAGACAATGTCATGACATATTTGTCTGGTACATCAGGCGCTGTTATTTTATATCTCTTGACATATATGATTTTATTTAATGAGAATATTTTGGATATACCTCATCATTATGCGCAGGTCAAGGAGATTTATTAGGAGCAAGCCCAAATTTAGTTGTATTTCATAAAAAGGATCTTGGAGACTTTTTAGGGAACTATTTGGAGATTTGTTCCTATTTTTATGGAGAAGATCTTGCAGTTGATTTAAATCGTGAAGGATGGATCTGAATGAAGAGTCCAAACCCATACTGCAAGAGTCTATAAATAAGGACTTGCTACACCTAAAAGAGCAAGCAATCACAACAACAAGTTATTGGTGCAGCATAAGGGTTTTAAGAGTCTCTTGTGTAGTTTGCAAGTCACACGTGTATCTTTTGATACTATGTGGTCGACATAGGTTGTTGTAAATTGTTCACTCTTAAGCTTTTAAGCATTGAGTATTTGTTATCACATGGTGATTGTAAAGGGAATTGAGAGGGGTCTCATATCTAGGAGAGTCTTAGATAGAAGTTTCACACGTAGTGATTAAGTTCGAAGTTGTAAACGGGGGAGTTTAACTTTGAATTAATACTAATATAGTGGATTTCATTATGGGCTTAGTAGCCTCCAGACGTAGGTGTGTTCGCACTGAACTGGGTTAACAATTGAGGTGTGTTTGTTTACTTTCTGCAACTAACTGTTTGTGTTCATCTTGTTCATTGTTTGAGAAAACAGAGATCAGTTCTTCTGACATCTCATAGGACATTTGTGATCTACTATACCAGAATTTCAGATATCCAGTGAGAAAAATAAGTGTTTCTTCCTCAAACGGAAATTCCAGTATGATCAAGTGAAAATTGTTGCTGACGGAATTTTGGAGTTTTTAGTTCCTTTTGAAATTCAAAGACTCGAACAATGGAAATTTTAGTAAGATCAAGTAAAGATCGCTACAGACAATTTTTGGAGTGCTTTTGTTCTAAATTAGGTTAAAGACTCGCGTGTTTCCAATTGTTCGCTATATGATACTATATTAGGTGAGAGTGAGGACGATGCACCGAACTAGCATAAATATTGGTGCACAATTCTCATTATCCCTCTCTTTTAAATTTCATTATAGTTTGCATGTTCATAGGTTGATTATCACTTTCTAGCATTGTATAATCTTAGAGCTTCATCGCTTTCTAAAATTGTATGTTGTTAGGTTTATTGTTCATTGTGTTTTAATGTTTAAGGTTAGGTTTATGTTAGATCTTGTCAACTAAATATTCTTTCTACTGATTATATCTTAGTAAACTTGTAATATTATATTCTTATTTGATTAATAAACTTTTGTTCAAAACATCTCGTTATGGATCAAATTTAATTAAGTGGCAGATTGTGTGTAAGTAACTTCACCAATCTACCTCTTCATTATTGTACTAGATAAAAGTACAATGAGCGTAACAACCCCTTATTAAGTAAGGGCGCCTATCAAAGGATCGAGGGTTTTTTTAGGATTAGAGTTAGTCCACAGGATGAAGTGAGAAGCTTTGTATAGGTGGTTTCTTTGTGTTAGAGATTAGATCATGCACTTGTCAAAAAGTACATATGTGTGGCACCCATAACCTAGTAGGGTGGCCATATGCTCTTAGAATTTTTGGTGACTTAAGGCAAGCTCACGGTTGTGAGTAACCTTATTTGGTGGTGTTTTCGGTGTATGGAGAGAGCAATCTCATGTGAGGTGAGAAACTTTATATGTGTGATATTGGCTATCAATATGAGATTGTCCCTCTCAAACTTAAGGTCGAGGTATTTATAGAGGCTCCTGTGCATGGATTACAAAGTTAGTGAAACATTTTTCTTTTTATCCATTATTGACAAATGGTCAAGGGAAGACTTGATCTTCCTAAAATCATGGAGAAGACGATTTCCTTGATTAACCAGCACTTTAGATTAGGTATCTTAACCTAAGCCCAACAAGGTGGCCTATCCTCTCGTTGGACTAACATGTTCTAGCCTTGTGGATGACCATTTTTAGGCTACCAAGTGTTTCCCTTTTTCTTGTGGTCGGACCCCTTTTTTGGGTGCAAGCCTCTTTTTGGGAACTCCTTCTTAGAGCTTAGTAGAATTATATTGTCACATAACCTCTCAAGTACATGGGCTCAAATAGGGAGAAGTGATTTGATCCTGCAGAAAGTAATTCATCTATAGTCGAGACTCTAAGTTGAATTCATCAGAAAATACTTGATGTTGAGACTCTCAGGCTACACTTAATTGTCGAGTCCCTCAGGAGAGACTTTATGTCGAGTCTATCAGGAGAGACTTAATAGTTGAGTCCCTTAGGAAGGAGTTAATAGTCGATTGCCTCAGGCGGGACTTTAGGTTAAGTCTTATTTGATAAGACTTCAAGTCCCTCAAAAGAGGCGTTTATATGAACCTGTTTGATGGGACTCTAAGTCCTTCATGAGAGATTATATGTTGAGCCTCTCTAATGAGATTCTAAGTATATCAGGTGATGTATTGATATGATCCTATTTGATGGGACTCTAATTTGTTCATGCAAGATTATACGTTGAGCCTGACCGATGACACTCTAAGTCCCTCAAGCAACGCGTTGAGTCTCTCGAGAAAGACTTTGGTCAATACCCTAAGGCATGACTTTTAATTTAAGTCTTTTGGGACATACTTTGGTCGAGTCTCTTAGGTGTGACCTTGGGATGAATCTTGTATGAAGATACATAAAGTCCTTAAGACAGGGCCTTTATATTAGTCTGTTTGATGGGACTCTAAGTCCTTCTAGCTAGATTATACATTGAGACTATGAGTCTGAGTCTCTTAGGCAAGGCATTGAGATGAACATGTTTGATGGGACTCTAAGTCCTTTAGATGAGATTATATGTTCACTCTTTTGTAATATGAAAATGATTTCCTATTTTACCTGTGTTTTTCACATTAACATGAATAAATTATATTGAACTTGAATAATATATGCTTGTGAGTAAAGCATACAATACAACGAAAAATGTGAATTTAAGTTTTTTTCTTTCAAAATTCAAATCTCAATATTATTCATAATATAGTAATACACGTCAAATTTTCAAAATATACTCAATCGAGGATATTGTCGCTAAAGATAGGTTTATTTTAGTTATATATAAAGAGATTAATTGTTATGCACTGACAGTGTAAAAAAATTTACACCGTCAATTCATTGTCATCATCCGTTTGCATTACTTTATAAATTTTAAAAATAAAAGTTTAACATGTTCTAACATCCAACGGCTATGATTCACTGACAGTGTAAAACTTCTTTACATTATCAGTGCATTTCAACTAAATCCATATATATAAATCACAAAGCTATAAACTAAGCAATAATAAAATTATCTCTTGAAAGAAACACAATACAACTCCCAAATTAATGGTGATAATTAATTGGTTTCATAAGAGTATTAGTTTTGTCCCCTTATCTTTTTCTTTTGTTTAAGTTTTTCATTATTTTTTTGCAAAATTTTCTTCTTAAAAATTAATAAGAAAAATATAGTTAAGAAAATTAAATTAAACAAAAAATACTTTTTGCAAAGTTAGAATAAACCTTTTATTTTATTTCATTTTCTAAATTTGTTTTATATTCTTTAAAAATTACTAAAAGATAATGAGATAAATACTTTGATTTTTTTTATTCGAATGAGCATTTTAAGTTTACAATTTTTATAGAGAAAATTTTCTTTATTAGATAGTAACATGCTAGAGGAATAGACTTCCAAATACTTATAGAGGTTTGGAGTAGGAAGATTACGACCTACCCTATTTTGGAGGTCGTCAAAACTTTGTTTATCGATCAGACCAAGCAAATGCAACTCGATGGTAAAGTTGCAGATTGTGTCTTTAAAGACAATAAATAATGTATGAAGGGTTATGCTCTATTGAAAATGAAACTTGGAGGATCAAAGTTCATTAATAATGAATGTATTACTTTTAGTGAGTTTTGTCACGTGAAGAAATAAATACTTATGGATGAAGCTTTTAGAAACTATGTCGGAGAAAACTCAATTTGAGGTGGAGGTTCCTACCATGAATACTAGTAGCAGTGAAAGAGAAATTATAGAGGCCTCTGATTATCATTTGACTTGTGGTAAGGTATAAAGAGAGATTGTATCGTCTTAAAGGGACGATTATGCAGCCTTGGGAGTAATGCTTTGAATGTGCCTCAAGGATTGAAAAACTTTGAAACAGGGACCTAAGGACCTTCGGGGAGGCATTCAAAAGAATGTGGATTTAAATATGGTTGAAGAACCATACTTATGCATTTATTAAACTACTAAAGTATGATAAGGTGATTAGAAGAGTGGATGCAAGTGGAAAAATAAAGGTGATTGAACCTTATCAAAATTGTTGAATAGTGATTCAAAATGGTAGATAATAGCAAGGTGGTTAATGGTTAAATTGGCATCACTGTGATTTCAAGTCAAGGTGGAGAATGTTGAAGTATACATTAAAACCTAAAGTAATGAAGATAAAGAAATATATTCTAGGACTACCAAAATAAATCACCCTGGAAGTCAACCAAGACAACATAATATAGAGTAAGGCTCGTGGTGGAACTAGCGAACAAAACCGTTGGTGGCAGTGAGATTGTGGGTTTGGGTTTGGCGTGTGTTCGGTTTGTTAGAGCTTAGCTCATGTTTTCTCGCGGTTTGTGTGTATTTGGCTTCATTGTTTTAGTTTATAATATGTTCATTTATGAGGTATATTTTGTGCTTGTTATGGATCTGTTAGGTTTATGCATTTATAAATATGTATCTTTTGCATGTTTTCGATATTAATCTTTAGAACTTTAGAGCTGAAGACAAAGATAAGAGATTGAGAATCCTAGTGGTAACCTTAGATAAACAAAGGTAAATTTTTAAGAGTGTGTTCTTGGAGTTTGAGAAAACCTTTAGAGTATCTAAGGGGGGTTGGAAAACACTTATGAACTCCTTGGGGTTGTGTAATTCATATATAGAGAGTTTGAGACACTTAGAAACACTTGGATAGAAAATAAAGTTTGTTTTGGGAATTTGGGTAACTATACTTTCTTGTAAATCATTTGTAATCTTTTATAATAACTCTTAAAAGTATAGTGAATCAGAGAGGTGCTATTTCCCCATAGTATATAGTTTGACAAAATTGGATAAACAAGTTATTATATTTATTGTCTTTACTTTATCTTCTACCGCAAAGTTAAATTGGTTTCTTATTGCATAGAAAATTATTTTTGTTGAAGATCGTTTATTTTGGTTATAATTGTTTTTTATCACTACACATCAAATTTCTTAGTAAAGTTGGACTCTGAATAATTCTCCATAAGTACTGATCTTACCTGATCAAAAGGGCCTTCCAAGGACTTGATGAGTGGGCCAGAGAATAGAATGAGAAAGGGGGGTGTACCTGCAAAGCACTCCAATGCTTAAGTTAGAAGAGGTACAGGGTGTTAAGTTTTATTCAGAGTGAGTTAGAATACATGACCCTTTGCCAAGAAAGGGTATTTATAATGATCCCCCGGCGCTGGGCCAAGGCCCCTCGATGGGCTTAATCTGGCTAGGCCCAAGGAGGAGCTGCCAAGGGACGCGTAAGAAGCGTGAAGACCTAGACCAAAGGTCTGCCCCCTGGTCCAACTGCCCCTATCTTTCAGGAGACAATGAAGGGTAGTTGAGTGACGTGGTAGATGAGCTGGCAGACATGATCTCTGCCCGTCATCAGGTGTATGCCCGTCATATGAGCAGGTGATTTATAAAGGAGGTTCACCTGCTCGGACACATGGGTCTCTGCCCGACATGTATTGGGGTGTGCCCCCTATATGATATTGCGGCAGAGGTTCACCTGCTCGAACACATGGGCCTTTTCCCGACGTGTATTGGGCCGGGACCTGTATTACATTACGGCTCAGTCCGGAACAGGAGCCCCCCAAGTCGAGTCTCTGAGTCAGAGTGATGACTTGTAGTGCGACCGGGGTACTCGGGCGTATGGCCGGGAAGATTATAGTAGAACCTCCCGCAACATCCCCTTTTCTCTGGACACTTGATACTCAGACAATGTCGAGGATGAAAAGTCATCGACGGGCACGTGTTGTTCCTGTAGAAGTCGAGGACTTCGTATAGGGCGGGACGTTCTGAGGAGTCGGGGAGGTGGATAGCTGCTCGACGTCGCTTCAGTTCCCTTATGGATTGACGTGTTTCAATATTAATGGCGTCGCTTCGTTTAGTGTGCAAACGGCGGCGTAGACAGTAGGCAATGATGACCTAGCGCGTTGGCCCACGCGCCTGGGACTATAAAAGGAAGTTAACTGACTTCATTTTCACTTTTTTGCTCATATGTTCACCGGAAGCTCTGACGAATTTCCCTGAGTCTGCCCGCCTTGCTGCCTGAACCGCCGTCTCTGCTCGTGCGCCACTGTCTCTCCTTTGATTCCAAATATGTCAGGTGCCATTTTTGCTTCTTTAATCCTTTATTTTCCAGTTTTTCGTGTTAAATGTCTGCGAATGTATGTTATATTTGTAGTAGGTTGGTTAGATTTGACTTAGGAATAGTGAAATAGACTGTAGATGGAAAAAATAGGTTTAGGTTTAGACTGTCCCGGGCAAGAATTTCATGCGTCGGGCAAGATTTGCATAAGTATATATGAGATTTTTGCCCGGTCCATAAGAACGTGTGTATTCCTGCACCGAGCACGTGTGTATTCCTGTGACTGTTGCTTCTACGCCCTTTCACTTGACCTGCGGTGGAAGGGTGGATTTGATATGACGTCGAATTCACTCTTTTTGTCTGCGTTTCAGGTGCAACCGGGCATTTACGACCGAGGAGAGAAGACTCCGGGCCACCGTCCGAAGATGCGACCATCACTCGTTTACCCGTCCGGGATGGGAGCGCCAGGGATGGCACTGGACATGCCTCATCATCCGGGCAGAATGACCTCTCCTGGGTTGCGGATGAACCTTTGGAGGAGGAGTCCTATTTTTGTGACGAGGCTATCCCCGCTTATGTCGTGGTGGAGGATAGAAGCCGGGAAGATCCTGAGAACTGGCAGTGCCACGCTCCCAAAGAGGCAGACCGGATATGTCATCATTTCCCGGGGAAGCAGTTCGCGATGTACGAGTTCGCTTTCCGGGAGGCGGGGATCAGGCTGCCCTTCAATTCATTCCAAATGTCCATCTTCAAGTGGTTTCGGCTGGCGCCGTCTCAGTTACACCCTAACGCCCTTGCTTTCATGCGGGCGTTCGAGTTGGTCTGCCGCTTCCTCGACATTGGGTGCACTCGAGCCCTTTTCTTCCACGTCTTCCACCTCCAGCGGTCCAGTCTTCGTGGGCGACACAGCTGGGTTTCCTTTAAGCAGCCTGTGCGTCTGTTCAAGACATATGTGGATTCTTCCCGTCACTTTAAGGGTCGGTGGTATGTGGTGAGACCGATCACCCGTGCCGCCCTGCACTCCCTTTACTACTACAAGCGGGAAGCAAATGGGAAGGAGAAATTGATGTCAAAGGTACCGTTGAGGTGGCAGCGTGATCATTTTGACCTTATCACCGCCCATTATAGGATTAAATTCGCAATGCTCGATGTCAAGGATAGGCTCGCATATAAGAAGTTGGTTGAATACGTGCAGAGCTTCAATCTGGCGGTCTGGACGGATCGACAGGGCGTGCCCTACCTTGACGAGGCTGGAATGCCGATTAGCGAGGCCCGTATCATTAACACAAAAGCTTTGCTTGAGTGTAGGACCGAGGAGAAGGCCTTGAAGTTATTGAGTAGGTGTTTTACTTGTTCTTATTTTTGTCTATGTATTCGCCCGCTAATGTTTATGTGCTTTGTTTTGCAGGTGCTATGCCGACTGCGCGTGACCGGATCCTCAAGCTGGCCAACCAGGTTGGTGCGCCGGACAGGGTTCCTAAAAAGAAGAAGAAAACTGTGCCTCGTGCTCAGGTGGCAGCTGAAGACTATGGGGTTGGGACCTCGAACACAGCGAGTCCGATGCCCTCCTCTCCTCCTCGGGCGTCGACAATTAATATACCCGACAACCCGCCTCTATCAGCCTCTCCTCTCCCCAAGCAGAAGCGTCCGGAGGGGACTCTTTCGAGGTCGACATTGGGGGGCGGGAGTTCTGGCGGACCTGGCAGCTACCTGTTGCCCCCTTGCTATGTGGAGCGGTCCTTCTTCAAAGCCGAGGATGCGATCGCGGTGCTTGCGCCCGAAGCAAGGGCTATTCTGAATCAAGAGGCTGGTGTCCGGCGTAAGGAGCTGTCAAGGAATCTGACAGCTGTCATCCGGGTGATGGAGACGGCCATGGTCTTAACTGATACTTCGGTTTCTACTGCCTCACTGGAAGATGCTCTCATGCAGGTCCGGTCTGAGAAGGACAAGTTGTCTAAGGACTTGTCGGATTACAAGGAGGAGCACCAGCTTCAGGAGGGGCTGAAGAAAAAGCTGGAGGAGGTTGAGAAGGAGCGGGATCAGCTGAAGGCGGCCAAGGTGACTTTGGAGGAACAAATAGTCGGGCATCAGAAGGTGGCTGAGGAGAATGCCAGATTTCATACTCAGCTCGCTTCGCTCGAGGATAAGGTTCGTCCTTTGGCTGATGAGACCGAGGAGGAGCTTGCTCTTGGTTCCCGTGGTGAGCTGTTGGGGCACATTCGCTCCCTCAATCAGGATCTCATGGTTGTGTTCAAGGAGGGTTTTGACAACGCCGTCGAGCAACTGCGGGTTTTAAATCCCGAATTGGTGATGGAGGGGTCGACCCATAACTACTGCGTCCAAGAGGGGGAGATAGTATGCCCCTTTGAAGCCGAGGAGGAGCTGGGGGACGATGAGGGAGATGAGGAGGTGGAGAATGTTGAGGAGGAGCTCCGGGCGGAGTCTTGAAGAATGTTTGATTTGTTGTTTATATGGCCTGTGCGCCTTTTTTATGTATGGCCTGCGTGCCTTTTATGTATTTTGGCCTCCGGGCGTATGTATTCTAGCCTTCGGGCGTACTTGACCTTGGCCGTTTGTTTTTTTAATATATAAATGTTGTTTTTGATCATTCTTCTTGCTCGGTTACTTACCATGTGTTTATATTCATGAACTGTTGTTTTCTGCTCGACCAAGTTAGTCTCCTCGGTTTAGGGAACCGATGAGGTGTCGGGCGTCGTGCCCGTTTGGATCGAAGACCGGGTTCGATGTTCGGAACTCCGGCTCCGAGGCTTGGGCTTTCCCATCGCGAGCTGGGCGCCCTGCCGGTCTCGGTACTTCGACATTGGTGCTCGATCGAGATCCCCGATTGTCGGGGAGGGTTGTGTTCGCTGGAGGGGTCGGTTCGTCCCCGGGTCGCGCGATTACTCTCTGTTGTTTTGGAGACGAAGAGCATGGTCGTACCTCCCACGTCTCCCACGTCTCCCCGTGACATGTTTAGCTATAATATTGTCTGAGTTTCTTTGCGTTCCATGGTCGAGCGAGTTCTTCGCCTTGTAGGTTTTCTAGGTAATAGGCTCCGTTGCTCGTCTTGTCGCGGACGCGGTAGGGGCCTTCCCAGTTGGCGGCTAGTTTACCCTCTCTTGGGTTTTTCTGGTTTCTTTTGAGGACCAGGCTGCCCACCTGGAACTCTCTTTTTATGACCTTCGCGTCGTGGCGCAAGGCTATTTTTTGTTTGAGGGATGTTTCTCTAAAGGCCGCTTCGGAGCGGACCTCGTCGACGAGGTCCAGTTCGGCTCTGAGTGCCTCGTCGTTCAGTTCTTCGTCCAATGGTTCTTCTATACGTCTCTTCGGTTCTCTTATTTCTACCGGGATGACTGCCTCGGTACCATAAGTTAGTCAGAATGGGGTCTCCCCGGTTGTGGAGTGGGGTGTTGTTTGGTAAGCCCATAGAACGCTATGTAACTCCTCGACCCACGCTCTCTTCGCCTCACCGAGCCTACGTTTGAGTCCGCGCAGGATTACCCTGTTGGCTGCCTCCGCTTGCCCGTTCGTCTGGGGGTGCTCGACGGATGTGAAATGTTGCTTAGTACCTAAGCTTGCGACGAAGTCTTGGAATCCCCCGTCCGTGAATTGTGTTCCGTTGTCCGTGATGAGGACCTGGGGCACGCCGAACCGAGCGAGGATATTGCGTTTAAAGAATCGAAGAATGTTTTGTGCTGTTATTTTAGCCAATGCCTCCGCTTCGATCCATCTGGTAAAATAATCTACCCCTACGATGAGGTATTTATTCTAGTACGATCCGGTCACAAAAGGTCTGAGGATGTCCATGCCCCACCATGCGAAGGGCCATGGAGAGGAAAGTGTTTTTAGCTCGTTCGGGGGTGCGAGGTGCATGTCGGCATGCCGTTGGCATTTGTCGCACTTTTTTACGTGTTCCTTGGAGTCATGTTGCATGGTCGGCCAGTAGTAGCCTGCTCGATGGGCTTTTCGTGTGAGCGACCGCCCGCGGGGGTGTTGGGCGTTTATTCCTCGATGTGTTTCTCCCAGTATGTCGGAGACTTTCTCTTCCTCGACGCACTTGAGTAATGGGATGGAGAACCCCCTGCGGTAAAGTTTCCCTTCGAGGAGGACGTACGAGCATGCCCGCCGTTTGGTGGTAGCTGCCTCCTTTGGGTCGATGGGAAGCTCGTCCTTCGTCAGGTAATTGTAGATAGGTGTCATCCAACAATGGGTGTCCCCGATCGCGTTGACCTCGAGCGGAGGAGGTGGTTTTTCGATGCTAGGTCGAGGAAGGATCTCTTGAATTACAGATTTGTTTCCGCCCTTCTTTCTCGTGCTAGCTAGTTTCGAGAGGATGTCGGCCCGTGTGTTGTGCTCGCGAGGCACGTGCTGTACTTCCCACTTCTCGAATTTTTCGAGTCTTTCTTTGACCAGGGCCAGATACTCGACAAGGTTGTCGTTCTTGGTTTGGTACTCTCCTCGTACTTGTGACGCCACGAGCTGGGAGTCGGTTGATATTTTTACCTCCTTTGCTCCTAGGTCTTCGGCCAATCTTAGATCGGCGATAAAAGCTTCATATTCGGCTTTGTTGTTTGACGTCGGGAAGGCTAGTGCTAGTGAGACCTCAATAAGAATCCCATCCTCATTCTCGAGGATGATCCCGGCTCCACTGCCTGTCGTGCTAGAGGCACCGTCGACGAAGATCGTCCATTTATGGGCGTCGTCCGTCGGGGTTGAGCAGTGGGTCATTTCCGCGACGAAGTCGGCCAGTGCTTGGGCTTTCAAAGCCTTCCTATTTTCGTATTGTACGTCGAATTCGGAGAGTTCCAGTGACCATTTGAGCATTATGCCGGCCATATCGGGCCGTCCGAGCAGCTGCTTGATCGGCTGGTCGGTTCTTACTCTGATTGTGTGCGCGAGGAAGTAGTGGCGTAGTCTTCTTGCTGCATTTATGAGGGCCAGGGCGACCTTTTCAATTTGTTGGTATCTGAGTTCGGGACCTTGGAGCGCTTTGCTCGTAAAATAGATGGGTTTTTGTCCCTCGTCGGTTTCCCTTATTAGGACGGCGCTAACGGCCTCGGTTGCCACGGACATATACAGGTATAAGGTCTCTTTTTCTAATGGTCGTGACAGGACCGGGGGTTTAGAGAGAACCTTCTTTAAATGGAGTAGTGCCTGTTCACATTCGTCGGTCCATTCGAAGTTGGCTTCTTTTCGAAGGAGTCTGAAGAATGGCAGTGCATGCTGGGCGGACTTAGCGATGAAACGGGAGAGTGAGGCGAGCATTCCGTTGAGGGATTGGATTGACTTTTTGGTCCTCGGGGTTGGAAATTCTGAGAACGCCCGGCATTTGTCGGGGTTGGCCTCGATACCCCTTTTGGTGAGGTAGAAACCTAGGAATTTTCCTGCTCGTACTCCGAACGTGCATTTTTCAGGGTTGAACCTCATTTTGCACTGTCTTGCTTGCTCGAAGACTTTGCATAGGTGTCGAGCATGATCGACTTCCTCGTGTGACTTGATGATCATGTCGTCCATGTATACCTCGAGCATATCACCTATTTCTTCCTTGAAGACTTTGTTCATCATGCGCTGGTATGTGGCCCCAGCGTTCTTGAGTCCGAACGGCATTACGTTGTAATAGTAATTCCCGGTCGGGGTCATGAATGTCGTGTGTCTCTTGTCCGTGTCCGACATAGGGATTTGATTATATCCACTGTATGCGTCCATGAAGGACAGGAGTCTAAAACCTGCAGAATTGTCAACGAGCTTATCTATGTTAGGGAGAGGAAAAGCATCTTTGGGGCAAGCCCTATTAAGATCAGTATAATCAGAACACATGCGCCATTTTCCATTATTTTTCTTAACGAGGACTACATTAGAGAGCCAGATTGTGTACTGGGCTTCAGAAATAAAATTGGCCTCTGAGAGGTCTTTTACAGCTCGCTCGGCAGCCTCCGCTTTCTCGGGAGACTGCTTGCGCCTATGCTGTGTTATGGGCTTGACTGCCCGATCTAAAGCTAGCTGGTGACACGCGATCTCAGGGTCCAAGCCGGGCATCTCTGCGGCGTTCCATGCGAAGAGGTCGTAGTTCTCCTTGAGGCATGTGACGAGCTCCTCCCTTGTTTCCTCGGGCAATCCCTTGCCTATTTTTACTGTTCTCTCAGGATCGTCCCCAAGAGGGATGAGCTCGAACTCTCCGTCGGGGATCGGTCTGAACGGGTGTTCGGGAGACTGTTCCTCGGTGGGTTTCCATTCTTCAGTTTCGTCGTGGCTAATGCGGCAGTCGAGGTCGATGGAGTTGATTCCCTGGACGGGAGGATCTTCGAGCTTGAGTTTTTTGCTGCTCTTTGTATTGACCGTGGCCTGTCCTTTTACTGCGGCGTCGTAGCATCGTCGGGCAGCTTCGATGTCGCCGTGGATGGTGACTACGCGGCCTAGTTTGGTGTAGTATTTCATCTTTAGATGGACGGTGGACGGGACCGCGGTGAGTTCGGCCAATGTCGGGCGGCCAAAGATGCAATTGTAGAGGGATGGGCAGTCTACGACCAGGAACTGGATTTTGATTTCCCTGGCCATTTCCTGCTCTCCGAAGGTGACGAGGAGCTCGACATATCCTCACGGTCTTGTTGTGGCTCCATTGAATCCCTGGAGGTCGGATCCGATGTAGGGGGCCAGGTTGGTCTTGTCTAATTTCAGAGTTTTGAAGAGGTGGACGTACATGATATCCACCGAGCTGCCTTGGTCAACCAGAATGCGCCTGACGTTGAACTGGGCCATCCTTGCCCTGATCAATAGTGGAATGCCTGAATTTGGGGAGCCGCCCGGAAGCTCTTCTAAAAAGAAGGATATTGGGTTGGATTTACCCCGATATTTTGTCAGCGTTGCCTTTTGTTCGGGCGTAGTCAGAAGGAGCTCGTCGAACTTGCGTTTTACTGAGAGGGCGGTGGCTTCGCCGTTAACTCCTCCGCCCGATATGACCAGGGCGGTCGAGAAATCTTCCCAGGGGCTGAGTGCAGTGATCCGACCCTCGGGCAATGGCTCGGGGAGGATGAAATCTTCTGGTCGTGACACGCAGAGGGCCACTTGATAGGGAGAATTGTCGGGGGGTGTATCTTCCCGAGGTCTCTTTTTCTCTGACTCTTCGTGCTTGGGGACCTCGTTCCTCCTCGTATACTGTTTAAGATGCCCTTCTTGGATTAAAATCTCTATTGCATCTTTTAAGTGGACGCAGTCTTCGGTCACATGCCCGTGGCTTCTGTGGAACCTACAGTACTTGGACTTGTCGGTGTGAGGATTTAGTGCAGATGGTTTTGGGAACCTTACTCTGCCCTGTTTGAACTCGGAGTTGATGCATTCCGCGAGGATGCGCTCTCGGGGAGCTGTCAGTAAGGTATACTCGTTGTATCGGCCCGCGGGGCCTCTTCCTTCTCGAGGTTCGTGGGGCCTTTCTTCTCTTCGCTTGTCCCCGTTGCGACGGGGAATACTCGGGTCCTCACGCTTGGGATGATCGGTATCTCCGACATTACGGCCGCTGCGGGCGTTGTGGGACCTGCTTCTCCTCGTATCTGATATAGGCCTGGGCCTTGTGCAGAAGTTCATTCAAGGTGCGGGGAGGCTCGATCCCGATGGCTCTGCTGAGTTTGCTGTCGGGCAAGAGCCCCCTCTCGAGGTGGTATTTCTTCATGTGTTCAGTAGTATCTACCTCGACAACTTCCTGGTTGAATCACTCGATGTACGAGCGTAGTGTTTCATTCTTTTTTTGTACTATGGCCTCGAGGGTCGCCTCCGTCTTGGGATGACGCCGGGAGGCTGTGAAATGCCTCGTGAACATGGATCTCATGACTCTCCAAGACGTGATGGATTCAGGGGCCAAGCTCTTGTACCATGACATGGCCCCTTTTCTGAGGGTTGTTGAAAACAGCCTGCATTTGAGGTGCCCGGTGATGTCATTGCGGTAGTCGAGCATCACGTTAACGTTGTCGACGTGGTCGTCGGGGTCGGTAGTCCCGTCGTACACAACCAGATTAGGAGGCTTCTCCATGCCTTTGGGGAGCGGGGCTTCCATTATTGCCCGTGACAGGGGACAATGCAGGTCTTCTTCGTTGCTCCTTAATGGAGAGAGTTCGTTGTGGTCGGGACTATGCTCGCGCCTCGGTGAGGTTCCAGATCGACTGTTGTCGCGGCGGGCGCGTGCCCTGCTGACATGAGGTTCTGGGGAGCGACGTCCTCGTTTCTTCATTGTTTCTAGACGTTGTTGCGTCCTCCTCTCCTATTGAGGTCGGACCTCCTGTCGTTCAGCTTCTAGGGTCATGATTCTCTCGTGCTGCTGGTAGAGCATAGAACCGGCCTGGTTGAGGGCGTTCACCATGGCAATCATGGTGGCGTCTCCTTCGACGGGAACGGGGATGGCAATCATGGTGGCGTCTCCTATGATATCAAGCAAATGCTTAACAAGCAAAAGTTATTAATGTTGAGACTGCTAATGCAACACACATGTTTGTCTCAAAGCTTTTCTTTTTTTGTTTTGAAAGATTTTCACAATAGCCTGTGACCGAATCACTAGCTAGGATGTGATATTCATTTTTTTATAAAGCCAACACAAATTTTTGAGCCAAGATCATGGGAGTCGGGAAACATTTTCTCATCGAGTGTGCTTTCGAAATAAACCCTACTTCAATTAGGACTTTTGAGGGTTGTAATATGGTTCGGTTCACGGTTTTAGAAACAAAGGATAAAGGCTCAAAGTTTATTTGGTGCCCCCCACTCTCCGTGATGTTCTCCAATCCTAGGTTCAGCTAAATCGACACATACATTTGTCTCGATAGCGTAGAGATGATGCTCCAGGGTTTGCTTGAAATGACAGTCATCCTATTTGTTCTTCGTGGATATTGGTGACCCTTTGATTTTGGTATGGCGGTCACTAAATCTTATGTATTTGAGGTTGAGGATTTGAGGACCTCTCACGAATGACTTATTCTATTGATCTTTTTTGTCTAAGTCCTTTTGTAGGTTTGACTTAGAGGGATTTTCTTTTTCTTTTTTCTTTTTTTTTTCATTGGAAGGTTGAAAATCGTGACTGTCAAGTCATTGATTGTAGTGGATTCCCTGATCGGATGTTTCATCTTATGATTTGAATGTGTAACCAGATTAACTAAACACTACCCTGCCCCAGGTTAAACGTAAGGGTTTTGAAATATCTGAAAGAAACTCCTACTTCTAGGCTCGAAGTGGTTGACTAGGGATTAACTCCTTATTTCTCCAGTGTTTGGGAATTTGAAACAATGCCTGTACATCGTCAGTAGGGTTTTAATCAAAAGCAATCAGCTAGAGGATTTGCGTTTTAATTTCGTCATCCTCCCTCCAATTCTCTGCCTAAGCAAGAGATGGGGATAATATTGGCATTATAAAGTTGAAAAAGCATTATGAGTGAATACGAATGGACTACTTCAAGACGAACATATTCATTGCATTAATCATTCAAAACAAATAAGTTCTTACATGCCAAAACAAATGCATTAACAAAACATAGCAAAAATACATATGAAAAGCAGTAAATGAGCTAAACATCTGAGAGGATAGCTCCAAAGCATCGAAAGGATCGCGTGCATTCAGGAACTTGTCCTATGCTCCAGCAACAGATTGATTTGGAAAGGACTTTCTTGAGTTTTCTATCAGCACAAAGGCACTCCGTCCACAGATGGGATTCCTCCATTGAAGGTCAATACCCCGTAGTCGATCATCTCTTTAACCTTTTCCTGGAAGACTTTGCACTCTTCAATCGGATGCCCCAGTACTCCATTATGAAACTCACAACTGGTTTTTGGATCGATCCCACGGGGCCGAGACCTCGTGGCTCTAGTCTTTCTGGGTGTCATTATTGAGTTCCGGGCGAAATGAGACCACAATTGACTGTAAGTCATTGGGATTGGGTCAAACTGATGGGCCGCTCCTTCAGGACTGTTTGGATACCTCCGTTGATTCTGACGACGCTGACGAGTAGAGGTAGAATTTGACCGACGCTGAAAAATGACCAGATCTTTGGCCAAAGAAATCAGTCGCCCTCTATCAATATTCAAGATGTGAATCTCTTCCTGGAGTTCAGTGTTCTCCTGCACAAGGCTGTCTATTAAAGTCTTCATTGTAGTTGAGAATATTCCCATATGATTTCTCAAAGTCGTGACTTCACTTCTAAGCTCCCTGTTTTCCTGCTCAAGTTGGTCCATCTTTCTCTGTTGACTGGTCGAGTACAGTTGACTGACGGAGAATAAGACATGGGTGAGTTGGATTGTTGGAAGATGATATGCAATGCAAATGCAAATGCAAATGATATGCGAATGGGTGCAAAGCTCAGAATGCTCAAAATCACGAACATAAACAGCTTCAGAATTGGATATAAAGGCAAGGTGTTGGATCCAAGGTACAAGTAACTCGGAATCTCCTAACTGATAAGCCTTAAGTGGAGAGTTCTAAGCCTTTTCCCGTAAAGCCCACTCACAGGGTAGCTTCTATGGTGATGGTATAAGGATACTCAAGGTCACGGACGTTTATCGTACTAACGCCCCGCCGCAGGCTAGCTGCATTGTGACGATAATGACGATAAGGTCTACCTTGAGTGGAGTTCTCATGCTAGGCGTGCAAGGAGCGAGTCCTTGGAGCCTAACATTACACAACTACCAGAATTGAAACAGGTTCTAGGGGGTCCCAGAATCACAGCCCTTTCATGAATCAGGTTCCGCGGCAGGCTAGCTGCGTTGTGACAAGATTTACGAAAAGTCTAACTATCTGGGGGAGCTTTCATGTTAGGCGTGCAAGGAGCGAGTCCTTGGAGACTAACACTAATAACATCCAAATCTAAACTTAGGTGTTCCCTCTTCTTTTTCAAAACTCAAGTACAAATTCATACCAGTGATATCCCGAGATCCAACAGGCAGATATAAATGAGCAAATAAATAAGAAGGAAGCAATAGATAGAATACCAACAACAAATAAAGAAAGACAAATCAAACAAGTCATCAAACAAACGCAGACTATCCTAAGCTAGGCTCGACTCTCTTGTGCACAAGGCAATGAAATCCCCAGCAGAGTCGCCAGCTGTCGCACCTCGAAAAATACGATCCTAAAATAAACAACAGAGTCGCCACCTAATTCTATTTATTCTACGAGAGAAAAGGGAGATATAGACACAACCTAAATAAAGGATAAGAATGGTCAACGAAACCACTAATCTAAGTTCGGGAGTCAGTTACGCAAGGGGAAGGTGTTAGGCACCCCTCACGTCCGTTGTACTCAACGGGAACCTCTTAGTCTAGTTTGCGCTTAAAAATGTTAACTTGTTATTATTGTCTTCTTTATGATTAAAGTTACTAAGATTGCTTATTAAAGGGAAAAGAAAATTATTATTTATTGCGGAGAAAGGTTAAGTTTTTTATTATTGTGACGGAGAGATAGTTAATTTTTATTTATCATGCTCGTGAAGGATTAAAATCTCCGTGCCTACGTATTCCCCTGTGCAATGGGAAAGTCAGAGCTTCGTAGTTCGTGCTACTACGATTTGTAATTTTTATTGAACGATTGTTTAAAATGCATTCTACTGCTAAGCGTTGGCTTATTTGCGAGATAGAAAGATTTAAACAGCGTTCGTTTTGAGAAAAGATATTTGATCTTTGTTAAAGATGTTTTAAAACGAGAGGGCGAATGAACCACGCGTGGGGCTAGCCCATGTTGCGGTTGCATTCAAGAACGTGCGGAGTGCGAGACTCCGGAGTTCAGTTACTCGCTAATTAATTATGAAAATGATTTGAATTGGTTGGTAAGTTTGTATTTGAAAGAAAGAGACAAGTCGTCATCTTTAAGAGAAGTATCTCACCTATTCCACCACAAACGTTTGAGAAATGAGAAATCGAAAGAAGCTTTAAACTTGGATATAAGATCGACAAGCAATGCCACATTCTTTCTCTGAGAATAAATAAAATCGGAAGAAGCTTTAAACTTGGATATAAGATCGACAAGCAATGCCACGTTCTTCCTTTGAAAGTAATTGTTTGTAAGATTTTTGTTTGTGTTTGTGGGGATAGGAGGAACAACTTTTCTACGTAGATGAATCGTGCCTGATCCTTTAAGATTGTTGAATTGTTTTGAATACGAATGATGATTGAACCATCGCGTGGGGCTAGCCCAATTGCGGTCCAATCCAGAACGTGCGGAATGCTAGACTCCGGAATTCCTTTTTTCGTAATTTTATTAAATGAATTGAATATTTTTTTATACGAATGATGATTGAACCAACGCGTGAGGCTAGCCCATTTGCGGTTCAATCCAGAACGTGCGGAATGCTAGACTCCGGAATTCCTTTTTCGTAATTTAATTTAAATGAATTGAATTATTTTTTTATACGAATGGTGATTGAACCAACGCGTGAGGCTAGCCCATTTGCGGTTCAATCCAGAACATGCGGAATGCTAGACTCCGGAATTCCTTTTTCGTAATTTAATTTAAATGAATTGAATTATTTTTTTATACGAATGGTGATTGAACCAACGCGTGAGGCTAGCCCATTTGCGGTTCAATCCAGAACATGCAGAATGCTAGACTCCGGAATTCCTTTTTAGTAATTTAATTTAAATGAATTGAATTATTTTTTTATACGAATGGTGATTGAACCAACGCGTGAGGCTAGCCCATTTGCGGTTCAATCCAGAACGTGCGGAATGCTAGACTCCGGAATTCCTTTTTCGTAATTTAATTTAAATGAATTGAATTATTTGTCTTTAAAACGTTTTATGGTCAGACACGAGGGTGATGTACAGATAATCAAACAAACGTGAACGTGGCACCAAGATTTAAGATAAAGCGCAAGAGAAATAAAAATCGAATTTTAATACCTAACGGAGAAAGTCTGTTGCTTCTTCAATGCAGGCAAGATTAAACCAATTGACCATAAAGTTCCTCGCGTCAAACTTAAAACTCCGGGTATGTCAAAACACCAAAACTAAATAATCCTCAAGCGAGGATCAACAAAATTATATACATATAGTTTTTATATTAACGTCTAAATAAAAGGAACTAGAATTGTAAACAATTAATTTAAACTCTAACAAATATTTACTAATTCTAAATTAAAAAAACAATTAAAATTTTAGCAAGTAATTCAATTAAAAATTAACAGGAAAAATTAATTCTCTAAAAGGAATGACAAGAATTTAATGAGAGGTAAGTGAGGATTTCTTAGAGTGGTAAAGAATCAAACTTGGTGGGCTTAGCCCAACCCCCAATATTAAGAATAATTTCAAAAGATAAATAAATAAATAAAAACAAAGTTAAAACAAAATAAATAAGAAATAATAAAAAATCAAAATCAAAGTTTAATTCAAAATGAAAATGAAAGGGTCAGAAAGAAAAAAGAAAACCACACGTTTCCTCATCTAACCCGCATACCCACGTTCTCAACTCTCTCCCATGGCCGTCACTGTTTACGGATTTCTCGTCTCGTCTCCCTCTCCTCAACGCGTTTTCGGCTCCCTCAACCGTTTCTTTTCACGGCGGTGGAACTCTCGGTCTCTCTCGCGAATCTTTCACGGCGACTTCGGTTTTCCGTTGGCTTCAGTTGTGGTGGTGCACGGTGCGAGGCGTGTTCGATTATCCCTTCTCGATCTCGTTTCCTCTTTCTCACAGCTTCAAATTCACTTCATCTCATTTTCTTGTTTGATGGTTGAAAGATGTGTTTGAGAGTGATGGCCGACGTTTGGAAGGGTGGAGGTGCTTTTGTTGGAGGTGGCCTCGCGGTTTCGGCGACAGTTGGAATGGTTTCGGCTTGTGGTAAGCGTGGGTTTATGCGGTTCAAGGTGAGCTTGGTTCGGTGTTATTGCGTTAGGGATTGTAAGCTGTTGCTGACTTTTTGTGGTGGTTAGCGGTGAGTTTGCGAAGATGTTGTTGTGGTTAGCGGCAAGTTTGCGAAGATGAAGAGTGATGTGTTTGCTGGTTGCGTTAATGGCGGATATGGATGATGGAGGGCGGTGCATTTGCTGTGATTTCGGTCTCACGGGGGAGGTTTCGTGGTTCTGTTTCTGAAAGTGGAAGAAGGGTTTGGGTTGTGCGGTTTGAAGAAGAAGGCTGAGGGTGCGGCGGTAAATCTGAGTTTGTTTGTTGAGGTGAAAATGTTGTGGTTTTGTGATATGTTTGTTCAAAAAATTCTTCTATATTTTGGTAGGTTCGGATTGTGCAAGTTCGTTTGGTTTGTTTGAGTTAAAGTGAGAATGAAGAAATGGTGATGAATGTTTGTTTATGTTTTGCAGGGATTGCGATATGAGATTTGAAGGAGAGGGTTGGATTTTTGAGGTGAGTATGTAAGTGTTTACTGCTGTTGTTGAAATGTCATGAGAGTGAAAACTTGGAGGTTGAAGGTTTTGTGAGATTTATATGCTGGTGAATCACTTTTGTGGGAGGAAGTATGAAGGTGTTGAGTTGAAGGAGGCCAAAGAATGAAGAAGAGTTTTTTTGAATCAATGTTCCCCCCCTGTTCTGTGATTTTCTGTTGATGTTTTGGTTTTGAAGAAAAGTGTCCTTTTTTCCTTGCAGGGTCCTGGCGGTTTATCAAAGGGTGGTCTGAAGGATAATGATTCTGTGTCCCCCCTTTTTCCATCAACAAACGTCCCCCTTCCGTTTTTGAAGTACAAAGATCCCCCCTTTGTTCAATGGTTCTTCCTCTTTTTTCCTTCTGCTTTTTCTGCTTTTTTTGGTTTATGAAAAGTTGTTAAGAAAATCCTGTCAAGTCCCTTTCAGAGGCATGTGTAGCTTTATTCAACCTTTAACTTTTTCTAAATGGTCTGTTTTTTTATTTCTCAAATGCAGGTTTTGGTATGTTCCTTTTGGTGAAAATGGTCACAGGGCTCTATGTAGAGTTTTGGCTCTAGAGCAGGCTTGTAGGATCTTGTAGGATCAGGATAAATATTGGTCAAAGAAACAGACTGGTTCTTGGACTTGGTGCATAATGTTTGGACTATAACAAGACCAACTAAATATACTAACTAGAACTAATTAAATTATTAAATTTTAAAACTGAGAAAATGAATTAACTTAAAACTAAAATAAACTGACTAACTTAAACTAATTAGAAAAAGACTAATTAAAACCTAATAGTAACCTATTTAAACTAACAAACTTAAAATATTAGACTAAATATATTTTTTTGGATTATTTTCTAAAAGAAACAAAATTTACAGTAAAACAAAAATAAATTATATTAAAAACTGATAAAGTAAAATACATAAAACTCAAATTTTAAACTAAAAATAAATTAAAATAAAAATTAACTTAAAGTAAATTTATTTTCAAATAGAAATCAACTAATTATTTAATCAAAACAAATAAAACTAAATCTAAAAGAAACATAAAATATTAGATTGAACCTTTTTTTCTTAAAAATAAGAATAGAATAAATCAAAAGTTTAAACCAAAATTAATTAGCCTAAATTTATAGAAAAGAGTTATAGACTCATATTGACCCAAAACTAGATCTAATATGGATGTTTACCTAGAAAAAATAGAATAATTTAATTTAACAATCCGAAAATTCTAATTAAATTTTAAAAATGATCTATCTAAAATATCCAATTAAAAAAAAAAAGATAATAAATAGATTACAAAATGGGACAAAATAATCTAAATAAAAAAATCCTAGGATTGATCCAAATTCTAAAATCAATAATAAAGTGATTAAAATATAACCAAACATTCTAATTAAAATGAAACAAGATCTAAAACAAAAGTGATAGTAAAATGTATGATTAATGGAATATGAGATGTTTTAACTTAAAACTGCAAAAAGAGATTGATCTTCGATATCATGACAAAAATGCGTTGAAAAATGCAATGATTAATGATCAATGATACGTTTAATCTAAAAATGCAAAAATGCTTGATTTTCCAAATATCAACAAAATGCGTCAGAAAAACGAACAAAATTTGAAAATTTCTGGTCAAAATTTAGGGTATGACAACGGGGTGGCTGGACGACCGTCTCGGGCGTCTGCTTCATGGAACTACGGGCCGTCGTCCATAGTATAGTCGACGAGGGGACGGCTGCGCTTGCTAGGTTGTTCTCCGGCCATGTTGGAAGGACATGAATGAATAAGCTTTGATCTCCTATTGGTGAAGATGGGGATAGCTAAGTTCCCACAGACGGCGCCACTGATCTTACCTGATCAGAAGGGCCTTCCAAGGACTTGATGAGTGGGCCAGAGAATAGAATGAGAAAGGGGGGTGTACCTGCAAAGCACTCCAATGCTTAAGTTAGAAGAGGTACAGAGTGTTAAGTTTTATTCAGAGTGAGTTAGAATACCTGACCCTTTGCCAAGAAAGGGTATTTATAATGATCCCCCAGCGCTGGGCCAAGGCCCCTCAATGGGCTTAATCTGGCTAGGCCCAAGGAGGAGCTGTCAAGGGACGCGTAAGAAGCGTGAAGACCTAGACCAAAGGTCTGCCCCCTGGTCCAACTGCCCCTATCTTTCAGGAGACAATGAAGGGTAGTTGAGTGACGTGGTAGATGAGCTGACAGACATGATCTCTGCCCGTCATCAGGTGTATGTCCGTCATATGAGCAGGTGATTTATAAAGGAGGTTCACCTACTCGGACACATGGGTCTCTGCCCGACATGTATTGGGGTGTGCCCCCTATATGATATTGCGGCAGAGGTTCACCTGCTCGAACACATGGGCCTTTGCCCGACGTGTATTGGGCTGGGACCTGTATTACATTATGGCCCAGTCCGGAACAAGTACTTTTAAGTATCTTATAAACTTCACAACATATTAAAATAAATGTGGCAAATTCGCACTTGCATATATGTTATCAAAAGATATGTAACTACAACTAGGGGTGACAATAATCTGAGTCGAGTTAGGCTTTGCGAAATCTAAGTCTAACCTATTAAAAATATTAAAGTTTAAGACTGATCTATAGACTGTAATCTATCAAAAACTTATTTTTAAGTATGAGTCAGACCTTTTCAAATGCATGATTGACTTATTAGTCTACTTAAAAACCTATTTTACTTTAACATGTATAAATAAATAATTTAATTTATATTTATATGAATTAAAAAAAAAAAATATCAATAATACTAAAAAATTTGTTTACACCGTCTTATTTGGGTATACTAGCTAATAGCATAAATTTTGATTGGTTGTTTCTTTAGGAAAACTTTTGAAAACAATTTATGATATTATACATGAGTTGTTAAGTATATTTTCATAATTTTTTTTTATGATAACTAATATTTTTTATATTTTAATTAAAAATACCATATATATAATATATTAATAATAATAAAATTATTCATATTTAATTAAATAAATCGATTTAATAGATTTTAAAAAAAATATGGCCTAGACTTGATTTTTTTTAATTAAATAGATTTATAAAAAAATTTAAATATTTTCAATTTGAATTTTTTTTTACCATATCTAAACTAAACTCGTGTGGGTTAGATCTTAAATTAAATCTTTATTATGTGACCTGATGTATTCTCACCCTTACTACCAACTCAAATAAATTATAGTAACATACAAATACAAATGTTAATGTCATTTAATAGCAAATCTTTCCCATAAATTTGAGAGTTATTGTGACATTTTTTAAAAGAAAAAGATGATAAGTTGCACATCTCCTCACGTAATTCTCACCAAGCTGTGGATAACAACCGACAGTTTAGTTGGTTAGACAACCTAAGGAATTTACAGACATAATTAACTTTTACACTTAACAACCAATAAATTTCATCACATTTTCTATCTTCTATCTATTATAAATAACACATCCCTTCCTTCAAACCTTATAACATTTTCTAACTCCACCAACTATATACACTTATACAATGGCCTCAGAAAATGAAGAAAACCTAGAATCTGCTTCTAATGTTGTTTCTGAGACCAAACAAAAGAAGGATTGGATCTTTTTGTCCATTAGGATCATTACATTCTTGGCCACCGCATCAGCTACAATTGTTATGGCACTCAACAAACAAACCAAAAACTTCGTTGTTGCCACCATTGGTAGCACTCCAGTAGCAGTTCCTCTTGTTGCAAAATTCCAACATACTCTTGCTTTTATGTTAGTCCATAACATGATTTATTTTTTAATAATGATAATAAATAATATTACTATTTTATATATTTAATTTTCATTATATATATATATATATATATATATATATATATATATATATATATATATATATATATATATATATATATATATATATATATATATATATATATATATATATATATTTCATTTTATTCTTTGTGATAGCTAATGGAATTGTGAGTGTCCCCTACTTGGTGATGATAACAATGGATATATTAGGACCCAAATTTGATAACAAAGGGCTCCAACTTGCACTAATTGCAGTATTAAACACTGAATAAATGACACATTTTTCATTAGTGTAATTCTTTACCTCTAATTGATTATTTAAATATTACAAAAATATAAAAATTGTTTGACTTTTTATTTTTACTAGCGTTCAAACGGGCATGCATTTGTCCGTTTTTTTAAGGTGCACCGCGTGAAAATATTAATAGTGTCAACTTTTATAAGTTTGATTTTAATCTTAATGATTTATATGATGAGACTAATGATATTAATTCATAAATTAAGAAAAAAAATTGTACTATATAATTAGCAAGATTGCTATAAAAAAGACAATAGTTTTAGCATAACGTATTCCTACAGATTCAATATAAAAAAGACAATAATTAGTCATGGATTATACAAATAAAATATAAAACTAACGAAATCAAGAATAATATTAATATTGTTTAGATATTTTATTTTTATGAATGTATTTCAGATATTTTACAATAATGAAACATGATATAGGACTATACGTGACTTTTAAAAATTAGAGTCTAACTTTTAAGACCTTAAAATTTAGGGACTAAAACTTCAAAAATTATCTGGCAGTTGAGTCAAAATTAATCGGAAAATTAGTGATCGTGATGAACTATATGGTGGATCTGAGCTTGATACAAATGAGGAGGTACTAATTTGCTAGGTTATCACTTCAACGCTCAAGTCAGTATGTGTGGGAAAAGAATGAATGAATTTTGAATTTGAAAATGTGTACACAGAATTGCATGTGTGCTCTTTATAAAGGGAGCGGTTATAATAACCCACTATTTTTAATGCGTGAAATCTGGAGAGCGGTTGGATGTATCTGTTGGAATTCTCCCAAAACCTATGAGAATTCTGTAGCTATCATGCAGTAGAAACGTTAAAAGAAAGAAGAATAAAAAATAGAGAAGAAAATTAGGGTTCTTGAGAAAATTGAAAACGATGAATGTTGTTGCCCACAAACTGTGGGAGTTTCTTTCTCTTATTACAACTCACTCTGCAACTGCAAAACTGTGAGTGAAATAAATTCGTGATATTTTACAACGAGAGAAACTCCTTATTTATATAATTAGGTTGCTTGCATCTCAAGACAAAGCCCAAAACTATAAAAGCCCAAAATATTTATTTGAATTAAATCTAATTTAGATCAAATCAAATCTTTCCTTCTGTCGAGGAACCTGCTTTGACACAAGGAATTGCAATTTAACACACCACCTAATTCATTATGTCTAAGCTATCTACGTTCATCATAGACCTTAACTTCTTGAATACTTCGACCTGAACTCCTTTCGTCATGATATTTGCAATCTGATTCTCAGTTCTGCAGTGTTCCATATTCATCTTCTCATCTGCTACCTACTCTCGAAGATAATGGAACCTCATTTCGATGTGCTTGCTTCGACCATGTGATATCGGATTCTTCGCCAAATTGATAGCTGGCATGTTGTCGATCTTCATGGTGATTTCTCCATGACTCTTTGTTGTAATCTCTTCGACCAGATTCACCATCCATGTTGCTTGACATGCACAGAGAGAAACAACTATATACTCTACTTCGCATGATGATAATGCCACTACTGGCTCCTTTCTCGAACTCCAAGCAACTGGTGCACCACCTAACATAAACACATATCCAACTGTGGATTTTCGATCCTCAGCATCACTACACCAACCGGAATCTATGTATCCCACTAACTTGCATTCTTTTCCTTCATCAGCTGTTAGAAACAAAACGCCATAGTCAATAGTTCCTTTCAAATACCTTAGTATCCTCTTCGCCGCTGCTAGGTGTGATACCTTTGGCTTCTGCATGAATCTACTCACCATACCAACATTGTATGCTAAGTCAGGCCTTATGTGACAAAGGTATCGAAGTGACCCAATAAGTCTTCTGTATTGGGTTGGGTCGACATCATCTTCTTCTGAATCCTTCGACAGTTGCAATCTGGGCTCAGCTGGAGTCGAAGTTGGGTTGCAATCTTGCATTTTAAATCTCATGAGTATTTCGCCTGCATATCTTCTTTGATGCATCATCAAACCTCTACCACTCTTGTAGAATTCGATGCCAAGGAAATATGAGAGATTTCCCAAGTCTGACATTTCAAACTCCTCACTCAGGTCACGTTTAAAATCTTCGATCTCCTTCTTGCAACTTCCTGTTATCAATAGGTCATCAACATAGAGACATAATATAAGTAATTCGCCATTGCTTCTTCTTACATATACTCCATGCTCAATTGTGCACTTCACAAATTCCTTATCCCTTAGAAAGATGTCTATCTTCTTATTCCAAGCTCTTGGAGCTTGCTTCAGTCCATACAGGGCTTTATGCAGCCTGTACAACTTTCTCTTTTCGCCTTGTTTCACAAACCCAACTAGTTGTGCAACATAAACTTCTTCGTCTAATGGACCATTTAGGAATGCATACTTCACATCCATTTGACGCATCTGCCAGTTATTCATGTTTTCTGGACCAACAACCAACCTGATTGTTTCGATCCTAGCAACAGGAGCAAATACTTCGTCGAAGTCGATTCCTTCCTTCTAAAGAAAACCTTTCGCCACAAGTCTTGCCTAGTGTCGAGTCACATCCCCTATGGGATTCAGCTTCACCTTGTATACCCAATTCACATCAATTTCCTTCTTGCCTTGAGGCAATTCAATAAGTGACCAAGTGTTGTTGACTTCGATTGACTTTATCTCCTTATTCATTGCTTTCACCCACTTCGAATATTTCAATGCCTCAGCTACATTGACGGGTTTAACATCTGCATAGAAAGCATAATGCACCAGCTCACCTTCTCCATCGACCACATCATTTGATGTAATCACATATTCTTGCAACCTTGCAGGCATGTGTCTTGTTCTTTGAGGTCTGCTTGGGCCTGCTTCACCTCTAACATCTTCTCATCGAACATCTCTTTCGACTTCACTATATGGTTCTTTCCATAAGATTTCAACTGAATCTTTCTTGACATTTTCAGTACAATCCTATTCTTGAAGCTCATCTATGATCACGTCCCTGCTGATCACAACCTGCTTGTTTACTGGGTCGAACAACTTGTAACCTCCAGTCGAATGATATCCTATCAGAATCATTTGACTAGACTTATCATCAAGCTTCCTTCTCAACTGATCTGGCACATGCTCATGTGCTATAGATCCAAATACCTTCAGATGACTCAAGCTAGGCTTGACACCAGACCAACACTCTTCTGGCGTAACTCCTTCTAGCTTCTTCGTCGGACATCTGTTTAAAATATATGTTGCATTCGACACAACTTCTACCCATAGTTTTTTGGGTAGTTGCTTGCCATTCAAGATATTTCTTACCATGTTCATGATGGTTCGATTCTTCCTTTCTGCAATTCCATTCTGTTGTGGAGTGTAGGGTGGCACCACCTCGTGCACAATCCCTTCTTTTACACATAATGCATCGAAATCTTTCAACACATACTCTCCACCATCATCAGTCCTCAAAGTCTTGAGCTTTTGACCATTTTGTCTTTCGACCATAGATTTAAACTTTGCAAATACATCAATCACTTCACTTTTCTTCTTGATCAAGTAAGTCCACGATTTTCAACTGAAATCATCTATGAAAGTGACAAAGTATCTATTACCTCCAATCGAATCCACCTGGATAGGACCACATACATCAGAGTATATGACTTCAAGAATTGCCTTTGACTTGCTTCCTACATCATTGCTGAAGTTATTCTTGTGTTGTTTCGACTTAACACATTCTTCACACACTTCGTTTGGGATGTCAATTTATAGCAATCCTGAAACCATATTTCTTCTCTTCAAATCTCTGATGTCTTTGAAATTGAGATGACCAAGTTTATAATGCCATAACCATTCATCTTTGCTAGATGCACTTGCAAGGCACTTATGCTCCATCACATTTAGTTCAGTCTTGAAGGTTTTATTCTGAGACATTGGATCCTTCAAGATCAACATACCACTTGAGTCGACGACTCTCATCACCTTATCTTCGACCGACACCTTGTAGTTCTTTTCGACCAGTTGCCTTATACTGAGCAAATTGCTCTTCATGTCTGGTATGTACAAAACGTTGGAAATTACTGACCTTTTGGCATCCTTCCTCTTAATTAGAATATCACTAATACCTTCAGCTGCTATAGTATTGTCATTTGCGAATTTCACAGTGTTCTTCATTGAGGGTTTCATGTTGACAAATCAATCTATCCTACCAGTCATGTGTGATGAGCATCTTGAGTCCAAGTACCATTGATCTTTGAATCTCTCTTCATCTCTTGTTGTGACCATAAAAAACATCTCTTCTTCATCATGTTTGGCAAACTTAGCATCAGAATCTTGATTCTTTTGCTTTTCTGGACAACCACTAAAATAGTGACCATATTTTTGACAATTGAATAACTGAATGTGACTTTTGTCTGACTTTCGACCACCACCTCTTCCTCTACCTGCAACACCACCTCTTTGGTTGCCTTGGTTCCAAGGTTTTCTCTGATTCGACCAGTTTGCTTCTTGCTGATTTTGACTAGTCAAATTGTTATAGCCACCTCTGCCTTTGTTGTCGAACACCTTTCCTTTGCCTTTCCCATCTCTTGCCGATTGCGTCTGCAAAGCCACATCACTCTTTGACTTGCCTGCTGTTCTTTCAGTCATTCTTTGTTCATGAGATTCAAGTGTTCCTTGAAGCTCTTCTTTAGTCGCCTTCGACAAATCTTTTGATTCTTCTATGGCTACTACCACATGTTCAAACTTTGGAGCCAACGATCTCAAAATATTTGAGACTACTGCTTTCTTCATCAGCACTTCTCCACATACTTTGATTTGATTCACAAGTTTTGTAACTCTTGTGAAGAAATCTGCTATGCTTGCATTGTCTTCCATCTAAAGCAATTCATAAGCCCTTTTGTGAGTTTGTAACCTCGCCTCTTTCACCTTCTCCGTGCCTCCAAAATACTTCTCAAGAATCTCCCATGCTTCTTTTGCAGAATCAAAATCACTAACTTTTTCAAAGTTATCCGGATCAACACATTGATGGATTATAAAGAAAGTTTTATAATCTTTCTTCTTCAATTCTTTGTATGCAGCCTTTTCCTCTTTCGCTGCATTCTCTGCAAGCATTGTTACTCATTCCTTCACAAGATCCCATAAATTTTGATAACAGAAAATAACATTCATCTGCTTGCACCAATTCTCATAATTATCTTTCTTGAGCATCGGAAGACTCGCCGGAAAATGCTCATTCAGATGATTCATCGTCATCGCGTTCTTGCCCTTGAATCTCTTCAACCGGAGCTCTAGATACTAGATGTTGGAATTCTCCCAAAACCTATGAGAATTTTGTATCTACCACGCAGTAAAAACGTTAAAAGAAAGAAGAATAAAAAATAGAGAAGAAAATTAGGGTTCTTGAGAAAATTGAAAACGATGAATGTTGTTGCCCACAAACTGTGAGACTTTCTTTCTCTTATTACTACTCACTCTGCAACTGCAAAACTGTGAGTGAAATAAAGTTGTGATATTTTACAATGAGGGAAACTCCCTATTTATAGAATTAGGTTTGCTTGCATCTCAAGACAAAACCCAAAACTATAAAAATCCAAAATATCTATTTGAATTAAATCTAATCTAGATCAAATCAAATCTTTCCTTCTGTCGAGCAACCTGCTTCGACACAAGGAATTACAATTTAACAATATCCTGGCCAGTGATCACTTGTATTCTTCCATAGGATAATTTCCATGCGCTACGAACCATCTGAATGAATTATGACTCCCTTTGGGGTGGTCAGTCGATGGGTGTGTATTATGGTCGGCCCAAACAGTTACTCACATTGATAATTGTTAGACTACAACAAATTATGTTCAATATGGAAAGAATTTAATTGAACAAAATATTATGTTTAATTGACACAATGCAATTTCAATTTAGGGAAAAGTGAAAAAATTACTTTCAATTTGGAAAAATACTACATAATTGAATCAATGGTAATTTAACTTGAAGCATACTACAATTTAAATTAAACCATATTACGTAATTTAAAAGAGTTAAAGTTATACATCAAGTACAATTACTATTTTAAAAGTTCAAGTGATCAAGTGGGATTTCAGTGAATGGTAAATGAGAATTTTGATCTAATACAATTCTTTGACACATGCACAATATTAAAAGAAAATAATATTTAGAAATGAGTATAATTGACATACCCATTCATTGAGGTGTAATTTTTCTCAATTTTAAAAGTAACATTAACAATTCCAGCCATGAATGCTTCAATATGAGTTTAGTGATCTTTCAAGGAAAATGAGAGAGAATAAAATATTTAATAAAAAGATAAACATGAAATTTTTTTTATATGATTTTCTTTTATCCATGTGCCATTAATTTATACTTGTATAATGCAATTAACTTTTATATGTAGTTATAACCATTTAAAAAAAGAAAACTACCATTTTCTTGAAAAAAAACTGCACACATTATTAGTATTTTTTAGAATTAATTAAATTATATTTTAAAGAGTAAAATAGAAATGAAAAAGACTCATTGAATAAATCATGTTGAACCTTAAAATATTGAACATCCCTATTTTCCTCTCCCTATTTTACTATTTTATTTTATAGTTTGGTAAAAGTTGCATTTCTATTGTATCATCCTCATTGAATAAAGTAAACATTATTGAACAATTCATTAATACAAAATGATTTATCTCATAAAAAATGTATGATGACTCTATTTTCTATCAAATAAAAATATCAAAACAATAAAATATAACAGACAAATAAAATAATTGATCTATTTTAATTACAGATTAAAGTACATATTGTACACCATGCTAAATGAATCAAGGGATAAATATATAAATCCCCCTGTCATTAGGGCGGGTTTTGGTTTTACCCCCTTTAAGATATTTTTTTATTGACGCCCCCTTATAAAATGAAAACTCAGATTGTACCACCCCCTTTTACTGCCTTGCTGATGTGGACAAGGATGACTGGGCAATTGGGTGTGACTGGACAATTGTGTAACCTTGTTATAATATTTGAAATTCCCCCCCGTCAGTTAGGGTTCCCAATTTCAGAGGTTTGGAAGCAGGAAGACGAAGTGACATCCATGGGAGAACGCAATGAAGAACGCAAGGAAGAACGCAAGGAAGAAGACGAAGCAATGGATTTACAGGTTTGTTTAGCAATGTTGATGATGTTAAGTAGTTTTATTTTCGTCATGTTCATCTTCTTCTGTTTCTATTTTCAGAAAAAACTATTGTTTAATGTGGTGTTTCGACATGGAGGTGAGTTTGTGAAGCACAGTGCCGGCGAAACAATATATAGGGGTGGTGTTTCTACTGTAGTTTCTGGGGAACACTTAGATAGATTTAACACTAGTCATATTAACAACATAGTCAGTGGATGGGGATACCATGTAGGATCGTTTCGGTTGTGGGCTAGGATCCCTGAAATTGCTCCTAAGCATTTTCAGATTAAGAACGATGAGGATGCATATGATTTCGCATGTTACCATTCTGCAAATGAAGTTGATGGTGAACTTTTTGTTGAACATGATGCTAGTGGTAGTGCAATAAACCCTAGGTGTGTCAATCATTTGTCTGAGTCAGAGGATAGTGATGAAGATAATGTAGAAAGTTTGGACGATAGTGAGGATGAGAGAACCACTGCTTTTGTAGATGGTTTTGAAGGTATAGATGTCACTCTACCAGTCAGTCAAGGTCCAATAATTAGTGGTTTCTTAACTGGTTGTAGTAAGAAATGTGTGGAAGATGAGGATGATGAGGATGATGATGATTATGTGAGTGAAGAGTTATTGAGTTCTGATGTTGATAACTCAGATGGAGAGAAAAAACCAAAGTTTGAGAAGTTTAAAAAAGAACAGCTGAATAAAAATTTCAAGTTCAAATGGGGTATGGAGTTCAGTTCCCTAGATGAGTTTAGGGGAGCAATTCGTGAGTGGACTATTTTGAATGGGAGGGAAATAAGATTTGTGAAAAATGAGGGGTATAGAGTGAGAGTGGAATGTAAAGTGAAATGTGGTTTTTTAATGCTTTGTTCCAAAGTGGGCCACAAGCACACTTATGCTATAAAGACTATAAAGGATACCCACACATGTGCTAGGGTTTTAGATAACAAAACAGCTAGTTCAAAGTGGGTTGCAAAGGCTGTGGTTAAGATTCTTCAAACTTCAGAGAAGGTGAGAATCATTGATATCATACAACATATTAGGCAAACCTTTGCAGTTGGTATCACTGTTGCTAGGGCTTGGAAAGCTAAGATGATTGCCAAGAAAATCATAGAAGGTGATGCAGATCAAGAATATGCTAGCCTATGGAGATATGCAGCTGAGTTGAAGAGGGCAAATCCTGGGAATACTGTAAAGATAAACACAGAAAGAGCATCATCCTCCATTCAACCAAGATTTGGATCCTTTTATTTTTGTTTTGATGGATGTAGGAAGGGTTTCATGAATGGTTGTAGACCCTTCATTGGTGTTGATGGGTGTCACTTGAAAACTAGATATGGAGGTCAGCTTTTGATTGTTGTTGGAAGGGATCCCAATGATCAGTATTTTCCACTTGCATTTGGTGTGGTTGAAACTGAAACTAAGGAATCATGGAGGTGGTTCATAAATTTGGTGATGGAAGATGTTGGCATTGAAAACAGATATGTTTTTATTTCTGACCAGCAAAAGGTAAACATATGTTTTTATTTATGTGATATTATTTTCTTGTCTGTCATATGTTTCTTGTCTGTCATATGTGATATTATTTTCTTGTCTGTCTTATTTATGTTTCATACAAATTATCTTCATTTTGTCAGGGGTTGGTTGCATTTTTTGAGGAAATGGAAGCTAGGATCGAGCATAGGCTATGCTTAAGGCACTTGTATGCTAACTTCAAGAAGAAGTTTGGTGGTGGAGCTCTAATTAGAGATCTTATGATGGGGGCAGCAAAGGCAACATACCAGCAAGCATGGCAGCAAAAGATGAATGAGTTAAAGGCAATAGACACTAAGGCTTGGGCTTGGCTCATGGGAATTCCAAAGGAAAGTTGGTGTAAGCATGCTTTTAGTTTCTATTCTAAGTGTGATGTATTGATGAACAACATATTTGAATCTTTTAATGCAACTATTTTGCTTGCTAGAGATAAACCAATTGTGACAATGTGTGAATGGATTAGGATGTATCTAATGAATAGATGTAGTAACTCCACTGTGAAACTGGATAAGTGGCCACATAGGGTAATGCCCATTCCTAGGAGAAGGTTAGATAATGAGGTTTCTAATAGTGGTCATTGGTTACCTACTTGGTCTAAGGATGAAGTATTTCAAGTCAGTCATGCATATAACAGACAAGAGTTTATTGTGGACATAGCCAAAAGAGCTTGCAGCTGTAATTTTTGGGAATTGGTTGGCATCCCATGCAGGCATGCTATTGCTGCATTAGGCTTTAGGCAACAATCACCTGAGTTGTTTGTACATGAGTGTTACTCAAGAGAGAAGTATGCATTGGCCTATGGTTTTGCTATCAGTCCTATAAATGGGATTGATATGTGGCCTGAGGTTGAGTGTGAAGATTTGTTGCCTCCTAAGTACAAAAAGGGTCCTGGTAGACCTAGAAAACTCAGAATTAGGGAGAGTGGGGAGGAAGGTGCAAGAAGAAGGCTACCAAGTGTATCTTATAGATACACTAGGTGTGACAAGACTGGGCATAATGTGAAATCATGCAAGGCCAAGAAACAACATCCAATTGCACTAAAAAGAAAGGTAATTATTTCTGCATTATGTTTCTGCTAATGTTGGTTTGCTTGCTAATGATATGTTTCTGCTAATGTTATGTTTCTACTGCCTGTGCAGAAGATGAATAGACCACAAGGTGAGCAAGATCAAACTCAGCCTAGTGTTGAACAAACTCAGCCTAGTGTTGAACAAACTCAGCCTAGTGTTGAACAAAGTCAGCCTGGTGTTGAACAAAGTCAGCCTAGTGTGGTGACCAGCCAAACTCAGCCTAATGTTGAACAAAATCAAAGTCAGCCTAGTGTGGTGACCAGTCAAACTCAGCCTAATGTTGAACAAAGTGTGCAAGCATCAGCAAGGGCTAAGGGAAAAACAAAGCTTAAAAAGGAGGTCAAGCCATTGAGAAAGAGGCAAAGTGAGAGAATTAAGGAAAATTGGTTTAAAAAACCAAAACCCAACTCAGGTCCAGGTTCAGACCCACAACAACCTTTGACTTTCCCTGAAGAAGATGGACATGCCCTGAGGAAGAAGGCTACAAGGAAGGCTCAAAAGGAGAAATGCATCAATGGGCTCTAACTGCATTTTATGTTATGTTTCAATTCTGCATATTAGTAAACTCTTAGTTCTGAATATTTTGTAAACAAGATGCTATTTTGTATTCTTGATAAATTCTGAATATTTTGTAAACAAGATGCTATTTGGTAATATTATTTCTGCTTTATGTTACTTCTTCCATTTTGGTAATATTTCTGCTATACCAAGAAACAAATATAATGGACCTGTAACAAGAAAACAATATACACAGAAACCAATATATTACAAATATTACAACTATTATGCAGAAACCAATATATTACAAATATTACAACTATTATGCAGAAACAAATAATGGACCTGTAACAAGCAACCAATATAAACCAGAAACAATAATGCAGAAACAAGCAACCAATATAAACCAGAATCAATAATGCAGAAACAAGCAACAAATAATGGACCTGTAACAAGCAACCAATATAAACCAGAAACAAGCAACCAATATAAACCAGAAACAAATAATGCAGAAACACTATGCAATTATCATAAACCAGAAACAATATAATTATCATAAACCATAAACACTATTATAATGCAGAAACCAATATAATGCCAGAAACAATAAACAATAAACAGAAACAATGTTATCTCATTTTATTGAACTTTGTCATCAATACATTACAACTTTGTCATTAATTCTTTACAAATGGTTAAACAATAAGGCAATAAAAATACAGAGCATTATAATTCCTATCTTAAGCTTCCTATTAACACTTCTCTGCACATCAAGCTTCATCTTCACCTTCTCTAGTTTGACTTTCAATGCTTCAAATTGCACTTCTTCCATTACACAATTCTTACAAACAGATTGCATAGCGCCCATATCTTTGACTGACTTTTCCATTTCATCATCCCATGCAAATAACTCACAACCATTAGTGTTATTGCGACATTTCCAGAACTTCCGATTACGATTTTTGCTTGTACTTGAAACCCACAACTTCATTGATCTACCACAACCACAAACGGGTAACCCAGGAATCGAAACCGAAGCACTACTTGCAGTAGACATAATCAAGAGGACAAGAAGAATGGAGATTGTGATTGGAGATTGTGAATCGAAAACGATGCAAGAGGAGAAGAAGAATGGAACCCTAGAAATTGGGATCCTTTTATGGAACCCTAGAAATTGTCCAGTCACACCCAATTGCCCAGTCATCCTTGTCCACATCAGCAAGGCAGTAAAAGGGGGTGGTACAATCTGAGTTTTCATTTTATAAGGGGGCGTCAATAAAAAAATATCTTAAAGGGGGTAAAACCAAAACCCGCCCTAATGACAGGGGGGTTTTATATATTTATCCCATGAATCAATTATGTAGCATTAAAGTGTACAACATCTGCACTAAAGTAGTTTCTTTCAACGTCAAAATTTTATAATGATAATATGATAATTTATCTTAAAAAGATGCCATTTGCTGGCATGTTCAATCTTTGCTCTGATAAATCCATCATGTTTATATGTTCAATCTTTGCACTGATAAAACCATCATCTTCCTAATTTATTTGTAACTTTATTTTATGGTCATTCTATAGTTTAAAAATAGGGCGAAATATAAGTTTTCATCCATGGTAAGATATTGTAGGAGCAAGATGAAGATCATATTATATTATTGGTCGAGAATTAATTGATATTGTGGTTCAACATTACATGACTTTAAGGTATAAAAATAGGTTTACTCTTTACCCATAACTTTTATATTTCTTCAAACCTCTTTACTATCAATGGAAATAATAAAAATAAATATGAAATAAATAGAAAAGAACATGTGATAAAAGAATATATGGAGATAAAAAATTGAGAGAGTGAGAACAAATATAAATAGAAGATTTTATATAGGCAGGAAGATGAATATAATCAGATCTCTTATCTTTTTTGATTCCATCGGCATCTGTTATGTTATTTTCTCCCATAAATTTTACTCTTTTATATCTTATTTCTCATTCACCCATATATAAGAAACAATATAATTAATAACCGCTCGACCGACCTACTTTTCATTTGTAACTTGTTTTATTTTTAAAAGAAAAAATGCTTTATTTTAAAAATAAAAATGAAGTTATTAAAGGGTAATATGAGGAAAAAATAGTCCACTCCAAAAACTTGTATCAGCTGGAGATGGTGCAGCAACATCAATGTCAAAATTGGGAAGGAATGGTAATTCACATGCAAAATGGAATAAAATATGTGACAAATTTGAGACTTATTGCAATAGAGGTGGTGGTGCATTGATTGCTTCATTCATTGGCCTTGTTTTTCTCCTCATTGTTACAGTCATGTCCATCAACAAGGGATCCGGCTTCAGTGACTTTCACGCGGGAAAGTCACGGTACCTTTCAATTAATGTATACCATTTGACCTATCCAACGTTCCGTATAAATACATTTGTTAATTTTCACTCTTATTAAAATAAATACCTAAAATAAATACTTAAATGATAAGGGTTTCAGACAAATTTCATCTTTCTTTTTTCTCTCGCCGTCTCAACAAGTACTTTCAGTCACCGTCTCAACACGCCGCCACCATTATCTTGCTTGTTGTCGCCATCTCGTTTCATCTCTACTATCGTCGTCTCGTTTCACCGTGTTGTCACCATCGTCCTAGCTGTCGCAGTTTTATTTCGTCGTGTTCG
Organism: Lathyrus aphaca; assembly: GCA_963966055.1. Lineage (NCBI taxonomy): Eukaryota > Viridiplantae > Streptophyta > Magnoliopsida > Fabales > Fabaceae > Lathyrus > Lathyrus aphaca. The sequence continues at coordinate 64,679,723 of OZ014521.1, forward strand.
TTTCACCGTGTTTTGCCGTGTTTTGTCGTGTTCATTTCACCAAGTTCTCTTCTAGATAAGTCTCAATTAGTCTTACTCTGTGTCTCTGTATTCTGAAATGTTTCTTAAATTTTAATTTCATTACCTCAAAGGTTAAACTTGCTAATGGAAAAATTTGTCCAAATTGCTGCTGTCATGAATTTAGTATTTGATTTGCTGCACTATTTTGATGTATAAATGATGTGAATTTACAATTTGTTGTGTTGTAGTGTATTTTACAGCAAATTGAATGGTGAAGCAATCCCTTACGATTTGCCTAAACTCTGCTGAAGCAATCACTGCAGAATTGGTTGATGAAAACGTTGTAGAAATTGGTTGAATGCAAACGCTGCATAAACGTTGCACTACACTGATATCACATACAAAACCGCTGCAGAAACGCTGCACTGATAGCACATACAAAAATGCTGCAGAAACTTTGCAGAATTGGTTGATGAATTGTAGAATAATAGGAAATTTGTAAATTAGTTATACTACATAATGAATTGAGCTTATATTGTACTATCTCTATTGTACTATCATTCCATATCAATGTAACATTTCACACATTTGAATGAATATATATTATATGCACTGTATTGTTACTACTAGCCAATGTACTATCATTCTATATCATATGCGTTGTATTGTTACTACTAGCCAAGAATAAACTATGTGTTCCAATATTTGAATAACATATATGAGAATAAACCATTTCATGCATTCTCATGAAAATAACCTATATGTTCCATGCCAAGAATAAATCATTTCCTATTAAACTAATACACCATTTCCTGTACTGTCTTGAAAATAATCTTTATGTTTCATGCCAAAGTATAAACTATTTGAATATAATTATAATAAACCATTTCCTTTACTATTATAACAAATGTAATCAAGTACTGCCATAACAAATGTAATCACAATATTAAGACTAAATATACAAATTATGTTTCCTTCATTACTATAAATATACAGATTCTGTTTTACAAAATTTGTTTCCTTCATTACTACAAATATACACTTAGTGATCCTTCATTACTATAAATATACAAATTTTGTTTCCTTCATTACTACAAATATACACTTAGTGATCCTTCATTACTATAAATATACAAATTATGTTTCCTTCATTACTACAAATTCTGTTTCCTTCATTAATTAAAAGATATACAAAAAAGTACATGTAGTACTATACAAAATATCACTTTGTGATCTATTAACTCCGATCGGTGTAATGTTGCAATGTTGCTACAATGTCTGTTTCAATAAGTGGTGCCTACATTAAAACAAATACTAATTAACATCACGATAAGTGTAAATGTAAGTACTAATTAACATCAAATGAAAATTATATTACCATAAAAAATGTTGTAAAATTAAATTGGTCATCTTGTGTTTGTTGAGGCTCACTAAATTGACTTTCTTGTGCTTGTTAGAGCTCATAAACCAGAGGTGCTGAACATGATACTTCGTTGACCATATGACTTGTTTCTGCTTTATCCTAAAATGATTATAAATTTATAAATAGTAATAGTGCATGTAAAATTAAAACAAATGATTTAAACATCCAATTATATACCTTAGAGGCTTGAGAGCATGGCTTTCTTTTAGCAGCAACTTTTCTTTTTGCAATAGATTGCTTCTTAACCCAACTTTTATGGCGCTTTTGCGATTGTCCTTTTAAGCGAGTTCATTTCTTGAATCCCTTTGGTTGTATAGCATTAGAACTTGGAAATGTCGGGTTATCATTACTATGATTGTCACTGTCTTTGTCTTGTGAGTGACATTCATTTAATTGTTTATGCATGAGATTGAGAATGTCATCAATAATCTTGAGATCCTCCACTTCACATGATGTTGCAACCTTTATGAATTTAGAAACAACTTGTCTGAACAATCGTGTCCTATATAAATTTGGATCAGCTTCAACCTCTTTTCCTCTAGAATCTTGCACGATGCCATGACGGGTTTGTCTTGTCCACCTCTTTAAAATATACTCTTGGGGAATGCTCTTAACATCATTTGCTTCAAGCACTTTCAATGCATGTGAACAAAGTATGCCAAAGGTCTCAAATTTTCTACAACTACAAGTAATGAAAGATGAGATACGGTCAAACGACACTCTCCAATATCTTTCTTGGTTCCCCATAGAAATGACATACTCACATAAAGTGTGAGACTCATTTCTCTCAAATATCGATAAAGCTAAAAATTGCCTAAACTCGCTTTGAAAGAATTCAAATATTATGTGTGTGTATATTTTTCTCATTTGTATTAGAATTTGTGACATCTCATACTCACACCATGTAAGCTTATGGAGGTATCATACTTACATCTTAATTCATTCTCTCTTTTCTCTTCAATAACTCGTTCAAAATGTTTAAAGAATTGTATGATATCCACATTCGGTTTCATACAAGATTTGAAGTGAGCATTCAAACTTTCACTGATTTGAGTACTTCGCATGCCAAGTGTTAATGCTTCCTTCATATAACATGAAACCCATTTCTTTTTTACACCATAAACTGATTTGATCCAATTATTTTCATAAACATTATAGTCGTTAATCATGTTGATCCAAGCTGTTTCAAAATCGGCTTCAATGTCAATATCATACATGCATTTTTTTTAAAATCTTAATAAATAATTTCCTCCCTTCATCAAGTTTCCAAGGTTTTTAATTCCATTTTGCAATAAATGCCAAGTGCACAAACCATGGCGAGTCTTAGGCATCACATCAGCAAGTGCTCTGACCATTGCCTGATCTTGGTCAGTGAAGACAGTCATTGGCTTTTTGTTGTTATGTGCTTGCAAGAATGTATCAAACAACCCCTTAAAAGACTCAATTGTCTCTTCATACAATAAAGTTGCACCAAAAATGATCGAACCCCTATAGTGGTTGAAGCCACAAAAGAATGCAAGGGGCCTGTTCACGTGGTTAGTACAATATGTAGTATCCAAAGACACAACATCACCAAAATACTCGTAATCCAAAATCATATTCGCATCACACCAAAACACACTAGTAATTTGTTCTTCTATATCCATTTTATATGCATGAAAGAAAGACATATTCTCCAACAATTGTCGTTGGAAATATTGTGAAAGATATCCAGCCTCGCCGTACTCCATACTTCTTTGCCTTTTTGTATTAATGTAATTTTTAACATCCACTCGTGTAAATCCAACATTAGCTTTGTGTCCTGCATGTGTGCTCATAAGTTGAAATGTAGACTTTTGCCTTAATCCCGAGTCATCGGCCAAATCAATCTCATGTCCTTGTACTTCGGTTATTTTTCTATGAGATGCAAAAGCATGTGTGTTGTCTCTAGAGATTGTAGAGAATGATTATATTCCTCTACAAATTCATGGATGGCCAACTTTCCATTATTACATCCAAGTGAAATTCTAGCTTTGCAATCAGTTATAGTTTCGGCTCTGTGAATGTTAACAAATGCATTTTTCTTCATTTGTCTTATCCCTTCCTTAGACCAAACAAACCTACATGAAGATATAGTCCCATCCTTATTCTTATTTGCGTAACGTTTTCTGACTCCGAATCCAACACGTGCACTATATGCAAGCCAAAATTGATAAGCATCTTCTATGTTATCAAATTTCATTCCAACCATTGGCTTCCAATCAACATTTGAAGATGCCATGTTTGACCAAACTAGCAAAATAGAAAAGGAGTAAAATAATTAAATGAATGAAATATACATATACTACAGTTATAAAACAATATAAGGAAAAAATTATACATAACAGAGGATGATAAAATTTTCTACCATTGTTTAGCTACTGGTTATAGTTAGAAAAATACAATTTCTTAACCTTATTATTATACATAACAGAGGATGATGAAATTTTTTATTGTTCAAGACAATTTTATATCCTCATTACAATTTCTTAAACTCATAATTTATTATAATTTATTTATGGAAGAACACATTTTAAGAATGTATAAGAAAAAAATACCACAAACTAGAGGGGAAGGAGAAGGAGGTGATAGGCCAACAACGACAAACCGACAGAAACTCAATGACGGTGGTTCAACAATGACGGTGATATTCAACAGTGCCAAGGAAGGAGAATAAGAAAACTGAACTCTATTCCACGTTTCTACTGCAATTATAAAAGTGTTTTTATTATATTTAGTTAAGTATATTTTTAATGGGAAAGTTAAACATATTTGAACCATTAGATGAATCTAATGGATGAAATAATTGGAAAGTTACCGTGCCTTTCCCGCTAAAAAGGAAGCAAATCCTTTTCCATCAACAAGCTCCTCAAACAAAATAACAATTAATAACATTATTAAAGTTCCTTGATGCTAATTAAGACTACATCATTGTGTACAGACACACGCATACATATGCGCTTGAAGAAAAAGAATAGTCATTTAATTTTGTATGAACAAAGTTTATTAAATTTCTAAGTTATTATATGCCATGATTTGTTGGAATAATATTCCCCTACCTATAAAATTTAATAGAGAAAGAGCAACGTGTCTTTCCAAATGGTAAAACATTATGAAAAATCAAATAACAGATAGTAAAACAATGATGAAAGAGCAACAGGTCTTTCCAAATAATATTTAACATAAATTTTTTCTTTTACATATTTTTTTATTTATAAATTTCATCTCGAAAAAACTTTCTTTTCGAGTATATCAAATTCTCACTAATAGTTAGGTACAATGACTATTTTTGTTCGGTAGGGAGCTACAAATAGAAGATGAAGTGGAGGTCATGTATCATCAAAATCCCTCTCACAACGAGCTATAAATAGAAGATAAAGTGGATGAGTCATGTATCATCAAAATCCTTATCACATCGGTTGGTAAGGGAATATCACCACGTATGATCAACCGTTGTGAGGTAAATGCTAATTATATCTATGATGTTTTCCACTACGGTCATGCGATAGTGATTATAAGCTATGCAGCGCGCTATCCATCACAACAGTCACTTTAAGCACCCATTGAGATATTCTTTGATGAATAACATTTAACAACGGTTGGTACAAATAACCGTTGTGATATATACACTGAGTTTATTATAAACAACCATTGTGATACAGATGTGACACATTTGTTTATATCTGCTGAGTGTGTATTGAGGTTGAAGTTAGAGGTGTCCTATTAATGGTAGCATGATCATTGATACCCCGACTAGTGGTTCAGTGACTACTTCCTTGGTGTGTTTGAATTGTCCTATGACAATTTTTGGGCGAGACTTTGGGACAAACTTAATGTGTTTGCCTCTAAGTCAACTTTATGTTATTCTATGAATGAATTGGTTGGAGTTCAACCATTTATTTATCAATTGTTTTGATAAGTCAGTGCAATTTTTTGATTTCGTATTAAGTACAAAGTCGAGTTTTACGACCTCTAGGCAGGTAGAGATGTCCTTGAGTGACGACGCTCAGGTGTTCATAGTGCTCACATCCTTAAGTGGGGGAAGCTAAAAGGTGATTATGGATATACATGTGGTGTGTGATTTTCATGAGGTATTCCTAGATGATATAAGTGATTTATCGCTAGAGCGTCAGATGGAGTTTGCTATATACCTATTACTTAATACTAGTCCAATGTCGATGTCTCCTTATAGGATTGCTCAACTTCACCAACAACCCTTGAGCTGAAGAAACAAAGTTGCCAATTTCTTTTTTTCTATGACTTTCTCCTTCAACTCAGCAACCAAAGTTTGAGAATCAGAAACCAAGCCTTGATGCTCACGCAGGACGCCCACCCTCATGTCAATACAAATGCCAATATCTTGTTTCTACCTCACCACTTGGACAACTTGCTCAAGTAGAGGTTCGAGATCCAAGATAATTTAAACAATGGGGCCTGAAAATTCAGGCTTATTCAACTTCACCAGCACCCCTTGAATCTTGAATAGGGAAATTAGGTCGTCCCTAATAGTCTAAAAGAGGTCTATCACGACAAGTTTGGGCCTCAGTTGCCTAAACAATTCATCATAGTTGTCAAATGAACCAACAAGTGAGTTGGGAGATAGCTCATAAAAGACTTCTTGGTTCTCGATGATTCTCTTGAAGACCTCAACTGGATTCTCCTATTGGTCAGTAGCCTTAGAAACACAGGGTGGAAGCAGACATTTCACTGGCGCTTTCTGCAGAGCAAGATCATGGAGTCGAAAAAGAATGAATGTGCTCTTGAAAAGATTCTCCAAATGGTTGCATGAGGTCAGGCTCAACAACATCAGGAGTATTCTCGACATAAGCTCCTTGGGGGGATTGGTTCTCATAAGAGCTTTCGACACCGTAATCATGGCTTGTTGGTTTGTGGGAGTCAACATAGTTGGAGACTTATTGTTTGGGTTGTTATTGTTCACCTTGAAAAATTCCAAGATTCGACTGGTTCTTCTTGGTCGATGATGCCACCATTACCAACATCATTTCGAAGGTTATTAAAAGGATCAATGAGTTGAGGATGATATGATGGAGTAGTAATGTCTTCAATAATATTGTTTGGATTAACTGGTCGAGGATGATAGATTTCTGAGGTGGTGCCGACATGCTGCCAAAAAAACAAATCAGCGTTGCCCAACATAAAGAAATTAATGAGAAAAAAGTAAATTTACATGTTCAACTTCAAGTCGAAGACGGGGAGTAGTTGTCTCAGATGCTTATTGAGGTTGCTCAGAGGCGTTGACACTTTTTTTCTTCTGATGAACAATGTTATAATCACTTGTCATAAGTTATTTAAATACGTCCTCTCAAATAAATAGTATCACAAAACTTATGCTAATAGGTGAACTCGAATGAGTCAAAGAAAACACGCGTTTATGATAATTGATATTTTGATTTATTAGTCTATTTAACATTATTTGAATTGCTTACTTACAAAGATTCAAATGAATCAGTAGGCTAGTAGTCCAATTGGACATTGGAAAATGCTAGACTCAGGCCTAAAAATAAGTCTATGATAGACTACAAACCAAACTTAGGCTTTGAATTTTTAGCTGGTCAGACTTAGACTTGACAAAGTCTAACTCGACCCAACCTATTTCCACCCCTAATGGCAATACCTCGATAATCCCGACGTCTCAACTTTTGATGGATTAATTCGAAATACTGATTGAGCTTAGGTTCATGGTTGTGCGAGTAATATTTGTTATTCTAACATCCTTCATGTTGAGCTGATGATGATATCATGACCAGATGTGTTATTCTGACTCCAACTTTACTATCAAACTTATCTCAAAATCCATTAATATTTGACATCACTATATCACGATTCATTTTTTTTTGTTGGTATATATCACGATTCATCTTAACATTCAAGAGTTTCTCAATAGAGAATGAGGAATTCAAATATGTGATACGAAAATAACCAATAATAATTTATTACATAAATAAAAATATATAACCAGTTTTTTGGATATGGAAATTGTAACGTTTTTTCAATAGTAATAGTAAAAGTAAATTAAAAAAGAGAATTTTTCAGAGTAAACGATTTATTTTTATTCTGCAGAAATAAACCCTAATCTTATTCTGTACTTAGGCGGCACGTTCTCACACTTTCCACAAACCCTACTCTCACCTCAGGGCCATTCTCTGTATCTGCAATGGCGAAGAAGAAAGAGAGGAACGTTAACGTCTCAGGAAAACCCAAGCACTCTCTCGACGCCAACCGCAGCAATGTCTCGAAGACCGAGTCGCGTTCCGCCTCCACAGTTCGCCGTCTCAAGATGTACAAAGTCAGACCCCTTCGTACCAAGGGAGGAAAAATCCTTAGGGAAGAGTATCAATCCAAAGACCTTCCATGCACTCGGATCAAACCCGATCGTCAATGGTTTGGTATGTTCAATTTCACCTCATATAATTTGAATTGGTTAATTATTAATTACTAACTACTATTCTTCCGAAATTCAAACCTCTAATTTTAGGGTTTTGTGATTTGCAGGAAATACTCGTGTTGTGAATCAGAAAGAGCTTGAGATTTTCAGAGAGGAAATGGCTAAGCATAGTTCTAGTAATTATAATGTTATTCTCAAGGGGAAGAATTTGCCTATGTCGCTTCTCAATGATCACCAGAAGGTTTGTTTCTTCAGATGCTGAATTATTGCAATGCTTTTGTGCTTTCAAATTTAAATTTTTAAATTAATATTGATATTTATTTAATTGCTTATGAATTTTAAATGCAGCAATCAAGGGTTCACCTTCTTGATAGAGAGCCTTTTTCGGATGCATTTGGACCTAAGACTAAAAGAAAACGTCCAAGCCTTTTGGCCACTGACTATGAGTCTTTAGCTAAGAAAGCAGATGGTTCTCAAGGTAGAAATCACGATTTATCTCTAAATTGGGTTGTTTAGTTAGCATTATCATGAGAAATCACAATTTATCTCTAAATTGGGTTGTTTAGTTGGCATTATCATGAGATATGCCAAGTTTATTTGTGCCTTTTCTTTTTTAAGGAATAACATGTTTTACACTGAGATAATTTTAAAAGAAAAGATGTGTTATTATTTCAGAAAGTCATCAAACTGTTTTTTTTAGCTTAAGTATACATAGTGTGATTTGATTACCGGGTTTTCATATTTTTTAGCGGGAATATTTGTTTATGTGGTATTTTTCTTTGACCAAATGACGTTGAACATTATCTGATAACTGTTATTGATTTGTTCCTACATTACTTTCCTTTGCAGATGCTTTTGAAGAGAAGTTTGATGCATCTGCGGAGGCTAATGAAGCAGATGGATTTAGAGATTTAGTGCGGCATAACATGTTTGATAAAGGTCAAAGCAAACGCATATGGGGTGAACTCTACAAAGTGATAGATTCTTCAGATGTTGTTGTCCAGGTAGTCTTTCATGTTACTATGGTTTTTGTTAAACTTTTCTTGTACATATGATGGCTGGTTCTGACCTGTGAAGCTTATTTATATGTTACAATTTTATTAATGTTATTTTGTGTGAAAAGGTTAAAAAAATATGCTTTATGATGTTCATTTCTGTTTCAAATTTGCACACCACCTTGCTCTGCCAATGTGTAAACATTTGTGCAGTTCTGTTTCAAATTTGCACGCCCCCTTGCTCAGCCAATGTGAAAACATTATCTGGATTTTAGTAACTTTTTTCATTGTAAAATAAGGGACAAAAGATATAAGCTTGGTAGTTAATTTTAAATACTTTTAAGTTCTAAATCAATTTTCTTTATAGGTTTGTTTCATGTTTTTTTAAGTTGATGAATCCATGGCATGTCAAATTTCTGACCTTCAGATTGCTGGCTGATATCACTCACTTTCCTCTTTCAGTATTTGTAAATATTTTATCTATAATGATACAGGTTATAGATGCAAGGGATCCACAAGGCACAAGATGTTACCATTTAGAGAAGCATTTGAAAGAAAATTGCAAGCACAAACACTTGGTGCTTTTATTGAACAAGGTTACACACTTTTTATTTGGTTTTGTTTTAAACTGTTGCTAAATACCATACCTTTGTACATTACATCTTAATACATCATAAATCATTTCAAATCCTCATATTTTCAGTGTGATCTAATTCCTGCCTGGGCAACAAAAGATTGGCTTAGAGTTTTGTCGAAAGAATATCCAACTCTAGCATTCCATGCAAGTATTAATAAGTCCTTTGGAAAGGTATACTTGTGAATAAATCTTATTTGATTTGTTTGCCAATTTCCTGCAATGTGTTAATTCATCACTTGCTATCTTTCCAATTTCCAATTTCTTATATATGTATCCTCAGCAATTTGCTATCTTTTAGCCTCAACATATCATTCTTTCCTCTCCTTTAACTCATATGGATCTTCAGCTACTTGCTATCTTTTCTTTGGTCTTTATCACATGTAGGGTTCACTTCTATCGGTTTTGAGACAATTTGCAAGATTGAAAAGTGATAAGCAAGCAATATCTGTTGGTTTCGTTGGATATCCAAATGTTGGGAAGTCATCAGTGATCAATACATTGCGTACAAAGAATGTAATCCTTCTTTCTCTTTTAGCATTTCTTATATCTTGCTTAAGCTGTTCTTAGTGAAAAAATTAATTAAACCATAGAAGTACAAAGTAAATTTTCAACTACGGAATCATAAGCATTTTAGCTTGCTGATTGACATGTGGTCACTTAAATGTGTCACAGGTTTGCAAGGTTGCTCCAATTCCAGGGGAAACAAAAGTCTGGCAGTATATAACCCTTACAAAGAGGATCTTTTTGATTGATTGTCCCGGTGTTGTCTACCACAACAAGGACACTGAAACAGATGTTGTGCTGAAGGGTGTGGTAGGTTTTATCCTATTTTCTTTTCACTTTGGTTGCATGATAGTTTACTAAAGAATATTTTAATCCGTCATTAAATTTTGCCAATGATAATTGGAAGAGCACAATGACGTTGTTTGATTAATATAGGTCACCTCACCTATAGGGGAAAGGATTTATAGTACATTTATTTTAAGCTTCCATAGACTATAAAACGAATATGTATCTGAAGGATATTTGAAGGAAAGGGAATATTTTCTATCTTTCCAGAACCACTGCTTTTGTTTTGAAAGAAAGTTAAACAATCATGCCATTGGTGGTTGTAATTGTAGATAGTGCTTTTCCTTTTATTATTTAGAGATATGTTTTATATCAATCCACCTGGTATAACTCTGTTTAGATATCCAAGTTTTTTTTGGTTGTGATATATTATTATTCACACCCCTCAGAATATATTGTGATTATTATTGCTTCGCCCTCATTTTGATTTGTCAGAATGGGATATGCCTGTTATTGATTTAATGTTGTGTCGAGTAATATCATTTGTCAGTGTCTGTCAGCACATACTTGTTTGATTGCCCAATGAATGATTTATACTCATGCTTACTAACAATAGAACCTAGAAGCTCTTGTGGAATTAAGTTTGCATGTGATAGAGCTTTATACCCTGTTAGCCTCTATAGATATATTATTGTTATTTATAATATTCGTATCTTGATTTATTTCCAGGTACGTGTAACAAATTTGAAAGATGCTGCTGACCATATAGGTGAGGTTTTGAAACGTGTGAAGAAGGAGCACTTGACAAGAGCTTATAAAATAAAAGAGTGGTATGGTTCGCTGTCTCCTAACTTCTTGGTGAATGGTAGATTTTCATAAAGTGTGTCTGCCATTGGTATTCTTGTGTTTGCCGAGGAGAGCCAACTTTTTGAAAGCTTGTTTTCTTTTTGAATTTTGATAGCTTGTAAGATTTTGTTTCGCTCTTCCTGTAGTTTTAGCATCCTCTGAGGAATTATTAACAATCAGGTGGTGGTAGCTCGATTTTTCTTGATGCGACTACTGCATGTCATTTTATATTAACCTTGGATTGGCTCATCTGTTTTCTAATATAGCTTTTTTACAATGTGACAAAAAATAGCTTGTATACAAAAACTAGGTATTTGATAATTTCTATTACTTGTCATCAGGGTTGATGAAAATGACTTCCTACTTCAGCTCTGCAAATCATCTGGCAAACTCCTTAAGGTATTCTATTTGAATTGATCTAAATTCTTAGTTTTGTATTAAAAATTATGTTGTTGAAGAGGCTGATCATCGGCTCTAGTGATATACTCTTAAGCTTTTCCCAATTTAACTTTAGACTAGATATGCCCTCTGTCATGGAGCTTAACTATAACAGATGTTCCATCTTTTGATCCTCTGCCTGCATTATAGAATAAAAATGACCAATTTCCCCTTTATGCGTAAACATGTTAAATCAGGTCATTTATTTATTCATCCAATTTGTTTTTCTTGAAGTGTTTTATTTTTTGCTTCAGTAAGACACGGTGGTATAGTTTTTGGTGTGACTTTTACTCTATGTTTTTCCCAGGGTGGTGAACCTGACCTGATGACTGCGGCGAAGATGATACTTCATGACTGGCAGAGGGGTAAAATTCCCTTTTTTGTTCCTCCTCCTAGGCAGAATGACGTGTCCGTGGCAGAGGAGGAGCCTAATGTTAATGGTATTGATGTTGACGAGACAGTTGACCCTAACCAGGCATCTGCTGCCATTAAAGCTATTGCAAATGTTCTTGCATCCCAGCAACAAAGAAATGTACCGGTTCAAGGGGATTTATTTACTGAGAATGAGATGAAGGGAGAAACTACTGACCAACTTCTATACACGGCAGATGATACAGATGAAGATAGTGACTCATCTGAGCAGGATCCATCCACTGAGGTTCCATCTGAGACGCATATTCCTGACATGGCAGTACCAACAAGTGAATCATGAGTTTTGGTTGCTGGTTTAGCTCTTACAGCTTATGTTTTGAAGGGAAGAAGCTCAATTTCTGCCGCATCTTTAATAAAGCCTAGCTCCATTTCAGGACTTCATGTGTTATCAACTGATCTTTGGATGCAGAGTAGATTTTGATTTCTTGAGCATAGTTTTAGTGATAATAGTTTTCCCAATGATGGGATACTTTGTTCTATTTATTTGTAATTTTTACCATTCTAAGTTATTTTGCTATCTATATTTTGAGACTTCAGAGAAATTTGAATTTCTATAACAATAGGCTGATATTTCTATAGCAACAGGCTGATATGCTTGTTTTAAGTCCTTAAATTTTAAGTTAAACATTTTTTTAAGCACCCTAATGTTTAGTGCATGGACGTTGGATGGTGTAAATTTATAATAAAATTGGAGTTCAATTTTTTAAAGGGTTAATACCTATTTTCATCCTGCGATGAGTTTGTTTTGAAAATCTCATGGAAAAATGGAAAAAAATAATTGTAGGATTGATCTTACCAAATTTTAAAATTTTTGATTTACATCTTTATCATGTCAAATCATCAAAAATACTGCTGTAACTTTTTTTAAAATTTTAAATTGAAACTAAATGTTTTTTTTTTAAATTTTAAATTGAAATTAAATGTCACTTCAATTAATTATTCATTGTAATGATTTTTTTACCTCATCAGTTTTCTTAACAAAAACTCAGATAACAAAACCAGCATCATACCTTCAAAAGTTCAACAATCCAAAAATTTCTCTTCATCAATTCCTCTTCCCCAATCCTAACAAAACCAGCGTCATACATTAAAAAATTCAACAATCCAAAAATTTGTCTTCATCAATTCCTCTTCCCTAATCCAAAAGCCTAAACCTGTAATCACCTTCAATAAAAAGAACCTCCACCATTATAACCCACTATTTGCACTTTACCTTCATTCTTCTACAAATAACATAAATTTGAATTTACAATTTCTATAGCAATAGGCGCTTGTTTTAAGTCCTTAAATTTTAAGTTAAACATTTTTTTCTAAGCACCCTAATTTTTAGTGCATACCTTCATTCTTCGTAAATAACATAAATTTGAATTTACAATTTCTATAGTAATAGGCGCTTGTTTTAAGTCCTTAAATTTTAAGTTAATCATTTTTTTCTAAGCACCCTAATTTTTAGTGCATGGACTTTGGATGGTGTAAATTTATTTTAAGATTGGAGTTCGATTTTTTAAAGGAATACCTATTTTCATCCTTGACATATGGGCGTGTTTTGAAAATTCCTTTGCGAAAAAAAGTTGTAAGACTAACCCTAACAAAATTAAAAAGTTTTGATTTACACTTTTATCAGACCACATCATCATTGACCGAACACAAACTCACACAAATCAAAAATGAAAAACGGAAGATGAGAATGAGACCAAAGAAAATTGAAACAGAGACTGAACGAAAAAGAAGTCATTGCAAGAGGAAAGAAATCTAAAACCGAGTGAGGAAAGAGACGATCTTAGAGTGAGTTTGAAATTGAAACATTAGTGAGAGGCGAGTGGTACAGGCTTCCGACGATTGAAGACGACGACAAAATCTGGAGTTTTTGTTAAGAAAACTGATGAGGATAAAAAAGTCATTGTAATGAGTAATTAATTGAGGTGACATTTTGTTTCAATTAAAATAAAAAGCTGCCACATTGGTATTTTTAGCAATGTCGAATGATAAATGTGTAAATCAAAATTTTTAAGGTTAGTTTTACAATTTTTTTTGTAGGGGGATTTTTCAAAACACGTCCATAAGACTCGGGTGAATATATATATATATATATATATATATATATATATATATATATATATATATATATATATATATATATATATATATATATATATATATGGTGGGTCATGCTAATACACACCATATAGGTGTGTATTAGCAACATACACCTTAGTGTATTTTTGTGTGGAGTCCATTATTTTTTAGTGGAACCAACATTAGCAAGATAAAGAAAAAAATAGAAAGAAAATACACTTAGTATATTTTTGTGTGGGGTCCGCCAAATTTGGGTGTGTTTTAGCATTTCATATATATATATATATATATATATATATATATATATATATATATATATATATATATATGTCATGTTAATACACACCCATGTAGGTGTGCATTAACAACATACACCTTAGTGTATTTTTGTGTGGGGTCCACCATTTTTGAGTGGTACCCACTAGAGATGTACATGGGTTGGGTCAACCCACAAAATTCGGTTAAATCCATCCAAAAAAATTCATAAAAGTGAGTTGGGTCGGGTAATTGGGTGGATATGGATTTAAAAACTAAAAATCCCATTGAAAAATTTGAGTTTCGGATATAATATGACCCAAATCAACAAAATCCACTGACCCACTAATCAAACATTTATTAGTACAATTTTGATAATTTTTATGAATAATAATAACTTAACTGTTATAATTTTTGTCTTTTAAGCATTTAATATTTTAGTGAACTATAATTTTAACTAATTTTGAATATTATACTCATTAGTTATTTTGATACTAATACAATTTTATATCATACAACCTTAGTTTGTTTCTAGTATTTTATGATAATTTTTATTAGTTGACATTTTATTTTATTTTATGATAATAAAAATAATAAAAATAGATTATTTAATTTTATTTAAGAAGATAAAAATGTTGAATTTGTTTATGAAAAAATATGATGATTTTCATCATTTAGATATTTAAAATTAATAAAATAGAAATTAATTTGGACAACTCATTACCCAACCCAACTCAACCCAAAAATTAGTAGGTTTGTCCAAACCGATCTATTGATATTACAAGTGGTTATTTTACCTTACTCAAACCGGATTGTCCTATATGGGTTAGATAATGGATTTGGCTAAACCGGATCCAAACCGACCCATATACACCCCTAGGACCCACATTAAAAAGATGAAGAAAAAAAATAATAAGAAAATATAGTTAGTATATTTTTGTATGGGGTGGTCCACCAATATTTGACTGCAGCAAAATGGAATATACATCTTTAAATGCAGGAAATGGAAGAGATTGTTGGAGATTTTGAAGGGTGATAACACTTTATGGAGCCGTATCTTCAAAATTCAGAAATGTATTTTCTAACAATTTTTAAAAATTAAAATAGTGGTATTTCATTTGTAATGTTTTTGTTTGCGTAATTTTAAATGTATTCAGATATGTATTTTTGGACACATAATTTTTATTTTAGTTTTTAGAGGTGTGAGACACATTTCATAGTGTGGAAGAAATGTTATAGGTTGAAATTCAAATACTTAATTTTGATGTGAAATTTAAAAGAGTTTTATGATTGAATGGACATTGTAAAGAAGTTCTCCTCTCTATATTAAATTATAAGTAATTTTTAAATAAATAAAAATCATTTTAAATTATAAGTCATTTTATAATTTCAATATAATATTAATAACATTTTTATTTATATGTAACTGTAATAATTGAAGGATATTATTGTAAAATTATATATAATTTATCTTTTTTATATAATATTAATTATGTTAATTTATTTGTGTGAAATATCCAAAACATCGTTAAATTTAGGACGAAGTGAATACAGTTTAGGTTTCCTACCATTAATTTGTTTATCTTTTTAATAATAGTATCATTTTATATCGGTACGACTTTTCTGTGTAGAGCTTCAAAATGTCAAAGTTATAGATTTTTTTATATGTAAATACCTCTATTTTTAAAAAATATTCCCCAAATAACCCACTTTTTAAACAATTTTCCAATCTACCCCACTTTTAGACAAATTTAAGAGGAGTCGCCAATCCAATTGGCGACCATGTACAAAGTTAAAGAGCACTCGCCAAACCAATTGGCGACACCTCTTTAATTTTGTACATGGTCGCCAATTGGATTGACGACTCCTCTTAAATTGTCTAAAAATAGGGTATATTGGGAAATTGTTTAAAAAGTGGATTATTTGGGTAATATTTTTGAAAAATAGGAATATTTACATAAAATAATCAAAGTTATACTCTTATATCATAATTTTTTTCTTCTTGTCTCAGTTATTTAACAACAATGTTTTAATCTAAGGTTTTAATTGAATTGACATATCCATGTTTTTTACACTTCATCGTGATCTCCAACCAAAAAATGTTTGTCATTTGTTTTCTCAATCACTATCAACTTTGGTTCAAGAGTAATAAATTTTCCTTTATACTTAACCTGCACAAAAGTTTTAGGCATCATAGTCTTAATCTTGGGATCATGTTTGTCTCCAATAGACTTGATTCGTGGGTTTTTCTTATTACAATTAGCCATAACACGATCGATGTTGTTACAAAAATCTCAAATTTTTTGTATGTTTTCATATTCGAGTTCAAAGAAGAAAGTTGTGAAATCGATACCGGAATAACAAAGTATAATTGGTTTCCTTTAACAACAAGAAACCCACAAGGATAGATAAGAAGAAACAAGAAGGACACAATGAAATTGGTTACAAAATGATATTCTTTACTTTCTTTATGAAACAAGATTACTAGTGTTACAGAATAGCAAATAACTTCTCTCACCCTAATCAGGATTTGCACCTTATAAGAAAGATGAGAGACTAGCATGCTATTTACAAGAAAAGCTAACATACTAACATATTGGGCCCTTACACAAGCCCATTACACAAGATAACTTAGAGAACAAGCTAACTTAAACAATTTGAGCATAACACTCAGGTCCAATTTGACATGCTAAAACTTCTCGCATACTTCGAATACAACTTCTGAACAGACTTCGACGACATGCTAAGATTCTATCGAATTGACGACCTAAGAAGCTACCTTTATACTATTACAAAGTTCGATCAAATATCTCACAGATCTCCACCTTGTAACAAACTCTATAACATAAAGGGAATAAACTAGCTTTCTTCATACAACTTTATCAACTGCATATAATGGAAAAACTTGCAACTGGGCAATATCTTGGTGATCATATCAACAACATTATGATCTGTCGAAACCTTCAGCATTTGGACTTCTTCACTCTCGACTACCCCTCTGACGAAATGCAAATTCACATCAATTTGCTTGGTTCACTCATGATAGGCTGAATTCTTCGACAAGTGTATTGCAGTTTGACTATCACATTTAACAGTGATAACTCGACCTTGAAGTTTCAGCTCCTTTGCAAAACCTTCAAGTCACAATGCTTCCTTCACATCTTCAGTTAGGGCGATATATTCTGCTTCAGTGGTTGATAAGGCAACAACCTTCTGAAGTGTTACTTTTCAACTAATTGTTGTGCCAAACATAGCAAACAATATCCAAAAATACATTTTCTGGAATCCATACAACATGTATAATCAGAGTTGATATATCCTTCAATTTGTGATTTACTATCTTCACCCAAGGCTTCACCATAAATTTGGACTCTGTTCAGAGACCCATTTATGTAATTTAGAATACACTTCAATACTTTCCAGTGAGCCTTTCCAGGATTTACCATGTACCTGCTTAAAAGACTTAATACATATGTTATGTCGGGTCTAATACAAACCATATCATACATAAAAGAATCTACTATGTTAGCATATGGTATCTATTAATATAAGCTCTTTCGACATTAGTACCGAGACACTGATCTATACTCAACTTGAATTGAGGGTTTGTCAGAGTTACAATAGACTTTGAATTCAACAAACCAAACTTTTAGAGAATCTTTCTTAGGTATTCCTATTGAGATAAGCATAATTTCGATTGTTTTCCATCTCTTCAGACGTCAATCCCAAGAATCATGGACGCAACTCCCAGATCCTTCATGTCGAACTCCTTATTAAGTTCAACCTTCACCCTCAACATCTTCGATAGTTTTGGTTGCTATTAGAATATCATCCACATAAAGAAACCAAATAACAAATGAATTACCAGGTCAATATCTGAAGTAAAGACAATGGTCGAACTAATTTCTAATGAAATTTATGTGCGCCATGAACTTCCTATTGCAATTTCGAGGAGATTGTTTCAGCCCATATAAAGATCTCTTCAGCTTGCACACATAATATTCCTTCCCCCTTTTGACATACCTTTCAGGTTGCCTCATCAGGATTGTTTCATCTAGATCACCATACAAGAACACAATCTTCACATCCACCTGTTCCAGTTCAAGGTCGAACTCTGCCACCGTGGAAAGCAACATTCTAATGGACCCGTGCTTCACAACAAGAGATAATAGATCATTGAAGTCGACACCTTCTTTCTGAGTGAAACCCCTTGCGACCAATCTTTCCTTGTATCTCTTTGATGCCACTCCTTCGATTCCTTCCTTAACTTTGAAAATCCACTTACAAATGAATAACCTGGCTCCAACAAGTTT
Organism: Lathyrus aphaca; assembly: GCA_963966055.1. Lineage (NCBI taxonomy): Eukaryota > Viridiplantae > Streptophyta > Magnoliopsida > Fabales > Fabaceae > Lathyrus > Lathyrus aphaca. The sequence goes on from OZ014521.1 coordinate 64,698,351, forward strand.
CTTGATCAGTTCCCACACGTTGTAATCATGAAGAGATTTCATCTCATCATCCATGACCTTAAACCATTCAGTCTTATTTCGAATCCTCATATTCCCTATAATCTCTAGGTTCTCCGTCTAGAACCTCACTTGCAGAGACTATGGCATAAGCTATAAGTTCTTCATACCCAAGTCTCTGAGGTGGCTTGATAACTCTCCTTGGCCATCTCTTGCCAGTAGGTAGTCATCTGTAAACACCCCAAATTTGCCCTCACCCATTCACACCATGGCTTGTGATCATTTCATATGCATAAACACAATCATAACATCTCATACCACAATTTTGAGTCTTTGCATTGGTTCTAAGTCATCTGCACCTAGGGTTTGTGATCTGAGCAATCCAAGAGCTTCTTGAGCCACTCCAAAGGTCATCAATCACTTAAAAGGGGTCTATGTGTGGCCAAGTATCATATTACATCCTCTCAAAGTCAAGAATGCCAAAGAATCACAAGAACTGGGATTGTTGTGGAAGCAGAGCCAGGCTTGACTGCACAGATGACCTAAAATTAGGGTTTTGGTTTCAGAGGCCATAACTTCAAATTTTTTGGTCATTCTTGTTTCTATTGGTCTCTATATTGTATAGGGAGTATGCATATCAATTTTTATGAAGAAATTCCATGGGGAAGTCATCTGATCAAGAGTTGACTTTTCAGACAAGTCAGTGCAAAATCAGGGCATCTGAGGCCCCCAATGACCCAACCAAGGGGTGATCTTCATCATTTTGAGTGTATATGATCTTTATTTGATCATAGAAGAAGTTGGAAGTTCACAAAATTCAAGAATCTCAAGTTTTTGCAAAGTTGACTTTTTTGGGCAAGTTTGACTTTTAATGAAATGTCATTTTATGTAACTTTTTCAACCCTTACTTTTTGATCCAAAAATGCTTCAAATGGAAAAACTTTGGTCATGAAAGTTGTAGAATAGATCTTTCCCTTTTCAAAAAGTACAAGAACATGACCTAATTCATTTTGGATAAAAAGTTATGGTACATCAAAGTTGGCAAAAATCACTAAATTTCAAGTTATGCACCAAATGGAAAACTTGCAAATTCTTGTACCAAGCATTCTATTGACTTCAAAGTGACTTCAAAACTTCATCACATGATCACATATGCCCTAGAAACAGAATTGGCCCAAGGGATTTTACATTGTTTGCCTTGATTTTCAAGAAATCCATAAGTCATTTTTTTCATAAGGATGCAAAAATGGATTTTTGGCAAGATCATTTTCCAAGAAGTTATGTGATCACCAACTGATTTCTATGCATTGCCATGACTAAATGAAGTTCTATGCAACAAAATTCAGCAAGAAATGTCTCATGTACATAGCATAAAATCACAAGAAAACACAAGTGGGCAAGTTGCAAAAGCTAGCATAGCTCATGATCCACATGTTGCAGTCACTCACAAGCAATCCAAGGGCTATCCCTAACCCAAGCTGAAGCCAGACATGCCCTCAAACAGCTGCTACCATAGCCCATGCTGCAAGTACCAATCACATTGACTTTTTGGCCAAAACTCCCATACTCATGGAACAGTAAGCAGCCACCCCTACTGACCTGCTCCACAGGCTATTCACACAACTTGGGAGGATTATAGCAAAGCATTGGCCCTTGAGACAAGCCAGAACACAGCCCTCACAAAAACCTGTCAAAGAGCTTCCCTTCTTCGAATCTCATTTTCCAGCCATCAAACATCCAGTTTCTCTTCACCAACAAATAAAACACGCTAAAAGGAACCAGAATCAACCATTGGTAGAGCTTGAAACCTCATACACACAGACCTCATTTTCTGATACACCAGAACTGGATCTCTCAAAGTGGCCTGTTTAAACTCCATCTAAGCTTACCATTAGCACAAGGGGGATCATTGGAGTGAGTTTGCACCAAAGAACAGCCCAGAAAGCCCAGAACCAGAAGCTTCCATCTCAGGTATGGCCATGAACTTTTTCTCTCAGAGCTTGCATTTTATGTTATAATTTGATTGTGTATGTCTTGCTGATCATGGGGGTGTGCTTAGAATTAAAAATGAGTGAGAAATGAGGATTTACCAAGGCTCTGAAATTTTGCCCGTGAATCTTGTTGGCTTCGATTCTCTCTGTTTGTGCATGATAAATTTAGTTTGAGAGGTGATTTGAGTGGGGTTTGGGTAGAGGAACATTTCCCTGCTTTTAATTTGATGAATGGTGGCCTGAATCTTGATCTAGGGTTTTCAACCCGCCGGAGAAGATGACCGGAGCTTCCCTCCGGTCACCTGAATGTTGTTAACCCTAATCCTGTAATTAAGTGAGGTTTTGAATTCAGAGCGTTGGATCCGTTGACTGGCTTGACTTCGCGCGTGTATGTATGGTCCAGATGATTCCATTTCGCCCTAATCACCATTAACCTAATTAATCCATTTAATTAATTCCTAAAACCTGATTTAAGCCAGAGCCCATCCTGACCCTTGTTTCACGCGCCAAGTCAATGGTCTTCTCCCAGCTTTGAATCTCATGCGTTGGATTGAATTACTTTTCATTTTTATTAATATTAATTCATTTCTTTTATATTTGTTTTGTACATTTATTTTAAAATAGTAAAACTAATTTAAAAATTCTGAAATTTTTTGTACAAGTTATTATTTAATTTCAGAACACAAAAATATTTTCATTTTTATTTTTAGCATTAAAAAAGTATTTTTAAATATTTAAAAGTTTATTTTTAATTAATTAATGAGAATTAATTAATTAAAAATACTTTTAGGTATTTAAAAATCACCAAAAAATTCATGAAACATTTAAAAACATTTAGAAACATTGTCCAACCCTCAAACCAAATTTATTTTTTGATCTTGATGCATTTTAAGAATTTTCCATGGAATTAAAATCATTTTGATGCATTATTTTGATCCAAACTTCCAAAAATCATTTATGCCTAACCATTGAGAGTTGGACCTTGATTCTTTTTGCATTGCATTGTGTTTAGCATGTAGTTTGTGAGATTAAATGGGCATGATTTGATCTTTCATTTTCCATTTGTTTGACATTTTTCTTGTTAAGGAACCCTAAAACCCTAGAAAACTTAGGAAAATCATAACTTGAATTAGGTTAAGAGTTGGAACTTCTCCTTTGGGCAGTGAGTTAGTATAGGTTTAGGGATCCTTTGAGTGCATTTTCAACTTTTTATCTTGATGTTTGCTTCTGATTTTGGTTTGTGTTTGGTGCTTTGATCATAAACCCTAATTTGGGCTTCCATATGCATCCATCTTGCATTTGCATTCATACCTTGACTTGCCATAGCATTTTATGCATTCTTTTGATTCATTGAACATCTTAAGACATATTGAAAGCATGCTTGATCATTACATCTTGCATTTTCCATGTTATATGCCATTTGCATTTTCATAACCTTCTCATGTATGTTCATGTGTCTTAACTTGCTTCACTGGCATCCAGGAGCTTGTATGATCATCCCCATGCCTTGTCACATGTTTGTAACATCTTATAGCATAATTATCATCTCATATATGCTTCTGGTTTTGGTTTACATCATGCCATTTCATGTCATTTCACATTGCATTGCATTTCATTCACTAACATTTCAGGTGGTAAGTTGTTGGAGAAGTGAATTTGCCTTCACTTCTCATAATTTCTTTTCATCTCTTTCATGCATCCTTGCTGCATTTTTGTATGTGTTTGAGATTGAGTTTCCTCATCCTTCTTCTTCTCACTTTCTCTCTTCAAGTGACTTGACTTCTTGAATGAAGCAAGTTACTTTGCTTCTCCTGATCCTTTCATCTGCTTCCTGGTGGTTCCTTTGAAGATTGCTCTTGTAAACCTCACAAACCTTAGGAACAACCAAGCATGACAATGATTAGGGTTTTGATTAGTCCCCCACTTAGTCTTTTACCTTTGTGTCTCATTGAGTCTTCTCTTCTCATCTCATAATCAGGGACTAAACTCTAAAGGCTTTAAAGCTTTGTAATTAAGCTTATACCTGCATCCTTCTATTAGGATGGGGTGTATAACTTTAATCCTAAGTGTTAAACCATTAATGTGTTTAAATCCCTTAATCAATTCACTTAATAATTATCAAGACATCAAGCTTGTAACTTGGGCCTTGCATTAGGGTTCTAATTCTTCCTTAATTGGTTAAGAAGGACTAACCCTAGTGTTAATGGACAAGTCCCCCTCAAGTTGTCTTACAAACCATAAAATTCACTTCATCATCTTATCATTAGCTAAAATACACTTAATAAAGGCTTTGTTTTGTCATGAGTTTAATCCCTAATCATGGATTAAGTTGAGGAGCTTTCCTCAGCTTAAACATTCTCATCTATTATCCTTCTATTAGGATGGTGTAATGAGTCTGTTTAATCCCTGATTATGGCTTAACCTCATTACCTAACACTAAACAAAAACCACAAAAACATCTAAATAATCACAAGTAGGTTAATGATCTTAATCCTACATCAAAGGTGATTAAGTGTGAGAAGCTGACTTCACACTTAAGGTACTCTCATTACCCCTAATCAGAGGGAAGATGTGATGAGTTTACTAACCCATTGGTTTGGGCTTAAGCTCATTTTCCTATGATAAACTTCAAAAGCAATAAAAGACTGAAAGCATCAAAAACAAACAATAATCGTCTCCTCCGGGATTCTTTTCTCATCTCATTCACTCATAAACGAGAACTTGCTTCTTCCGTCTAATGCAAGAAAGTTAGCACCTGAGCCAGACAGGTCATACACTTGAGCATAGGCAAGCAAGCAGTTCACAAGTCAATTCATCTTTCAGTCTCTTTGGGTCGAACTACGGTGTTCTGACTTCCTCATTGCACGAGAGGATACGTAGGCATAACTTAACAGTTATCGAACAAAAGTCTCTGTATATTCCCCCTCTTTCTAGCCTCATTCTTTTAGCCTCATGATCTTGAGCATTTCACTCCTGTTCTTACACTGACACTTCACTTATATACTTCACTTTTCTCTTACACTGACACCTGTACATTTTGTTTTCCAGCTCTTTTACACACAAATTGCACTGACACTACCCCTTTAAAACACAAATCTTTCAAGCGTGGATCCCGTCGAGTACGGCGGACAATCTGGGTGCTAATACCTTCCCAGGTTGTAACCAACCCCCTTTCTCAGTCTCTCTAGTTCGCAACCGTCTTATCCATTCTTTTTCTAGGTCTATGCAGCATTGCCTTTCCTCCGGGATAAAAATGCCTAGCTGGCGACTCTTTTCATCTCCAGTGAGTTCACTGTTGTGTGTTCTCATTGTTCTCTTTCGCCGACCGTTCGCGTCTGTACCTTTATTTAGGCCAGTCCCATTTATCGGGAGCGACAGCTTGGCGACTCTGCTGGGGAACCTTATACTGCAACCGGGGCTTCTGGTTCTTTTTGTGGGTTCCTCCTAGCGCTTGATTGATTTGTGTTTACTGGGGTGTTATGTGTTATTTGTGTTTGTATATTTGTATTTATTTTTGCCTTATGTACAGTTGTTTTACTGCTTTCTGTATAGCTTTGCATTATATCATATTGTCATACTGTGCTGGCTGGATCTGTTTGTTTGCTTTGGTGGGTGGGTGTTCTATTGAGAGTTGAGGTCCTATACCTGGGATCTGAGTGACACCTAGGCTATAGTGGTTCATATTCTTTCCCATTCCATCTCGGTCTGGTGCGAGAATATGAAACACGGTTCAAATATGGGTTTCTTCTTGAGAACTTTGTGTTGCAGATTTCCTGCAATGCTAGGGCTATCTGGGAAGCCTGCTAAGTCTGGATTGTAAACACCCCAAATTTGCCCTCACCCATTCACACCATGGCTTGTGATCATCTCATATGCATAAACACAATCATATCATCTCACATCTCATTTTTGATTCACTGCATAGATTCAAGGTCATCTGCATCTAGGGTTTGTGATCTGAGCAATCCAAGAGCTTCTTGAGCCACTCCAAAGGCCATCAATCACTTCCAAGGGGTCCATGTGTGTTCTTATATCATATTACATCCTCTCAAAGTCAAGAATGCAAAAGAATCACAAGAATTGGGTTTGAGTGGATGCAGAGCCAGGCTAGACTACACAGTTGACCTAAAATTAGGGTTTTGGTTTCAGAGGCCATAACTCCAAATTTTTTGGTCATTCTTGTTTCCATTGGTCTCTATATGGTATAGGGAGTATGCATATCAATTTTCATGAAGAAATTCCATGGGGAAGTCATCTGATCAAGAGCTGACTTTTCAGACAAGTCAGTGCAAAATCAGGGCATCTGAGGCCCCCAATGACCCAACCAATGGGCATTCTTCATCAATTTGAGTGTATATGATCTTTATTTGATCATGGAAGAAGGTTGAAGTTCACAAAAATCAAGAATTACAAGTTTTTGCAAATGTTGACTTTTTGGGCATAGTTGACTTTTCAAGAATGCTTCATTTTAGGTCATTTTTCAAGCCTTGATTATTGATCCAAAAATGCTTCAAATGGAAAAACTTTGGTCATGAAAGTTGTAGATTACATTTTTCCCTTTTCAAAAAGTACAAGAACATGATCTAATTCTTCTTGGATCAAAAGTTATGGTGTGGAAAAGTTGGCAAAAATCATTGATTTTCAAGACATGCTTCAAATGGAAGTTTTGCAAAATCATGAACCAAGGCAAATTGTAACTTCTAGATGGCATCAAACCATTACACAAACATTCTATGAGCCTTAAAAATCAGAATTGGACCAAGGTTTCACATGGTTATGGTTTGTGTAACAAGACTTTTCCATGAAGTTTCAAAAGTGTGCCAACTTGCAAAACCATCATTATGCTTCTCACCACTTGCTGCCTTGGCCTTTGAACCAGCCATAGTCTCTCACCACACCATGCTGCGCCAGCCCTAGCCCTTGTACCAAGCTAGAACCAAGCCCATGCCTCTCTTACAAACAAGTTGACATTTTGCAAAAGTGGACATCCCAATCACAGCAGGCCAGGTCACATCATCTGACCAATGGGAGTTCTTTATGCAAGGAAAATGATGGCCATAACACTCAGGAAGCAAGGCTGAAACAACACACATCATCACACATACAAACTCACTCCTTTTTGAAAATTACTTCGAATCTCTCTGCCGAGCCAGAAGACACCCAAACCATTTTCACCAAGCATCTCACCATGATTCATTGAGAAGAAACCAGCCAAGAACCAGGCCTGAAACAAGCTGTAACCCCTCTGCACCATTTTCACTCCAACTTGCAGTTCATTCGAAACTCTCTCCACAGCTCACAAACATCAAAATAAACTCCGTAGACCTTCTCCACTCATCATCTGGACCACAAACAACCACCTACATTGGCCTGAAACTGCCTGAATCACCATTGCCATTTCCAACTGAGCTCGAGCAGAAGCTTGTCAAACTCCTTATCCAGCCAACATAAACTCTTCCTAAGCATTCAAGGATCATCTGGGGACCAAGTAGAGTGGATTGCACTGAAGGGAGTGGTCAGAAAGTGGCTGAAGTGAAAGCTTCGAATCTCAGGTAGCTCAAGAAATATTTTTCCAGAAATCTTCTTTTGTGTTCTAAACTTGTTCTATATGTCTCCCTGATCATGAATGTGCCTTTGGTTTTGCAAATGGTGATGAAATGAGAGTTTAATTGCTCTCTGAAACTTCTGTGCCCTAGTTCTTATTTGTTTCGATTCAGCCTTGTTAGGAAATATAAATTTGTTTTGATTAGGGGTTTTGGTTCGTGAGTGAGTGGGGATCATTTCCCAGTTTTTAGATTTCATTTTAGTTAGGTCTTTGGAGTTTTGGGGATTCTCAGGGGGGGTGCTGGCCGGAGAAGACGACCGGAAGTCTTCTCCGGCAGCCTGAATGTCATTTGTGCCCTAATCCTGTAATTAGTGTCATTTGAATCTGGGGCGTTAGATTGAGTTGACTAGTTGACTTCCCGCGTGGATAGAAGGCCCAGATCACTTTGCTTAGCCCTAATCTTCATTATTTATTTAATTAATTGGGATTAGCTCAGGATGAACCACAGCCGTCCAGATGCGCGCTGGTCAATGCATTTAAATCCAGGGTTCATCTCATCCCTCCATTCTGTTTACTTTCTTTTTATTTTCATTTATTTTTGTTTCTTTTTCATTTAACTTGCATAATTAATTTAAAATAGTAAAAATTGCTTAAAAATTATGAAACTTTTTCTCATGAGTTTTAATAATTTTTATGACACAAAAATATTTTTATTTTTATTTTTAGCATTTAAAAAGTATTTTTAAATATTTAAAAGATTATTTTTAATTGATTAATGAAAATTAATTTATTAAAAATACTTTTAGGTATTTAAAAATCACCAAAAAATTCATGAAATGTTCTAGGACATTTAGAAACATTGTCCAACCTTCAAACCAAATTTCTTTTTTGATCTTGATGCATTTTGAGAATTTTTCATTGAATTAAAATCATTTTTGTGCATTAATTTGATCCATAGTTCAAAAAATCATTTCTGCCTAACTATGAAGAGTTGGACATTGTTTCTTTTTGCATTGCATTGTGTTTGGCATGTAGTTTTTGAGATAAAAAGGCCATGATTTGATCTTGCATTTTCAAATTGTTTGACATTTCTTTTGTTTAGGAACCCTAAAAACCCTAAAAACTTGCAAAAATCATAACTTAAGATTGGTTAAGAGTTGAGACCTCTCCTTTGGGCATTGGTTTAGTATAGGATTAGGGGTCCTTTGTTGGCATTTTCCATTTTTTATCTTAGGGTTTGCTTCTGTTTTTGGTTTTTGTTTGTTGCATCAATCATAAACCCTAATTTGGGCTTTCATATGCATCCATCTTGCATTCTATTGCATACCATGACTTGCCTTGACATTCCATGCTTCCATGTGATTCATGTGACATCATAAGACATATAGAAAGCATGTTTGATCATTGCATCATGTATTTGCCATGTTGTATGCCATGTGCACTTCATAACTTTTCATGTGTTTTCATGGTTCCTAACTTGTTTCATTTGCATTCATGAACTTGTATGTCCATTCCCATGTGCTGCCTCATGTTTGTAGCATCTCATAGCATCATTAACATCATGTACATGCCTCTGGTTTTGTCTCTCATCATGTCATTGCATCTCATTTTTGCATTGCATTGCATTTCTTTTCTAACCTTTCAGGTGGTAAGTGACTTTGAGAAGTGAATTTGCCTTCACTTCTCATAACTTTTATTTTCATCTCTCTTGCATCCATTGCTGCATTTTTATTTGTGTTTGAGTTTGAGCTTGCTCATTCTTCTTCTTCCCACTTTCTTTCTTCAAGTGACTTGACTTCTTGAATGAAGCAAGTCACTTTGCTTCTCTTGATCCTGTTCATCTGCTTCCTGGTGGTTCCTCTGAAGATCTTATTTTGAAAACCTCACAAACCTTAGGAACAACCAAGCATGACAATGATTAGGGTTTTGATTAGTCTCCCCTCTTAGTTTCACCTTTGTGTCTCTTTTGAGTCTTCACTTCTCATCTCTAAATCAGGGACTAAACCCTAAAGGCTTTAAGGCTTTGTGATTAAGCTTATGCCTTCATCCTTCTCTTAGGATGGAGTGTATAACTTTAATCCTAAGTGTTAAACCCTTAATGTGTTTAAATCTCTTAATCAATCCATCTAATAATCATCAAGACATCACACTTGTAACTTGGGCCTTGCATTAGGGTTCTAATTCTTCCTTAACTGGTTAAGAAGGACTAACCCTAGTGTTAATGGACAAGTCCCCCTCAGGTTGTCTTACAAACCCTAAAAATCATTTCTTCATCATATCATTAAATAAAATCCACTTAATCAAAGGCTTGTTTTGTCATGAGTTTAATCCCTAATCATGGATTAAGTTGAGGAGTTTTCCTCAGCTTAAACATTCTCATCTATTATCCTTCTCTTAGGATGGTGTAACGAGTCTGTTTAATCCTTGATTATGGCTTAACCTCATTACTTAACACTAAACAAAAACAACAAAAACATCTAAATAATCACAAGTAGGATAATGATCTTAATCCTACATCAAAGGTGATTAAGTATGAGAATCTGACTTCACACTTAAGGTATTCTCATTACCCCTAATCAGAGGGAAGATGTGATGAGTTTACTAAATCCATTGGTTTAGGCTTAAGCTCATTAACTTATGACAAAATCCAAAAACAATAAAAGACTGAAAACACAAAAACAAACAATAATCGTCTCCTCCGGGATTCTTTTCTCATCACCTTCACTCATAAACGAGAACTTGCTTCTTCCGTCTAATGCAAGACAGTTTGCATCTGTGCCAGACAGATCATACACTTGAGCATTGACAAGCAAGCAGTTCACAAGTCAATTCATCCTTCAGTCTCTTTGGGTCGAACTACGGTGTTCTGACTTCCTCATTGCACGAGAGGATACGTAGGCATAACTTAACAGTTATCGAACAAAAGTCTCTGTACATCCCCCCTCTTTCCAGTATCATTCTTTAAGCCTCATGATCATGAGCATTTCACTCTTGTCCTTACACTGACACATCATTTATACACTTCACACTTCCTTTACACTGACACCTGTACATTTCTTTTCCAGCTATTCTACGCACAGATTGCACTGACACTACCCCTTTAAAACACAAATCTTTTAAGCGTGGATCCCGTCGAGTACGACGGACAATCTGGGTGCTAATACCTTCCCAGGTTGTAACCAACCCCCTTTCTCAGTCTCTCTGGTTCGCAACCGTCTTATCCATCTTTTCCTAGGTCTATGCAGCATTGCCTTTCCTCCGGGATAAAAATGCCTAGCTGGCGACTCTATTCATTCTCCAGTGAGTTCACGGCTGTGTGTTCTCATTGTTCCCTTCGCCGACCGTCCGCGTCCGTACCTTTATCTGGGCCTATGTCCATTTATCGGGAGCGACAGCTTGGCGACTCTGCTGGGGACCCTTGTATCGCAACCAGGGCTTCTGGTTCTTTTTGTGGGTTTCTCCTAGCGCTTGATTGATTTGTGTTTACTGGGGTGTTATCTGTGCTTGTGTGTTTGTTTATTTACCGCTTTATGTACAGTTTGTTTACTTGCTTTCTTTACTGCTTTTCATATATCATACTGTCATGCTGTCTGGCTGGATCTGGTTTTTGCTTTGGTGGGTGGGTGTTTCATTGAGAGTTAAGGTCCTATACCTGGGACCTGAGTGACACCTAGGCTAGAGTGAATCATATTCTTTCCCATTCCATCTCGGTCTGGTGCGGGAATATGAAACACGGTTCAGATATGGGTTTCTTCTTGAGAACTCTGTGTTGCAGATTTCCTGCAATGCTAGGGCTATCTGGGAAGCCTGCTAAGTCTGGATGACCTTTAGTATTGACCTTCAGAAACTGAGGTGAATTAGAGGAGGAATTGTTATGGTTATTGTAAACACTGTACCTCCGGGTTAGAAGTGTTTACACTTCTCATAACTGATCCAAGTCTGAGGATCCTTGTTTTAGAACACCACCTGTGAGGGGGTTGGGCTGTTTACAGGTTTGCAGGTACCTTGACCTCAGAATACCCTTTTACTTTGACTTGATTAAGAATACTCCATGTTGGAACAGTTCTTGTGATTCTAAACCCTGGACATGTGGCTCTTTATTTGAGTCCCCCACCTTGGTTACTGGACTTATAGACCTCCATCTGGATTTCTTACACACATGGACTTATATCAGATCATTTGATCAGATCCAGCTCAGTCACAAACCCCTTGCATATCATTTGCATACATACTCATTGCATCATATTGACATTTGCTTATTTGTGTTTCAGGGTATCCATCTTCATTTGGTTCTGGTTTTGACCCCATCTTCAGTACTGACCTATCTTCGTCAGCATTTGCTCCAGTTATCTACTTCAGTTATCTGCACCAGCCAATCAGTGGCTCATTCTTCAGTGTTATCATCAGCACCTGTCTCTATTCAGTCTCAGCATCATGGCTCCTAAAAAGAGCAACATCACCTATCACTTCTTCCAGCCAGAGTTAGCAGACATCAGGAGGATTCAGACCCTGATCACTCCAGATCACATACCATTGTTCAGGGAACACTATGGAGATATACTTGATATGGTTATGGATCTGGACCCCTCACAGAGAAGCCTGATCCACACTTGCATCCAGTTTTATGATCCCCCTTTGAGGTGTTTTACTTTCCAAGACTTTCAGTTGGGCCCTCTATTAGAAGAATACTCATCATTGGTTGGTCTGCCTATCAGGGGTGGAATCCCTTTCAACCCTGAGATGGTCTTTCCTGGTAATGGAGAAGTAGCAAAGGCTTTGCATCTGGAACCTGTCCTGATTGAGCAGCATATGACCTCTAAAGCTGGGATCCCTGGTTTTCATCTGGACTTTTTGATCTCTCAAGCTACCCTGAAGGCCTCTTTAGGAGAGTGGAAAGCTGTCTGTGCTTTATTGGCTTTGAGTATATATGGAATTGTGTTGTTTGCAGATGAGCCTCGATTCATTAGCAAGAATGCAATCCATCTTTTCATCCTGAGGAACCCAGTGCCCACTTTATTGGGGGATCTTTACTATTCAGTGCATCAGAGGAATGAAAAGCAGAGGGGAAGATTAGTGAGGTGTTGTGCTCCATTATTCCATACTTGGCTTCTCAGGCATCTACCCAGGACAGATGCATTTCTGAATCCTCATCAGCAGAGAAACTGGGCTAAGAGACTCACTGCTCTAACTTCAGCCGATATCAGATGGTGCACCCAAAGCGCCAAGGGTAGGGATATCATCACCAGCTGTGGGCATTTTCCCAATGTACCCCTAATAGGAGTTAAGGGTAGTATCAATTACAACCCTCTGCTGTTCAGAAGGCAACTGGGCTATGCACTGGTCCACACTCCTAAGGCACAGGACTTGGTGGAGACTCTTTATTGCGAGAACAAGATTAATCTGGCTATTGTTAGGCAGGCTGCTTGGGCCTGGGATAATGTTCAAACCAAGGGAATAACCATTTTAGGGAAGTGCAACAATGTGGCGTCAGCACAATATTATGAGTGGTCCTATGCCAGGGCTCAATTCTCTGGAATGCCCTTTACCATAGAAGATATGCCTGAATCATCTTCAGCACCCCCTGCCACTGTCAGTTTGGAGGAGTTTGAGAGTTTGAAAGAAAGAAATGAGAAGTTAACTCAAGCTTTGCAGAAGACCCTCCGGGAGAGGAGTGATGGTGTGAGGGAGATTGAGAGATTGGAGAAGTTGAGAGTGGAGCATATGGTTAAGATTGAGAAGTCCGGGGATTATATTAAAAAGTCTAAAGCTGGAGAACAAATTCTGAAGAATGCTTGCAAGGAAGCCCAGTTCCAGAGAGCAAGGACAGACTTGTATTTGAAGGAGAGCCAAGCCCGGTGGGTCAGGATCACCGAGGCTCGTACTCTGGAGGACAAGAGAGTTCAAGACAGGATGGAGCAGATGGAAGCTAGTGCAAAAGTGCAGCAAGAAGCCCTGGCAGCAGCCCAGAGGGAGATATCAGAGTTGAAGATCAAAGCTGGGGTGAAGAGGTCAAAAGACCAAAGTCAACTCAAGAAGCTAACAGCAGCTGTTACAACCCGGAATCTCCTCATCAGGAATCTCACGGAGCGTCCGGCTGATCCCGTGACCGAAGCACTTCTCAAAGAAGTTCGTGAGGATGAGTTTGGTCTTGGTGTTTGACCATTTGTTTGTTGTTGCTATCATTCCATGTACTTTTATTTTCCTGTAATGTATTTTGACCCCTCAGAGGGCTTGTATGTGTGAAACAAACTATGTACCATTTTGGCTTTTTGTGATATATGTATTAGTTTGTTCCATCCCAGTTTACTTCTAAAGCAACTTCAGCAGCATCTTCAAGGGTCTGGAAGGGTCAAAACTGAATGCCAAACCGGATACCTTGAAAACAAATAAGCATAACTGCATTGCATGCTAACCCTTTGTTTGTTTTGTAGGTTTTTGTTTTATTGCCACTAACTCTGTTGTGATGTTCAGGAACTATTGCTCGGCGCCGAGTATTTCCCCTCAACCGTCCGCACCGATATCCAACCCGTAATAATCTTCCGGGCATTCAAATGGATCAGGTACAGCAGGACCTTGCAGAGGTCAGAAATCAAATGGCGAACGAAAGATTGGAAATGAGAACGCAGATGACTCAGTTTATGGAAGTGATGAACAACATGGCTCAGAGCCAGGAAAGATTGAGGGCCATGGTGGAAAGGCAGAATCAAGAAGATCCACATATAGGGACTGCCGGCACCAGCAACAATGAAAGGGTCCAACCTCATGTAAACCCCCCTGTATTTGGACCACACCTCCATCCCGAGATCAACATCCCTGCAAATGTTCAAGGGGCTGCCACTGCAGCCAGGGTACTTCAAGAAGACCCCCAAGAGGACCAATTTACAGTAATGGGTGTTGGGGAAGAAGCTTATGATAGAAGGTTGGATGAGATAGCTGAGAAACTGAGATCCCTAGAGTCTCAAAACTCTTTGGGCTTCGACGTCATGGACATGGGCTTGGTAGACGGGGTCAGGATTCCCCATAAGTTCAAGCCTCCTTGTTTTGAAAAATACAACGGGACTTCATGCCCCCGGACTCACTTACAGTCATTTCTGGGAAGGCTGAAGGCCTATACTATGGATGAGAAGCTCTGGATGTTCTATTTCGAAGACAGCTTGACAGGAGCTTCAAGAGAATGGTACTCTCACTTGACAAGGGCAACTATCAGATGCTGGAAGGACCTGGCAGAGGCCTTCATCAGACAGTATCAGTACAACTTAGACATGGCACCCAACAGGACCCTCCTAATGGGAATGTCACAGTCGTCAAGGGAAAGTTTCCGAGAATATGCCCAGAGATGGAGGCAATTGGCTGCTGCTGTTCAACCACCTATGTCTGAAAGGGAAATGGCAGACATGTTTATGAACACCCTTCAGGGAACATATATTGACAGGCTAGCTGCTTTCTCTTCCACTAGCTTTGCAGATGTTGTCATAGCCGGGGAGAGAATTGAAAGCCTATTGAAGATGGGTAAGATATCTGACAACGGTGCCAGCTCGTCCAGTAGTACGAGAAAGCCTTTTGCAGGCCCAAGAAGAACTGGCGAGACCAATGCCATCCACACCAACAGGGGCAGGCCCCAATATGTTCATAGATCTGTGGCAGCTGTCACCATTCCCGCTCCAGCTCATCCACAACCAGCTTATCAACCTCCTCAGCAAAACTATCAACCACAACCTCAGTACCATCAACAAAATCAGTATCCTCCGAGAAATTACAACAACAGCAACACTAACAACAACAACCAGCAAAGGCCATTCCAACAGAGGCCTTCTCAAGCCAATAGGGTAATCGATCCGATCCCTATGCCATATGCTACATTGCTGCCACAACTCCTGAAACTCAACCTAGTTGAGCTAAGGACGCTGGCACCTCCAGATCCCAACAGTCTACCCAGGAATTATGACTCCAACGCCAGATGTGCCTTCCATTCAAATGCACCTGGCCACAGTACAGAAAAGTGCAGAGCCCTGCATATGAAGGTACAAGACTTGGTAGACTCGAAGGCTTTGAATTTCGCACCACCACCCAATGTCAATAAGAACCCCATGCCAAACCACAGTGGTCCCATAATTAACGCTATTGAAGAAGACAAGCCGTCCTATTTAATAACCAGTGTGGGTCAGATTCGGACACCGTTGGTGGAAATTAAGGCTCAACTCCTCGAATGTCAAATGTTCCCGGGGTGTGAGTTAGGGTGTGCCTACTGCAATATTTCAGTAAACGGGTGCGATAATTTGAGGAATGGCATAGACGGTCTTATTCAGAGTGGCCAACTTCAGATCACCACATCATTTCCAACAAACCCAGCAATATCATCAGCAATAACTCCAGAACCTCCTACAACTGCAACAACCATTGTTCCTGACAATTCTTCGGCTTCATCAACAAGTACTTCATCTATCATCTCAGCTGATCAGCTATCAACAAATTTTTCTTCTACAACTCCAGCGCCACTCCATTTTGAAACTCCTACAACAACAACATCCATACTCCCAACAATGTCTCCTACAACACCAGCAACAAATCAGGAAGATGTCTCTACTGTCACCATATTCTATGATCCTGAAAACAACTCGGCCTACAACTCAGAAGGTGCTGCTCCCATCAGAGCACCAGTTACAATTTATTATGATCCACAGACTATTACAGTTCCTTCAACAGCTGCAATCAGTCCAGTCACCATCACGGTGCCTGGACCAGTACCTTATGAAAGCAGTAATGCTATCCCCTGGCATTACGGCTCTGACCTGTACTGTGAAGGACAAAAGATCACTTTTGAATCATCAACCCCTACACCACAAATTGACAATGTGGGAGGAGGCGGAGGCTTCACTCGAAGCGGACGTCTTTTCGCTCCACAAATTCAAAGACCCACTGCCGAAGCAGAAGCTGCTGCCAAGGCAAAAGGAAAGAGCCCGATGCAGGAAGATCGAGCTGCTAAGGAAGCTTTGAAAACACCCTTTGATCAAGAGGTTGATGAGTTCATGCGAATCATCAAGAAGAGTGATTATAAAATAGTGGATCAGCTTCATCAGACGCCTTCCAAGATCTCAATCCTATCATTGCTTATGTGCTCCGAAGCCCATCGGAAGGCACTACTCAAAGTCTTGCACGCAGCTTACGTGCCTGAAGAGATCACTGTCAATCAGCTAGAAGCTGTAGTTGGAAATGTTAATGCTAGTCATGGACTAGGGTTCACCAATACTGATCTGACAACGGAAGGCCGCAACCACAACAAAGCCTTGCACATAACCATGGAATGCAAAGGTGCTGTCCTTTCCCATGTGCTGGTAGACACGGGGTCATCTCTCAATGTCTTACCTAAAAAGGCCCTGGTGAAGCTAGAATATGATGGATTGGCGTTGAAACCCAGCAACCTGGTGGTAAGAGCCTTTGATGGTTCAAAGAGATCGGTTATGGGAGAGATTGAGTTGCCCATAACGATTGGCCCGCAGACCTTCAAAACTATCTTCTACGTGATGGATATACAGCCCGCCTACAGCTGTCTATTGGGTAGGCCATGGATTCACGCCGCTGGCGCCGTGACCTCTACCCTTCACCAGAAGTTAAAATATGAGTGGGAGGGTCAAATCGTTACAATCTGTGGAGAAGAGGATATTTTTGTCAGCCACCTGGCTACCTATAAGTATATTGAAATGGATGGGGAGATCCATGAAACAATGAGCCAGGGGTTTGAAGCCTTGAATGTGAATGAAACATCTGCTGTGCCTGGTACTTCAATATCATCATACCAACAAGCCCGGAAGGTTGTTGAGGGAGGAAACGCCCAAGGCTGGGGCAAACTGCTATCGGTGGAGAAGAAAGAAGACAGATTTGGGTTGGGTTACAAACCAACTCAACAAGATCAAGCAGCGGCTGCAAAAGAGCCCAACTTTGTGAGTGGGGGGATGCTCACCCCTGATGCTGTCAACTGTCTGGAAGACGAGCTGGAAGAAGAACGCAACCTGGAAAGCTGGATTCGTCCAAAGATCCCGGGGAGCAGTATCTCAAACTGGTCTTCCCAGGAAATTATAAGAGTTACTCATGCAGAGTAATTATTATTTCCTGCATTTTTATAGCATGCATCAAAGTCTTGCATCTTGCCCAAGATGACAAGACTCATTTTGTAATCGGGCCATCTGTACTTTTTGTGCAAACAAGATTAATCAATGAAATATCAGACATCTTTTTGCAAATGAGTCTTTTCTTTTTCGTTCACTGTTTTCCCATTTTTCTTTTTGTACAAAAAATAAATGGCAGTGTTTTCAAAATGACAACTTTATTTCACTTTTCTAAAGCAAGATTAAAATCAAATCACTAAAATGAACCAACTGAACCCTTGCAGAGAGTGCCTTCCAGACTGCACCGACAACAGCACGGCTATGACTTCGTATGACTTTGACAATCCAATCAATCAAGCTGATGAAGGGGTTGAAGAAGAATATGAGCTTCCTGAAGAGCTAGCCAGGTTGTTAAGACAAGAGGAAAAGGTTATTACTCCCCACCAGGAGGAGGTCGAAGTGATCAATCTTGGTACAGATGAAGACGTGAAAGAGGTTAAAATCGGGGCCTGCCTGCAAGACTCAGTGAAGAGACAACTGATTGACCTGCTTCAAGAGTATGTAGATGTGTTTGCTTGGTCTTACCAAGATATGCCAGGGTTGGATACCGATATTGTCGTGCACAAACTGCCTTTGAGAGAAGAATGCCCGCCAGTTAAACAGAAACTACGCCGTACTCGTCCAGACATGGCTATGAAAATCAAGGAGGAGGTACAAAAGCAGTGGGACGCCGGGTTCCTTGCTGTAACTAGCTATCCACCGTGGGTTGCTAACATAGTACCTGTGCCTAAGAAAGACGGCAAAGTAAGGATGTGTGTTGACTACCGGGATCTGAACAGAGCCAGCCCGAAAGATGATTTCCCATTACCTCACATTGATGTATTGGTCGATAACACGGCTCAGTTCTCGGTATTCTCCTTCATGGACGGATTTTCAGGATACAACCAGATTAAGATGTCACCTGAAGACATGGAAAAGACAACTTTCATCACACCCTGGGGCACGTTCTGCTACAAGGTAATGCCATTTGGGCTCAAGAATGCTGGTGCAACGTATCAACGGGCTATGGTGACATTATTCCACGATATGATTCATAAGGAGATAAAGTGTTATGTGGATGACATGATTGCCAAGTCCCTCACTGAAGAAGACCACCTGGTAAATCTGCTCAAATTGTTCAAGCGTCTGAGGAAGTACCAACTGAAGTTGAACCCCAACAAATGCACATTCGGGGTGAGATCCGGTAAGCTGCTGGGATTTATTGTAAGCGAGAAAGGGATTGAAGTTGACCCTGACAAAGTTAAAGCCATCCAAGAGATGCCTGCACCGAAGACAGAAAAAGAAGTTCGAGGGTTCTTAGGTCGATTGAACTACATCTCACGGTTCATATCTCACCTCACAACAACCTGTGAACCCTTGTTCAAACTGTTAAGAAAAGAACAAACGGTCAGGTGGAATGAAGACTGCCAGAAGGCTTTTGACAAGATCAAAGAATATCTGCAAGAACCTCCAATCCTTATGCCTCCAGTTGAAGGAAGACCTCTGATAATGTACTTGACAGTATTAGAAGAGTCAATGGGGTGTGTGCTGGGCCAGCATGACGAGTCTGGTCGAAAAGAGTATGCAATATACTACCTAAGCAAAAAGTTTACCGACTGTGAACAACGTTATTCACTGCTCGAGAAAACTTGCTGTGCTTTAGCGTGGGCTGCTCGCCGACTGAGATAGTATATGTTAACCCACACTACTTTATTGATCTCAAAGATGGACCCAGTTAAGTACATATTTGAGAAGCCAGCACTTACCGGACGGGTTGCAAGATGGCAGATGATCCTTACAGAATATGACATCCAATACACCTCTCAGAAAGCCATCAAGGGAAGTGTATTGTCTGAATATCTTGCTGAGCAACCTATTGATGATTACCAGCCAATGAGATTTGACTTCCCTGATGAAGACATCATGTTCATAAAATCAAAAGATCGTGAAGAGCCTGTTCACACTGAAGGGCCTGACCCGGAAGAAGAATGGACTATGATGTTTGATGGGGCTGTTAATATGAATGGTCGTGGTGTTGGTGCAGTACTCATTACACCTAAGGGAGTTCACATGCCTTTCTCGGCAAAACTCACTTTCAACTGCACTAACAACGAGGCTGAATACGAAGCTTGCATTATGGGTCTTGAGGAAGCCATTGACCTCAGAATTAAGACATTGACTGTATTCGGAGATTCAGCTTTGGTAATCAATCAGACCAACGGAAAATGGTACACACACCAGGATCATCTGATACCTTACAGGGATTATACAAGGAGGTTATTGACTTTCTTCACAACAGTCAAGCTTGAGTATATCCCTCGGGACGAGAACCAGTTTGCAGATGCTCTTGCTACCATTTCATCCATGATCAAGGTTCAAGCTGCCAACTTTGTACCTCAGATTTCAGTGTCCAGGCTTGACAGACCAGCATATGTGTTCGCAGCAGATGTTGTTAAAGATGATAAGCCTTGGTTCCATGACATTAAGTGCTTCTTAGAGGATCAGACATACCCACCTGGGGCATCTTCCAATGATAAGAAGACTTTGAGAAGGCTTGCTGGTAGTTTCTTTCTGAACGCTGATGGGTCTTTATACAAAAGGAACTTTGATATGGTACTCCTCAGATGTGTTGACAAGACGGAAGCAGATTTGTTGATGCATGAAGTGCACGAAGGATCTTTTGGTACCCATGCTGGAGGACATGCCATGGCTAAAAAGTTGCTAAGATCAGGTTATTACTGGATCACAATGGATGCAGACTGTTTTGCCTACGCCAGAAAATGCCACAAATGCCAGATCTACGCGGATAAGGTGCATGTGCCTCCCAATCCTTTGAACATCATGTCTTCACCCTGGCCCTTTGCTATGTGGGGCATCGACATGATTGGCAAGATTGAGCCAACTGCTTCAAATGGCCACAGATTCATCCTGGTTGCCATTGATTATTTCACCAAGTGGGTTGAAGCAGCCTCATATGCAAATGTTACAAGACAGGTGGTAGCCAGATTTCTGAAAAGAGATATCATCTGTCGGTATGGAGTGCCCGAGCGAATCATTACTGATAATGGTTCCAACTTGAACAACAAAATGATGGCAGAGCTGTGCCGGGACTTCAAGATCCAACATCACAATTCTTCTCCTTACAGGCCAAAGATGAACGGCGCTGTTGAGGCAGCAAATAAGAATATCAAGAAGATTGTGCAGAAGATGGTAGTCACTTACAAAGACTGACATGAAATGCTACCGTTTGCCTTGCATGGGTACCGCACGTCAATCAGGACATCCACTGGGACAACACCGTATCAACTTGTGTATGGTATGGAGGCAGTCCTACCAGTTGAAGTTGAACTACCCTCCCTACGGGTACTGATGGATGTTAAACTGAACGAAGCAGAATGGGTCCGATCCCGATACGAGCAACTGAGTCTGATTGAAGAGAAAAGATTGGCTGCAATCTGTCATGGGCAGTTGTATCAGAAAAGAATGAAGAAAGCCTTCGATCAGAAAGTCAGGCACCGAGAGTACCAAGTGGGAGACCTTGTGCTGAAGAGAATCCTCCCTCCTCATACAGACCACAGGGGCAAGTGGACTCCGAACTATGAAGGACCATTTGTGGTAAAGAAAGTTTTTTCTGGTGGAGCACTGATGCTTAGCACCATGGATGGCGAAGATTTCCCGTCCCCTGTGAATTCAGATGCAGTTAAAAAATACCTCGCATAAAAAGGACCCGCTGGACATAAAAACAGAATGTAAGTCCAGGCAAAAATAGGGCATCCCGGCGAGTCAAAAACAGAATAAAAGACTCGGGCAAAAATAAGGGAAAATAAACAAAAGAAATGTGCACCCGCTGAGTTGAAAAGCCGCATTGGACAGCTCAGGCAAAAATGGGTATCCCGATGGATTGAAAACCCGAAAGGGCGATCCATGCAAAATAAGGGAATAAGCGAACAACTGCATTCTGAATTCGTCTGTATCACCTACAACTTGGTAAGCTTCGAAAGGATCAAGCATCAATCAGAATCAACATTCTTCAGAAAGCAAGATGAGAAGAACGTCAAAAGTCATACGAGTCATAGTAAAGAGGAAGCTCTTTAAAGCGTCATCAACACTGCCAACATTTTGTTTCTCAATTTGTAACAATCTCCTCATTTCAGGGGATATGTTCCTTTGACTGTACCTCGCCAATTCAGGGCAATGAAAATAATAAAATCAGATTTCTCAGTCATGTCTCGTTTTGTACATTTTTATTTGCAAAAAAATGTCTGATGTCTTAAAAGAAAAAACTGATTGCATAAGAATACAGATGCTTATCTTCAAATAAAAGTGTGCTTGCAGGAAATATGTTTACTCTCAGAAGTATTCTAAAATCCTATGACGGAATCCAGTAAGGGATACCTCGGGATTATCTTGTGCGTCTCTCTATCTCTTTTCAGGATTGCAGGTATCCAGAACGAAACTCGGGGCATGAAAGCCTCATCCCAGCAAGCTGGCAAATCAACACTCAATTTTAGCACCCAAAGTGCTCTCTCCCCAGCTGAGTTGCCTCTCATGACGTCCCCCAGCTGAGTTGTCATTTCCCCATCAGAGTTACCAGGCACCACAAAAGGCACCTATATCCCCGGCTGAGTCAGGGATCCTCTTCAATAGAATCCTTAGGGAGGTCTTTCAGTGATTCCTCCCTTTCTCCCCAGCCGAGTTGCCTTTTTATCCTCATCCGAAATACACAAAGTCAGGGAATCATCTCCCCACAGAGTTCCAGCCTCTATCCAGAAGAGCAGTGCATGAAGATCACAACAGAGTGAAGAAAGCTTCCACAAACCCCAGCTGGGTCTCTCATCTATAAGGATAGGTCTATCAATGACCCATATCCCCAAGCAGATAGCATCTCGTCAGATCTACCAATGATCTCCCCCCAGCTGGGACGGCCATTTCAAGCAGATCGGCCAGAGATCTTCGCAGCAGCGGGACCCGGATCCCGGTTTGGTACCTTTGCACAATCATAACATTTGCATCATATTCACCCACAAAGCGTAGCATTCCGTCTAGTACGGAGCATTACGGCAAAAATCCAACACATAGCATAATCATAAGCCATGTTTTGAGTCAGCACTTGTGATTAGTAACCATTCATCAGAATGCAGAATACTTTCCCCCAGAGTCCCCACCAGAGCCCCCAGCAAAAACAGCTGTCTCTCAATCAAACACCAGTACATACTCATTGTGACACCCGTCCGTGCCACCTTTCCCCAGTAAGTCGCCTGAACACTCCTTGCAAACAACACCACCCGTATTACAGATGCTTCCTGACACCCGTCTGTATCAACCCCAGCAGAGAGCCAAAGACATCCTCTTTGCACTCACATATACTTATATACACCTTCTTGGCACCCGTCCGTGTCATATCCCCAGCACAGTCACCTACACTTTGTATATCAGATACTTGTTCATATTATACTTTCCTCTCTTGACACCCGTCCGTGTCACCTTCCCCAGCAGATAAACACTCATCTATACACTCATACAAATATTCGTCCGTATCTTGTGTGTACCATTTCATATCCCCACAGATTCGACGTTGGTCCTTGTTCTTCGTTAACCAGATGGTACTCGTCCGTATCGTCATCTCAGAACATACGTCAAGCGTTTGTTTCTACATGATACCCGTCCGTATCATAGTCTTAAGGATGCTCGTCCGCATCTTTAATCCATACACTGTGTCAAACACTCGTGTCTTCTTGAATATAGATACTCACCTGTGTCAACTTTTCCCCAGAAGAGTCCCTTCAGATACAACACTCGTCCGTGTTCTTTGTTAACCAGTTGATACTCGTCCGTATCACCATCTCTGAACATGTGTCAGTTTGTTTCTACCCGATACTCGTCCGTATCGCAGTCTTAAGGATGCTCGTCCGCATCTTTAATCTATACACAATACCAAACACTTATACCTTTTGTTTCTTGGATGTAAGCACTCGTCCGTGTTTACCATTCCCCAGTAGATCGCCAACAAAGCAAGTTTTCTTTTTATCTGACACTCGTCCTGTGTCACGATAAACTTTGAGAGCAGCCGTACCCTGCTAGGTGGTCGTCCTCCACCTCTTGATGGTCGTCCTCCATCATGCTCATCCGATGGCCGTCCCCATCGTTGATTTTAGCAGCCGTCCCCTGCTAGGTGGTCGTCCTCCACCTCTTGATGATCGTCCTTCATCATTTTATCCAATGGCCGTCCCCATTGTTGATTTTGGTTATCTGGCATTCGTCCTATGTCATGATAAACCTCGAGAGCAGCCGTCCCCTGCTAGGTGGTCGTCCTCCACCTTTGATGGCCGTCCCCATCATATTTCTCTTATACCCAACAGAGCAGCCGTCCCCTGCTAGGTGATCGTCCTTCACCTTTGATGGCCGTACCCCATCATCTGTTTATTTCATTTATTCTTTAACCCGATGGCCGTCCCCGTCGTGGTCCCTTTTCCTTTTTAGCCCGATGGCCGTCCCCATCGTCGGTTACTTTGCTTTATGAACTTGATGGTCGTCCCCGTCACGTTTCATTAACTCCCAGAGAATTTTACAACTTTATCTTGATGGCCGTCCCCATCATAATCTTATTTTTCCCAGCTAGTCGGTCGTCCCCGTCTTGGCTTTACCTTTTATCCCCAGCATGTCGGCCGTCCCCGTCATTGCTATTTACCCAGCAGTCGTCCTCTGCTCGACGGTCGTCCTCCGTCGCCCACACTTTACAGTATACTTTATTTTCCTTTTACAATCTATATCCCTTTTCTTCTTCTTTCTGTGAGTGCAAATTTTGGACTGTCTTTGGTATTCAACCACAAGTTATCTTGTTTGCCTGTTAAGCCGTTGCTTACATCCTGCACAGCTAACTCATGTTTGAATAGGGGCAGCTGTAAACACCCCAAATTTGCCCTCACCCATTCACACCATGGCTTGTGATCATCTCATATGCATAAACACAATCATATCATCTCACATCTCATTTTTGATTCACTGCATAGATTCAAGGTCATCTGCATCTAGGGTTTGTGATCTGAGCAATCCAAGAGCTTCTTGAGCCACTCCAAAGGCCATCAATCACTTCCAAGGGGTCCATGTGTGTTCTTATATCATATTACATCCTCTCAAAGTCAAGAATGCAAAAGAATCACAAGAACTGGGTTTGAGTGGATGCAGAGCCAGGCTAGACTGCACAGTTGACCTAAAATTAGGGTTTTGGTTTCAGAGGCCATAACTCCAAATTTTTTGGTCATTCTTGTTTCCATTGGTCTCTATATGGTATAGGGAGTATGCATATCAATTTTCATGAAGAAATTCCATGGGGAAGTCATCTGATCAAGAGCTGACTTTTCAGACAAGTCAGTGCAAAATCAGGGCATCTGAGGCCCCCAATGACCCAACCAATGGGCATTCTTCATCAATTTGAGTGTATATGATCTTTATTTGATCATGGAAGAAGGTTGAAGTTCACAAAAATCAAGAATTACAAGTTTTTGCAAATGTTGACTTTTTGGGCATAGTTGACTTTTCAAGAATGCTTCATTTTAGGTCATTTTTCAAGCCTTGATTATTGATCCAAAAATGCTTCAAATGGAAAAACTTTGGTCATGAAAGTTGTAGATTACATTTTTCCCTTTTCAAAAAGTACAAGAACATGATCTAATTCTTCTTGGATCAAAAGTTATGGTGTGGCAAAGTTGGCAAAAATCATTGATTTTCAAGACATGCTTCAAATGGAAGTTTTGCAAAATCATGAACCAAGGCAAATTGTAACTTCTAGATGGCATCAAACCATTACACAAACATTCTATGAGCCTTAAAAATCAGAATTGGACCAAGGTTTCACATGGTTATGGTTTGTGTAACAAGACTTTTCCATGAAGTTTCAAAAGTGTGCCAACTTGCAAAACCATCATTATGCTTCTCACCACTTGCTGCCTTGGCCTTTGAACCAGCCATAGTCTCTCACCACACCATGCTGCGCCAGCCCTAGCCCTTGTACCAAGCTAGAACCAAGCCCATGCCTCTCTTACAAACAAGTTGACATTTTGCAAAAGTGGACATCCCAATCACAGCAGGCCAGGTCACATCATCTGACCAATGGGAGTTCTTTATGCAAGGAAAATGCTGGCCATAACACTCAGGAAGCAAGGCTGAAACAACACACATCATCACACATACAAACTCACTCCTTTTTGCAAATTACTTCGAATCTCTCTGCCCAGCCAGAAGACACCCAAACCATTTTCACCAAGCATCTCACCATGATTCATTGAGAAGAAACCAGCCAAGAACCAGGCCTGAAACAAGCTGTAACCCCTCTGCACCATTTTCACTCCAACTTGCAGTTTCATTCGAAACTCTCTCCACAGCTCACAAACATCAAAATAAACTCCGTAGACCTTCTCCACTCATCATCTGGACCACAAACAACCACCTACATTGGCCTGAAACTGCCTGAATCACCATTGCCATTTCCAACTGAGCTCGAGCAGAAGCTTGTCAAACTCCTTATCCAGCCAACATAAACTCTTCCTAAGCATTCAAGGATCATCTGGGGACCAAGTAGAGTGGATTGCACTGAAGGGAGTGGTCAGAAAGTGGCTGAAGTGAAAGCTTCGAATCTCAGGTAGCTCAAGAAATATTTTTCCAGAAATCTTCTTTTGTGTTCTAAACTTGTTCTATATGTCTCCCTGATCATGAATGTGCCTTTGGTTTTGCAAATGGTGATGAAATGAGAGTTTAATTGCTCTCTGAAACTTCTGTGCCCTAGTTCTTATTTGTTTCGATTCAGCCTTGTTAGGAAATATAAATTTGTTTTGATTAGGGGTTTTGGTTCGTGAGTGAGTGGGGATCATTTCCCAGTTTTTAGATTTCATTTTAGTTAGGTCTTTGGAGTTTTGGGGATTCTCAGGGGGGGTGCTGGCCGGAGAAGACGACCGGAAGTCTTCTCCGGCAGCCTGAATGTCATTTGTGCCCTAATCCTGTAATTAGTGTCATTTGAATCTGGGGCGTTAGATTGAGTTGACTAGTTGACTTCCCGCGTGGATAGAAGGCCCAGATCACTTTGCTTAGCCCTAATCTTCATTATTTATTTAATTAATTGGGATTAGCTCAGGATGAACCACAGCCGTCCAGATGCGCGCTGGTCAATGCATTTAAATCCAGGGTTCATCTCATCCCTCCATTCTGTTTACTTTCTTTTTATTTTCATTTATTTTTGTTTCTTTTTCATTTAACTTGCATAATTAATTTAAAATAGTAAAAATTGCTTAAAAATTATGAAACTTTTTCTCATGAGTTTTAATAATTTTTATGACACAAAAATATTTTTATTTTTATTTTTAGCATTTAAAAAGTATTTTTAAATATTTAAAAGATTATTTTTAATTGATTAATGAAAATTAATTTATTAAAAATACTTTTAGGTATTTAAAAATCACCAAAAAATTCATGAAATGTTCTAGGACATTTAGAAACATTGTCCAACCTTCAAACCAAATTTCTTTTTTGATCTTGATGCATTTTGAGAATTTTTCATTGAATTAAAATCATTTTTGTGCATTAATTTGATCCATAGTTCAAAAAATCATTTCTGCCTAACTATGAAGAGTTGGACATTGTTTCTTTTTGCATTGCATTGTGTTTGGCATGTAGTTTTTGAGATAAAAAGGCCATGATTTGATCTTGCATTTTCAAATTGTTTGACATTTCTTTTGTTTAGGAACCCTAAAAACCCTAAAAACTTGCAAAAATCATAACTTAAGATTGGTTAAGAGTTGAGACCTCTCCTTTGGGCATTGGTTTAGTATAGGATTAGGGGTCCTTTGTTGGCATTTTCCATTTTTTATCTTAGGGTTTGCTTCTGTTTTTGGTTTTTGTTTGTTGCATCAATCATAAACCCTAATTTGGGCTTTCATATGCATCCATCTTGCATTCTATTGCATACCATGACTTGCCTTGACATTCCATGCTTCCATGTGATTCATGTGACATCATAAGACATATAGAAAGCATGTTTGATCATTGCATCATGTATTTGCCATGTTGTATGCCATGTGCACTTCATAACTTTTCATGTGTTTTCATGGTTCCTAACTTGTTTCATTTGCATTCATGAACTTGTATGTCCATTCCCATGTGCTGCCTCATGTTTGTAGCATCTCATAGCATCATTAACATCATGTACATGCCTCTGGTTTTGTCTCTCATCATGTCATTGCATCTCATTTTTGCATTGCATTACATTTCTTTTCTAACCTTTCAGGTGGTAAGTGACTTTGAGAAGTGAATTTGCCTTCACTTCTCATAACTTTTCTTTTCATCTCTCTTGCATCCATTGCTGCATTTTTATTTGTGTTTGAGTTTGAGCTTGCTCATTCTTCTTCTTCCCACTTTCTTTCTTCAAGTGACTTGACTTCTTGAATGAAGCAAGTCACTTTGCTTCTCTTGATCCTGTTCATCTGCTTCCTGGTGGTTCCTCTGAAGATCTTCTTTTGAAAACCTCACAAACCTTAGGAACAACCAAGCATGACAATGATTAGGGTTTTGATTAGTCTCCCATCTTAGTTTCACCTTTGTGTCTCTTTTGAGTCTTCACTTCTCATCTCTAAATCAGGGACTAAACCCTAAAGGCTTTAAGGCTTTGTGATTAAGCTTATGCCTGCATCCTTCTCTTAGGATGGAGTGTATAACTTTAATCCTAAGTGTTAAACCCTTAATGTGTTTAAATCTCTTAATCAATCCATCTAATAATCATCAAGACATCACACTTGTAACTTGGGCCTTGCATTAGGGTTCTAATTCTTCCTTAACTGGTTAAGAAGGACTAACCCTAGTGTTAATGGACAAGTCCCCCTCAGGTTGTCTTACAAACCCTAAAAATCATTTCTTCATCATATCATTAAATAAAATCCACTTAATCAAAGGCTTGTTTTGTCATGAGTTTAATCCCTAATCATGGATTAAGTTGAGGAGTTTTCCTCAGCTTAAACATTCTCATCTATTATCCTTCTCTTAGGATGGTGTAACGAGTCTGTTTAATCCTTGATTATGGCTTAACCTCATTACTTAACACTAAACAAAAACAACAAAAACATCTAAATAATCACAAGTAGGATAATGATCTTAATCCTACATCAAAGGTGATTAAGTATGAGAATCTGACTTCACACTTAAGGTATTCTCATTACCCCTAATCAGAGGGAAGATGTGATGAGTTTACTAAATCCATTGGTTTAGGCTTAAGCTCATTAACTTATGACAAAATCCAAAAACAATAAAAGACTGAAAACACAAAAACAAACAATAATCGTCTCCTCCGGGATTCTTTTCTCATCACCTTCACTCATAAACGAGAACTTGCTTCTTCCGTCTAATGCAAGACAGTTTGCATCTGTGCCAGACAGATCATACACTTGAGCATTGACAAGCAAGCAGTTCACAAGTCAATTCATCCTTCAGTCTCTTTGGGTCGAACTACGGTGTTCTGACTTCCTCATTGCACGAGAGGATACGTAGGCATAACTTAACAGTTATCGAACAAAAGTCTCTGTACATCCCCCCTCTTTCCAGTATCATTCTTTAAGCCTCATGATCATGAGCATTTCACTCTTGTCCTTACACTGACACATCATTTATACACTTCACACTTCCTTTACACTGACACCTGTACATTTCTTTTCCAGCTATTCTACGCACAGATTGCACTGACACTACCCCTTTAAAACACAAATCTTTTAAGCGTGGATCCCGTCGAGTACGACGGACAATCTGGGTGCTAATACCTTCCCAGGTTGTAACCAACCCCCTTTCTCAGTCTCTCTGGTTCGCAACCGTCTTATCCATCTTTTCCTAGGTCTATGCAGCATTGCCTTTCCTCCGGGATAAAAATGCCTAGCTGGCGACTCTATTCATTCTCCAGTGAGTTCACGGCTGTGTGTTCTCATTGTTCCCTTCGCCGACCGTCCGCGTCCGTACCTTTATCTGGGCCTATGTCCATTTATCGGGAGCGACATGGATGACCTTTAGTATTGACCTTCAGAAACTGAGGTGAATTAGAGGAGGATCTTTTATGGTTATTGTAAACACTGTACCTCCAGGTTAGAAGTGTTTACACTTCTCATAACTGATCCAAGTCTGAGGATCCTTGTTTTAGAACACCACCTGTGAGGGGGTTGGGCTGTTTACAGGTTTGCAGGTACCCTTGACCTCAGCATACCCTGTTACTTTGTTTGATTAAGAGTACTCCATGTTGGAACAGTTCTTGTGATTCTAAACCCTGGACATGTGACTCTTTATTTGAGTCCCCCACCTTGGTTACTGGATTTATAGACCTCCATCTGGATTTCTTGAACATACCTGGACTTATATCAGAGCACTTGATCAGATCCAGCTCAGTCACAAACCCTTGCATATCATTTGCATACATCCTCATTGCATCATTTTGACATTTGTTTATTTGTTTTTCAGGGTATCCATCTTCATTTTTGGCTTGGTTTTGACCCCATCATCAGTATAGACCTATCTTCATCAGCATCTGCTTCAGCTATCAGCTATCTGCTTCAGTCACCTGCACCAGCCAATCAGTGGCCCATCTTTCAGTGTTATCATCAGCACCTGTCTCAACTCATCCTCAACATCATGGCACCTAAAAAGAGTAACATCTCCTACCACTTCTTCCAGCCTGAGCTAGCTGACATCAGGAGGATTCAGACCCTGGTCACTCCAGACCATATACCACTTGTCAGGGAGCACTATGGAGACATACTTGATGTGGTTATGGATTTGGACCCTTCACAGAGGAGCCTGATTCATACTTGCCTTCAGTTTTATGATCCCCCACTGAGGTGTTTCACTTTTCAGGATTTTCAGTTGGGCCCTTTATTGGAAGAATACTCATCATTGGTTGGCATACCTATCAGGGGTGGAGTCCCTTTCAACCCTGAGATGGTCTTTCCTGGTAATGAAGAGGTAGCAAAGGCATTGAATCTGGAACCAGTTCTGATTGGGCAGCATATGACTACTAAGGCTGGAATCTCTGGCCTGCATCTGGATTTCTTGATCTCTCAAGCTACCCTGAAAGCCTCTTTGGGAGAGTGGAAAGCAGTCTGTGCTTTATTGGCCCTGAGCATATACGGGATCATATTATTTGCAGATGAGCCTAGATTCATTAGCAAGAATGCAATCCATCTTTTCATCCTGAGGAACCCAGTGCCCACTCTATTGGGGGATTTCTACTATTCAGTGCACCAGAGGAATGAAAAGCAGAGGGGGAGATTAGTAAGGTGTTGTGCTCCTTTGTTCCATACTTGGCTTCTCAAGCATTTGCCCAAGACAGATGCATTTTTGAATCCTCATCAGCAGAGGAACTGGGCTAGAAGACTCACTGCTCTGACTTCAGCTGATATCAGGTGGTGCACTCGGAGCACAAAGGGCAGGGATATCATTACCAGTTGTGGGCAGTTTCCCAATGTGCCCCTAATAGGAGTTAAGGGTTGCATCAATTACAACCCTCTGCTGTTCAAAAGACAACTGGGCTATGCATTGGTCCACACTCCTAAGGCACAAGACTTGGCTGAGAATCTTTACTGTGAGAACAAGCCTAATCTGGCTACTGTTAGGCAGGCAGCCTGGGCCTGGGACAATGTTCAAACTAAAGGAGTAACCATTCTGGGGAAGTGCAACAATGTAGCATCAGCACAATACTATGAATGGTCCCATGCCAGAGCTCAATTTTCTGGGATGCCCTTTACCATGGAGGATATGCCTGGATCATCCTCAGCACCACCTCCTGCCACTGTCAGCTTAGAGGAGTTTGAGAGCTTGAAAGAGAGAAATGAGAAGTTGACTCAGGCTTTGCAGAAGACCCTCTAGGAGAGAAGTGATGGTAGGTTGGATATTGAAAGGTTGGAAAAGTTGAGGGTGGAGCATCTGGCTAAAATTGAGAAGTCTGAGGATTATATCAAGAAGTTTAGGGCTGGAGAACAGATCTTGAAGAATGCCTGCAAGGAAGCCCAATTCCAGAAAGCCAGGACAGACTTGTATCTGAAGGAGAGTCAAGCTAGGTGGGTCAGGATCACCGAAGCTCGTACTCTGGAGGATAAGAGGGTCCAAGACAAGATAGAGCAGCTGGAAGCTAGTGCAAAAGAGCAGCAGGAAGCCCTGGCAGCAGCCCAGAGGGAGATCTCAGAGCTGAAAAATCAGAGCTGGAGTGAAGAGGTCAAAGGACCAGAGTCAACACAAGAAGCTAACTGCAGCTGTTACTACCCGAAATCTCCTTATCATGAATCTCACGGAGCGTCCAGCTGATCCTGTGACTGAAGCACTTCTCAAGGTGGTTCAGGAGAATGAGTTTGGTCTTGGTGTTTTACTTTTTGCTTGTTGTTGCTTTCATTTTGTGTATTTTTATTTTCCTATAATGTATTTTGACCCCTCTGAGGACACGTTTTGTAAGAGAACAAACTATGTACCATTTGCCTTTTGTAATATACGTATCAGTTTGTTCCATCCGAGTTTACTTCAAAAGCAACATCAACAGCATCTTCAAGGGTCTGGAAGGGTCAAAACTGAATGCCAAGCCGGATACCTTGAAAACAAATAAGCATACTGCATTGCATGCTAACCTTTTGTTTTGTTTTGCAGGCTTTTGTTTTATTGTTGTTAACTCTGTTGTGATACTCAGGAACTATTGCTCGACGACGGGTATTTCCACTCAACCGTCCACACCGATATCCAACCCGTAACAACCTTCCGGGCATACAAATGGATCAGGTACAACAGGACCTGGCAGAGGTCAGAAACCAAATGGCAAACGAAAGATTGGAAATGAGAACTCAGATGACGCAGTTTATGGAAGTGATGAACAACATGGCTCAGAGCCAAGAAAGATTGAGAGCAATGGTGGAAAGGCAGAATCAAGAAGATCCCCATATAGGGACTGCTGGGACAAGCAACAATGAGAGGGTCCAACCTCATGTTAACCCCCCTGTATTTGGACCCCACCTTCACCCAGAGATCAACATTCCTGCCAATGTACAAGGGACTGCCACTACGGGCAGAATACTGCAAGAAGACCCCCAGGAGGATCAGTTCATAGTAATGGGTGCTGGGGAAGAAGCTTACGACAGAAGGCTGGAAGAAATTGCTGAAAAGTTAAGATCCTTGGAGTCTCAAAACTCTTTGGGTTTAGATGTTATGGACATGGGCTTGGTGGACGGGGTCAGGATTCCCCATAAGTTCAAGCCTCCTTGTTTTGAGAAATACAACGGGACTTCCTGCCCACGGACCCACTTACAATCTTTTTTGGGAAGGTTGAAAGCATATACCATGGACGAGAAGCTATGGATGTTTTATTTCGAGGATAGTTTGACTGGAGCATCAAGGGAATGGTACTCCCATCTAACTAGAGCAACCA
Source organism: Lathyrus aphaca (assembly GCA_963966055.1). Classification (NCBI taxonomy): domain Eukaryota; kingdom Viridiplantae; phylum Streptophyta; class Magnoliopsida; order Fabales; family Fabaceae; genus Lathyrus; species Lathyrus aphaca. The sequence goes on from OZ014521.1 coordinate 64,731,450, forward strand.
TCAGGTGTTGGAAGGACTTGGCAGAGGCCTTCATCAGACAATACCAGTATAATTTGGATATGGCACCCAACAGGACCCTCATAATGGGGATGTCACAGTCGTCTAGGGAAAGCTTCCGCGAATACGCCCAAAGGTGGAGGCAGCTGGCTGCTGCTGTCCAGCCACCTATGTCAGAGATGGAGATGGCAGATATGTTTATGAACACCCTCCAAGGAACATACATTGACAAGCTGGCTGCTTTCTCTTCTACCAGCTTTGCAGATGTCGTTATAGTTGGAGAAAGAATCGAGAGCCTGTTGAAGATGGGCAAAATTTCTGACAACGGTGCCAGCTCATCCAGCAACACAAGGAAGCCTTTTGCGGGCCCAAGAAGAACTAGTGAGACCAATGCTATCCATACCAGCAGGGGCAAACCCCAATATGTTCATAGGTCTGTGGCAGCAGTCACCATTCCCGCTTCAGTTCATCCACAACCAGCTTATCAACCACAGCAACAAAATTATCAGCAACACACTCAGTATCCTCCTCAGAGAAACTACAACAACACCAGCAATAACAATCAGCAAAGACCATTTCAACAGAGACCTTCTCAGGCCAATAGGGTGATCGATCCGATCCCTATGCCATATGCCACATTACTGCCACAACTCCTGAAACTCAACCTGGTTGAGCTAAGGACGTTGGCACCTCCAGATCCTACCAGTCTACCCAGAAATTATGACTCCAACGCCAGATGTGCTTTTCATTCAAATGCACCTGGCCACAATACAGAAAAGTGCAGAGCTTTGCACATGAAGGTACAAGACTTGGTAGACTCTAAGGCTCTGAATTTCGCACCACCACCAAATGTTAATAAGAACCCTATGCCAAACCACGGAGGTCCCAGAATCAATGCTATTGAAGAAGACAAGCCGTCTTACTTGATAACCAGTGTGGGTCAGATCCGGACACCGTTGGTAGAGATTAAAACCCAACTCCTTGAATGTCAAATATTCCCGGGATGTGAGCTAGGGTGTGCTTATTGCAACATTTCAGTGAATGGTTGTGAAAACTTGAGAGATGGTATAGATGGTCTCATCCAGAGTGGCCTGCTCCAAATCACAACATCAATTCCAACAAATCCAGCAATCTCATTAACAACAGTTCCAGAGTCTTCTACAAATACAACAACCATTGTTCCAAGCAACTCTTCAATTTCATCAACAAATGCTTCATCTGTTACTTCAACGGACCAGATATCAGCAAACGTCCCTTCTACAACTTCAGCACCACTTCATTCAGAAACTCCTACAACAACAACGCCCATCCTTCCAACAATGTCTCCTACAACTTCAGCAGCAAATGTCTCCACAGTTACGATTTATTATGATCCTGAAAATGATTCTGCCTACAACTCACAAAATGCCACTCCCATCAGAGCACCAGTCACAATATACTATGATCCACAGACTATCACAGTCCCTTCTGCAGCTGCCATCAGTCCAGTCACCATCACGGTGCCTGGGCCAGTACCTTATGAAAGCAGTAATGCCATCCCCTGGCATTACGGCTCCGATCTATACTGCGGAGGACAGAAAATCACTCTTGAATCAGCAACTTCTTCACCACAAATAGACAATGTGGGAGGAGGCGGAGGCTTCACTCGAAGCGGACGTCTCTTTGCCCCACAAATTCAAAGACCCACTGCTGAGGTAGAAGCTGCTGCCAAGGCAAAAGGGAAGAGCATGGTGCAAGAAGAGCAAATTGTTAAAGAAGCTTTGAAAACACCTTTTGATCAAGAAGTTGATGAATTCATGAGAATCATCAAGAAAAGTGATTACAAAATAGTGGACCAGCTTCACCAGACGCCTTCTAAGATCTCCATTCTATCATTGTTAATGTGCTCCGAGGCTCATCGGAACGCACTACTAAAAGTCTTGCACGCAGCTTATGTGCCAGAAGAGATCACAGTCAATCAGTTGGAAGCTGTGGTTGGGAATGTCAATGCTAGTAATGGACTAGGATTTACCAACATTGATTTGACTACGGAAGGCCGCAATCATAACAAGGCTTTGCACATTACCATGGAATGTAAAGGTGCAGTTCTTTCCCATGTGCTGGTAGACACAGGATCATCCCTCAATGTCTTACCTAAAAAAGCCCTTGTGAAGCTGGAGTATGAAGGATTGGCATTACGTCCCAGCAACCTGGTAGTAAGAGCCTTTGACGGTTCTAAGAGATCAGTTCTGGGAGAAATTGAGTTGCCTATAACGATTGGCCCACAAACTTTCAAAACGACCTTCTACGTGATGGACATTCAGCCTGCCTACAGCTGTTTGTTGGGTAGACCATGGATTCATGCCGCTGGCGCAGTTACGTCTACCCTTCACCAGAAGTTAAAATTCGAGTGGGAGGGCCAAGTCGTTACTATTTGTGGAGAGGAAGATATTTTTGTTAGCCATCTGGCTACATACAAATACATTGAGATGGATGGGGAGATCCATGAAACGATGAGTCAAGGGTTTGAGGCCTTGAACATAAATGAAACATCTGCTGTACCCGGAACCTCAATGACATCTTACCAACAAGCCCGGAAGGTTGTTGAAGAAGGGACTGCCCAAGGCTGGGGCAAATTGTTACCTGTGGAGAAGAAAGAGGATAGATTTGGGTTGGGTTACAAACCAACTCAACAAGATCAAGCAGAGGCTGCTAAGGAGCCCAACTTTGTTAGTGGGGGAATGCTCACCCCTGATGCTGTCAACAATTTGGAAGACGAGGATGAAGGCGACCGCGACCTGGAGAGTTGGATCCGTCCAAAGATCCCGGGGAGCAGTATCTCAAACTGGTCTTCCCAGGAAATTATAAGAGTTACTCCTGCAGAGTAATTATTATTTCCTGTATTTTTATGGCATGCATCAAAGTCTTGCATCTTGCCCAAGATGACAAGACTCATTTTGTAATCGGGCCATCTGTAATTTTTGTGTAAACAAGATTAATCAATGAAATATCAGACATCTTTTGCAAATGAGTCTTTTTCTTTTCCGCTCGCTGTTTTTCCATTTTTTTTCTTTTTGTAAAAAAAAATAAATGGCAATGTTTTCAAAATGACAACTTTATTTCACTTTTCTAAACAAGATTAAAATCAAATCACTAAAATGAACAAACTGAACCCTTGCAGAGTGTGCCTTCCAGACAACACCGACAGCAGCACGGCTATGACTTCGTATGACTTTGACAATCCGATCAATCAAGCTGACGAAGGGGTTGAAGAAGAATATGAGCTTCCTGAAGAGCTAGCCAGGTTGTTAAGACAAGAGGAAAAGGTTATTACCCCTCATCAGGAGGAGGTAGAGACGATCAATCTTGGTACAGATGAAGACGTGAGAGAAGTTAAAATCGGGTCCTGCTTACAAGACTCAGTGAAGAGACAACTGGTTGACCTGCTTCAAGAGTATGTAGATGTGTTTGCTTGGTCTTATCAAGATATGCCAGGTTTGGACACCGACATTGTTGTGCACAAGCTGCCTTTAAGAGAATAATGCCCGCCGGTTAAACAGAAACTGCGCCGTACTCGCCCAGATATGGCAATGAAAATCAAAGAAGAGGTACAGAAGCAGTGGGACGCCGGGTTCCTTGCTGTAACTAGCTATCCACCGTGGGTTTCTAATATTGTACCTGTGCCTAAGAAAGACGGCAAAGTAAGGATGTGTGTTGACTACCGGGATCTGAATAGAGCCAGCCCGAAAGATGACTTCCCATTACCTCACATCGATGTATTGGTGGATAACACGGCTCAGTTTTCGGTATTCTCCTTCATGGACGGATTTTCAAGATACAATCAGATCAAGATGTCTCCTGAAGACATGGAAAAGACAACCTTCATCACACCCTGGGGCACGTTCTGTTATAAGGTGATGCCATTCGGATTGAAGAATGCTGGTGCAACATATCAACGGGCTATGGTGACATTATTCCACGATATGATCCATAAAGAAATTGAATGTTATGTGGATGACATGATTGCCAAGTCCCTCACTGAAGAAGACCACCTGGTAAATCTGCTAAAGCTATTCAAGCGTCTGAGGAAGTACCAACTAAAGTTGAACCCCAACAAGTGCACATTCGGGGTGCGATCTGGTAAGCTGCTGGGTTTTATTGTGAGCGAGAAAGGGATTGAAGTTGACCCTGATAAAGTCAAAGCCATTCAAGAAATGCCTGCACCGAAGACAGAAAAGGAAGTTCGAGGGTTCTTAGGTTGATTGAACTACATTTCACGGTTCATATCTCACCTCACAGCAACCTGTGAACCATTGTTCAAGCTGTTGAGAAAAGAACAGATGGTCAGGTGGAACGAAGACTGCCAAAGGGCTTTTGACAAGATCAAAGAATACTTACAAGAACCTCCAATCCTTATGCCTCCAGTTGAAGGAAGACCTCTGATAATGTACTTGACAGTATTAGAAGAATCAATGGGGTGTGTGCTGGGCCAACATGACGAGTCTGGTCGAAAAGAGTATGCAATATACTACCTAAGCAAAAAGTTTACCGACTGTGAACAACGTTATTCACTGCTCGAGAAAACTTGCTGTGCTTTAGCGTGGGCTGCTCGCCGACTGAGACAGTATATGTTGACCCACACTACCTTGTTGATCTCAAAAATGGACCCAGTTAAATACATATTTGAGAAGCCAGCACTTACCGGACGGGTTGCAAGATGGCAAATGATCCTCACAGAATATGACATCCAGTACACTTCTAAGAAAGCCATCAAAGGCAGTGTATTGTCTGAATATCTTGCTGAGCAACCTATTGATGATTACCAGCCTATGAGATTTGACTTCCCTGATGAAGACATCATGTTCATCAAAGCAAAAGATCACGAAGAGCTTGTTCACACTGAAGGGCCTGACCCGGAGGAAGAATGGACTATGATGTTTGATGGGGCTGTTAATATGAATGGTCGTGGTGTTGGTGCAGTACTCATTACACCTAAGGGAGTTCACATGCCTTTCTCGGCAAAACTCACCTTTAACTGCACTAACAACGAAGCTAAATACGAAGCTTGCATTATGGGTCTTGAGGAAGCCATTGACCTCAGGATCAAGACGTTGACTGTATTCGGAGATTCAGCTTTGGTAGTCAATCAAACCAACGGCAAATGGTATACACACCAGGATCATCTGATACCTTACAAGGATTATACAAGGAGGTTATTGACTTTCTTTACAACAGTCAAGCTTGAGTATATCCCTCGGGACGAGAATCAGTTTGCAGATGCTCTGGCTACCATTTCGTCCATGATCAAAGTTCAGGCTGCCAACTTTGTACCTCAGATCTCAGTGTCCAGACTTGACAGACCAGCATATGTGTTCGCAGCGGATGTTGTTGAAGATGATAAGCCTTGGTTCCATGACATTAAGTGCTTCTTGGAGGATCAAGCATACCCACCTGGGGCATCTTCCAATGATAAGAAGACTTTGAGAAGGCTTGCTGGTAGTTTCTTCTTGAACGCTGATGGCTCCCTATACAAGAGAAACTTTGATATGGTACTCCTCAGATGCGTTGATAAGACAGAAGCAGACTTGCTAATGCGCGAAGTGCACGAAGGATCCTTTGGTAACCATGCGGGAGGGCATGCCATGGCTAAGAAGTTGTTAAGGTCGGGCTATTACTGAATCACAATGGATGCTGATTGTTGTGCCTACGCCAGAAAATGCCATAAATGCCAGATTTATGCGGATAAGGTACATGTGCCTCCCAATCCTCTGAATGTGATGTCTTCACCCTGGCCCTTTGTTATGTGGGGCATTGACATGATTGGTAAGATTGAGCCAACTGCTTCGAATGGCCACAGATTCATCCTGGTTGCCATTGACTATTTCACCAAGTGGGTCGAAGCAGCCTCCTATGCCAATGTTACAAGACAAGTGGTAGCCAGATTTCTGAAGAGAGATATCATCTGTCGGTATGGAGTTCCCGAGCGAATCATTACTGATAATGGATCTAACTTGAACAACAAAATGATGGCAGAGCTGTGCCGGGACTTCAAGATTCAACATCACAATTCTTCTCCTTACAGGCCAAAGATGAACGACGCTGTTGAGGCAGCTAATAAGAATATCAAGAAGATTGTGCAGAAGATGGTAGTTACCTACAAAGACTGGCATGAAATGCTACCGTTTGCCTTGCATGGGTACCGCACGTCAATCAGGACATCCACTGGGGCAACACCGTATCAGCTTGTGTATGGTATGGAAGCAGTCCTACCTGTTGAAGTTGAATTACCCTCCCTACGGGTACTAATGGATGTTAAGCTGAACGAAGCCGAATGGGTCCGGTCCCGATATGAACAGCTGAGTCTGATTGAAGAGAAAAGATTGGCTGCAATTTGTCATGGGCAGTTGTATCAGAAAAGAATGAAGAAAGCCTTCGATCAGAAAGTCAGGCACCGAGAGTACCAAGTAGGAGATCTTGTGCTGAAAAGAATCCTTCCTCCTCATACAGACCACAGGGGCAAGTGGACTCCAAACTATGAAGGACCATTTGTGGTAAAGAAAGTTTTCTCGGGTGGAGCACTGATGCTCAACACTATGGATGGTGAAGACTTCCCGTCCCCTGTGAATTCGGATGCAGTTAAAAAATACTTCGCATAAAAATGACCCGCTGGACACAAAAACAGAATGTAAGTCCAGGCAAAAATAGGGCATCCCGGCGAGTCAAAAACAGAATAAAAGACTCGGGCAAAAATAAGGGAAAATAAACAAAAAAATGTGTACACCCGCTGAGTTGAAAAGCCGCATTGGACAGCTCAGGCAAAAATGGGTATCCCGATGGATTGAAAACCCGAAAGGGCGATCCATGCAAAATAAGGGAATAAGCGAACAACTGCATTTTGAATTCGTCTGTATCGTTTACAAATTGGTAAGCTTCGAAAGGATCAAGCTTCAATCAGAATCAGCCTCCTTCAGAAAGCAAGATGAGAAGAACGTCAAAAGTCATACGAGTCATAGTAAAGAGGAAGCTCCTTAAAGCGTCATCAACATTGCCAGCATTTTGTTTCTCAACTTGTAACAATCTCCTCATTTCAGGGGATATGTTTCTTTGACTATATCTCGCCAATTCAGGGCATATGAATTAATAAAATCAGATTTTCAGTCATGTCTCGTCTTGTACATTTTTTATTTTGCAAAAATGTCTGATGTCTTAAGAGAAAAAACTGATTGCATAGAATACAGATGTTTATCTTCAAAAATAAAAACACGTGCTTGCAGGAAATATACTTACTCCCAAAAGTGTCTAACTCCTATGACGGAATCCAGTAAAGGATACCTCGGGATTACTTGTACGTTTCCCTATCTTTGCAGGATTGCAGGTATCCAGAACGCAACTTGGGGCATGAAAGCTTCATCCCAGCAAGCTGGCAGATCAATGCTCGCTCAGTCTTAAAACTCAAAGTATTTTCTCCCCAGCCGAGTTGCCATTCCTTCCTCAGCCGAGTACAAAAGTCAAGGAACCATCTCCCCACAGAGCTCCAGCCTCTATCCAAAAGAGCAGCGCACGAAGGAATCACAACAGAGTAAAGAAAGCTGCTACAAACCCCAGTTGGGTCCCTCATTACTGAGACAGGTCTATCAGTGACCTGAATCCCCAAGTAATAGCATCTCATCAGATCTATCAAATGACCTCATCCCCAGCTGGAATGTCCATTTCAAGCAGATCGGTCGGAGATCTTCGTGGCGACGGGATCCGAATCCCGGTTTGGTACCTTTTGCATAATCATGGCATTCGCATCATATTCACCCACAAAGCGTAGCATTCCGTTTAATACGGAGCATTACGGCAAAAATCAAACATATAGCATAATCATAAGCCATGCTTTAAATCAACACTTGTGAATAATGACAATCCGTCAATATACAGAATACTTCCCCCAAATCCCCAGCGGAGATTCCCCAGCAAAATCAGTTGCTTCACATTCACAAACACCGGTATAAACTCTCTTTGGCACCCGTCTGTGTCGATACTCCCCAGTAAAGTCACCTGAGCACTCTGTGCAAACAGTACCACTTGTATTACAGATACTTTTTGACACCCGTCTGTGTCATAACCCCAGCAGAAAGCCAAAGACGTCCTCTTTGCACTCACATATACTTACATATGACAGACCTTTGACACCCGTCCGTGTCATATCCCCAGCGCAGTCGCCTACACTTTGTATATCAGATACTTGTTCATATCACACTCTTCTCCTTTTGACACTCGTCCGTGTCACTCTCCCCAGCAGTTAAACACTCATCTATACACCACTCACACTTATACAGATACTCGTCCGTATTTTGTATACACCATATATATCCCCACAGATTCGACACTCGTCCGTGTTCTTTGTTAACCAGTTGGTACTCGTCCGTACCATCGTCTCAGAGCATGCGTCAAGCGTTTGTTTCTACCTGATACTCGTCCGTATCATAGTCATAAGGATGCTCGTCCGCATCTTTAATCCATACACTGTGTCAAACACTCTTGACTTCTTGAATATAGACATTCGTTTGTGTCTATCATTCCCCAGAAGAATCCCTTCAGATTCAACACTTGTCCGTGTTCCTTGTTAACCAGTTGGTACTCGTCCGTATCATCATCTCTGAACACGTGTCAGTATTTGTTTCTACCCGATACTCGTCCGTATCGTAGTCTTAAGGATGCTCGTCCGCATCTTTAATCTATACACAAATATCTAAACACTTATACCTTTTGTTTCTGGGATGTAAACACTCGTCCGTGTTTACTATTCCCCAGTAGATCGCCAACAAAGCAAATTTTCTTTTTTATCTGACACTCGTCCTGTGTCATGATAAACCCTGAGAGCAGCCGTACCCTGCTAGGTGGTCGTCCTCCACCTCTTGATGGTCGTCCTCCATCATGCTCATCCGATGGCCGTCCCCATCGTTGATTTTCTATCCGACATTCGTCCTATGTCGTGATATTTAGCAGCCGTCCCCTGCTAGGTGGTCGTCCTCCACCTTTTGATGATCGTCCTTCATCATTTTATCCAATGGCCGTCCCCATTGTTGGTTTTGGTTATCTGGCATTCGTCCTATATCATGATAAACCTTGAGAGCAGCCGTCCCCTGCTAGGTGGTCGTCCTCCACCTTTTGATGATCGTCCTTCATCATTTTATCCAATGGCCGTCCCCATTGTTGGTTTTGGTTATCTGGTATTCGTCCTATGTCATGATAAACCTTGAGAGCAGCCGTCCCCTGCTAGGTGGTCGTCCTCCACCTCTTGATGGTCTTCCTCCATCATGCTCATCCGATGGCCGTCCCCATCGTTGACCTTTTATCCGGCATTCGTCCTATGTCGCGATATTTTCGGCAGCCGTACCCTGCCAGGTGGTCGTCCTCCACCTTAGATGACCGTCCCTCATCTTATCCCCAACAGAGCAGCCGTCCCCTGCTAGGTGATCGTCCTTCACCTTTGATGACTGTACCTCATCATCTGTTTATTTAATTTATTCTTTAACCCGATGGCCGTCCCCGTCGTGGTCCCTTTTTCTTTTTCCTGATGATCGTCCTTCATCAGTTTAGCCCGATGGCCGTCCCCATCGTTGGTTACTTTACTTTATGAACTTGATGGCCGTCCCCGTCATGTTTCATTAATCCCCAGAGAATTTTACAGCTTTATCTTGATGGCCGTCCCCATCATAATTCTTTTATCCCCAGCATGTCGGTCGTCCCCGTCATTGCTTTATTTTCCGCACTTTTCCCAGCATGTCGGCCGTCCCCGTCATTGCTCTTTACCCAGCAGTCGTCCTCTGCTCGACGGTCGTCCTCCGTCGCCCACACTTTACAATATACTTTATTTTACTTTACAATCTATATCCCTTTTCTTCTTCATTTTGTGAGTGCAAATTTTGGACTGTCTTTGGTATTCAACCACAAGTTATCTTGTTTGCCTGTTAAGCCATTGCTTACATCCTGCACAACTAACTCATGTTTGAATAGGGGCAGCTGTAAACACCCCAAATTTTCCCTCACCCATTCACACCATGTCTTGTGATCATTTCATATGCATAAACACAATCATAACATCTCATACCACAATTTTGAGTCTTTGCATTGGTTCTAAGTCATCTGCACCTAGGGTTTGTGATCTGAGCAATCCAAGAGCTTCTTGAGCCACTCCAAAGGTCATCAATCACTTCAAAGGGGTCTATGTGTGGCCAAGTATTATATTACATCCTCTCAAAGTCAAGAATGCCAAAGAATCACAAGAACTGGGATTGTTGTGGAAGCAGAGCCAGGCTTGACTACACAGATGACCTAAAATTAGGGTTTTGGTTTCAGAGGCCATAACTTCAAATTTTTTGGTCATTCTTGTTTCTATTTGTCTCTATATTGTATAGGGAGTATGCATATCAATTTTTATGAAGAAATTCCATGGGGAAGTCATCTGATCAAGAGTTGACTTTTCAGACAAGTCAGTGCAAAATCAGGGCATCTGAGGCCCCCAATGACCCAACCAAGGGGTGATCTTCATCATTTTGAGTGTATATGATCTTTATTTGATCATAGAAGAAGTTGGAAGTTCACAAAATTCAAGAATCTCAAGTTTTTGCAAAGTTGACTTTTTTGGGCAAGTTTGACTTTTAATGAAATGTCATTTTATGTAACTTTTTCAACCCTTACTTTTTGATCCAAAAATGCTTCAAATGGAAAAACTTTGGTCATGAAAGTTGTAGAATAGATCTTTCCCTTTTCAAAAATTACAAGAACATGACCTAATTCATTTTGGATCAAAAGTTATGGTACATCAAAGTTGGCAAAAATCACTAAATTTCAAGTTATGCACCAAATGGAAAACTTGCAAATTCTTGTACCAAGCATTCTATTGACTTCAAAGTGACTTCAAAACTTCATCACATGATCACATATGCCCTAGAAACAGAATTGGCCCAAGGGATTTTACATTGTTTGCCTTGATTTTCAAGAAATCCATAAGTCATTTTTTTTCATAAGGATGCAAAAATGGATTTTTGGCAAGATCATTTTCCAAGAAGTTATGTGATCACCAACTGATTTCTATGCATTGCCATGACTAAATGAAGTTCTATGCAACAAAATTCAGCAAGAAATGTCTCATGTACATAACATAAAATCACAAGAAAACACAAGTGGGCAAGTTGCAAAAGCTAGCATAGCTCATGATCCACATGTTGCAGTCACTCACAAGCAATCCAAGGGCTATCCCTAACCCAAGCTGAAGCCAGACATGCCCTCAAACAGCTGCTGCCATAGCCCATGCTGCAAATACCAATCACATTGACTTTTTGGCCAAAACTCCCATACTCATGGAACAGTAAGCAGCCACCCCTACTGACCTGCTCCACAGGCTATTCACACAACTTGGGAGGATTATAGCAAAGCATTGGCCCTTGAGACAAGCCAGAACACAGCCCTCACAAAAAACTGTCAAAGAGCTTCCCTTCTTCGAATCTCATTTTCCAGCCATCAAACATCCAGTTTCTCTTCACCAACAAATAAAACACGCTAAAAGGAACCAGAATCAACCATTGGTAGAGCTTGAAACCTCATACACACAGACCTCATTTTCTGATACACCAGAACTGGATCTCTCAAAGTGGCCTGTTTAAACTCCATCTAAGCTTACCATTAGCACAAGGGGGATCATTGGAGTGAGTTTGCACCAAAGAACAGCCTAGAAAGCCCAGAACCAGAAGCTTCCATCTCAGGTATGGCCATGAACTTTTTCTCTCAGAGCTTGCATTTTATGTTATAATTTGATTGTGTATGTCTTGCTGATCATGGGGGTGTGCTTAGAATTAAAAATGAGTGAGAAATGAGGATTTACCAAGGCTCTGAAATTTTGCCCGTGAATCTTGTTGGCTTCGATTCTCTCTGTTTGTGCATGATAAATTTAGTTTGAGAGGTGATTTGAGTGGGGTTTGGGTAGAGGAACATTTCCCTGCTTTTAATTTGATGAATGGTGGCCTGAATCTTGATCTAGGGTTTTCAACCCGCCGGAGAAGATGACCGGAGCTTCCCTCCGGTCACCTGAATGTTGTTAACCCTAATCCTGTAATTAAGTGAGGTTTTGAATTCAGAGCGTTGGATCCGTTGACTGGCTTGACTTCGCGCGTGTATGTGTGGTCCAGATGAGTCCATTTCGCCCTAATCACCATTAACCTAATTAATCCATTTAATTAATTCCTAAAACCTGATTTAAGCCAGAGCCCATCCTGACCCTTGTTTCACGCGCCAAGTCAATGGTCTTCTCCCAGCTTTGAATCTCATGCGTTGGATTGAATTACTTTTCATTTTTATTAATATTAATTCATTTCTTTTATATTTGTTTTGTACATTTATTTTAAAATAGTAAAACTAATTTAAAAATTCTGAAATTTTTTGTACAAGTTATTATTTAATTTCAGAACACAAAAATATTTTCATTTTTATTTTTAGCATTAAAAAAGTATTTTTAAATATTTAAAAGTTTATTTTTAATTAATTAATGAGAATTAATTAATTAAAAATACTTTTAGGTATTTAAAAATCACCAAAAAATTCATGAAACATTTAAAAACATTTAGAAACATTGTCCAACCCTCAAACCAAATTTATTTTTTGATCTTGATGCATTTTAAGAATTTTCCATGGAATTAAAATCATTTTGATGCATTATTTTGATCCAAACTTCCAAAAATCATTTCTGCCTAACCATTGAGAGTTGGACCTTGATTCTTTTTGCATTGCATTTTGTTTAGCATGTAGTTTGTGAGATTAAATGGGCATGATTTGATCTTTCATTTTCCATTTGTTTGACATTTTTCTTGTTAAGGAACCCTAAAACCCTAGAAAACTTAGGAAAATCATAACTTGAATTAGGTTAAGAGTTGGAACTTCTCCTTTGGGCAGTGAGTTAGTATAGGTTTAGGTATCCTTTGAGTGCATTTTCAACTTTTTATCTTGATGTTTGCTTCTGATTTTGGTTTGTGTTTGGTGCTTTGATCATAAACCCTAATTTGGGCTTCCATATGCATCCATCTTGCATTTGCATTCATACCTTGACTTGCCATAGCATTTTATGCATTCTTTTGATTCATTGAACATCTTAAGACATATTGAAAGCATGCTTGATCATTACATCTTGCATTTGCCATGTTATATGCCATTTGCATTTTCATAACCTTCTCATGTATGTTCATGTGTCTTAACTTGCTTCACTGGCATCCAGGAGCTTGTATGATCATCCCCATGCCTTGTCACATGTTTGTAACATCTTATAGCATCATTATCATCTCATATATGCTTCTGGTTTTGGTTTACATCATGCCATTTCATGTCATTTCACATTGCATTGCATTTCTTTCACTAACATTTCAGGTGGTAAGTTGTTGGAGAAGTGAATTTGCCTTCACTTCTCATAATTTCTTTTCATCTCTTTCATGCATCCTTGCTGCATTTTTGTATGTGTTTGAGATTGAGTTTCCTCATCCTTCTTCTTCTCACTTTCTCTCTTCAAGTGACTTGACTTCTTGAATGAAGCAAGTTACTTTGCTTCTCCTGATCCTTTCATCTGCTTCCTGGTGGTTCCTTTGAAGATTGCTCTTGTAAACCTCACAAACCTTAGGAACAACCAAGCATGACAATGATTAGGGTTTTGATTAGTCCCCCACTTAGTCTTTTACCTTTGTGTCTCATTGAGTCTTCTCTTCTCATCTCATAATCAGGGACTAAACTCTAAAGGCTTTAAGGCTTTGTAATTAAGCTTATACCTGCATCCTTCTATTAGGATGGGGTGTATAACTTTAATCCTAAGTGTTAAACCCTTAATGTGTTTAAATCCCTTAATCAATTCACTTAATAATTATCAAGACATCAAGCTTGTAACTTGGGCCTTGCATTAGGGTTCTAATTCTTCCTTAATTGGTTAAGAAGGACTAACCCTAGTGTTAATGGACAAGTCCCCCTCAAGTTGTCTTACAAACCATAAAATTCACTTCATCATCTTATCATTAGCTAAAATCCACTTAATAAAGGCTTTGTTTTGTCATGAGTTTAATCCCTAATCATGGATTAAGTTGAGGAGCTTTCCTCAGCTTAAACATTCTCATCTATTATCCTTCTATTAGGATGGTGTAATGAGTCTGTTTAATCCCTGATTATGGCTTAACCTCATTACCTAACACTAAACAAAAACCACAAAAACATCTAAATAATCACAAGTAGGTTAATGATCTTAATCCTACATCAAAGGTGATTAAGTGTGAGAAGCTGACTTCACACTTAAGGTACTCTCATTACCCCTAATCAGAGGGAAGATGTGATGAGTTTACTAACCCATTGGTTTGGGCTTAAGCTCATTTTCCTATGATAAACTTCAAAAGCAATAAAAGACTGAAAGCATCAAAAACAAACAATAATCGTCTCCTCCGGGATTCTTTTCTCATCTCATTCACTCATAAACGAGAACTTGCTTCTTCCGTCTAATGCAAGACAGTTAGCACCTGAGCCAGACAGGTCATACACTTGAGCATAGGCAAGCAAGCAGTTCACAAGTCAATTCATCTTTCAGTCTCTTTGGGTCGAACTACGGTGTTCTGACTTCCTCATTGCACGAGAGGATACGTAGGCATAACTTAACAGTTATCGAACAAAAGTCTCTGTATATTCCCCCTCTTTCTAGCCTCATTCTCTTAGCCTCATGATCTTGAGCATTTCACTCCTGTTCTTACACTGACACTTCACTTATATACTTCACTTTTCTCTTACACTGACACCTGTACATTTTGTTTTCCAGCTCTTTTACACACAAATTGCACTGACACTACCCCTTTAAAACACAAATCTTTCAAGCGTGGATCCCGTCGAGTACGGCGGACAATCTGGGTGCTAATACCTTCCCAGGTTGTAACCAACCCCCTTTCTCAGTCTCTCTGGTTCGCAACCGTCTTATCCATTCTTTTTCTAGGTCTATGCAGCATTGCCTTTCCTCCGGGATAAAAATGCCTAGCTGGCGACTCTTTTCATCTCCAGTGAGTTCACTGCTGTGTGTTCTCATTGTTCTCTTTCGCCGACCGTTCGCGTCTGTACCTTTATTTGGGCCAGTCCCATTTATCGGGAGCGACATCATCGACAGTTTCCTCAGTTTCTTTAGCATTTTGCTCTTCTTCTTTTACTTTATCTGGGATACACAATTCAACATCAACACGCTCCACATCAACATGAATCTCTCCCTATTCGAGCTCTTCATCAACATCATCATGTTTCTTGAAAACCATCTCAGCTTCATTGAAAACTACATTTCGACTGGTGATATACCTTCTGTGATTTGACTCTAGGCACCATAACTTATAAGTTTTAACTCCTTCATGGTATCGCATGAACATGTATTTCAGAGGTCTAGGTTCGACCATATCTTTCCTAATGTGAGTATAGGACACACAACCAAATACTCTCAGTTTTTCGAGATCTGGTGGATGTCCTGACCAAACTTATTCAGGTGTCTTTACATCTAACTCAATCGAAGGACATACATTTATCAGATATGTTGATGTCGAAACAACCTCAACCCATAACACCTTCTTTAACCCATCACCAATCAACATGCATATAAATATTTCCAAAATAGTTTGATCTAAACCTTTTAGTCAAACCATTTTGTTGTGGAATACTTGCAGTATACCTAAGGTAGTACAAACGTCGTCGAACGCCTCATTGCAAAATTCAAGACCATTGTCGGTTCTGAACCTCTTGACCTTTCTGCGAGTCTAATTTTCGACCAGAGTCTTCCAACTTTTGAAATTCTCAAAAGTTTAATCCTTAGTCTTCTGGATGAGTACCTATAACTTTCTGGAATAATCATTAACTATAGATAGGAAATACCTTGCTCCTGAATGTGATGGACACCTTGCAGACCCCAAAGATCATCATGAATGTAATCTAGGGTTCCATGTGTTCTTTTTTTTCCTTTGATGAACTTCACTTTGCATGTTTTTCCAAATACATAGTGTTCACAAAATTTCAGCCTTTTGACTTTGTCTTCACCAAGCAGACTTTGTTCCCACATTTCGACCAAACCCCTTTCACTGATATGGTCCAATCTCACGTGCCAAATTTCTGTCATAGACAAAGGTTTTGTGGATGCAATGTCTTCAGAACCACTTACAACTTCAGCCTCACGAGTATACAACCCTTGTTTTTTCACGCCTCTCAAGACTTCCTTTGACCTTTTCACGACTCTTATGATACTTTTGTATCCTTTGAAAACATATCATTTCTTGTCAAATTCACCAAGAGAAATCAAATTTCTCTTCAAATCAGGTACATACCTGACTTTAATTAACAACCTTATTGAATCATCATGGAGCTTGAATTTCACAGATCCAACATCTGCAATCTTGCAAGCTTTATAGTTTCCAAGAAATACAGGTCCACCATCTTGATCACATAGTTCCTTGAACAAGTCTTTGTTTGGAGTCATGTGCCAAGTGTACTCTGAATCCATAATCCACTATTTTCTTGAGTCGTCGCTTGAAACCATAAGAACATCACATGATTCGTAATCATCTTGAACAATGGTTTCATTTCCATTATCCTTACCTCCATGATCTTTCAGGCGTTTAGGGCATACTTTTCTTGTACAACCCTCCTTTTTATAGTGATAACATTGAATGCCAGATGCGTCACCACTATAAGACTTCTGTTGACTTCTACCATTCTTCTTGTCGAACTAACCATCCTTTCATAATAATTTCCCCTTATCGACAAAACCTTCACCAATCACTGAAAGTTTATGCTCCTTTTGTTTGTTCAAGTCCTTATAATACAATGCTAATTGAACTTCTTTAAAGCTCAGGACTCCCTTCCATACAAGAGAGTTTATTTGAAGTAAGCATGTGTTATGGGTAAAACCCACAATAACAACATCTCCTGATCTTCATCATCTATATTTACACCAATATTTTCAAGATCAATAATGAGCTTGTTGAACATATCCAACTGTTCAGCCAACACTTTGTCTTCACTCATCTTGAATGAATATAAAGCTTAATTCAGATAGAGTCGATTCACCAACGATTTGGTAATGTATAAACTTTTGAGTTTCACCCATAACCCCGACATTATCGTCGCCTTTGAAACTTGACGTAGAACCTTATCACCCAGGCTCAATTAGATGACATTGTGGCTTCTTTATTGTAGCCTTCTTTTTCAGTTTCCGTTAACTCAACATTCATGGTTGCCTCTCCCTTCAATGCTTCCAAACAACCCTGTTGAACCAGTAAAGCCTTAATCTTCAAGTGCCACATACCAAAATCTTTTATTCCAGTGAAATTTTAAATCTCATACTTTGTTGACGACATCTTCTCCATGCTCACCACACCAATTTTTTATGAAAATGACACTAGAATAACAAAGTATAATTGGTTCCTTAAACAGTAAGAAACCCACAGGGGTAGAAAAGAAGAAACAAAAAGAACACAATGAAATTAGTTTATAAACTGTTATTCTTTACTTTATCTATGAAGCAAGATTACAAGTGTTACAAAATTGCAAATAACCTCTCTCACCCTAATCAGGATTTGCACCTTATAAGAAATAGGAGAGACTAACATGCTATTTATAAGAAAAGCCAACATACTAACCTAATGGGCTTTTACACAGACCCATTACTCAAGCTAACTTAGAGAACAAGCTAACTTAAACAATCTGGGCATAACACCCAGTCCAAATCGACTTGCTAATACTTCTAGCATACTTCGACTATAACATGTAAATAGACTTCGCCGACATGCTAAGATCCCGTCGAATTGACGACCCAATAAGCTACCCTTAGACCATACTAGAGTTCGATCCAATATCTCACAAAAGCAAATCCCACTCTTTCGACTAACACCTTGTACCTAATCATCATGGTAAGGTCTTTATCAATAAGAACTCTCATAAAGTGGCCAAAGAGTCTATCAAAAGAAGGTTTATAAGATGTTGAGTCAATGCACAAATGTATACTTATGCTACTAGAAATGGCAAAAAGGATTTGGGGCCTCTAATAATCCTGTTCTAGACTGGCCTAGCACATGCCCTACGCTAAATGGAGGCCCAATCTAGTATACATTTGGGGGCAGGCCCATCATGAGATCCATGAGGATATGACCGTTATAGAATAGAGCCGTTGGCATATAGATGTTGGGGACTTCCCCTCACGCGCCATTACGCCTTCCACGCGGCCAACTGCCCAACGAATTTACGGAGGTAATTACACTTAGTCAAACGCAACGCGCCCGCATTATACGGGCAAATTCCCTAATAAAAACTCTCCATCTGAGGGGGGGGGGGGTCAGGTATTCACTTCTAATCCCCCCATTTTGCTTACCCTTTAGTTGTCTCATTTTGAAACTTACTTGAGCGTCAGAGTACTTTGCAGGTGTTGCACCCCAAAATTTGACCTCACAAGACAAGACTTTGTGTACTAATAGGTTCACAAGGTTCACAAGACCTCTCATGAGGTTCACAAGGTTCACAAAGTTCATAAATAGTCAGAAGATTTGACATTTCCCTCAGACAATGCATCCTCCTAAGCAGTGCATCCTAAACTAGGGTTTTGACTTTAATCAGGCTAAATGGACTTCCAAGACTTCAAGTGAGATTCATAACATCTTATATGTGTTTAAGAATCCCCATGACAAGTTTCAAGACTTTTCTCAAAGGTTTGCTCAGTCAGATGATCAGATAGGTCAAAATCAGTCAAAGCATTTAAAAAGTCAAACTGAGGTCAACTATGGTCAAACCAAAGTCAAACTTCATGCTTTTTTGCCAACATCAAGTATATGAAGTAAATTTCATCATTTTATCAAGGGTTGATCATGATTCATCAAGGAGATTTCAGATCATCAAGAATCAGGAGTTTCTAAATTAGGGTTTCCTTAGGAAAAGTCAACTGAACTTTGACCAGCCATAACTTTCACATGCTTCATCAATTTTTTTTCCATCCAAAGCTCATTTTGAAGGAAATTGAATTCTCTACAACTTTGTGTCTCACAAGCCAAGCCCAAAAATGCTTCATTTGGAAGGTATGAGCTAAGACATTATAGGTCCTTTTGAAAGTCAACAAAAAGTCAACAACTTCAAAAGGGCATAAATTGAGAATGGTAAAATATATGGACATGAAACCAATGGGGTTGGTTAGAGGACTCTTTAAGCTTTCCAAAATGTCCAAGAACACCCTCATAACATTAAAATTTAAGGATTTGTGCCCTTGCAAAGTTGGGAAATTTTTGGGTGGTTTATGAAGTAAATGGGGTCTTAAAACCATAATTCTTCAAATGGGCTGAACTTTTTGTGACCCAAGGTATTCCATGACATCATGCACGAAATTTATTTAATATTTTCATAATTTTATTTATTTTATTTTATTTATTATGATTTTTTATATTAAAAATCATTTTAAATTCAAATAAAATATAAAATATGAAGATTTAAAAAATATTTTGATTCTAGAAGGTCATGAAAGTTAATTGGATCAAATTGATATGAGAATTATGGTGATTGTCTTAAAATAGCAAGGTTACATTTAAGAATATTTGAATTTTAAGACATGATCTTTTTCAATCTTCAATGATCAAAAAGTCCAAATAACCCTACAATATTTTGACCTAATTTCATCTACTATAAGTACATAAACACATCACAATGCACAAGGACGAAAATTTGAGCCTCCAAAGGTAAGAACAAAGTTTCAAAATTCATCCAAAGAACACAAATTTGGTTTGATACCTAGAGCTATTTTCAAGACAAACCAAAGGTTGCAATTTGTTCCTTGGAGTTCATAGATCAATTCTGGATCATAACATTGTTCATTCATGCCCTAATTCGCACAAACCGAATGCATCCCTTTCATATTCTAAGTTTTTTCGATTTGATTGATTTATGCTTTGATATTGAAAACTAATTATAGATTTGTGTATGTTGTGATGTTTAGAAGCTTTTTGAATGGATTAATTCAGTTATTGTGGACTGTATCTAAGTTTGCCATTGCTGGGGTTTGGAGCTTCAAAACGAGAACCAAACATTTAGGACCTTAAAACAAATTCTAAGACCATGGCCGTGACATATGAACCTTGTACAATTGATCTGGGTTACTAATTTTTGTTATTATGATGGTTTGCATAATGGTTCAAAAAACGTAGGTTTCTGGTTTTGGAAATTCGCAGGAAATTTCGCACATGATTTCGCAGGTATTTTTGCAGGTATTGAGGAAGAAGAAGACCCCTGACGCGAAATTCAAATATTTGAATTTGGATATGAATTATATATTATTATTTGTAGTATATGTTATGAGAAACACTGACGGCCTGTTGGTGAAGGTATGCGCGTGAGAAGTAAAGATCCAGGGTTCAAACCCAGCCAGGACCAATTTTTTGCTTCAATTTCTTTCATTTTGCAAGAATGGAATAAAACAAAGTCATGTTAATTGCTATCACCAAAGCGCACGTTGGTCCAGTGGTTGGAGTCTTCTTCAGGTATTGGGGAGGTCCTGGGATCAAAACCAAGCCTCCCCTTTTTTTTTTCTTTCTTATCTTTTATTTTTTGTTTTGTTTACTATTATTATTGTTTTAATTATAATTAATTTTAATTTAACTATAACCCTAATTTCTTTTAGTTCTAAAACTTAATCTATTTTCATAAATCCTAATTATAATTCTTAAAATTATTTATTTGTAAATTTTAATTATGTATATTTATTTTATAACTTGTATGAAATTTTTATATGTAAATAATCTATTTAATTAATTAACCAACCCTAATTCTATAAAACCTAATATTCTCATAAACCCTAAATTATTATGTTAACCTTAATATTTTCATATAAAATCTAATATTTTCTAAATCCTAATATTTTTATAAACTTTAATTATATTATAAACCTTAATTTATTTATTTGTAAATTTTAATTATGTACATTATTTTATAATTTGTTTATAATTATTATTGAGTATAGTTTTCATATGTAAATTATTTAATTAAATAGTAAACCCTAATGTATTTTTCTAAATAATTAAACCCTAGTTTTATTTTATGTATATAATTTATGCTTATTTAATTTTGATTAGATATTTTTATAATAAGTATATGAAATTAAAATAATTAGACTATTAATCATATTTTGTTAATATATAATATTTATCATTTATTTCTATTATTAATTAAAAAAAACCTTAAAAATAATTATTCATTTAAAATTGAACTTTTAATTTATTATTTATCATTATGCTAATTCTTTCATCTTATTCTTATTTATTTTATTACTACTAACCCCCTTTATTTATTTATTTATATATTATATGATTGTTTATTTTATTATTATTGTTACTAACCCACTTAATTATTCATTTATTTTGCTTATTTAATTTATTTTAATTATCATTATTATGTAATTGTATCCAATATGTAATAGTTGTAGAATAATTTTTATTATTTATTTTTAAATGCTATGGTTAGTAAAATAGGGAGTGTAAAAACATGTTTGTATGTAAACTTGAATTTAGATCATTAAACCTCAAGATAAATATTTGAATTGGTACACTCACACACGTAAGTCGATCTTGGATCGCCATCTCACTTCTTAAGGGTTACCTCTCAAGTTGCCTAAACAAAAGGTCAAGTAAAGATGTATAAAGCAAAGTCCCTCATTTCATATCATCTAGTCCCTTAAACAGATAAAAAGATCAAGTCCCTTCATGGTTGCCTTCGTAATGATCTTGTCCCTTTCGAATAAAGATGATAAGTCCCTTCGAATTGCTAAATACACCTTACAGTTGCCTAATCACAGATGTCCCTGTACTTGTCCCTCACACATCCAAGGTAATGACTACCTATTCCTTAATAATAGGGATAGTCTTACCATTTAAAGGATATTTAAGAACAAAAAAGACTTAACTTAGGGTAGGTTCCTCTTATGTACTTGCTCACTTTTCAAAAACATTTCAAACACTTCACATTTTTCAAACAAATTTTCAAAACAAAGACTTTATATATATCCGTACATGGATCATTATAAAGTACTTAAAGAAAATTTTAAACACACACTACACATTTCAAAAACATTTTAAAGTGAGCTAAGTAACTAAGAGCCCATGGATAACCATGGATGTAAAGGGTGCTAACACCTTCCCTTTACATAACCTACCCCCCGAACCCAAAAATATTTTAAAAGGTCTTTCCTGTTCTTTTATGCCTTTCCTTTGGATAAAATAAAAGTTGATGGCGACTCTTGCTATCCGCAACATAATTAAAGTCAGTTCTCCCACTGTGTTACAGAACTGGCGACTCTGCTGGGGATTTAATATAAAAGAGGGGTACCCTTAGGAATTAGATCACTTTAAATTGTTTGCTTTACTTTACTTATTGGGTGCTCTTATGTGTGAAAGATCCTAACCCGGATCTAGTGTACCTTAGGTAAATGGCAATAGACCAAGGAAACTGTACGGCGTATACCGATATGGTTGATCTGGTGGCCATGGTTAATGTGACTTCTTTGTTGGTGCTTATGTTCCTTAAGTCAAGTTGAGGATAATATGAGGCTGCCATATGTTGTCAATGCACTAACTAACTTTTAGAACCCTAGTTATCCCATCTTGGCCTTTAGAAAGGAGTGAGGTAGCCGGCTTTGGTGAAGACTAAAGTTGGTTGATACTCGATGCTACGCTCATTGAGATCCTAAACTTGGAGGGTTTTGGTTGGCAAATAAGTTGCCTACTGAACAACCACCCTTGTGAAGGATCAATGATATTGAGCTCCCTTAGAACCTGGTTACTTTTGTAGGACATGATGAACCAACTAAACTTCAGGGGAGGGTACTTACCTTTAAACTTCATGCAAGCCTTCAAACCTAGGGCTTTCGTGTGACTTGTTTGTGTGTGCCACATATTTGTGATTGAGCATAGCATCATAACATCATCATGAATCATAAGCATAACATTTTCACTAACCATTTCAAGGACCAAAGGATTTATCTTTGTTCTTTGTTGCAGGTCATGGCTTCTGCTCGTAGGAATACTATCAGGATCAACTTTGTAGGGATACCTCCTAAGCTTAAGGAATTGGTCTCTCAAGTTTCTGAAAACTCCCAATTCATCAAGAGGCATGGTCACCTACTGGATTTAGTCACTTCAGGGTTCAATGAAGACATGATGAGTGTTTTGTTTCAGTTCTTTGATCCTAAACATCACTGTTTCACATTCCCCGACTATCAGCTGGTTCCTACAATGGAAGAGTTTTCCAAGCTTCTGGGTATACCTATTCTTGATCAAAAACCCTTCACAGGCTTAGAGAAAGAGCCTAAACCTGAAGTCATTGCTGCAGCCCTACATCTGAAGAAATCAGACATTGTCTTAGAAACCAGGAGTGGAGTTAAGGGCATTATTGCTAAGGTGTTGATAGAGAAGGCTCAAGTTTTCTTGAAGGCTATGAGCTATAATGCTTTTGAGGAGATCTTAGCCTTGTTGATTTATGGCTTAGTGTTGTTCCCCAATCCAGATCAGTTCATAGATATTCACGCCATCAACATATTTTTGACTCACAATCCAGTGCCTACATTACTTGGAGACATCTTACACTCTCTTTATACTCGTACTACAAAGGCACGAGGAACTCTGATGTGCTGCATACTTTTGCTATCTAGGTGGTTTATTTCTCACCTTCCTCGCTCAGTGATGAAGAATGAACAAGGGTTCAGGTGGTCTAAAAGGATCATGTCACTCTCTCATTCAGATATCCATTTGTGCTCTAGATTTATGGAGAATGTCACTATCATTGACCGTTGTGGGGAGTTTCCTAATGTGCCACTTCTAGGCATAAGAGGAGGCATTACCTACAACCCTTACTTAGCTCTACGACAGTTTGGCTACGCTCGAAGTGATGGTCCTCATGACATCTTGATTCAGGGTATTGTGTTTGACTACGACAACGATCTGCAAGGTTATCGTCAAAGGTTCTTACGAGCATGGGGTAAAGTGAACAAGGTTGACAGCAAGACTCTGGAGCCCAAGTACACTATTCCTATGGAAGCTTATCTCAGATGGGTGCGGTCTCGTGCTCAGACTCTTATGATGCCATACCCTGCCATTCTGCCAGTTACTATGGAGCCTATTGCTGAAGGGGATACTTCTTCTACCATCCTTCACCCAGACATGCCCACTGACATGGAAGACTTACAGAGGTCCTGGATCCAGTTGAAAGAGCAAAGGGATAATTTTGAGACTCATTACAAAGCAAGTCAAGAAAGAATCCTGGAGCTAACAAAACAACTTCACGAGTAGCGGAATCTCAACTCATACCTCAACACAAAGAGGAAACGTCCACGGGAGACTTAAAACCCCATCTTTTGTATTCATTTCATTTTTATTGTAAGCCCAAGGGGCAAACAAATTTATTACTAATAAAAGTTTACTTTTTGATTGTTTAAACAAATTTAAATCCTGCGGTCCTTGAAAACATTGCATACGCATTTATACACTATATCATTGCATCACAGGTTTCTTATGTACAAGTATCTTATCTTCTCGCTGTTTATTTAAGTAGAAATGGCTCTTGAACAGACTATCAAAGATCTCCAGGCTCAGAATTCACAATTCCAAGAGTTGATTCTGAACTTGTCCAAGGGACAAGATGAGTTGAAGACACTGCTGGCTAAGAAGAAGAATCATGAGGACAACAAAGATGATCAGCTGAAACAACTACAAGCTGAGATGACAGAAATGAGGACCCAGATGAATGACCAGGTGGCTCTTATTCAAAGTTTAGCTCAGGGGCAAGAAAAGCTAAGAATCTTTGTCCACAAACTTCAAAATAATGGAACCAGGAATCTAATTGCCAGTCAACCTCCATTAAAACAGGCTGATTTGGTTGAAAGGAAGATAAGGATAAAAGAAGGTAAGAGACAAGTTGCCACTGATTGTTCTTTAGTTGAAGAAAAAAGACCTGATAAGGTTATTCCACCTCAACACAAGGAATGTAGAAGGCAGTTTATCAAATTCAGCACTCCAATGTCACAAGTTCTGTAATGCTTGTTGGAGATGAAGCTAATTTCTTTGAAAAGCCCTCCTCAGAATCCTAATACTTCCTCTCCTCACTATAATCCTAAGGCAAGGTGTGAGTATCACTCCGACAGTCCCGGACACGACACTAATAATTGTTGGACACTGAAGAATAAGATTCAAGACCTAATTGACGAAGGAATCCTAGAGGTTACTCCATAAGGTCAAATTGAGTTCTACCATCGTCCGTCAAACATCGAAGCTGCAAGACAAGTTGCCCAAAGTAGCCAGAAAGGAAGACTACCTATTCCTGTTGAGATATGGGGCACCTTGGGACATCCAAGTGGAAAATTTGATTTCATGGTGAAATATAATGCTCCTGAAAGTTCACAGATTGCAATTGAAGACATTCAGCCAACTGGATGGGACAACATTTGAATTTTCATTTGTAATTTCTTTTATTTGTTTAAACACTTACTATTATGTTAAACTTTTGTTTTCATTAATGCATTGCATATGTTTTTCTTGAATTAATTCATTCGTTTCACTATATTTAAAACTATGCTTCTTATTTCTATCTTGTGATATTTAACTCCTGAAAAAGCTATAAGCCTGTAGAGGGAGGATGAGGAAAACAATACCATAATATTAGGCAGTATGTTTTTGAACAGACTATGTTGACGATGTACAGACATTGTTTTAATTCCCAAACAGTGGAGATATAAGGAAGTTAATCCCTAGTCATCCCTTTTTGAGCCTATGAAGTAGGAGTTTTTCATTCTCATACAAATTAAAACCCTTATTCATAACCCGGGGCAGGGTAGTTACTCAGTTAACTCAAATATGCCAATTATTTGTGTTGTACACAACTAATGACGGTTCTCTGTAATCAATAAACCTGACAGTCAATATCCAGCAAAAGAAAAACCCACTAAGTCAAAACCTATGAAGGAGACTTAGTAAAAAAAAAAAATTTGAGAAATTCCGCTGACTGTAATTTTGAAACAAACAGTTCAGACAAAAAGAAGATATAACAAAGTCAAAAGAAAAAAGGAGGTCACTATAGATCCTCAACAAAGAAAGATGACTGAATGTTCAAATAAATTTTTGGTTTCTGAACCATCACAAATGTCAGTGTTACAATTCCAAACTACTTTGGAACCTCAATGCATAAGTTAACTGAGCATAGGACTGAAGAACATCATGGAGATTGGGTTGGGTACAAATAAAATTTGAGCCTTTATCCTTTGTTTCTTAAAACCGTGAACCAGGCCACATTACAACCCTTTAAAAGTCCTAACTGAAGCATGGTTAGTTCGAAAGCGTACTGCTACAAAAAGGTATCCTGACTCCTTTAGGGCTTATTATAAAAACTTGAGTTAATATCACAGTTTTCATAAAAATTGTTTTTCTAAAAATAACTTTTTTTTCAAAACTTCAAGACAGACATAAGCATTGCATTTTTGAATATATTTGTTTGCATATACTTAAGTGTTTGATAAACAGAGAAACTTACAGGATGAATGTTCAAAATCCTTCCAATAAACAAAGTTGTTTCCTGGATTAAAGTCCATGTATACAAAGGGGCATAGTCATTATCTCCCATTCAAGGGGGAAGGCCATGATACTGCCTAACTCATTTGGGGCAATCAGGACAGGATTCAACTATGTTTAAGTAGCCAGGGGAAGATCTCCTCATCTATCTAAGTTACCAAGGGTAACATTACAGAGTTCATAATGCCAGGGGCATAGTCACTGTTTCCTAATCAAGGGGGCATATCAACTTACTGTTCAATTCATTCAGGGAAATCAGGTCCAGATTCAACAATGCTTAATAGCCAGGGGCAGCTCTCCTCATATATTTGAATTACCAAGGGTAACATTACAAAGTTCATGATGTCAGGGGCATATTATTGTGGGGCATTCTGCTTATTTATCTTGAGGTAACTACATTCAGATACTTCCATCTTCAACCATGGAGCAATGCCTTCTTTTCAAATCTAATACCCGGAGCATATATGGTCCATCACAATTTGAAGACACGTTCCTCTCATTGTATTACCTTGATATTGGATTCTCGGCAGAAGCCATTGTGGAAATTAATTGTCAACGCTAGTAATATCAGATGGTGTCAGTATCATGTCTTCAGATCCAGTTATGAGGGTTTCTGGGAAGGTATTCAGAAAGTTAAGAATCTCAGGAGCTCTAAATCCAATTGTTTATACACTCTCAAAGTTGAAACAATTCTGTTTTCGAGTTCAGCTTTACTTTTCCCTCTTTATCCAGATTTACTTTTACCCTATTTACATAGGCGAAACGTCCATTGGTTGTGTTTGAATCTATGCATGCTTTTGAATATGATTGATGTTTACCAGAAATGCATAAATGCTTAATATGATTGATGTTTACCAGAAATGCATAAATGCTTAATATGATTGATGTTTACCAGAAATGCATGAAATGCAGTAATAGTATTTACTAAGGACGAACGAGGGAAGGAATTCAACGAAGCTTCGCCGGTTCATCCCCACACGTCAGCTACAAACCCCCAGTAGGGCAAATCTATCATCATAAATACTTCGAGTCACGTCTCCCCTGGAATTTATATCCATCTCTTTTATCCTAAGATGGATAGTCGGGAACTTATTCTTTCAATAGGAGTACGACGAACGAAGACGGGAGGTTATGGATACCTTACTATCGAACGAAGACGGGAGGTTATGAATACTATGTTATCAAACAAGATGAGAACGAGTTCCTCATATTCTTCAATATATTATCAAACGAGACAAGACGAGTTCCTCATATTCCTCAGCAACAAATCGGGATTTATTTTCCCTGGCCAGCAGTTGTTATACGAAGATATCCAGATGCTTCAAGCTGCACGATGCATACATACATCATTTACGTCATACCATAACATACATATCCATAAGTACATAATACATTACTTAGGTGCATCATACTATGCATGCATACACATTGCATAAACTAACATTCTCCTTGCAGGATAGTTATATGCAGGTAAAACAACATCAACAACTTATACCTCAGGACGTTGTTTATCCTCCTGAAAGCTATCACGACTTTGGGCCGTTGTTTATCTTCCCAAAAGTTATACTTATACCTCAGGACGTTGTTTATCCTCCTGAAAGCTATCATGACTTTGGGCTGTTGTTTATCCTCCCAAAAGTCATATCATTACCTCGGGACGTTGTTTATCCTCCTGAAAGCTATCATAACCTTGGGCCGTTGTTTATCTTCCCAAGTACCCTATCATGACTTTGGGCCGTTGTTTATCTTCCCAAAAGTTATACCCTAACCTTGGGCCGTTGTTTATCTTCCCAAGTACCCTATCATGACTTTGGGCTGTTGTTTATCTTCCCAAAAGTTATACCCTTACCTCGGGACATTGGTTATCCTCCTGAAAGCTATCATGACTTTGGGCCGTTGTTTATCTTCCCAAAAGTTATACCCTTACCTTGGGCCGTTATTTATCTTCCCAAAGGTAACGTTGGGACATTGTTTATCTTCCCAAAAAGCTATATCTTCATACTTTGAACTACTTTATTCTCCAAGAAGTATATTTGAAGAACTTTTCTCCAGATGGCATCTCTAAGCCCATCTCCAGTTCATCCTGATGGCATCTCTAAGCCCATCTCCAGTTCCTCCAAGTGGCATCTTTAAGCCCACTCAAGCATATACAACATATCACCAGTATTACTCTACGCACCGGTGAGGGCAAATTTTTGGGCTTTTGTGTTCAATCCCCTTCAACCTTCCAGGCCACGAATGGCACATATACCAATCTAACCCCTCAGGTTTCAGAAAATTGAACAGGGGCAGCTGTTGCACCCCAAAATTTGCCCTCACAAGACAAGAATTTGTGTACTAATAGGTTCACAAGGTTCACAAGACCTCTCATTAGGTTCACAAGGTTCACAAAGTTCACAAATAGTCAGAAGATTTGACATTTCCCTCAGACAATACATCCTCCTAAGCAGTGCATCCTAAACTAGGGTTTTGACTTTAATCAGGCTAAATGGACTTCCAAGACTTCAAGTGAGATTCATAACATCTTATATGTGTTTAAGAATCCCCATGACAAGTTTCAAGACTTTTCTCAAAGGTTTGCTCAGTCAGATGATCAGATAGGTCAAAATCAGTCAAAGCATTTAAAAAGTCAAACTGAGGTCAACTATGGTCAAACCAAAGTCAAACTTCATGATTTTTTGCCAACATCAAGTATATGAAGTAAATTTCATCATTTGATCAAGGGTTGATCATGATTCATCAAGGAGATTTCAGATCATCAAGAATCAGGAGTTTCTAAATTAGGGTTTCCTTAGGAAAAGTCAACTGAACTTTGACCAGCCATAACTTTCACATGCTTCATCAATTTTTTTCCATCCAAAGCTCATTTTGAAGGAAATTGAATTCTCTACAACTTTGTGTCTCACAAGCCAAGCCCAAAAATGCTTCATTTGGAAGGTATGAGCTAAGACATTATAGGTCCTTTTGAAAGTCAACAAAAAGTCAACAACTTCAAAAGGGCATAAATTGAGAATGGTAAAATATATGGACATGAAACCAATGGGGTTGGTTAGAGGACTCTTTAAGCTTTCCAAAATGTCCAAGAACACCCTCATAACATTAAAATTTAAGGATTTGTGCCCTTGCAAAGTTGGGAAATTTTTGGGTGGTTTATGAAGTAAATGGGGTCTTAAAACCATAATTCTTCAAATGGGCTGAACTTTTTGTGACCCAAGGTATTCCATGACATCATGCACGAAATTTATTTAATATTTTCATTATTTTATTTATTTTATTTTATTTATTATGATTTTTTATATTAAAAATCATTTTAAATTCAAATAAAATATAAAATATGAAGATTTAAAAAATATTTTGATTCTAGAAGGTCATGAAAGTTAATTGGATCAAATTGATATGAGAATTATGGTGATTGTCTTAAAATAGCAAGGTTACATTTAAGAATATTTGAATTTTAAGACATGATCTTTTTCAATCTTCAATGATCAAAAAGTCCAAATAACCCTACAATATTTTGACCTAATTTCATCTACTATAAGTACATAAACACATCACAATGCACAAGGACGAAAATTTGAGCCTCCAAAGGTAAGAACAAAGTTTCAAAATTCATCCAAAGAACACAAATTTGGTTTGATACCTAGAGCTATTTTCAAGACAAACCAAAGGTTGCAATTTGTTCCTTGGAGTTCATAGATCAATTCTGGATCATAACATTGTTCATTCATGCCCTAATTCGCACAAACCGAATGCATCCCTTTCATATTCTAAGTTTTTTCGATTTGATTGATTTATGCTTTGATATTGAAAACTAATTATAGATTTGTGTATGTTGTGATGTTTAGAAGCTTTTTGAATGGATTAATTCAGTTATTGTGGACTGTATCTAAGTTTGCCATTGTTGGGGTTTGGAGCTTCAAAACGGGAACCAAACATTTAGGACCTTAAAACAAATTCTAAGACCATGGCCGTGACATATGAACCTTGTACAATTGATCTGGGTTACTAATTTTTGTTATTATGATGGTTTGCATAATGGTTCAAAAAACGTAGGTTTCTGGTTTTGGAAATTCGCAGGAAATTTCGCACGTGATTTCGCAGGTATTTTTGCAGGTATTGAGGAAGAAGAAGACCCCTGGCGCGAAATTCAAATATTTGAATTTGGATATGAATTATATATTATTATTTGTAGTATATGTTATGAGAAACACTGATGGCCTGTTGGTGAAGGTATGCGCGTGAGAAGTAAAGATCCA
This sequence comes from Lathyrus aphaca, assembly GCA_963966055.1. Taxonomy (NCBI): domain Eukaryota; kingdom Viridiplantae; phylum Streptophyta; class Magnoliopsida; order Fabales; family Fabaceae; genus Lathyrus; species Lathyrus aphaca. The sequence goes on from OZ014521.1 coordinate 64,762,291, forward strand.
GGGTTCAAACCCAGCCAGGACCAATTTTTTGCTTCAATTTCTTTCATTTTGCAAGAATGGAATAAAACAAAGTCATATTAATTGCTATCACCAACGCGCACGTTGGTCCAGTGGTTGGAGTCTTCTTTCAGGTATTGGGGAGGTCCTGGGATCAAAACCAGGCCTCCCCCTTTTTTTCTTTCTTATCTTTTATTTTTTGTTTTGTTTACTATTATTATTGTTTTAATTATAATTAATTTTAATTTAACTATAACCCTAATTTCTTTTAGTTCTAAAACTTATCTATTTTCATAAATCCTAATTATAATTCTTAAAATTATTTATTTGTAAATTTTAATTATGTATATTTATTTTATAACTTGTATGAAATTTTTATATGTAAATAATCTATTTATTTAATTAACCAACCCTAATTCTATAAAACCTAATATTCTCATAAACCCTAAATTATTATGTTAACCTTAATATTTTCATATAAAACCTAATATTTTCTAAATCCTAATATTTTTATAAACTTTAATTATATTATAAACCTTAATTTATTTATTTGTAAATTTTAATTATGTACATTATTTTATAATTTGTTTATAATTATTATTGAGTATAGTTTTCATATGTAAATTATTTAATTAAATAGTAAACCCTAATGTATTTTTCTAAATAATTAAACCCTAGTTTTATTTTATGTATATAATTTATGCTTATTTAATTTTGATTAGATATTTTTATAATAAGTATATGAAATTAAAATAATTAGACTATTAATCATATTTTGTTAATATATAATATTTATCATTTATTTCTATTATTAATTAAAAAAACCTTAAAAATAATTATTCATTTAAAATTGAACTTTTAATTTATTATTTATCATTATGCTAATTCTTTCATCTTATTCTTATTTATTTTATTACTACTAACCCCCTTTATTTATTTATTTATATATTATATGATTGTTTATTTTATTATTATTGTTACTAACCCACTTAATTATTCATTTATTTTGCTTATTTAATTTATTTTAATTATCATTATTATGTAATTGTATCCAATATGTAATAGTTGTAGAATAATTTTTATTATTTATTTTTAAATGCTATGGTTAGTAAAATAGGGAGTGTAAAAACATGTTTGTATGTAAACTTGAATTTAGATCATTAAACCTCAAGATAAATATTTGAATTGGTACACTCACACACGTAAGTCGATCTTGGATCGCCATCTCACTTCTTAAGGGTTACCTCTCAAGTTGCCTAAACAAAAGGTCAAGTAAAGGTGTATAAAGCAAAGTCCCTCATTTCATATCATCTAGTCCCTTAAACAGATAAAAAGATCAAGTCCCTTCATGGTTGCCTTCGTAATGATCTTGTCCCTTTCGAATAAAGATGATAAGTCCATTCGAATTGCTAAATACACCTTACAGTTGCCTAATCACAGATGTCCCTTTACTTGTCCCTCACACATCCAAGGTAATGACTACCTATTCCTTAATAATAAGGATAGTCTTACCATTTAAAGGATATTTAAGAACAGAAAAGACTTAACTTAGGGTAGGTTCCTCTTATGTACTTGCTCACTTTTCAAAAACATTTCAAACACTTCACATTTTTCAAAACAAAGATTTTATATATATCCGTACATGGATCATTATAAAGTACTTAAAGAAAATTTTAAACACACACTACACATTTCAAAAACATTTTAAAGTGAGCTAAGTAACTAAGAGCCCATGGATAACCATGGATGTAAAGGGTGCTAACACCTTCCCTTTACATAACCTACCCCCCGAACCCAAAAATCTTTTAAAAGGTCTTTCCTGTTCTTTTATGCCTTTCCTTTGGATAAAATAAAAGTCGGTGGCGACTCTTGCTATCCGCAACATAATTAAAGTCAGTTCTCCCACTGTGTTACAGCAGGTACCTCACAATTTCCTCTTATCAACACACCATAATCCTAGTTTAAAGCCGCGAAGACCTGTTCGAATTCTTTCTATATAGTGGCACCGTCTGTGGGGACTAGCATCTCCCCCGTCTTTTGTGATCAAGAACTCTCTTTCACCAATAGACCAAAACTCACCTTTTCGTCTTTATCTCTACATAGATGAACAAGATTATGAAAGATACCTCCGCTATCATCCTCAATAATGGCGACAATATCGGTAACCAGGGAGTATTCCAACTCAACACCGGCCACAGCGAATGACACCCTCCTTCCCAAGCTTCAAATAACCTGAAACATCCATCCGCTATTAACGCAGATCCTATGTTCGAACCTATCCCATCCTGGTGGACGCAGATATAGGCACTTATGCCCTCATTGCCGCCTTCAACAAAGCTAAACTTGCCCTTTTCCAACAAAGCGAATGCATGCAAGTGCTCGAACGCAACCATTGTTCCCCTTCGCTATCCAGAAGGCGCCATCGTAGAGGTTCTCCCCGTCGATCTCGATCTCCTCCATAAGCTCAGAAAGGGAAGGATTCCAGACGCCCTTCACCTCCTAGAGACCAAAATATTCCCGAAGATTCGCGATAAAAAAGGGACGAAAAGCGCACTTGATCCCCTCCTCGAAAAACTAGGCGCTCACCCGAAGAGAAAGATCGAGGCAAGAAGCTCTGATACGACGAGGAGCGTCATCGTTGGAGCAGATCCCCATACCCTGGGTTAGGTAGCAGTGGCGATGAAAAAAACCGCGGATCACTCATTCGTGAGATCATGGAGACCCGTATACCACGGGGACTCGAGAAACCTCCCCCGTTAGCCACCTATGACGGGATAACCGATTCGGACGACCACATTGAAAATCTCGAGACCATACTCCACTATCACAACGTGGAAGGCGCGATCAAATGCAGGTTGTTCCCTATCACTTTGCATAAAGGTGCAATGTCATGGTACAAACACCTCCCCGCATGGTCCATTACATCGTGGAAGGTGCTTAAGAATCAATTCACCATGCACTTCACTATATCTAGACGTCATCCCAAGTTTGAAGCCACACTCAAAGGGATCATACAAGGAAAGGAAGAGCCCTTGAGGGACTATATTGATTGGTTCAATAAGGAGACCTTCAAAATGCACATTACCGACTGTATAAAACGGTACATCCTGGAAAAAGGGTTGCACCCCAATAGTGAATTCTGAAGAGTTGTGGGCATCGAGCCTCCTTAGTCTTTAGCCGAGCTGCTACATAAGGCCCAAGCATACATCAAGTACGAGGAGAAGGAGACCGCATACAAAACAAGAGATTCACGAAGTCAGGAGAGCACAAAAATGCCCAGGCAGAAGGACAGTGACGAGGCCCCACAGCGGTAGAAACAGAGGGATGATCTCCCACGAGAAAGTAGGGGACCAACTGGTCGATTCTCAGAGTACACCCTTATCATTGTTCCCTGTGAGAAGATCCTTAGTGAGTGCGTCAACACTGAGTTCAAATAAGGATTCGTCAGTTTCCCCAAACCTACTGCATTGAAGGCCAATACCGACAAGAGTAAATATTGCTGGTTCCACCGCAGCCACAGACACGTCACCGAAGACTGTATCCATCTCAAAGATGCCATCGAGATCCTCATCAAAAAGGGGCATCTCAAGAAATACGTCAAAGACGGGGCTCCTCGACAAGAAGAGATGAAGAGAGTCGATGGAGTCACCAAGGAAGCTGCCCCCATGCAGGTAGCCTTATCCATCGCCAGACCCGAGGATTTCTACATTCCTCAACACCTCCTGCAAGCAGGGTATTTTGCATCGCACAGTCCCTAGGAATGTTTTCCTTCAGCCATGCTCATTTCAGGTGGAGGCTACAACGAGATGACTGTTGGGCCCGTTAGGAGAAACCTTGAGCATCTAGTCGACTCATCACCAATTCAGCTTTCATCCATCGAAAGGGTCAAAGGGAAATCCCAACCGATCATATTCTACAAAGAGGAATTACTCGGAGGATCTCCCAACTCCCACATACCTTTGCTGACCCGCATACTGATATGCGCAGAATACTCGTTGACCAAGGAAGCTCGGTCGACATCATGTAGACTTCACTATTTCGAGCATACAACTTGACTAGGGAAACCTTTCCTCGTATGTGGGCTATGATCTGCAGGGATTCAAAGGGGCCACGACCAAGCCCTAGGGCTATGTTGAGCTGAATGTCACATTCGAGGAAGGAGATGCCTCTAAGACAATCAAAACACACTTCCTGGTGATTGATTGTCCGTCACTCTATCAGTGCATTCTGGGAGGCCAACTCTTGTCGAACGCATCACCGTCCCTTCAACGGTCCACCTCAAAATGAAGTATTACACATAGAAAGGCCACATAGCTACACTCCACGGAGACATCGAGGCTGCGAGGAGATGCTTCGAAGCAGCAACCAGAGGATAAACTGTGATAGAGTCCGCACCAAAAGGAGGTAAGCATGCAAGAGACGAGGAATATCCAGCCGACAACGCTCAGCCAGGGAAAAAGCCAACTCCTCAAATCAACATAATCGATCTCGACCCTCGCATTCCTATAGATGACGAGGAAGGCTCCCCCATGGATAAAACATTTATGCTACACCCTTTGCCCGCAGGAGAATTTGAAGTTGTAACATTCGGAGACAACCCCAACAGAGGAGTACGCATCGGAGCAAGGCTCCCCGATGAAGTCAAGGAGCAATTGAAGCAATGTCTACGCAACAACGCCGACCTCTTCACTTGGAGCATTGCTGATATTCCAGACATCTCCCCAAAAAGTGCATGCCACGAGCTTGCCATCAACCCAACAACCTGTGCAATTTCCCAGCGCAAACAATTTGAAAAAAAAACTCTAGTTGCTGAGAAATTAGTCAAGGACCTTATAGAGGCCAAATTTGTAACTGAGGCCACGTACATGACATGGCTCTCAAACACTGTACTCGTGAAAACATCTAATGGAAAATAGCGCCTCTGTATTAACTGCGCTGATCTTAATCGGGCTTTCCCGAAAGATTCTTACCCTCTGCCCAACATTGATAAGCTCGTAGATAATTCTGCAGGTTTCAAACTGTTGTCCTTCATGGACGCGTATTCCAGGTACAACCAAATACCCATGGCCGATAAATATAAAAGGAACATCCCGTTCATGACCCCTACGGGAAACTATTACTACAACGTAATGCCTTTCGGGTTAAAAAACACAGGAGCCACATATCAGCGCATGATGAACAACATTTTCCAATCTCAAATTGGAGACATGCTGGAGGTATACATGGACGACATGGTCGTTAAATCCCTCCACGAGTCCAACCATACCTCTCACCTACAAAGTGTGTTTGACCAAGCCAAAAGATGTAAAATGCGTTTCAATCCCAACAATGCACATTCAGTGTAAGGGTGGGCAAATTCCTCGGTTTCTACCTCACAGAGAGAGGTATCGAGGCCAACCCCGAAAAATGTCGAGCATTCACGGAGTTACCAACACCTAACGCAAATAAATCAATTCAATCCCTGAACGACATGCTCACTTCGTTATCTCGTTTCGTCGCAAAATCCGCTCAGCACGCCTTCCCCCTTTTCAAATTGCTCTGTAAAGAGGCCACATTCTAATGGACAGAAGAAAGCAAAAAAGATTTATGACACCTCAAACAGGACCTATCAGTGCCTCCAGTTCTGTCGAGGCCAAGAGCCTGGGAGATCCTCTATTTATATTTGTCCGTCAATACAGAAGCCATCAACGTAACCCTGATAAGGGAGGACTCTGACAGGCAGAAGCCCATATACTTCACAAGCAAAGCTCTGCAAGGACCAGAACTGAGGTATCAATAAATCAAGAAAGTCGCCCTTGCGCTCGTAAATGCATCCAGAAGACTACGACATTATTTCCTGGAACACACGGTGGTCATAAGAACCGACCATCCTATCAAACAACTCCTGACACGTCCATATATAGCCGGTAGGATGTTGAAATGGTCTTTGGAACTGTCCAAATTTTACATACAATATGAGGGCAAGAAAGCTTTGAAGGCCCAGGCCCTGGCTGATTTTGTCGCCGAAACGACCCCCACGAAAACCTCCACAGAAAGTACCCGCAAATGGATCATCTACGTCGATGAAGCATCTGGACCTTCCGGTAGTCGTGCAGGGGTCATCCTCAAAAATAAAGAAGGTTTTGTGGTCGAAGTATCATTAGTTATTTCCTTTCCAACATCTAATAATCAGGCTGAATATGAGGCCTTCCTACCAGGAATCCACCTTGCAAAAGACATGGGCACCCAAGAAGTTACAATATTCACCGATTCACAACTGGTCGCGTCCCAAGTAAAAGGAGAGTATCAAGCAAAAAATGAAAACCTGATCGAATACTTGGCTCTAGTACATAATATGCTCGTGCAATTCAAAAACCTGGGATGTCCTACACATTCCACGTGAACGTAACTCACGGGAAGACATGCTATCAAAATTAGCAAGTATATGTGCAAAAAAGGCAGAGGCAAATATGTAATTCAAGAGATACTCCTTCGTCCTAGCATCGGGAAAGTCGACGCTATCGTTGATATCAACGTAATAGAGGGCATCAATTGCTGGATGACTCCAATATTCAAATTCTTGACAATCGGGGTGCTACCCGGCGACAAGAAGGAGGCTAGCGCCATGAAACTCCGTTCTTCGTCTTATGTCATGGTGGACGGCAAGATGTATTGCCGAGGATTCTCCGTCCCGCTCTTGAGGTGCGTCGAGGAAGGAAATGTGTTCGGCATATTACACGAAATACATGAGGGAATTAACGCTTAACACCCAGGTGGCAGATCCTTGGCCCGAAAGGCATTACGGGCCAACTATTACTGACCGACCATGCAAAATGATGACAGGGAGCACGTAAGGAGGTGCAAAAACTGCCAGCGTCACGGGGATATGCACATCTTACCCCCTGATGCTCTTAAGACAATGTCATCACCATGGCCATTCGCGCAATGGGGCATGTATATCCTCAGACCCTTCGCGACAGGTTCCTTCCAAAGCAAATATCTGTTCGTGGCGGTCGATTACTTCACCAAATGGATAGAGGCCGAGACACTGGCCATAATCACCAAGTTCAACATCCTGCAATTTTATAAGAGAAACATCTTGGCTAGATTCGACATTCCACAATCCCTTATAACGGACAATGGCACCGAATTCACGGACAAAAATTTTCAGGACTTCTTTGCAAAAACAAGGACCAAACAACATTTCGCATCCGTCGAACACCCCCAAACAAACGGGCAAGCTGAGGCCGCAAACATAGTCATTCTACGAGGTCTCAGGCGAAGATTAGGCGAAGCGAAAAATAGATGGGTCGAGGAACTCCACATCGTATTGCGGGCTTACCAAACCACTCCACACTCGTCAATAGGGAAGACCCCATTCTGAATGACATACAAAACTGAGGCGGTCATCCCCTTGGAAATCAGGGTACCCTCTTGTCACACAGAAGCCCCTCTAGAAGAGGAGCTCAACAACGAAGCCTTAAGAGAAGAGCTCGACCTAGTTAAGGAAGTTCACTCAGGGGAAGCTCTCCATGAGGAATCCCTAAAGCAAAAAATCTCATTATGATACGAAAACAAAATCACCAAGAGAGAATTCCTGGTGGGCAGCCTTATCCTGCGCATAAATCAAAAGGATTCACATGAAGGTAAGCTCGCAGCAAACTGGGAGTGCCCATATCGCGTTAAATAAAAAACGGGCACAAAAGCGTATTACCTAGAAAAACTAAGTGGAGAACCATTCGCTTGACCATGGAATGCTGAAAAGCTCAAACAATATTACAGCTAAAAATCCAAATAAAATGCGGAGCAACTGCCGACCAAGAAACTCACTAGTAGGGTCAGACGCCCGACCACATGGAAGTATCATGGTATAAATACAACCCTCAACATCAACGCGCACAACCACTAGTCCATCATCGAAAAACTGGATTGCCCAACGGGGATACCTCAAACGAGCTCTGCCGTTGTCATACCAGAATGGCAGACCCCCATCTCGCGATGGGAAATGTCTAAGCCTTAGGGAAAACGAGACCTGACCATGTCTCCGAACCCCTTTAGCGAGCATGAATCTCGCTCATCGACCAGTTCCATACACTGGCAGGTTTAACTCATTTCGTCGAGCATTCACCAGTTCTCTATACTTTGGAAAAAAATATACATACATCGAGTAAAAATGCGATGTAAAACGACAATAAATTAACATAAAATTACGACCACAACGACAATATCATCATTTAATTTATAAAAAGGGGACTAAGGAACCAAACAAAAATTTAACAAAAAGGCACGCATGCCAGAATAACAACGGCACGCAGGCCAGAAAATCACTCCTCGTCAGGAGGCAAAACCACTCCTCGTTAGGAGGTAAAACCATTATTTCTTTTACACGGTGCAGGGGACCAGTTCCATCAACGACTAATCCCACCCCAGGATTGCTTACCTTAATTTTCTCAATAGCATTATAAAAGCCGAACGCAACCATACTCAAGTTGTCCCGGGCCAACAGTCGAATCTGAGCCATCAGCTCAACCCTGGTCGTCATGGATGCTTCTTCCTCAGTCTCCCCTTCCCCGGTAGCTGCCTTACTCTCCATCTCCGCTACTTTCTTCTTCAGACGCTCATTGTCCTCTGTAACCTCCGCCATCTTGTCTCGGATTTCAGTGACCTCCTTCATAAGCTCGAGCTTACTCTCGTAATTCCCTTTAGCCTGGAGCAAATCGTTCTCCAGCTAATGATTTTCGGCCTCCCCCTCCTCGATTTTGTCCATGGCCGCTTGGAGTGTCTTGCGGGGGACAAGGTCGGAATCATTAAAGTAAGGGCAACCTCCAGGATCCGGAACATCCCCATAGCATCCTGACAGAGCTCGGATCTCAAGACCTTAGGATCAACAGAAAGGACGACAGCAACATCGAGGTCAGGTACCCTGATGGAAGACTCCCCGTCAAACATAGACCTTTGAGTAATGCAGGGGGAAGGTCGATGAAGCCCACGACTGCAACATTGCTTTTTGGAGGAGGAGGGGGCTCCTCGGTTCTTGGCCTTTTGCCCAGCAGAGATCCACCCACCGAAGTACTCCCCGGAGTGGAGCTGCCAGAGCCGACAAAGCCGTCCAAAGTAGTCTGGTCATTGACAGCCTCAACCCGACTCTTCACTCCTTTCTTTATATTTCCTTTGTTCGTCTTCACCAAATGATCTCTCATTTCGGCCATTTGCGCAGAAAAAACAACACAAGCAGTTAGATAACGATCAGATCCACGATACAAAAAAGGCTAAATTATAAATTCACCTAAGATCTGCATCGCTACCTCCTCGTTTGGGAAACTGAGCAACGACTTTACACTAATCAATCTGGCCATTGTGGTCGGCATCCTGTCAGGACGAAAAAGAGCACTCTCTTCGGAATCCACCAATTATGTGAGGCGAAAACTGGCGACATAGTTAAACAAAGTATTATAGGCCGCTGTGTCATCGACGCTCAGATCCTCGGGCTTAGTTATGTAGTATTTACTGGAGTGTTGGAAGCACATGTTCACCCACTCCAACGGGAAGTGGGCCACCATCTTCTCCTCCTCGTCGAACATCTCCCTGTCATACAATGGGTCTTTGGCAGTCTGCAGCAAGGTTGAATCACATAGAAGCGGTATTTGAAATCCCGTATAGAATCCTGGTAGGCTTTGAAGAGTCTGCTGGCCTGCTTTAACGACACACAACTGTGTCGACCATCCTGGGACTTCCTTTGCACGTGGAAGATCCAGAAAAACAAACTGACTTTTGCCCATATCTCCTGATAACGGCATACCAGCTCAAAAGCCCTGATGAAATCCAGAGCGTTAGGATGGAGTTGAGAGGGCACAAGCTCAAGGTGTGTGAAGATTGCCTGCTGGAAATTGGTGAAGGGTAAGCGGTACCCAACCTCGCGAAACGCGAACTCGTACATGGGAAATCTGAGGGCGAGAAAGCGAGAGCATATCCTTTGTGTAGGCTTTGGGGGTAGAGCTCGCCAATTGGAAGCTTCCCCTTTTTCTTCCTCTCTATCTTGCCCCACGAATCCGAGGCATCTATTGCAAACTGAGAGGCCTTTTCAAGAGGCTCGTCCATTATCCATGAGCAACCACACACGGGGACGTCCACATTGTCGGGATTAGGGATTTCCTTGACCTCGCGAGCATTCTTTTGACTACATTCACCTGAAAAGCAGAGGAAACATAATGAATTTGACGAACTCAAATCCACCCTTCCACCGCAGATCAAGTGAAAGGGCTTCGAAAAAACCTGAGGACATGCCTCAGGTCAACCCTTTAGTCAAGAAAAACACTGCGAGGGCCAAATCGATATACCGAGCTAATCCTCCAGGAGGATCAAACTAGCATCTACGGGGACAAGCCCCCTATGAACCCATGCTCGGTAAACTAACACTAAATTATTTCCACTAAAACCTAATCTGAATCTAACCCTAGCCTATTTTTAAATTCTGGAAATTCATGGACATTCATACGAATATGATGAACATTCATCAGTATCTCCAGACTTCATAAGAATTTCCAAAAAAACTATGAATATCCTATGAAGTTCATGAGAAATGGATGAATGTTCATCAACCAAACCCAGATAACAGAGGGATGGGATGAATGTCCACCTGGATCCATGATGCTTTCTGGGAAGGAGACGGAGGAAGCGGCGAATGTCCAGCGAGAAGGGATGCAAAGTAGATTTCATGGCAAGAGGAAACATTCGTAAGAAATGGATAAATGAACCTGTCTTCTCCCTTTTATAATGTCTCAAGAATGCATAGGAAAATGCAAAAGACAATGCAATTATTACCTAGGGCTAGCCCCCAGGTGTCATAAATGCATGACGACGCTTTATTACGCGTGTCATTAAAACGTCAGGCGTTTTATCTTCTAAAAAAGAGAATCTTTTAAAAATCTGTCTGAATTCCTCTTGCGAGCAGATGCTTGACATAAAAAAAATCAAAGAAATTTACGTTAGAGACATGTCGACCACGACCTCAACACCTTAAGTCACTATCCCCTTCGGACACAGCGACTTGGGGGGCTCCTGTTCTGGACTGGCTTAGCACATGCCCTACGCCAAATTGAGGCCCAATCCAGTATACAATTGGGGGTAGGCCCATCATGAGATCCACGAGGATATGATCGTTAAAGAATAGAGTCGTTAGCATATAGCCATTGGAGACTTCCCCTCACGCGCCATTACGACTTCCACGCGACCAACTGCCCAACAGATTTATGGAGGCAGTTACACTTAGTCAAAGGAAACGTGCCCCTGTCATACGGGAAGATGCCCTTATAAAAACTCTCCATCTTGAGGGGGGGGGGGTCAGGTATTCACTTATAATCCCCCCCTTTTGCTTACGCTTTAGTTGTCTCATTCTGAAACTTACTTGAGCACCGGAGTACCTTGCAGGTACCCCACCATTTCCTCTCATCAACATACCACAGTCCCAGTCGAAGGCCGCGAAGACATGTTCAGATTCTTTCTGTACAATTCCTATGAAAAAATATGAATCATGGCCCACCCTTGAGCCGGGGTTTTCTTAAGGGATGAAGGGTTGAACTCTCTAGTCCAAGGAAAAAGTTCCAATAAACCATGACTGATATTCCAAGAGCTAACTCACATAAATATTCTTACATATTCTAGAGAGGAAAAGTAAAATCAAAGTATCCGTTCCTTAGCAAGGTAACGCCTCATTTTCATATGGATTTCCATAATTATGAAAGCTTGAGGCGCAAGGGAGCGACTTTTAGAGGAAATGAGCCATTTGTCCAAATAATCCGACCATGAAGGTTGTGTTTACATGTTTCTATGCCAAACTGATATTCATCCTTTGGGATTAAGATAGTGATCATGTCCCCCTCACACATGGTTTTAGAATTTGGCTTAAGGGGATATTGCAAACATTGTTTACTACTTTTGTGAAGGTTTTGTTGATACTAGATATGACAAAAAAGATCAACCTACCCCATCCTTAACACGTCTTATTAGGTGTGAAGGCGGGGTTGACTAAATAGAAATGTTGGATTGAAAATCGTATTCCACCCATTTTTGTGACGGATTGGCAAGTATACCTATCAATAATTTCCGATTTAAAAAATTCACAAAAATATTATAAAAGCATACAAATAAATAAATATAACAAAATTTTAATGAAACCAAAATATATGATTGGGTCCACTAAAATTTAAAAATTATCATCCATATATTTATATTCAATCATCTAAATACCTAAAATTAATAAATTAACAATCTAAAGTAAAAAATTTATGAGTTCACAAAGTGACAAATTATGGGATACTAAAGACCAAGTTTATAAAACTACAATTATTACATTTATTAATTTCTCTCTCTAATTTAACTAGTTGGGGGCAATAGTTTGAAAATCTAAACTCGTCATGCCGAAACAATAAGATTCCATTTGTTTAATTTTTTTTAAATGATTTTTATAATTTAACATAGTTTTGTGTAAAAAAACTTATAATTTTTTTTTAATAAAAGCTTTAAATGAAAATTTGATTTGAATATTTTCTTTTTTGGAATTCAGAATACTTTATTGCCAAAAAACCAATGAGATACAAAACGATCTCAAAAGGAGATCCAGCTAGCCAACACACTACAAGAAACAAAATGACAAAGGATCTAAGCCATCAACAAGTTGCCTATTACTACCCTAAGCCTAGGTCTTAACCAACATTTATGAATCACCACATATATAATTCTTATGTAAGCCCTGTCAAGACAATTCTCCTTAAGCTTTGGCATACAAAGTTTTAGCAAACAAGCACTTCAAGATAATACTTTTTGGACTCCTAAGGTTTCCCCTCTTCAAGACCAATTAGAGCTCCTCTTTCCATCCCACTAGTTGATGGTTACTATTCAGCCACACTAAGATCTTCTTCCAAATTTCCATTAAGCTTTGGCATTAGAAGAAAAGGTGTTCCTGGTTTTCAGTACTTTGACATAAAACAAAATCATAATAATTCAACATACCAAGTTTCCAAAGCCTTTCCTTAGTTGCTATACGCTCATGACAAGACATCCACAAAGTGTTTAAAGCACACGGTCTCGCAGGGTTATTGTAGAATATTTTCCTCCAAGGGACTATATTGGTGTCAATAAGCAGCCTGTATATATTTTTGGCTCTAAATTTACCATTATGCACACAAGTACTCAAATATATCCCCACATTCACATTGTCTCTGATTTTGAGGATACGCTTGAAGTTCCAAGATAGACTCGGTTTCAGATCCATTGTCATTAAATTCTGATTTTTGACATAGTAACAATGTATCCACTTTATCCATAAACTGTTATCCTTCAGACAGAGGTTCCAAAGCAACTTAACAAGACAAACAAAATTCCACACTCTAATATTTATCATGATCAGCCCTCCATTCTTCTTAGGGGTACACACATTTTTCCATGCAATAGGCGATTTCCTAGTGATCTTGTCAGAACCAGACCAGTAGAAGGACCTACACATGGCATCAATTCTATTAGGAAATGGTAAACACTGTAACCAATAGTTAGACAGAGCAAAAATCACACTATTAATTAGCTGAGCCCGACCAGCCATGGAAAGGAGTCTAGAGCTCCAATGCTGAAATCTGGCCAAAATCTTGTCAATGAGAGGAAAGTAGTGGTTAGTACTCAACTTCTTGCTAGTCAAAGGGATCCTAAGGTATCTAATGGGAGCTGACCAACATCAAACTTATGGATATCCAAAATATCCTACTTCTCCTCCTTATCTACATTTCCAAAATAAATTTTGCACTTGGAGGGATTGGACTTTAGACCCGTGGAATTAGAAAGGGCTGTCAAACCTTAAAGCATCAACTCTACAAACTTTCTATCAACCCTAGAGAACAATAGGAGGTCATAAAAAAAACTCATATTTATGATGCCCGATTTCTCACACTTTGAATGGAAGTTAAAATTGGGAGTGTCTTTTAGCTTGTGGAGGATCCTATGAAGATACTACATGATTTGAACAAACAACAAGGGGGGCAAAGGATCCCCTTGTCTGATGCCCCTTTTAGCTTCCAAAAGTTGAGACAAATTTCCATTCACTTGGTATTTATATGAAACAGTGTTGACTGTGATCATAATCTAGTTTTCAAATTGTTGGGGAAATCTAAACTCCTTCAGGATGGATTCCAAGGCATTCCATTCAACTATATCATAGACCTTCTGCATGTCCATTTGAAGCAAACATCTAGGGGCTTCATGGTTGTCACTATACCCTTTGATCAACTCATATCCCAAGAGAATATGCTCATGAATTTTCCTGCCAGGAATAAAAGCAGCTTGGTTGTTATTAATAACACTACCAATAACTTTTCCAAGCCTATTAGTTAGAATCTTGGAGATAATCTTATAGATCACAGTGCAACAAGAAATGGGTCTAAACTCTTTCACATACTTAGTCGACTGAACTTTGGGGATTATAGAATTGTGCAGTTCACTTCCTTGTACAACATCCCTCTATCAAAAAACTTTCACAGCTTGAATAACATCTACACCAACCAAGTCCCAATTATCTTTAAAAAACTTGGAATTATATCCATCTAGACCAGGGGAAGAATTGTTGCTAATACCTTTCAGGCTGTTGAGAATTTCCCGATCAGTGATGGGGCTGACAAGAAATTCCCTCAGCAAGTGAGAAATTTGAGGGCCATTCCTCATAACTTCAATATCCATACTGACAAGAGATGTACTGGAAGCACCCACCAAATTCTTGTAGAACATAACTATCTCATTCTCAATGCCTATTTGATTCTTGATAGCCCTACCATTGTCGTCAATCAATTCCATTATGCTATTAATATCGAGTCTGGCTGCTAGAGAGGAATGAAAGTATGAATTATTCCCATCCAGAATTTTTAGCCACTCAATCTTGGACTTCTTCTTGTTGATGTTTTCCTCCATGTTACTCAATCTTATCACTTCATTCAGGTTATCTTTGACTTGGCCAATGAGCAACACATTCATCCTGTCAGTTATGAGATTGTGATGGGCAGTGTTCAGCTTTTCTCTAGCTTTGATGAGTTGAAAACTAATACCATGGAAGTGCTTACTTAACATTTTCACAACTGGCTGTAACTTTTGGAGTTTCTTCCAAATGATGTACGTAGGCTGATCCCAGCTAAGTTTCACTTTCTCTGTAAACTCCACATTCTGCATAACAATATTTTGAAACTTAAAAGTAGCTTTCTTAGGTCTGGTACTACTTCTATCCTTCAACCATAAAAGAGAGTGGTCTGATACCCCTTGCTTCATGATGAAGAGGTTGTAATCCAAAAATTTATGATGCATTTCCACATTGCCTAAGGCCCTATCAATTCTGGAGTAAATCATGTTGTCTCTTTGATTATTGCACCAAGTAAATGATCACCAGAGCCATCTTTTTCAAAAAGACTTATGAGTTCCATCATATCCACTAGATCATTGTACTCTTTCTTAACAACTAGATTCCCTTCAACCCTATCAATAACTCTTATAACATTGTTAAAGTCTCCAAGAGTGCACCAAGGTCCAGTAACACTACCATGTATAAGGATTAAGTCTTACTAAAGTTTTTCCTCTGTTCAAGGAAATTAGAAGCATATATGGCTATCATCCAAGTAACCAAGGAACCATCATGCAAAGAGACACTACAATGTATAAACTGGTCTCCAAATTTATGAGCTTTAACTACTATCTTAGACTCATCCTAAAGAATCCATAACCTCCCATTGCTATGTTTAGGATAGTTGTCAATGGACTTCCATTTTTGACCAAACTTTCTTCTTATTGGTATTGCATTTTTCCCCTTTATTCTAGTCTCAATCAAGATAACTATCACAAGGTTCAAATTTTTGAGGAGGGCTATAATTTCATTGCACTTACCAACATTATTAATGCCCCTTACATACCAAGCAATGGTCATGTGTTCTCTCCATTAAGCCTTGAAGGACCCCCAATCCTCAAGGCTTCAAACCCATTCTGACAGTTCATAATGTCCTGATTTGGATTCATAACTACATCCCCTTTCCTCCTTCTAGTACTTCCCACATTCTCCCACAATAAATCCTCTTTTCCCCTTGTGGCTGAATCCCTTTAGCATTTGGAATGACTTCCTTCACCTTTTATATCACTAAGGTTTCGGGTTTGATGTTCTCCAAATGAGGCTTTGGTTGCCATTGTTTCGTTGCCTTTGTTTTGCATTAATGACGAACTTTATGACAAATCTCACAGAACAAAGGCTTCATATTCCACCAATTATTTCCTTTTGTTACCTTCACTTTCATTGATCATGATGAAGTCTTGTTGCTTTTGGGTAATATCAATCTCAACTAGAATCCAAGCATAAGAGACTCTAAGTTTGTTAGTAGTGCACTCATCAGTAAACAAAGGCACCCTTAAATCACTCCCTGTTTACCCCAAACTTCTAGTCCCCCATAGGTGAAGAGGTAAATTGGGTAGTTTAATCCAAACAGGGAGAGTCCTCAACATGTCTCTCTTGAAATCAAAATTAGTTGCCCAGTCTTTCAACACCATTGACATGTTTTGAATCATATAAGGGCCTCTAATAATAACTAACTACTTATCTATATTAGAATTGAATCTCATAATAAAATAACTAGGGATGGCAATTGGATCCATTTAGACAAAATCCATCAACTAAAAAATTCATCCAATCCATCCACCATATGAAAAGTAAGTTAATGGATTGGATTAAATCCATTCATTTATATGTATGGATTAATCCAATCCATCCGACATATTTGAATGATCCAACGGATTATTTTTATATCAATCATATCTATTTAAAAATAAAAATAATGAATTATTTAAAAAAATGATTTTTTTATGGATATACAAAAAATTGATTTTTTTTCAAATTTTTTTTTTCGAAAATATCAAAAAATTGTTTTTTTTTCCGAAAATATAAAAAAAAATTGATTTTTTCGAAAATATCAAAAAACCGATTTTTTTTCAAAAATATCAAAAAATCGATTTTTTTCAAAAAATATCAAAAAACAATTTTTTTTCGAAAATATAAAAAAATTCGATTTTTTCGAAAATATAAAAAATGATCTTGTAAAATCATATTAATTTTTTTCCGAAAATATAAAAAAAACCGATTTTTTCTGAAAAAGAAAATTTGATTTTTTCGAAAATAAAAAAAATTGCTTGTTTTCAAAAATTAAAAAATCGACATTTTTTAGAATATAAAAAAATTGATTTTTTCAAAAAAAAAAATTCAAAAAAAAATTGGATGGATGGATATCCATCCATTAAAAATATGTTAACGGATGAATTGGATGGATTTTTATCCTTAATGGACGGATTGGATTGGATATTTTTCAAAAAATTTAGTGGATTATTAATGGACTAATGGATTGTTTTGATCCATCCATTAACAATCCAATCCATATCCATCCAATCCATCCATTTTGCCACCCCTAAAAATAACCCTCTTCATGGAAGAACAAATCAGGTAGTTTAACAAAATTCCAATACTTAGTCATGTATTATTTCACTGCATTCATTCTAAGCTTCCTACCAATAACATACATAATGAGAGAAGCATCCCAAAATCTTACCTCATATTCAATGTGTGCTTCCTCAATGCCAACTCCATAACACCTTCCACAATCTTTGGAGCAATGAATTCAATTGGAGCACCATTGGCAGAACTTCGATTCCCACTAATCATGTCAACCCATAGTTTGGGGGTGGGTTCTTTAGGCTTTAGCTCTTCAGGATTTTCCTTTCTTTCAAGAACTTGCACAATCTCAATTAGGGTTTCCACCACTTTGTCCTGAGGGTTACCTCAACACACATCTAACTCTTTTGAAAGAGTGTGGTTATGATCGACGGAGATGGTACATTATTCCTCTTTGGTCGCCCTCTCCCTCGACCCATAATCGCAGGTATACAGAATCAGAACAAATCAGAAGTTCCCTTACATGTAAGGAGTTTAAACCAAACCGATTCATTCCAATCCTATTAACCACTTCTTAATTATTGGACCAAGCGTTCATCAGAGATGAAAGATTAGCCGAAAATCTTCAGAGAGAGTCTTAATCATTGGACCAAGCGTTCATCGGAGATGAAAGATTAGCCGAAAATCTCCAGAGAGAGAACGAGGTCAAATATTTTGAATAATTATTCTTAAAAGTGTCATTCCTCAAATTTGTCCTACCTATATACCATTTTTGTTTCAGTTTATTAACCATATATTCAAAAATTCAAAAATATGTCATTCAGGCATGTGCGAAAAAGTGTGTGTGCAGTGTGGCTGAAATTCAGTATTTTATGGGGCAATCATCAAGGGACAGTTTATGTTCGACCAGGGTTTTTGGGTTCATATTTTCCATTCACCATCCATATTATACCTTCTATTTTTATTATTTAACCATTATCCTTTTCTAGAGTCATTTCTATAAAAATTCTCTAATCCATTTTATCCAAATTTATCCACTTTTCAAACCATTTTTTTTCATTTTTTAATTGTCCAAATTTCAAACATTTATATATCTAAATTTTATGTCCAAATATTTCCAAATCACATTATATTTCCAAAATTTCTAATTACCACAAGTCAAATTCCATTTTTTTTATCATTCATTCATAAACCATTTTTTTTTCTAATTCATTTCCTAAATTCTATTTTTTCTATCCCCTTTTAATTTCCACATCCACATTCTCCATAAAAACCATTACAAAAAAGAAAAAATTTCACTCAAAGCTCGTTACCAAAAAAAATAAAATAATAGAACAAGTTTTCAGCATAGCTCACTCCACTGTTTTGGCCATAACCATGATTCAAACAAAAAATCATATTACACTAAAGCCCAATATTACAAGCCCATGTTTTTTTTTATCTTACACAAATTATAACAAAATTTTGAAAAGAAAAACGCAGCAAACCCAGCGGACCCCATCAAAAAAATGAAACGCATAAGACTTCCAACAAAACACTCATACACAAAACACAACCATAATGATACGTCACATGAATTCCAGCGACTATATTACAAACGCAATCTCACTGTATAAATAAATTACATTACTCACATCCACGCACATGATTCTCAAATGATGTCACAAAGAAACAGACTCACATATCACAATAAACTCAGCACAACAACAACATATTCCATTGATTCCTTCCAATCTTTTGCACCAAGTCTCCCCAAAACACCCTTTATTCTTCTCTATTTAAGCCACCCTTTATTCACAATAAAAATCAAGCTTGGAAAGCCATAAAATCACCCTACTCAAAACAATATCATGCTTCGAAAACCACAAAAACAAAATCTGAAAAATAAAAAGAAAAAGAAGAAAAAACAGAAACAAGGAACGCTTTACTCTTCTTCATCGTAGCTCACTTTCCATACACTTAACCGAGTCATCACCAAGCTCACAAACCACCACCTGCAACCACAACCCCTTTATTATTGTTTCTAAACTCACTGCATAAACAATCACAAACCAACACAAATCACTACAAACCGACACACAAAAACCAAATTGGAAAATTCTGATATGAACTCATATCTGTAATAAACTGTGCGCGGATCGAAACACAACCTGAGAGCGAGATACTCACCTTCAATCACGAGGAATAGTTATTGATACTCCATCCATAGGTTCTGTGACTACCACTTTGGTGTGTCGTAATTGTACTCTAATTATCTCTGGTAAAGAGTTTGGAGTGGATTTTATTTGTCTATCACTCAGTAATCTTGATGTGATCTTGGGTATGAACTGGTTGGAATCCAACCGTGTTTATATTGACTGTTTTAGGAAGAGGTTATTGTTTTTGACTCCGGAGGAGGAAGCCTTGGCTAGTTCTATTTTTACGAAGGAACTTGTTGGGAGATGAAGCATAGATGTTTGCAGTTTTCGCTTCATTATCTGTTGAAGAGACGATTAATATTGAAGAATTGCCGGTGGTGAATGAATTCCTAGAAGTGTTTCCTGGTGATATTTCAGAGTTGCCTCCAACGCGTGAGGTGGAGTTCTCTATTGATTTGATTCCTGGTACTAGGCCTATTTATATGGCGCCGTACAAGATGTCTTTAACTGAGTTAGTTGAGTTGAAATCTCAGATTGGTGATTTTCTTGATAATAAATTTATTAGACCCAGTGTATCACCGTTGGGAGCGCCAGTGTTGTTAGTGAAGAAGAAGGATGGTAGTATATGTTTATGCATTGATTACCGACAGCTGAATAAAGTGACCATTAAAAACAAATATCCACTTCCTAGAATTGATGATTTAATGGACCAACCTTTTGGAGCTTGTGTTTTTAGTAAAATTGATTTGAGGTCGGGATATCATCAAATTAGAGTGAAGGAAGAAGATATTCAGAAGAAGGCATTTAGGACTCGATATGGTCATTATGAATATGCAGTGATGCCTTTCGGAGTCTCTAATGCGCCAGGAGTGTTTATGGAGTATATGAACCGTATATTTCACTCTTACTTGGATCAGTTCATTGTAGTGTTCATTGATGACATATTGATTTATTCAAAGTCTGAGGAGGATCATGCGGGACATTTGAGAATTGCTCTGCAGGTGTTGAAAGATAACAAATTGTTCTCTAAATTCTCCAAATGTGAGTTATGGTTGAAGACGGTGAGATTTTTGGAACATGTGATATCAGGTGAAGGTATAACAGTGGATCCTTCAAAGGTCAGTGTTATGCTTGAGTGGGAACCTCCGAAGACGATAACATAAATTAGAAGTTTCCTTGGTCTAGCTGGTTATTATCGAAGATTCATAGAAGGATTTTCTAATTTAGCGTTGCCATTGACTCAATTAACCCGGAAGAGTCAAGCTTTTATTTGGGATGCAACCTGTGAGAAAAGTTTTGAAGAATTGAAGAGGAAATTGACTTCGGCACCGATACTAATTTTACCGAATCCGAGTGAAGCTGTTGTGGTTTATTGTGATGCATCTAAAATGGGTTTATGTGGGGTGTTAATGCAAATTGGTAAGGTAGTGGCTTATGTGCACGAGATGAATTATCCTACCCATGATCTAGAATTGGCTGCGGTGGTATTTGCATTGAAAATTTGGAGGCATTACCTCTATGGTTCGCGGTTTGAGGTCTTTAGCAATCATAAGAGCTTAAAGTACTTATTTGATCAGAAGGAGTTTAATATGAGGCAGAGGAGGTGGCTAGAGTTTCTGAAGGATTATGACTTTAATTTGAGTTACCACCCAGGCAAAGCGAATGTAGTAGCAGATGCGTTACGTCGGAAGACAATTCATATGTCAACCATGATGATGAAAGAAATGGAATTAATTGAACAATTTAGAGACTTGAGTATGATTTGTAATATAGCACCAGAAAGTGTTAAGCTGGGTATGTTGATAGTAACCAATGAATTTCTGGAGGTGATTAAAGAAGGTCAAAGGCAGGATGTGAAATTGGTGGACTTAATGCCTACCGAGAGAGATGAGCAAGACGGTGATTTTAGTTTGGATAATGAAGGTATTTTGAGATTCTGAGGAAGGATTTGTGTACCTGAAAATGTTGAGTTAAAGAAAGCAATCTTGGAAGAAAGTCATCGAAGTAGCTTGAGTATTCACCCAGGAGCTACGAAGATGTACCATGACTTGAGGAAATTATTTTGGTGGCATGGTATGAAGAGAGATATCGCGCAGTTTGTGTATGCTTGTTTGATATGCCAAAAATCTAAAGTGGAACACCAAAAGCCTTCGGGGCTAATGCAACCATTAGAAATTTCGGAGTGGAAATGGGATAGTATTGCTATGGACTTCGTGACAGGATTATCGAATACGAAGAGAGGCTTTGATGATATTTGGGTAGTTGTAGACCGATTGACTAAGTCTGCACATTTTATTCCAATCAACCTTAGTTTTCCTTTGACTAAGTTGGCAGAAATCTATATTCGGATCATTATGAAATTACATGGTGTACCGGCTAGTATAGTATCGGACAGAGATCCGTGGTTCAATTTTGAATTCTGGAAGAGTTTGCATGAAGCTTTGAGTTCTAAGTTGAAATTAAGTTCGACTTACCACCCACAGAAGGATGGACAATCCGAGAGGACTATTCAGTCGTTAGAATACTTGCTGAGAACCTGTGTGTTAGAAAAAGGTGGTGCTTGAGATACTCATTTGTCACCAATTGAGTTTACTTATAATAACAGTTACCATTCGAGTATTGGAATGGCACCTTTTGAGGCGTTATATGGTAGAAGATGTAGAACACCTCTGTGTTGGTATGAGACAAGTGAGAATATTATGCTCGAACCTGAGATTATTCAACAAACTACCGAGACTGTTTAAATGATCAGAGAGAAGATGAGAGCGTCTCAGAGTCGATAGAAAAGCTATCATGATAATAGAAGGAAAAACTTAGAGTTCAGTGAAGGTGACCGTGTATTCTTGAGAGTCAACCCGATGACGGGTGTGGGACGTGCTTTGAAATCTAAGAAGTTGGATCCTAAGTTTATTGGACCGTATCAGATTATGCAGAGAGTGGGAAAAGTTGCTTACAGAGTGATGTTACCGCCGGAACTTTCGAATCTGCACAAAGTGTTTCATGTGTCGCAGCTTAGGAAGTATGTACCTGATCCGTCACATGTTATCCAGAGGGAAGAAGTGCAAATTCGTGACAACCTTACGGTGGAGACTTTACCTTTGAGGATTGGAGATCGTAAGATGAAACAACTACGAGGCAAGGAGATACCTCTTGTGAGAGTAGCTTGGGAAGGAGCTACTGGTGGAAGTGTTACCTGGAAACTGGAGAGCAGGATGCGGGAATCATATCCAGTGTTATTTCATTCAGGTACATTTTCGAGGACGAAAATAACATAAGTGGGGGAGAGTTGTAACGCCTCAATTTTTATAAATTATTTTTATAAAATAATATGGAGAGTTGAAGTATATTTGAGATAATAATTAAAGAATTATTTTGTTTTTAAATAATAATATGATAATGAGAGGTGGTATATTATTATAATATTTTTATTTAAATAATAAAATAAGTAGTTGGAGGTCCAAAGGGGTAGGTTGTAATTTAGTTGTATTATGAAAAGTGAAGACACGATACAATTTTCATAATCGTGCATTTTTGACGAAGAACAGAGAGCTATAGAGAAAAGGGAGAAGAAAGGTAAAATCAAGGTTCATAGAGTTCAAGGTCAAGAGTTTGAGAAAGCTTCGTTCAATTTCGAGGTAAGGGGGGAGAAATGGTTTTATATTGGTGATCTAACATAGAAGGGTAATTGGGAGGTCCTTACTCCCTTAGGATTTATGATTGATGATTGGAATGGATGAAATTATGATATGGTTGTGAATAATTGATGATTTCTTGTATATGTTTGGGGTGTGACGTTGAATTTCTTGTGTATGTATGGATTTATGAGAATTGTAATATGTCTGTTATGAAGAATATGACAATTGGAGAAGATGGAGAAAACTTATAATTTTCCCTATTTGATCTTTAAAAGTTAGGCTAGATGATTAATTGATGTTATAGGTATAAATTGGTAGTAAGTGAGTTAATTGGACTATTTAGGATGCTAAAATTGAAATAAAAAGAACCGGATTCGTGCTGGTGTAGAAGAGGAAGAAAATTGGACATTTTGTGAAAAACCGATTTTTCAGGGTCCCTGACACGGGCCGTGTCAGGCTACGTGAAGGGGATTCTAGAGGATTTGTGGGAAATGGGCTTCAGGCCACCTGACACGGGCCGTGTCAGGGGACACGGGGGACGTGTTAGGGGACACGGGGGGCCGTGTCAGGCCTCTGTATTTTCGAATTTTTCCATATTTTAAGTCGGATTTAACCCGTTCTTTCTGTTAAGGTTCGTACCATTATTCTAAGACTGTGAGAATAAAGTTGCTAGTGGAAATAGGAACTGACGACCAACCTTAGGGAATGAGTCTTAGGTGATTATGTGAATTATATGAACTTGCTAATGATGAATTGAATCATATTGATTATGATAAGGTATAATATATGCTTTGTACAAATTGTGTGATGAAATGCTTGATGTTTGATGAATATCGTGAGGATCATATTGATATGGCTATATTCATATGTGATTTGAAAATGTATGTTGTAATTGAGTTTTTGCATACGCATACATGTGGGGGGAATAATCACGTCTCGGATGGAGCGTAAGTGATTATTCAGATTCATTGGGAATCAATGGGTGGGGGATGACCGTGTCTCATTTGGAGCGTAAGTGATGCATCCGGTCCGAATCGATGGACATTTGATGAAGTCGGTACCGTATTTTTATTGTGTATTGAGTCACATTGCATTGATATGAATGATTGACTGTTGTTGTATGTTATGATGAGTGTGTGTGAATTACTTCTTCATATATGTTATTTGCACCGTTATATTATGTAATTGTTTCTCACCCCTTTGTTTGTTTTGTGGCGTCTGTGCTTCTTCGGAAGTACATATAACCCAGGTACATGAGAAGTGCTGGGTGTTGCTTGTTCGAGTCCTAGGCGCTCTGATACGTAACGGGAATGGGGATTTTACCATTTTGTTTTTATTTCATAGTTTCAGACTTTGTTTGGTTATGTATCCACCTAAGGAACTAAAAGAATCATTTTATGTTATTGAATAATTATACTTTGAGCACACATATGATGAACTACTTATTTCCGCTGCTTATGAATAAATGGAATCTTTATTTGGTTTTGAAATGTAGCCATTCAATTTATTGATTAAACTCTGATTTATTTAAAAACTTGCGTTATTTTTGAAAACGGAAAAAGTGGGTGTTACAATGAGACCATTTTATTTCCCTTTTGGAAATTAATTTTATTTCACTTTATTTTATTTTTAGCATTTGGTCGATGAAAGTCTAAAAATCGAGGTTATTGCAAATCTCTGTTAAGAAGAGAACATTAATCGGTTGCCTTTTACATTGTGAAATCTAAATTAAAATTCAATTTAATTTTCAAAATACACATCGATGCATAAATCGACGCTCGACTTCTCATAGAATGATTCTAAAATTGAATCGGTTCTAAAATAGTTAAAAAGCTACATTTTGACGCTTTCAATTTAATTTCAAGTACCAACGACTTCGTATAGTTTATGACACTTCACACACGCTTCCTCTTGGGCAAATACAACGAACCATTTTATTTCATGCAATCCCATGTAATTTACTTTGTGCCCCTCCACTATTTATATGTTCGCAATTTACTTTTCCGCTTTGTTTATCGTTTTGATTTCTAGGAGCACCCTTAGGGACTAATATCGATCTCTCTTTCTTTCGCGAACCTTTGGTCTAACGCCAAGTGGTTTCACTCACACACCTTCACACTTTATTTTCGGTTATGGTTTCGTTTGCTAGGAGAACCCTTAGGGACTAGGAATCGTTTCCACCCAACCTTGCGAGTCGAGCACATTGTGCCTCGCTACCAAAACAAATAATTAAACCTCCATTTGCATTCACCCGTAAGTCGAGTGCCTCGCGCATCACCATCAAACCTCAAATAACCAAAAACGTCTCTTTTAGACCCTTTCCCTTGATCCAATGTTAAGCAGTCATAGGTAATAAAACACTTTAATAATATGAGTTGTACGTCACGAACCTTAAGTGGTAGAAGGAGGATAATTGGAATCCCACTACTCGCTCCGATTATTTCGACGCAAGACACTTGGCTTATTGGGCGGAATAATCACCTCTACCCATATTCTTTAGTGCAATTAGACTCCTAAATACTTTTTTCAAAGAAAGGTAATAAAATCAACAACTAACCACCCGTGGTAGGCCGAACTACGAGGCTCTGACTTTTCCATTGCACGAGGGAGTACGTAGCCACGAGAATCTCAATCCTTGTCGATCACCTAGGATCAATCAAACTTATAATCAAAATCATTTCCCTTAGAAAGGAACTAATTAGGCATAGATATCCTTTTACGCGTGACAACTTATTTGGTTCCCATCAAGTACGATGGATGTGAGGGGTGCTAATACCTTCCCCTTTGCATAACCGACTTCCGAACCCAAACAATGGTTGTGATGACCTTTGTATTTATCCTCCTTTTAGACGAGTTTTATTTATATCTTCCCTTTCCCCTTTTGGGAATAAATCAGAATTAGGTGGCGACTCTCATGTCAGCCTAACGCGCAATCTTTTATCACAAGGTCGTATTTTTCGAGGTGCGATAGCTGGCGACTCTGTTGGGGATTGGTTCAGCCCTATGCAAGTCAAGCCTAGTCTAGGTTGTTCCACGCTTGTTTGGATGTTTACCTTTATGTGTTATTATTTTATCGCTTATTTATCGCTTTCCATATTATTATATCATGTGGTTCCTTGATACTATGGTATTGGAACGCTACTTTGATTGCAAAAGAAACTTGATGGAAAGGCTCTATACCCGAGCTTACGACTACAAACATAATTTAGGAGAGATTGTGTAGTATAGGCTCCCGAGAAATTTGCTCTCATGGGTTTTCGATACAAAAACCTTGCTTGGAGTAGATTCTAATGAGAATACTGACGAGCGTCTAGCTATTAGCATGTGCAATAAATGTTTTCATTAGGATCATTGACTCTAAGGATCTTTAGAACCTTGAACCATTTAGCCAAAACAAAGATTGATGGTCGCGTAGTATGGGCTTCCGAGAAATTTGCTCTCGTGGGTTGTCAATACGAAGATCTCACTCATAATAGACTTTCTCAATGGAGTTGATTGACAGTCAAAAGCTGACATGTGCAACAAATAGTTGAGCAAAGTCTGTATTCTGAGACCTTTGTTTTAAACATCGTGTCGATGGTCGCGTAGTATGGGCTCCCATTAAATTTTCTCTCGTGGGTTGTCGATACGAAGATCTCACCCAAACGAGATTCATATGAGGGAGTCAATCAACTGTCGTGCTGATGGCGTGTGTGATGAACAAACATGTGAATTGAAAACTTTGGGGTTACTTCAAACTTTAGAATCTACCTGGTGAGATCATTGTGAGGAGAGCAATCCCAATCCTCCATCCTTACCTTGGACTCATGAAATTCTGTGATTAAAGATTTCGGCCATTAACTGGATTAACTCGAGACCTTGATTTCGTGATCTTAGATTATGAAATTGCATCCATATGCATATCATTCCATTTTGCATCAACTATGCATCTTGCATTTCATTCCAAGCCTAAAACTAAAAAAACTCAAAAATCATCAAGATGATTCCTCGATACTCCCATGCTACTAAAGCCAACTTTATACGAGTAATGAATCACATTCAACAAAGATCATGTCGCCACAAGTGGACCGTCAATGAATGCTTTTGAAGAGGTTGCTTAAGTCCAAGCCGAGTAGTCTTCAACTCTAAAGAAGTCAGTCAATCGAGAGAAGATCAGTTCCTCTGATGAATGCAGTCATCATATGCCCTTTATTATTTTGCATACTTGTATTTTGTATTGTTTGTCTAAGTACTATTTGCTTTGAACATTGACATTTGTATTTGGTTTCATTAATGTTATGTTTATGCATGTTTCAAATTAGTCTTTTTGCATTCGCTCATCATTTATCATTTAACACAAAATCACAAAAAAAAATCTTTCATCACTTCACTTTCTTATCAAGTTGTTTTTAGCAAATATTTTAGGGAGGATGGTGAAAACTAAATATCCATAATTGTTATGGTATGCGTTCGGATAAAATCTCGTCAATGATGTACAAATATTTTTTCAAATACCCAAACACCGGAGAGATAAGGAGTTAATCCCTAGTCAACCACTTCGAGCCTAGAAGTAGGACTTTCTTTCACATACAAACCTTTACCCTTAACCAGGGGCAGGGTAGTTGTTCAGTTAACCTGACTACACCTTTAAGTTGCAAGATGAGACATCCCATCGGAGGACCATCAACAAATGACTTGGCAGTCACAACATTCAACAAAATCAAACAAAAAAAAGAAAATCAAAGAAAACCGTTAAGTTGATCATCCAAAGGAAGACTTAGTAAAAAAAAAGTAAAGAAGAAAATCAAAGGAAAATCACTAATTTGAGCACCCAAATGGAGACTTAGTAAAAAAAGAATCGTAGAAAATCTCGGTGAACCAAGCACTTCATAAAAGCAGTCCAAGAGAATCCAGATAAAGCAAAAGAGTGGCTCAAATCCTCAGCAAAAACAAAACAAGGTTCATGTGACCACCACATCAATAATAAAAAGGGTCACCGACATCCAACATCCACAAACAAAATAAAATGACTGTCACTTCAAAGCGAACCTTGAAGCTTCATCTTCACCTTACAACGTCAAATCCCTTTTGGAAGACAAATGCATGTGTAGAGTTAACTGAATGTAGGTCTGGAGATCATCACGAAGAAGAGGTGGGTATAAATAAAACTTTGAGCCTTATACCTTTTTTTCTTAAACCATGAACCAGACCGCGTTACAACCCTAAAAAACCTAATTGAGACAGGGTTTATTCTGAAAGTATACAACAACACGGTAGCGTAAACGGACTCCCAGAGATTTTCTAATTTTCAATCTTGATAGCATATTCTTCTTGCTGCATCTTTCACACACTTGCTAAATCAGCACCACATTTTTACTAACAGTTCATTCATCATATTATCATTTCATTCAAATAATTGACTTTTTCAAAGCTTGCATGAACGTTACATTAACACTACCATTTGTGTATAAACAATTTAATTGCAAATTAGTGCTTGACATCAAGACATTCCCAACAACCTTTTGTGTATCATCCTTTTGGTGAATGACAACCTTTAAAACCAGTGTGTGTTTGTTATTACCCTTTTGTTGATATCAAGTTTGTGGCCTTTCTGTCATCCTTTTGGTGTCAACATCTTTTCCAGTTTAATTGTAAGCTTTTATCACTTAGTCTTCCAGTACATTTTCTTCTTTTTCAGATAAATTCAGAGTTTTTTAGTATCTAATTGATTTCTACCTTGAAGGTATGAACGCGGGCCAGTTCATCTTACTCGGTTTAAGCCAATTCGATAGAGGCATCTGTCATACTCCAAATTTGTCCTACCTATATACCATTGTTGTTTCAGTTCATTAACTATATATTCAAAAATAAAAAAATATGTCATTCAGGCTTGTGTGAAAAATCAGAGTTTTCTTGGTTTGTCAGTGAGTGTGTGTGCAGAGTGGCTGAAATTCAGTATTTTATGGGACTATCATAAAGGGCCAGTTTATGTTCAGTCAGGGTTTTTGGATTCATATTTTCCATTCACCTTCCATATCTATACCTTTTATTTTTATTATTTAACCATTATCCTTTTCTAGAGTCATTTCTATAAAATTTCCCTAATTCATTTTATCCACTTTTCAAACCATTTTTTTCCATCTTTTAATTGTCCAAATTTCAAACATTTTCATATCCAAATTTTATGTCCAAATATTTCCAAATCCCATTATATTTCCAAAATTTTTAATTACCACAAGTCAAATTCTATTTTTTTAATTATTCACTCATAAACCATTTTTTTTCTTTCTAATTCATTTCCTAAATTCTATTTTTTCTATCCACTTTTAATTTCCACATCCATATTCTCCATAAAAACCATTACAAAAAAGAAAAAAAATCAGTCAAAGCTCATTACAAAAAAAAGAAAATAACAAGTTTTCACCATAGTCTGCTCCACTATTTTAGCCATAACCATGATTCAAACAAAAAATTATATTACACCAAATCCCAATATTACAAGCCCATATTTTTTTATCTTACACAAATTATAACAAAATTTTGAAAAGAAAAATGCAGTAAACCCAGCGGACCCCATAAAAAATGAAACGCAGAAGACTTTTAGCAAAACGCTCCTACATAAAACTCAGCCATAACGACACTTCACGTAAATTCCAGCTGCTATATTACAAACACAATCTCACTGTATGAATAAATTCCGTTACTCACATCCACACATATGATTCTCAAATGATGCCACAAAGAAACGAACTCACATAGCACAACAAACCCAGCATAACAACAACATATTCCATTGATTCCTTCCAATCTTTTGCACCAAGTCTCCTCAAAACACCCTTTATTCTTCTCTATTTAAACCACCCCTCATTCACAGGAAAAATCAAGCTTGGAAATCCATAAAATCACCCTGCTCAAACCAATACCAAGCTTCAAAAACCAGAAAAACAAAATCTGAAAAATAAAAAAGGAGAAGAAGAAAAAACAGAAACAAGGAACGCTTCACTCTTCTTCATTACAACTCACTTTCCATACACTTAATCGAGTCACCGCCAAGCTCACACACCACCACCTGCAACCACAACCCCTTTATTCTTCTTCCTCAACCCACTGCATAAACAACCACAAACCAACACAAATCACTACAAACTGACAAACAAACAAAAAACCAAATCGGAAAAATATGATATGAACTAAGATCTGTAATAAACCGTGCATGGATCGAAACACAATCTGAGAGCGAGAAACTCACCTTCAATCACGAGTGACAACAACCCAAGCACATAACCAAAACCAAATCACAGAGAACATACGCATATCCCTCCCCCATATGTTTATTATTATTATTTATTTTATTTTTTTATTTAAATTTTATTTTGTTCTTGATTAATTTTATGACTTTCTCTTTGTTTGCTTGTTTTTATTATTAGATTTTCTTTTTAGTTTGTGTTATTTGATTTCTTTACCCGCCTTTTGATTTTTTGGGCCGATGATATCATAAAAGGTCAATATGTTCGATTTCATTAAATCGGTCAAGTTTGATCAATATAAGGCCAAAGTAGTTTAGTTTAGTTTATTTTATTATCACTTTATTTCCGATTATATGGTCGATGAACATCTAGATCATGAGATTCGTTGCAACCCAACTTGAAATCTTGATTAAATGATGATACCATTTTATTTCCCTTTTGGAAATTTAAATTTAGTTTATTTTATTTTTATTTATCGCTTTATTTCATTTTATGGTCGATGAACATCTAGATCTTGAGATTTGTCACAAGCCGACTTGAAATCTCAATTAAATGATGAGACCATTTTATTTCCCTTTTGGAAATTTATTTTATTTCACTTTATTTTATTTTTAGCATTTGCTCGATGAAAGTTTAAAAATCGAGGTTATCGCAAATCTTGGTTAATACATGACCATTAATCGGTTGCCTTTTGCATTGTGAAATCGAAATTAAAATTCAATTTAATTTTTGAAATACACACTGATGCATAAATCGACGCTCGACTTCTCATAGAATGATTCTAAAATTGAATTGGTTCTAAGATAGTTAAAGAACTACATTTCGACGCTTTCGATTTAATTTCAAGCTCTAACAGCTTCGTATAACTTAGGACACTTCACACATGCTTCCTCTTAGGCCAATAGAATGAACCTTTTTATTTCATACAATCCTGTGTAATTTACTTTGTACCCCTCCCCCATTCATATGTATGAAATTTACTTTTCCGCTTTGTTTATCGTTTCGATTGCTAGGAGCACCCTTATGGACTAGTATCGATATCGCTTTATTTCGCGAACCCTTGGTCCAACGCCAAGTGGTTTCACTCGCACACCTTTGCACTTTATTTTCGGTTATGGTTTCGTTTGCTAGGAGCATCCTTAGGGAATAGGAATCATTTCCACTTAACCTTGTGGGCCGAGCGTATTGTGCCTCGCTATCAAAACAAATAAATAAACCTCTATTTGCATTCACTCGTAAGTCGAGTGCCTCACGCATCTCCATCTAACCTCAAATAACCCAAAATATCTCTTTTAGACCTAACCCCTTGATCCAACATCAAGCGGTTATAGGTAATAAAACACTTTAATAATATGAGAAGAATTGGACGTCACAAGCCTTAAGTGGTAGAAGAAGGATAATGGGAATCCCGTTACTCACTCCGATTATTTTGACGCAAGACGCTTGGCTTGTTAGGCGGAATAATCACCTTTACACATAGTCTTTAGTGCAATTCGACTACTAAATCATTTTTTTGAAAGAAAGGTAATAAAATCAACAACCAACCATCCGTGGTAGGCCGAACTACTAGGCTCTGAATTTCCCATTGCACGAGGGAGTACACAGGCACGGGGATCTCAATCCTTGTCGAGCACCTAGAATCAATCAAACTTATAATCAAACTTATTTCCCTTAGCAAGTAACTCTTTAGGCATATACATCCTTTCACGCGTGATAACTTAGATGGTTCTTATCGAGTATGATGGATTGAGGGGTGCTAATATATTCCCCTTGCATAACCGACTTCCGAACCCAGACAATAGTTGCAATGACCTTTGTCTTTATCCTCCTTTTAGACGAGTTTTATTTATATCTTTTCTTTCCCCTTTTGGGAATAAATCATAATTAGGTGGCGATTCTCATGTCAGCCCAACGTGCGGTCTTTTATCGCAAGGTCGTATTTTTTGAGGTGCGACCAAATGCTATTTTAGATATTTCATTATTTTATTGAATTTTTTTCTCGTTATCAACATTTTAAAAAATCACTTAAGTTTGAAGCTATTTCAAATATATTTTCATAAATATCATTTTTGAGAAACAACTTTTTGAAAAAAAATTACGATTTCAACTATCTTTTGATTTTTAATAATATATGTTTATGTTATAGGATGTCAAAATTAGTATTTTAATTTATTAAAAAATGAATACAAAAAACTTATAATTTTTTTTAAAGAAAGGTTCTGTAAAATCTATTTTTAAAAATACAAAAAAAATTCATTTTTTAAAAGTTGAAACAAACAGACCCTTAATTAAACGAGTCAATCAAACTGGATTAACCGTTATATCCCGTGAATAGAAAAAAAGCAAGACTTAATTATAATCTAACTTACTTAACTAATCACATATTTTAAATTAAAAAGTTTTGTTCTTAAGTCATTTTTTCACTAAGAAACAACATAGTATCTATTTTTAAAAGTTTATATCTTTTATCTTTAAAATTCTACAAATGAACAAATAGTCAATTTTAAATAAATATATTTTGAAAAAAAACTTTTAAAATTGTTTGAATTTAAAATAAAAAATTAACTATATAAATTAAATAAAATAGAAAGTCAAACATAATTTTATATATATATATATATATATATATATATATATATATATATATATATATATATATATATATATATATATATATATATATATATATATATATATATATATATATATATATATATATATATATATATATATATATATATATATATATAATCAATTGACACCAAGGTGTCATGATACCAAATCCTATCTCTTTATTCTTATCGATTTAATGGCTAAGATGCATTCACTTAAAACTAACACATGTTTTTAAGGGAGTTTATATTAGCCATTGAATTGATACAAATAGAGAGGTATGATTTGGTGTCATGACAATTTGGTGTTCGATCTTTTTTTTATTAATTTTATAATCAATATTTATAAATAAAACATACAAAATATTAAAAAAAATTGTACCTTCTAAATGTCGGAACTTCGTGCTGATAACGTGTTATAAAATAAGGAGAAAAAAATATAAAATAGAAGAGAGAAAGATTAGAATGATTATATATTATTTCATTAGTGTATCTTATACAATGAGATTGGTCTTATTTACATGATATCATGTAAACTTTTTAATAAATACAAATTGATTAAATAAGGAAAGAAATTATTGATGGATAAATCATCCAATTATTCATAGCACTCCCCCTTGGATGTTTGTTTGGATATGCCTCGTTAAAACCTTACTAGAAAAAACCCAATGGAAAAAAATCTAGAGAAGGAAAAAGAGTACAATATCCTTTTAAAACAAATTTATTTCCCCCCTCAACTGAACGATTATTTTTTTGATGATGAAGACCAATCTTTTGTACTAGTTGATTTAAAGTACTACTTGGGAGTGACTTTGTGAAAAAGGTACGAAATATTGTCACATGAACGAATTTGTTAAATGTTTATGTCACTGTTCTTCTGAAGATAATGAGTGGAAAAAAATATTAGAGAGATATGATTTTTTCGGTCTCCTTTAATGTAACCATCTTTCAATTGAGCGATGCATGCAATATTATCTTCATATATGGTCGTTGTATTTATTTTTTTCTGAAGACAAACCAAAAGTATTTTGTATGTGTTGGATTAAGGATCTCAACCAAACACATTCTCGACTTGCCTCATGTAATGCTAAAAGTTCTGCATGATTAGATGATGTTTATGCTATTGTTTGTTTCACTGATCTACATGAAATTGTTGTACCACCACATGTAAACAAATAACCTGTTTGTGATCTACCATTGTGTGGATCTGACAAGTAACCCACATCCGCATAACTTGTTAATTTGAGTATGGATACTTTGGTATAAAACAAACTCATATTTATTGTACCTCTAAGATAATGAAGTATATGTTTGACTCTGTTCTAATGTCTTCGTGCAAGTGAATAACTATATCTTGCTAATAGATTAACCACAAATGATATATCAAGACATGTATAATTAGCAAGGTACATAAGTGCTCCAATCACACTGAGATATGATACTTCAGGACCAATTAGTTTTTATCCTCTTCTCGAGATCTAAAAGAATCTTCTACACATTCAGCGATCTAACATCATCGGGGTACACGACATACAAGATTTGTCCATATACAAATGTTTTAGCACTTATGCCACATAACATATGATATTTGTCCATATAGAAACATTTTAATACAATTCTATATAACCTTCTTGGTGTATGAAAGTTCAATTGTCTAAATGTTCATTTAGTGATGACCTTTTATTTTTCAAGTCCTTCGTCCCAAATAATTTCTTTATACAATTTATAGCTTTTGGAAACTCTTTAGTAGTTTCAATAGTATTTATGTCATCCACATATAAAACTATTATTGCAAATTCTTTTCCAAACTTTTTTTGTTGTTGTAAAAATCGAGTTATTTATATATCTCTACCTTAGTAAATATTTACCGAGATGATGTGTTCATATTGTTTTAGCCTATAGAGATACTTGTTCAAATTTATGTCCATATCAAGTGACCAATACAAATAAGATGTTACAACATCCATCTTGTTCAAATCAATGCTTTCATGTGCTATAAGGCTAATTAATTATCGAATCTTAATAGAATTTACTACAAAAGGATATGTTTCATCAAACTCGATCTTAGGTCTTTGTGAAAATCATTGAGAAAAAACATCAAACATTATATCTTACAATTTCACCCTTCTTATTTCGCTTTTCACAAAATTCATTAAATTGTATTCATACCTCGAGGTATTCAGACTACGAGTCCAAAAACAACTCGCCTTTAAAGTGAGTATTCATCAATTGAATCTATTTATTTTGGTCAATTCCCACTTTGTATATAATTTTGGATATACTTTGATTCATGATTTGTTCATTTTGACCAATTCTCACTTTGTCTACAATCTTTGATAGACTTTGTTTCACGATTTGTTCATTTTGACCAATTCTCACTTTGTTTATAATCTTTGGTAGACTTTGTTTCACGATCCTCATTATCGTTTATCATCTTTAGCGCTATATTGTATACAAATACATTGATAATGTCGACTTTATTTGGTTATCTTAATTTCGGTTCCATTATATTTCATCCATGACATAATTTATCGAGATCTCTTTATTTCATATTCCAAGTACTTGATTAGTTCTTCTGGATCTGAAAAATAAATTATGTCAAAGTGCTCTTAGAATTTTCATATCCTCACTTGGGTCATCTTTAACTTTAGTTTCTTTTCTTGGTAGGGAACTTTTTAACATTAGAATAGACTTTTCTACCACGTTTCAGGTGCGACTACATCTTATTTTCAATATTAGATTATCTAACAAGAGAATCTACTTTAATTGGAATATTAACAACTCATAATTTATTTTATAGACTTTACAAATGAATTGTATTTTGAACTTCGAGGATCAAATAATATAATAATATTTCATTCCAAATTGTTCATTTTAACTTTTGGTTCACACTTTGAGCTGCTTATTCTCCCCCCTAATGTTGGGTAAATTAATTTATCAATTGATAATCAACATGCTGGGCTTCAAGCACATATCCAATTATTGGACCAGGATAAACCTCAAATACAATATTCATATAAAAGTAATTTTCTCAACATTCTTTCAAAATCTATATTAGCCTACTATACTGGAGCAATTGAATTATACAAAACACATCCAAAAGTTCACTTACACGAAAAGTATCAGATTATTAACCTGAAATACATTATACATCAAGGAAGGAGAAATGTATCGCAATGTGTTGGCTTGATGCGAATAAATATCTTAATATTCATGTTTTGCGTGTTTCAAATATCTAATTTAGAATTTATAATCTCACAAGTATCAACCATATAAACTAACTTTAGACGTCTAAAGAATGGATCTTCAAGTCCATTTTTTTATGAACATGTGCTACAAGATGTTCAATATCAATTTTAATAATATATGTGATACTTATCAAGAAAGTTCTGAAAAATTCAGAAATTGAGATCTAAGTCGGAGAAAACAACTTCACAAACTTCTGGTTGTTAGTAGACAATAAACATGTGCATGATATTTTAGTCGATGCAATAGTTAATGTCATGAAAATTCAATTTCTCATATTTTTATTTTCCAATAGAAGCACACAAAAATTTATTGGAGTGAAGAAACTTCTGGTTCTTCATTACTAGTTTTTCGGATCATAAACATATTCATGATCTTTTAGTTGAGAATACAATTTCACAAACTTCTAACTGTGAGTAGACAACAAATATATGCATGATCTTTTAGTCGATGCAATAGTTAATATCATAATTTTTTTAAAATGTCTACTTGATTATGTATTTATTAACAAATATCACATTACATATGTTATATAAAAACTCAACTTATAAGATTTTAGTTTCCTTTTGTAATATACAAAACTTATTAAATTGAAGAAACTTCAGGTTCTTCAATACTAATTTTCGCATCATAATACATTCGAGATGACCCAACTGATTTTGCCAACAACACACTTAAGTGTGATTTCTAAACTTCCGATTTAGAATAATACATACGATTTTATTCTTATAATTTGTATCAATCCATAATAAATAATACATAGTAAATAATAAAATCATTTGTATAAAATATATTTATATAAATTGATGGCATACAATTTAATTATAATTTTCACATCTAAATCAATTTTTTATTTATTTTTACTAATAATCACATAGTACGTAAAATACATTACTATATTTTCTTACACTTTATGTATATAGAATGTAGAGTACACAAATTGTTCAACAAATATAAATAACTCTACAGATTTATGCAAGAACTATAACTTAATAAAAGAAAATAAATATTTGTTCATTAAAAAATTTAACAAAGGAATATATATATATATATATATATATATATATATATATATATATATATATATATATATATATATATATATATATATATATATATATATATATATATATATATATATATATATATATATATATATATACTATAAAATGCATTTTCTTAAGAAAATAATTTATTCAATCAAATCACCATTAAGACTTATCTTTACAATATAAAAATTTCAAAACTAAGGATTTATCATACATAAAAAAGAATTCACTTATCAATTCAATGACTAAGATAAATTCACTTAAAACTAACTCATGAGTTTTTTAAGGGAGTTTATCTTAGCCGTTGAATTGATACGAATAAAGAGGTATGATTTGGTGTCATGGATGGAACCCATGGGGACGGGTACTAGTCCCCCACTACCCGCCCAATATGTGTGTGGGTATTCGACTGACGAGTACCAATGGATTTTGAGATACCTCTAGGTATTAAAGGATATTCATAGATATTTTTCTTAATTGTAATTTATTAATTTTTCTTTTATTAAATAGAAATTTTACCTTTTTTTTTTGTAATTAAAAATTATGTGTAAATAGAAAATCTACTTATAACTTTTCATGAAAGCCATGATTCAACAAGCTTAAAAGAAATATATATTGAAACTATGCTTTGAGAATGTGAGATAAATGATTACATATTGAATATTAATTTATAGAAACATCAAATAAATAACATATTACACTTACACATGTGATTTATTATAAATACCATAAATTACACATGTGAATTAGATGAATCTATTATATAATATGTGATTAATTTTTCTAGAGGATAAATAATTAGTATTTATTAATTTTAAAGGATATTTAATTAATTTTATTATTTATAAACAGATACGGATACCCACGGGTACCATTAAATCCATATCCATGTTCATAATAAAATGAATAATTAAATATTTGTTTATATTATCTATTGATACCAGTTAAACTATCTGTGTCAGTGACAGATTTTATCCGCGGGTACGAGTTTATTTTGCCTTTTATATATATATATATATATATATATATATATATATATATATATATATATATATATATATATATATATATATATATATATATATATATATATATATATATATATATATATATATATATATAGGCATGTCAAGTGAGAGAGATTTCAAAATAAGAGATTATAGGAACATACAACAACCATTCGATTAATTAATAAGAGAGATAAAATTCAGATTAATAAGAGAGAAATTAATAGCCACATTAATTAATAAGTTTAATCATAATTATGGGTGTTCGTGGTGCGGTTTAAACAGTTTTGACGCTAAAAATCATCTGAACCACAAGAGGAAAAAACATGCAGTTTGGTTTGGTTCGGTTGGCTTAAAAAAAACCGAACCAAACCAAATCAAACTAATATGGTTTGGGTTGATTCGATTTTTTACAAGATCTTTATTGAGTCATGTATACATATATAAATAACAACATAACTTTGTATTTAATCATTCATAAAGTACAAAATAACAACAAAACTCATCATATTTAGACAAAAATTTCTCATTCAATATACAAAAATCAGTTTAAATAAATGTGGAAAAAAATAATAGCATGCAATAGTGTAAAAAATATTATAATAAAGAGTTAGTAGTCATTTTGTTCTCTGCCATATAAGCGCTTTTCTAAAAACCATGGCAAAAAAAAGTTATAAATTTTTGGTTTATTATAGAAAATATGTAAACATTCAAAAATTTGTTGGAGGTGGGTTGTCATTACCACTAAAATATTTTTTTTTTTTTTTTTTTGCATATGCTGCTTTTCAAATATATATATATATATATATATATATATATATATATATATATATATATATATATATATATATATATATATATATATATATATAATATTTATTTCTCTTTTTTTAATATTTAATCTTTAATAACTTTTATTTAGTATTTAGTAATTTACTGTAATGTTAATTTAGTAATTATTAATGTTTAAAATTAGTTTATTAAAATGCTATAGTATTTAGTATATTAATAAAATAGACAATTTATTAATAAAATAGACTAATCTATTAAAATAAAATAAACTAAACTAATGTTAAAATAATTTAGAAATAAATTAGCTTATTAATTTCTAAAGTAATAAACATTGTTGCATTAATATCTATATGTCTATTAATTTCTAAATTAATAAATTAACATTAACAAATACTACTATAGTTATATACTTTAACATTTTTTAAACTAAACTAGTGGCATACTCGTGCTATCGCACGGGGCCTGTCGGGATTTATTTTATATGATTGTCAGTATTACTTATCAGATTTGTATATAATTTTTAAGTTAATTAATATTTATATAATTAAAAATATATTGCATAAATAATTATTTTTTAAAGTTTAAATAATTTTTGAAAATAAAACTTTTATTTCATTATACAAATTATTAATAAAGTGTATTTCAAATAATATATTTTTGAATAAGAAAAAAATAATGGATATACAATGATAATTATAAGAATTTTAAAAGAATTTTTTTTATTGGAACAATTATTTTTATAACAAAAAAATATCAAAATTTTCTAATTATAATAGAATGTAATTTTATGAATTAATATTCTAAGAAAATATTAAGGTAAATAAAATAATTGAATAATACGATTTGATACATGATCAATGTTTTCATATATGAGAAAAATCATATGTATTGTGTGTTGTAAAATTGGTGTATTTCAAAGTCCAACCTCCACCGGTGGAAGTTAGTGCAAAAACAGACCAAAACAATATTGTAGCATTTTTAAGTACAACCTTCACTGGTGGAAGTTAGTGCAAAAACAAACCAAAACAATATTGTAGCATTTTTAAGTACAACCTCCATCAGTGGGAGTTAGTGCAAAAACATACCAAAATAATATTGTAGCATTTTTAAGTACAACTTCCACCAGTGGAAGTTAGTGCATAAACAAACCAAAACAATATAAACTTCAAAGTAGATATACACTTTCTTCAGATTTCAAATCTTACAGATTACAAACAAACTTTCAAACACATTAGAACCTATAAACATAAATTACAAATTATGCAGTGTACAAACACAACATTATTATTTTTACTACAAATTTTGTAATTTGTGTTTATAGGTTCTAAAGTGTTTGAAAGTTTGGTTGTGATCTGCAAGATTTGAAATCTGGAGAAAATGTATATCTACTTTGAAGTTCATATTGTTTTGGTCTGTTTTTGCACTAACCTCCACTATTTCAAAGTACAACCTTCATCGGTGAAAGTTAGTGCAAAAACAGACCAAAACAATATTGTAGCATTTTTAAGTACAGCTTCCACCAATGGAAAAAAACAATATTGCAGCTTTTTTAAGTACAATCTCCACCAGTGGAAAAAAAATATTGTAGCATTTTTAAGTACAACCTCTATTAGTGGAAGTTTGTGCAAAAACAGACCAAAGCAATATTGTAGCCTTTTTAGGTACAACCTCCACCCGTGGAAGTTAGTGCAAAAACAAACCAAAACAATATTGTTGCATTTTTAAGTACAACCTCCACCAGTGAAAGTTAATGCAAAAACATACCAAAACAATATTGTAGTCATTTTAAGTACAACCTCCACCAGTGAAAGTTAGTGCAAAAACAGACCAAAACAATATTGTAGTATTTTTAAGTACAACCTCTACCGGTGGAAGTTAGTGCAAAAAACAGACCAAACAATATTGTAGCATTTTTAAGTACAACATCTACCAGTGGAAGTTAGTGCAAAAACAAACAAAAATAATAGGAACTTCAAAGTACACTTTCTTCAAATTTCAAATCTTGCAGATTACAAACAAACTTTCAAACACTTTTGAACCTATAAACACAAATTACAAATTCTACAATGTACGAATACAACATTATTGTTTTTACTGCATTGTTGAATATACCCTGCAATATGCACCCATGATTATATTTTAAGAGTGTTTATAATCATAATTAATGTGAAATATTAATAAAATATTAAGTTTTATTTAAAATGATAAGATATGCAAAATAAAATATGAGGCATAGAAAATCATGTTTATTAGTTTTAACTTAGATTATATTTGTATAAACTTATTTTGTTTAAATAATATGTAATAATTTTCCTTTGATAAACTTGTTTCTGGAACTGTAACCACCCCGCTTATAAATTTCACCAAAACATATAAATTACAAAATACAAAATTAAGACTTTCTATATATGGTATTAAAAAGATATAATGATATCATTCAATACACAATATGTAACTTGAACATCATACATCGCTGCAATAATAATAAGTTCCTGGTAGTATTTTTCATTCCTACCATAACATGAGTACATATATCAAACTTAACTCAATGTATGAAAAACAAAATTCACAAATGATTCATCTATAGTTGGTATCTTATAAATTTAATATATGGACATTAAAATGTTCAGTCTACAATTGATATCTCATAGATACATTTGCATCTACCCGTTTGTAGTCATACGCTATGTTGCAAAATATCACTTGTCAAATCTCAATAAATCCAACAACAATATTTATATCAACATGCAGACTTTTTCCCGTTTTAAAAAAATTATTTTAACTTATTTCTTTATATAAAAATATTTATATACACCTGTAGACTTTTTCCCGTTTATAAGTGCCTTGAATTTGTGTGAAAATTTATAAATCAATTTTTGTTTTTGTTTATTCATGTTAATAACAATTGTTTTAATAACAATTGTTTTAATACTTCAATTTTTCTCCTTTATGAAAATATTTTTAACTTATTCTATTTTATAAAAATAATTGTAACTTTCTCCCGTTTATAAAGTTATTGTAACTTTTTTTTTCCTATTTAATAAGGACCTTGCACCCGTGTGTCAATTTATAATTTTTTTGTAACTTATTCTTATTTATACAAATAATTGTATAAATAGTTGAATTTATTAACATTAAATAATTTCAAAATATATATTATTTAAAATAAAAATCTAAATAATTAAAAAATTGAAGTCAACAAGGGATACCTGGCTTCAATTTTCATTCAAAATGTGAAAATCTCAATATAATTGATGTCAGCTTTGCACATGTCCTTCTGTTTCTGCTGTTTGTGAGAGGAGACGGTGGATCCGTGGAGCTTCTCATGAATGCCTTCAAGGATTTTTCTGAGGCTACTGGGCTGGTAGTTAATCCCAGCAAGTGTAAAGTCTTTTTTAGCAATGTGGTGGCTAGAGTTCAGGATCAAATTCTGCACACAACTGGTTTCTCAGGTCAGTTACCTTTTAATTAACTTGGGCTGCCTATGTCTAGTAAAAGATTGTCTGCTGGTCAATGCTTAGTACTTGCTGATAAGCTAGCTCAAAGAGTGAGACATTGGAGTGCTAAATTTCTTAGTTTTGCTGGTAGACTTCAACTTATAAATAGTGTCATGTTTGCTACTACCAATTATTGGTTGCAAGTGTTAACTTTACCAAAAACTGTAGTAAAAAGAATAGAAGCCATTTACAGGTCTTACATGGTCAAATAGTGAGGTAATAACCAAGAAGTTTCCCATTGTCGGGAAAAATCTGCCAACCTATTGCAAAAGGAGGCCTGAATGTGATTGAAATCAATGCTTAGAATATTGCTTGTTTAGCCAAGTTTTTGTGGAATTTGAGTGGTAAAAGTGATAGTCTATGGATAAGATGGGTGAATAGCTACTTCTTGAAAAACAAGGAGATAATGTAAATGCCCATTAAAGATTCCCTATCCTGGATTATGAAGGGTATTTTGCAAGCTAGGGAGAAAGTAGCTCAACTAGCCGATTGGGAGAAAATGAAACAGAGGGACAAATATGGCACTAGCATTATCTACTTGGCCCTAAAGGGGATCAACAAAAAGTTGAATGGAGGAATATTGTGATAAAGAATCAGGTGTTGAATGGAGGAATATTGTGATAAAGAATCAGGTTAGGCCGCGGACTGTTTTTACTTTGTGGATGGTGTGCCACAAGAAGCTTGCTATGAAAGATCAGCTGATGAGGTTTAACACGATTTAAGAGGACAAATGATGCTTTTGTAATAATAGAGAGTCCATTAACCATTTATTGTTTGATTGTCAGGAAACTAAACCGACTTTGACGGTTGTTCTGGATTAGTTGCAGGTTCTACATGCAGTGAAAAACTGAGATGATGATATTGGTTGGATGAGTAAGAAATGTAACGGCAGGGGTTGGAAAGCAATGGCCATGAAGTGTGCAGTAGCTGAAACTGTGTATCAGACGTGGAACCATAGGAATAAGATCGCTTTTGGTGGGGAGAGTCACAAGCAGCAAATGATTGATCACATTATCTATTGTATGAGCCAAAGATTATGGAGACTTCCTAGACTAAGAAGGCACATTAAGATGTTAATGTTGTCTTAGTTTGTTTGTTTAAGTGGCTGGATCTTAGGATCG
Organism: Lathyrus aphaca; assembly: GCA_963966055.1. Taxonomy (NCBI): domain Eukaryota; kingdom Viridiplantae; phylum Streptophyta; class Magnoliopsida; order Fabales; family Fabaceae; genus Lathyrus; species Lathyrus aphaca. The sequence goes on from OZ014521.1 coordinate 64,806,039, forward strand.
CCGTTGCGTGTAACTGTATTTTGGTGGTAATATATTTTGCTTTTTCAAAAAAAAAAACTTTATTCTTATACTTTTAGAATGATAAATTAAATATATTTATAAATAAATGTCGCCTATTAGTAATTAATATTGAATTTATTATTTTAATGTCTAGTTAATTTGATTAAAGTAAAATAAATATTCTATAGAAAAAAATTTAAAAGACAAAATTTTGAAGTTTTTTTATTGAAAAAAATAACTGTATCGATATGTAAACTTTTTTTCGTTTATAAGTTTCTTGTACCCATGTATCAATTTATAAATTTAGAAGTTTTTTTTAATATAACATAATATTTTTCTTCTGAGTTAAAAAATCATTGTAATCTATTCGCGTTTATAAAAAATAATTGTAACTTATTCTTGTTGATAAAAAATATTTGTAATTTATTATCATTTATACAAATAATTGTATAAATAGTTGAATTTATTACGATTATAAAATTATTAGAAACATATTATCATTAAAACAATGGTAACATCGTTTATTAAAAATGATTGTATCATTAAAAGACAAATTTTAGAAGTTTTTTTTAATATAAGAAAATAATTATATCGACATGTAAATTTTTTCCAGTTTATAAGTAAGTTTCTTGTACCTGTGTGTCCATTTTATTATTATTTCTACATCAACAAATTTTATATTACATATAATTTCATTGACATTTTTAATTATTATTTTAATATATTTGTACCAATATATAACTAATAAGTAATTATATGAAATATAATTTTATATGACATTTATAATGATAATAATGCTACTAATAAGATGAATTATATAAAAATATTTGTTATTTATTTATAATTAAATATTTATTATTTATATAATGATAATAATGCTACTAATAAGTTGAATTATATAAAAATTTGACATAAAAATAAATCATCTTAAATTTTTTATTAAAACATAAATAAATAATAAATAATTTTTTTAATAGAGAATACCATTTTAAAATATTTAATTTCTTCTCTTATTATAAATAATATTTTTAATCTCTTCTACATATTTAAAAAAATGCCAATAAATTTAATAGATTTATTAATCTTTCAATAATATCATTAGTCACACTTCTTAAATTATTTGGTATATTATAAAATATATTTAAATACACATGTAAATTTGAAATAAAATATTTGGTTATAAAATAAACAATAATGATATAAATTCAATTGTAACAAATAATTGTGTAAGAAGAAGATAATAAATGACCTGTGAGATAATATTTTTAAAACAAATTAGATATTTGAAAATAAAGTTGAGTAATTTCATTGAACAAATAAGATTACTCAACTTGTACAAATAAGATTTTGCCATATCTTTCTTTTTAAAGTGATTTTTACTATTTTTTTTAAGTATCTAATAATCTTATTGAAGATTAAATCAATAAAAAAAAATATATAAGATAAAATTATAAATAAATAAAAATAATGGAAAACAAAACTTAAGCAAAAAAATAGTGAAAAAGAAGAAAAAAGTTTTTTAAATACTTTCTTCTTATGAATAATATAGCATCATATTTCTTCTGTTTAATATTATTTACAAAAAATTAAAATGAGTTACTTATGTATCATTGATATGAGTAATTTATCCATCATTTTTCAAAGGCAATCAAGAAAAAATCTAAAATTAATCTTATTAATTATAAATTAATTCTCATTTATTATGAATACAAAATTAAAAGTATTAATTATTGATCGATAAAATAGAGAAAGCGACCACCAATATGTTAAATGTGTAAACTTTACTATCAATTATATAGATTTTTAAAAAAAACAAAGCATCCTTCAAAAGATTATGAATGTTAACTACAAAATGTCATCCTTCAAAAGACAATATCAGATACAAAATTAAATGAATATGAATGTCAGATTTAAATATTCATGAAAGTGTTAATTTTTTTTTCGGTCCTAGCTAGTGGTGTATCAATAATTTGATGAATAATATACAATAAAATTTTATGTGATAAATCAATAAACATTAAAATTGATTCAAAAAATGAAATATGAATTTCATATGATTCTCATTTTGAAACTGAATTTGAACAAAGATTTAAATTTAATTTAAATCAGTTATACATCACTCATTAGTTTTTTATTTGATTTTGGTATCTATAATAATATTTCTATTCATTTTGAGTCCATACATTTAGCAATAAATATACGAATGTTTTACCCTATACCCCTACATCTATACTTTTATCCCTACAAATTTTTCAAAATGTCTATTATAACCTTATTATATTATTTTTTTATTTTTTTTATTTTTTTACCATTTGAAAAATTGATCCAAAAAAACACAATCCGGAAGACTTAAAGAATGAGTTCCGGTACGTTAATTTTCATATCGGAAGACTTTGGGAAAGTCTTCCGGTTTTGTTATTTTTGTTCACCGGAAGACTTAATAAAAGTGTTTCGTACCGGAACACTTTTATTAAATCTTCCGGTAGCCCTGTGTATGTGTACCGGAACACTTCATGTAAGAGTTCCGGATTGTTCCAAATACACTACCGGAAGAGAAGTGTTCCTGTTTTTTTTTTTTTTTTTTTTTTTAATTTTTTAATTTTTTTATAATTCCTTAATATACAATTAAGGAAGGAAAAATTATTTGACATTAACAACATAATAAATATTTATTACAAATTAAAATATTTGACATTAACAACTAAATATACAATAAAGAAAAAATTATTTGACATTAACAACATAACAAATATTTATTACAAATTAAAATTTATAGCATTTAAATGCTGATTTATTGAATATGTATTTTTGATGTAAATACTGAAATATGAATATTATATATTAATTATTCAAATACAATAAAAATAAAAATTATATATTAATTATTTAAAAGAAAATTATAAAAAAAAATCATTTTTATAAATATTAAACATTGAATAAAAGTATAAAATAAATAAAAATATTATGAGAAACAAAGTTATTTAATGTCATTTATACCATTGAATCATTATTATAAGATAAATAAAATTTATTACTCTTTATAATATATATTTTTTTAATACCATTCATTACTTAGAACTTAATTACATTTAATTTTTTTCTCCCTAACAAATAATTAAAAATATATTATTTATAAAAGAAAAATTATTTTAATTTAAAATGATGGTTAATGTACGTTTAAACTTTAAATTACTATTTAATTCAATGAACCTATACAAGCAATTAAATTTTTTAAACGAAAAAAAATAATTCAAATTTATTTTTAACATATGATAAAATATTTTTTAAAATAAAATAATCATATTATTCTATTTTAAAACAATAATATATATATATATATATATATATATATATATATATATATATATATATATATATATATATATATATATATATATATATATATATATATATATATATATATATATATAGTAGTGTAGAATACCAAAAAAATAAATAATAAATAAATAAAATAGTGTATAAAGTTTTTAATATGAGTTGATATAAGAATCACACATGTCGAATTTTTAAAATGTATATAGACCGAAGATAACTAATTTATATATTATTGTTTTAAAATAGAATAATATGATTATTTTATTTAAAAAATATTTTATCATATGTTAAAAATAATTTTGAATTATTATTTTTCGTTTAAAAAATTTAATTGCTTGTATAGGTTCATTGAATTAAATAGTAATTTAAAGTTTAAACGTACATTAACCATCATTTTAAATTAAAATAATTTTTCTTTTATAAATAATATATTTTTAATTATTTGTTAGGGAGAAAAAAATTAAATGTAATTAAGTTCTAAGTAATGAATGGTATTAAAAAAATATATATTATAAAGAGTAATAAATTTTATTTATCTTATAATAATGATTCAATGGTATAAATGACATTAAATAACTTTGTTTCTCATAATATTTTTATTTATTTTATACTTTTATTCAATGTTTAATATTTATAAAAATGATTTTTTTTATAATTTTCTTTTAAATAATTAATATATAATTTTTATTTTTATTGTATTTGAATAATTAATATATAATATTCATATTTCAGTATTTACATCAAAAACACATATTCAATAAATCAGCATTTAAATGCTATAAATTTTAATTTGTAATAAATATTTGTTATGTTGTTAATGTCAAATAATTTTTACTTTATTGTATATTTAGTTGTTAATGTCAAATATTTTAATTTGTAATAAATATTTATTATGTTGTTAATGTCAAATAATTTTTCCTTCCTTATTTGTATATTAAGGAATTATAAAGAAAATTAAAAAATTAAAAAAAAAAACAAACCGGAACACTTCACGTAAGTCTTCCGGTAGTATATTTGGAACAAACCGGAACTCTTACATGAAGTGTTCCGGTACACATACACAGGGCTACCGTAAGACTTAATAAAAGTGTTCCGGTACGGAACACTTTTATTAAGTCTTCCGGTACGGAACACTTTTATTAAGTCTTCCGGTGAACAAAATTAACAAAACCGGAAGACCTTCCCAAAGTCTTCCGGTATGAAAATTAACGTACCGGAACTCATTCTTTAAGTCTTCCGGATCGTATTTTTTTGATCACTTTTTCAAATGGTAAAAAAATAAAAAAAAAAAATAATAAATTATAATAAGGTTATAATAGGTATTTTGAAAAATTTGTAGGGGTAAAAATATAGATGTAGGGGTATAGGATAAAACCTTCTAAATATACCATTTAAACTTGTAAATATATTTTCACATTAAATACTATGATATTATAAAATATCAAATGTTTTAAATACAGAATAGTGGTTAACACAAGTTATTTTTCACCAATATATTGGTTCTTAGTTGGTTTAATGGTTAAAATCCAAATCAACCATTTTGATGAATCAGTATTTGGCACAATTTTAATGCTTTCAAATAAATAAGTAATTATTAGTCATAAGTTTACCCAATCAATACGTTTTAAAAACATGTTAGAGTCAAAATCTCTATTGTTGCCTATTGGCAATAGCCAACTGTATGAAGCTCACCCTTTCAAGAGATGGAACTTATTCTTTAGAGAACCTGGACAAGAAAAGTGAATAATATATAATATTAATTATATCAACTAAATCAAAGGTACTATACTTATTTTCAATATATAAATTCAGTCCCAAATGATCATAAATCAGCTAACAAACATTTTTATCATCCTAAATTGAAAAATAATGAACAAAAATATTTAATCACGCATGCAAATTTGATAGTCAACAAAATGTGGTTATTCTTCCTTTCTCTTTCTTCATCGGTAAAGAATCAACAAAAATATTAAAACTGAAACTCATAATCTAAATAGAGAGGAAAAGAAGAAAGAAAAAAAAACAGAATATGAATTATTATTACTAATCAAACATTCGCCGTGGAAAAGAAGGCAAAAACAGAACATGATTTTCTCTTTCTCTTGTTATCTTGAACCCAAAATACCTGCCAAAATAGAACAATCACAAAACATTATTATTACTAATCAAACATTAATTCAAATACCTGCCAAAATAGAACAATCACAAAACATTATTATTACTAATCAAACATTAATTCAAATACCTATGAAAAGTGAATTTATCAAAACTAAAAAACTGCATCATTAGTGTAGCTTGAGGATTAGTTCCAAGTGAAATACAAAAAAACAGAACCGTGACAACCTGATCTATTTTTAAAAAAGAAAAAAAAAGTTTAAAGAATAAAAAGTACAAAGTCAACAATACAACAAAATTAATAAAGGATTTTTCAAAAAAATAAGAAAAAGAATAACAACAAAAAATATCTCACTGCTCCGAAGAACACGACTCAGAAACCATAAAGGAACATTTTTAAAGCCAACAATTTCGCTTGCTTCAAACCTATCTCAAAATCGTCCAAATCACGATGGAAGCTTTGATTCCCCGTTCCTCTCTTCTATGCAATTTCGAGGTTCATCTCTCTCTCTCTCTCTCTCTCTCTCTCTCTCTCTCTCTCCCTCGTCATGGTTCCCTTGTCCGATATCTTCTCTCTCGATTATGTTGTTGTGGAGGAAAATGGTGGATATATGTTGAAGGATATTTTGAATTGGTGAGAATTTGGGATGGTTAAGGGAAGAAGAAAATGAAGGATGATTAGGTTTGTTAGGATTGAAGAATGTAGGGTTGTATCGGTTTTGAAGAATGAAGATTGAAAGAGTTTGAAGGATGAGTCGGTTCTAAATAGTTATAACGATGACTTGAAATAATCCATTTGTTTGTTGGTAAGGAACTACTTCCAATGAAACTTCCAAGCAACTTTTAGATTTTTCAGAAGATGAATGGACAGTGGCTTAAGAAGTTTTTGTTTTTCCAAAAACAATTTATTTTACCGTGAAAAATTATAATTATATGTAGAAAGTCCTAAGAGCTAACACATCAACCTGATTTATAGCCAAAAACTTTGTAAGTGCGTCAAAAATTGGAATGCCCGAAAAACCCTTTAAATTTAGTTCAACGTTATTTTTTATCAAAAGGGTAGAATAAAGAGTTATTAGATAGTGTTTTTATTAGTTAGATATTAGATTAATAAATTAAAACACTGTAGCATTTAATAGTAATATACTATTAGTAACTATAGTTTTAAAAAAAATACTATTTCCGTCTCATAATAGATGTGCTCTTTGAGATTTTTACACTTTTTAAGATAATAATTAATTATTTTATTTTCAATAATAAAACGAGTGTCATTTACTAAAACAACCTTATTAATAATAGGTACTGTAGTAGAGTAGTTATATGAATTAAAATACAATAAATAAGAGTAATTTAGTAGATATCACATTGATATTCTAAATGGACAAATAAAAAGAGAAAAAGACATCTATTGTGAAGCAGAGAGAGTAATAACTAAATAAATAAATAATGCAACATAAATATTGATTAGCAATAAATATGGTATCTTTTAAACTATTAAACTATTAAATAATGCTATAGTATAGGTAAAATAAAATACCGTAGCTTTTAAACTATTAAACTATTAAATAATGCTATAGTATAGGTAAAATAATATAGATAAAATAAATTGCTATTAAACTATTAAAATACTATAGGTAAAATAAATTGCTACATTTTATGTTACATTATTTATTTATTCATACTATTAAATAATTATAGTATAGGTAAAATAAATTATTGTAGCTTTTAAACTATTAAACTAAATAAATTGCTACAGTTTGTGGCTAAAATAAATACTAAATCCTAACAATTAATATATACATTTCAAAAGCATAACAAATTAAGTAAAAACATATGGTCTACTGGTAAAGTATTGAATGTATGAAAGAAGGGACACGAGTTCTATTCGGTCACCCAAATCATTAAAAAAAATGTCACGTCAGTTTTTTTGATAATTGGATGTGATGAAGGTTAAAATTGAACGAATTTTCAAATGTTAGGGGAATCTATGTAACTTTTTTTACGGTTTTTTTCTTTCGAAAAATGTCTATATGTCAGGGGGATAAATGATTATTAATCGTATGATAAAATAGAAAAAATAGAGGAGAAAGATATTAGAGAAGATGAAAAAGAAAAAAACATAAGAGGTATGAGATTAGGGAAGAAATGCGCGATAAAAACGTACTAAGAAGAAAAAATAGTAATCTAAAAATGAAATAATTTTTTATATTACCGTTTTTATTTATATTTATTTTAGGTTAAAATCGCAATCAAAAGTGGCACCATTTTTTGTTAATAAATAGTACTAGTTTTTATTCTTATTGTTTTTTTTTTTGTGTTAAAACCTCAATCAAAAGTGGCACAACTTTTGTTGATAAATAGTAGGTATAGGAAAATAAAATTGAGTGTTATGTCATCCAATAATGACAAAAAGCATTGACAAAGCGTCAAATCAATTCTTCAACAACATGCATGTCCGTGCAAAACAATAAAAAAAAATTATTTAGTACGAATAAATTTGAAGAAAAAATGTAAGAATACACACATGTCAATATTTTAGAGATTAATTTTAAATTTAACTTCCTTTTTAATATGGATCATGAGGTAGTGATAATAATGAATGGTTGAGATTTATTCTTACATTTATTGTTTTTACCTTTTCTTATTATTAAGCATTTTCCAAAAAAAAAAGTTTCAGACTCGGCCAATGGATAGCCGAACCGTTGAAGAAGGAAAAAAAGTTGTACACTTGGCCATTGATTAGACGAGTCCTTATTAAAATCGTGGTATTTTGATTTTTTTTAACCGATAATATTTTGATGTTTTAGTTTCAAACTAATAGCAGGACAGTAAAAAAAAAATCCTATGTATGTCGCTATTGTCACTACTTTTATCTTTTTTTATAAATTAAAAAAAAAAAAAGAATTTTCATTACAACCATATCTTTTTTTCAAAAATTTTGTTAAGTTTTATGGAAAATTATTCGTTTACTTTTATTCTTTTCATTTCAACTTCATTAAAATAAATACAAATTGATAAATTTTATTTCATAGAGTTATTATAAATACAAATTTAAAATATTTAATAATAGAGAATAAAATTTTGTCTTTATTTATTTATTTATTTTATCTCGAGTCTATTCTCTTTTTGATTTTTTTGACTTTAAAATAGTTTGGTCAAGTTCACATTTAAGGAAGTTTGAACCTTTAAAATCAGGGTCTATTAGTGTACCCATTTTGACCACATGTTAGAGTCAGTTACATCAGATATTTTAAGATAAAAACAAAAGACCTTCTTGTATAGAGAAATTTAAAGTATTTGTGAAGAAAAAAAACAACAACAAAAAATTGATAATAATTAATTTAGAGAGGATTTGTGTTATATAATATATTCTTCACAAAATTAGAAAAGAAATATTTATTCAACTAATATTATAAATTAAAAAACCATGGGCGACTTGAGATTGTTTGGTTACGAGTATTATTTTACTATATCTACATTTAGAGAATGAGTAATAGTAAATTATGGAATTTCTTAATGTGTTATTTTAATGTTTATAATTCTAAAATAATAAATATTATTTTTAGTGGATAAGATAAACAAAGTACTAATTTTTTAAATATATATATATATATATATATATATATATATATATATATATATATATATATATATATATATATATATATATATATATATATATATATATATATATATATATATATATATATATGATCGAGTTGCTACAAAATAGAGCATGTTTAAATACAAACAATATTTGAAAAAAAATCTATCAAAACAAAGAAATTAAATCAGCTAAAACATTAAAATTAACAAAAAAAATCACACTCAATACAAAAAAAACCACACACTAATGAAAAAAGAGGAACCATCCTAAGGTAAGCAAGCTAGATCTCAGTTGAAAAAACACCATCAATAAACAAATAGTCTCTAAGAATCATCAAGAACTCACACTCAGAAAGCAAAAAGCATTCATCCCTTTATCTGTTAAGACAAATAGAAAGGTTCTCAAGGAAAACAAAGAAAGTACATGAGTTTCTTCTATGCCTACCAATATACCGTGTCTAAATTAGAAAAATATTTGTATCCACATCCTTCACGGCGGTAGAGAAGATAGGAAAGAAAAACAATATCATTTCAGAGTTTCAATTCGACTAAATCACATAATGTCATATCATAAACAAAGCACCTATCACCTTATCCCTACCACCTAGGTTCTAAATAACAAGAAAATATCACTAAGGTCCCTAAAAATAATAACCATTCCAACCATCTAAATATTACATACCAAGTATACATTGTGAGATCACAAGTAACAAATAAATGGGCAACCGACTCTTCCCTCAGGCCACATAACAAACAAAGAATATTCTCAAGGTCCACAAACACCCTACGCCAAGCATGTTAGCTATAGTAGGAACTTTTGATTGGATAAGTTGATAGGAGAAAACAACTACTTTGGAGGGGGTAACTATCTCAAGTAAAATGGAGCACACAATTCTCCACAATGGTTGGAGGAGCACCAAATAATTGACTCTTAAGGAGACAAGTGTAGGCTGAAGCGACGAAAAAAACATTGTTGCATGAATGACGCCATACTCACCTATCAAGAACAGAGACAAATGTCACCTCGTGAATTAGACCATCGACTCCTGATATACAAAAAGTTATCTCTTCCACTTTTAAGTCCCAAGTCAAATTACCATCCTTAAACACCCATACCAGACCTACAACCCAATTCTTTTGGTCAAAGATAGTAAAGATATCACACTAGGATAACCATCTTTTTCCACCGGGATAAAGCAGAGCGGAAGCCACTAGATCTACCTCTAAGAGGATAAGAGAACAAATGTACTTCATAATTGGCAAATAAGATATAACACTATAGGCAAGTGGATCCAAAATTAATTCTATATCTCTATTTGGTCAATAGGGTTAGTTTGACCAAGTGTAGATCTTGGAGATCCAACTCCATTTAATCTTAGGATTAGAAACATCAATCCACTTAACCCAAGTAATTTTATATTCCCCTTTAAAACTCACACAATTATGATTTGACGATTTCATTATAGACAAAATAGAAATATAATAATATTACTTTTAGTTTGATTTAATTTCGACTATCAATGTTCAAACTAACAATATTATTATTTTTCGGTTGAACTATAATTTATAGTGATGATAAATAAAATTGGTCACTCGATTTTATAAAATTGACAAAATATCCTATCTTTTTTTATAAGAAAATAATGAATTATAAGGAGAAAAAAGGATTCTCAAAATCTATTACAAAACAAGGTCAAAACTAACTGAGAAAATTACAGAACGTCCAAAGGACATTTAGTCCACTCGTACAAGCTACAAAATCTCTGGTTTCTATATCCTAAAGCTAACATCTCCAAGATAAAAGAACAATTCGATGGAAAATAGTGTCAACGTTACCAAACTCTTCTCTGAACAAAATGTTATTACGAGATGTCCAAATACTCCAGCACGTTATAAACCAAATCAAAGACTCCGTCTCCACCTTAAACCTATTAAACATCCCCACAAACCACAAAATAGAATGATCACAACAAGATGTTTCATTAAAATCTTGAATGTCCAACCAACAGAAAACTTTCACCTACACCGCTCGACTTATAACACATGATGTAAATAAATGAGAAACGTCTTCATTCTCCATGAAACACAAAACACAAACCATATCATGACTAGAAACAACGATACCTTTATTAGCCAAATTTAAGCGAGTCGGGAGTCTATCAAGCGCTAGCCTCCAAGCGAAAAGCTTGACTTTAAGAGGGAATAAAGATCTCCAAATCAAATTAATGATCGCTTGAATACTGTCTTCCAAACTATTAATGGCAGAAAATTTCAGCAGCAAAATGTAGTCAGAGCTGACAGAAAAAAAAAGCCAGAATTTTCCAACCCCCAAACCCACTTGTCCTCCCTCGGCTAAAAGTTTGAAAGTAGCTCCTGGAAGTGTTCCAACTCTGCTTGGGCTCTAACTGTGGCTTGAATACCGTCTCCCCAAACGCAAGATCCCTCCATCCAATCCCTCATAGCAGCAACAATAAACAACTTTGAATTAGATTCAACATGTAAAAAGGGGAATATACTTTTAAGGTCTACCATACCAGTCCAGTGGGCATACCAAAAGGGAATGGAAGTTCCGTTCCCCAACTTAGCCTTGATATTTGCTGAAAAATAGTCACCTCCCGCCTCCCTACGAACAATTAAAATATCTTGCATCCAAAGAGAATAAACTCCTACCAACTTATCGCTTGAATCATCCAACACTTTCAAAGATAACGTGCCATATCTAACGGTAAGAATCGGTCTCCAAATCTTGCAACCATTCTTCAAAAATTTCCAAAGGCATTTTGAGATTAAAGCCTTATTTAATAAACCAATATGTTTGATGCCAAGCCCCTTTTTATCTTTCCGTTGAAAAATCCTCTTCCAATTCACCCACGCAATACTCTTCTTTACAACCGACCCAAACCAAAGAAATCGCCGCCGAATAACGATTATAACATTCATGACTTTCGACAGAGCTTTAAATAACAAAAGATGATGTATTGGCGAATTCGAAAGAACATAATTTATCAAAGTGACCCTTCCGCCGATCGATAAGTTCCTACCAAGCCAAGAGGACAATCAAGATTTAATGCACACAAGGACAGGGTTCCAAAAAGAAACCCTTCTATGATTACTTCCCACAACAATTCCGAGAAATTTAAACAGAATATTTCCAGATTTGCAACATAAGAACATTTTAGCCGCCTTAAGAAAACCAACATCAACACCAATTCCAAAAATACAACTCTTTGCAAAGTTAATTCTAAGGCCGGAGATCATTTTAAAACCACGGAGAATATTTTTAATCGCCCACAAATTAGAATTAACTCCATCATAAATCAAAAGCGTATCATCCACGAATTGCAATAAACTAATAGAGTCATCTTTCGAAAGCTTGAAATTTGTTAGAAAATTTAAAGTGGTGGCTCTTCGAACCAAAATAGCCAGACCTTCATCAGTGATAGCAAACAAAAGAGGAGATAACGAATCTCCTTGTTTCAAACCCCTTAAAGCCTTGAAATCCCTTGACGGACTCCCGTTAATGATGATAAACATAAAGCTATTACAAACAACCCCTTTCACCTAAACCAAGCATTTAGGACCAAAACCCATAACAACCAAAATATCCAAAAGGAAGTCCCATTCAACACAATCATACGTCTGAGCAAAATCTACCTTGAAAATCAAATATTTTCTCTTTTTTCTCTTGGCTAAATCTATGACTTCATTCGCAACAAGAACTCTGTCAAGGAATTGCCTTCCCTATATGAAAGTTGTTTGGGAAGGAAAAATTAACTAATCTACCTTGAAAAGCAAATATTTTCTCTTTTTTCTCTTGGCCAAATCTATGACTTCATTCGCAACAAGAACTCTGTCAAGTAATTGCCTTCCCTATATGAAAGTTGTTTGGGAAGGAAAAATTAACTTACTAACAACCCGGGATAACCGCAATGATAACAACTTAGTTATAACTTTAAGGATGCATCCTAATAGGCCTAAAGTCCATCAAAAATTGTGGATTAACGACTTTAGGTACCATAGTAATAAAAGAGGACACAAACACTTTAGGCAGAAAACCTGTCCTGAAAAAATCAAGGACACACCCAGTGAACTCAACACCAACAAAATCCCAGCAAACTTTCAAGAATTTGAACGTAAAGCCATCCGTATTTGGAGCCTTATTACCATCACACATGAACACTGCTGCCCAAATATCCTCTATAACACCCAAATTACCCCACAAAATTATAAATTAAAATCAGAGTAATTTAAATTTCACCGAAATATTTGAGTGTCATATTCATCTTAAATCACACCGAAATATTTTGTAAATATCTCATTTACAAATTTGTTTCTTAAAGGAAAATAAACAAGCAACATATGTCGTCCCGACACCCCAAAGCGAACACCTTTCCTGTCAAAGAGAACACCTTTCCTCCAGTTGCAACTTTCTTCGGCTTCTGGCAATGAGTACTGATATGACCTTTCTCCCCACAGTTGTAGCAAGTAACTAGATTAGTCTTGCACTCAGCAATCAAGTGTCCAGGCTAACCACACTTGAAACATTTCTTTACGTCACTCGTGTAATCACTAACACGATGTCCTAACTCACCATATGTGTAACACTTCAGCGAAGCAGGAACACCTCCCCCACTTGGCCTTTTTCCCTCAATCTGTTTCTGTTTACCCTTATCAGCAAGAGCTGCATAAGGTTTCCCACGATGCATCTGTTGCTTTCCTCTCCTCTCAGCCAAACTCTTGAAATGTTCAGACTGAGCCTTATTGTCTTCCTCAAAGATCCTACAACAATCCACCAAATCCGAAAACCTTCGGATCCTCTGATAACCAATCACCTGCTTAATCTCAAGTCTCAAACCATTCTTGAACTTGACATATTTCGAAAACTCAGCAGTCGCTTCACTATATTGCGGATAAAACTTCGCCAGATCAGTAAACTTGGCAGCATACTCGGTAACTGACATATTACCTTGTTTCAGCTCCAAGAACTCAATCTCTTTCTTTCCCCGAACATCTTCAGGAAAATACTTCCTCAAAAATTCTCTCCAAAACACAGCCCAGGTGACTGCCTCACCAGACGCATCCAACCGCTGACGAGTACCAACCCACCAGTCATCAGCCTCTACCACCAACCTATGAGCACCCAATAGTACATTGTTTCCTTCCGAACACTTCATCACTCTGAAGATCCTCTCGATCTCCTTGAGCCAATCCTGCGCTCCATCAAGGTCATATTTTGCCTTGAATGTAGATGGATCATTCTTCCGGAATTCATCACTTTTACGATCCCCAACATTCATCGGGTTTTGTACAACCTGAGCCATCGCCTGCATAGCAGCGATAAGTGCAACATTATTTCTCCCTGCCATTCTAAATCTGTCACACAACGACAATCCAACAATGATTTAGAAATCAACAACAACAACACTCAACACTCAACAACAACACAACGATTCAATGACTCAACGACTCAACTACTTGGTCGGACGGACCGACCTGTTGTGATACCACTTTATAACACCCAAATTACCCCATGAAATTAAAAATAAACATTAGAGTAATTTAAATTTCACCGAAATATTTGAGTGTCACATTCATCTTAAATCACATGGCTCAAAAGATACGTTTTACAAAAATAACTCAACTCGCAGCGAAAAATTCAAAATAACATATAAAGTAATATCTCATTTACAAAATGTTTTCTTAAAGACAAATAAACAAGCAACAAATGTCGTCCCGACACCCCAAAGCACGTATCAGAACCGACTCTTAAAGACGTGAAGTACACCGACTTCACTGATCAGCACTCGACTTATCCTGATCACTTGCACGCTATCGACATAAGGGTAACATTCAAACAGAAGGGGTGAGATACTTACATCACAAAAGAGAACAATAATAAGAATAAGTAAGTATCGTTAACTAGATCACCACTTCTAAACAACATCAATCAACAAACATACCACAACACCTATCAACTTCATGAAATCAACAACAACTTATGCAATGAGACTCTACTTGACTCTATGCATGTGGTACCATAATCCAATCTCTATTTCAAGATCCATTTCCTGTCGGAACTCTCGACCCCTCTTTCGTGGTCCAGTATGATCCCTATTTCATGATCACACTCTCGACCCCTATTTCATGGCCACGTACGATCCCTATTTCATGACTGCACCAACATTACAACGATCCCACTAGGATCCAACGAACATACCCTACCTTGGTATATTCTTCCAACCATACTCATGTCATGCAACATCAATGACAATCATGCATATTTACAATGCGTACATTTTACAACTCAACATCAACAACTAACATACAACGACTCACCACCACAAGGAACATCATCAACATCATGCATAATTGCATACAAAAACATATACTAACATCAATCAACATATACACAACAAAACCACATACAACAACATATATTACAAATACATGTATCAATAACAATGTTATGTAACGATCACGTCAACAACAACACATGACAATATCAACTATTAACAAACAATTCAACTTATGTTTATTCCAAGTTACGCTAATTATATTTCTAATTAAGCTCATAACTCCTTTCAACTACTTCTAACCACACCAATTCGATTCCTATCTATTACTATATGAATTAAGTAATTTTAGGTAATTTTTCAGAATTAAATCATGTTGTTTTTCATTCCAGGTCTCGCTAAGCGAGGGTGCTTGCTCGCTAAGCGAGCAACTCTTTGTATTTTGATCTCTAAATTTTCCACCAGCTCGCTAAGCGAGGGGGCTTGCTCGCTAAGCGAGCAACTCTCTGTATTTTGATCTCTAAATTTTCCACCTGCTCGCTAAGTGAGCTCCAACTCTCTAAGCAAGCTCTGCGATTCTCGCAGTTCCCCCTTCTGCGATCAGACACCACCTACTATGAAAATATACATCCAAAACCAGTCCAATCACTAGAAAAATGCAAAATTATCTTAACTCAATGCTTAATTCATACACTCAACATACAACAACAACAATTATCAACGATTTCATCCAATTTCATCAAAATCACCAAACCCCAAACCTTCTAATCAACAACACTACCTAATTAATATTATAAAACCTTTAAGAGACGAAAGAATCCCACTTTTACCTTAATTTCGATGAGAATTCTTTTTTTCTCCGCGGGTTCTCTTTAAGCCTTTCACCTTCTCCTTCTTCTTCTCTCTGCTTTTCATGATTGTTCCCAAAACACAAATGTTTCCTCTTTTTCCTTATTCCAACTTAACCCCTTAGACCCAACCTATGATCTTCCACATTTACCCTTACCATCTTTACCAAATCCCCATTCTACCTTTTCCTCTTAATATTCTAATTATTTTATTATTCCCATAAAATTATTCAATATAATATAATTCCCTTAAATTAATATTATACTCAATAATAAAATACTTCTCCACACATCAAAAACACCACAATCCAATTTAAACAATTAAATAAATTTTGGGGCGTTACATCCTCCATACCGAAATCAGCTTCCAGCATATTTCTATCCGACTCAGACAGTTTATTAACATCATTCATGACCAATCTAGGTCTATTAATTTCAACAAACAAAGATCTTTGCGAAGAATTCTCTCTTATGATGCAAGGAGAATTCGAGATGTCCATGATGGGAAAGATGAACTACTTCCTTGGATTACAAATCAAGCAAACAAAGGATGGCATCTTCATCAACCAATCCAAGTATTGCAAGGAATTGTTGAAAATATTCGATATGGATAGTTGCAAAGTGATGTCTACTCCTATGGGATCTGACACGTACGTTGATCAAGATCTATCCGGCATTTCAATTGATATTACAAAGTATCAAGGTATGATAGGTTCATTATTATATTTGACGGCAAGCCGTCCTGACATTATGTTTAGTGTTTGTTTGTGTGCCCGCTTTCAATCAAATCCGAAGGAATCACATCTCACCGCCGTGAAGAGGATCATGAAGTATCTCAAAGGAACAAAGAATGTCGGACTATGGTATCCAAAAGGTAGCACATGTTCTTTAATTGGTTATTTTGATGCTGATTATGCCGGATGTAATATCGATAGAAAAAGTACAAGTGGTACTTGTCACATTCTCGGGAATGCACTAGTGTCGTGGGCATGTAAGAAGCAAGCATGCGTTGTACTTAGCACGGTCGAAGCGGAGTACATCGCAATAGGAAGTTGTTGTGCCCAATTCTTTTGGCTTAAGCAACAACTCCTTGATTTCGATATAGATCTTGGTTGTATCCCTCTCCGATGTGACAACACAAGTGCCATCAATATCACAAATAATCCGGTCATGCATTCAAGAATAAAGCATATAGATATCCGGCATCACTTCCTTTGAGATCATGTACTAAACGAAGATGTAGATGTTACATTCGTGGATACACACAATCAACTCGCCGATATATTCACTAAACCGTTGGCTAAGGAGCAATTCTTTCAGATTCAACGAGAACTTGGTATTCTCAATGAAGGTGACATCTAACCTTAACCTAAAAATTGCTTGTTGTATGTATTAGTTGCTTAATATATGTTTTTGTTCATTGTGTTACAAAATGTTAGCACTCACTTTTCGCCGTTTTTGATCTTTCACTCTTTCGGTTATCCGAAAAATATCATTTTTAAAATATTTTTTGATCAAAAGTTGCATTAGGTCATGTGCTAAAACTTTGTAAAAAAAATTTATGAAAAACATTTCCTATTTTCCCAAAAAAAATGCTGCTGGATTTTTTGAAAAATTGAATTTTTTTGCCCGTTAACCGGTTAACGAAATCGACTAACCGGTTAACATCTCCAAATTTTGGATTCCCAGCACGCGTTCTGGACGTGTTTTTTGTTTAAAATTTTTATTTTATTTTATTCTTTTTGCCTCTTGTATGTCTTTATTGTACTTTATCTTAGTTCATTTCATGTTTCTCTTCCACATTCATAAGCTTTGACTCTTCACCTATTGACTACAATAAACACTATTTATCATCTTTTTCCAACTTCCAACCTTCAACAAATCAAACCCCCATTAAAAACCCACTATCTCTTAGTCTTTATAAACCCTCTCCAAACCTCATTCGACTCACCTCACATCAAATCCGAAAATATCATATCATCCAAACCCTAACTCCATCATTTGTTCATGGCACCCCAAAGGAAAGGAAAGGAACCTGCCTCAGTGTCAGAAGATGCTCCGGTTGCAGAAACACCAATGGAATCCACCAAGAAGAGGATGCTGGATTTCAAAGTCAGAGTCAGACCATTGCTTAAGGGTAAATATGTTCTTCTGAAATCCTTCAAACCTCCAACTTTTAAGTTTCCTGCATTGCTAGAGTCTCAGGGCATGAGTGACTTTGTTGCTGAAAACGGGAAAGTTTACCCGGATTTGATCCAATCTTTCATGCATAACTTTTCTCTCAACATGGATAGACATGGGAAACATAAGCTGCATACCCTTGTTAGAAACTGTGAAATTAATGAAGATTTAGGTGCTCTTGCCGCGTCACTGAACATTCCTTTTTCCAGTGTGTTTCTCCGCAAAGGCGTGAACCACACAGATGACATTTGGTCCGATTATGATAAAATGGAGTACTATTACTCAATATGCCACTTTCCGAAGAATGTTATCACATCGGGACAGTGCACTTCAAGAGTTTTATGTTATGTAAAGAATTTAACGGTCGATGACCAGATGCTACATTATATCATCTATTATGTGCTGCTGCCCAAGGATTCAAACCACTCTCAGATTAATGATTTAGAGATGCAAGTTATGTTTGCGATCAAGAAAAATGTGAAGGTTAATTGGATGCTTACCATGATGTACCATTTGAAGCAACAACTTTCACTCAAGACAAGACTTCCTTATGCTCGGCTTATCTCTCGGATCATTGAGCAAACCAACTTGGTGATTGGTAGGGAACCATTCATTGCCATGAAGACTATGACAAATGAGATTAATGAGATTACCATAGTGAAGAATACCAGAATTGTTCAACGCAATGATGGTTCATATGAATATGTCGATGGCTCCTCCGCACCTCCCTTTCCTATTCCTGAAGGTGGCATAACCAATGAATTCCTATACACCACCATCATGACAAATCACCGTGAAACCCACCGAGATATCAAAAACCTTCGGAATCTAGTAACCGGTTCTCGCAACCAAGCTGAAGAGGATGATGAAAGTGAAGCCGGTAGTGAAGACGATGAAAATGAAAGTGATGGAATGTCGGAGGATGATTGATCATGCTTGTCTTGTTGTTTGTCTTTTGTTTAATTAGTTTTAAAAATTCTGTTGTAAGTCCTAAGGTTGTTTAGGCACTTTTGGTTTATCGCACTCTTGCTTGTTTCCATTTTTATGAACTTCATGTCGCACCTTGTGTACTTAATCAATTCTGGTTTTTAGTATGAATGTGTGTTATATGCCTTACTTGATTGCTTGTTAATTGAATGAATGCTTACATATATGCCGATACTACTTCTTCTTGTTTGAAAGCGTCTTCCTTTTTGCCAATGACAAAGGGGGAGAAGAGCTTGGTGTCTAATATCTCCTTGTGCATAATTTGTGTCTCTGTTAAGATAGAGGGAGTTGTTGGACATAGGGGGAGAAGCAAGCCTAAAATGAAACATCGATCAAAGCTATCTCGCAAAATTCTTCTGGTTGTCATCATTAAAAAGGGGGAGAATGTAGAAGCATACTTCAATCTCAAGGTTTTGATGAAGTCAACAATATTCAAGCTCATTCTGTATTGAAAAAAGTCAAGCTTTCAAAAGGGATCAAGATCAAGGCTATGCATCATCAATGGAATGCTTTCGTACGGATCAAGCTTATATGCAAATGCTCGTTATTTTTTCAAGACTTTGACACAAGCATAGGTATATCAAAACTCACTTCCTTGATTGATATACAAGTGTTCAAAATAGTTTATCATAATAATACATTGCATATACATTTTTGGAAATAAATTGGAACTAGTTTAACACTTAAAACTTAAGCATTTTTCTGTGTTTTTACATTGTTAACCGGTTAACCCTTAACGGTTCAAATTTTTGAATAAACTCAGTTAACGTTACAGCGTTAACCGGTTACCCCATTTGGTTAACCGGTTAACCCTGAATGATTTTTGAAAAATTATTTCTTTTCAAATTCAAATTTTTTCCTTTTGTTATACCTTTTCAAATATTTATTTTCATACTTTTTCATACCTTTTTGAAAAGGTGTTTTGACTATTATATATTCTGATATTTTTTAAATTCAAAAGCACCTCCTAGAATTTTCATAAAATATCACGTAATCAAATTCACTTAAATTCATATATTTTCAAATATTCAAAAGTGTTCATATTGATTCATAACATTTCATATTCATAATTTGAACACTTGTATTGAAATTGAGAAGTGGATTTTGATCAAAGGAGAAGATCAATCTTGTATTGATATCATATATTGTATTACTCTCAAAATAACAAAGAATTATAGAAGTTTTCTATTGTGACTTGTGATCCAGGATTGTTGGACACAAGGGATAGTGCTTGCAAGAGGTTTGTTCTTGCACACTAGGTTTTGTTTAGTTGTTTAGAAAGCAGGCCTCACCGGTTGATGGTGCGATAGGTTGTACGATCTAAAAACTAGTGAAAAATCTCTTTCGTGTTGGAAAGGGGACTGGATGTACCTTCGGACTGTGAAGGGAACCAGGATAAATTGTTGTGTCTCTTTTATTTCCTGCTTTATCGCTTTCTTATCATACACAAGTAAAAGAGAAAAATTCATCCATCAAGAAAATAATCGAGAAAAATTTATAACACTTAATTCACTCCCCTCTTAGGCGTACTCTGAATCTATAATTATGATGTAACTTGATCCATATTGGTTGGATTGTTATTTATGCTTAATTTTTTTTGGTTCAATGATTGGTGAAGTTCTAATGAAAATTATTTTTCCCTAATAGAGGAGCTTCCATCATAAGTTGGTTTCGATGAGAGGATTGTTGAACTGCAGGTACTGTTCTATTCTGCTTGTGATCCAGATAGATTTCCTTTTCAATTTTGTTTTTTTAACTGTATTATTCTTATTTAATTTATTTATTTAAGCGAGGAGAGTGAAAATAAAAGTAATTTCTAGCATGGTTAAATTGACTTATTTGAGCTTATTTACTCGCATGAGATTGTTTCATAGAGCTTATGAAAACCGCTTATGACATGTCTTTAAGTTGGTTTTAGCTTAAAGTTCTCAATAATAATGTTTGAAACTACCATAATTTTTTTGGGAGATGATTGAATGTATGTAAGATTAGGAACAATAGATAGGTTTGAGATGTTTCGAGTTAGTTAGCTTAGTTGGTGACA
This sequence comes from Lathyrus aphaca, assembly GCA_963966055.1. Taxonomy (NCBI): domain Eukaryota; kingdom Viridiplantae; phylum Streptophyta; class Magnoliopsida; order Fabales; family Fabaceae; genus Lathyrus; species Lathyrus aphaca. The sequence continues at coordinate 64,827,449 of OZ014521.1, forward strand.
TTACTAACGTTGGGTTATAGACACCTTTATTAATAGTTATAGTTCTACTATTTTGTACAGAGGCTATAAATGCAGCTAGCTGTAATTAGCATATTATAATTTAGTGATAGATAATTTTTTCTTTTTCAGTTCTTGAAAATATCTTCTCACTTTTCTCTCACTCTCTAGATTCATAAAACTGAATGTTGGTTACCATCTGCATCAATACTTTATGGACCAGTCATACCCATGTTGTATCTGCTTTAGGATGTTGTTGGCTTCTGGTGGCTGTTTCGATTTCCCGAAGCTTCTCATTTTGTTTTGGTTTCTGTTTGTGATAGTATCTTGTTTTAGAGTTGTGCATATCTGGTATGTTGTAGTTGTAGTTGTGTTACTTTTCTGCTTGGGCAACAACTACATTTTCTTCTCGTCGAGGAGGCTGGATGCATTATTTTATTTTGTTGGTTATACATTTGTGGCCTTAGTGAGAATTCATTATCTGCTGAGTGAATCTTTGCATGTTTATATTTCCATATGTTTGGGTGGTGGATAAGAAGTTATATCTGATGGAATGCATGTGATGTATGTAACGTATTGTTTTACTAAATGGTAATAAAATATGACGTCTTGCAGGTGTTGGATGAATATCAAAACAGATTTGGAGAATCATGGAGAATCGTTTAAGAAGACAATACTCATGCATTGTCCTATTTGAACGATGTTCTCATGAAATTCCAGGCATGTAATTTTGTCTTTTCTTCATTATATTGGCTTCAGATAGGAGAGTTGTTGATTTTGTATTTAAAAAGTGTACAATATTCAAAATTGTGTCAAAGAAATTTGTTTTCTTCTTTTTTCTGCCAGCCTTTCACATTATGGCTTTTGACTCAAACCCCCATTTTTGAATGCCCTTGCCAAATTTCAATATCCTGCAGAGGCCGACAAGTTGATGAGAATCCAGAGGGAGTTGGATGAAGCAAATATCATCCTTGTAAGCATTAAACATACATGACTTTGAATTGCAAAGTAGCATCATGATGTGATGTTGACATGATGTAGATTTTAATAATGGTTGCAGCTAGTTAGAAATGATTCAGTTGTTGTAGTTTAAAAGAACAAATGGGCCAACAGTATGACAGGTCCAACAGTGCGGCCTATGGCAGATTTTCATGGGAGGTTCGGTTCATGGTAACTCATATTCTTTATCTCTAACTCCTTCGCAATCTCAGTAACTCTAATTATTTATCTCTAACTCTCAATATGACTTATCACTATATTTTTTTCTTGTGTTTTATTTACGATGTTATTTTGTTTTAATCATTGTAATTGATGATCCACATTCATCTTGACTTGTTTTTAGTTTCCCCACTTTTGTCATGTTCTGGTAATGAATGTTAAAATTTATGTTATTTCTTATATGTTATTGTGTTTGGTAAACTTTGTTATATTTGTACTATGTGTCATTTAGGTTTAGAACAGAAAAACCATAAGCTTATTTGAATTGAAAAACTCCATTAGAGAAGCAATTCATCACAGAAGTCACACTTTTATCTCGCCTCCTCCACCAAAATGTTCTTACGGTAATAAAGTTCAACCCTTTCTCCTCTTTTGTATAAGTTATTTCTTTGTTGTTGAATAAAAAATTAGATAAAATACTCTACTTGCTTGGGTCTTATTATGTTGATTTCAATCTTCATGTTTGCAAGTTGCTTAGTGTAGTTGAAAGATATGTGATTAGGAGATCTAAATTTATATATCATATTTACTTCAGGTGTACCCTGTTGTTGGTTCCAAATATTGAATTATACTTCAGTGTAGAACATGAAGAAAGAGAATTGCTAGTTGCTGTAAGCTTTGGGTTAGCAGCTTCTTAAGGAATAGCAGACATAAGATTTTTTTTCCAGAATAAGCAACGGGGAGCAACTGCAAGCTATAGATTCTGCTACATGCTTTAAAATTATAAATAAATAATATATATATATATAGTAAAAGATGAATTTTTTTATTATCTTGTCCATTTTATATTTAGTGTCTCTAAAAGGAGACAAAGTGGTATATTTAGTGTCCATTTTATTACGTGTTCAACGATATTATTAAATTGCAAACTTAAATTTTAAAAATATTATATTATTTACTTATAATACTATTCATTTGTTATTTCTCTGCAATCCATACTACCATAGTTAGTTCGGTATATATATATATATATATATATATATATATATATATATCATATTTCAAATTGACCTTTTTAAAATTAATTTGAATTTTTTTTGCGGTTTATAGAAAGATATTTTGGAGTAAGTTAGGACGGTTTAAATTTAAGTAATTTGTAATTTATTACGTCGGTTTTAATCGACGTAAAATTTGAAGATATTTGTTTATTATTAATGTATGTCATTTGAAACTGCCACAATTTTCAAACAAAAACCGCCACTTTTAATCGTGAATAATACGACGGTTTGTACGACGTTTAAATTTAAACCGCCATAATTTTCCTTGCGGCAGCCAAATTTACAACATTTTAAAAAAGGTTGTATTTGTCAATTGTGGTCGTTGAAACCGCCATAATTTACGCGTTTTTTTGTAGTGAACAACCGGACCAGAACGGTCAAACCGATGAATATTAGCAAAAATCTTCCTTCCTTGAATCTCAATGTTGTCCAATTTCGCTGCCATTAAACAAGCATCGTGCACCTTCCTAAAACGGGCAAAGCCATAACACCTATTTCTCTTATTCCTTCTAGCAGGGATGAAGGCCTCTGAAATCACACCATAAACCTTAAAAACCTCAAACAGATCCTTAACTTCCATGTCATATGGGAATTCCGTAATAAAAAACGACGTAGTAGTTTCATTAACCCCCACACATTTGCCCCTACTTTCTTTTCAGAATGAAAGTTTACCATAACCTTTCTTCCTCCCAACTCTATGCCACTCCATGAAAAATCTCAGCGCAAAATCCAGAGCCAATTCCACACCTCCGATGCCAAGGCCCCTAGTCCTAAGACTAGGAGTTTAAGTCGAAAACATCGAAGACTATAACTGATAAAGGTTCAACAACATGAATGATTTACGATATAGATTATAACTATGTGTTTAATGCTTGTGTATTTCCTTCCCAATATCTATCCTAAACCCTCAACTATTGCATTCGTACAATATCCTAGCTTCTTTAATAAGTTTCGATTAATATAATTTTTTTTATTAATTGTGACTTAACTTGTTAAATGCATATGTGATCTTTTGGAAATAAATAATTTTTTCTCTAAAAAAGTTGTAAACTTAAATAGCTCTTAAAACAAGAAGAAATTAAAATATTCATCTCATTATCCTCAAGTAATTTTAAAAGAACATAAAACAAATTTAGAAAATGAAATAAAATAAGAGGCTTATATCAAATTTGCAATTATTTTTTTGTTTAATTTAATTTTTTAAACTATAATTTTTTATTAATATTTAAAAAGAAAAATTAAAAAAATTAAAAAAAAAATCTTAAACAAAAGAACAAAGATAGAAAGACAAAACTAAAACTCTTATTAAACCAATTAGATATCACCATTAATTTGAGAGTTGTATTGGGTTTCCTTTAAGAGAGAATATATTTATTGCTTTAGTTTATGCCTTTGTGATTTAGATATAATTAAAATAAATTTTATCTTTAATGGAAAGACAGGCATAAGTGAACATACTAACACATATGAATGGAATGAAGATGGATAATTTCAAACTCTTGAAAACAATTTTATTCAACTAGACTAGATGAAGTAAAAATAACCAACAACGCATATATGAATTGAAACTAATCTCTTTTAATTTAATCAAGGTATATCAAGTTTGAATTTAAAGTTGAATGTGCAACAATGTTAAAATTCTTAAAAGGAGTTTGATGTTTATTTTAATTCCCCACAAATCTCGTCAAATTAGTCCTTAGTCTCTAAAATTGTGCATAAAAAAAAAGAAAGAAAAAGAACAAAACATTCATTTATAATTAATTTCTTAATTTTTCTAATAGCATAACATCTTAATACTTCATATTCACCTAGGTTATCAATATTTATTTACTTATTAAACAAGATACACAAGTCAAATATTATCATAATGGATTCAAGTATTTTGAGATCTTTATAGGTTAATCATAGTTTACCAAAGGAAAAATAAATTGAGATCCTATTTAATTACAATTTAATCGAACAAATATTTTAGGGTTAAATATATTTATAGTTTTAATAAATATCTCAATTTTGATTTTAAGTTTATATAAAAAAATTTCGAGTTTTAGTCTCTATAAAATTACTTTTGCACGCTTTAGTCCATTTATAAGGACTAAATCTGCGTGCAAAAATAATTTTATATGGACAAAAATTCAACATTTTTTATAAAGATTAAAAATCAAAATTAAGATATTTATAAGGACTTAAAAACATATTTAACCCAATATTTTATAAAAGATTATTTAGAGATAATTTAATCCTATACAAATTTAAAATCCGATATAATAGTCAACCTTACCTACCCTCTAAGAAGGACTTGGAGATAACATTCTATAAAACTCTAAAAAAATAAATAATTATATTACTAGTTATTGAAATTGATATAATAATTAAAAAATATAAAATAATGTAAAATTGTAATTTAACAACAACATTGTTTTGAAGTATAATAGAAATATAAAATACAGAAATACAGAAATCACATCCCTACTTTTAATATTTCATTATAATTATAACTGAATTAACTTAAATAAACCTATAAAAGAACACAATTTCAAAAAAAAAAAAAATTTAGATATCCATAATAAATATTTGGATATCAAAATATTAAAAAAAAAATTAATAAAATATTCATAAATTTTAAATTTTATTTGACGGAGAAATATAAAACAAAATCAATATAAAGAAATAAATTAATAGGGTCAGAAAAAAAAACATAGGACTATGACCCTTAAAGTTGAAGGACAGTTCAGAGTTGCACACGTCTATCTATCACTGCTAAATCTTAGCCGTTTTCAACAAGTACACTTTCTTTTGTGTCAGATTTTCTCAAATATATTATTATTATTATAATTTTGGTCAAGCAAAAATATTATTATCATTATCGAGAGATCATAATTAATAAATTAATAAATAAAAGATTAAATTATTTTTACTATAGTTTTAGTTTTTCTATTTTTTTTTAAACAGTTTTGATTTTGATTCTCCATCCAAATTTTGATTTGCTGTTCATACATTATTTATATACGGATTATATACTGTTCATAAATAATAAAGGAACAATTAATATTTTTTTTGGATCAAAATTGAGATGAAACCAAAACTCTTTAAAAATAAAATAAAAAATTAAAACCGTGAACTTGATAAAAAAGAGACCAAAACTGTAATTTAATCAAAATAAAATGGGAAAAAATCTTGTATTATGTTTTCACCTGTGACCTCATTATTTCTAATAATTATTATTAATTTAATTATATTCCTCATTTCACCTATGAAAATATATTGCATTTTTTGGCCCAAGTCCATTATATATATATTTTTTGACGAAATATTTATCTTATAAATGCTTTCTGTACTAATTAATTTGTACAGATATATACAGAGATAGATATAATATAAATATTTGCATCTTATTATTATTATTATTATTATACATGCAATTGAATTTGCATTTCGGTTTCATTTGAGGTTTTGTTTTCCTTTTTTTATGGTAATTTAATTTAATTTCATTTGTACGCAATTTCTGTGTCAAAATTCAGAACGTGCAAACTCTACTTTCACAGAGCTTTGTTGCATTGAGTATGTTGTTGTTGTTTTCTGCATTTGTTTGTTTTTGTTTTTATGGTTAATTTGACTGTGATGAGGTTAGTTATAATTTTGTGTCTGTTTTTTTGTTGCAGTTGAATGAAACAGTTCAATTTGGAGGCAGACTTTCACGCCAAAGAGGTTTTTTTTTTTGTACTTGGTACTATTATTCATAAACATTGTGTTATTGTGTTATCAATCTTTGTGTGAAATTTCTTCTGTTTTAATGGATCAAACATCAAATTTCAGATCTTATCAATGTTTATTGATATTTTAAATTTTATTTCTAGTACTATTGTGCATTTTTGTGTGTCTTTTTTCATGAGACATTGATTATTGTTGTGTGATGTTTCATATTTTTTGGATTAGGTTTTGTGCTGACTTATGATGTTTGTTTTCTACTGTAGTTTTTTGACCTATAATGATTTTAGGATATTTTGTTTTCTTAGGTTTGAAAAGATTGAAATTTTTTCAAGTATTTGGTGGTGACTAGTTTAGGTTTTTGGAATAACCTACATTATGTTACTTGATTTCATGTTTGAAAAATTGAAATTGTTAATCTAAGATTCTAAGGTTCCTAAGTGTTAATCTAAGCATCATAGCATTTTGGTTTGTTCTATGATGCTTAACCTTAAATTATGTAGCAAATAACCTGAATTGTTCCTAAGTGTTGAGTATGGAAATTTAGTTTTCTTATGCATGGTATTTTGCAGGATAGTCCTTTTCGGCGCGAACCAAAAATGGAAAATACACCTGAATCTTCAAGCAGTCCACAGCATAAAAAGGTATTTTCTGTGGTCTACCGTGTCGAGGAAGTTTCTTTGTATACTCAATGTAATCGGTCATTAAGTAGTTTATGTTTTTGAATCATGTTTCGTATAAATATCTGTTTTGATATTGAAAAGAAAAGTATTTTGAAAGTGACATATATGGTTGCCATGCTGCAGATATCGTCGAAATGGGATCCAGTCGAAGCATGTCGGCCTATAATCGGCGAAGCGCCTGTGTTTTATCCAACTTTTGAGGTATCTCTTGATTATGACTATAGCTTTTGGTGGTGATCGCAAGTAACATTGTTCAATGATTCAGTTTTTATTTTTATTCTTCTTACTAGGAGTTTGAAGACACACTTGGTTACATAGCTAAGATACGTCCCGTAGCTGAACCGTATGGTATATGTAGAATTGTCCCTCCGGCTTGTTGGACTCCACCGTGTCCACTTAAAGAGAGAGAGATATGGGAAAATGCTAAATTTCCGACTCGTATTCAGCAAGTTGATTTGCTTCAGAACCGTGAGCCAATGAGGAAGAAAAGTAGGGGAAAGAAACGAAAACGTAGAAGGCAGTCGAGGATGGGAACATGTAGTAGGAGAACCGGATCATGTTCTGAAGCAAATGTCACTTCTGAATCGGATGATAAGTTTGGATTCCAATCAGGACCAGATTTCACACTTAAAGAATTTCAGCAATATGGAAATTCTTTTAAAGATTGCTACTTTGGGTTGATTGACGCCAAAGATGGTAGAGGCGGTGATAATAATCACCACGAGAGACGTGATCCGTCCGTGGAGGAAATTGAAGGTGAATACTGGCGAATAATCGAGCAACCTATGGATGAGGTCGAGGTATTATCGTATTAAAAACATTGTTAGTTTTCAACGTAACATAGTTAAGAAAACAGTTTATAGATTACGTTATGATTTATGTAGGTGTATTATGGAGCGGACTTGGAAACTGGAGCACTTGGAAGCGGTTTTCCTAAAACATCGTCGTTTACTAAGAGTGATTCAGATTCGTATGCTATATCTGGCTGGAATCTGAATAACTTTGCGCGACTACCAGGTTCTGCGTTGTGTTTTGAAGGAAGTGACATCTCAGGAGTTTTAGTCCCATGGTTGTATGTTGGAATGTGCTTTTCCACATTTTGCTGGGTATGTAGCGAGAATTACTTTATTTTTGTTAAGTGTACAAATGAGGAAAAGTTTATAATATTTTAGGTTTCACTGTTTGAAATGTTGTCTTGTAACACAAGTAATAATATCTTGAATTTTGCGTTACTTTTGTTTCAGATCTTTATATTTTCGTATAAAGACTAACACATTGTTTGCATTTCATGATTCTTGGAGCAGCATGTTGAAGATCATCACCTCTATTCGCTTAATTATCTGCACTGGGGTGATCCAAAAGTATGGTATGGTGTACCTGGGAGCCATGCATCGGCCATGGAAGATGCGATGAGGAAACACTTGCCTGATTTGTTTGAAGAGAATCCAAATCTACTCAACGAGTTGGTATGATCCTTGTACTTTTCTCGTTGCTTCTATTTTATGGTTGAAATATTGTCTGATTTTAGTGGTTATGATGATTTCGTCTTTGTACAGGTGACTCAATTCTCTCCTTCGATAGTTAAGTCCGAGGGGATTCCTGTGTATCGAGCTGTCCAACATTCGGGGGAATTTGTTATTACCTTTCCAAGGGCTTACCACGGTGGGTTCAGCTGTGGCTTCAATTGTGCGGAGGCTGTGAATGCGGCTCCGTATGATTGGTTTATGCATGGTCAGAATGCTGTCGAGATTTATAGTCTGCAGTGCCGTAAGACATCATTGTCCCATGATAAATTGTTGTTTGGATCTGCTAAGGAAGCTGTACATGCGCTTTCGGAGACAACTCTTGATGGAAAAGAAAATCTTCAATATTTAAAATGGAGAAATGCTTGTGGGAAGGACGGAGTTCTTACCAATGCAGTTAAGGTAAATGATTCTTGTGTGCTCTTTCCTTTTTTATCACAACACCGTCCGCATATTTAGAAAATTTCGTAAAACTTCGAAAGTTATTTATTATTTGATTTTAGTTACCTTTTTTATTTATATTTTTGCATAACGTAATTATCCTTACTTTGACAGACAAGGGTAATGATGGAAAAAGAGAGGCGGGACTGGCTTCCGTCGCATTTAAAGATGCTAAAGATGAACAACGACTTCGATTCGGTTGAGGAAAGGGAATGTTTCTCTTGCTTCTATGATTTGCACCTATCCGCCATCGGTTGCAAGTGCTCTCCCGACAGCTATTCTTGTCTTAAACACTTCAAGTTGTTTTGCTCATGTGAAATGGACAATAGATTCGTTCTGGTTCGTTATACTATAAATGAGCTAACTACGTTGGTTGAAGCATTAGAAGGAGAGCCATGCGCAATAGAAGCGTGGACAAACCGAAAAATTGGAACGGTTTCTACTAGTGTTGAGGATGCTTGCATGCAAGAACAAGATATGGAGAGAGTCGTACGCAAAACCAATAACTACGAAAAAGGGAAAATCTCACTTGCTTGTGCAGGAATAAATGAGAAATCGAATTCGAATGTACCTAGCAGTTCTTACAGTCACATTTCTTCCGAGTTGGTCCATTTAGAATCTCGCCATGTAACATTTAGTACATCTTATGTGGATACGAATGGCGTTAAGGATAACATGAGTGATACTAAGTTGATCATGGACAATGAAGTTAAGGAGGATAAGGGGCGAGACAACATGGAACTTGGTGCTGGTGGTATTTCTGACTTGGAAAAAGAACCTTCGTCGTGTAGAACCGATGTTCGGAATTCTGGTACACTCAATGGTTTTAAACTGTTTGGGGTTGATCTGCAAAAGCGTACAGAATCAGGATCGAAACTCAATAATACGTTCGAAGAGGGAGTTCTGGACACCTCCAATTCTAGTATATCTTTGATAAACCAAAGCTCCCCAATGCAAAAGTCTAGTATTTCTGTGGAGCTTGTAAATTTGGGATCTGTTCTCTACGGAAAGCATTGGTGCAGTAAACATGCAATATATCCAAAAGGTATGCTTCTGTAAGATCTTTTCCAGGATTCGTTTAATTTTTGTTTTTTAATTTTTGGTAAGAATTTGACTTTTTATTCCGGTGAACTTATGAAGGATTCAAGAGTCGTGTTAAGTTCCTTAGTGTTCTTGATCCAGCAAGCATTTGTACATATGTTTCGGAAGTTATTGATTCTGGATTTCTTGGGCCTTTTTTCAGGGTAACATTCTCGACTTTGTTTCTGCTTTAAACTCAAAATCATATCGACATGTTTCCGTTTCAAAATCATATAGACTTGTTTTTCAATTGAAGTATATTTCTTTCTCATTTTATAAAATATATTTCAGGTTACCTTGGAAGAACATCCAAACGAGGTTTTCACAAACACCTCAGCCGATAAGTGTTGGGAAACAGTTATTGACAGGCTAAACTATGAAATGAATAAGCGCAGGATTCTCGGTGAACAAGAAATGCCTCCCTCGGAACTACTGCACAACATCAATGGTCATAAAATGTTTGGATTCCTTTCGCCGTTCATTGTTCAGGTAATAAAAACTCGCAAATTGTTAAGACGCCATTGTCCATTATTGAACAAGATTCTAAGTTTTGATGTTTCTAATCTATTGTGACAAAAAATTTCAGTCGATTGAAGCTCAAGATCCGAGTCATAAATGTATAGAGTACTGGAATCACAAACAAGTTAGTTTCAGATCTTCAGGCAAGGCCACAGATGACTCTAAGTTAACTTGTGGCTCAAGTAACAACTCTCTAGATGACTTCAAGACCAAGCTTTTCGGCGTTGATTTGATAAAGCAAGAGGAGAATGACGTAGGAGAAAGTTCTGATTCATTTGAAGAGATGAAACCGATTTTAGAAGGATTCTTAAAAAAGGCGAGACCTGACGAGTTAAGAGCAATGCGCAAGTTATTCAGCTCTGATGCACAAATGACTCAGTGGAGACCGACATTGATGACAGTGATAGAGGAAATCGAGAAAGATTCTCCATAAAATAACAATAAGATCTTCATTAATTGTGTCCATTCTTTTAGTAACAAAAATTTTCAAGTTGAGATGGATGACATTGATCATTGTAGGTGTTAATGCCATTGCACATTCCAACTTTGGATTGTTTTGCATCTTTTATCCTTAGAGTTATTGATTTCCATACTCTTTGAATTTGTTTATATAGACATAAAAACAAATGTTACCTTAATAAGAACTGATATACTGGTGAAATAAAGATTCATTCTTCTACTTATTTTACAATAGTATTTTGCATGTGCTGTGATTTAATCTTTACACTGAAACTGTTATTTCAAAGTGATTTTGCTTGCACAAAGGCACTTGGAGAATATCTCACATTTTTTGTTTACTGGGAAAGGAAAATTTATTAATTAAAATGAGAATAACCATTTTAATTTTATAATTGTTTTTCCTTCAAGAAGATTTAAACTCCAGTCATTTGTAGTATATTCTTGTTAAATGACATGATATAAGTGATCTAAGTTTCCCTAAAGCAAAAGAGATATATGTTGCATGATATGGATGGTGGCCATAGGGTTACTTACTACACAAGTAATGGTTGTTAATCGGTTGTAACTGTCATAACAGAATTAAAATTTTGTTATGATGGATTCTCTACTTGCATGTGTATGGTAGTAATAGTGTAGCATCATGCTGAATGTATAAAACATTGTAATCAGATTGAAATATGCCAGTTGCACAAATATACATTTCTTCTTCTTATCTTCTTCATCCAAACTTTAACCACGGTGTTTTCATGGAGTTTTCATTCGTTCCACATGGTATCATGAACCCATAGATCTAAGAGTGCATATTTTCGCATTTCATGGCCCCTTCTCGTAATCAAAATCTTTCAAGTTCATCTCAAAATCTAAATTCTCAACTGGAGCAATCCAGTCCATTCTTTGTTCATCCGAGTGATGTAACATCATCATTTAGTGTTTCTCCCAAATCAATGGTGCGAATTATCACTCATGTGCCCGTTCAACGTGCCGAGCACTTGGAGGAAAGCTAAAACTATGGTAAAACCAATCACACGATTGATAATTGTTATGCCGAACATGGATTTCCTCCTTACATGCAGAAGAAATTTGTTAATCATACTTTCACAAATGACAATGATTAAGATATGAAATCATCTTCACAAGCCACTAATTTGAAATCCGGTTCTCCTTCAATTACTCCTAATCAATATAATCAGGTCATGCATCTACTACAACAGTCTACTATAAACCAACAAGCTTCTACATCCTCTAATCAAGTCCATTCTTTTTCATCAGTTGGTCCTTCATCAATAGGTAGGAAAAATACAAGTTTTTCTCATTCTCTTTTTTGTCAAAATTTTACTCTAGGCTTTTGGATCATAGATTCAGGAACAAATGATCATATGTGTGGTTCACTAAAAATGCTTCATTCTTACAATGAAATCACTCATATTCATGTTAGAATGCCTACAGGTCAATTTGCTATTGTTAGACATGTAGAAACCATAAGATTTTCTCTTGGTGCAGATTTGATTTGCTATACATTAATGTTCACCAAGAGATGTGATCGATCTCTCGTTTAATTTGATTTGGTCTTGGATAATTTTTTACCCAAAGTTCAAAATTCATTCCTTTTATGCATCTCATGATATTATACATCGACCAAGTTGTGTAGAATATCCTCAATTAAATGGGCGTGTTGAGAAAAAACCCTAACAAATTCTAAATATCGCAAGGTCTATCCTTTTTCAATCAAACTTACCAAAACCATATTAGTCATATGTTGTCTTACCTGCATCATTCATTATAAAAAAAAAAATCCTATCCCATTCTTGAAAATAAATGAAAATGATATGATAAAATTATTATAAATGTAAAAAGAATAATCAATTTAAAAAGATAACAAAAATATCTACCATTAAAGTTATGTTGCAATAAAAGTTTATAGTTTAGTTAATATAAAGACGAATTTTATATAACATCAATAGTTATAATTATAAATATATTGATCAAAATATATTGTATATATTAAGCCAAAATGATCAAAATTTCTATTGAAAAAAAAAATTATGAATTACTTGAGAAAAAAATAGTCTAATTCTTATTTATAAGTGAACACATTTAAATAAATAAGAAAATCTCTTGACTCTTTAATAAATTAAATATTACTTAACATTTTTTTAAACTTTTAATTTACAAAAACTAATTAATCCAAAAATCCAATCGATCAATTAATTCAACTATCATTTATCTATTGAGTCATCTCTTTCGTCCCTTATAACTTAAATCTATATATTAGACAATATAATTTTAAATAGATTGGACCGATCAATACATTTGATAATTTGGATAGATCAATATATTTGATAATTTTTAAAAAATATTTTTTAATAATTAAGAATTATTTTTCTTAAATAAATTACTATTTTTATTATTTTATAAAATTGGTTTTTTATATTATTTTAAGCAAAACAAATTTTTATCACTTAAAAATTAAAGGGTTAAATGCACAATTTCCCCCTGCAATATAGGCGAGTTTCGGTTTACCCCATTTAATTTATTTATTTTTGAAAAACCCCTCTAAAATTTTAAAATACTAAATCTTTTATCTTCTAAGTGCAAAAATTACCCCTTATAATTTTTTTTTATTTACCCCCAGATCTAGTGTTAAAATTGTATGTTTAGGGGGGTAATTTAAAAAATTATTACATGATGCATTAAAAAATAAATTAAAGGGAGATAAAAAAAATTCGCATATATTTCAGGAGAATTGTGCATTTATCCCAAAACTAAATAATATTTAAAAGTACTTTATTTACAAAAATAAAATGGTGTTTAAAGAAAATGAAGAATCGTGGAAAAAGTTAATACTTTTAAATTATTTAAGTATAATAATTGAAATATTATAATTTCTTTAATAATTTAGATGCAAGTGCGAGAGTAAGAATCCACAAGACCTGATCATTTATTCATCTTTAAAACATAAAATACGTACTAGTAAACTATTATATATATATATATATATATATATATATATATATATATATATATATATATATATATATATATATATATATATATTGATTATGGCGTCATTGTACACTCTTTCATTGGTGGAGCCAATTCATCTGACGCTAGTTTGTAATGTGTTTTTTTTACAAAAACAACCGAGTATATAAAGAAACGAAATAATATCTAATTAAAATTACATTTACAAAAGTAAACAAAATTAACACTAACGAGGATGATCAGGTTGGTCAAACCGGCATCTGGTTCCACATCTCTAACTATCCTAACTTGTTGCACTCGTTAATTCAATCCATGTTTGAGGATCTGAGATCTCAGGAACATCATCAAAATCCCTAAGAAGTTCTTATATTTCTAAGAAGTCTATTTTATGGATTGACATGTCGTAACTAGGCGTGACCCATGCTTGAATAGTTGCGATGTGTCGATGGAGTTATTGGTGTGTGGCCTGCACAATTGAAGGGAGACATTGGTGTGAACAGTTCGTTGGAGAAATATTGAAATGATTGTTGTGGCGTTTGATAGCAATATGATTGTTGCGATGTTTGTGCGTTTTGGCTATGGTAGGAGAAAATGTTGGCTTTATATGTTCCTTGAGTGTTTTAGCATTGGTAGGAAGATATGTTGGGGGCATACATATTTTGGTGTCTCGATAATAATCATCTTGTTGACAATGGTATGTTAGACACTCTTGGTATTGTGGTTGAGTGTCTGACATGTTTTGGTTGTGAGTTTTTGTGTTTGTGAGTCGATAATTTTGTTAGGTATGGGTTGTGAGTAACTGACTTGGTAATTTATGGTGGGTTAGACGTTGAAGCTTCTTGTGTGTATGTAGTTCTATACAAAGACATATAATTATTAGATGATTTAGATTATGTTGCTATCATAACATCATGTAAGACATGGTCATAACAATGCAACTATTACTGCAACCTATTTAATTAATTAACTAGATCAACTACTACAAAAGACATATGTAGAATTGTTAATGAGGAAAAGTAATTTTTTGAGGGAAAATAATTTTTTGAGAGAATTTGAAATGATTTGACCAAATTTCATTGTTTGGATAAAAAATATGGAGAATTGTTAAAATGATTAAATTTATGGAGTATTTTATACATGTTAAATTTAAGGAATTTAAAATGACACCAAATTGTAAAGAATTTCAAATTGTTTCACCACTCTATATAATATAGATGTTAAATTGTTTATCATTAAATTTTCAAATTTTATAAAATAGTCCTCATTTTTTATGAAAATTTCAAATTCACCCCCAAAATTTCCAAAAAATTACGAATAAGTCCATAATAATTTTCAAATTTTGCAAATTGATCCTTTAAATTTTCAAAAATTGCAAATTAATCCCTATTTTTCATATTTTAGATTTGACCCAAAAACTTTAAAAATAATGAAAATTGTCCTAATTTTTTTAAAATGAATCGTTTTAATACTCTATCCAAACAAAAGAACTTAAAATTGAATGAATTCTAATTGAATCATTTGAATTACCTAGAATTTTGAATTACTTAAAAATTCTCAATTGCCTCATCCAAACACACTGTTAAGGGTGTGTTTGGATGGAGCATTTTAATGAGGGAAAATAATTTTTTGAAAGAATTTGAAATGATTTGATCAAAATTCATTGTTTGGATAAAAAATATAGAGAATTGTTAAAATGATGTAAATTTATGGAGTATTTTATTCATGTTAAATTTAAGGAATTTAAAATAACACCAACAAGTAAAGGATTTCAAATTGCTTCATCACTCTATATAATATGAATGTTAAATTGTTTATCATTAAATTTTCAAATTTTACAAAATAGTCCTTATATTTTATGAAAATTTCAAATTCACCCCCAATTTTTTCAAAAAATTTCAAATAAGTCTCTAATAATTTTCAAATTTTACAAATTGGTCCTACAAATTTTCAAAAATTACAAATTAGTCCCTATTTTTCATATTTTAGATTTGATCCAATTTTTTAAAAAATTATGAAAATTGCCCCAAATTTTTTAAAATGAATCATTTTAATACTCTATCCAAACAAAAGAATTTAAAATTGAATGGATTCTAATTGAATCATTTGAATTACCTAGAATTTTGAATTTCTTAACAATTCTCAATTACCCCATCCAAACAAAAGAATTTAAAATTGAATGAATTCTAATTGAATCATCTTAACTATGTGTTTGGATGAAGAAATTTAGAATTTTTAGGGAATTTAAAATTCTAAGCAATTTAAATAATTCAATTGAAATTTATTCATTTTTAAATTATTTTTGTTTGGATGGAGTATTAAAATGATTGAATGTAAGAAATTTAAGATCATTTTTATAATTTTTAAAATTTTTGGGTCGAATTTAAAATATGAAAAATAAGGATCAATTTACAATTTTTATCTTATTTTATGTAAACACAATTTTTATCATATTTTATGTAAACACTAGCAGTATATAACTTAATAACTTCTTAATGCAAGGAATCTTCCCAAGCACTGCATAGGGAGAGGGAAAGGTATTGTGAGAGTTAAAAGAATTACATTACTAAATTCCAAATGGATTATCATGTGTTCATATCCAACATATACAATCATTATTTTTGGTTTAACATCTGCTGGTGCAAATACCATTATCTTTATCAAAAGATAAAAAATGTAGAGAGTATCACAATGTAGTAAAATAATAAGCACTAGGAGACTTATGGATGATTTATAATTCTTCACTAGTGAAGCACATATTCAATTCTACTAGTGATTTATAGAACTAAAATGTATTTTTTATAACTAAAATGAGTGGCATATGCATTATATGAAATAATCAGAAAAAGAGGGGATACATAGCTTGAAGGACAAAATATTGTCCATGAATAAAAGCAAAATGCATCATATAATTAAAGATGTGTTTGGTTCAAACGAGGGGAGAGAGAAGGAATTTTAATGGAGGGAAAGGAATAGGAGGGGAGGTGAGATATTTTTTTTTATTATATATATGTTTGGTTCAAAAGAGAAGAGGGAAGAAGAAGAGAGGGATTTTAATCAAAAATATGTTTGGTTCATGAGGCGGAGAAGAGAGATTTTATTAATAATTTATATTTTTATCATCATGATATGACTGCATAATCTTTAGAGATAAAAAAATTCATAAATAATTTTTTGATATTAGAATTAGAGTTTTACCTAACTCACCCTACAAAACCGGTTGGTAAGGTGGGGAGTGTCACTCTATTTAAACCCTTTGTGAGTTATATATTTAGCCAATGTGGGACTTGGGTTTTTCCCAATATTTGACAATAAAATTTATAGTATTTAGTAGTTAAAAAAACATAACTTATCACATAACGTTAAAAAATTGAATATATTTGATTCTATAGTAACTTTCCAACATAAATTAAACTTCTAAATACATAAAATTATAAGTAAACTTAATGAGATGTTTTTCCATTTATTAATGATCATTGTCATAGACTACTAGGATTGTATCTGCTACAAATATTGATTTTCATTCACAAATCATTTACTATTATTTTCTCTCATTTTCTTAATTTGACATTTTAGTCGCATCATCTATGGAGGATGTTTTGGAGGCATCTGTCGAGCAAGTTGTTGCCACAATTAATGGAGTTCATCCCTAGTCTATTGCATTTTACACCCCAACTGCACAAAAACTGATCGAAGAAAAAGGAGCAAAATGCCCTTGCAGCTACACTAGCACAACTGAGTGGTTTCTCCAAACCTCTGCCTTCCCGGTCTCTTATCACCCATGAACATGTTTCAGACGCTTGTATTTCTAATTAAAATTATCCAGTTTAAATTTATTTTTCTATCTGTTGCCTCAGTTTTAATTGAATTAGGGGATGTTTGTTACAAGTTTTGAAATGATAGAATCACTTTTAAAAAAAGACTTTTTAAATGTTTTCATTTGCTTAGCACAACATGTTACTTTGGATTGACATTTACCTCATTTGCAAAATGATGGACCTCCAAGTGATTTTTACGGGATGTTTTTCGATAGAGAACATAGTAACCGAAGAGGTTCAAGGGATTGTAGAGGTTTCAGATCCTCAAGGGGATGGGATGGAGGTCGAGGTTCTAATGATGACTTTGGTGACTCAAGGAGGGGTGGCAGAGATGACTTTGGTGCTTTAAGGAAAGGAGGTTGAGATGACTTTGGTGATTCAAGAAGGGGTGATAGATGTAGTTTTAAATTTGGCAACAACTTATCCAAACCCGAAAGAAGCAGTCGAGATGATTGGCTAATTGGAGGAAAATAACCAGGTATTCATTGGTGTACCATAATATTGTATTATAATGTGTTGGGGTATATATTAGTAGAAAATGATTTTTTAGTCATTCATACCTTCAATCCATGAGAGAGTTTATATGTTTTCATATTATATTGTATTTTATTTAAATTCCTAATAAGGCTTCATTTACTACTTATTTAAATTCCTGATAAGCCTTCAACTTAGGATGGAAATCTTCCAAAAATGTCTAGCCAAGTATTACTTTGCAATTGAACGTTTGTCGTAGAGGCGAGGCACTGCTTAAACTATTGAAGAATTATTCAAGAAACTATTGAAGAATTATTCTGATGTGGAATAGGTGCAAGGCTGGTTCAGATGAGTTAGTCATTTTAAATAAATTATTAGGTGCAGATCCGGATGATAAGCGTCAATGTGTTTGGTGCAAAGCGTTGGATTGTGATGTTAGATCGACATTGTGAAAGATTTGTTAGATCAACATGTTTTGATAATATATTTGTGTTGATGTCACTTATGTCTTAGTTGAATGAAGTGATATGGTGCCTGTATAAATTTAATATATATATATATAATGAAGAATATATGATTTTTTGCCCCCATTTTGTTCATATTTCTACAATTTAAAAAAAAAAATTACCTACGAATTTATCTAAGGAAAGGAAATTTCCTACAGATTTATCTGCAGATGTAACTGTGGAACAAAACGCTGCGACGATTGTAACAGTTGTAATCAACAATAAACACAAAAATCAAAGGGAAAGTTACGACGGTTGTAACCGTCGTAATCAACAGTAAAAACAAAAATCAAAGGGAAAGTTACGACGGTTGTAACGGTCGTAATATGTAGATTACGTCAATTCTCTACCCATCGTGAGAATTAATGTAATATCCCGTAAATTATTTTAAATGCTCTGAATAATATTAATTGATATCAATGGGGTTTCGGGTTTCTCTAAGATGTTTTAACAAAAATAATTTGAGCAATAAGTGAATTAATTTATATTGACTAATATTATCTGACTAAGATGTTTTATTAAATTGTTGATTAAGAGACATTTTTGGATACCCTCTATTTGGACCCGTTGGGAGAAAAATATGTTTTCCCGTAAGACCTAATTTGTTTTCTTTATGTTGGAAAACATAGAAACATAACAAGAGGGAAATGAAAAGGAAGAAGAGAAAAGGGAGAAAAAGGAAAAGCTTGGTGAAGAAGAAGAAAAAGCTCTTGGTCTTGAAGCTCCATCACACATTCATCTCTCAATCTTCTCAATCATCTTTGATAGAGGTGGGTTCTAGTTAGATACTTTTATTTCTAGAGTTTATATATTTTTGAGGTTAGGGCAAAATTGCTAGAAATCGTAGAATCAGGAGTTTGAACGGTTAAATATCGACTAAAATACATGAGTATGTTTGCAATATGTGTAGAAACCTCTGTTGAGAATTGTTTTGGTAACTTGTGTTGTTTGGATAAAGTTTGGAGAAGTTTTGCATTTGAAAATACTGGTTTTTCAGCTACTGACTGACGGTTAACCGGTTAACTCCATGCGTTAACCGATTAACGGAAATTGATTGCACCGCTGACTTCTAAAACCTAATATGGTTAACCGGTTAACCCCATGTGTTAACTGGTTAACACTGTAAGTTGAGGAAAAATATATTATTTTGATACTTTTAAAATTTTATAACTTCATCCTTTATCCGATTTATCCGTTCTTTATACCGCTTTGAAGCTAATAATACATACTATCTTATGAAACCGAGAAATATTAATTTGAGTCGAATTTTTCCCGACTTTTCTAATTAACTGTAATTATTGTTAGTTAGGAAATTCTGAGCTATTGGAAATAAAAAGGTATAACTTGTGAGATGTTTAGGACTATCCTAGGTTGGTGTGAATCGTTGGCGCGTAATACACTAGGTCCTTTGTAAAGTCTTGAGTAAGTCTTGATGTGGATTACTTTGAGTTCCACGAGAAGCATCCATAAAGGATTAAGGTATTGTTGGTGAGGCGTGGGTAGTGGTTTGAGTTATGTATTACATTGGGGCCTCCGTAAAGTCTTGAGTAAGCCTTGGGGTGGGTGATACTGAG
Organism: Lathyrus aphaca; assembly: GCA_963966055.1. Lineage (NCBI taxonomy): Eukaryota > Viridiplantae > Streptophyta > Magnoliopsida > Fabales > Fabaceae > Lathyrus > Lathyrus aphaca. The sequence goes on from OZ014521.1 coordinate 64,847,423, forward strand.
TTCCACAGGAAGCATCCGTAAAGGCTTGAGGTGTGTATGTTACTAGATCCTTTGTAATGTCTTGAGTAAGCCTTGAGGCGGGTTATTCTGAGTCCCACGAGAAGCATCCATAAAGGCTTGAGGTGAGTACTACACTAGATTACACAATAAGTCTTGAGTAAGTATTGAGGTGGGTTATTCATAGTCCCACAGGAAGCATTCGTAAAGACTTGAGGTGAGTGTTATAGCGATTCCTCTGTAAAGTCTTGAGTAAGTCTTGTGGTGGGTTACCTTTAGTCCTACAGGAAGCATCCGTAAAGGATTGAGGAAGATGTTCTACTCGTTTTATGTCGAGAGCAGGTATGGACTTTTGTTCCATTTTGTTTTGGTTTCTGGTAGAGAAGTGGCCAAAGACTTAAGAATGTTTAGATTTGAACCTTAGAGCCGAGAGAACTCTAAGATAGGGAACTCACTGAGATGTTATTATCTCACTCTATGTTGTTGTTATATTTTACAGGTACTTCAGGTTCCGCAATGGGTAAGGATAAGGCCGTTTGATTATCCTTGCTTATTGATGGCTTTTCTTCCGCTGTGGATATTTTGAGATCTTCGGATCTAGTTCTTAGTTTCGTTTTATTTTGACATCTTGTATTATTGTTAGCCTTTTGATGTAGTACCTTATGTATTTAGCTGGCTAAAATCTTACAATGTGTTGTACTAAGAACTTATTTATATTTTAGTACCAAACTTGAACTTATATATGAAAAAGATGCTTTGATGTATGTATTTTATATATGTGTATTATAGTTGGTATCAGAGCAGGTCGTATCCTCGACCCAGCCTTGGAATATTATAAGTGTTTCCTTTCGTTCATATACGTAATCTCGTTATAGAACTAAATGTTATGTTTACGGTATTGAGCCTGATCAACTTAATCCTGTTTTGATGACATTTAGGGATAAGGCTAGTGCATGTAGAACTAGTGGTCGGCGTAATGCCACTCCTCCTGTTGGTAATCAGTCAGGTGGCGATGGGATTGCTCCGTTGTATCAGTTCATGCAGTAGATGCAGCAACAATAGCACTAGTTTATGCAGGAGATGGTTCACCAAATGAATGTGGGTCTTCATCCTCATGTGGTTGTTCCTGAAACTGGAGGTGGAACTTTCTGTGATTTTTTCTGCATGAATCCTCAAGAATTTCATGGCGGATTAGATCCGGTAAAAGCTCATGAATGGATAACTAGTATGGATAGAATCTTCCAAATTGTGTCGTGAAGTGAAGAGGACAAGGTGACGTTTGCATCACACTTGTTGAAAGGTCCTACTGCTAGTGGTGGGAGAGTGCTTCTACTCTCATGATTGTGCAAGAGATTCCGAAGGTGTGGGAAAGGTTTAAGACAACTTTTATGGAGAAATATTTTCCAAGTTCTTTGAGGACCCAGAAGGAATTTGAATTTCAGCAGCTTAGGCAAGGAAACATGACTATGGCCAGTTATGCAGAAAAGTTTGAAGACATGGCAGCTTATTCAAGGCAAGTTATATATGCTCCGGATGAGAAGTGGAAAATTGATCAATTTTTATTTGGATTAAGGGCTGAGATTTCTCATAGTGTCTCTCAGAGGGAGTTCACTAATTATTCTGAATTGTTGAGGCAATGCTATGTTGTTGAGCATAGTTTGAAGAAAATGCAGACGGAAGCAAGTGTTGGAAGAGTTGTTCCAAGTGATCGTGGGAGGGTGAATCAACCTTTTAGGCCCATGCCCCAATCCTTCAAAGGGAGGAAAATGGAGAATCCTAGATCTAATGTTCCTCCTTCATGTTCCAAATTCCATAAGAATCATTATGGAAGGTGTGATCTGACCGATGTGATTTGTTACTAGTGCCAGAAAGAAGGACATGTTGCTAGAGATTGTCCACAAAGAAGGAATCAGATTCAAGGGAGGGTTTATACCATGGATGCGAGGAAGACTAAAGCTGACAACCCTCTGATTGCGGGTACATGTCTTGTTAATGAACATCCTTGTATTATATTATTTGATTGTGGAGCAACACATTCTTTTGTGTCTACTCGTTGTGTGAAGTGACTGGGATTACGAGTTATTCCCTTGTCTTCTCCTATGGTGGTTACTACCGTTATGGATGAAACCATTGAGACACCTCTTATGTGTGAAAATTGTACTTTGTACGTGGATGGTAGAATTTTCTAGATTGATCTTATTTGTCTACCCCTTAAGAAGGTCGATGTGATTTTGGGAATGGATTAGCTATCTACAAATTATGTGTTTATTGGGTGCAAAGATAAATTGGTCATCATTCCATCCGTGGAAGCTCCTCCGAAAAATGTGTTGACAACAATCTTAGAAGGTACGGTTGGAATGGTAAACTTTTTGTTTGAAAAAGAGAAATATGTTTTACTGGTTCTTACTAAAGAGGAGAGTAATGATCAACATGTTATGAATATCCTAATAGTCTGTGAGTTTCCTGAAGTATTTCCCGAGGATGTCACTTCCTTACCTCTGGTGAGGGAAGTTGAGTTCTCAGTTGACCTGATACCTGGGACGGCTCCTATATCTGTTTCCCTTTATCGGATGGAACCACTTGAATTAAGAGAACTGAAGGATCGATTAAAAGATTTGATGGTGAAACATTTTGTTAGACCAAGTGTTTCACCATGTGGAGCTCCTGTATTGTTGGTAAAGAAGAAGGATGGTGGTATGTGGTTGTGTATTGATTACCTTAAGTTGAACAAGGTCACTATTAAAAACAAGTATCCTTTACCTAGAATAGACGACCTTTTGGATCAATTGAAAGGAGTTTGTGTGTTCTATAAGATTGATTAGGTCGGGTTATCATCAGATTCGTGTAAAGAGTTCTGATGTACTGAAGACTGCGTTTAGAACCCGTTATGGTCATTATGAATTTCTAGTGATGCATTTCAGTGTGACGAATGCTCCAGCTATTTTTATGGATTACATGAACCAAATATTTCAAGCTTATTTGGATCAGTTTGTTATAATCTTTATTGATGATATTCTTATTTATTCTCATACTCCACAAGAGCACAAAGAGCATATGAGGATTGTTTATCGATATTGCAAGAGAAGCAACTTTTTGCTAAGTTTAGCAAGTGTGAGTTTTGGATGTCAGAAGTCAAATTTCTTGGACATGTTATATCTCAAGGAGGTGTAGCAGTGGATCCGTCAAAGATTGAAGTCGTGATAAATTGGGAGAGACCGAGGAATGCTTCGGAAGTGAGAAGTTTCTTAGGTTTGGCAGGTTACTATAGAAGGTTCATCAAAGGTTTTTCTCAGTTGGCGTTACCATTGACTAAGCTTGCTAGAAAGGATTTCGCTTACGAATGGGATTTTGGTTGTGAACAAAGTTTCATGTGTCTAAAGGAAAGATGTACAATTGCTCTGGTGTTGACCATTCCTGATCCTAACAAATCTTATGAAGTGTTTTGTGATGCTTCTAAGATGGGATTAGGAGGTGTTCTTATGCAGGAAGGTCAAGTTGTAGCTTATGTTTCTCGACAGTTGAATGTTCATGAGAAGAATTATCCAACTCATGATTTGGTATTAGCGGCTGTGGTGTTTACTCTAAAGGTGTGGCGTCATTATTTGTATGGAGTGCGCTTTGAGATGTTCAACGACCATAAGAGTTTGAAGTATATTTTTGATTAAAAAGAATTGAATATGAGACAAAGAAGGTGGATGGAGTACTTGAAGGATTATGACCTAGAATTAAAGTATCATCCGGGAAAAACAAATAAAGTGGCAGATGCTTTAAGCCGGAAAGTGATACATGGTGCCGAGTTGATGGTGTTGGAATATGCCTTATTGGAAAAGTTTCGAGATCTTAATCTTTAATTTGTATGGACTCTGAATGGTGTGATCATGGGGAATTTGAATATCAATTATACCTTAAGAAGCGAGATTCAACAAGAACAAGTCCTAGATGAGAAGCTACAAGAGATGCTACTCCAACCGGGTTTTGTAAGAGCGTTGGATGGGATTATCCTATTTAACCAAAGGATTTGTATTTCGAATAATGATGTGTTAAAGAGAAAGATTTTGGAGGAAGCTCATAAAGGTACTTTTACGATGCATCCGAGTTCTTCAAAGATGTATCAATACTTAAAGAGAGAATATTGGTGGTCCGGTATGAAGAAGGATATTGCAGTGTTTGTGTTGGAGTGTGCGGTATGCCAACAAGTGAAGATCGAGCACCAAAGACCGAGAGGTTTGTTACAACCCTTGGATATTCCAATTTGGAAGTGGGATAGTATTTTTATGGATTTTGTGGTGGGATTACCTAGTACTCAAGGTGGTTATGATTCTGTATAGGTGATTGTAGATCGACTAACAAAATTTGCACATTTCTTAGTCGTTAAGACTACATATAAGGCAAGTCATCTTGCGAGGTTGTTTATTGCTGAAATTGTAAGGTTGCATGATGTCCCGTCTAGCATTGCGTCCGATAGAGATCCAAATTTTACTTCAAGTTTTTGGAAAGTGTTTCAACAAGCTATGGGTACGAACTAACGTTTGAGCACTTCTAATCATCCTCAAACGGATGGTTAGACTGAACAAATAATCCAAACAATGAAAGACATGTTAAGAACTTGTGTGTTGGAAAGTAGAGGAAATTGGAAGGAACTTTTACCTTTGATCGAGTTCTCTTACAATAATAGTTACCATGTGAGCATTGGTATGGCTCCATATGAGGCTTTATATGAAAGAAAGTGTATGACGTCTTTGTGTTGGTCGGAAGTGGGTGAAGATAGAATTTTGGGACCCGAGGTTATTCAAGAGACTACGGAAAAGATTCGAATAATTCAAGAAAAAAATTAAGCAAACCCAAGATCGCCAGAAGAGTTATGCTGACAATCGAAGGAGACCTTTGGAATTTGAGGAAGGTGATCATGTTTATTTGAAAGTTACCCCGAGATTGAGATTGAAAGGATTGTTCAAGTCGTGAAAGTTAAGTCCGAGATACGTAGGACCATATCAGATCTTAGAAAGGATTGGTGAAGTTGCTTATAGATTAGCCTTACCACCCTCTTTGTCTGAAATGCATGATGTTTTTCACGTATCTCAACTTTGTAGGTTTGTTCCTGATCCTCTTCAGCCTATTCTTCCAGATTCTATCGAGATAGAAGCGGACTTGACTTTTGAATCCCAACCGAGTCAAGTTGTTGGAAGAGAACCAAGGTGTTAAGAAACAAAAAGATTCCACTTGTTAAGGTACAATTGGATGTGACGCATCCGGGAGATGCCACATGGGAGCTAGAATCAGAAATGTGGGAGATGTATCCTTACTTGTTCAGGTAATCTTTAAATTCGAGGACGAATTTCTATTTAGGGGGATGTAATACCCCTCAAATTATTTTAAATGCTCTAAATAATATTAATTGATATTAATAGGGTTTCGGGTTGCTCTGAGATGTTTTAACAAAAATAATTGGAGCAATCAGTGAATTAATTTATATTGACTAATATTATATGACTCAGAGGTTTTATTAAATTGTTGATTAAGAGACATTTTTGGATACCCTCTATTTGGACCCGTTGGGAGGAAAATATGTTTTCCCGTATAAGACCTAATTTGTTTTCTTTATGTTGGAAAACATAGAAACATAACAAGAGGGAAAGGAAAAGAAAGAAGAGAAAAGGGAGAAAGAGGAAAAGCTTGGTGAAGAAGAAGAAGCTTTTGGTCTTGAAGCTCCATCACCCATTCATCTCTCAATCTTCTCAATCATCTTTGGTAGAGGTGGGTTCTAGTTAGATACTTTTATTTCTAAAGTTTATAGATTTTTGAGTTTAGAGCAAAAATGCTAGAAATCGTTGAATTGAGAGTTTGAACGGTTAAATATCGACCAAAATGCATGAGTATGTTTGAAATATGTGTAGAAACTTATGTTGATAATTTTTTTGGTGACTGTGTTGTTTAGAAAAAGTTTGGAGAAGTTTTGCATTTGAAAATACTGGTTTTTCAGCTACTGACTGACGGTTAACCGATTAACGGAACTTGATTACGCCACTGACTTCTAAAACTCGATATGGTTAACCAGTTATCCTCATGCGTTAACCGGTTAACACTGTAAGTTGAGGAAAATATATTATTTTGATATTTTTAAAATTTTATAACTTCTTCATCCTTTATCCGATTTATCCGTTCTTTATATTGCTTTGAAGCTAATAATACATAATATCTTATGAAACCGAGAAATATTACTTTGATCCGAAATTTTCCCGACTTTTCTAATTAACCGTAATTATTGTTAGTTAGGAAATTCTGAGCTATTGGAAATAAAAATGTATAACTTGTGAGATGTTTAGGACTATCCTAGGTTGGTGTGAATCGTTGGCGCGTAATACACTAGGTCCTCCATAAAGTCTTGAGTAAGTTTTGATGTGGATTAGTTTGAGTTCCACGAGAAGCATTCGTAAAGGCTTGAGGTACCGTTGGTGAGGCGTGGGTAGTGGTTTGAGTTATGTATTACATTGGGGCCTCCGTAAAGTCTTGAGTAAGCCTTGATGTGGGTGATACTGAGTCCCACAGGAATCATCCGTAAAGGCTTAAGGTTTGTATGTTGCTAGATCTTCCGTAATGTCTTGAGTAATCCTTGAGGTGGTTTATTCTGAGTCCCACGGGAAGCATCCGTAAAGGCTTGATGTGAGTACTACACTGGATTACACAGTAAGTCTTGAGTAAGTCTTGAGGTGGGTTATTTTGAGTCCCACGGGAAGTATCCGTAAAGGCTTGGGGTGAGTGTTATATTGAGTCCTCCGTAAAGTCTCGAGTAAGTCTTGAGGTGGGTTACCTTTAGTCCCACGGGAAGCATCCGTAAAGGCTTGAGGTAGATGTTCCACTCGTTTTATGTCGAGAGTAGGTATGGACTTTTGTTCCATTTTGTTTTGGTTTCTGGTAGAGAAGTGGCCAAAGACTTGAGAATGTTTAGATTTGAACCTTAGAGCCGAGAGAACTCTAAGATAGGGAATTCACTGAGATGTTGATATCTCACTTTTATCTCTAAATTTTGACGCTAGCAATTAATGAGGTTACTTTGGCTTAATAGATGAGTTAATATATTATGAGCTAAAAAGAGGTCTTCGACCTTACTTAATAAAGAATGAGATTAGAAAGGACTCACATATTATTTTCATACTTAGTGAAGTTCTAAGTTTGAATTATTTTCCTAGTGTTGGTAGAATTCGACCAAGGGCGTGTTTGACAAAGATGGCAGTTACCAAGAGCTTTCACTTGTTCAAACTTGGAGGGAAATTGGGTGATCTTCAATTCAAATACAGAGACAAGTGGCGCAAGATGGGACTTATATAACAAGTAGTGAGACACGTGTCACCATCTTAGGATAGGTTTAGGAAGAAACCGTCGAAAAAGGTTACTTTGTAATGTATATAAATAGCTACGTTTAGTATGTGAATAATGATGTGGAAATCATATATACTAGTAACTCTGTAGACTCAAAGTATTCGCGTGTAGAGAAACGAGTGCATTGAGAATGTATGTGATTGAAGCACCACCAAATTTATCTTCATATCAGTTTTAACTTTAATGTCAAATTTACTTTCAAGTATTTTACTTTCAAGTCTTTTATCTTTGAAGTCATTTACTTTCTGCAAACTTTTACATTAAAGCCTTTTTACATTTCAAAGTCATTTACGTTTCCAAGCAATTCACTTTTCATGCATTTTACTATGTTTCTTTACAATTCAAGCATCTTTATATTCCTTACCTTGTTTGTACTTTCATTTACATTTCAAGCCTTGTCTTTAAAATTCATTTATATTCCTTGCATTGTCTTTACTTTCATTTATATTTCAAGTCTTGTCTTTTACATTCCTTTATTTTTAATTTTTTTTCCTTTTTACTTTATTTTCCTTGTTTAAAACAATCTTTGAGTCTTGTTTAAGGATTCATAGACAGTTTCCCAAAAACATTGCGATTATGCAAATAACCAAATCTTAGCACATGTTCTAGGATCAATTTGGTCGATCCTGCGAGTAACCAAGGGTATTCTAGGTATCTTTGGAGGACCAGCGCTTGTTTACCAATTTTGGGGGTAAACACTCACCCCATGTTGTTGTTATATTTTACAGGTACTTCAGGTTCCGCGAAGGGTAAGGATTAGGCCGTTTGATTATCCTTGCTTATCGATGGCTTTTCTTCTGTTGTGGATATTTTGAGATCTTCGGATCTAGTTCTTAGTTTCCTTTTATTTTGGCATCTTGTATTATTGTTAGTCTTTTGATGTGGTACCTTATGTATTTAGTTGGCTAAAATTTTACAATGCATTGTACTAAGAACTTATTTATATTTCAGTACCAAACTTGAACTTATATATGAAAAAATGCTTTGATGTATGTATTTTATATATGGGCATTACAAATAACAACGGTTGGTGTGACGGTTTTGAGAACCGACGCGATACGACCTCGCGACACACATTTCTACGACATTGTTGCAATCGTTGTGGCTTGCAAATTAAGGCAGTTTTAACCTTCGTAACCTGCCAAAATAACCTTCACAATCTGTCAATTTTCTTGTAGTGCATGGGACATGGCCAGAGCGTGTTAGTCTAATAAATTTGTTTCAAAAATGTTCCCTTTTGTGAAATTTTTGACCTTTTCATCCCGATTCGCTCCATTGACCTCTTATTACCTAAAAACACAAAAGGGAAGAAAAATGCATAAAATTGAAGAGGAATGATGAAAACACACATAAAATCAAAGGAAAAACAAGCTAAAAACACGATATATTTACCGCATATCAAGGGTCAAGCATTTTGATCGCCTCATAGGGCGGAAAGGATACCACTTAGGGATCCAACATTTTGATCACCTCATAGGGTGGCAAGGATTCTACTTAGGGATCCAACATTTTGATCTCCTCATAGGACTACAATGATCACATTTAGGGATCCGACATTCTAATTGTCTCATATGACAATATTCAATCGAGCTTTTAGGTTTCCAGCAAATAAGGGAATAACTAGCAAATAGATTTCCACTAAGATATACCATAAGTGTAGACTCGAAGATCATGAAGAATCAACGAAGAATAAGCTCTTCAATGGCCTCAACAAGTTCCAAAATCACCCAGATCTGTGACTTTTCTTTTTAGGAAATTGAACCTCCTTTGTGTTCTCCATTTTTTTCCTTTTAAAGCCCTAAAAAACATGCCAGAAAAGCATCATAACACGGCCGTGCTGAAGAGCAATGTGGATGCTCTGTGTAATGATGGCAAATAACCAAGTGTTGTATGAGAGAAGCAAATTTAAAATGGAATGCTTGAAGTTGTTCACTGTAACACTCAGAAGCAACTTACAAATGTGCTGACCAAGTCGATCAAACTGAACACTTCATTAATTTAAGGGATGAAATTGGTGTTGTTGGTTTTTAGACTTGAATGTGAATTAAGGGATGATGTTGAATGTAATTCAACATTTAAGTTAGTTCAGTTTTAAATTTCAACAGCTTTTGGATTTGAGTATGCATTTAATGTGAAATTGAGTGTTTATATAAATCCATATATATTTGCATTTGTAACAGAATTCAGTTCTTTCCATTTATGAGATTAGAAAGTTAGTAGAAAACTCTCTATGGATTGTTAATGGAGGTTCATTGTTGAACTCCAACAAAAACCGTTTAAATTTAGACCTTTCATCTTTTTACTATAACTTTTTTTGAATAATAAATTTCAAAATATCACTTAAATTTAAAGTTATTTTAAATATTTGTTTTATGAAACCCAATTTTAAAATACAACTTTTTTAAAAATTTATAATTTAAATTATGTTTTAATCTTTAATAATGTATATTTATGTTACTTAATTTAAAAATTAATCTTTTAGTTTATGAAAAATAAATTAAAAAACATTAATATTTAAAAAAAATGTTTTTATAAAAATTACTTTTTAAAAATTATTTTTACAGATAAAATAAAACAAGGGACTTTAAGTCATTTAGAGATGACAAAGATGTTATTAAAATGTCTTAATATACATCCATAAATGAGATGTTGAAATATATGTGAATTGAATGGCAAAGGAAGTGACTTAAATATAGAGTTTTAGTAAGTGAGGGTGAAGTTGTGGCTAGTACAAATCATTAAAGATAGAGCAGTAAGAGAAAAATGTAAAGAACTCAATCATTAAATAGGGAGACTTAAAATTAGTACAAATTCACCCCATGGCAATTATAGGGATGATAGTGATACCACCATCATGAAAGTGCAGAGAGAAAAATGGGAAAGTGACAGTGTTTACTGATTTTAGATATTCTTGTCCTTCAAGCTATCATTTCCTCATTTTCATTTTCTTCATAAAAAAAGGAACTAATACTACAAGCTAGTGCGCATGCACTTGCATGCACTATTGCCATTAAAACACAATGTACCCACTTTCTTTCAAGAGTCACTGGCAAAAGTTGATGCCTTAAATATTTGAAAATTTAAATGCGGTTCAAACCAATATGTATTGTACCCCACCAATTACTTCCCATTAATACACTTTTCTATTTGCATAAGAATTATTCCATTTCCACTTTTCTATATATGCACGTAAACTATCTTTTGGGACATACTTGAGCTATTAATACTAACAAATCTTTCTATTTTTGTTCATCAATGCTGCTTTGGTTTCACTTTATACTATGCATGCTGCTTAAGATTCGTCGTTGTTAGTTTTCTTATCATGTTTGGTGAGGCTTTGAATTCCAAAGCTCAAATGGAAAAGAACATATATGGGGTGATGTTGTGTTTCTTGGCTATGTTTCTAATGCAGTCTTCTTGTCAAAATGATGCAACTACTGATGTCTACATTGTTACTCTCAGACAAACCCCTACTTCTCATTATCAGAATGAAATGAAAACTGATTATAACCACTTCAGACATGGGACTTTTAGGAGAAACGCACTTCACAACCCAAGGTAACGCTGTCCCTTTCACTTTCGGTGTTTTTAAGGTATAGAAAATGTTTATGTTGCATGGACTAGTTAGTTTTTTTTGTGAAATTTTGTTTTCAGACATCAAAATTTTACAAAGACATATAAGAGACGTGGTTATAACATCACGCAAGTTCATGATTCGTTGTTGAAGAAAGTGTTTAAAGGGGAGAAGTATCTGAAACTCTATAGCTATCATTACTTGATCAATGGATTTTCTGTGCTGGTTACTCAACAGCAGGTATGGTGTTACTTTAATTTATTTTTCGAATCATGATTGTGGCCGTCTTTAGATAAACAGGTTAATTAAGCGTTTATAATTTTGAAATCACTTATAAAGGCAGAAAAGCTATCAAGGAGAAGAGAAGTGTCCAATGTGGTTTCAGATTTTTCTGTAAGAACTGCAACCACGCATACCCCGGAGTTTTTGGGTCTGCCCCAGGGAGCTTGGTTTCAATCAGGTGGAGTTGAAACTGCCGGAGAAGGAATCACTATTGCATTTGTTGACACTGGCATTGATCCTACACACCCTAGTTTCTCTGATGATAAATCTGAACATCCATTTCATCCTCCTCCTCGTTTTTCCGGCACATGTGAGATTACTCCAGATTTTCCATCTGGTTCTTGCAATAGGAAGCTTGTTGGAGCCCGTCATTTTGCAGCATCTGCTATAATCAGTGAAATGCTTGATCCAACTGAGGACTATGCTTCTCCCTTCGACCGTGATGGTCATGGCACGTGAGTATTTTAGCAATTGCTCCATTCTTTTATTTGTTTTCATCGGGATATCAATATCAATCAATCGACCCTCGAAAATGTCCATTCTGATGTATCTGTAATATACAGGAACACAGCTTCTATTGCAGCTGGAAACCATGGAATTCCAGTGGTTGTTGATGGATATCATTTTGGAAATGCTAGCGGGATGGCTCCTCGTTCACAGTAACTATTCTTTAACTTTTTTAAAATTATTGTGCCATTATTATAATCTTCCTGCCTGTTGTAACCTGTTTTTGCGAGCATGATGGTTCTTTTCAATCTTTCACAGCATTGCTGTTTACAAGGCACTATACAAGGGATTTGGAGGATTTGCTGCAGATGTTGTTGCAGCTATTGATCAGGTACATATATAGACACACAAGTTCTCGGTGCTGTTTATGCCATTTGCGTAAGGCTTAACATTATGACTAATTTGATTGTTTACAGGCAGCTCAAGATAGAGTTGATATAATATGCTTGTCAATCACTCCAAATAGTCGTCCTCCTGGTATTGCAACTTTCTTCAATCCAATAGACATGGCATTGTTGTCAGCTATAAAGGCTGGTATTTTTGTTGTGCAAGCTGCTGGAAATACTGGACCTTCGGCTATGAGCATGTCCTCCTTTAGCCCGTGGATCTTTACTATTGGTGCCACCTCTCATGATCGACTTTATAGAAACTCAATATCTCTTGGAAATAATGCGACTATACTCGGAGTTGGACTTGCACGTAAAATTCTGTTCCTCGATGAATGATGAAACGAGTCAATTGTTAATGTATGCAAATTTTGTTATATCAGTGTTTCTAAATTTGTTCTTTTTATGTCATTCTTAGCTGGCACGTCTGAGAACACGATGTACAAATTGATTCACGCAAATCATGCTTTGAACGATGACACAACAATTGATGATGATATGTATGTTGGCGAGTGTCAAGATTCAAGTAAGTTCAATAAAGATTTGGTCCAAGGAAACCTCTTAATGTGTACCTATTCAGTGCGATTTGTGCTTGGTCTCTCCAGCATCAACCAGGCCGTAGAAACGGCCACAAATCTTAGTGCTGCCGGGGTTGTTTTTCCCATGAATCCTTCTGTGAATGGTTTTCAGCTTGATCCAACTCCAATGAAAATTCCTGGCATAATAATTCCGTTCGCGAATGATTCCAAGGTTGGTTGTTCATTTTTCCTATCAAAGTATGATTATCATCTTTGATTTTCTCATAATGTATATATTGTTTTTTACTGAGCAGATATTGTTACAATACTACAATTCTTCACTGGAAAAAGACAGTATTTCAGAAAAAATTGTTAAACTCGGGGCTGTTGCTAGCATTAATGGTGGACTTACGGCGAGCTATAGTAATGTTGCTCCAACTGTTATGTATTACTCCGCCAGAGGACCAGATCCAGAGGACAATTTTCCTCATGAAGCTGACATTTTGAAACCCAATCTAGTAGCTCCGGGAAGTTTTATATGGGCTGCTTGGAGTTCTGTTGCCACTGATTCAGATGAATTTCTAGGTTTGTAAATACATAAACATACTTTCACGCAGCGACAAAGACTAGCAACACAATCTATTATTGGCTTAAATTCACGCTGGTTCGATCCATATGAATTTAGGCCAATAACATAATGATCTATATTGATCTTTGTATCTCGAAGGATTACTCATTATGCATGTCGGTATAATGAAATGTGAATATCTGATGATCTATATTTTTTAACAACAGGTGAGAATTTCGCCATGTTGTCTGGCACAAGCATGGCTGCACCTCATGTTGCTGGTCTTGCTGCACTAGTCAAGCAAAAGTTTCCCAATTTCAGTCCTGCAGCCATTGGATCCGCACTTTCCACGACAGCATCACTGTCAGACAACAGTGGGAAGCCAATAATGGCGCAGCGGTCATATCCCTCCTCAGACCTAAACCAATCGCCAGCAACTCCATATGACATGGGAAGCGGATTTGTAAATGCTACCACAGCATTAAACCCTGGATTGCTTTTCGATTCAAGTAAGCCACATAATGAACTTCTAAACCTTTTCATTATATTTATAATGTCTATAAGCTTATTTGAGTTGTGTATACGGCATGTATTTCATTGTAGGTTATGATGATTACATGTCTTTTCTATGCGGTATCAATGGCACAGCTTCAGCAGTTCTAGACTACACTGGTCAGAATTGTTTGATTTATAACTCTACTGGCTACGGCTCTGATCTTAACTTGCCTTCAATCACGATAGCAAGGTTGAACAATTCTAGATTAGTGCAGAGAACAGTAAAAAACATTGCTGGAAATGAAACTTACAATGTTGGTTGGAGTTCTCCATATGGAGTTTCAGTTAAAGTATATCCAACTCGCTTCTCTCTAGCCAATGGGGAGAGACAAATTGTATCTGTGATCTTCAATGCAACCAGCAACAGCTCGACTGCAAGCTTTGGAAGGATTGGATTGTTTGGTAATCAAGGTCATGTCGTCAATATTCCAGTGTCAGTCATTGTTAAAATCTCGCTATGAGATAACTAGAATGGTTAGTGCAAATTAGCAAGATATAACTGCAAATTTGTTATATACACCTTAATGCTACGCAAGCGGAAAGGGTGGAAAAGCTTGTGTGTGTACCATATGAGACATTTTTTTCTAAATTTGCACAGAAATTCTCAGAAATCACCTTTATTGTATTAAACATAGTAAACCATACTATCTAAAGATAGTGGTAGAAATGCATATCTATTTTTACCGTATATCATAATAAGAGTATTTATTTGGTCTATCATACACTATTTTCCTATATTTCAACCTCTGGCCTCAAATTTCAAGTTCTGCATTATTCGTCAAATAACGTTCAGTAGGACTCTTAATATCAGATTTTTTTCACAAGACGGTCCCTAGCAGCTTTTAGTTGGCGAACAGCAGCTCTAATGCCAATGCGGTCATCTGGATTGTCTGCAGTGCACGACATGCCAACTCCCATGATTGCATCCACACACTGATGTTGTACATTGGTGTCTCTAGCAGAGTCGTCATCATAAACGAGGGATAGCAGCTGAGGGTCAATAACTTGAACAGTCTTGTTTTTGAATGCTGATTGCACCCATTTTGCTATGCTCAGGCCTCCACTGAAGCAATCATCTTGTGGACTTTTCCCAGAGAAGAGCTCTAGTAGCACTATCCCAAAACTATATACATCTCCTGCCGCCGACGCTTTCTCTCCCCATCCATACTCTACATTGAGAGAAAAAGTACTTCATAAATTATAGTTAAACAAAGCATGATAGAATTAAGAATATCGAATATTCAATGAAAAAGGAAGTTGTCAGCGTACTAACCTGGAGGTATGTAACCGATTGAACCTCGAAGGACATGAGTGGAACTGATGGAAAATTGATTATTTGATCTTTGAATCAGTAATCTAGCCAAACCAAAGTCTCCAACCTTTGCAGTCATATCTTCATTCAGGAGAATGTTACTCGGCTTTATATCACAGTGCACGATAGGAGTTTCACTGTCATTGTGCAAGTAATCTAATGCCAAAGCAACATCTATAGCTATATTTAGTCTCTCCATAAGGTTCAAACAATTTCCATTTCCATGTTTTCTCCTCTCCTTAATCCAATCTTCCAAGCTCCCGTTACTTAAGTACTCGTAGATCAAAGCCAGAAAATCGTTGTTTCTAAAATCAACACTAGAGCATGATGTGATTAGCTTAACAAGATTTCTGTGCCTTGAGTTCTTCATAGCCTCACACTCTGCAAAGAAACTCTTTAAAGAACCTGTTCTCTCTGTGTCAAGCACTTTCACTGCAACAGTACTGTTTTCTTGACTTAGATAGCCTTTATACACTGATCCGAAACTCCCAGTTCCTATTAGATTTTCTTGGCTGAACCCCTCAGTTGCCAAACGAAGCTCGTCGTAAGAAACCATTGGAGTCTGTTATCAGAGAGAATTTAGTTACTAATTAGTTAGTTTAGTTATTTGTTATCTTCTTCATTTTTCGTATGGACTAGTATGTATAAAAATTGTTCGTTTATTAAACATTTTAGTAATACCTGTGGCTTTAGCTGTTCAGATGTTGCTGCTACCTTCACATTGGTATACTTCATGTATATTAGCAAGCCAATTGCGAGACATAGAACTGATATTAACACAACAGGTACGATGATATAAAATCTGACATGTGTTCTTCTATGGACTCGAGGCGCACATGCAAAGTTCAAGCATAGTTTCTTATTGCCTTCTAAGTGGACATCAGAGAGATTTTGGAAAACTCCACCACTGGGAATGACTCCTTCTAAGTCATTGTGAGAGAGGTTTAAAAGCTTAAGGACGCGCAGATTTTGAAGTTCAATAGGAATGGATCCAGAAAGTAGGTTGGATGACAAGTCCAAAGTTTCCAAGCCTTTCACATTTCCAAAATCTTTTGGAATGGAACCTGAAAGCATATTCCTGGCCAAAAACAATTTCTCTAAACTCAAACAATTGCTGAATGAGCCGGGGATGTTTCCATTCAATTGGTTGTTGGAAAAGTCAATGGTGGCAATGGTAGTCAATTTCCCAACTTGAGGTATTGCTCCACTCAACAAATTATTTGATAAGTTCAAAACATTGCTCAAAGTTGGGAGATTGAGGACTTCAACAGGTATGCTTCCATTGAGTTTGTTGCTAGATAAGTCCATGTAGAGCAGGCTTTGAAAATTCCCAAAACTGGTCGGTATTCTACTCACAAGTTCATTTCTTGACAAATAAATCTTGTTTAACTTTGCAAGATTACCAAGAGAATCTGGAATAGACCCTGATAGATTATTTCTAGCCAGATCTAGCAATTGTAGCTCCTCTAACTGGCCTAACTCCTTTGGAATCTCCCCACTAATTGAATTGTAGCTCAAGTTTAACAAACTCAAACCACTAAGACGACCGATGGAAGAGGGTATACTTCCATTAAAACGATTCTGTCCCATGTATAAAAACGAGAGTTCCTTGGAGAGATTGCCGATGGTTTCAGGAATGACACCTTCTAGCATATTTCCATCAATTGCAAGAAAGTTCAAGTGAGTGCTGTTTGTCAATGAAGTGATGAAGTCCAAACCATCGACGCCCGAGTTGACTATCCTGTTATAGCCAATATTATACATGTGAAGAGATGGAAGGTTTCCTAAACCAGGTGGAACTGTTCCTTCCAAGCGGTTAGAGGCCATGCGAATGATCCTAATATTGGTGAGGTTATGCAATGACCCTGGAATTCTACCTGTGAACCTATTGAAGCAAAAATTGAACACTAGTAGTTTTGGAAGTTTAACACCAACATCATAAGGAATATCGCCCCATAAGGAATTCGAAGCTAAGGCTAAGTTAACGAGGGAAGACAAATTGTAAACAACAGATGGAACAGTTCCTGTAAGATTGTTAAGAGTAAGATCAAGCTCGATTAAACCATGTAGCCTACCTAAGTCGCTCGGAATCCAGCCACTAAGCGAGTTGGTGCCAAAACTTATATTTTTCAGAGATGAAATATTTCCTAGAGTTGCTGGAATTGTACCATGGAAGCTATTCCTTCCAAGTTTCAAGACCTGCAGCTTTTTCAAGCTGCCAATGTCTTCAGGAATTCTGCTTACAATCTTGTTTGAGGACAAATCAAGAGTATTGAGCTCGGTTAGGTATGTAAGATTCGAAAGAAGTATTCCTTCGAATCTGTTAGAGCTCATGTTTAGAACTCTCAAGTTATTTAGATTGGTGATTTGGTTAGGAATGATTCCTGTGAGCTGGTTATCCTGCAATTGTAAGGACTGAAGAGATGACATGTTGCCTATATAAGGACTCAGGTTACCCGAGAGTCCGAAACCTGAAAGATCTAAGTCAGTCACTCTTTGGTTACGCTTGTCGCACAAGACACCAGTCCAATTGCAAGGAGATGAGTTATGGCTCCAAGAAGATAATGGGTGAGAGCTAGAACTAGAACTAGAAGTGTCATTGTTAATACTCAATTGAGACTTTAATGAGATTAAGGCTTCTTTGTCTGTGGTGATGCTAAGAGTGGTGGATGATACACCAACCAAAAGGTTGTTGAAATCAAAGGGCATAACAGTAAGGATCATTAATAAGGCAAAAATATTAAGAAGTGAATGAGAAAAGAAAGCCATGGTTGGTTCTTTGGTTTGGTTTTGGTTTGCATGCAGTTTATGATATTCATATTATGCTGAGAAGATGAGTATTTATAGCACCTGTGGCAACTGTAGCACGAACTGTTTATTTAGTTATGATCCTCTTCTTTTCTCAGTTGAGTTACATCACAAGTGTCATTTTCATGTATGTATCGCACTTTGACAAGTTTGAGAGGTAAATGGTTATATAGTCAACTAGCCTAGCATTTCAACACCAAAATTAAAGTTATAAGTGTTTTATTTTTACACGACTGGAAAAAAGTTTGTTTTTTTAAGTATGATATAAAATGAAAATTGTTATTTTAGTATTAGAAATGTGAGTGTTGTGATTGTATTTCTGTGTGTCGACACATGTTGTATATTTATATATAAAATATGTATACACAATAGGTAATAATATAATTTACACTTATGATTAATTGAATGTAAATCAATACTAATTGATTTGTAACTGATTCTCTACAGTCCCCCTCAAGCCAGATTGTATATATTGTATGATCCGAGTTTGTTATAAATATAATTCACTCGAGAACCCTTAAGAGATTTAGTAAACATATCGGCCAATTGATCTTCAGATTTGGCGAACTTTGTGGTTATTTCTCCTGACAATACATATTCTCTTACATAGTCACATTCTATTTCTATGTGTTTGGTCCGTTCATGGAATACCAGATTGGATGCAATGTGAAGTGTCGCTTGATTGTCGCATATGAGTTTTGTGTCTAGCAGGTCTCCCAACCTAAGTTCTGAGAGTAAACTCTTAAGCCACCCAAGTTCCTTTGATGATATCGTCATAACACGATATTCAGCTTCAGCACTAGATAGTGCAACTGTGTTTTGTTTCTCACTTCCCCATGAGATCATATTTCCTCCAATAAGAACACAATATTCGGAAGTGGATCTTCTATTCGACGGTGATCCTGTCCAATCTGCATCTGAAAAACACGTGATTTTAGCATCACCATTATCTTCATATAATAAGCCTCTTCCTGGTGCATTCTTTATATATCTGAGAATCCGAATTGAAGGCTCCTGTGAGTTGGCATTGATTTTGGTAAAACAAACGGATTGAAGATGTTGGACAAGGTGTCCTATCTTGCTAAAGTTCTTGAAGATCAAGATGTCCTATCAGGAGGATTCAACATCTTTGTCTGTTATTATTTTAATTATGTTTTAAATATTTGTATGTAAATTAATCTTCAAGTTGTTGTGTGATTATCTTAGGTGGCGCTCAGATTAAGGAATCAGGAGGATTTCTATAGGAACTGAAGCTGCGCAAAAAGTTTCTAAAGATGTGGAGATATTTTAGGAAACTTTGGATTAAAGTAACTATTCTTTAGGAGAATATTATGCATATTCTGTGGAGCTGATTTGCTGCTATTTTGAAGCTCAAATACAATATTGCTTAGGGTTATAAATAGGATGGATTTAACATATTTTATGCATCGAACAAATATTGAGTTTTGTGAGATTTTAAGAATTTGCATATGATGTGTATGTATTGTAAACTTGTGGTGCATAAGATGGAAATGAGGGATAGGTTGGAGGGATGCTCCATTGATGAGATGGTGCGAAGTAAGAATACTCCATGAGAGAATTTGAGTGTAATAATGAAAGCACCAATTGATAAGTTTTCCTATCAAAGATTTGTAGCTAGGGTTTTAACAATAACAAATAGAATAATAAAAAATATATAAAGAAAAGTAAATTAAAAATATATTTTTCATTTCATGCCCTAAAATGTGTCCAAGACACTACATATATTGTGTTCATAATAATGGGTAGTGAATTAAAAGCTCAAATACATAATAGTCCAATAACAATACTAATAACTAATAATATAAAATTCTAAAATATATATTATTCTCTATCACACGATATATGTTCTTTACAAAATAACAATTGCTACAGAATTTTACCAGCACAATTTTCAGGATTTAATCGGCAATAAAACACAAATAGGTTTCAATTCTAACAAAATTTAAACTTATATAATAAACCTCTACCAATAGGAATTAACAATATACTATATTACGAAATGAATTCCTAAATATGCAATAACCTATAAAATCATAAGAGAATGTATAATGGTTCGGGTATATCGCCCTCGCAAGATCTTATTCCACTTTCCAATAGTTTTCCATTAAAAATAGGTATTCCAATATGTTTTGACAAATATTACACGAGTTCATATAATCATTAATCCATAAAGTGTTGAGAAAAATAAATCTTATATCTGAATTTTGACTTGTATACAATCTTGATGTCAAACTCTCTACGAAATCTTTACTCATTTCTCGCTTCTCAAGTCTTCCAACTTCATCAATCTTCTCCAAATCTTTCTGTGTGACAATCATCTTTGATCTCACTAATTTCTTGAGCAATAAAATATTCATAGATTTGAGAATTGTCTATTGACTTCCACACATGATTCCCAATATCAAATTAGAGAGAAGAAATTCATTTTTTTCAATGGAATTCGTCAATGTGACATTTAATTTATAATGTATTTTCGTAATAATACTCTTTGGTTATGACTTTTAGAAAATCATTTTGTTGTTTTATATAAAAAAAGTCCAATCTATTTTTTTGGTTAAGGTAAGTGTATGTCTCTATATACACGCATTTGAATGTGCACTAACTGTATCTTTGTGATCTCACTGAAGCAAAGAAACTTGAGGAAAATCAGAGAAATTTGGGGAAGAGCAAAGAATTTTAATCGCAATATATTGTCATGATTTCACATTAGAACGTAATCGATCCGTTTTATCATGGCTGTCAAATTTATCTTATAAAATATGTTTTAAATTAAATGTTAATTTTACTTTTTAAAGTACAGTTTAATTATTTTTTAAATTAATATTTGTGAACTGCTACTTAGTATTTTTTTTTTTTTTTAATTTAAGATGGTGCAAAACGCATCAATAATTAAAATTTAAGTTTAATAGAAATAACATTTGTGTTAATAATCATTTACCTTTTATAATATAAGTGAGTTTTTATTTATCTCTTTAAAAAAAATTGAATTATCTCTTAAAATTTTTGGGTACATCTAAATAAATAAAAATCTGGGGTAAATTAAAAAAATATTTTTATAGAGAGTGATTTTTCTATCCAGAGGATAAAAAATTTAGAATTTTAAAATTTCTGAAAAATAATTCAAATTTTTTTAAAATGAATAAAACAAAACACGGTAAATTTATTTTCTCTCAAAATATGTATGAAAAAATTTTAATTAACAAACTTTATTTTCTTTGAGTGATTCATGGGTGGAGAATTTAGGTTTAGATTATCTCCAATATTCTTAAAAGAAACATGTAAAAGAAACATGTGAATCTCATATGTAGTTGTTTAAAAAAATCAAGAACTTCTTTGAGTGATTCATGGTTGGAGAATTTAATTTTAGATTATCTCCAATATTTTTAAAAGAAACATGTGATTGTTCAAAAAAATCAAGAACTGAACCATTCGGTCAAATTGAATCGAATTGAAATTAAAATAATCAAATCGTTATATTTAATTAGTTAACCAAATCATATTGAGCAAAACAGTATTAAAATCGTACTGAATTTAAATCGAACTGAATCGAAAGTGTAACGGAATCGAACCAAAATTGAAAATTAAAAATACTAAAAGTAAGTTTTAAATTTTGGTTTTAAAAAATTTGAAAAATAGTTTAGTGGTTCGGTTCTTTAATAAATGGTTTGGTTTGGAAAAATTGTCTTCTAACGGTTTGCAACGGTTCGAAATTTCTAAACGGTATACCAAATCAATGATTTTGATTTGATTCGGTTCTAAGTAAATTAAAACTTTTGGTTCAGTTCGAGTATACATTTATTATGATTTGATTTGGTTTGGTTCAGTTTTCTCTATGAACTGTATCATGAACAACCCTAGACGTACATGACAAACAATTGAAACAAGGAGTGAGTCTAGAGGATTATATCATCTATTTTCACTGGTGGCATGTGCTTTTATTACTTCTCAAAATCTTACACATCAACGTTTGGGTCACCCTATCCTTAATAAAGTGCATCTTTTACTTCCTAGTTTCTTAAACTTTCGTCATTTAAGTGTTAGTCGTGTCAATTAGGAAAATATTCTCGTCACACTTATAGTCAACGAGTAGATAAAAGTTTCGTGTAATTTTTTGCTTTAGTTCATTCTGATACTTAGGGTCTTAGTCATGTCAAGTAAAATTTAGGATATTATTACTTTGTAACCTTCATCGATGATTTTTTCACAATGTACTTGGTTATTTTTTATGAAAAACCATTCAGTTGTCTTCCATATATTCTAATAATTGTATGCCGAAATTAAAAACCAGTATGGCGTACACTTCCTATAAAATTTTACGCACTGACAATGCTCGTGAATGTATTTCATCCCAGTTTCAATCTTTTTTGATATCACTAAGGATTATTCATCAAGTTTCAATCTTTTTTGATATCACTAAGGATTATTCATCAATCATCATGTGCTCACACACCAGAACAAAACGGTGTCCCAAAATGGAAGAATTGTCATTTAGTTGAAATTGTATGGGCACTTTTCCTTTACCACAATGTCCCTTCTCGTTTTTGGGGTGATGCCCTTCTCACAACTTGTCGCCTTATCAACTGAATTCCTTCTTCGGTCATTCAAGATAGTATTTCATACTCTATCTTGACCCCGCAATATAATTTATACCTCATTCATTTTTGCATCTTTGGTTGCACGTGCTTCGTTCACGATCTCAGTCCAAGTAAATATAATGTTTCTTCCAAATATCTCAAATGTATTTTCTAGACTACTCATGTATATAAAAAGGATATTGTTGTTTTTGTCCTCAACTTCAACGACACATTGTTTCCTCTGATGTCCATTCTTTGAAACCTCACCCTTTTTCTATGCCTCTGTGTTACCTGGTGAGAATGATACTTCATATGTTTGAGATATCCCGTCAATCATCCCCACACCCATTTTAGACCCTACACATTCATTTCAGGTCTACCAACGACAAACAACTCGTACATCGGAGGTAAGAGAAGATTTTGATCCACCAACAACATCTCTTGCTCCAACTACTCCTCCAGTCATGTCTCCTAAACTTGACCTTCCAATAGCATTACAAAAAGGTATTCGATCTTATCATCCTAATCCTAAATACGCTTGTGTTTAAAATTACGATTGTCTCTCTACTTCCTATGTTTCTTTTGTTTCTTTTTTGGATTTTGTGTATATTCCTAAGTCTACTAATGAAGTTATGACATATCCTAATTGGCTTCAGCCGATGGTGGAATAAATGTATGCATTGAATTCAAATAACACTTGGGACATTGTCTTTTTACCTCTAAACAAAATTATTGTGGGATGTCGATGGATTTATACAATAAAAGTTGGTCCAACTGGTTAGATTGATTGTTTCAAAGCACGTTTAGTAGGCAAAGGATTCACACAGATATTTGGTTTCGATTATGGTGACACTTTTTCTCTAGTGAAAAAGGTCAGTTCAATCTGCCTCTTTCTTGCAATGGATGTCATTCATCATTGGTTACTTCATCAGGTGGACATTAAAAATGTCCTTTTACACTGAGAGTTAGAGGTGGAAGTTTATATGGACCAACCTCCAAGTTTTACTATTCTTGAAAATTCTAGACTTGTTTGTAGGCTTTGTCGTTCTCTTTATGGTTTAAAACAGTCCCCACATGTTTGGTTTGGTCACTTCAGCTCTGATTTGATATAGTTTGGTATGACTAGGTGTGAAACATGTCACTTTATTTTCTTCTTTCACTCCTATACCGGTCGACTTATTTTTCTTGTTGTCTATGTTAATGACATTGTTATCACCGAAGATGACCTAGATAATATCCAACTACTCAAAACTCATCTTTTCAAAAACTTTCAGACAAAATGTTTGGGTTCACTCATATAATTCTTAGGCATTGAAGTTGCCCAGTCCTCATTATACATTGAAATTAACCAATGTAAGTATGCATTAGACATCCCAAGTGAAACTAGTATGATAGATTGTCATTCTATTGATACTTCTATTGATCCCAACATAAAGCTTCTTCCAGGTTAATGGAAGGTATTAAAAGACCAAGGAAGATATCGACGTCTAGTGGATAAACTCGATTATCTTACCATCATCATATCGGATATTACATTTGTAGTGAGTATTGTGAGTCAATTTCAGAACGTTTCTTGTGATAGTCATTGAAACGTAGTTATTCCGATTCTCATATATAATGAACCATGATGAGGGTTATTATATGAAGATAAAGGTGATATTACAATCACTTATTATTCAGACGCAGACCGAATCAGATCATTGTCGGATATGAAATCCACTTCTGGTATTATATTCCTATTGGAGGAAATATAACTTCATGGGAAGAAAGAAGCAAAATATAGTTGCAATATCTTAGTGTCAAAATTGAATACCGTGCTAAGGCCAACAACCTCAGAGGATCTTACATGGCTTAAAAATTTACTCTTAGAGTTCAAGTCGGGAGATCTTCATGCCACAAAACTCATATGCGACAATCAAGTGGTATTCTACATTGCATCTAATCCGATTTTCCATGAATTGACTAAACACATAGAAATAAACTATCATATGTAATAGACGCGGTACTTTCGGAAGAAATCACCACATGGTTTATCAAGTTTAAAGACTAATTGGTTAATATGTTGATTAAGTCTCTCAAAGACTCTCGAGTGCATTACATCGGTAACAAACTCGCTAAGTGATCAATTAGAATTGATTAGTATTAATATCCCATAGTCACACGGTTCGCAATTCCATTAGATTCGTGGTACGAATTTGGGTACGCGGTTCGTAACTCTTAAAGAATTCGGTACGTAGGGGGTATGCATAATCGGTACGTTATTTCGGTTCGTGGTATGTTATAAGAATTCGTGATACATTTAATAATTAATATAATACATATATAATAATTTAAAAAATTAAGATAAAAAACTAAATAAGAAAAAATATCCTTTTAAACTATTGAAGTTTTATATATACTGTATTGGTCGGTGTTGGTAAGTTTTGCATATATGCTGACGTCCCACATCGATTACCAACTAGTATGAAAAGTAAATTTACTTTATAAATAGAAGAATCAAGCATGTAAAGAAACCAAGCAAATAATAGGGCTTTGTGTGGGTCCCTTCATAGCTTGCATTGCATGCCATGCAAAACCTGCCTTAGTATGCATTGTAGTGTTAAATAGTTCAAATTTTTTAATGGTTCATGTGTTCATTAATTTTTGTGAATTCTTTGAGAATTTGCACGAACCGGTTCGTGAAAGTACCGTGAACTGGTACTTACGAACCAATTTGTGGTTCTCTAGGGATACCATGTGACTATGTAATATCCTATTAATAGGAATGATTGGCAGTTAATAGCATTGGTGTTGAGTCACAAGACAATCGCAAAGCAGAGCTGGAAGTTGGGAAATGGGGTTTGAGAGGACATAGAATAGAAACAAAGAACTTCACTGCCAACATCATGTTGTAGAGGTTTTAACTTATAAAAGAGGGCATCAACGACAGTTGTGGTTTTTGAATTCATACGAGGTACTTTAGGATTGTTGGTGGGATGGCTGGATACACATAGTGTGAAGTTTGTAACCTGAGAAAGATATGGTTTGCAGACAGTGTAAAGATGGTGGCTTAGTGATATACATTGACAGACAAGTATCATTGCAAATGGATTTGGAGGATTAGCAGCCAATGTTTTTATACTTTGGCCTTAATGTTAAGAACTTTTCTGTAGTTTGAAATGGTTATCTTTTTCCAATCTTTGTTGCTACTTATGATTACTTTGATAGTATCTACTTGTGTTTTCCACAAAAGAAAACAAGTTAGTACAAAAAACTTGCCACCAGGTAGTTTTGGTTTGCCATTAATTGGTGAAAGTTACCAATTTCTGTTCAAATACATTGAGGATTTCCTTCTAGAGAGAGCAAAAAAGTACTCATCAGAGATTTTCAAAACAAGACTATTTGGAGAACCAACAGTGGTTATGTTTGGTCCAGGATCATTCAGAGAGGCGAAAACTGATATCACCTATGAAGGTTTTACAATTCCAAAAGGATAGAAGGTACCTTCAAATTGAATTTGATCATAAGAATGTACAAAATTTTAGACTTTCAATTAATCGCAGTCAGTTATATGTCATGATTAAAGTAAGACGTTTTTATTGATACGTCGGTCACTCCTACATGATTTAGTATTATATTTGTGGATTTTACTTTAACAGATATTTTGGGCGTTTATTGGAACAAATAAGAATCCGAAATACTTTGATATGCCGGAAAGTTTTGATCCATCAAGATTTGAAGGGAATAATGTTCATGCACCATACAGTTATGTACCCTTTGGAGCAGGACCAAGATCTTGTCCTGGAAAGGACTATACGCGGTTTGCGATTCTCACATTCATTCACAATCTTGTGACAAAGTTCAAATGGGAAGTTATAGTTCCTGATGAGAAAGTATCTGGTGTTTTGGTACCTATACCAGCTGAGGGAGTTCCTATCCGTCTTTATAAATTGTAACTTTTCATGTGAATAATGAATATACATGACAGAGTTAGGAAAAATTGTACAAGTAAGTGTGACATGAAATGTAAGGTAATGATTGAATTCAAAATTACCACTTCAACATCAGCTGCTTTTTGCTTATGATTGTATCATTTTGTATAAATTTTAGATCTAATTCAGTTAAGTGCTAATGTCTCACATCAACAAAACTTATTTCAGTGACATTTCCATCTTCTTTTTGGTTTTTATAAAACAACTTTATTAATTCACTGCATATTGATAGAATTTGAAACAGCAAAGTTGATGAATAATTAAGTGTGGAAAGAGTGAGAGAGAATCAAAGAGAGTAATTGAAGATGAAAATATGTACATTAATAATTAATGAACTATCAAAAAGGATATTTATACAATAATACAAGATGAAATACAATTATCAAACAAATATAATTGAAAACTTCAAGATATAATCGGTTGTATTATTATGTCAACCGGTACGGTTACATTCAGCTACTGACTCAGTTTTTATGCTAAAAGTTTCAGGTGTAACTGGTTAACATATAAATGCAATCAGTTACGTGCATGTGAATTAGTTTTTTTTTCTCGTAACACACCACCTTAATTCATGTGCTCAAAGTCTTCCATGTCCATTAGTTTTTTTAATCTCTTGAAAACTTCAATTGCAACTCCTTTGGTCAGCAAATCAGGAACTTGGTCTTCACTTCTATAGTAACTCAATCTCAACTTTTCTTTACCAACAAGTTCCCCCAAGTAGTGAAACATCATCTTAATATATTTACTTCTCTTATGTGCAATAGGGTTCTTCGCAAGGTTTATAACAGAAACGTTATCAATCATGAGCGCTACAACATCACCCTCTTTGCTTCCCATCTCTTTCAACATATTCTTCAACCATATGGCTTGATACACACACAACAAAGATGAAATATACTCAGTCTCACAAAAAGAGAGCACCACTACTGATTCCATATTCAAACACCATGAGGTTGATGTTTCACCGAACATATAGATGTATCCCTTGTAGATTTTTTATCATCTTTATTTATACAACAGTTAGAAATGGTATATCTGAGTAAATTTCACCTTTTGCCATTTTTCATTGAGGGAAACAGAATTCTGCAACTAAAAGAACCTTTGACGAATCTTAGAATCCTCTTAATTACTGTCAAGTGAGATACCTTAGGTCTCTCCATGAATCTCCTCATAAAACTGACACTAAAAGCTAAATTTGATACTGAGTTGGATTAACATCTTGCTCACATTTATTCTTCGACAACTACAGTTTTGGTTCAGCCAAAGCATTGTCGGGATTACAATGTTTCATTTCAAATTTCTTTAAAGTCGCAATCTTTCCTTTCGATAAATCAACTAGCTTCCAAGTCTTGTTCTTCTCAATCGATTTTAGTTCCTCCTTCATAGCACAAATCCATTTTGAATCACTCAAAGCATCCTTCGTTTTAACGAGTTCAGATTTGACTATAAGTGCAAAATGGACGAAATCACCATAGTCATTGATCTTGTTATCTTGGAACAGCTCACAATCTTGGGGTTTTACAGGAAAATCTTTGTCTTGTTGATCTTTTCATATTATCTTCCATTTGGGCTTCAACAAGAGTTGGTTATGTACCTTTTAGCTCTGCAAGAACGAACTTTTGACTAGTGTAACCGATTGACATATTATGACAACCAGTTGCACTATTCTGCAACAGCTTAATTTCGTCGAAAATGACGTTCCTACTGATCACGGTTCTTTTGTTCACTACATCATACAACTTGTAACCACCGATAGAGTGATACCACACAAGTATCATCTATTGTTCATTGTCATCAAGCTTCTTTTTAAGCTGGTCCAGAACAAGTCTATACACAATCGAGCCAAACACTCTCAAGTGACTCATGTACGGTTTAAATTCGGACCAAGCTTCTTCCGATGTGATCTTTTCAAGTTTCTTTGTTGGAAACATATTCAACAAATATGCAGTTATGGGCACCTTTTCTCCCCATAACTCTTTCGGCAAGTTCCCCTTTTCTACATGTTTCTCACCATGTTCATAATTTATTGATTCTTCCTTTCATCAACATTGTTTTGTTGCGGTGTATAGGGTGGTACTACCTCATGTATTATGCCATTTTGATCAGAAAACCTCACAAAATCATTTGAGTCATATTTTCCTCCACCATCCATTTTGAGAAATTTGAGTATGTGACTGTTTTGCCTGTCAACCATGGATTTGTCTTAAACACTTCAGGTACCCCATCCATTCTCTTGATTAGGCACGTCCATAGTTTCCTGCTATGATAATCAATGAATGTGATATAATATTTACTTACACCAATGGAAACAACTTGCATCGGTCCACACATTGATATTTATAAACTTATCAACATTTGATTCTAGAAAGAAATAACAATAATCTAATCATGCGATCAACTATAAAATTAAATGAGAGAGAGAGAGGTGTACATCGGGATTTATAGTAGTTTGGCATATTAAATCTCGTTTTGTGCTTAATGCACTCTCTAATGGTTGTCCATTGAAAATTATTTGGTTTTCCACTATGATTTGCTACAATATTACAAGAAATTGTACAATCATTACTCCATAGATAATATTCTGAAAATAAAATTTCATTTATTATGGATATTGACTTGTACACAGCTCCAATAAATGAACTCTATGTGAAATCTTTACTTGAGATAACTTTCCAAATCTTCGAGTCACAATAACCTACTCCTAAGTCAACATCTCCGATAATTTCTACAAAATTATGTTGGTATCTTGAGCATTGGTTTTCCTGAAGATCAAAAGAATTCCTACCAAGTATGTAGACTTACACTTACTGCTACCACAGTCAACCTGGAGAGAAGAACCTTCTTTTTTCCACTGGAATTGTCATAACCAGACACAACACCACACAATCTTGCAATCCTTTGAAATCCTAAACAAATATTCAAATAAACATTAAATCCAAAATGAATCTTCTCAACAATCATGAATCTATTAAGGTGAGATACGAATCCATGCAACAATGGAAAAAATGAGGTAGAAGATAAATGAAATTGTTTGCAAGTTATTCAGGAAAGATTCAAAAGACTTTGGAAATGAAAGAACAAATGATTTATGTGTTTTCAAATCATCAATGAAAAAATGTGTTTCTAACATTATGAAGGGTTGAGAGATGAAAATGGTTTATAGGTGTTGGAGATGAAGCATACAAATTAGTGAAAAAGTCATGTTTGATTCAAGTCAAAGAACATTTGTAGATTTGAATCACATTAGTAAAGTAATGAGAAACAAGATCCATGTTTTAAAGGAAACCCATTCAATTGTGATTAGACTCAAGTCTGAGCATGATTCGAATCATATGAGGCTATGATTCAAGTCGTGGCTTTGTCCGAATTCGACTCAAACTTGGCAGTGGTTGAATGAGGGCTTGTGATTTGACTCATGCACAACATGTGATTCGAATCACATGTGTGTATGATTCAAATCAAGCTAAGTTATGATTTGACTCACAAGCTGCAACAAATCCCTGATTCCTCTCTGCCTCTATGCAAACAAGTCAACATTTTTATTGAGTTAGTAGACTAGTGATTTTCTTCCTCGGTAAGTGGACTACATATGTGTGTCACCTATTTGGATTTCCTTCAAGTCTTTCATGGACATAAGCCTTTCCACCTTTGCGCCTAATCTGGGATCCCAACACACGAGATCACCTTTTGGATGGAATGAGTTAGATTGAAATAGGTATGACCCATGTTAGTTTTACTGGAGCCCAACGGTGGACGCCATTGTACTAGTAAAAAAGTATAGGTGTGCCTGTTACCCCTATAATGGTTGGGGAACTCAAAGGCTTTAGTATAAGTATAATAATTTATGGTGGTTAGAGCTTGCCCACGGTGACGAGAAGTCATGTATGGTGGTTTTGAGGACTAACTCATGTGAGGTGTGAGACTTTGTATCTTGTTTGGGGCTTGGGTATAATCATAAGAATTAGGATTTGTCATTTCTCCTGTTGGTGGAGAGATATTTATAGAGACTTCGGACCTATGTTTTCGCCTGTCTTGAAGGCGACATCCGGTTGCCGCCATCGCTGTCTTTTTACAAACATTACACCACATAAATGTTAAATGTTTGTTTATTTCTTAATTCACAATAACATCTATGTATGACATGTTGCTAAAAACTAAAATTGACATGATAAATTATAATTGAACAATTATTTTTTATTAGAAATACGGATAAAAAGATATGAGTATTTAGGTACTCATAAGATACGAGTATGGGTACAAACGTTGATGTCCATACATAGAAGGACTCGAGTACGAAGATTTTTTCAAACCGCAAATATAAGGACAAATATTATAGTACTCTACCCAAACTTTTGTCATTGTCATCCCTAATTGTATTCTTTAATTATTAAAATTAATTTTGTAAAGTGTAATGCCTAATACAATATTATTGCATTCCATAATTTACATAAGAAAATCATAGTATTTTAAAACAGAGAAGTGTATTTCTTTGTGCGCAATATGTAAGAAATATTTTTATTCAAATATTAACTACTAATTATTTTTCAAAAAGGTAAAATTTTAAAACTATACAAATTATCAACAAATTTAAAATAATTTTTTAAATTCATATGATTTATTAAAGGAAGAGGCAGTTGTTGTTTTCTTAAATGCAAATGCTCCGTACAAAATCCTATTTAAAAAGAGTTGTTAATATCAATCAATGTTGCAGTAAATCCCAACCATGATATAGCTTTTTATTGCAATATTTGATGTTTGATTATAATTCAAAGCAATGTGGCTTGTACTCAAACAATGAGTAAACGACATATTACAGGACCACATTTATAAACCAAAAGCGACAGATGCAACGTAAGACACCTCAAAAGTCCTTTTATCATGACTATGCACATGCACAAGACCAATGTACTTTAACAACATTAAATTACCGTAAACAGTGCATGTGACATACTGCAGAAAAACAACAAAAGGTAGCAATAGTTGCATAAAAAGTTGGAGAAATGGCATAAACCATAGCCTCGGCATTATATTATTGAATCATATGAATGGACTATATATACCAATAAAAATGCAGATATAACATAGATGCTGGCTGCTATTGCTTCTAATCTTCTACTATTTTAGAATTCTGAATAATTCAATATACATTTGGAATCCCGTATCCGTCGTGATGAGATTTCTGCCATCTCCACGCAGTTCGTAAACTCTCTTCAAGATTAATGCGTTGTGCAGACCATTTCAGTTCAAGGTTGATCTTCGTTGGGTTACTATATACTTCGGCGTAATCACCGGGACGACGAGGGAGGTATTCTACTTTAATGTTCACCCCTGTAGCCTTCTTGCATGCTTCGACAAACTCCTTCACTGAGCTACCTGATAAACAGAACCGAAACGATAACCTTGATGAGAGACAGCTAAGAAAATAAGAGGACTGTGTTCATATTTGAAAGTGTTTAGGTAACCTACCTTTTCCAGTGCCAACATTGTAGATACCAACTTTAGCAGGTTGTGCCTTTTCGAGAGCTTTCACGTGAGCATCAACCAGGTCTGTTACATCGATATAATCTCGTACGCAAGTTCCATCGGCTGTCTTATAGTCTGTTCCTCTAACCTGCAAAGTAACAGCAGCAGATGATACGGCAACATACTTCAGGAACTTCATTCATGCGTTTTTTTTAATGACTCGGAAAATGTCATCATACCTTTAAGCCAGGAATAATACCACGAGCTGCATCAAAGCAGGCCCCAGATATTCGACCTTGCTCTCGCAATTCAGGTCTTGGAGCCTCGCCCAATCTTCCTTCAGGATCCGATCCAATCACATTGAAGTATCTAATTCAAAAGTTTTGCCACAATATTAAAGAGAAGAAATAACTATATTAAGAATCATTTATAGCTTAAGCAACAAGAAAAGACGAAAATACAAAGAAAAATGCAAATGTAAAATAAAAACCTGAGAATCATTATTGCCATGTCTGAATTTTTAGAAAAATCAAGAATGATATCCTCTGCCATCTTCTTGGCTTTTCCATATGGATTAATCGGGACCTGATATATAGAACAACAATGTTAACGCTAAACTTTATCTTCGCAAGCAATAAACCAATTGACGATTGAATGAGAAAACAAAAATTTCTCAACGAATGTTAGATTTCCCACCTGCGGTGTTACTTCTGTAATGGGCATCTTTTTGGGTTCCCCATATGTTGCACAAGTACTAGAATATATCAATGTCTTCACATTATGTTTAGCCATAGATTCCAATACCAACAAGGTATTTGAAGTTATATTGTGATAATACCTGACAAACATAAATATTAGAAACCAAAAAACGTGCCAATTTCAATGTTTTCAACAGAGATTAAAGTGCCTGAAAAGAAACCAAACCAGAAGTGCTTACTTAAGAGGATCCATGGTGCTTTCCCCTACGTATGCAACAGCGGCAAAGTGCATGACGGCATCGAATTTGTTCTCCAAAAATATTTTATTAACCTGATAATGAGTTAATAAAATAAATTATCATGAGATTTCCCTACATATGCAACAAAATATTTCTTGTGATAAAACAGTGTAATTACCGATTTTGCATCTCCCAAGTCAGCGTATATAAACTGAAGCCTTCCGGGTTCTGGAAATAAGTCTTGAAGAATCCTGACGGCACCCAAATTTCCTCGTGACAGATTGTCCTGCAATAAAGGGAAAAATTCATGTCTGTAGCAATCAAATGGATATGTGCATTGGCTTTTATTAGAGAACCGCTCGATTTAATGAATAGAGAGACATACTACTATGGTGACACGATAGTTATCCTTCAGAAGTCGAAGAGTAGCATGTGAGCCAATAAAGCCTGCTCCCCCTGTTACTAAAACATGAGTGATACCAGGTTCGTGGACGGCAAACTGAAAAAAGAAAGCAAATGTAGAAATAAAAATAATAATTAGCGAATAACAGAGTAAAGTTACAAAAGATTTAAATACATAAATAACAAAAACTGGAAGAGAAAATTATAACTGAAAAGAAAATGAATCGTCTGTTTATTTTGTAACTGAATAATCGATCAACATAACACTTCAATAGGTAATGATAGAAAAGACAAACTAAACCGGACTAGAATATCTGCAGTAGGCTAAAAAAATGACATCTCAAATCTCAAAGATCTAACAAATGTCTCTTCTACAAGTATGACCCTACACGACCGAATAAAATTTGACTGTCAAGAAAAAATGTTTCAAATACACAACAGGATTATACCTACATTTTCCAAGTTCGAATCTGATTCCTATGTAAAAAAAACTATTATTAACACCAAGAATACTAATGTAATCTATAGATGCATCAAACATAACAAATGGTATGGACATTTTGAAAGTATCGAATTGATATGAGGATTACCGGATTAGGAGAATTCAAAGATGGAGATCGCTTGATCATAATAATACATATTGTCGTTAATGCAGCAGCGAGAAAAACTTTTCCAACCAAATTGCCCTTCTTTTTGGGGTCTGCATAATCCATACCTAACAATAGAGGAAATCATAAGAAACTACATTTTCAAACATAAATCACAATGCGACACATTCACCGTGATTTGAAACATGCACTAAAATACTTCAAATATCAAGAACAGAATCTTACTTCCCATTGTTGTAGGTCTGGTTGTCCTTGCTTGAGTTCTAGACCTAACAAAATTTAGCATTTGAAAAACCCCTATCACTTAGTGTCAAGAATAAACTCTTACTCCTTGATACCAATGATCAAATCAAGCTCCACTCCTAGACAGATCTTGAGAGACATTCTGTAAAAACCAAACCACATAACACATTTTCATATCTAAAATTCAAAACAACCAAAACAAGTAAGAAAACCACCAAACAATCCATAACAAAACAAGCAAATTGAGCCTAAAATACACATAAAGCTGGTGGAATGTACCATCAGAAGAAGAAACCAGTGACGATGAGTAATTGAAAAATTGAAAAATCAAAAGAAAAGTGAAATTTCATAATTTGCAACACTAGTACTAAAAGACATGCAGATCAATTACTATGATTCATAGCATTTAAAGCATAGTATAAATCAAGAAAACAAACAAAAAAACCTAATCCCTAGCCTCTCCCATTCTTAACAAAAGGACCACATTCCAAATTAAGGTGCAACAATCGATAAATGAAAGCAACAAAACTTATGCAGAACATAACAAACTAAGAAAATCCACAGTTTCAAGATCCAACACATGATAAAACCAAACAAAACATCAGAGAGATAGATATAGTTCATGCAAAACAGACCCAAAAAATTTGTTGAGGCAGTGAGGGGATCTTAATGGATGAAGGGGAAAATGGTGTAATTGAAAGGTTTTTGAATGTGTAGCAGAAAAAGGGAAGATATTGTGGAAGAAGAAGAAGGAGAGAAACGAAAAATGGAAAGGTGAAAGAAAGAGGGTGAGGAGAGTGAATGTGAATGGACGATGTGGAGAGAGAAAGAAGAGAGAGATGGGGAGAGAGAAACGGGGAATGAGTTCTGTGCGTGGAGTCCATGTTGTTGTCGTGAAAGAGAAAACGCACACTGCGCGAATGAGAGTGCAACAACAAACAATAACGAACGACATCGTCCAAGGATGATTCATTTCTTTCTTTTTTTGCTTAAAAAACTTGTATAAATGAATTTTGAGTAAACCAAAAAAAATTAAAGATAGTGTTATGTAATTTAAACATGTTTTATATCATAATCCAATAGAATTATAACATTTCCTCGTGTCATATTAATATTTTAAAATTAAATATGTAATTTGGTGGAACAGATATCCGTGATTGATTGATAGTGTAAAAATATTTTACCTTTTAATATATTTTCTTTTTTCTCAACCAAAGTTATAAATGTATTTCAATTAGATATTTTAAATAAATAAAATATTAAATTACTTATTTGAATTTTTAAACCAAAGTTTATTTTAATTTAGAGATACTGAAGTGTATCTAAATACTCAAATAATTTTCAGTATTATTCGTTGCCATCAATTCCTCTGTTCGAACAAATCATAGGCATGCATTACAAAGTAAAGTGGGGTGGTCAACTATGGCCTCAATGAGGAAGGTTTGTCTCCAGAGACTGAATGGAGTAACTCATGTCTCGAGCATTAATATTAGACCAAATATGACATAATTATATTCACCACGAGCCAGAGAAGCGGTGCAGACGGTTGTATGACTCATTTCTAAATCGTTGTCATTGCCAAAAAAAAATATAACCCCGATCTAAAGTCACTTTGAGGGGTATTTGGGACGAGGATATGGAAGTTTTGACTGTAGAGAAGTTTAACAAACTCGGGGATCTTCACTTTCGCAATCGATGAAGACTCTTTGTTGGTGAGCTTGAGAGTGTCGTTTAAGGTGTATCCCCTGGGTTAACCATGACAATATGCGAAGAAAAAAACAATGACGTACCTATAAATGAGAAAGAGACAGAAGGCGAGACCACAAATAAGTAAGCAATAGAATGCCCAAACACCTGAGTGAGTGAATTGGTAGACAAACACAAAAAGAAGAAATAAGTGTGTAGTAATAGGAAAGCAAAAAGAAACCTTGGGGAAAAGCATATCTTTTATAAGGAATTCACTCGATAATCAACGAGTCAGATCAAAAGCAGGAAAAATATCTAAAGGTAGCAAGTCAACTGTCTCATTAGAAGTAATGAAGAGTCAAAGTACTCAACTACTCTAATTAGGGAAACCATATCCTAACATGTACCTCTAGGATCACACATTTGGAGAAAGGAGTGAAACGTTTCAATGATGGGAAAGTATTTAATGTACTTGTCCCCCACTACTTTTTCAATTCACTTTAAGCGTTTCTACTTCTAGTTCGAATTGAACTACATCCTCTGAGGTTGGCTACCAATGGTAAAGACTTCCCCGACAAGCCTTGGAGCAACTGTTTTTGGTCGGTCAAAGGCCCAAAAAGGTAAGCCAAAAATGATATATTTGCTATGACCCAGGATATAAAATCCATCTCAAGAGATATTCAAGGTATGTTTTTATGATATCTACTTCTACCATATTTATCTTGAATCTTGAACTGGTTTGGACATTGATGTGCTAACCTTACAGGTCCAATCCAGACCGTCGTATCGGAGATCATCACCACCAGTTCAGGATTCCTCATCGTTAATATACTCATAATTTTGGTTCCAAAGTGAAACATATAGTTTGTCGGTTATAAATTTAAATAACTTTATTAGAGAATTTGTTTGAGTTTATTACAATTAAATTTTTTTTAAGTTAGTTATCAATTGACCTATAAAAGGTTATGGTGATATAGAGTAAAAGTTATACATTTTTAATACAAATTTTTCTTTTATTTTTTCTATCATTTATCTTTTTAATTGTTTTTTCATAATTTGGTATCTAGCCTTGAGATAAATTAATCTAAGAGAATCAATCTTACCGTCTACTAGCAAGATGCATTTAAAGTCATATTGTCAATTGTTATCATTGTATTGACACTCTAATATTCTCTGTATTTTCTTATCTTTATCCCACTTTATCTCTTATCAGAACCAATATCACAAATCTTCTTTCATTTCATCACTTCTCTCTCTCTCTCTCTTCGGAAATTACAATGATATTTTTTTGTGTTTAGCTAGAAATCTTATCTTCAAGTAAAAATCATTCTGAAAAAGCACAATCAATTCTACTCCACAGCAACCAAACATGTTAAAATCAATTCTACACATTCATAATCAATTATGAGTGTTCCAACTGTTTCAATCACGGTTTGCCGCCATCAAATTGGCAAAAGTTATACATTCAAATTTCAACATAATCATTGGGAAACATACAATAAATAAAAACAACAAGTTGATGAGAGAATTACATGCAAATAAATAAATCAAATTATAATGTTAACACGCAACAAAAATATTTGAAGGCACTAATGATTGAGAATCTAAGGCATATTTGCCGTCAACAAGGAATGAAAGAAGAAGAAAAAAGCATGAAAAAGTTGTTGCCCTAAGAATGAATACAATAAAACTGGAAACAACGAAAGTAATTTGAATTAAAAATAAAAACATAATCATAAAGAAAAGCTATGCGAAAATGAAAATCGAAAGAGTAGAAAGTGTACCTAGGTGTCTGGATGATGAGTGAAAATGGAAAGAAGGTAGAAGTGAAAAGTGATTTTGAGGTGTGGAAGATGGTGGTGGCGTTTTGGTTTATTCGGAGAAAGATGAAAAGAAGAAAAGAGAGAAGAATGTTTGTTTTGTTTAAACTAAGTTTGGGTTTTCATATTGTATCTAACCCTATTTTGCGCTGCTCCCACCACCTACTCTTCTCATTATCTATATATGCGCATCTATGTTTTTTATAAATTATTTCCGTTCACTATAAGATATATTTTGTGTTTAATTATTCATGTATTATCATAAAATATATTTATATCAGTCAAAATAAGTTTATGATTAGTATAATTGTATCTTATATTTAAAATACTATTAATATTTTATATATAAAAAAATACAAAAAGTAATATAAAAGAATACAAAACCTAATAATTTTATTTTAAATAAAAATAAATAGTATTTATAAATAAATGATATTTTATATGTATTGATATATAAATTAAAATAAATATCAGAGAATATAATAATGTTAAATACTCTAAATAAAATAAAATAATAGTTTGTACAATTTTATAATATAATGTAGTTTTGTCCGATTTGATTCGATTTACCAAATACAAACACAAACCAAATCAAATCACACAGTTTTGTTAAAAAGTGATTTAAATACATTCAAATCAAATATAAAATAATTAATAATTTTCTAGTGAGGAGATTCAATTTTGAATATTCTTAAAAAAATTGTTGATCATATATTGAAGGATACTATGGTAAGAAAATTAAAGTCTAGAAAAAATATAGTACCTTTTATTCTATTTTATAAGAAAATAAAATTATTTTTTTAAATTTATTCAATAGTTAATGCACATGGTCTAGTCCATATATAATGTTTATTCAATGAATTAAAAACTAAACTTTTATAAAAAATATAAGATCAATGGAATATATTTTTTACTAGATTTTCCTTTTTCTTTTTTTATTGCTTGACTAGAGTTTTTATAAAACCAAACTTTCATTTCATCACTTTTTTCTCTCTCTTCGGAAAACACATAATCACAGTGATACTTTTTTATGCTAAACACAAAAATATTTTTTTTAGGATAACACTTCTTCATCTTTACCTCGTAGACATGAATATATGGGTCCTTTTTTTACTCCTTACATGTTAATGTCATAGCATAAATATTTTTTATCTATCATTGATTACCACACTCATTTTTGTTAGATTTTCCTGATGAAATAAAAATATGAAATTTCTACTCTTTTAAAAAAAATTGGAATGGACGGTAGACATTGAATATTGAATTTGCTTTATAATTGTCCAATGATGTGTTAGCATTTGTTGTGCAATGCGCGATGAACGCGGCACTCAGTCTCCGCTTAATTACAATCTGCATGCCATGCCGCGGACTGTACTAGTACCACCACTTTTGGACCTACGTGTCTGCCTCTACTTTTCTTCCTGTGGGCCGCTTTCCTTGAATTCCAGATCTTTCCGTAAATCATCACCATTAAGGACTCTTCATTTTTCTCTTTCTATATTCACTCTTTCCTCATTTATAAATTCTATATGAATATTAAAAATTATGGACGGTTTAACAGTGTAATTATAATTATGAAGTTAAATAATAAAAAATATCAATCACAACATAACCGTGAATAATGGAATCGTGAATAATGGAATGGCGAAAACATCTTTCTATTTTTTTTTAAAATTAAATCTTATACCCTACACTTATCCCTCTATCTCTACATAATTTTTAATATTCTAATTTTACTTTTTCAATATTTAATTAATTATTTTTAATTTTTACTACGAAGTCAGATTAAAAAATATTATTTTTTGCATTGGACGAGACGAACCGAAAGTATCATGGATAGGTTTTTCGGTGCAGAAATTTCCAAATATGATATAATATTATTTTTAATTATATATATATATCTAATTATAATTTTTTTAGGAGACAAGAATCTGTCTTTGATGATATGCGCGAAGGATGACTCATAAGTAGATACAACAGAGATATTTTCTACTACTAAAAAATTTCCTACAAGAGAATAGGCAACTCGATGGATCAGGGAGGTTGGACTCAGAAATAAGGTTACTATTATAATCACTCGTTCGGACACAAAGACCAGCAAGAGAGGAAGAAGTGACAAAATTATATTTGACTACAATAGAGGTGGAAAGGACAAAGAATGAGAAAGTGAAACACAAAGTGCTTCCAAAAGATGTGAGTGTCCTTTCAAAGTTAGATCAACATCTATAAAGGATGGTTCAGGTTGGAAAATCGATGTAAAATATGGAGTTCACAACCATGGTTTACCTGATAAATTTGAAGGTCATGCGTTTGTTAGTCGGCTCACTGAAGATGACCAACAACATATTTTAGATTTCTCAAAATGTTGTGTTCCTCCAAGACATATATTGTTGTCTTTGCAAAAGCGAGATCCAAATAATGTGACTCGAATCACCCAAATATATAAACATAAAAGTAAGATTCAGGAAAAAATCAGGGAAAGTAGAACAGAAATACAACATTTGATTAAGTTGATTGATGAATCGAATTATGTTTATTATAGTAGGAAAAAAGATGAATCAGAAGTTGTGAAAGACATCTTCTAGGCCCATCTAGACTCTGTGAAATTGTTGAATATGTTCCCGATTGTGTTGATTATGTAGAAGCATGCTTCAACCTCAAGAATTTTGATGAAGACAACAAGCTTCTATGCACTTCATGACTGCAAAAAGATAAGAGCTTCCAATGTTATCTAGCACAAGGACATGATCTTTCAAAGGCAATGGCATTATGTGATCAAGCTTCATATGCATATTCATAAAGTTTCAAGCTTTTGACACAATCTAAAAGGTATATCAAAACTCTCTTTAGAATTGATATACAAGTGTTCAAAAATCATTATTTATGTTAGCATGATGCATATAA
Organism: Lathyrus aphaca; assembly: GCA_963966055.1. NCBI lineage: Eukaryota > Viridiplantae > Streptophyta > Magnoliopsida > Fabales > Fabaceae > Lathyrus > Lathyrus aphaca. The sequence goes on from OZ014521.1 coordinate 64,887,936, forward strand.
TCATTGGCATAATTTACCAAACTGGTTTAACACTTTAAAACAAATTTTTTCTGGTTTTATAATAGTGTTAACCGGTTAACGACCCTGATTTTCAAATTTTGAAGTTAAAGTTTTGATGCGTTAACTGGTTAACCCATTTGGTTAGCTGGTTAACACTGTACGTTTTTGTCAAATTTGGCCATTTTTCATGAAAATTCATTTTAAATTTTCATACATTTTCATTACTTTTCATGAACAAAATAATACCTCTTTGAATAGGTGTTTTGTAACTTATAAATTCTGAAAATTTCAAATTGAAAAAAATCTCCTATAATTTTCATAAATCTCATATTCAATCACTCTCATATAATTCAATTTTTTTTATAAAAGTGTTCATATTTGTTCATCTCATTTCATTTTAAATTTGAACACTTGTATAGAATTCTTGAAGTGAATTTTGATTCAAGGAGAAGATCAATCAAAGAAGATTGATATCAAACTTTCATCATTCTATCAAATTGTATCAAGAGATTTTCTCTATTGTTGACTTGTGATCTAGGATTGTTGGATACAAGGGTTGGTGTTGTTAAGATGATTATTCTTCAACACATTGTTTGTATAGTTGTTAGAATGTAGGTTTCACCAGGTTTTGGTGTGATAGGCTGTACAATTCTAAAATTATAATAAAATCTCTTACGAATCGTAATGGGACTGGAGTACTCTCGATTTGTGAGGGGAACCAGTATAAATCCTGGTGTCTTTTACTTTTATGTTTTACCGCTTTCATAACTTAGTACTTTAGGAAGAAAAATTCAACCACCGATAAATCCTGGTATCTTAAGCTCTTTCTAATCTTACATTTGGCATCAGAGCAAGTTATAGGTAACTTGTTCCTAAAAGATTCAGCTTGGCTTCCGCAAGTACAAACCAGGTTTTCAAAGACGGTGGATGTAGCAACAAGTCCCCACTCTTCTCCGGAGAATATTTCGATTTCTGGAAAATCAGAATGAAGGCACATATAGAAGCCCAAGAAGAAGGTATATGGCAAGCAGTTGAAAATGGTCCATATAATCCGATGAATGTCGTAAATGGCATTGGAACCGCAAAGTTGAAAAATACATATGACGAAGATGTTAAGAAAAGGATTTTAAATGAGAAGAATACAATCAATATTCTACAAAGTTCTCTTAGTATGGATGAGTTCTTTCGCATATCTCAATGTAAATCGGTAAAGGAGATTTGGGACACCTTGGTAGAAACACATGAAGGAACCGTCGAAGTAAAGAGATCAAGGATAAATACACTAAGTCAAGAGTATGAAATGTTCTGCATGCAGCCCTGTGAATCTATAGTTGCACTACATAAGAGATTTGTCCATCTGAAAAATCATTTGATTGCTTTCGGAAAAACATTTACAAATGATGATCTCAACCTCAAAGTCCTAAGATCCTTGACAAGAGAATGGAAACTGAAAGTGACTTCTATCTCGGAAAAGAAGAGTCTCTCAATGATGACATCTGCATCTCTATTTGGCAAACTTCAAGAACACAAATTGGAACTTGGAAGACTTGAGAAACACAAAAGTCAAGAAAAGAAGTCCAAAGGAATTGCCTTGAAGGTTGAATCAAAAGACGATAAAGATGAGGAGACATCGGAAGATGAGAATTTCATGATTCTTGTAAAGAAGCTTGGTAAGTTTTTCAATAAAAATAAAAATTCCTTTTATGCTAAAAAGAATAGACATTTCAGGAAAAAGGAAGCACCCACATCAATGCAAGACGTCACTTGTTATGAATATGGAAAGCAAGGTCACATAAAGTCGGATTGCCCGAAACTTGCAAAGAAAGGATGATTCAAAGGCAAGAAGGAGATCAAGAACAAGAAGACATACATTGCTTGGGACGATAATGAGATAAGTTCCTCGTCGGAATCGGAAAGAGATGAATGTGCAAACATGGCTCTAATGGCTTCACATCACTCCGATGACGAAAAATATGAGGTTAGTAGCAACTTTTCCGTTTATGATAATGATGCACAAGATGTTATAGATGAATTATTAAAAGAATGTAAAATTTTGTATAAAACTATTTCATCTCAAAAGAAATTAATTTCATCCCTAGAAGAAAAGAACATTTCTTTGGAAAAATATTTTGAAAATTGAAAACAAAAATTGATGGATGAAAAACAAAATCTTGCTTGTAAGAATTGTGAATCTTTCTCTTGTCAAATTGTTCAACTTAAAAGAGTTCTTGAAAGATATGAAAAAGGTCAAATTGGCTTGGAAGAAATTCTTAGGCACCAAAGGTATTCTAGTGATAAAAGTGGATTGGGATATTCTATATATTCTAAACCAAGCACAAATGAGACCATTTTTGTTAAAGCAAGTGAGCAAATTTATAAAGAGAAAGTAAACAATTCTAAAAGTGTGCATCAAAGTCATAAAAAGAAAAGGGTTGTTAAGAAAAAGATTTACGTTCCTAGATGTAGAAGTAATTTCCAACCAACTTGCTTTTATTGTGGAATCAAAGGCCACACGCCCAATGCTTGTTATGTGCGTAATATTGGTATTGCAAAAGGGCATTATGCGTGGGTTGAAAAGGGTACTAACTATCAAGGACCCAAAGCAGTTTGGGTACCTAACAAAACTTAATTTTGTTTTGTAGGTATGCTTGAAGTTAACATCAAATCAATGGTATCTTGATAGCAGATGTTCAAAGCATATGACGGATGATATCAACAAATTTTCACATCTATCTTTAAAGGTCAAAGGATATGTAACATACAGTGATGACAATAAAGGAAAGATTCTTGGAATAGGAACCGTTGGAGCACCACCATTTACAATCATCGAAGATGTCCTTTACGTGGAAGGCCTAACACATAACCTACTTAGCATAAGTTAATTGTGTGACAAAGGGTTCCGAATCAACTTTACAAAGGACGAATGTCTAATTAAACATGATGTCACACATGATGTCTTGCTAAAAGGTAAAAGAATTAATAATATTTTTATGATTTCGTTTGATAACTCTTCCTTGAAGGTAAAATGCTTATTGGCAAACAACAACGAGGCTTGTCAATGGCATAAAAGATTCGCTCACATTCACATGAAGCACTTGAACAAGTTGATAAAGCATGACCTAATTGTTGGTATTCCAAAGATAAAATTCATCAAGGATAAGTTATGTGACGCATGCCAAAAGGGGAAGCAAACCAAGACATCTTTCAAATCTAAGAAAGTGGTGTCCACATCTAGGCCACTACAATTGTTGCATATGGATCTTTTTGGTCCATCAAGAATGAAAAGTTTCGGAGGTAATGTTTACGCTTTAGTTATTGTTGATGATTTCTCTAGATATACATGGACATTGTTTATAGTGCAGAAAAGTGACGTTTTCAAAGCCTTCAAGAAGTATGTGAAACAAATACAAAACGAGAAGTCCCTCAAAATAGCCTCCATAAGAAGAGACCATGGTGGAGAATTCCGTAACGCTTCATTTGAAGAATTTTGCGAAGAGCACGGAATCTCTCACAACTTCTCCGCACCAAGGACTCCCCAAAAAATCGGTGACGTAGAAAGGAATAGTAGGTCATTGGTGGAGCTTACAAGAACGGTGCTTAGAGACTCTAATCTTCCTAAGAACTTTTGGGCGGACGCGGCAAGCATAACATGTTTTGTAAGCAACCGTGTCAACATTCAGCCGATTCTCAAAAAGACTCCGTATGAGTTGTTCAAAGGAAGGAAACCCAATATATCATTCTTCCATATTTTCGGGTGCAAGTGTTTTATTCTCAAAAATGACAAGGACAATCTTGGTAAGTTTGATTAGAAGTCCTACGAAGGTATTTTTCTTGGTTACTCCCTCTCTAGTAAAGCATTTAGAATTTTTAATAAAAAGAACTTTATCTATTGAAGAATCTATTCATGTATCTTTTGATGAAACTAACCCCTCGAAAGAGGATAATATTCTTGTTGATGATGATGATGATGATATAATAGATATGTCACAACCATAAAAGGATGTTTCAAATGATCAACCAATATCATAAGAAGATGACTCACAAATCATTGAAGAACATCATGATCTACCGAAAGAATGGAGGACTCATAGAGATCACCTGATCGATAAAATTATTGGTGATATTAGCCAAGGTGTAGCAACACGACTAAATCTCAAGGATGCTTGTCTCAACATGGATTTTGTATCTCAAATTGGACCGACCAAAGTCGATGAAGCCTTAGGCGATGATCAATGGATAGTATCAATGTAAGAAGAACTAAACCAATTCGAAAGAAATCAAGTTTAGAGTCACGTACCAAGATCGGAAAACAAACACATCATAGGAACAAGATGGGTGTTCAAGAACAAACTTGATGAGAATGTAATCATAGTTCGTAACAAGGAAAGACTGGTCGCACAAGGATACAACCAAGAGGAAGGAATCGATTTTGATGAGACGTTCGCTCCAGTAGCAAGGTTAGAAGCTATACGATTATTACTTGCTTATGCTTATTCTATGAATTTTCAGTTATTCCAGATGGATGTCAAAAGCGCTTTCCTGAATGGCTACATCAATGAAGAAGTCTATGTCAAACAACCTCCGGGATTTGAAGACTTCAAGAATCCCTCACATGTTTAAAAGTTGAAGAAGGACCTTTATGGCTTAAAGCAAGCACCAAGAGTGTGGTATGACCACCTCAGCAACTTTCTTTGTGAAAATGGATTTGTAAAAGGAAAGTTTGACAAGACATTGTTCATAAAGAAGATAAAATATAACACCTTATTGGTTCAAGTCTATGTCGACGACATCATCTTCGGATCAACGAGCAAGGAAATTTGTGAAGAGTTCTCACAAATGATGCAAGGAGAATTTGAGATGTCCATGATGGGAAAAATGAACTATTTTCTTGGACTACAAATCAAGCAAACAAAGGATGGCATCTTCATCAACCAATCCAAGTATTACAAGGAATTATTGAAAAGATTCAATATGGATAGTTGCAAGGTGATGTCCACTCCAATGGGATCCGGAACGTACGTTGATCAAGATGAATCGGGTACTTCAGTTGATATCACGAAATATCGAGGTATGATTGGTTCACTACTATATTTGAAGGCAAGTCGTCCTAACCTTATGTTTAGTGTTTGTTTGTGTGCACGCTTTCAAGCAAATCCGAAGGAGTCGCATCTCACTACTGTGAAGAGGATCATGAAGTATCTCAAAGGAACAATGAACGTCGGACTATGGTATCCAAGAGGTAGTATATGTTCTTTGATTGGCTATTCTGACACTGACTATGCAGGATGTAAGACCGATAGAAAAAGCACGAGTGATACGTGTCACATTCTTGGGAATGCACTAGTGTCGTGGGCATGCAAGAAACAAGCACGTGTTGCACTTAGCACGGCTGAAGAGGAATATATTGTAGCAGGTAGTTGTTGTGCACAAATTATGTGGCTTAATCAACAACTTCTCGATTTTTGCTTAGATCTCGGTTGCATTCCTCTTCGATGCGACAACACAAGTGCCATCAACATTACAAAGAACCCGGTCATGCATTCAAGGACAAAACACATATATATCTGACACCATTTCCTTTGTGATCACGTGCTTAACGGAGATGTAGACGTTACCTTTGTGGATACACATCATCAACTTGTTGATATCTTCACAAAACCATTGGCTAAAGAGCAATTCTTCAAAATTCAGAGAGAACTTGGTATTCTCAATGAAGGTGACATCTAAACCAATCTAAATATTAATTGTTATATGGTATGTTTTCACAAAAATGCACTTATTTCGTGTTTTTGCTATAAAATGCTAGCACTCACTTTTTGCCCGTTTCTGTTTTTCTCACTTTCGTATGCCCGAAACTTGACGGTTTCAAAATATTTTTTGATCATAAGTTGAGTCTTGATATGTGCTAACACTTTGTGAAAATTGTTTGTCAAAACTTTTCCCCATTTTTCCTAAAACAAACTGCTGGATTTTTAAAAATTTTGAAAATTTTAGTCTGTTAACCGGTTAACGGATTTGGTTAACTGGTTAACGCTTTTCAAACACGAATTCTGGACTTAAAAAACCAGTGTTGTTTCCATTTTTTATTTATTGTATGTTATTTTAATATGTATGTGTATGTGTTTTGATACATTGCATGTGCTTTCATTTACCTATTCCCAACATTCCATAAACTCTTCTTCTACCTTTGACTCACTTTAATCACCATTTATCATCTTCCTTCAAACTTTCAACCACTTAAACCCATTAACTCTCCATTAAAGCTCCACTCACCTCTAAAGTTTTTATAAACCCTCTCTCCAAACCTCATTCTACACACAACTCTCAAAAATCATCCAAACCCTATAAAATCTTCAACTTTCATTATGGCTCCACAAAGGAAAGGCAAGGAACCAGTGTCAGAGGATGTCAGTGCTGAAGAAACTCAAATTGAAACCGCAAAGAAAAGAAGGATGGATTTCAAGGTCCGAGTTCGACAACTTCTAAAGGGTAAATATGTTAATCTCAAATTTTTGAAACCTCCAACTTTTACTTTTTCGGATTTGTTGGAATATCAAGGTATGAGTGATTTTGTTGCTGATTGTCGCTCCCCGGATTTTCATCCCGGTGCAAACGAGAACTGTCAACAAAGAGAAGGGTTGAATAGAGTCTCCAGCTAGGCATTTTTATCCCAAAGGAAAGGTAATGCTGCATAAACTTGGAAAGAGATGGATAAGACGGTTGCAAACTAGAGAAACTGAGAAAGGGGGTTGGTTACGACCTGGGAAGGTATTAGCACCCAGATCGTCCGTCGTACTCGACAGGATCCACACTTACAAGATTGTGTTTAAAAGGGGTAAGTGTATGTGCTATCTGTGTGCAAAAGCTAGGGAAAGAAAGTACAGGTGTCAGTGCAAAAGGTGTGAATTGCTCAGGAACTGAGGCTTAAAAAGAAGGCTAAAAGAGGGGGAAGACACATAGATTTTTGTTCGATAACTGTTAAGTTATGCCTACGTATCCTCTCGTTCAATGAGGAAGTTAGAACACCGTAGTTCGACTCAAAGAGAATGAAAATGATTGACTGTGAACTGCTTACTTGCCTATGCTCAAGTGTATGACTCGTCTGGCTCGAGTGCTAACTGTCTTGCATTAGACGGAAGAAGCGAGTTCTCGTTTATAGAGTGAATGTGATGAGAAAAGAATCCCTGAGGAGACGTTTATTATTTGTTTTTGTGTTTTCAGTTTTTTATTGTTTTTGGTGTTTTGTATAGGATAATGAGCTTAAGCTAAATCAAGGGTTGCAAACTCATTATATCCTCCCTAATTAGGGATAATGATCCTACTTAAGTATGAGATAAGCATCTCAACTCAATTACCATGATGATGTAGGGTTAAGATCATTAACCTACTTGTGATTATTTAAATGTTTTTGGGTTTTTTTTAGTGTTAAATAATGAGTTTAATCTCTAATCATAGATTAGTGAACTCATTACACCATCCTAATAGAAGGATGACAGATGAGAACACTTAAGCTAAGGAAGACTCCTCAACTTAATCCATGGTTAGGGACTGAATTCATTATATAAAAAGCCTTTATTAAGTGGATTTTAATTAAAGGATGATATTAAGAAGTGGATTTTATGTTGGTAAGACTAGCTTGAGGGGGACTTGTCCATTAAACACTAGGGTTAGTTCCTCTTAACCAAAAGGAAGAGATGGAACCCTATTGTAAGGCCCAAGTTACAAGCTTAAGTCTTTAATCATTATTCGGTATTTTGATTAAAAGGTGTAAACAAATTAAAGGTTTAACACTAAGGATTAAAGTTATACACTCCATTCTAAGATAAGGATGCAGACATAACCCTAATTCAAAGTCCTAAAGCTTTAAGTGTTTAGCCTCTGATTATGAGATGAGAAGAGAGACTCAAAGGTAAAAAACTAGGGGAGACTATATACAACCCTAAAATTATCATGCTTGGTTGTTCCTATGGTTTGTGAGGCTTAAATAAAGATCTTCAGGAGGCCACCAAGGAAGAGAAGCGAGTGAAAAGAGAATGAGAAAGAGAATAGGTTACTTACTTCCTGAAGAAGATAAGTAACCTAAAAGAAAGAAAGTAAGAATGAGAGAGCATAAGTGAAGCAAGTTTCAAAGACATGTAAATATTCAAATGAAGAGATGAGAAGAGGTGGAATGTGAAGGCAAATCCACATTTCAAACAACTTACCATAAGCCCTTGAAATGTTAGTGTGAATGCATAAGGTATGAAACAAAAGGAAATAAGACAAATGAAATTGAAATGACCAAAACCAGAAGTGTAAACATGATGCAAATGTATTATGAGATGATGCAATGTCATGTGAGATGCATATGTATGATCATACAAAGGATGAGATGCAAAGGAAGCATGTTAGGAGCTTGAAAACACATGGATAAACATGGAATGTAATGAATGCAAAGCATACCAAATGAATTAAGAAATGAACAAGCAATGTTCAAACATGTCTTAAGATGTCTAGGATGACATACAAATGCTTGGAATTGCATGGCAAGTTCACATGATTGAGATATGCAAAGATGAATGCAAATGAACACGAGAAATTAGGGTTTTATGAATGTATGGGATGCACATGACCAAACCAGAAGCATACATCATGATAAAAATTTGAAAATGGAATCAAACAAACCCTAAACACATACAAGATCACTCCCCAAAGGTGGAGGTCAGAAGCTAAACCTAGAGAAAGTTATGAATTTCCTAAGTTAACTAGGGTTTTTGGGTGATTCTAAAGGAAAAATGCAAAACAATTTGAAAATGCAATTCAAAATTATGAATTAAATAACCTAGATACTAGATGCAATATGTGAAAGAATGCAAAAAGAACCAAGTTCAAACTCATCATGGTTGATCAGAAATGATTTTTTCAAGTTAGGGTTAGAAAAATGTGAAATTTAAGAACCCTAATTCAAAGAAAATTGTGAAAATGTGATCAAACCTAAAAAGAAATTTGTATGGTGAGTTTGAAAATGTTTCTAAATGTTTAAGAATTCTTCATGATTTTTTTGGTGATTTTTAGAAACCTAAATGCATATTTAATTAATTAAAATCAATTAATTAATTAAATAAAACATTTAAATATTTTAAAAATACTTTTTTAATGCAAAAATTAAAATAAAAAATGTTTTTAGGTTAATAAAAATATTTGAAACAGAAATGCAAGAAATGAGATTTTTTGAAAGTCTTTTGCTATTTTAAATAATTATGGAAAGAAAATAGAATAAAAATGAAATTAAAAATGAATTAAATGGAAAGTATGATGATCCAGTAGTCCAGATTCAAACATGGGGGGAAGGGGTTGACTGCGCGCGTGTTTTAAAGGTCATGATGGCTTCAGATTAAATTATATTAATTAAACCTAATTAAAACTAAATAAAAATGGATTAGGGCAAATGACAAATCCTGAGCGTCCATCCCACTAATTAATCAAGATCCAGAGGCTGGCATTCAAACTAGGAAACTCAACCCTAATCAAACTCAGGTGACCGGAGCAAGCTCCTGTTATCTTCTCCGGCCAACCCTGCATCCTATCTCACTCCCTAGGCTACCCCAGACCCCCTAACTCTCCAGAATCATCCCCCAAACCATCCTAAACAAGAATCAGGCCATGAAAATCATTTATATTGCATCAAAGTGGAGAATCGAAGAAAAACGTTTTTAGGTCAAAAGTTTCAGAGCAAGCATACATCCTGGTTTCTCAACCATTTTCAAAACAAATCATATCACCATGTTCAGGGGAACATACAGAATCATATTATAACTTAAAATGGAGTTTCTGGAAAAATGTTTTGAGATGTCTACCTGAGATGGAGCTTTGTCAATCTGAGCTTTCTGGCCTTTCCTTTGATGCTAATCCACTCCACTTGATCCCCTTGTGCTTCTGAAATGCTTGAATGAAGCTTGTATGGCTTGGTTTTGAAGGTTCAGTTCTACTGCACCAGAAATTGTATTTCTGTTTGGGGAGCTTTTAGGGCAAAATGAAGGGTGGTTTCTGATCCTTAGACCATTTGGAGATGATTGGTGAAGTTTGTTTTGAGGTTTGTGGCTTGTGGGATCAGATTTGAAGAGATGAAGTTCTTGAGTGGTTTTTTGCAATCCTGAGTTGTGTGATGATTCAGGCCAATGTGTGTTATACAATGAGGTCCTTAGGGCTTGCATAAAGAGTGTTGATTGGTCCAGAGAGTTGTTGTGGCTCAGCTTGATTGGTATGGTGTGTTTTGCAAAAAGTCAAGATTGTGTACTATGAGGTATGGGCACAAGTCAGAGTTGTTTCAAGGGGTGTCTTGGCCTCATCTTGCATCAAGGATGGCCTTAGGATTGAAATATGTGAGCTGGATGGCTTTGATCAAGTGTTTGCAAGCTTTATGCAGTTTTCCCTCTTTGAATATTTTGTGAAAATGAGGCATGATTTCTTGTGATCCAAGGCATAATTCTGGTCAAAATGCATTTCATTATGTTGGTATGATGTTTAGAAGTTGATTAGAGGTCATGAAATGGCTTGGCAAGTGAATTTGCAAAATTCCCTCTTTGGTGCACACTTGAAAATTATAGGATTTTTGCCAACTTTGAAAGGTCATATCTTGAGTTCTAGGATGAATCAAGACATGTTCTTGTACTTTTTGAAAATGGGAAGACATAATCTACAACTTTCATGTCCAAGGATTTTTCATTTGAAACATTTTTGGTCATGAAAGAATAGGTTGAATATCTTTCCCAAAATGGAAAGTTTCCCATTACAAGTCATTTCCAAAAATAGCAAGTTTGCATTTAGCTCAAAATTCTTCAACTTTTTGAACTTCCAACCACTTCAATGATCAAATAAAGATCATAGAGACTCAAAATGATGATGATGGCCCTTTGGTACCCTTGATAGATGCCTTAGATGCCCTGATTTTGACTTTACTTGCTCAAAAAGTTACCCAATGATCAGATGACTTCCACAGTGAATTTCTTCATCAAATTTGGTACACATGCTCTTCATAACATATAAGACCATTAAAATCAAGAATGACCAAAAATTTTGAGGTTAAGGGCCTCAAATCGAAAACCCTAATTTTGGTCATCTGTGCAGGAAAACCCTAGCTCTGCCTGGACTTCTGTGAAATCCTTTGACATTTTGTGACTCCCAATCATCTTTGGAGATATAAAAAGACCATAGACCCCTCATGGACCCTCTTGGCATGATTCAAGACCATTGGGATTGGTCAGATCACTTATTGGATTGCTCAGATCACAAACCCTAGATGCAGATGAAATGAACTATGCAGTGGGATATGATATGCTTATGCTAATGCAAAAAAAATGAAAGATCACAAGTCATGGTGTGAGAAAAAGTGAGGGAAAATTTGGGGTGTTTACACTAATAATGGAAAATCTTACCCGAATTTGGTCAAGTCTTTTATGAATTTTTTCACTCTTAACATGGATGCAAATGGTAAACATAAGCTTAAGACCATTGTTAAGAACTGTGAGATTGAGGAGGATTTAGGCTCCATTGTTGCCTCTCTTAAAATTCCTTATTCTGGTATTTTTCTCCGCAAAGGTGTGAACCACACTTATGGTATTTGGGCAAAGTATGATAAAATGTACTATTACTACAAGATTTGTAGGTTTCCTAAAGAGGTTGTTGTGTTGGGACATCGTACTTCCCGGGTGCTGTGTTATGCAAAGAATTTATCGGTTGATGACCACATGCTTCACTACATCATCTGTTACATGCTGCTGCCCAAGGATTCTAACCAGTCGCAAATCAACGACTTGGAAATGCAGGTACTCTTTGCAATCAAGAACAAAGTCAAAGTGAATTGGCTCCTGACAATGATGTACCATCTACGACACGGCTTCCATATGCTAGACTCGTTTCAAGGATTCTTGAATTAACTGATTTGGAAATTAGTAGGGAACCATTCATCGCCATGAAGACGACCGCCAATGAGATTAATGAAGTGACTATTATGAAGAACACCGACATCGTCCAATGCAACGGTAGTTCTTACCGATACGACGACAAATCTTATGCTTCTTCCTTTCCTATTCCCGAAGGTGGTATAACTAATGAATTTCTCTATACTACCATGATGATCAATCACCGCGAAACTACCCGAGCCATAAATAGCCTCCGGAAACTAGTTTTAAGTTCCCGTAACCAACCCGAGGAGGATGATGAGGGTGAAGCGGGTAGCGAAAAGGGTGAAGAGGATAGCGAGGAAATGTCGGAAGATGAATGAAAAGCACTTGTCTTGTTGTTGTGTCTTATGTTTCTTATGCATTAAGTTAGTTTAAAAATTCTGTTTTCAAGTCCTAATATACTTAGGCAATTTTGATTTCCCTAATATGCTTGTTTCAATTTCCATGTACTTTGCTTGACACTTTTGTTCTGTTTAATCAAATTATGGTTTATGTTAAGTATGCATGTGACTTATGTTCTTGTTTGAATATTTACTTATTGTTTGCTTGCTTGCTATATTTTTCTATGAAAGCTTCTTCCTTTTTGCTAATGACAAAGGGGGAGAAGAGTTGTTTCTCTAACATCTCTCTATGCAAAACTTTTATTGCCTCTGATATTTAGGGGGAGTTGCTAGAGTTAGGGGGAGAATCAAGTTTAGAGAAACGTCGATCAAAGCTTTCACGCAATATTGGTTGTCATCATCAAAAAGGGGGAGATTATAGAAGCATGCTTCAACCTCAAGAATTTTGATGAAGACAACAAGCTTCTATGCACTTCATGACTGCAAAAAGATAAGAGCTTCCAATGTTATCAAGCACAAGGATATGATCTTTCAAAGGCAATGGCATTATGTGATCAAGCTTCATTTGCATATTCATAAAGTTTCAAGCTTTCGACACAATCTAAAAGGTATATCAAAACTCTCTTTAGAATTGATATACAAGTGTTCAAAAATCATTATTTATGTTAGCATGATGCATATAATCATTGGCATAATTTACCAAACTGATTTAACACTTTAAAACATTTTTTTCTGGTTTTATAACAGTGTTAACTAGTTAACCCATTTGGTTAACCGGTTAACGGCCCTGATTTTCAAATTCTAAAGTTAATGTTTTGATGCGTTAACCGGTTAACCCATTTGGTTAACCAGTTAACACTGTACGTTTTTGTCAAATTTGGCCACTTTTCATGAAAACTCATTTTAAATTTTCATACATTTTCATTACTTTTCATGAACAAAATAATACGTCTTTGAATAAGTGTTTTGTAACTTATAAATTCTGAAAATTTCAAATTGAGAAAAATCTCCTATAATTTTCATAAAACTCATATTCAATCACTCTCATATAATTCAATTATTTATATAAAAGTGTTCATATTTGTTCATCTCATTTCATTTTAAATTTGAACACTTGTATAGAATTCTTGAAGTGAATTTTGATTCAAGGAGAAGATCAATCAAAGAAGATTGATATCAAACTTTCATTATTCTATCAAATTGTATCAAGAGATTTTCTATATTGTTGACTTGTGATCCAGGATTATTGGACACAAGGGTTGGTGTTGTTAAGAGGATTGTTCTTCAACATATTGTTTGTATAGTTGTTAGAAAGTAGGTTTCACCAAATTTTGGTGAGATAGGCTGTACAATTCTAAAACTATAATAAAATCTCTTATGAGTCGTAAGGGGACTGAAGTATTCTCGATCTGCGAGGGGAACCGGTATAAATCCTGATGTCTTTTACTTTTCTGTTTTACCACTTTCATAACTTAGAACTTTAGGCAGAAAAATTCAACCACCGATAAAATTCCGGAAAAATTATCTAAGAAACTAATTAACCCCCCCTCTTAGGCTCTTTCTGATCTTACCGATTATGGATAGTATGTATAAAACCAATAAGTATAGGAAACCTTTGTTTGAAATAGTTATTGTCACATCAACCGAATTAACATTTGTTGTTGCATTTGCCTATATAGAATCTGAGCAAACAAAGACTTTGTGTTGGGTACTAGATAAACTGAAATAGTTATTCACTAAACAAGGGTTATGGCCCCAAGTAATTTTAACTGATAGAGATCTTGCTTTTATTAAAGCAATTGAAACTGTATTTCCAACGACAGTTAATAATCTTTGTCGATTTCACATAACCAAGAATGTGAAAGCGAAGTGCAAGAAGTATGTTGTGGACGATATGCGAGAACCGATAGAGATGCTTTTCTACGAACTTATTCTGGATAGTGATGAGGTTGAGTATCATCAAAGATTGAAATTATTTGAGAATGCTTGTTTGGATTACGGACCTTTTATTGATTATTTGAAAGACACATGGTTGACACCTCATAGACATAGATTTGTTGAAGCTTGGATCAATAAAGTAATGCATTTAGGCAATGTCATGACTAACAGGTAATGTGTTTGTTTTTTATGGGTTTAGACATAGTTAATTTATACTAATAGTAATGATATTGTAATTATTTTCTTTTTAGATTTGAATCTGCGCATTGGAAGCTGAAGCAGATGTTGGAGAACAACTTAGGTGATCTGGTCAAATGTTGGGAGGCTATGAATGGCAACATCAAGATTCAAGTGGGTAATATTAGAGCTTTGTTTCAGAAGAGTTTTTACGAGGTTGAGTGTGTCCATAGAGGTCCATTTTATGTGAATTTGGTTAATTCAGTATCTAGAGCAATTTTGCATCACATTGGTGGAGAATGGCACAGGGTTGACATGGTGGGTACAAACACCCAGATGTGCAGGTGCTTTCGTAGAAAAGTTTATGGTTTACCTTGTGCCTCTGAGTTAGGAAAATACACATTGAGAGGTGAACCAATACCAATAGATGTTATTCATATCCATTGGAGGAAACTAAGTATGGAAGGCTAATAAGAGGTGGACACAGAGGAAGGAGCATAGTTGGATATGACAAATGCAATTGAGGCATTGTGGAAATAGTTTCATTCATTAGATGTTGTAGGTAAGAGAGCATTAAAAAGTAGGGTGTGTGAAATAGCTTACCCCACTACAACAAAGATGGTACCACCGTCTGAGAAGATAAAGACCAAAGGAGGAGTGAAGAGAAAAGGGAAAAACTTGTTGGGTATGATGTTTGTCGCGATCTTTCGTATCATAAGTATGTTGAACAATCATACAAAAATTCTCATAAATCTTCAAAAAGACCATGTTCACTGTTATCGTAGACGTCAAAGAAAAAACCATCTCACAGGTACATTTGTCATACCCTAATTTTTGACCCTAAGATTTTTCGCATCTCATCTACATCTTGCATACAAACAAGATCCCGCACTGGTTCGTTTATCCTTTTTAGTTGTGGGTTTATGCCTCACAGGGGATCACCGTGTTTTTTATTTGCTTTCATTTGTTTATGTTTACTAACCATTAATTAAAATCCAAAATAATATTTTGTTTTCTTTCATTAACATTTTTCAGGAGGAGGAATCATGTGAAAATGCCAAAAAGATAGCAGTCCTGCAGCTCGAATGAAATTTCACAGATAAAAGTCGAAGTTGATCCGCAAATAATTCAAAATTATCTAATCAAAGATTTCCCAAGTTAATTGATTCATTCAAGGAATTCCAAGGTTCATGTGTTTATTTACATGTCTTTTTCGACGTACAAAAAGAACCGGGCCACAACAACCAAGCAACCACATTTGAATAAAATATTCAAATTTTGGCTTGGTTAACCGGTTAACCATATGCGTTAACCGGTTAACCTGTACGAAATTTGAATATTTTATTCAAATTCAGCACCATTATATCATTGATATAGTTGGAAAATTCTAGATCCATTGGTCTTTGATTTCTCTACATCACTTTGATCATTTCCTACCATAAACCCTCACTAATCACCACTCTTTTCCATTTCCCACCAAATTTGCAATTACAATGCCTAATTTTAATTATCAAAGAAAGCTCCATTCCACCAAATTCTCATACTTAAAGTCTTTAAATAGGACCATAATTTCATTCATTCAACAAGCTTTTGAGAGCCAAAAAAATCACTTCCAAATCATTTTCCCAAAACCAAAAAATCTCACTAAAGCTTTGTTTTCTCTTTTTTTTAAGTGTCAAGAATTCAGATTGAATTCTTGACTAACTTGAGCTAAACCTTCATCCTACTCTTTCTTGTTCATCAATTTCTTTATATCTAGCTTGATTTGGTCCAATTTGAAGAATTGCTTTTGGTAATTCACTCTCTCCTTAAACCCATATTCACCATCAACATTCAAGATATAGATCTTTGGTGCCTTTGATTTTAGATCCTTTGGATCTTAATTTTTTGTTTGATTTTAGGGATTTCACTGTATTTTGGTTTTAAAATCCGTGCTAATTCAGATCATGATCATCAAATGTTTGTAAAAAAGGTTTTGAAAATGGATCATGCTGAATTTTAGACTTTTTTTTCTGCTACTGGTTCAGCGTTAACGGGTTAACCATTTTCAGTGCAATTTGGTTAACGGGTTAACCAATATTTTCAGTGCAAATTCTGAAGCTGACTGCGTTAACGGGTTAACCATTTCCAGTGCATTTATGTTAACCGGTTAACGCAAGTCAGAATGGTGTTTTTGGCTTGTTTTAAGCCCCTTTTTGGTTCCTCTTTCTTCTTCCTCCTGCTCCTTTTTATTTTTTCCTTGGGGAGCACTTTTGGGAGTGATTTCTCCTTAATTTCAATGAACTTTGGGTGTAGATTAGAGTAGTTAATGTTCGTTAATTCAAAACTACCTTTAAGTAAATTATTTAATTCATTTAAGGTACTTTGCATTAGTGATACATTTTCATGCTTGAATCCACCAAGAAGAGTGATTGAACTTAAGGATGGAATAATACCATGAGTGTGACTCAATTTGGTATTCATCTTTAGTTTTGTATGGTATTGCGTTCGGATAGCGATTTACATATCGCTTATCTCGCATGCATTAGCACTAACATTTCTCACCTTAATTGGTGGTGACCGACCTCATTTGTAGGGTAATTACTTCGTAAATTACTCGGCGATTGCTTAACATAGATCTAAATGTGTCCCGACTTCAGAATAAAAATCTAATTGGGTACTTGCACTTTCGTGGACCAGATCTCTTGTTGATCGCGTAATCCCAAAGTGGGTAATCATATTGCATTAAGAATTGAGACTTATGAATGTTTGATGCGTAAATGCTTTGGGTCTCCCAATCGCCTATCAAATTTCATTGAATTCGGTTCGGTTTGCCTTGATTAATCGCTATAGTGTAAGATGCTAAACGGACCAGGTTGCCTTTCGATTTTGGTTACTCTTTTGGTTGTAGTTGATTAAGTTTACCATACCATTATTATGTAAATATTATTATACTATTACTACTATTAATATTTTAGATTCTTGCACTTTAATTTCTTTTGCTACTAACATTTAAATTCTTGCACTTTTATTTGCTTTTATTTTATTTTGCTTTACTATGCTTTATTCATCCATTATCATGTTTATTATTTGCTCTTATTTTTTGTTATGTTGATTTTCCTTTTGTCCATTTGGACACAAAAACATTAATAAATGATTAAACTTCTAAAAGACTTGTGACTTTAATTTTGGACTATGGCCACTATCCTTAGCATTGGACTTGGAGTTTTGGACTTAGATTTTAGGATCTTTCCCTTTGCTCAAGTTATTATGGATTGAAGACCTTGGCCTTGATTTGGTTCACTTGTTTATGAAGATAAAGTCCTATTGTTTCGAAGAATATTCGCCATACGGTTAGATCGTTCTTTCTTTAACTTTTACTTTAAGTCTTAGGATAGTCCCTTCATCTTCTCCCACTTCTTAAATTTTCAAAGTTTCTCCCTCTTTTCAAAATCTTCTTTGTTTTCAAACTTTAAACTTCTTTCATAATCAAACCTTGACTTAGGTCAAACGGTTTTACTTTTTTTTTTCAATTTTCGTTTCTTAAAAAATGTTAAACCACATAAGCATATCAAAACTTTCTTTTCAAAATGCTTTAAAAAAATGCAAAAGTCATTCAATTGTTTTTGTGCCCTCGTGCACTTTTCTTTTTAACCATTTTCACATGTTTAGATATGATTCATTCTTTTTAGCGGAATTATTCGCTAAAGAATGACGACTTATCTTTACATTTTAAAATCAATTCAACACATTAACTTTTCACAATTTGTACCACGAACTACGATGTTTTGATCTCGCATTGCACTTTGTGGGTACATAGGCATGAGACAAACGTCTCTTCATACACAAAAATCTTAAAAAACATTTCTCTTCTCACCTCTTCAATCTCATTTAAACAAATCATTTTCAAACCAAAAAAGAAATAAATATTTCAAAAGGCTTCGTGGAGTACCACAGACATTTTGGATTCGTAAAACCTCTCCATTGTGTAACCTATCCCCTTACCCGTTCTCTGCTTGATTCTTTTAGCTTTTTGCTTTTAGATTCATTAGGATTTTATTCGCTCTTTTTCCCTTTTCCATTTGGAATAAAATAAAAGCGCGGTGGCGACTCTGTTTACTTTGAGTTAAGTTAACCAATAGCTTACACTCATGATTTTACCGCTACAGAAAAGTTGCGACTCTACTGGGGAGTAATCTCTAAGTGGATTCAACCTACTTTGATTTATTTACTACTTTGTTCTGATTTGTTTGTTATTTGTTTGTTCTGTTTCGGTTTTGGTGATCCTCTGTGAGTGAGATAGATTCTAATCCGGATCTGAGTTGAACTTATGATAGGAAGACGATATTCGAAGCGATACGTGATGGAGTAGTCAAAAGCGATATCAATTTGATAATCTCCACTCGGTTAGGCTCTCTTGGATTATCAATGTCATAATGAGTAATCATACATGGCATTATTTTCCAACCTTGAGCTGATCATACTGAGGTTCGTAGAACCCTTAACCCATCCAAGCCAATTTAGGAACGTAGTGAGAAAACTATCCGGATGTAAACTTAAGGTGGTTGTCACGTGATACTAAACTTAGACGAGGTCTATTTTAAGAATGTTATCGGTTGGGGAGTAATCCAACGTACCGATAATATTCTAAAGTTGGCTGCTATCTCCGGGCACCTCTGTTAGAACCCTTTTGGTTTTCTGCAGGTACAATGAAGACAAACCTTAGTACATGCCTTTGTGGGTTGTTGGTTATTACCCCTTGACTTCATGCTCGTGGTCTGAACCTTTGAACCTGTGTGCTTTGCGTGATCTTTTTTGTGGTTGTTGCATCCATGCATTCATCATGATCATCATCTCAACCATTTCTCAAGGAAAATAATTCTGATTATTGCAAATATTGGGAAAAGCAAATATTCCTTTTCTGTCAAAAAATTTCATGATCGTATTCTCGATGTTGGCCATGTTTGCAATAATCGAGTTGTTTTTCTGAAAATGGAAGTGAACATTGCATATCATTGCATCCTCGCATATTCTTGCGTTCATCCGAGCTGTGTGGGAACTCATCCCGGTTGTTTCCTTCTTCAGTTGTCTGTTGATCCGTCAAGCTGTCTCCTTAACATAGATACAGAACTAGAGCTGCTAACAGATTGAGAGCTATCAGTTTGAGAATGGAAAACCAAGAACAACATAACCTGGAAGTCAAATGGAAATAGATGAGTTGAAGGCCAGTATGACCAGGCCCACTGAAATGATGCAAGTTCTGATTTCTCGAGGTGAACCACCTCAAAGGACTATTATCTCTGAAGTTTCGACTGTTGTTGTTGACCCTCCTATGATTCAACAACCGGTTTTTACTTGGCCAGAATTTGGGTTACCTTCGGATTATGTGCCAGTTTCTACTACTACTCAAATGGTTGGTCCATCTGTTGCGCCAGTCTTTTCAGCTCCGATATTTGCCGAACCTCAACCTGTTATGCACACTGTTGCTCAATTTGCTTATCAGAATTCTCCTTTCGTGTACCATGTTGCTAGTCCACAAGTTGAAAGTCAGGATGAACCTGGATACATGGATGAATTTATAGAGCAATGCTTGACTCTTGAGAAGAGGGTAAGAGGTTTAGAAGGAAAAGATGTCTTTGGTGCTGCTGCAATAGACATGTGCTTGGTTTCTGACCTAGTTTTGCCTGATAAGTTCAAAGTTCATGTGTTCGAGAAATACAATGGGCATACTTGTCCAAAGATTCATCTGCTGATGTATTGTCACAAAATGGCTGCACATGCCAAGGGTGACAAGCTGCTTATTCACTGTTTTTAAGATAGTTTGAGTGGTGCTTCTACGAAGTGGTATGTAGGACTTGAGAAGAGTCACATCCAAAGCTGGAAGGATTTATCTGATGCTTTCGTAAAGCATTATAAGTACAATCTGGACATGGCGCCTGGCCATCGTCAACTTCAAAACATGTCACAGAAATAGAAAGAATCGTTCAAAGAATAAGCTCAGTGTTGGAGAGACCTAGTTGCTCAAGTGGAGCCACCTTTGGCCAAGAAAGAATTAACTGGTTTGTTCATGGACACTCTTCAACCTTTCTTTTGGAAGAAAATGGTAGGAAGTGTTTCATCTAGTTTTGCTGACCTAGTTATTGTTGGAGAAAGACTAGAATAAGGTATCAAGAAGGGTAAGATTACCAATGTTGAATGCTCTAATGATGCAGGAAAGTCTCATGGGAACTTTCAAAAGAGAAGAGATGGTGATGCTTATGTTGTTTCAACTAAACGGAAGCCTTATCGCCAGCAACAACGATATGTTCAACCATATGTAGCTGCAGTTGCTCCTGTTGTCAAAGCTAAACCATCTCAAGCTCAAGCTCAAGCTTCTCGTCCTGCTGCCGGACAAAATCAATATCGCAATAGGCCAAACTTTGATCCTATCCCGATGACTTACACTGATTTGTATCCTTCTTTGATTAAGAGTGGAATGATTACTACTACGTCTCTACCTGCTGTTCCAGATCCTCTTCCAGATGGTTATAGAGCAGATCTTCACTTTGAGTTTCATCAAGGTGGAACTGGTAATGACTTGGAACACTGTTTTGCATTGAAGGCTAAAGTGCAAGAGCTTATAAGGAACAAAATCCTTTCCTTTCATGACACAAATCCTAATCTTATCAACAATCCTTTACCGAAGCATGAGAAGTGAATCTTCAGACGACTTTAACAGTCAGATTATCTTCAAGGACAGAATATCAGATAGGACAGCTCATCCTTGTTGTTGATGGATCACTAGGCCATTGTTTCTCTATGTTTGCAATTTTCTTCAATTGTATTGACTTGTTTGCTTTTAAACTTTGTTTGTACTTTCAGGTTGATTTTAATGAAATGAGAATTACTTTGTTTAGATTCAATTTCATTTATTATTTTCATCTTTATGTTTACATTTCAAGTTCATTTTTCTTTATCAAGCTTTTACAATGATTGGAGCGAGAATGATGAAAATTAAAAACCCATAATTGTTGTTGGTATGCTTTCAATTGAGACTTGGTTGATGATATATATGCATTGTTTCAAATCCCAAACACTGGAGAAATAAGGAAGTTAATCCCTTGTCAACTCCTTCGAGCCTTGAAGTTGGAGTTTCTTTCTATTCGGAAAAAATGCAATTTTAACTCGGGGATGGGTTGTTCTCAATTAATTCAAATATGCATTCAAGTACAAGAGAATTATTCAAAACACCTTTCAGTAAAGGTTTCAATCTCAAGCTTTCCTTCACACACATCAAGAAGTGTTGAAGATGTCTCAATTCAAAAGCCAATGATGGTTCGTCGTAATCATTAAGCCAAATAGTCATTATCTTTCAAAAAAAATGATATTGAAAAAATCTTGATAAAAAAAAAATCAAAGCCCGCTAAGTCAAAACTTGTGAAGGAGACTTAGGCAAAATCTGGGGCATTCCGCTGGCTGTAAGTTCAAATGACACAGTTCAGACAAAAGTTGGGGATAATAAAAAGAAAGATTTGTTAAGAGGTCATGAAAATCCTCAACAAAATAAGATGAGTTGACCAAAGTCCTCACCAGGAATAAAAAAAGAGGAAGGAGTGATTGTTGTCTCAAAATCCTTGGCTTATGAACCATCTTCATCCGTGCAATTCCAAATGTCTTGGAACTTGAATGCATTGGCTGAATTAATTGAATGTAGGACTGGAGTTCATCACGAAGAATGGGTTGGGTACAAATAACTTTGAGCCTATATCCTTTGATTCAAAAATCGTGAACCAGACCACGTTACAACCTTCAAAAGTCCTAATTGAATCCAGGTTTCTTTTGAAAAGCATACTACAACAAGGTTGCGTAAACTAACTCCCAAGTTCGTTAGCAATCATTTGTTTTCTTAACTTTGCTTTATCTTTCATTTTGCTTAACCGTCGTGTTTTGACAATGTTTTCATTTACATTACATTAATAAATTTCATTCAAACAATGACTTTCGATTTCAAATTTTGCATTAGAATTACCAAGTTTGTACAAACACTTTTAATTTGCAAGGAATTTTTCAAACAGTTGAGAAACTTGGTCAGTGATCTTATCAGGGGAAAGTTCCTTCCAGATTATATGGTTCAAAAGAGTTGTTGCTCAGTGCAAGTTGTTCTCATACTTGGCTAACCAGAAGCTCTGCAATATTCATACTGGGTTTATTTTCTCAACATTCATTTCAAGAAAGCCATGATCAGTTTATTCTCTCAAAAGTCATTTCAAAGATTTGATCAATTTTCTCCGACAATAGTCAGGAACTAAATCCATTATCAGTTTACCTTCATCAGTCATTGAACTTGGGGAAATCTTCTTCAAGAATCTCCAAGTAGCTTTTCATGACTTCTCTCAAAAGATTTTCAACTTGATACAGTTTATCGGTGTGACCGAGATTTGTTCAAGAGCAGCATCTCTAATCTCCAAGCAGAATGGCAGTGATCTCCGTGTTAAGGAATCAGTCTTCCATCTTTCCACTCCCCTAAGAGTCTAAACTAGTTGTCAGCATTTTCTCTTATATTATTTTCTTGGGTGTGTTATTCCCCATTTTCATATACGTTTGCATATTTGAGTGTGTTAGTCCTCATTATGCGTTTCTTGAGGTCCTGTTTTTTTCAACATTTTATCTTGTGATCAAAGTCCAACTTACTTGGAATTTATCTTTGCCTCTCCATAACCTTTTCTTCACCTACTTGTTATTTATTCTCAGATTTTAACACCTCTTTTATCTGATTGCCATTCTCGGATGTCCATAGTGAATTCATCATTGATTTGATGTATTGTCCCGGACTTTTTCCCATTTTATTCAGTTCTGTTCCTGGATGTCATGATTCATATTTTTATCTAATTGTCATTCTTGGATGTTGTGATCACTTTCCTTCCGATTGCTATTCTCGGATGTCCATAGTGAAGTCATCATTGATTTGATGTACTGTCCCAGACTTTTTCCTATCTCATTCAGTTCTGTTCTTGAATGTTGTAATTCACATTTTATCTGATTGTTATTCTCGGATGTTGTGATCACTTTCCCCTCCGTTTGCTATTCTCGAATTTCCATGTTGGAGTCATCATTGATTTGGTGTACTTTCCCATTTTTTCCCATTTCATTCAGTTATGTTCCTGGATGTTGTGATTCACATTTTTATCTGATTGCTATTCTCAGATGTTGTGATTACCTTTTTCCGATTGCCATTCTCGGATATCCCTAGTAAAGTTAGTAATGTCATCCTTGGATGCTTCTGATGTACTTTTTTGGGACTTTTCTCACTTCATCCAGTGCCATCCTTGGATATTGTGATCCTTTCTGTCCAATTTCCATTCTTGGACATTTTCTCCTCAGCTCAGCCATGTGGTGGTCTCTAGCATGCTGCTTTTCCCGGTCGGAGTTTTATGCCCCGTATCCCCAGTATTTATTCTTTTTCATGTGTCGTTTTGTTCCTCATGGATTTCTCTGCATTTCCTATGTTTTCATATACATTTCATATCTTTCCATTTTCATAACATTTCATGTGCCTTCATAACATTTTCATATCGTCTCGTTCGTATCATTTCATTTCATTCCAGTTTTTTGGCATCTTAGGACCAAAAATTGGGTTCTTGATATTTAAGTATCTTTCATCTTATCGAAATGAAGATGTCAATATTCGTATCTCTGTATTGAAGAAACTTAAATAGGAGCATCTGTCATACCCTAATTTTTGACCCTAAGATTTTTCGCATCTCATCTACATCTTGCATACAAACAAGATCGCACACTGGTTCATTTATCCTTTTCAGTTGCGGGTTTATGCCTCACAGGGGATCACCGTGTTTTTTATTTGCTTTCATTTGTTTATGTTTACTAACCATTAATTAAAATCCAAAAAAAATATTTTGTTTTCTTTCATTAACATTTTTCAGGAGGAGAAACTATGTGAAAATGCCAAAAAGATAGCAGTCCTGCAGCTCGAATGAAATTTCGCAGATAAAAGTCGAAGTAAATCCGCAAATAATTCAAAATTATCTAATCAAGGATTTCCCAAGTTAATTGATTCATTCAAGGAATTCCAAGGTTCATGTGTTTATTTCCATGCCTTCTTCGACGTACAAAAAGAATCGGGCCACAACAACCGAGCAACCACATTTGAATAAAATATTCAAATTTTGGCTTGGTTAACCGGTTAACCATATGCGTTAACCACTTAACCTGTGCGGAATTTGAATATTTTATTCAAATTCAGCACCATTAGATCATTTATATAATTGGAAAATTCTAGCTCCATTGGTCTTTGATTTCTCTACATCACTTTGATCATTTCCTATCATAAACCCTCACTAATCACCACTCTTTTCCATTTCCGACCAAATTTTCAATTACCAAGCCTAATTTTAATTACCAAAGCAAGCTCCATTCCACCAAATTCCCATACCTAAAGTCTTTAAATAGGACTATAATTTCATTCATTCAACAAGCTTTTGAGAGCCAAAAAATCTCTTGCAAAACATTTTTCCAAAACCAAAAAATCTCACTAAAGCTCTTTTCCTCTTTTTTTTTAAGTTATTAAGAATTAACATTGAATTCTTGACTAACTTGAGCTAAACCTTCATCCTACTTTTTCTTGTTCATCAATTTCAGTAGATTTAGCTTGATTTGGTCCAATTTGAAGAAGTGCTTTTGGTAATTCACTCTCTCCACAAACCCATATTCACCATCAACATTCAATATGTAGATCTTTGGTGCCTTTGATTCTAGATCCTTTGGATCTTAATTTGTTGTTTGATTGCAGGGATTTCACTGTATTTTGGTTTAAAAATTTGTGTTAATTCAGATCATGATCATCAAATGTTTGTAAAAGGGTTTTGAAAATGGATCATGCTGAATTTTAGCAATTTTTATGCTACTGGTTCAGCGTTAACGGGTTAATTATTTTCAGTGCAATTTGGTTAAGGGGTTAACCAGTATTTTCAGTGCAAATTCTGAAGTTGACTGCGTTAACGGGTTAACCATTTCCAGTGCATTTTGGTTAACCGGTTAACGCAAATCAGAATGGTGTTTTTGGCTTGTTTTAAGCTCCTTTTTGGTTCCTCTTTCTTCTTCTTCTTCCTCATTTTTATTTTTACCCTGAGAAGCACTTTTGGGTGTGATTTCTCCTTAATTTCAATGAACTTTGGGTGTAGATTAGAGTAGTAAATGTTCATTAATTCAAAATTACCTTTAAGTGAATTATTTAATTCATTTAAGGTACTTTTCATTAGTGATACATTTTCATGCTTGAATCCACCAAGAAGAGTGATTGAACTTAAGGATGGAATAATACCATGAGTGTGACTCAATTTGGTATTCATCTTTAGTTTTGTGCGGTATTGCGTTCGGATAGCGATTTACATATCGCTTATCTCGCATGCATTAACACTAAAATTTCTCACCTTAATTGGTGGCCGACCTCATTTGTAGGGTAATTACTTCGTAAATTACTCGGCGATTTCTTAACATAGACCTAAATGTGTCCTAACTTCGAAATAAAAATCTAATTGGGTACTTGCACTTTTATGGACCGGATCTCTTGTTGATCGCGTAATCCCAAAGTGGTTAATCATATTGCATTAAGAATCGAGACTTATGAATGTTTGATGCGTAAGTGCTTTGGGTCTCCCAATCGCCTTTCAGATTTCATTGAATTCGGTTCGGTTTGCCTTGATTAATCTCTATAGTGTAAGATGCTAAGCGGATCCGTTTGCCTTTCGATTTTGGTTACTCTTTTGGTGGTGGTTGATTAAGTTCACCATACCATTATTATGTAAATATTATTATACTATTACTACTATTAATATTTTAGATTCTTGAACTTTAATTTCTTTTGCTACTAACATTTAAATTCTTGCACTTTTATTTGCTTTTATTTTATTTTGCTTTACTATGTTTTATTCATCCATTATCATGTTTATTATTTGCTCTTATTTTTTGTTATGTTGATTTTCCTTTTGTCTATTTGGACACAAAAACATTAATAAAGGATTAAACTTCTAAAAGACTTGTGACTTTAATTTTGGACTATGGCCACTATCCTTAGCATTGGACTTGAAGTTTTGGACTTAGATTATAGGATCTTTCCCTTTGCTCAAGTTATTATGGATTGAAGACCTTGGCCTTGATTTGGTTCACTTGTTTATGAAGATGAAGTCCTATTGTTTCGAAGAATGTTTGCCATGCGGTTTGATCGTTCTTACTTTAACTTTTACTTTAACCTTTTAGCTTCAACCTTGGGCTTCAATCAAGGCACAATCAGTCAAAAAATATACAGTCACTAAAAATCAGTCATATTCTTGGACTTTAACTAAGCTAATCCTTTCATTGCAACCATAGTCTTGGACTTTAACTAAGCTAACAACATTCAAATGCAGTCATAGTCTTGGACTCTAAAAAAGCTAACACCGGTCATAGTTTTGGACTTTAACTAAGCTAACAACATCAATACAATCATAGTCTTGGACTTTAACTAAGCTTATTTCCCACATTATAGTCATAGTCTTGGACTCTAACTAAGCTAAACATTTAGTTGTTCTTGAGCTATGCAAATAAAGATAATCTATTCAGTTGTCACGAGCTATGCAATTCAAGTCAACCATTCAGTCCTCCTTGAGCTATGCAATTCAGGGTACCCATTCAGCCTCTCTTAAGCTATGCATATCAAGATAACCCATTCAGTTTATTCCTAGAGATATGCAATTCAAGTAACCAACTAACCAACCAGTTATAAACAATTATTTTTTTAGCTTTAATCCTGGGCTTTGATCAGGAAATAAACAAACTTTTAAGCTTTAATCTTGGGCTTTGATCAAGACACAAATAAAATGTTTGAGCATCAACATCATGTGCTTTAACCAGGATACAAATCAAGCCCATTCCTCTTAGCTCTAGCCTTTTGGGAGTAACTACAATTCTCTGATCCCTCAATTCTCTTTTTGGGGGTATGTAGGCAAAAGGTCGTAAATTCTTTGCGAGCACACCAAACAAAAACCAACAATTAGGTTTCTAAACCTAAGAAAAACATAAAATTATGATGATACAAAAACACAAAAACATCAACATCACCCTATCAAACACTCATCTTATACCCATACCCATATCAAAGAAACCCCTATCAATATCAAAAAGAACAAATTTTGCACTAATCTAAAGGTGAAATAATCTAAAGGAGAACCCAAAACCATGTGGGCATCTATTAAATAACAGTATGCAAAGCGGGGTGACTTTAAGATATCTTTTCCCTTCCATAACCAACTTCAGGAAAAAAAATAAGAAATCAGAAAGTAGTATAACTGCGATAGTGATTAAATACCACAAAAAATCGAGTTACACAACGTAAACATCTGAGCTTCTTCTTTCATCAATTTCTGCAACTCTCTAAAAGAAAACAACCCAACTCCCCCTCTTCAGGAGTAGAAAACCTTACCGACTTGCTATAACAATTGATATGAACATAGTTATATTCTAACCAATTCGTTCCTAAAATCACATACATTCCTGTTAACAGAAAACACACCAAATCAACAGCAATCTCTAACGAAGATAGATAAAGGACACTTTAAACACAAAAGAGAAATAGTCACCGATCCCTTAGCTAGAATTTTGATGACCAAATCTCTATTCATAGTAGACAACATAAGACTCAATCATTTAACACAATCAGTAGCAATAAAGAAATGAGTAGCACCAGTATCAATAATAGTAGTTAAATGTGTATTATTAATGAAACATGTACCTCTGATGAGTATGTCCTCACTAGTTGTCTAAGTCCCAGCCAACACGAACACCTTTCCAGTATGCGCCTTCTTTGGTTTCTGGCACTGACTACCAATGTGTCCTTCTTCACCACAGTTAAATCAAATTATCTCTTTATGCTTACATTTAGATATTACATGCCCAGTATTACCACAACAAAAACACCTCTATACTTCAGCAGTGCACACGTTACTGTTATGACCAGGTTTCCCACATTTGAAACAAACAACACCAACATGAGCATCTCCCTCACTAGTCCTCTTACCATCACCCACTTTCGATTTAGCTTTCCCAACTGGAGCATCATAACGCTTGCCACGATTCTGTTGGTGTTTGCCCTTCCTCTAATTATAATCTTGTAATGAGCATTATTATCCTTTTCATAAATTTTGCAACTATCAACCAGATCAACGAAGACACAAATCTTTTTAAATCCAACTGCCTTCTTGATATCTGGATGCAACCCATTCTCAAACTTGATGCACTTTTAAAATTCAGCATTCGCCTCATTATAGTGCGGGTAAATCTTAGCCAATTCAAAAAACTTCACAACATAATCAGTAACTAACATGTTTCCCTGATTCATCTCAAGAAACTCAATCTCCTTCTTACCACAAACATCCTCTGGATAATACATCCTCAAGAATTCCCTAAGGAACACAACCCAAGTGATTTCTTTACCTGCAACGTCCAACCTCTGACAAGTCTCTAGCCAACATTCATCAACCTCGATTACCAGCATATGAGTCCCATATCGAACCTTCTGCATTAGAGTGCAGTCTATTACACATAATATCTCTAAATATCTTTCAACCATTCCAACGTTGCATCAGGATCATACTTACCCTTGAAGGTAGGCAGATTCTCCCTCTGGAAAGTTGCCAAACTACGAGATCCAGCATTCTCGTCAGTGTTCGGTAAATTCTGCACAGCTTGAGCCATTGCTTGGAAAGCAGCAGCCATTGCAGCATCGTTCCTTCCAACCATCTCAACTTATCACTACAATATAAGCAACAGTCAGAACTAATTGACAATACTCGATTGTTAAACAAATACGACTCGACAACTTAGTCGGACAGACCGACCTGATACCACTAATGTAACGCCCCATTTCTTCCCAGCAATTAATAATGAAATTAGAGTACAGAAATTCCAATAAACAAATGGAATGATACATTTTCAACTTAAATAACAACATAAAGACGCCTGATTAGTCTTTAAAATAGAATACTTTCATTATTATGCAGTGGATTCATAAAATTTAACTTAAAATAGCATAACTTGTATTCAATATCAAAACAACTTAAAAACAACCCGTCTTTAACGAAAACAACTTAAAATTCAGCAACATGATAAAATCTAACATTAAAAGAAAACATGTGTTATCCCACCGAGTGCTACGTATCAGAGCGACAACACCTACTCGAACTAACGAAGGTAAGCAACTCTATTCTGGATTACCTGAATGTTACCAATAGAAGACAACATTCAAACAGAAGGGGTGAGATATTGAATAATATAATCGAATATATGATAAATAACATATTACATCATATTATCTAAACCACCACTTCACAACTCACAAACAACGTCAATCAACATAAAATACAACACGACGACATAATTATGCAACTTTAAAATGCAACTTAGACTAATTCACATGCACGTGGTACCATTGGAGCATAACTCCCAACTTAATAATTTGCCAATTAATAGAGGCATCAATAACAAAGCATAAGCCTTCAACTTAATTTTTTCAATCCAGACCAACTTACCGAGCAACAACTCCAACTTAAATAATGTTATGTATCCGACTCAATATGATTGTTAAACAACAACAATGATAATTACATGGCAACATAACAATAATTCAACTTTGGCCATAGGCCTACAACTTGTATTCTATCCATTGATAAGGCACTGCAACAAAATCCACAACCAATAACTTCACAACTTACAACAAGGAACACAACACAAAGAACGATCAATTATACCATATTACTATTTTTATAATTTCTGACTAAAAGTGGTTACCTAATTTACCTGTTAAACTCTGTTATTTCTACTTTTTACTAGCTTCGTATCATGCCTCTGTTAAATTCATGTCATTAAACAACTTACCAAACCTGTTACTAAATTCTACCTCAATATACTTAATTATTCTCCTACTAATTCATCACAATATTTCTATTAATTATTTGCATTGGTTCTAATTCAATTAATTGATTCTCTGGTAATTAGTTACTTAGTTCAATTGTGTCTCTGAACTAAAACTAAGATGTCTCAGTAAACATGCCAGACTACACAGACAGAAACCCACGAAGCAGAAATCAAAATACCACACAAACCAAAATGTGACGTGCGTCACACTAATATGTCCCCGTCACGTTATGTGACGATCGTCCCAAGGGAGTGACTGACATCACGCTCCCTTGACGGGCGTCATGCATTATGGGACGACCGTCCCATCCCAAAAACTTACTACTTTGTTTCTCTCATTCTTCTTCCCTATCTCTGTATTTTCTTACATTTAGTCTCCAACTAATTTTTCCAGTCAATCCCAATACACAATACAATAACAACACAACAAAAATCATACACAATCGACACATATTAATTAATCTACAACTAATTCAACAACACTTATCAATTTTGTTATTCAACCAAAACAATACAACACACTGACAAAGCAATTTATAACACCAAATCCCACATGTTTTCATCATACATCCTGATTATAGAGTCACAACCCCACCCTTACCTTGGATTGAAGGTCAATCTAGTTCTCCAATTGAAGGCTTTTCCTCTTCTCTTCTCCAACTTTACGTAACCTCTCTCACAATCTTATTTTTCTACTGATAAACCTAATTCTCTATTAATCCAATTAACTTATAATTTTATTTGTTAAATAATTCCCACTGGGCCAAATTCACACACCCACATTCTTTACTACTTCTACTCACAAATAAGCGTGTTAAGAATACTAGTGTCATTCTACTAATAATTCCAAAACTTAATCAACTTAATTTAATTCGACCAACCACAACACGACTTAAATCAACTTTTTGACAACTTCGACACTTATTCAAACAACATAATACATAAATATTTAATTAAACAATTAATTAAATAAGCATAGTGTTACAAAGTTGATCCTTAGCGAGCACATTTTTCTTTATTTCATCTCCCTCCCTATAACACCCCAAAATTTTCCCTCTTAATTTATTACCTTAACTGGCTTTTCGCTTCGCATTCATCTGCATTCTCCATTAGGTCATAATACCCACAATCATGTGTTTGCATTGGCTCCTAAGGCATGAGATCAAAGCATCTTCTTATGATCTGAATTTTCTTGTTCATAGGCGGTTTACTTAGCCATTACACTCAAGGCTGAGACCAAAGTTGAGTTTGCAACATCAAAAATATACTCTTGTTATAGGATTCATCATGCTCCAAGGTTTTCCTTGTCCAGAGGTGTCATTAGGCTATTCCTCATTTCTTGGTTGCATTGGTGATTCAAGAAGCAGGATTTGAGGTGTTGACCTTAAAATCTATCATGGCCTCACAATTCATAAGAATTGGTTTTGGTTCAAGAATTGGATTTACATTAAATATGGAAAACGCATAATCAGGGTTTATATGGAAGGCATCAAGTGTCACCGTTATTCATCATTATAGTCTGAATATTCATTTCAAATACAAGCCATTATCATTTTCCATATCCACCTTCCGATTCAATTTCATTCACTATAGTTATATCTTGTTTCACTAACCAAATTCATTCGCTTGTCCATATCCATATTCCTAATATCCCATTTTTTCGAATAATTTTCTCTAAACATCCATTATTTCTTCTCAAGCCCATTATATGTTTTTCTAAGTCCATATGTTGAGCCCATTTCTTTAAAATTTAAGCCATGTCCATCTTTTAAAAAAAAACTCAATCTTCAATTTCTTTTCAAAAACCAATGTTATTATCCATACATTTCAATTCCATCTAAATGAATTTTTCCATTTTTTATCCAACATCCACGTGAATCATTTTTGGTGTCCTTGGGAAAGTGGTATTAACTTTGCTACATGGTCTTCAAGGACCTAGAATGCATGACCACTTTTGACTTTATTCAAAAGGTACAAAAAAGAATATACATGAAAGAACTTAACAAAATTGACAGTTAAAATCTCTATTCATATAATAGGAAAACAAATCAGCAGAAAAACAAATCAGTTATATGGGATAACACAAAAGAAGAAAATCAGTTATGAAAACTGATAACAGAGAAACTCAATAACAGTTAGAGGCTCTCTAACCGAATTCCTAACCACCTCTAACAGAAAAATAGAACTCAAAATCAATAACAAACTGGATCCCTCTAAAATATTCACAGCACAAAAATTCAACAGAAAAAATTACAGAAGAAAAAATATCAGTGAGGGGCAGAGGGAAAAAACGCAGGTTCCTGATCACTCCTGGAAAAAACACTCGGAATCCTTTTCAACAATACATCATCTCTTCTCTAATTATCATCTTCTAAAACAATCACAAACAATCTGTAATCGCTTCAATCCGAAATTTCTCTAATCTCTACAATTCATCATCAACATAAAACTTCACCATACTCAATCAACAATTACTCAGACGACCTACCTAAATAAAGGGAAAAAAGCGCAAGTACCGAACACAACAGCGATAAGCAAGAAGTAATCTCAGAACCAGAAAATCAACTATGAACTTCTCAACTAATCCTTAGAAACTCTAACCAATAAGCACTAAACTGTCAAAACAGAATATCACAAATCTAAAAAACTTATAACAAATTGTTCTAACAAACTAATATGAGAAATCACCAATGCACCCCTCTGATCTTCTATAAAAGGCCATTGCAACAATTTCTTCAGGCTCTCAGTTTTCAGTTCCAAAATTCACCACTCTCTTCACCATTTTTTCTTCAGACTTCACCATTTTTTCTTCTGACTTCACCATTCTCACCATTCTAGCTTCTCATTCTCTCTAATCTTCAACTTCATCCTTCTTCCTCATTAGCCATTTTCTTCCTCCATCATTTCCCTCATATCTTCATCGGTCCGTAGCAAAAACGATTCTTCATTAACTGCGCAATAACTGAATCAAGAAACAAAAGGTTAACCGAATCAACATCAATAATGAAACTACAATAACGAACCACATAAAGAATCGAAAAGCGGCATATCGTGCAAGAAGATCCATCGTTGTCATCTTCACCTTCATCGCAAACACAACGTTGAACACACCTCAACACCGATTGTCGTCTGAAGCTTTACCTTCATTTCGTAGCTGCATCGCAGAGCTTCGTATCTGATCGCCATCATCATCTTCATCGTGCAAGCATCCATAACAACCTACAAAGCCACAAGGATCAATAATCAGATCGTAAAAGAGTCAAATTGAAAGAGAAAGGAAGTGACGAACCGAACGCAGATACGTATCTTTGAACATCATCTTCACCTATCTGGATTGTCAACGAACAATCAACAAAGTTCATCGCTCCAATCGAAGGTACGACTCTTGAGACGTTTTCAATTCCGCTTGCTATTTGGCTTTCGAATCGCTCGATCCATAGGATTGTGAAAGGATTTGGGGAAAGTCACTTATTGATTCAGATAGATAAACGTAGGAGAGTGGAGGTGTGTTCTTAGGATTTTTCGATTCGTAGATTTCCACCGATGAAGATCCCGCCAGCGGCGGCTAGGTTTCTTTGAGTAAGAAGACGAAGTTGAGGGAAGGGAGAACGCGTGCGTGGAGAGTGAATTTTAGGGTCTTTTGAAGTCTGAGTGTAGGTTTTGATGAATTAGTTAGGTTAATTTGGTTTAATGGAATTGTAAAAATAATAAACCACAATTAATGATTTGTTATAAAAGATTGTAAACAATAATAAAACAAATTAACTCCACCGTTTGAATTTCCAAAGTGATAAGATCTGAAGTTTTTGATTCTCAACCATACCGGTGGTGACACTTGTCACCGTCCGGTATGTTTCCTCCCATTACGATCCCATGCATGCCTTTCACCATAAGTGTTATGCTCTCTCACTCTACAAACCACTTGATGAGGATACTTTGAGAAAGTCCTGGATCACGCGGCCCAGATCAAGTCAACAAAGGTTGACCGGACCATAGCATACTCCCTAGGCTTCTCCAGCGCCCTTGGGCTCTTTCCAAGTGTTATCCACACCACCATATTCCAGGCCCATTTGTCTTTTAACTGAAAATTACTTCATGTGCACCCCGTCTTTTATTTCTCATTTCTTTTTAATTTCTGTTTTTACATAGTTTCAATTTTAATCATGAAAAAATATCAAAACTCATAATAAAAGTCCAGAAAAATTACAGAGACCTCCTAACTCACTTTAGAATTTTTCCATGCTTTTACATTCTGATTTTAGTGAATTTTCAATTTTATTTTGATTTTTCACTTAATTTCTTTTTCATGGAATCTCAACATTAACACTTCAATTTGTACAATTTATTTCTCCCACCTCCAGTAACATTTTCACTCCATTCTTTTTGCACTTTCTAGAGGATTCATAAAGGAATATAATTTTTTTTAAACCCATTTTGTCCACTTTTTTGGTAGCATTGTTTGTGCAAATTTGTAAGTAATCCTTGTAATACCTCAAAATATGCCCTCATCCTTTTTACCTTTACTGGCATATCGTTTTGCATTCATCTGCATTTCTCGCTAAGTCATTAACAGCATACTAGTGCATTTCGTTGTTTCATTGGGCATGTGATTAAGGTTGTATTGGATTAGGGTTTCGTACCTTATTTGTATCTGTCAGAGATTGAAATGGTGGAGAATTTACTGGATCTTGATTCCACTTCGAATGCGGGTGTTCAGTTGTGTCTCAATTCAGATGGGAGTTTAACCTAATCTTGGTCAGGCTATCAGAAGATTACTGCAATTGCAAGTTTATTTTAGACCACTGGACTATTTCTTAGACAATGCATATTCAAAGTTCAGGCTGTCTTGTGTTGTGATTTCATCAGGATATCGAGCAATATTTTGTGTGAAGCCTGGTTCGAATCTTCAGTTTATCAGTGATCCATCGGGATTCGATTGGTCATGGCATGTTTCAGACGATTTAAAGAGGTGTAATTAATTTGGAGAATTGTGTCGTGGTTCAAAAAGGGCTGTGTTCATAGACTTGTGGAGAGAATTTAAAACAGGATTTGGGCTAGAATCGAGACGCCGTATCTATTCATTTTCATTGTTATAGACCGTTTCCGATTATTCCATTCCACTTTCATTTCTTCAATTTCCGTAATTCTTTACGTTTCCATCAATTCATCTTCCTTTTCTTTTATCCACTTTTCCAGTTATCTTTTGTCTGTAATCCATTCTGAACCATCTTTCAAACTCATATTTTCCCCTTGTCCATTTTTACACCATTTAAACCCAATGGCAATTTCGTTTTAGAATCATCACAAATTTTTACGTAAATAATAGGAGGGCAGTTTCTTTTGTTTTCATCTTAGTATCCGAATCGATAAACCAATTTCCAATTAGTCATTTTAAGTTCAAGTTCATGTCCAATAAAATCCATTTCTAATACTTTTTATTATTTTTGAGTTCTACTCCATATTTTAAGCCCATTCAAGATCCAACAGCGTTTAAGTTCACTTCTCATATAATAACTTTTTTTGAGGAGAAAAAACCATAGTTTATGCTCACTAATAATCATGATTTGGTGTCATGTTGTTCCAATCATTCATATATCCTAATTCAATTCATTTTTACATTTTTCATATCATCTTACTAAATTCCACGTCCATTTCTTTATTTTTCTTCTTTTCCTAAACTAACAACCATCTAATGCCATGTCCAATTCAATTCTAGCCCATCAAAAATAATAATAATTTTTTATGCTTATCCTGTGAACAAAAGGGATTATTTTCAAGTCCCCAAAGGAAAGAGATGGAAGTAATTTGCACCAGGAAAGTAATTCAACAAAAAAAGGAAATTTAGAATCACAGGAAAAGTTCTACGTCAGAGAATCCGCAACATTTCGTTTTCAATGATATCAGTTCCAAACTGACCGAAATTATACAAAAGGAAAAGTTCACGGAAAATGGGTAGAGTTTTAGAAGTTCAGAATCGAAAAAAGGCAACAACGACAAAGCAAAGACAGTTATAAAACTCTCTAAGAAGTATATCTCTCTTCAACTTCAATGAAAAATCAGCACCTTCATCAATCGCTGCTATCTCTAAACATTATTTTAACATCACAAACACCTCAAGCATATCCCTTGTAAACTGTGGAACCTTGCCGAAACCTCCCAAATACCATAGCCATGAAATACTTTTCTTCACTAGCAAGTTGGCTTGGGTAGAATGATTCAGAGCGCTTCAAGGAGTCCAGTGGAGGTGTGGGAGTCGTCAAGCTACTTCGGGAAGCGATCTGAAGAGTATCACAATTTCACATGGAACCCTTTGATCCCGTTGCAGCTAACATCCGTTCTCCATCACAAATGATCGTGATCAAATCACCTTCTCGATCCAGATTTAATTCTGCAAAAGAAAATAGCTGTGAGAAAGTCAGAAAAGAAAGAAGAGACCAAGACCCAAACTCAAAAGAAAAAAATTCAGGCCAAGCAAAGTTTCAAAGGGGAACCAGAACTCATATCAAAGAGTAACCGATTCTCAAAAGTTATAACAGAATCCCAGTTAACCAAATTAACACACAGCAGAATTTCACAAAAGTTCCTAATAGCATTTCAGTTAGCAATTCACAACAGAATTCATCAACCTCAAAACAGAAAGAAAAATAAACTAACTTCTAACAGAAAGTTGCAAACTTATCTTCTAGAAGAATCCTCAAATCTGTTTCTATAAATCAGAAGCTCCATTGCATCTTCAATCTTCTTCACCATTTTTTTCTCTCCACCTTTTTTTCTTTCTTTTCCACTCTTCTTTCATTACTGACCCTCTCTTCTTCCTCTCCCATTTTCTTTTCAATCTCAACCTGCATCATCAATTATGCAGAACTGCACCATTCACCTGCAACAAAATGAATCACAATTGTATCAGTCCATCGCGGCATCTTTCAACGACAAGTACCAAAACTCAGCAAATTTCTTCGATCTCCAAGCGTACCCTGAAACACAGAATCACCACACCAGCCACCATTGCACCGTTGCTCTTCTTCAGCATTGGAGTTGAGTCTTCTTTATCCTCCAATCTTTTGTACAATCATCGACATCATCACTGATTCCTGCTGTAGTTCTTCGCACTCCAACAATGACAACAAAGATCATCACCCTCAAGGTTCACCTTCCTCCATCTTCATCCTCAATAATTCGTAGCAAATCTGCATCAATCGAAAGATCGCGAATAAAGAGAATAAGATTCGAAATAAAGTGAATTGAATCGAGAGAAAGAGTGAAGTGCATACCTGAGTCAGAGCCACCGCTTATCGACCACCGCAAACTCGTTCAGCTTCAGCTAATCGTTCCAAACCTTCAGCATCACTTTATCAATCCTACATCGTTCTTCATCAATTCTCGTCATCTTGCTATGGCAAATGAGGGATTCAACATCAAGAACACGATTCAACCTCGATTTCGAAATCACGGGCGGTTTTGTAACACACGCAAGTCGCAGGAACTCGACAACAATAGCTCAGATTCACGTAATGAAGAAGGGAGCAATTGAAGTACGATTCAGACCCGAAATCTTCGTCGTTTCCGATGATTGTTTTCATCCCTCTTTCGATGTCGATTGAATCGCCATGTTGTAGTCGCGATGGATTTGAGTGATAGACCGATTAATAACGAATTTTGAAGCAAACTGCATCTTCAGAGAAGGATTTAGGTCGTTCGATTTCTGATTTGAGGTACTACATCATAGATTTATGAAAACGGAGAAGATGATATTGGCCGGCGAAGTTTGCTTGAGTTGAAGAAGATGTCGAGATGAGGATTGCGAGGAAGACACAAAGATCGTGGCGTGTGAATCGAGCTCGGAGGAGAAGGAAGATGGCGGCCTGAAAAAGTTGACGAAGACGTACCGGGAGAAGCCGAAGAGCGGCGCATTGAGGAAGATAAAAGGGAGTGGGGAATTTAGGGTTTATACGTGTTTCTCATTATCCAGGTTCTATTTTATTTTGAATTCTTAAAATTGATTTTGATGTCATTAATAAGTTAATTAATTTGGAGATTAAGAGATTATTATAACGTTAAAAGGTCATAAAGAATAATAAAAACAAATTAATCTAATAATTTCAATTCCAAGAGGTTTTTTTAGGATAAGTTTTGATCCCCCAGCCATACCGGCGGTGACACGTGTCACCGTCCGGTAGGCTCAAACATTTTTGCTTTTGGAACCCCTCCTTTCCAGCCCAATAATAAAACAAGTAAAAAAAATTCGCTCTTCACACCCCCTGGGTTTCTGCGAACTGGGCTTAGGACATTTTGCTAGTCACACCCCTTTGGCTTAGGCCCATCTATAAACAACTTAGAAAATATCACTAATGACACCCCTCCTTATTTTTATTTTTTTTAGGTTTTTCTTAGTTTTTAGTTTGACATAGGTTTAGAAAATAATACTTAAAAAATAGTAAAAAGAATAGAAAAATTCCTGAAAAATTCAAATAGATTTTTAATCCCCTTTAGAAATAATTGACATTTTCTTTTTCTATTTTTTGCTTTATTTTTGATTTTATGTTGAATTTTTCATGTAATTAGTTCTTATTGAATTTTCTTCAATTGTACATAACTTTGTAGATTTTATTTCTTAACCTTCCAGTAACTTTTTTTGCCCATTCTTTTTACTGTAGTTAGAAGACCCATAATAGTACTTAGAATAATTTTTGTGATTTTTTTAGATCATTTTATCTTAGGTTTAGAGGCTTAATTCCTTAGAAATTAGTGGTTAATTCTTAGCTGAAAATAGACAATTTTTAGGCATGGTAAAAATTTGATTTTTTAGAATCTCCTTTAGCACAATGTTATAGGTAGTCATAGGACCCCATAGATTAATTTTCATAATTTTTACAGAAGTTTAGATATTTTTTTAGAATATTAGTTCTTAGGCTTTGTTACATGTATTTTCCATTAGTTTAGGCCATGAAAATAAAGTTCAATATAAAAATATGGTTTAGTTTAGATTTAGTCTTAGAATTTCACATGGACTTAAGTTAGTTTAGATGTTGATTTTTTAGAAGAAAAATACTAAGTAGGACTTTAGTTTAGGACTTAGACTTAAGTTCCATTTTAATTAGAATTAGAATAAATAAATAGGATTATTTTAATTCATACCTTTAGTTGAATTGTTTAGCTTTGAGCTTTATTTTGTCATTCATTTTTTTAATGTTTTGTATGTTGATTAATATTCCAATTGCTTTAGGTTTTCCCTTAGCTTTAGAATCAACTTATCTTCCTTAGGAAGTAAGTTGCATTCTATTAGTTCTAGGTGCTTTTTTCCATTAGGTTTAGAAAACCCCACAAACCATAGGATTTCCCTTGTAAATAAATCAACAAAATTAGGGTTGTGTCTTAGTCCCATTAGATTTACCCTTTTGCAATTTGAGTCATTCTTTCTCTCCTCGTGAAGAAAATAATAAAACATCTAAGGATAAACCGAACAATCTTGTACGACACGAGACTTTGTTGCGGAGTGTTTATACGCGTCCTGTTTCGGGGCGAGGTGTAAATACTTCCCGCGATGGATAGGTCTTAGTACAAGACAGTTCACAAACAAATTCAAAAAAACACTTCTCATAAAAGACAAAAAAACAAATAACAAGCGACTATCCTGCGGGAACTTCTCTTCTCATCTCATTCACTCACAACGCGAACTCGCGGCGACTTGTCTTTCATGCAAGACGGTAAACGCACTCGTACCAGACGAGCCTGCAACACCTGAGCATAGACATACGCAGTTCCAGCTGTAAAAAACACAAACAAATAGTTCCCGCCTAGGTTAGGCGAACTACGTCGACTCTGATCCTCATTATCCCGATGAGGTACGTAGGCAGCGGGGTAGGGCCCGTTCGAGCACATTCTTTATTTTCCCTACATTTTCCCCATTCTTTCATTCCATTTGTCAATTCCATTTCATTTCTCATTTCCATTTTATTCCAGATAGTCATTCTTTCCTTTGAACAACATCTTATTTCTCACCCTTTGAAACAAAGCAAGCAAGCGTGGATCCCGTCGGGTACGACGGACGGATTGGGGTGCTAATACCTTCTCAATTCGTAACCGACTCCCGAACTCAGATCTTTGGTTCGCAGGACCTTGTCCTTTCCTTCTTCCTCAGGTTTGTGCAACATTACCTTTCCCATTCATTCGGGATAAAAATGTCTGGCTGGCGACTCTACCTTTTCCGCGCCACTTTCGCGTTTGTACTAGGATGAAAATCCCGGGAGCGACAATCCTTAGGTAATTTTGGGTGATAATTTGATAGGTTTAAATTGTGAATTTTTAGGAGATATTTTGACACAACATTAATTTCTGTTTGATGACTTTATGGAATTAGTTTCATATTTTTTCTAGGACCATTGCTATTTTTTTAGTGTCTTGCTTTCATCCAAACGTTTCCATATAACTTCATCATGAACTTTAGGGTTTTAGCACCTCATTAGGACATGGATTGTAGTTGTTTGACTTTAGGACCTTAGAGTACCTTAATATGGTTTAGCAAATGAGTTTAGAAGCTTGTTATCATTTAAAAAACTTTATTTTTAGGATTTAGGCTTAGGAGTCCCTTAGTTCATTTGTTTGACTTGTTTAGCCTTTGTATTTGCTTTATATGTTTAATATGCATCATGAAACTAATATTTATTTTGTAGGGAGGTTGAGGTAAGCCCTTGGTTATAAACTTCTCTCTCATCTCTTTATGATTTCTAAATTCCTTGGCCTTAGCACTATGTGCTTTACTTGTATAGGTTCCCCCTTTACTCTTTAGGAAACAACTTAACTTCCTTAGGAAGTAAGTTGCTTTCTAGTTCTTTTCTTTTCCTTCTCTCATTAGGATTAGGAAACCACACAAACCATTAGGATCTCCTTTCTCATATAATAAATAATTTAGGGTTGTGTCTTAGTCCCCTAGTTTTTCCCTTTCTCGATTTGAGTCTCTCTTTCTCACCTTCATACAAAAACCTAAAAAAAACTTAATAATGGTTGAAATAGTCTTGTGTGTAGGGAATTATGCCATGGGGCATTTGTATTCATTCCATCTTGGAATAGTAAACTTGTCTAGAAGGATGTACAAGTCTAATCATGGGACTAATTTCACAAAGAAAACCTTAAAAGGTACTTCTTCATCAAAAAAACCCAAAAACATCTAATAAGTTTAACAAGTTAGTAAGCTTAGGCCCTAACCCTTGGAAACAAGTATTGGATAAATTATCCTTACTTGGTGTGCTTGTTCTATTATTACATCTTGGAATGTAGTAGCAAGTACACATTCCATGGAAACTGACTTGAATTCACTTTCTTGTGCCACACCAATAAAAAATTCATAAAGGACAGTACATAAACAACACTCATCTTTTCCTGCGGGAATTCTTTTCTCACCTCACTCACTCATAACGCGGACTTGCAACGACTTGTCTCATTTGCAAGACAGTGAACACACTCGTACCAGACGAGCTTGCAACACCTGAGCATAGACATAAGTAGTTCCGGCTCATAAAAAAACACAAACAAATAGTTCCCGCCTTAGTCAGGCGAACTACGTCGACTTTGATCCTCATTTTCCTGATGAGATACGTAGGCAGTAGGGTAGGGCCCGTTCGAGCACATTCTTTATTTTCCCTAAATTTTTCCCCTTTTCGATCTCTTTTCCAGTTTCTTTTCCTCATCCTTTTCAGTTCCAGTAGTGGGTTTATTCAACAACATCTTATTTCTCACCCTTTGAAACAGACAAACAAGCGTGGATCCCGTCGGGTACGGCGGACGATCTGGGGTGCTAATACCTTCCCAGGTCGTAACCAAATCCCGAACCCGAATCTTTGGTTCGCAGGACCTTGTCCTTTCATTTTTTCTTCAGTTTGCGCAACATTACCTTTCCCATTCATCCGAGATAAAAATGCCTGACTGGCGACTCTACCTTTTTCGTGCCACTTTCCTGTTTATACTAGGATGAAAATCCCGGGAGCGACACTCCCCCCTTTCATTTTTATCTTTCCCATATTTTAGTTTTAGTTCTCATTCATTAGCAAACAATTTTAGTCAAAACATAGATATTACAAGAGGTTCACGTAGAGTAGTACGAATACTTAGGATGTTAGCATCTTCCCTAGGTATAGCCAACCTCCGTACCTTCGATCTTCGTTTTCTTAGATTTTAGCCTCGTCTTTTAGCTTTACATATTTTTTAGGGTTTATTCGATCGTTTCCCTTCCCTTGCATAAATTAAAGTTTGGTGGTGAATATAAATGATTTATGATTCAAGTTAACTTAATAGTTTGATATCTGATTCTCACCCCGACAGAAATGACAACTTCACTGGGGATTCCCCTAAAAGGGTTAAACCTAACTTATTTTATATTTGTTTTGTGCTATTATTATTGTTTGCATTGTTTGGGCATTTTCTGTTTTTTAGAGTTTGGTGATCTATATGTGGTGAGATAAGTCATAACCCAGACTTGAGAGCTCTTAAGATAGTAATGATGGTCTCGTAGTGTGGGTCAATGAGATGCTTTTTCTCGTTGGGTCCATGTGAGGACCTCACTTTGAGTAGATTCATTAGATGGATTTGACACCCGACAATCAAGTTATCGTTGGTGGCACATAGTCTAATTAATTTGTAACTCTAAGCATTGTGTCTAGAACCCTTGTTGTTGATGGTCTTGTAGTGTGGGTCCACAAGATTCTTTTTCTCGTTGGGTCCATGCGAGGACCTCACTCAAAGTGGATTCATTAGATGGATTTGACACCCGACAAATACCAAAATCAGCAATGTGTTTGGACTAATGGTCCACTCGTCTCACACTTTCACATCATTCTAATAAATGACTTCTTCAAAACTTGCATGAGCGTCACATTAAAACCACCATTTGTGAATATACATTTTAACTACAAATCTGTGGTTGATATCAAGGACATTCCAACAAGGGGCAGTCAAAGAGGAAATCGAACTTTCATTGGTGTTGACCCGAGTCAAAACTACCTCAAAAACTTATGAATCTGGGGCAGATATCCCAAAAGCCTAATCAAGGGAAAATCATCTTCAAGAGCTTAAAGTGACTTTACCAGGGGTAAGTTCTTTCTACATCATATTGAGAATCAGTAGAAGTCCATTTCAGAGTTGGTTTATCCAGAAGATTTTTCAAGACTCATGTTGGGGCAAGCCTTCCAAGAATACAATAGAGCAATCATTTTAAGAATCAGTCAAGCTGAAGTAAGGATCAACTCATCTACAATAGTTAGATTAGCTGGGGAAAATCATTGGAAGAATCCTTAAGCAGCTTGCCATCCTTACACCAAGGATCGTCAACTTGATAATATTTACCACTGTGGCAAAGATTTGTTAAGCAGTAACATCTTTAGTCCCCAAGTAGAGTGACAGTGATCTTTGTGTTGAGTAATCAGTCTCCCAATCTTGTCCTCTCCTAAAAAAAAGTCAATTCATGTTGTCAGCATCTGCTTTACATTCATTTAATCATACATCATAACAAATTCATATACCACACATTCATGAGTGTTTTAATCCTCATATGCATTTTCAAAGATGTTTTAATCCCCATCTTCATGTGTTTGCATTGCAAGAGTGTTTTATCCTCATTTTCATTTTCATAGGTCGGTTGCTATCAACTGTTAGAACAATTATGGTTCTAAACCTCTAAGAGTTTTGATGATAACAAATATTATTATGCTAGAATAGAAGTTCTAATGACTACCTTTATTATTGTGTAGAAGAGGAATTTAATTAAAGGAGACGTGCATTACTAGAAGATATATTGAGCCATATATAGAAGATACACTTAATGAAGAATCCATCATTTAATGACATGATTAAATGGTTGCGCATCAAATCTTTACTATCTCTGATTTACGTCTAGAAGATGATGATATTCATAATGAAGACATTAATTAAAGAATATTTTAATTAATGATTAAGACAAGTATCTCTTGTTTTGGAAGGAATTTATGGTATTAACTGTAGATGTTTAGAATTGGCAGAATTTTTGACCAACAAGAAGTGTTGAATTTAGTTCAGGATGTCACATCAGATGTTGGGACATTATCAAACAGAGTATAAGTAAATGAACTTAATTCAGGATGTCACACCAGATGTTGGGACATTGTATCAGTTAATGAAATAAGTTCAGTTTACAGGATGTCACACCAGATG
This sequence comes from Lathyrus aphaca, assembly GCA_963966055.1. Taxonomy (NCBI): domain Eukaryota; kingdom Viridiplantae; phylum Streptophyta; class Magnoliopsida; order Fabales; family Fabaceae; genus Lathyrus; species Lathyrus aphaca. Next base: position 64,932,433 of record OZ014521.1, read on the forward strand.
TTGTGACATTGTATCAGTAAATGAAGTAAGTTCAGTTTTAGGGATATAACACCAGATGTTGTGACATCTCAAACCTGCTACCAGAATTAATTAATGACTAACAGAACTGAGTAAATTAAGGGAAGTTATCTGGAATTAATTATGGATGGATGAAACAGAAGAAGGCGCATCTGTAGGGAGTTTTGTTATGTGACTTCAGCATAATTAGAAGAATTGAATCACCTAGAATCTAGGAAGTAACAAACCCTAATTCAAGGTGATGACAGCATGCGTATCAGGATTGGATAAACCTACAGAAAGCCCAAAATCCAAACACCTATTTAAGCAACAGAAACTCTCAGAATAGAGTACGAATTTAAGAAGACCAAATAGGGTGTTTTGTGTTTTAATATCAGGTTGTTTTAATTGTACCACTTTATGAGCTTTTAAGCAAAAGTGTATTTGTGGCTTGATTGAAACTGTGAAGTAAGATCAAGCTGTTTTTGTTTGAAGTATGACTTCAATTTTATTAAACTTGTAAACATATCACTGTGTGATTGAGGGGGAGTGAGTTGGTACTCATATCTAAGTTGTGTCTTAGGTAGAAATTGCATTGGGTAGATATTAAGTGAAAGATTAAACTGAGTGGTTTAAGTCTAGAATTAATATTACTTATATTGGATTTCCTTCCTGGCTTGGTAGCCTCCAAATGTAAGTGTGGTTATACACTGAACCGGGTTAACAAATTTCTGTGTTGTTTAATTTTCCTGCACTTTAAGTTTTAAGTTAAGTCTTCAAGTGTTTAAACATCTCATTCGACATCTCGTACCTGATCACAAAATTTCAATTGGCATCAGAGCAGGCACCCTGCCTGTTTAACTGGGTGAGATCTAGGGACTGCAAATTCTGGAAACATGGACAGAGATGTAGGATATGTAAACAGACCACCTATATTGGATGGATCTAATTATGACTACTGGAGGCCAAGAATGGTAGCATTCTTAAGATCACTTGACAATAGGGCTTGGAAAGCAGTCAACAATGGATGGGAGCACCCTGTCCAAGACACCAAAGATGGAGCAAAAGTGTTGAAACCTGAAGAAGAATGGAGTAAGGAGGAAGAAGATTCAGCACTTGGCAACTCCAAGGCCTTAAATGCTTTATTCAATGGCATTGATAGGAACATCTTTAGACTTGTGCATCACTGTGAGCTGGCCAAAGATGTTTGGGACACTCTCAAAACAACTCATGAAGGAACATCAAAGGTGAAGATGTCAAGACTTCAACTTCTCACCACCAAGTTTGAAAACTTGATAATGAAGGAAGATGAGACAATTCATGAATTCTACATGAACATCTTAGAAATAGTCAATACTTCTGGAGCTTTGGGAGAAAAGATGACTGATGAAAAGCTTGTAAGAAAGATTCTCAGATCTTTGCCAAAAAGATTTGACATGAAGGTCACAGCAATAGAAGAAGCTCAAGACATATGCAAAATGAAAGTTGAAGAGCTCATTGGTTCCCTTCAAACATTTGAGATGGGAATGAATGACACAATTGTAAAGAAGAACAAAAGCATAGCCTTGGTGTCAAATACTGATAAAGAAAAAGAAAATAATGAATCAGAACTTGAAGAAAATTTATCAGAAAACATTGTTATGCTTGGAAGACAATTCAAAAAGATTCTCAGAAAGATGGAAGACAAGGCCAGACCAAGTGGAAGATACACAAACTCTTCTGAGAACAAAAGACCTTATGATGCTAATAGAAGGTCAAATTATGATGAAAAGACCAGTCAAGAAAAAGGGATTAAATGCCATGGATGTGAAAGATATGGACACATCAGAAATGAATGTCCTACCTATTTAAAAAGGCAAAAGAAAGGTCTCTTTGTAACCTGGTCTGATGAAGACTCAGGATGTGATTCAGAAGAAGAATCAGCTAAGCATATCACTGCTCTAGCTGGATTATGTGAATCTGAAAGTGAATCCAGTGATGGGGAGCTTAATTTTGAAGAGCTTGAGCAATCATACAGAGAACTGGTTAAAAGGAGTACTGAAATATGCATGGAGAGTATAAAGCAAAAGAAGCAGATTGAGGCACTAAAGGATGAAAAAGTAAGTGATCTATATATCATTGACACCTTGAAAAGTGAAGTAAGTCTTCTCAACTCCAAGTTGGAGCATATGTCCAAATCTGTTAGAATGTTGAACAGTAGCTCAAGCACACTGGATGTTATTCTCAACATCAATAAGCATTCATGGGATAGAAGTGGACTGGGATTTAACAAAATCCATAAGGTTGAAGCTAGCACCAACAAAACTACTTCAAATTCCATACAGTCAAACAAGATGTCCCAACAGATGCTTCAACATCATGAAAAGAACACAAAGTCAAACATAATGTTCCAACAGATGTCTCAACATCATGAAAAGAACATAATGAAGAAGAAGTATCAAAGATGGAGATGTCATCATTGTGGAAGGTTTGGACATATCAAACCTCATTGCTACAAGTTGCATGGATATCCAAATCAGATGTATCAGCAACCTCCTAAGCAGAAGATAGAGGTTACCAAGAAAGTGCTGCATAGACAGCAATCTCAAAGATATCAGCAACCCCCTAGGCAGAAGACAGAGGTCATCAAGAAAGTATGGGTACCTAAAGCTAGTCCTCATGCTGATCAAAGCTACATGCCCAAGAACAAGTTCAACAAACAACCTTGGAGCTCTACTAATGGACACTGCACAGGGCAGAGGTATCAAAAGAAACCTCAATACAAATGGTCAAAGAAGGGTGTTGCATATATAGCTCATACATCCCTAAGAGTATCAGCTAAAGAAGACTGGTACTTTGACAGTGGATGTTCAAGACACATGACTGGATTGAAGAATCTGCTAGTAGACTTAAAGTCATATTCATCCAGATATGTAACATTTGGAGATGGAGCTAAAGGTGAAATCAAGGGAGTTGGGACCTTGGACTGTCCAGATGTACCAAGACTAGATGATGTGCTGCTGGTAAAAGGATTGACTGCTAACTTGATCAACATAATTCAATTATGTGATCAAGGTTACAGTGTAAACTTTACCAAAATTGAATGCATAGTGTCTAATAAAGAACAGAAGGTTGTCATGAGAGGAGCCAGATCTAAAGACAACTGTTACATGTGGGAACCTCAAGACTTCAGTCTCACTTCAACTTGTTCTTTAGCCAAAGAAGAAGAAGTGAAACTATGGCACCAAAGACTGGGTCATCTTCATTTCAGAGGCATAAAGAAAATCATATCTATGGAAGCTGTGAGAGGTATTCCTAAACTGAATATTGATGATGGCAAAATATGTGGTGAATGTCAAATAGGCAAGCAAACCAAGATGTCCCATCCAAAGCTCCAACATCTGACAACTTCCAAAGTTTTGGAATTATTGCATATGGATCTTATGGGACCTATGCAGGTTGAGAGCCTTGGTGGTAAGAGGTATGCCTATGTGGTGGTTTATGACTTTTTAAGGTATACATGGATAAATTTTATCAAAGAAAAGTCTGATGTATTTGATGTATTCAAAGATTTATGCCAAAGAATACAAAGAGAAAAAGCCAGCTGTGTGGTGTTGCACCCCAAAATTTGCTTCACAATACAAGACTTTGTGTGCTAAGAAGGTTCACAAGGTTCACAAGATTCACAATGCTTACAAGACCTTTCATGAGGTTCATGAAGTCTACAAGTCACTTTATGAAGTTCACAAGGTTCACAAGATTCACAATGCTTTCAAGACCTTTCATGAGGTTCATGAAGTCTACAAGTCACTTTATGAGGTTCACAAGGTTCACCAGGTTCACAATACCTCCCATGAGTATCACAAGACATTTCACAAGGTTCACAAGGTTCACAAAGTTCATAATTGGTCAGAAGAGTTGACAATTCCCTCAGACAATGCACCTCCTAAGCAGTGCATCCAAAACTAGGGTTTTGACTTTAATCAGGCTAAATGAACTTCCAAGACTTCAAATGAGCTTCATAACATCTTATATGTGTTTAAGAACCCCCATGACAAGTTTCAAGACTTTTCTCAGAAGTTTGCTCAGTCAGATGATCAGATAAGTCAAAATCAGTCAATGCAGTTAAAAAGTCAAACTGAGGTCAACTGTGATCAAACCAAAGTCAAACTTCATGATTTTTTGCCAACATCAAAGTATATGAAGTAAAATTCATCATTTGATCAAGGGTTGATCATGATTCATCAAGGAGATTTCAGATCATCAAGAATCAGGAGTTTCTAAATTAGGGTTTCCTCAGTAAAAGTCAACTGAACTTTGACCAGCCATAACTTTCACATACTTCATCACCAAGTCTCCACTCAAATCTCATTTTGAAGGAAATTGAATTCTCTACAACTTTGTGTCTCACAAGCCAAGCCCAAAAATGCTTCATTTGGAAGGTATGAGCTAAGACATTATAGGTCCTTTTGAAAGTCAACAAAAAGTCAACAACTTCAAAAGGGCATAACTTGAGATTGGTAAATGATATGGACATGAAACCAGTGGGGTTGTTTAGAGGACTCTTCAAGCTTTCCAAAATGTCCAAGAACACCCTCATACCATTAAAATTGAAGGATATGTGCCCTTGCAAAGTTGGGAAATTTTGAGTTGGTTTATGATGAAAAAGGAGGTCTAAAACCAATTTCTTCCAAATGGGCTTGCCAAATGATGACCCAATCCATACAACAACTTCATGCACGACCCAAACCATTAAAAATCAGAATTTTTATTATTTTATTTTTATTTATTTTGATTTAATTCATTAAAAATCATTTTAAATAAAAATAAAATATGAAAATGTAAGATTTGATGGAGATTAAGCTTCTAGAAAGTCTTAAATATTGATTTGAATTGAAGAGGAAAGAAATCATAAGATTTGTCCAAAAATAGCAAGCATTCACACATGAATATTTGATTTTCAAGGCATGATCAACTTGGATCTTTTCATATCAATTTTTCCACACAAACAATCAATCTTTTTGACCTAATTCACTCTCCTATAAGTGCTTAACTCATTGCCATCACAAGGACACGATTTTTCTGCCTCCAAAAGTAAGTTTCACAAATTAAAAAACCATCCAAAACCTCACATTCGGATTCATTGATACAAGGTGTTTTAAGGTAAAATAAGAACATAGCAATGTTCCTTGGACCTTCTTGAAGCAAAGCCAACACTCATATGCATCAATACCATGCTATATTGCTCAACCCGAGTTCACTTTGTTCTTGAAAATAATTTTTTCGATTTCAATAATTTGTTGCTTTTCCATGAATATTGTTTGCATGATCTTGTTTGTGATGTTGTGTAGAACGTTTCTGGATCATTAAACCAAAGCTTCGTTGCCTAGAGTGAATTCGGCCATGATTAGGGTTTGAACCTCCAAATTAGGGTTCTTCAATTCATTAAATTTAAATAAATTTGAAGAACATAGGGATGTTGTATGGATTGTGAGGATCATAAAACACTAATTAATTGAAAGAAATCGTACTGCTTTGTGGGTGTTTGGTTTTCGCAGGTTTAAAACATTGAAGAACACGCAGCAAGATTCGCAGGTAAAATTGCATAAAGATTCGCAGGAAATTTGGAGAAGAAAAAGGCTGTTGGCGCGCGTTTCAGAAATTCAAATTGTGTTTTAAATATTTTATGTTTTAATGTTGAGTTATTATCACAAGCGCATGGCTTGTCCCAGTGGTTGGCTGCTTGGTCTTGGGTATTCAAAGCAAAGGGCAGGGGTTCGAACCCTGGCTTTGGTTCCTTTTTATTTCTTTTTCCAGGAATTAAGTTGTTATAATATATTATGTATTGTTCTCATTCCAATATCAGATTTGCTCACCCAGCTAGATGGTCATGCGTGCGTTTGTGTGTTAAGAGGTCCTGGGTTCAATCCTCCCCCAGGCCTTTTTGCTTCTATTATTTTTTTGATTTTTTCAGGTAAGGCATAAAACCAATTCTTCCCCTTTGCTTGCTGCCTGCGCATGATGGCTTAGTGGTGAGTGTTGTTGCTGGTGAACAAAGCCTCCTGGGTTCAAATCCCAGCAAGGTAAGTCCCATCTTTTTGCTTCTTTTTTTTATTTTGTCTTATTTATTTAATTATTATTATTATTAATAAATCATATAATTAAATAATGTTGTATATTCAAAAAAATTCTAAAATTCAAAAAAATTACTTTTTTTATTTTATTCATTATTATGTATTTAAATTATAATATATGTATGTTTATTTAAATAATTTTGTATATTAAATTAAACCTTAAAGAATATTTTCTAAACAAACCCTAATTTTGTAAAACCTAATTTATTTTCTAAATAATAAAAAAAACTAATTTTATTTAAATTTCTAATTTTTTTTTTGTGAATATAATATTTAGTATAATCAAATTTTATAAATATAATTGTTATGTATATATTTATTTAATATAATTAAGTTTTGTAAATATATTTATAACTTATGTGAATATTCCTATAATTTGTTCATGATCTAAATCCTATTCTTTTATTTTATTTATGTTTAAAAACAATTAAATTTTATAATTATAATTTTTTTTATGTTTAGAATTGATAAGTTGCATATAATTTTTATAATTAAATTGTTCCTATTTTTTTTAATAGTTGCTAATTCTTATTTTGTTTATTATTATTATTAACCATATTATTACTAATCCCTTTATTTTATTATTATACTTATTATTATTATTTCACTAACCTTATTTAATTATTTTTATTATTATTATTACTAACCCTTATTATATTTATTATTGCCTATTTATTTATTTTTGCTTATTATTTATATTTATTTATTTATTTGCTATTTATTTTAATTGTTTATTAAAATTATTGTAATTGCTCCTTGGTGTAAATTTTTGTAAATATTTAATTTTTTATGCTATGGTTAGTAATTTAGGGAGTGTAAACATGTATTTATATTTAAAATCAAATTTAGATCATTTTAATTAGAGATAAATAAAATTAAACACTCACACACGTAAGTCGATTTTTAATCGCCATCTCACTTTCTAAGGTTGCCTCTTATTGTTGCCTATTCAAAAAGGTCAAGTGGGGTGTATAAAGAAAGTCCCTCAAAATAAAGTCATCAAGTCCCTTAATGGTTGCCTTTAAAGATCAAGTCCCTTTCGAATAATGATGACAGTCCCTCCAAAAAAAATGCTTAATACACCCTACAGTTGCCTTAAATAAACAAATGTCCCTCTCATGTCCCTTACATCCAAGGTAATGACTACCTATTCCTTAATAATAGGGATAGTCTTTCCATTTAAAGGATAAAGAACAGAAAAACTTAAACTTTAGGGTAGGTACCTCATAGTTGCTTGCTCACTTCATTCAAAACTTTTCAAACACTTTACAAATTTCAAACAAATTTTCAAACACAAGTTTTTACGCATCCGTACATGGATCATTATTAACTATTATGAAAATTTTTATTCACACACTACACTTTTCAAAAACAATTCAAAGTGAGCTAAGTAACTAAGAGCCCATGGATAACCATGGATGTAAAGGGTGCTAACACCTTCCCTTTACATAACCTACCCCCCGGACCCAAAAATCTTTTAAAGGTCTTTCCTGTTCTTTTATGCCTTTCCTTTGGATAAAATAAAAGTCGGTGGCGACTCTTGCTATCCGCAACATAACTTAAAGTCAGTTCTCCCACCGTGTTACATGTGGTCAGAATAAGAAGTGACTATGGAAAGGAGTTTGAGAACCAGAAATTCTTAGATTTCTGTTCTTCAGAAGGAATCAATCATGAATACTCTTCACCAATCACTCCTCAACAAAATGGGATTGTTGAGAGGAAGAATAGAACTATCCAAGAATCAGCAAGAGCTATGATCCATGCTAAAAAATTACCATTGTATTTCTGGGCTGAAGCCATGAACACAACTTGTTACATTCACAATAGAGTCACTCTAAGGAAAGGAACCTTGTCCACAATCTATGAAGTCTGGAAGGGCAGAAAACCCACAGTTAAGTACTTCCATGTTTTTGGAAGTAATTGTTATATTCTGGCTGATAGAGAACAAAGAAGAAAAATGGATCCTAAAAGTGATGAAGGGATTTTCCTTGGATACTCTATAAACAGCAGAGCATATAGAGCATTTAACTCTAGAACCAAGGTTATCATGGAGTCCATAAATGTGATAATTGATGATGCTCCTGCAGATGTTACAGAAGATGTTGGAACATCTGCTGACAGCCAAACTGAAGCTGAAGAAAAGAGTGATCATCCTGACTTCACTCAAACTGATGCAAGGACAGAACAATCCAGCAAACCTCCCTCCATCAGAATCCAGAAGGATCATCCCAAAGATTTGATAATTGGGGATCCCAACAGAGGTGTAAGCACTAGATCAAGAGAGGTGATTTCAGGTTCCTGTTTTGTTTCAAAAATAGAACCTAAAAACATCAAGGAAGCTCTTATTGATGAATACTGGATTTGTGTTATGCAAGAGGAATTAGGTCAATTCACAAGGAATGAAGTGTGGAATCTTGTTCCTAGACCTGATGACATAAATGTGATTGGCACTAAATGGGTGTATAAGAACAAGTCAAATGAGCAGGGAGTTGTTACAAAGAACAAAGCTAGACTTGTAGCTTAAGGATACACACAAATTGAGGGAGTAGACTTTGATGAAACCTTTGCACCAGTAGCAAGGCTTGAATCAATCAGACTACTTCTAGGAATTGCTTGTATCTTGAAGTTCAAGCTATTTCAAATGGATGTGAAAAGTGCCTTTCTAAATGGATATCTTAATGAAGAGGTATATGTAAAACAGCCTAAGGGATTTGTTGATCCAAGCTGTCCAAATCATGTGTACAAACTAAGGAAGGCCCTTTATGGACTGAAGCAAGCTCCAAGAGCATGGTATGAAAGGCTGACTACTTTTCTTATCAAGCAAGGGTACAGGAAAGGTGGAATAGACAAAACCTTGTTTGTTAAAGATGAAGAAGGAAATGTCATGATTGCTCAAATATATGTAGATGGCATTGTTTTTGGTGGGATGTCAGACATGATGGTTAAACATTTTGTCACTCAAATGGAATCTGAATTTGAGATGAGCCTAGTAGGAGAATTAACCTACTTTCTTGGACTGAAAATAAAGCAAATGGAGGACTCCATGTTCATTTCCCAAAGCAAGTATGCTAAGAACATTGTCAAGAAATTTGGGATGGACAATGCTACTCGTAAGAGAACTCCTTCCCCCACACACTTAAAGCTGACTAAAGATGAAAAGGGTGAGAATGTAGACCAAAGCCTATACAGAAGTATGATTGGAAGCTTATTATATCTGACTGCTAGCAGACCAGACATAGCCTTTGCAGTAGGTGTATGTGCAAGATATCAAGCTGATCCAAAAGTTAGTCATCTAAACCAAGTCAAGAGAATTCTGAAATATGTTAATGGTACCTGTGACTATGGCATAATGTACTTTCATGGATGCAAACCAATTCTCACTGGCTTCTGTGATGCTGATTGGGCTGGAAGTGCTGATGACAGAAAAAGCACTTCAGGAGGATGCTTTTTCCTAGGAAACAATTTGATTTCTTGGTTCAGTAAGAAACAAAATTGTGTATCCTTATCTACTGCTGAAGCTGAATATATTGCAGCTAGAAGCAGTTGTTCACAGTTGGATTGGATGAAGCAAATGCTCACTGAGTACAATGTCCCACAAGATGTCATGACATTGTACTGTGACAACTTAAGTGCTATTAACATATCAAAGAATCCTATCCAACATAGCAGGACCAAGCATATTGATATCAGGCATCATTTCATCAGAGATCTTGTGGAAGAGAAAGTGATCTCATTGGAACATGTAGCTACAAATCTGCAATTGGCTGATATATTTACTAAAGCTTTAGATGCTACCCAATTTGAAAACCTAAGGGGTAAATTGGGAATCTGCTTATGTGAAGTTTAGCAGTTATGGAGATGTGCCAACATGTCATATGACATCGTGTGGCATGATCACAGATGGCAACACCAGTCTGGTCAAGCACTTTGTATATTCCACTCCTAGAAATTCTCCAAGTAACGACTCTTATAAGAATATCAGCTCACTTTCAGCTATTCATCTTCTCATCATTCTCTCAAAACAACTTGCATGCTATAGCTAACTTTCAGAGATCATCAAACTCAACCAATCTTAATTTCTTTCTTCACCACATTCGAAAATGGCTCAACATCAAAACCCTAACATCTCTGAAGAAATCCTCAACAAGGAAGATGTGGTACATGCAACCCCCATCTCTGTGGTACCCATGGATTCAACTCCAATGGACGAAATCAGAGGAAGTGTTCCTCTTGCTCAAAAGCCAAGAACCCCTACAATAAGAAGGGCAAAGGAACCTGTATTCAGCAAAGCCAAAGGCATGCCTTCATCATCAAACACCACTCCAAAATCTTCAGAATATGTTGATGATTCTATAAAGGAACTGGTGAACAGGATCTTGTCTGAGCAAAGAGTTGTGAGTGACATATTTATCCCTCTGAACACCATGCCATCTCCACAGGAAGAACAACAAAATCAGGCTGAAAAGGACACTCCTGCTCAACAAGATGTCCCAATAGATGTTGAAACATCTGAGGACCAGCAAAAGGCCTCCTCTAATGATGCTGATGAAACATCTGAGGATCAACAAAAGGCCTCCACTGATAGTGATGATGAACCATCTGAGGACCAGCACAAGGCCTCCACTAATGATCAAGCCTCTGTTGATCCACCTGCTGAAGAGGAGACTGCTCAACCTCCTCCTGTTGTAAACATAGAGCATGATTCTGACACAGAAATCATTGCTTCTGTGAACCCTAGCATAGCCAAAAGGCTTAGGACTAGGAAGGAAAAGAAGACTGCAGGATATGCAACTCCTGAGAAGAAGCCACCTACACCAAAGAAGGACAAAGCTAAAGTTGCTTTTGGTCCTACCAAACAATGGAGCAAGGTGAATACACAGAAGAGGAAAGTTGTCACCCCTTCAGATTCAGATGTTGAAGAGGATGTCCCAACATCCCCACCAAAGAAGAAACCAGCACCCTCAAGGTCTTCAGCTGCTGTTCCAGAAGCTCCTCTGGAAAACATCTCTTTCCATCATGTGTCAAGTGTGAACAGATGAAAGTTTGTATATCAAAGAAGGGTAGCACTTGAAAGAGAGCTGAGCAGTAATGCACTTGAGTGCACAGAGGTAATTGATCTCATCTCTTCTGCTGGCCTATTTAAAACTGTATCCAACTTATCTCCTTGCTATGAGCTGCTAATCAAGGAATTTATTGTCAACCTCCAAGAAGACTGTGCTGATGGTAAGTCAGTTGACTTCAAAAAGGTATATGTAAGAGGGAAATGTGTGGAATTCTCTCCTAGGGTTATCAACCACTACCTTGGAAGAGAATCTGATGGTCCAAATGAGTTAGGGAAGACTGATAACCAAGTTTGCAAGGTTATCACTGCTAATCAGGTCAAGACTTGGCCAGTCAAGGGGAAGCTTTCTGTTAGCTTGCTAACAAGAAAGTATGCAATGCTGCATAGGATTGGGACTGCAAATTGGGTTCCTACCAACCACATCTCCTCAATAGCAACTGGGTTGGGCAGGTTCATATATGCTGTAGGCACCCAAACAAAGCTGGATTTTGGGGCCTATATTTTTTATCAGACACTGAAGCATGCTGGAACATCTGCAACAAAGCTGCCAATTGCCTTCCCTTCCTTGCTGTGTGGAATTATGCTTAGTCAATATCCAGGTATCCTCACTGAGAAGGACTCCATTTGCAAAAGAGAAAGCCCTCTGGCCTTCCACTACAAGTTGTTCTTGAGTCATCATGCAGCTGATGTTGAAGCTCCCTTTGGGACATCTGCTGGTCCTTTCAAGGCAAAGTCTCCAATCTCCAAAGCTGCTTTAATTGCTGAGCTGAAGAATACATGAAAAGAACTGGATGCTAGGAAGCAAAAGCTTGAGGAGATTATCCAAAGGTTGGAGATTGAAGAGAATGCTCAGAAAGTTGCTACTTCTGATGAAGAGACTGAAGAAGAGGAAGACACTGAATATGAGGAGTCTGAGTGAAACTTGTATTGTGTAGAAGAGGAATTTAATTAAAGGAGACGTGCATTACTAGAAGATATATTGAGCCATATATAGAAGATACACTTAATGAAGAATCCATCATTTAATGACATGATTAAATGGTTGCGCATCAAATCTTTACTATCTCTTATTTACGTCTAGAAGATGATGATATTCATAATGAAGACATTAATTAAAGAATATTTTAATTAATGATTAAGACAAGTATCTCTTGTTTTGGAAGGAATTTATGGTATTAACTGTAGATGTTTAGAATTGGCAGAATTTTTGACCAACAAGAAGTGTTGAATTTAGTTCAGGATGTCACATCAGATGTTGGGACATTATCAAACAGAGTATAAGTAAACGAACTTAATTCAGGATGTCACACCAGATGTTGGGACATTGTATTAGTTAATGAAATAAGTTCAGTTTACAGGATGTCACACCAGATGTTGTGACATTGTATCAGTAAATGAAGTAAGTTCAGTTTTCAGGATGTCACACCAGATGTTGTGACATCTCAAACCTGCTACCAGAATTAATTAATGACTAACAGAACTGAGTAAATTAAGGGAAGTTATCTGGAATTAATTATGGATGGATGAAACAGAAGAAGGCGCATCTGTAGGGAGTTTTGTTATGTGACTTCAGCATAATCAGAAGAACTGAATCACCTAGAATCTAGGAAGTAACAAACCCTAATTCAAGGTGATGACAGCATGCGTATCAGGATTGGATAAACCTACAGAAAGCCCAAAATCCAAACACCTATTTAAGCAACAAAAACTCTCAGAATAGAGTACGAATTTAAGAAGACCAAATAGGGTGTTTTGTGTTTTAATAGCGGGTTGTTTTAATAGTACCACTTTATGAGCTTTTAAGCAAAAGTGTATTTGTGTCTTGATTGAAACTGTGAAGTAAGATCAAGCTATTTTTGTTTGAAGTATGACTTCAATTTTATTAAACTTGTAAACATATCACTGTGTGATTGAGGGGGAGTGAGTTGGTACTCATATCTAAGTTATGTCTTAGGTAGAAATTGCATTGGGTAGATATTAAGTGAAAGATTAAACTGAGTGGTTTAAGTCTAGAATTAATATTACTTATATTGGATTTCCTTCCTGGCTTGGTAGCCTCCAGATGTAAGTGTGGTTATACACTGAACTGGGTTAACAAATTTCTGTGTTGTTTAATTTTCCTACACTTTAAGTTTTAAGTTAAGTCTTCAAGTGTTTGAACATCTCATTCGACATCTCGTACCTGATCACAGAATTTCATTAACTAATATCCTAAATTAGCTCAAGATGTCTCCAACGGCTACATTTATTCAAGAACTATATAAAGGAATCAAATTGAAGAATTGAAGACAATACACTCACGAGCAAAAGACTGTATCATTTGTGCTAAAATATTGTAACTTTCACTTAGTGATCTTAGCTTGATAAGAAGCAAATTAGTTACTATATTATTATCATTGTAATAGTTGAGTAATATTCCTTGAGTGACTAGTTTCAGTCAGAAGACTCAAGAGGACATTGACTATAGGTCATTGTGTGTATTCATTTATTGAATAGTGGATTAAGACCTCAGTAGAGGCAAAATCACCTTGGCGGGTGGACTGGACGTAGTTTGAGTTCAAACGAACCAGGATAAATTAACTTGTCATTAGAAGTTATTTTTAGTTGTTAAAGAAAACCCAATTCCAACCCCCCTTCCTTGTGTTTTGCGCACCTTCAATTGGCATCAGAGCTCTAGGTTCTGAGAAAAACACTTAACCGTGTCAGTAAAAGATCCAGAGGTTAAAACACATGGCAGAAGCTGGCAATAACAACAATGACTACCAAAATGACAAGATCAACGTTAAACCTCCAATGTTCAATGGTGACAATTTTGACTACTGGAAGGATGTTTTGGAAAGTTTCTTTCTAGCTCTAGATGGAGATCTTTGGGACATGGTGACAGATGGATACATTCATCCTGTTGGAGCAGATGGTCAGAAGATTGAAAGAAAAAATATGACAGCTCAGCAGAAGAAGGAATTCAGAAATCATCACAAAGCTAGAACCATACTTCTAAGTGCTATCTCATATACAGAATATGAGAAGATCACAAACAGGGACTCAGCTAAACACATGTTTGATTCTCTAAGGATGACACATGAAGGCAACACTCAAGTCAAGGAGACTAAAGCTCTAGCCCTCATCCAGAAGTATGAAGCTTTCAAAATGGAAGAAGATGAAACAATTGAAAAAATGTTCTCAAGGTTCCAAATTCTGGTAGCTGGACTGAAAGTTCTGGACAAAGGCTACTCAACAGCAGATCATGTGAAGAAAATCATCAGAAGTTTACCAAAAGCTTGGAGGCCCATGGTCACTGCTCTAAAGCTATCTAAAAATCTGAATGAAATATCCTTAGAAGAACTGATCAGCTCCTTGAGAAGTCATGAGATTGAACTAGAAGAAGATGAACCCCAGAAGAAAGGTAAGTCTGTAGCTCTTAAATCTAACAAATATGTTTCTAAAGCTTTACAGGCAGAAGAAGAAGAAAGTTCTGGAGCTCATCAGAAGAAGATGAATTATCTCTCTTATCCAAAAGAGTCCAAAAACTCTGGAAGCATCGCCAGAAGAAGTTCAGAAATACCAGAAGAACCAACAACTATTCTGAATCAACATTTGGTCACAAGAAACCCAGAAGCAAAGAAATTGCGTGCTATGAATGCAAAGAACCAGGACACTACAAGAGTGAATGTCCAAAACTCCAGAAAGAAAAACCCAGAAACAAATTCAATAGAGAAAAGAAAAAGAGTCTCATGGAAACATGGGATGATTCTGAATCATCTGAAGCTGAGTCAGAGTCAGAAGATGAACATGCTAACATTGCACTAATGGCAAACATACCAGAAGATGATCACTCATCAGAATCAGAATCAGAATTAGATTCAGAAGAGGTATTTTCTAAACTTTCCAGATCTCAGTTAGAAGCTAGCCTCTCATAAATTCTTGAAAAATATCAGAAGCTTCAATTCAAATACAAAGACATGAAACAAATTCTGGTATCTGAATTAGAAGAAGTTAGAAAACTAAAAACAGAAAACTCTGAGCTGAAAGAAAATATTTTTGAATGCAAAAACTCTTTTGAAAAACTTAAAGCTCATAAGGAATCTGAATTAGAAGATCTAATCAATTCTGATAGTATCATAAAACAATATGACTATGGTTTTCAAAAATTTCTAGCTAAAAGCATAGATAGAAGCAAAATTGCATCTATGATCTATGGAGTTAGCAGAAATGATAGAAGAGGCATAGGCTATGTGAAAACTAAAGAAACTCTGAAGTATAAAAAGATTGATGACATTGTCATAAAAACTAATACTCCTCTAAGTTCTCATTTTACCTATGGTCATAACCATGATCTAATATACACTAGTGAGTCATCTTGTTCCACAAGTTCTGCTTTGAAACCTAAAATGAATCAGAAGTTTGTAAAAACTAACAAACAAGGACCCAAAAGAATATGGGTACCCAAAGATAAAATTGTGTATGTTGCAGATGTCTTTAACAGCAAAACTGAAACACCAATCATGGTACCTGGACTCTGGATGCTCACGACACATGACGGGAAGAAAACATATGTTCCAAAATCTTGAACTAAAAGATGGAGGCCACGTAGGTTTTGGAGGCAATCAAAAAGGAAAAAGTATTGGCTCTGGAACTATTGGTAATGGAAATCTTCCCTCTATCTCTAATGTTCTATTAGTAGAAGGATTAATGCATAATTTATTATCCATAAGTCAATTAAGTGATAATGGCTATGACATAATCTTTAATCAAAAGTTCTGTAAAGTTGTTAGTCAGAAAGATGGAACAATCCTCTTCAGTGGAAAGAGAAAGAACAACATTTATAAAATAAAACTTTTAGAATTAAAAATTCAGAATGTAAAATGTCTAATGTCTGTGGAAACTGAGCAATGGGTCTGGCACAAAAGATTGGGACATGTTAATATGAGAAGATTGTCTCAACTTAACAAAATCAATCTAGTCAGAGGACTCCAAATTTGAAGTTCAACTCAGAAGCTCTGTGTGAAGCATGTCAGAAAGGCAAATTTTCAAAACCTGGTTTTAAAGCTAAAAATGTTGTATCTTCCTCTAGACCATTAGAACTTCTGCACATTGACTTGTTTGGACTAGTGAAAACTGCTTCTGTTAGTGGCAAGAAGTATGGATTGGTGATCGTAGATGACTTCAGCAGATGGACATGGGTAAAGTTTCTTAGACACAAGGATGAGTCAATTGCTGTATTTTCTAACTTCTGCAAACAAGTTCAAAATGAAAAAGAATTTAAAATTATTAAAGTCAGAAGTGATCATGGTGGAGAATTTGAAAACAAACAATTAGAATCTTTTTTTAATGAAAATGGAATCTCTCATGACTTTTCTTGTCCTAGAACTCCTCAACAAAATGGGGTTGTAGAACGTAAGAATAGAACATTGCAAGAGATGGCCATAACCATGATCAATGAGACTAATATGGCTAAACATTTTTGGGCAGAAACAGTAAATACAACATGCTATATTCAGAATAGAATCTCTATAAGACCTATTCTTGAAAAGACTCCTTATGAATTGTGGAAGAACAGAAAGCCCAACATTTCATATTTTCATCCCTTTGGGTGTATATGTTTTATTCTGAATACTAATGATACTCTGAATAAATTTGACTCTTAGGCACAAAAGTGTTATATGTTAGGATACTCTGAACGTTCTAAGGGATACAGAGTATACAACACAGAAACACATATTGTGATAGAATCTATTTATGTCAGATTTGATGATAAGCTTGGTTCTGAAAAACCAAAGCAGAATGAATTTATTGCAGATATAGAAGTTGATATTTCTACCAGCAGAAAATCTGAAGATCAATCACCTACAGAACAAAACAAGACAATTACTCCAACAAATTCTGAAGAACCCACTCAGAAGAAACTATCCAGAAGCAAGGTGAATCATCCAGAAGATAAAATCTTGGGAAAGAAGGATGAACCAATCAGAACAAGATCATTGTTCAGAAACTCTAAAGAATCTCTAATGGGACTTGTTTATCTAATTGAACCAACTTCTGTAGAAGAAGCTCTCTCAGAAAATGATTGGATTCTGGCTATGCAAGAAGAACTTAACCAATTCACCAGAAATGATGTATGGGATCTAGTTCCTAGGCCCAAAGGATTCAACATCATTGGCACCAAGTGGGTATTCAGAAACAAGCTAAATGAGCAAGGAGAAGTTGTCAGAAACAAAGCAAGACTGGTTGCACAAGGTTATAGTCAACAAGAAGGAATTGACTATACATAAACCTATGCACCAGTTGCCAGGTTAGAATCAATTAGACTTCTAATTTCATTTGCTGTAAACCATAATATCATTCTATATCAAATGGATGTCAAAAGTGCATTTTTAAATGGTTATATTGATGAAGAAGTGTATGTACACCAACCCCCTGGCTTTGAAAATATAAAATTTCCAGAACATGTTTTCAAACTCAAAAAATCTTTATATGGTCTGAAACAAGCTCCCAGAGCTTGGTATGAAAGACTAAGTACTTTTCTTCTGGAAAATAAATTCATCAGAGGGAAAGTGGATACAACTCTTTTCATTAAAAACATTAAAAATGATCTTCTGATATGCCAAATTTATGTAGATGATATAATTTTTGGTTCTACTAAAAGTGCCTTGGGAAAGGAATTTACTAAGTCTATGCAGGCAGAATTTGAAATGAGCATGATGGGAGAATTAAAGTTCTTCCTGGGAATTCAAATAAATCAAACATCAGAAGGAACATATATCCATCAAAGCAAATATGTCAAAGAACTTCTAAAGAAATTTGATTTATCAGATAGCATCATATCTAAAACTCCTATGCATCCTACATGTATTCTGGAGAAAGAAGAGGTAAGTAAGAAAGTAGATCAGAAGCTCTACAGAGGTATGCTTGGCTCTCTCCTCTATCTAACTGCTTCTAGACCAAATATTCTCTACATTGTATGTTTATGTGCTAGATTCCAATCAGATCCTAGAGAAACTCACTTAACAGCTGTTAAGAGAATCTTTAGGTATCTGAAAGGTACAACTAATCTTGGTTTGTATTACAGAAGATCCAAAGACTATAAACTTGTTGGATATTGTGATGCTGATTTTGCTGGAGACAGAACAGAAAGAAAAATTACTTCTGGAAGTTGTCAATTTCTGGGAGATAATCTAATTTCTTGGTCAAGCAAAAGACAGTCAACCATAGCATTATCAACTGCAGAAGCTGAATACATTGCAGCAGCGGGATGCAGTACTCAGATGCTCTGGATGAAAAATCAGCTTGAGGATTTCAACATCTATGAGAGTAACATTCTCATCCTCTGTGATAATACCTCTGCTATTTGTCTATCTAAAAATCCAATTTTACATTCTAGAGCTAAACACATAGAAGTTAAACATCATTTCATTAGGGACTATACTCAGAAGGGAATTTTAATGTTAAAATTCATAGATACAAATCACCAATGGGCTGATATTTTTACAAAACCCCTTCCTGAAGATAGATTTAATTTCATACTAACCAATCTTAGCATGAAATTTTGCCCAGAATGAAAATGCTTTAATTATATGTCTTTAACTCTTAGAAGTTCTGAAATTAATCCTCTATATTATTACTTCAGAAGATATTATGTTCTAACTGTTTCATTCTGAGAACTTCCGTTCAAAGGAAAAACATGCAGATCTTCAAATCAACAAGTGTCAACAAGGCTATAAGGAACCCCATCAGAATTAAACAAGTGTCCAAATTCTGAAGAGTGACAGAACATGCATTGGACAACTGTCCTCTACAGAAGGACATCTGTTGATCTTCTGGGAAACTAATACGACTGACTTGACACCAAAAAGGCAAAAATCTCTTGGGTAACTGTTCCAGAATCTTTTACGCCTTACCCTATGTCTGCTGCATTTATTGCATATAATCATTATGTTTTTAAACTTAATTTTTCCCACTAATTTCTCGTATTATTAAATGCATTATTTTTTTTTATATAAGTAACTTTTCATTTTCACTTTCACTTTTTACCCTAATTGCATTTTTACTGAAATTTTTTTTCACTCTCACTTTTGCGTTCTCTCTGAAATTTTTCTAAAACCCTAAATCACAAAAACCTCATCTTAGTAACAATGGCTTCCTCTCCTCATCAACGAAAAGACTTCACTGATGTGTTTTACGTTGAACCCGTGAAGACCCTTATTACTCCTACTGACAAACTGGAAGTTCTTTGTGAGCTCTTTGTGGATTTCAACAGTCTGAAAGATAATGGTTTTGATCTCCTTACGGCCATTCAAGCTCAAGGCTAGGAGAAGTACTTTGATCGTCTTATGGGACCAGTTTTTCCAAAATTGGTAAAGGAATTCTGGGTATATGAAACTGCCTCAAACACTCATGTCACTTCGTATGTGTTGGGTAAAAGAATAATAATTTCTGAAGACCACATTGCCAAGCTCATAGAATCTGATGGCAATGGTATTAAGTGTAGTGAAATGGACAAAATGTCTGATACAAAGCTGATAGCCAAGGAAATCTTCACTTCTGGCCAACCTTCTAATAAGATAAAGAATCTGAAGATTCCTCTCAGAATTTGGGTCAAGATCATTCTTGGAACAATCTGCCACATGAAAGCTACAAACTCTCCAGACTATATCAACATGGATCAGCAGTTCCTGATGTACTTTATTGCTAAACAGAAGAAGATCAACCTTGCACACACTCTGTTTCAACATCTGAAAAATAGTGTGAAGGAAACAAGAGATGGGGAGAAAACCAAGAGGGATTAGATTCCTCTAGGACGGTTAATATCTAACATTCTCTGTGAGAATAAGTTGGTGGACTTTCTGGCTGAATTAAAGCAGACACAATTTCTTGAAACAGATGTTGGTAAGCCTCTGAATGCGAAGAATCTGAAGAAGATGAAGTTTATAACTTCTATCAAGAAAGAACATGTCCTATATTCTAGAGAAGTTATAACCACCAGGAAGATTCCCCTGCAGAACTTCCCCTTCTTCTCTTCTGACACACCTCCAGAGGTTGTGGTCAATTACTTGGACTTATGCAAGCAACATGGTGTAGATCCAATGTTCAAGGTAACTGAACTCTCTCAGAAAACTCCAGATGTTGCCTCTGCAAGAACCAAGAAAAGAAAGGCTGGAGAAGGATCGTCTCAGAAGGCTCCCAAATCAAGCAGAAGATCAGATAAAACTTCTGCCTCTAACTCTGAATTCATTTCTGTAGTAGAAGCAGTTACAGTAGAAGTGTCTGAAAACCCTTCTGGCCCAACACCTTCTGTTGACATTCCTTCTGCACAAATGCCATCATCTGAACCAACTCAATCCTCTAAACCTATTACACCTTCTAACCCTGTTCCCTCTGTTATACCTGCAACTACTGCTGTCTCATCCATTCTATCATCACTTTATCCACCAGAAGCTGAACACCATCAACCACAAACACTTTCAGATTTTGATATTCCAATTGACTCAACACCTCTTTCTGATATTGACCGCTCACCAATAGCTGAAACACACACTGCCCTGCAACATGTTCCTTCTAACATTGATAATTTCCAACCCCCAGAATCTGTCCAAATCCCATCCTCTGAAACGTTTGAAACACATCACCATAGCAATTCCCAACCATCAAATTCTGATGGCCTTGTTTCTAATCTTTCCCCTATAAGAGAAAGCTCACTGTCTTCATATGAGTCTAGCCCTCCTAACTCACCAACTTTTATAACCATCCCTGACACACCACCAGAAGAAGTTGAACACGAAAATCCCCTTAGAACCTCTGTTAATATTGAAGCTTTACACAAATTGTCCTCTGTCTCTAACAAAACTGCCATACCTGCACCAAAACCTAAACCCTCAAAAACAGACATTTCTGCATTGTTACTTGCTTTTGAAACATCAATGAAATTGAAGTTAGAGGATCTGAAGTCTGCTTGCTCAGAGCTTCCAGATCCAGCTGCTTCTGACTTTCTGTGGGCCACCTTCAGAAAATGGTTTAATGCTGAGACAAAGAGACTCAAGGACATCTGCTATGACATTGCTCACCAGAACTTCTATGAGTATCTCAAAGCAGTTGTTTCTAACATTGAACAGAATAAACCTTTTCTGCTGGACAATAAACCCTGGACAAAGTCAGTACCTCTGGAAGAAAACTCTGGACTTCAAATGGTTCTGGTACCTTCTGAAGAAGATCATGATGATGAACCTGCTCAATCACCAGCAAATGTAGAAGTTCCTGAGAATCAATCTGCTCCAGAAGTTGAAGAACCTCTGCCAACAAATCTTGTTCTGCAAACCTTGGAAGAGTTAAAGAAAGAAAATGAGATGGTTAAGCAACGCCTGGATAAGCAAGATGAAACCACTGCTGAGTTAAAGACAATGCTTGGAAAGCAAGTGGAATCATCCTCTGAGATCAAGTCTTTGCTGGAGGCCTTAGTTACTAAGATGCACTCCTGATTTTCTGTGTATCTTCTGCTTAGCTCTTTCTGTTTTATCTTCTGTCTCTTCATGACTTTTTAAGTTCTACTGGTTTTGTTCTTACTGTTTTTTTAATTCTGTTTAATGAAACCGTATTTTGCTTCTATACTCTTGCATTTTTTCTGCATATATTCTTTTTGATTATGACAAAAAGGGGGAGAAACGTAGAAGATCCTGATCAATAGCAGTTTACCATGATTTGCCTCTTACATATAAAATTCTAATAAAACTATTTGAGTTGTGATTCTAAAATAGAAACAGGTCAAGTAATCAACTCAGGGGGAGCTAAGGCTAATGAAACTTCTGAAGGATATAACTTCTGAAGAGATCTTTAAAAGAAATATTTGATTCTATTTAATCAAAGGGAGTTCTTCTAATCCTATTAAACTCTATTCTCAATATCTAAATAAATGTTTTGTCATCATAAAAAAGGGGGAGATTGTTAGAACAATTATGGTTCTAAACCTCTAAGAGTTTTAATGATAACAAATATTATTATGCTAGAATAGAAGTTCTAATGACTACCTTTATTATTGTGTAGAAGAGGAATTTAATTAAAGGAGACGTGCATTACTAGAAGATATATTGAGCCATATATAGAAGATACACTTAATGAAGAATCCATCATTTAATGACATGATTAAATGGCTGCGCATCAGATCTTTACTATCTCTGATTTACATCTAGAAAATGATGATATTCATAATGAAGACATTAATTAAAGAATATTTTAATTAATGATTAAGACAAGTATCTCTTGTTTTGGAAGGAATTTATGGTATTAACTAATATCCTAAATTAGCTCAAGATGTCTCCAACGGCTACATTTATTCAAGAACGTATAAAGGAATCAAATTGAAGAATTGAAGACAATACACTCACGAGCAAAAGACTGTATCATCTATGCTAAAATATTGTAAATTTCACTTAGTGATCTTAGCTTGATAAGAAGCAAATTAGTTACTATATTATTATCATTGTAATAGTTGAGTAATATTCCTTGAGTGACTAGTTTCAGTCAGAAGACTCAAGAGGACATTGACTATAGGTCATTGTGTGTATTCATTTATTGAATAGTGGATTAAGACCTCAGTAGAGGCAAAATCACCTTGGCGGGTGGACTGGACGTAGTTTGAGTTCAAACGAACCAGGATAAATTAACTTGTCATTAGAAGTTATTTTTAGTTGTTAAAGAAAACCCAATTCCAACCCCCCTTCCTTGTGTTTTGCGCACCTTCATCAACGTCTTACCTTTTGGTCAAAGTCCAACTCACTTGGCACTTATCAAAACATATATGTTTGTCTATCCAATGTTACTCTTGGATATGTCTGTCATTTCATTCAAAGCCATGATTGAAAATCTCTTGCTTTATCTTCTTCCAAAGCTACAATTGGACGTTGTTTCTCATTTTCATCCAATCTAATCCATGGATGTCAATTTTTATTCTAATTTGTCCAATCCAATTCATGGACGTTGTTTCTCATTGTCATCCAATCCAATCCATGGATGCCATTTTTTTATTCTACTCCTTCCAATCCAATCTATGGACACTATTTCTCATTGTCATCCAATTCAATCCATGGATGTCAATATTTATTCTACTTCGTCCAATACAATCCATGGATGCTGTTTCTCATTGTCATCCAATCCAATCTGTGGATGTCAATTTTTATTCTACTTCGTCCAATACAATTCATGGAAGTTGTTTCTCATTGTCATCCAATCTATTCCATGGATGTCAATTTTTATTCTACTTCATCCAATCCAATCCATGGATGTCGTTTCTCATTGTCATCCAATCCAATCCATGAATGTCAATTTTTATTCTACTCCGTCCAATCCAATCCATGGACGTTATTTCTCATTGTCATCCAATCCAATCCATGGATGTCAATTTTTATTCTACTTCGTCAAATCCAATCCACAGATGTTATTTCTCATTGTCATCCAATCCAATTTGTGGGTGTAAATGTTTATTCTACTTCGTCTAATACAATATATGGGCGTTGTTTCTCATTGTCATCCAATCCAATCCAATCTAATCCGTTGGTGTCAACTTTTATTCTACTTCGTCCAATACAATCCATGGACGTTGTTTCTCATTGTCATCCAATCCAATCCAATCCATGGGTGTCAACTTTTATTCCACTTCTCTAATACAATCCATGAACATTGTTTCCTTTACATACAATTTCATTCTTGGATACCTTTACTAGTTTTTCCAAAGTTGGTGTGTCTTCGTCCAATGTCATTCTTGGATATTCTTACTACCTGTTCATGGGTTTATCCCTTTTTTCTCAAGTATTGCTGGATACTCTTTGTTGCATTGACATATATCCTACAATATCTTGTGTTTCTCAGTTGTTATTTATTCCCCAGTTTTTTAAACCTTTTCCCCAGTGGAATCCTGTCTTGTTAGTCTGTCTTTAGTAGCATCATTCCCCACATAACTCAATCTTTCATGCATTCATTAACATTGCATTTCATTTGCATTCGGTCAAAATTTTACGTATTATGATATTTAATCCTCTTTTACCTTGAATGTCTAAAAATTTTTTTTTGTTACTCATACATTCAGGATCAAGATAATTAAATAGGGGCATCTGTCATACCCAAAATTTTGACCGGACATTTTTCAAAATTTTCATTCATCTGACGCATTTTTATCGTTGTATCGATAGTCAGTCATTTTTTTTGCATTTTTGTCCATTAATCATTAATCATGTATTTTTTTTTTCAAATTTTTTCGTTCAATTTCATTTTTATTTTATTCTTGAGTTTTAGATTTTGTTTCGATTTGAAAAAAATAGGATTTTTTTATCTCATTTTATAAGTTATTTATTTTAATTTTTCATATTTAGTTCAATAACTATATTAGATTATTTAGAATTAGTTTTTAGTTTAAGTCAATTTTGAAATAAATTTAACTTTAAGTTAATTTTAATTTTAATATAATTTAAGTTTAGTTTTTTTAATTTAGTTCACTTTTTAATTAATTTATTTCAGTTGGTTAGTTTTATTAAATATTTTAATTAGGTTATATTTTATTTAGTGTAATTTAGTTAGTTTAATTTTTAATTAGGTTTTAGTTTTAATTAGTTTGATTTAATAGTGTAATTGTTTAGTTAACTTGCCACTAGTCAGTTAAAGTCTCCCAACAAAGTCCCAAATTGTATCCTCATTTACCCTGTTTCACTACTATACCTACAAACTAGCCAAACAACCATTACACATTTCTACGACTTCTCTCAACCTGCATACAACTACATCAATCAAACCACATACTCCCAAGACCTTTCCACAATAAAACCAAGTCATAGCCTACAACCTGGTATTTGTACCACCATCAAAACTCTGCTACAAAAGCTAGCAATTGAAAGTGACGGTTCTAAGCCAAGCCTTGACCTCTTCTGCGCATAAACCAGCCAACAACATTTTAAAACAAGTCAAAAACAATGCTCCACCGCTTGCCACAGACCAGAATAAACTTGCACAAAATACACCCAAACCAAAACTTTCATTAAAAAAGGATTCTTTCAGAACTTCACAAAAGAGGTGGAAAATTTCAAATAATAAAACTAAAAAATCTCTTCATTGATTCACACAAAAACAACCTCATCATCAATCTCATCCACTAAAACTCCTCATTATTCCCTTCATACACAACACAGAACCACCATCGTCCCCACCATAAACCACTGCTACAACACCATCGAGCCTTCACCTTCACCCACCCTTTAACATAACAAAACCTCAACTACCATAAACTTTCTTTTTAGAACATCACTAACCTCAATATCAACACCATACGTTAATAAATCTTATCTTTTTCCCAACTGAACATACAACAAAGCTTTCTACCACAATCCATTGCTCATCACCCCAAAAAACCACACATAAACCACCGCAACCCAACACATTTTCATCTCCACCCAACCGAATCCGCATCACCCACCATCGAGATTTCACCTTTTCAATCTATTCTCACTAGTTTTTCATTCAAGCTTTCTCCTTTAGTTGTCTAAGTTCCTAGACTTCCTTTCACCAGTAGTTTTCCGAACTACGACGCTTTGACTTTCCTATTGCACGAGGGAATACATAGGCACGTGGTTGATCCTTGGTGAGTACATTTTTTTTATCTTTCCCCTTTTTCATTTTTATATTTCCTATCTTTTAGTTTTAGTTCTAATTCATTAGCAAACAATTTTAGCAAAAACATAGATATTATAAGAGGTTCCCGTAGGGTACTACGGATACTTAGGATACTAGCACCTTCCGTAGGTATAACCAACCCCCGTACCTTCGATCTCTGTTTGCTTAGCTTTTAGCCTCGTCTTTTAGCTCTGCATATTTTTACGGTTTATTCGATCTTTTTCCCTTCCATTGGATAAATTAAAGTTCGGTGGTGAATATAAATGATTTATGATTCAAGTTAACTTAATAACCTGATATCCTATTCTCACTGCGACACTAACCTTGTTTGACCAGCAATCAATAGTAAAGTGGCCAATCTTGTTGCAATTGTAACAATAAACCTTCCTCTTATCAAACTTCTTCTTTCCCTTCTGAACATTCTTATGTTTTTTATCTTTAGAGTTTGAGAATTCTAACTTTTGAACACCACCACCATACTTTTTCTTGTTCTCTAGCAATGCTTGTTGTTGGTTCTTCTTTCAAGAAGAAGCTTTTAGAGTCTGAGCTTTTAGGACATGTTCTAACTCCTTTTAAGAGTTTCTTTCAGTTAGATGTAACTCTCTTGCCCCTAAACTACTATGGTGCTCTTCAATTCTCATAATGTCGGTATCTTTAGAGTATTATATGGATACAATTATCTAATCAAACTGAAGAGTAAGTGATCTCGGTACCTTTTCAATGATTACTTGTTCAGAGAGCATTTCCTCATAAGACTTCATCTCATTTGTGATAATAATCACTATAAATATGTAATCAGGCACCTTCTGTATCGTACATTGCCTTCGTCGTCGTCGAATCAACATTTTTCTCAAAAACCTTCATATCCACACACTGATTGATATATAAAAACGCCTTATGATCATTCTTCCTCATTTTGTGTTATGAATTTATTTGCGCTTATGATGTATTTTCTGCATCCCGCGTGTAACCGTCATTGAATAGATCAAGAACATATTGATCTTCAAACAACATACATATCTAAATCGACCATTAATTCCAGTTCTTTCCATCAAATACTGGAAGCTTTGTGTTCAAGCTACTGTTTACGTTGTTCATCTTTGTTCTTGTGCAAATCACTCAGTTATTACTAATAATTGTGTTTCCCAAACCCTGAGAATCAAGATCTATGATTCTCTTCGATTTTAAACTTCAATTCAACGTGAAATTCAGGAACAAAATCAATCATACACCTCATTACACTTATGTTTACTGGGAATCAAAATCGGAGTTTTGGATACCAATTGTTGGAGTTTAACTATGAACCTCCATTAACAATGCACAAGAATTAGAGAAGATCAAAATGAAAGAATGAGGGGGGAGAGAGAGAGAGAGAGAGAGAGAGAGAGAGAGAGAGAGAGAGAGAGAGAGACTTTGTAACTAGCTTTCTCTAATAAAAAACCTTTTAAAAATTGTTACAAAATCAACTTTATTTGAGTGTTTATACAAAGACTTAAATGAAAATCAAATTCAAATGAAACCTAAGACTAAATTCAAATGCAAATGCAAAACTAAATGCAAATGAAACTAATCTTGAATGTTGAATTACATTCAACACTTCTTTAGTTTTTTAGTGTTATTGAGGTATTTTCTTATTGTATATGGGAGTTAAAAGATCCAACATATTGCTTTTTTATTCAAAAGATCGCACATAAAGTAAAAGAGATCCAAGGAAGAAATTTTTGATGGGTATTAATTTTCAACTTGTTCTCTTAATACAAATTGAATTTTTATCAAAGAAATTAATATCAGAAATGTACATCAAGAAAAGGTTGGTCAAGTCTAGGTATTACAATTTGATTTTTGTTTTTAAGGTCATGCAAATGAAAACTGTGCAACAAAAAGACACACTAAAGAGGTAACTTATGATAGTAACTTTAATAAAACAAATCCTTACTCTAACACTTAATTTAGGGTGGAAGTATCATTCTAAGTGGTGGAAGGTGGTTTTGCATTCGTGGCTCCGATGACAGGCAACAACCGTTGGGGTGTCGGGCAATGACGCTAGAGCCATTTGGTGGCAGTTCGATGGTCGGGGCTCGAGGTTAGTAGAACTCTGGTGGGCGGAAGAACGACGTTTTGGGGAGGTCTACAGAGGTTCAATTTTTTCAGTCATCCTATATAGTTTTCTCGGTTAATGTGTTTTGGGCTTTCGGTTTGTGGACTTATTCATTAATTGGTAAAGTTTTGGGCTTCTTATGGATCCTTTGGGTTTTAACTGTTATAATTATGTATATATTTCATTGTTTTTATCACAATATTTAGAGCCTTAGAGATTAAGAAAGAACATAGATTGGAAATCCTAGTGGTAATCTTAAAGAGACAAAGAGAAATTCCCAAGAGTGTGTTCTTAAAATTGGGAAACTCTTTTGAGATATTTAAGGGGGGCTGAGAAACACTTCTAAAATTTTTGGTCTTGTGTTAGTCATATATACAGAGTTGGAGAGATTGAGAAACACATGGGAAGAAAATAAGGTTTGTTCTTGGGAACTTGGGTGACTATCTTCTTGTAATTCATTTGTAATCTTTTGTAACAACTCTTGGAAATATAGTGAATTGAAGAGTTGTTAAGTCCACTAGAGTAGACTATTTGATCGAACTAGGTACACAAGTTATTATGTTTATTGTCTTTTATCTTCTTCTGCCAAGTTAAGTTGTTCTCTTATTACATATAGAGTTAATTTTTGCTTAAACCTATTTATTTTGATTATAATTGTTTTTTGTTCTCATTCGTCAATTTTTTAAATGTGATCAAACCTTTCAATTTCAATATAGGTCTCCCCTAACACCATATATACTATTAATATTTAATTGTTTCATTTAATTAAATATTCAATGGATATATAGGAGACATGTGTATATAAGAAGAATCCTTAAACTTTGTAGCTATGTTATTTGGCATGCACATCGTGGAAAAAAATCTCAAAAGGTGGATCATCACCTAATTTTAGCAAACTATTATCCCTTTTTATTTTATGTATTTTATAGAATCTACTATTTTACTAAAAATAGTGAAGGCACCCCTTTTGACTTTTTTTAAGGTTGATATTAATTTAAAGCACAGTTTTTTTGAAACAATAATAAGACTTTCCTGACATACAACAATTTATTAGGTTAGTATGAATGCATGCATGCCCTAACACTAACCTCATCAATCTTTTTCTTATATTCTCATAATTTATTAGTTTGTTGTAAACTATTATTAGTAATAAAAGATTTATATTCTCTCTTACAATTGATCTTCCATTTATATAGAATGCACAATAATAATATTTCAAAGGTTAACAAAATTAAATACAATAATATTTCTACTAAATCAATAATATGTATACATAGTGTCAAATTTCTATTAAATACAATAATAATTCCTGATCCTGGAAGGATCATGTTGGCAAGCACAAGCAGGTTGTGTCCCTCCTTGTTTTTGTCTGAAAGGGGTGTTCTGGTCCTAACACGACTTGCATTGGTTGACACAGGTTGATCGTGTTGGACCCCTGAACTTTCATTTCCTTGTTTTCTCTTGCAACCCTAGTTGGTTCATATGATATATCTTTTCCCTATGAGTGATAGAGTGTAGTGATTTTAACTTAAACACTTAATGATTCAGTCATAGTTATTGGCAGTGAGCATTAAAGGAATTTAAGTTGATTAAGAATTTTGGTTCTATCATAGTATCCTTCCAAGTTGAAGGAAATTCAAATGAATAAAACCCTAGTTTCATGTAACTCTTTAATCAACTAGTAAGATAAATGTATGAAAATGATTAACCCTATGAGTCGAGTTAGAACTCCGTAGGAAAGATCAATGTATAAAAGTGTAACGACACTTTGTTTCGACATGAATAGATAATATATTTTTGAAAGGGGAATCTATAATATGAATATAGTAATTATTAGAGCGCTTAGAGCCAGTCGATATATAATTCTATTAGGGGCATAAGACTCTGGCCAAGGGAGGCAGGTAAATCTGAAATACCTTGCATTAGTTGGCATATATCCAGGACTCTGGGGGTATGTTACCCCCGTAAAACCCACCCAAATGGATAGAATTAATAGTTCATTACAGACCTTATGGCTAATCACCTCCTAAGATCTACACGATCGTGTATCTAGGTGATCGATAGATTATGTACTATAAGAAATTTAAGAGCTACATTATCTTCCGTTGCTAGGTAATACATGAGTATAGTATTAAGATGTGTGTTGAATACTCGAACCCTTGGCCAAGAGGACTTGAGGTTTAGTTAATACTCTATTAAGATAATTATATCTCACCCATGTTTAATCATTTCAGATAACTCCAAACAGGACAAATATAAAGACAAGATATCATGAAGTTCCGAAGACAATGATATATGTATGTTTTGTATTCCGTTGGACTATCTTATGTAGTATATTTTTGTTAGATATCTATTATTTTACATGTACCATGTTATATAACTTTTGTGTTTTACATGTTTTAATGTGTCATCTAGACACTTATGTATGTATTCAGTACCACTTATTAATACTTTCAATTAATGCAATTTTAGACGTATATTTAATTTATATGTTATACATTTGATATTTTAAACTATGTATTAGTGTAAAGTTTAACATTTAATTATTTTTTTTATAAGCAATTGAATTAATCGAAGAATAAGAAAATCTCCAAAGACAAAGAATTATAAATCAAAATAGGGAGGAAAACAAACTACAACCCCCTAAGAACCCTACCACGACCTCTACCAAAGGAATTACAAAAAGTAGAGAGGCCACTCATACAAACTACAATTCCTATCGTTCAATCAACCTAAAAACAACCAATTCTAAGAAAATATTTTAATATCATAAACAATATCTTCAATGTTACAAATACCGTCGTTGAAAGATATATTGTTCCTAGCTTTCCAAATATTCCAACATGAAATGAACCAAATTGAATTCACCATATCCGACTTGCAATGGCCTTAAGACTTAATTACCAAGCTTTAGCATGAAGGTAACAATCACTCTCCGATATCCTTCCTATATCAACCCACTCACAAACTTTATTCCACACCGTCTTCGACTTGTGGCACGAGAAGAAAAGGTGTTTGGAATCCTCTAAATGTTGAAAGAAAAACAAACAAACCTTTTCATGATCGTTAATAAAAATATTCCTATCAACCAAGTTTGATCTCGTAGGTAATCTATCTAAATCCAACCTCCATGAAAAAACTTGGATTTTCAACGGAATAGACGTCTTCCATATACTTTCCAAAAATTCTACAATACTCACATCCAAAACAGAATTCGTGGCATGAGAATTTATAACCGAGTATAAAGAGCTCACCAAGTAGCCTCCTATTATACCAGGAAGCCACGACCATACGTCCTTTTATCCAAAGGTGATTGACTGAACTTCCAGCAAATTGAACAAATCATGCCCTTCTGTTTCCCGGCCAACAGTACCTAAATTTTCAACAAAAAAAGCTCTATTCCAACTCCATATACCATCTTGCCAAGTTCCCATGTCAAGAACATATTTATTCTTATAAGCACTCCTTTGGAAAAGCCTAGGAAAGGTTTCTTTCAAGGTGGATTCATCCAACCATTGGGACTGCCAAAAAGTTGTGTTCCTACCTGAACCTACCTTGCACGACAACAAACATCAAAAGCTAGCAGGCTCTGTTTCAACTGCAGTTGATAAAATTTCCTTCACCCACATAGAATCTCTTAAGCACTTACCAACATCCTTGTAGGAGTGTATTTTAAAATCAAGTTTCCATAACGGCTAACAAGCGAAGACCTCCATATTTTGTCTCCATCCCTAACAAATATCCATAACCACTTTGAAATAAGAGCTTTGTTAAATCTTCCCACATGTTTTATACCAAGACCTCCATCTTCTTTCGGTTTGCACACCGTCTTCCAACTAACCCAAGATATGTAGTTTTTGATCGAAGATCCCGCCCACAATAAACGTCTTTGAATTGAAATAATTTCCTTCACCACCTTCTTAGGCATCTTAAAAAACGATAATTGATGTATCAGAATATTTGCTAGAACTGAGTTGATTAAAGTGACTTTTCATTACAACCTATCCAAGATGACAACCTATTTCTCATTCTTGCAACAATCGACTTCCAGAAAGAAATACGTCGATGATTACCACCAACCACCAAACCAAGAAATCAAAAAGGTAGACTCGCAAATTTGCAATGAAGAAATTCAGCAGTAGCCTCAAGAATACCTTCTTCCACTCCTACTCTATATAAACAACTCTTCGCATAATTTATTTTCAGTCCAGAAGCTAGTTCAAAAGATCTAAGAATAACTTTGAAAGCCCATATATTAGATATTGCACCATCCCCTAAATCAATGTATCATCGGTAAACTGTAAAATGCTAGACGTGGGAGAATCCTTATCTTAAATTCTATCTGATAGTTAAGAGAGATGGCATATCTAACCAAACTTGTAAGCCCCTCTACCACTATCGCGAAAAGGAAGGGAGAGAAGGGATCTCCCTTTTTCAGACCCTTCAAAGCTTTAAAATCTTTTGATGGGCAGTCGTTGATCAAAATTGACATGAAACTTTTGAACACTAAGCCACGCATCCAACACAACCAATTATCTCTGAAATCCGTCTTTATGAGAACAAACTCTAAGAATTTCCAGTCAACACAGTCGTTCGCCTTTGTGAAATCAACCTTGAGAATAAAGCAATTCTTCTTAAACCTTTTTGCATAATCAATAATTTCACTTACAAGCAAAACTCCATCCATTAGCTGACGACCAAGAATGAAAGTGGTTTGGGAAGGAGAAATAAATTTATGAATTATAGAGCCCAATCTAGAAGCCATCATCTTGGAAAAATTCTTCGACACACAGCTGACCAAGCTAATAGGTCTAAAATCTTCGAACTTCCGAGGGTTATTAGCTTTCGGAACCAAAACAATGAACAAAGAAAGAAACATCTTTGGGAGGAAACCGGTTCTGAAAAAATCAATCACGCAGTTGGTGAAGTCTACCCCCACAATATCGCAACAGGATTTGAGAATTTTGAAATCGAATCCATCAACTCTAGGGCATTTGTTACCATCACATGCCAAACTGCGTTTCTAACACCAGTACACGAGAATTCAGCCTCCAAGAAACGTTTATCTTCAATGCTAAGGGTAACCACATAATCCATATTGCACTTAAACTTCAAACAGGATGATTGGCTAAACTTAGAATCAAAAAACTTCTTGGCTTCCACTTTGATTTCTCCTGGATCTACCAACAAAGAATCACCCACTTTGATAGCCAAAATAGCATTTGATTTGCATCTCGCTTTAAGGAAATTATGGAAATATCTTGTGTTGAGGTCTCCATCCTTAATCCAACTCAATCTAGATTTTTGTTGAATTAAGTTCTCCTTAAGTCTTAACATTTTCCATGTTTCTTCCTGAGAATTATGGCTCTCCTTCACCTTCTCATTGTTAGTTTCAATGTCATCAAAAACCAAAGAAATGTCGCAATGATTCATAATGGTAACATTTTCTTCTAGATTAAGATCAATCCAACCAAAGACCTTAATATTCCACTCTTTAAGGTCCATTTTGAGGGATTTGAATCTGCATAACAAGATACGAGTTGTAGAACCTGAAAACTGATAAGAATTCCAAGATTTTCTGATGAAAGACTTAAAGTCTTTGTGTTCAAGCCAACCATTGATGAATCTAAAAGGTTTAGGACCCCAGTTAACGGTGTTCGCCTTTAGCCAAACAGGCCGATGATCAGACACGTCCCTATCTCCCACTGATTAACAATTCATCCCCAACTTAACCATGGCATCATCATCCACAAGAATTCTATCCAACCTACTCCTACATTTGCCATTCGAGTTGAACCACATGAATTTGTTTCCTATCACCGGGAGATCAATCAAGTTTATGTTGTCAATGAACTCTCTAAAATCCTCTGTATCCTTCTCATTAGAATCACTTATGCCTTTTCTTTCCGCCCTTGACTTAACCACATTAAAATCGCCACCAATTATCCAACTACAATTAGGGTACCAGTTTTTAAGAGACAAAAGCTCACTCCTAAGATTTCTTTTCTCCATCGAACCACAAGGAGAATAAGAATTTATCACCATTAGAACTTGATCTTTCCAAGTAAATTGAACCCCCAAAAAACCTTTACCACCAAAACTGAAACAAGCCTTTACAATTTTAGAGTTCCACATTGTAAGGATACCACCTGACCTTCCTTTAGAGTTGGAAGTTGACCATTCTAAATCTAGAATTTTCCACATACTTTGAGTCACCCTTGAATCCATCTTCCTAATCTTTATTTCCTGGAGAATACAAATGTCAGCGTTGCCTCTACCAAGAACCTGGGCAATTCTCCTTCTTTTTAGAGAGCTACAACACCCCATAACATTAAGGAAACTAAATTCATGGACCGCTCATAGCTACAACCTTCTTACCAGACCTGGAAACCTTATCCTTCTTCTCCAAACATCTCAGCATATCAACAACGCCTTCATCATCAAGGTTACCTTCAAACCCCATTTTTTTAATGGACTCCCACACCTTATTAGGGACTCCATCTAGGATTTTTTTGCAACTAGTTGTCCCTCTAATAACAACAGTCTCTGTGATCGATTCGCAGTAAAGCAATGAAGCACTCGACTCTCACGAGGATAATCTTCCAGGTCTTTTCGAGACTGAAACCTTCTTGCTAGGGTTACCAACATTTTTACTCATGGAAGCATGGAGAAGAGAAGAAAAATAAGATGGTGTGTACGGGATCTTCACACAATCATAAACATCATGTAACAATTTTTTCTTCTCGAATTTGCAGCCATTGGATGTTCCAATTAAACCTCCCGAGGGACCAATTAATGTTCTAGGGATACTTAAGTCCACATAAAAATCTCCTAGTGGTAATTCCCCTACTGGTAATTCTTTATGGCATGTGGATACGCCTTCTGCATTACTCACCAAAGGGACACCAGCATTATCCAAAGAACAAACACTAACCGCCTGACCCCTAGTAGACACCTCATTTGCTAGCTGTAACAGGGGCCGAAACGAGTATTTGGAAAAAAGGTTAAAGTCAGAATGGTCAGCGTCATTATCAACTATGAAACCCCCTCCTTGTACCCTAGCATCAGGACTTTCTCCAACAAAAGAGATTTCTCCCGTCTCTATTCTATCCCCGTCTGATAAATTGCCTTTTTTATGAACAATGGTCTCGTCACTAGGTGTCCTAGACATACTTGATTCTTCATCTTCAAACATCCCTTCTCTATCCCACACACCACCTTCGTCTGAACTTAAAGATGAATCATAAGAGTCTGATGTTATTTTTTCATCTACCTCTTCCTGGTTAAAATCAACTTGAGCAACCGAAAAATCCTCCACTAGCATCACTTTAACCTTTATATTATTGATCTTAACATCTATCTCTTCCGGAAGCATAGCGAAATTATCAGTGCTAATAAAAAACCTAGCCATATCCAGATTCTCCAATCTATTTGATTTTTCATCACTCTTGATGATATTGCCAATGCTAGAAGAGACAATCTTAAATTTTTTATCCCTCAAGAAACACAGGGAAGGCCAAAACACTTCACCCAAACTCTTATCGTCCCATCCACCTCCAAAGGAGACCAATCATGAATAACAGAGAACCAGTTTGCCAACAAGCCTTCGGCATCTGACAAGAAATCTGCTATGTTACCGCCTGAAGAATCTTTTAAAATGCACTTGGAAGCACTCAAAGGACTTGCTCTAATGTTAAAATACCCTTTTTCATTCAACTTGTTTTGAATTTCATAAGCGCTATTGCCTTCAATAACCACGCCAACCCTCGACTTTAAAAGTCTATCGCTAATATTGCAAATATCTTCAAGCACCACATGTTGTTTAACCCTATTGTTTCCAACCTTAGATGGATCAATATTACCCCTAACAATATCGACATAAGAATTCATCAACGATGTTGATCTCCAAACTCTAGGTTCCACTCTACTTCCCTTCCTTGGAATCTCTCTTCCAGACCTAGATGTTTTCTCCTCCTGGTTAAACCTCGGAAGATTCACAAAGATCTTCTTCCCCTCTAAGACGATGTTGTCCAATTTGGTTGCAAGAATCCTCGCATCACAAATTTTTCTAAACTTAGTAAAACCAAACCGCTTACCTCTCTTATCCCTTCTTTCGGGGATGAACACTTCAGATATAACACCATAAACTTGAAAACCCGCAAACAAGTCTTTCGTGTTAAAAGATTCAGGAAATTCTGTCATGAAAAACGAGGTTGTTGGTTCACCTTCAAGAGCACCCTTGACTTGATTCTCTCTCCAAACCTATAGTCTTCCTAACCTCTCATTCCTATCTTTTCTAATTACCTTCTCCCAAACCATCTTAAGAAATGTGGAAACTAAACTGCTCAAAAGGAACTGCTACTCTAAACCTAATAACCTGAGATAAACACAACACTTTACTAAGGCCCTTAAGCTCTAAATCTAGGAATTTAATCTTAAGATAAGACGATGACCTCTCTCAGCTTAACTAAGAGATAGCTACCAAATAGCGGTGGAGCAAACTCAGACTTGAAGAACTCCTAACACAACTCTCAATCTGAAGAAATAGATGATAAATCGACTCCACTGATTGTCTTTCTATCTAGACATACTAAAGACCCTACAAACATGACTTTAATAAAGGTGTGTCAAACCCAAGGATCATCCCAGAAGGAGGTGGGATACCAATTCCACTTATCTTACTAAGACTATTCACAAACCAATCAAATGAATACTCTTGACATTTAATTATTATTATAGATGTATAAATACATATAACATGATATGTCTCAAATAAATTTAATATTTTTATAAATAATATCACATATTTTATTACATATATAATTAAAATTAAAATTAAATTTAAGCAAAAAAGTTTCTGTTAATATTTTCTCACATGTGCGCGCAAAAAAAAACGGATAAACGAACACAAAAGTGATAATTTAAACAATTATTTTAATATATTTTGGAGAGTTAATCCAATATAAAAACAACAATAAAGTGACCATATTACTTGGCAGGATACTACTTTGAAGTTGAACATTTCAGAGAATATATAAATATATAAATGTTTGGTATGTTGGAAAGATCTCAATTTTACATTGGTTAGACATAAATTCTCTAAAGAGTTTATATAGAGTGACACCCTTCATCTTATAGGTCGGTTTTGTAAAAATGAGTTAGGTCAAACTCTAATATGATATAAATCTATCGATTAGAGAATTTAACTTATCACCCCCTCAATTAGTTGAAGGTTGGCCATTTTTTAAAATATCGTATGGATTGAGAAGAATTGCTCCTTGGAAATATCTCCCACTGTTAATATCCACACACTAAATCCAAAGTCCCAATACAACCAAAATTATTTTTGGACTTAATGTGTGGATAATAATGGTGGGAGACCCATGATCCGATTGATAGGTTTTGATATCATATTAGAGTTTGGTCAAACTCATTTTTACAAAACCGACTTGTAAGGAATTAGTTGTCACTATATATTGTTAGAGAATGAAATTCCTTGCTTTCTCATTCATATGAATAGAATATATATATATATATATATATATATATATATATATATATATATATATATATATATATACAACTATTGTGTAACATTAGAGTAATTATCTATTTATGATACAACATAATTACAGGAAACTAATTATAACCAATTATGACAAAATATTATATTCTATCACACCCCCGTAGTCAAAGCGGGAGTTTCACGAACGCTTAGACTGGTCCGAAAATCATCGAAAAGAATGTGAGGAAGCCCTTTGGTAAAGATATCTGCAATCTGATGTCGAGAGGGAACATGAAGTATGCATGCTTGACCAAGAGCTACTTTTTCCTGAACAAAATGAATGTCCATCTCAATATGTTTGGTACGCTGATGTGGAACATGATTACCAGAGAGAGAAATTGCACTAACATTGTCACAACACACCAAAGTGGCCCGGGTAATAGGAAAATGAAGCTCCAATAAAAGATTATGAAGCCAGCATGACTCAGATTCAACATTAGCAACACCTTTATATTCGACTTCAACCCTAGAACGAGAAAGAGTGAGTTGTCTTTTGGAAGACCATGAGATAAGGTTGTCACCAAGAAACACACAATAGCTAGATGTAGCGCGTCTGGTGTCTGGAAATCCACCCCAATCAGGGTCAGTGTATGAGATAAGCCATGTAATGGGGGATTGTGATAAATGTAACCCAAGATGTATGGTACCCTGAACATAACACAGAATGCACTTGAGAGTAAACATGTGTTCCGTACTAGGTGCATGCATGTGAAAACAAACTTGTTGAACTGCATATGATATGCCAAGTCGAGTGAAAGTGATATATTATAAAGCCCCTGTAAGAATCCGATATAGTGATGGATCCTCATATGGTGTGTTGGGGGAGGTACTAAGTTTCTGCTTCGTGTCAACAAGAGTGGCAGACCGTTTGCAGGACGCCATGCCTGCACGTTCGATGATCTCCGAGGCATAAATGCTTTGATTGAGAAAGATGCCACTGGGATAACGAGATACAAAAATTCCCAAAAAATAACTCAATGGACCCAAATCTTTCATTGCAAACTCAGATGCTAGGAGTGACATAATGGATTTGCGAAGTGCATGAGTAGAGGTGATAAGGATGATGTCGTCTACATATAGCAGAATGTAGGCCATGTCTGAACTTTGTCGATATATGAAGAGGGAGTGGTATTATTTGCTATGGTGAAAACCAATGGTTGTGACATAATCAGCAAAGCGTTGGTACCATGCTCTAGGCGCTTGCTTGAGACCATAAAGTGACTTCTTCAAATGACAAACATAATCTGGATAATGAGGGTCGCGGAAAACCAATGCTGATGCATGTAGATAGTTTCATGTAGATCACCATGTAAAAAAGCATTTTGTACATCCAATTGATGTATAGGCCAAGATTTTGATAAGGAAATAGTGAGTATTGTGTGAATGTAGCTGGTTTCACCACAGGACTGGAAGTCTCATCACAATTCACACCTGCAACTTGTTGTCGCTCCCGGGATTTTCATCCTAAAAGAAACTCCTACTTCAAGGCTCAAATGGGTTGGCGAGGGTCTATCTCCCTTATATCTCCGGTGTTTAAGATTTGAAACAATGCCTGTACATCGTCAACAGGGTCTTTCTCAAAAGCGAACAATTAGAGTTTTTGCGTTTTCATTTCGTCATCCTCCCTGATAGAGTTTAAGCACAACAGTTGGTATTGCAATGCACATACATAAAATCATGAGTGAATACGAATGGATTACTTCAAGAAAAACATGTGCATTTTATTATAGTTAACATTCAAAAACAAATAAGTTTCATGCATGCATACAAATGTTTAAACAAACAATATAAACTACAAATGAAAATGCAGTAAAGAAGCTGAACATTGCCGTCATTGAGGAGACTTGACTCCGTCTGGACTTATTGCTTTTGAAGATGCCCTTGCAAACTAGGATGCCAATTTGATAAGGAGATTTCAATATGTGAGCAGACCTTCTGGCATGATGACCTTTGAGTCGGCCAAATTTTGCATCTTGTACTTGAACACATCACAGTTGTCAATTGTATGCCTAAATACCCCTGAGTGATACTTACATCTAGCCTTCACATCATGGTGGTCATTATTGAGGAGGTTTGACTCCGTATGGACTTATTGCTCTCGGAGACTTTCAGCAGTCAGTAGTCTGGATGTTTACTCAATCAAATTCGCGACCTTGTTTTTACCTTTGCCTCTGAAAGACTTGCAATCTTCAATTAAAAGGCCAGGTGCCCCAGAATGGTAATCATACTTGGCATTGAAACCCCAAAGGAAGCTTTGTCGGAGATGATCCTGATGCAGTTAGCTCAACCACTCCAAATTTGCGTAAATGAGGAAACTTATTGCACGTACGTCATCAGAATATGATCAAACTTCTTCTCAAGTGGTTTTGGCCTTTACCCTTATGCTCTGCCCGCTGGACTCTCTTGGGAAGCTGAAATTGGATGCCGACAAATGACGTCTGGAGGGAAGAGGTTGATAAATGAAGTTGATAAATAAAGTTGCTCGGAAAGATCTTGCACGATCTCCTGCCTACATATCTCCATTGACCAATGGAGAATCAGAGCAGCGTAGTTCCCCTCAATAGGGATGAAAATAGCTTTGTTCAGAATTTCCATAACCAAGCTCATCTGAGTCTTCATCTGGTTGACTTCTTGTTTCAGCAGTTTCTGGTTTTGAAATAAAGCTTATACCTCTGCCCTGAATGGCCTCAGCTGGGTCTTCCTTCGATTACCTCCGCCCGGAGTTGCTTCAAATATACCTCGATGATTGTGATTTAAGTTGTCCATTCTGATGAGAAATCAAGTCAGGAAAAGAATCTGTCTCTGAACACCTGTCAAGAATGCAAGGATGTATGCAAATGCCATGTTCAGTTATTTCTGAGGAATCTATCTACTTTGATTCAAGTTATGACACAGAAAACGTCCAATGGCATGATTCAGATATGTGATCCTCGGAAATAACTGAGCATATGTGCTGGAATGCTATGATGTCATGTATGCAACAGACGTGTGATCAACAATCTGATGTTGGTGTTGAACAGTGAACCAACTGTCTGTATAGAATCACAATAGCGGCACCATCTCTGTATAGAACCCCATAACTGAGAATCCAATAACTGTAAAACTGGATCACATAATAGCATAGTCACTGATGGTGTTGAAGTTGAACAACGAGCCAAGTATCTGTGGAGAGTCACAATATCAAGGTCATAATGGTAATCATAGTAACAATTTCTCTGAATAGAAATCCCAGATCTCAGAATCAAAGAACCATAGAACACTGAACAATACTGGCAAAGTGGGTATGTTGAAGTTTTAGGGTTCCTGCAAACCTGTAAACCCCTCCCAATCTCACGGGTGTGCTACTCGGGTCAACATCACGGACTCTCAAAGCCGAATAGCAATAATACGTTCACCATTTCCGAGAAATTGCTCATGACCAAATCAGGGAATCGGTTTGGCATTATGTACTAATCAGGGAGGCCTCAGCTGAGTCCAAGGAAACAAGCATCCCTCATTGGTCCCCAGCTTCAAGCACTGAATCGAGAAACAATAGTACATTCATCCCGAAGGGTACAATACTACCGTCATACGAACAGTTTGCCTTGACTGGATTCCTATGAGAGAACCAGGCCATCCTATGTGAGTTCCCAGTGGACCCTCAGATGCGAGTGGGTTTGCCAACAAATGTGGTCTGCCACTGTCATCACTAGAGAGGGTTGTTTCCACTAAGGTTCTCAATGATCGGTCCCCAGCTGCACATAACCATCAAGGTTGTATCCCGAAGTGGAGGAAATCCCCACACAAGATATTTCCAAGACAGTCGCAATCTGGGCGTGAAACACATCGCCACTCATCATGTCACATGCGAGTACAATATGTCCACTCTAATCCTAAGGTGCACTCAAGCCGGGTAGTTGGCTTATCTCACAGTAACTCCCATCCCGCAGAAAAAATGAAAACCAGCACAGCCAGACAGTCCAGTATAATATGATGCATGGAAAATAAAATACTGAAAGCGGTAAATAAATGCGGTAAAGTAAAGCTGTAATAAAACAGTAAAGCTAAACTAAAGCACACAACAACAAACAAATAAACACCCAAAGAAACAAAACCAAA
Source organism: Lathyrus aphaca (assembly GCA_963966055.1). Taxonomy (NCBI): domain Eukaryota; kingdom Viridiplantae; phylum Streptophyta; class Magnoliopsida; order Fabales; family Fabaceae; genus Lathyrus; species Lathyrus aphaca. Next base: position 64,974,009 of record OZ014521.1, read on the forward strand.
CAGGCGCTAGGATTGACTCTACAAGGGAAACCGGAAGAATCAGGTTAGTCCCCAGCAGAGTCGCCAGCTGTCGCTCCCGGGATTTTCATCCTAGTACAAACGCGAAAGTGGCGCGGAAAAGGTTAGAGTCGCCAGCCAGACATTTTTATCCCGAAAGAATGGGAAAGGTAATGTTGCACAAACCTGAGGAAGAAGGAAAGGACAAGGCCTTGCGAACCAAAGATCTGAGTTCAGGAGTCGGTTACGAATTGAGAAGGTATTAGCACCCCAATCCGTCCGTCGTACCCGACGGGATCCACGCTTGCTTGTTTTGTTTCAAAGGGTGAGAAAATAAAGATGCTGCTGAATAAAACTGCTGCTGGAACTGGAATGAGAAATGAGAAAGGGAATTGGAAAAGAGAAAGAACAGAAGGGGGAAAATGTAGGGAAAATAAAGAATGTGCTCGAACGGTCCCTACCCCGCTGCCTACGTACCTCATCAGGATAATGAGGATCAGAGACGCCGTAGTTCCCCTAACTGGGGGTACCAAAAGGAAATTGCTTGTGAATTAAAGGCTTGAACTGCCTATGTCAATGCTCAGGTGTTGCAGGCTCGGACGACGAGTGCGTTACCGTCTTGCGAAATGACAAGTAGGAGCAAGTTCGCGTACGGAGCGAATGAGGTGAGAAAAGAATTCCCGAAGGAAAGACGCTTATTGTTTGTTTGGGTTATTTTAGAAGCTTTTAGGAGTGAAGGTTTGCATAGGTAAGTGTACCTAAGTCTTACTCAATAGGATGTGTACGTCTCACATCATCCCGAAATGGAATGCGCAAGAGGCACACCTATCTATGGAGGAAATCCCCAAAGCTAGTCCCACAAGTGAAGGCTTAAGCACACTGGCCTATTACCATTATTAAGTATTTTTGTGGTTTTATGGTTAAGAAGTGTTTTTTAGCTTTTCTTTGTGAGGTACTCATGCTAAGACCTATCCACCACGAGTGAGACTCACACCTCGCCCCGAAATGGAACGCGTGCAAGCATCTCATAGCAAAGTCTCATGTCACATGAAAGTACTCAACCTTTATTAAGTGAATTAAAATTAAGTTTGAAGATGAGAAGAGAGAGAGCACCAAAGGATCTCAAAGGAAAAATTCTAAAGGGGAACTAAAATAATCCTAAGTGTTAACATGCATGGATGTCCTAGGGGTTAATGAGGTATTCTAATCCTAAGAAAGAAAAGGAAAGGAAGAAAAGAGAGTTAGAAACTAACTTACTTCCTAAGGAAGTTAAGTTGTCTCTAAAGAAAGGGAAAACCTATAAGCAAGCACCAAGTGCTAAGGAAAACACATTTAGAATGCATAAAAGATAGGAATGAAGTGAGGCTTACCTCAATCTTCCCCCCTACAAAACAAAGATTAGCATGACAATGCATATTGAAAGTAAAATCGAAGCATGAAAGCGATTAAGTACCATAAACATCCTAGAATGGAACTAGGGTTCAAAATAAGACCTAAGTCTAAAGGTGAAGGTACCTAAAGGTTACATGACTTCTAAAGTCAGTAGCTACATGATATAGGTCCCTAAGGATGCTAGGATACCTCACAAGATCAAACTATGTCAAACTATGTACAAAAAGTTCACCTAAGTTCACCTAAATGCAAATTAGGACTCATGGATGAAATATGAATGCATATGGCTTACAAGCATGAATGAATACATGAAATGAACATAAAAGTAAGTAGTGAATGCTTATGAATGAGGATGAATGAATATACAATCATGGATGCAATGGATTAGGCATATGGAGCAATGAGAAGAAGATATGAGAAGAAACGAACAAAAATCGCATAAGATCGCACATGATGCAAGCTAAGGAAGAATGACATGTGAATATGAATGAAATGATTATGGGTCAGTAGCATACAAGGTATGATATGCAATTAGAATGCATGAATAGGCATTAATGATTTCCACATAATTCAAGTTATTATTTAGAGGAGAAGAGAATCTAGTTTAGGTTAAAGTTAATTCACATAAGTATGCACTTTAAAGCACCAAAACAAACCAAATGAGCATGGTTCAAAAAATGACCTATGACTGGAATTAAAGACATACAAATGACCTATAATCAACTCTTAAAAGCTACCAAAAATCCCCTCAAGAAAATGACATGGATGCCTTCTTAACATTTAGGTTATGCGACATATAAACACATGAATCAACCTAGGATCTAGGTGACATGGAAAAATAGCAAAAAGCCTTAAAAAATTATGAAATTAAATCCCTGGAATAATAAATTCATTATCTTACATTGTCCAAAAGGATTATACAAAATTATGCACTAAAGTGCCAAAACAATTCCTTGACTAGCAAGGTAACAAAACATGATCACCAAAAACAACTCCACAAAGTGGATCAAAAAGGGCACTAAAAATTATGAAAAAATGGCCTAATGAGCATCAAAATGTCACAAATTACATTGATTAATCACACACAAAAAATAGGTTTCACACCTATGGGGAAAAATCGATTTCGATCCCTTATGCCAAAACATTCCTTTTTGGGACAGCTTATGATCTAAAATCCAAATTAATTATTAAAACCACCCAAATCTGGAAACAAAAAATATGACAAATTAATTAAGAGGATGAGGATCATTCATGAATTTTTCCATAATTTTATCCCACCTAAAACTATTTTTAATAATTGCGACGAAACGGGCAAAAAAGTGGATTTTGAGGGGAAGTGAAAGGAATCGATCCTAATGGTTCGTAACCTAATCCCTAAACTCCGAAATCGACACATATCAATATATATCACAAATAAATCCAATGCCTCAGGTGGGAGGGCTCAATATGCACCTTAAGTTATATGATCCTAAGTCGCATACAACTAGAATGATGCATTAAAGTAGATAATCGAGATTACTTACTTGGTCGAAGTGCCGATTCTTTCACATAAAAGAAATCCAAAAAACTTCAAGCCAAGCCTTGTAATCTCCCATGAGCAAAATAAATGCTCATCTTCCATAATTTCTTTGTGAAGATTCCCCATAATCGAAACAAAAACAACGGCACAAAATATCATTTGAATCCAAAGGTATCCCACAAATAAAGTGGAATACCAACCAAACGACCGTCGTTAAGATCTTTGCGAGAACCTTGCATGAACTCAACAAACGCATTAGAAACCAAAAAGAGGTGCAACCGGAAGTTGCACCTATGTCTCACAACTCAAAATCAAATAGAAAGATGAATGTACGAGTCATGGACATGCATTGAAATTTACGTTTCAAAACGGGGCAGCACTTATGCTCTAACATAAACAACATGCAAACTCAAACCGGAATCGAACAAATTTACATGCAATGAATGGCAAATGATCAACAAACATAAGTACAAGTCAAAACAAGACCAATGCATCAAAACCGCACCAAACCGAACATAAAAAGCCTTGAAACGAAAAAACGCGTCAAAAATCATCGACTCGAAATTGAACGAAAATCGCATGGTAACTTGCAAACATGCCAACGGATTCAAATATGCAATCGGATTTTAAAAATTCCGCTCGGAAGTGGAACTATTTGGCCGATTTTATCGGATGGCAGTAGTGAAATAGTCGGAAAAAATTGTCCGAAATCGACTAAAAAGTTCACCAATGGCTCCGGAATAATCAACAAAGTCAATTTACACTATTCACATTCGCAAAAACGCGCTACGGTTAGGAAGTTATGACCAAAACATATTCTCGACACGCGACACATGAACAACATCAACAATTAAGCCTGAACCTATCCTATTTCAAATTTGCACATTGAAACAAGCATGAATTTAAAAGTCAAGCACTTCAATCAATATCAAGTTATAATAATTATCTCTCTTAGGAATTTTGTCAAACACCTAACATTCACCGATTATTCTATGTCAACTTTACCAAGCCTTTTCAATCATGCACCACAATAATTATTAGGATAAATTAATCAAGAATCAATCAACAACCACATCAAGAATCAATGAACATAATCTCCACAATATTAATTCAACTTCAAAATTCAATTCAAGAAACAATTCAACAATTATTCATGAATTAAAGTTTAAGAAGCTTACCGAATGAAGAATCGATGAAGAAATTGTGAATTCGAAGGAAGTGAGACGCGATCATGAACGGAGGAGAGGAGGAGAGACCATGCGGCTGCCGGCGGCGGAATATGGTGGTCTTACGGTGGTGAAGTTGACCGGAGGTGGTGGTTTGTGGCGGCTCTGTTACCGGAAGCTTGATCGGAATTGTTGTGTTCTTGAGATCTTGATGAAGTTGTTGTTGTGTTCTTGAGAAAGAATTGAGAGAATGAACTTTGATCCTTTAGAGAGAGTTTGTGAGAGTTTTTTGGTGTTTGTAAATTATGATTAAAGTTATCAGACAAATTGTGGGTCAAAAGAATATATAGTGGAGTGTAAAATGAAAGGCAAAAGGTAGAATTTCGGCTTAAGTGAAAATAACAATATCTTCGGCAAGAAATTTCGACTCTGAGCCTTCCACAATATCGTCCGCCTCTGAATCACGGTTGCAACACAAAAAGAACGGACGTCATACGATCAAAATCGAGTGCGATCGATACGTTTAAGCTGCAAGACGTCACTGAATAAGTTGTTTTTTCGGCTTATTTGGTGTCCGCCACTCGAAAATGTGACGAGGTCAACCTCTTCGGAGCATAATCTCGACTCGACTTTGTCAGCAAAGTTGTAGATCTATGAGTCAGTGACCTGGTGTTAAAATATAAGCTCAACCGGACAAACGACGAGGGAGATATGAATTTTCTCGTGAAACCACTTTCAGCATTTTTCTTCGGTTCAACACTTCAGTTTTGTGAAATAAACCAAAACGACAATCTTTGGAGCATCGTTCGAACTCACTTTTGTATTTGAAATTGAAGAGGATAAAATTTGTGAACCAACGCTTCAAGAACGGGTGATATCCGATGAAAATTGACCGAGTTATGAATTTTACAAAATCTGACAGACAGTGCATTGCATCAAAGAACCTTACTGGTAATTCGCATTTTCGAGATCCTTCCGCTTGGACCTAACCCAAACTGAATTCACATAATGAAGATAACATCTAAACGGAATTTTAGGCACCGAAACAACATCAATTCGATGAACGAGCCAAGAGTTATGAATTTTTTAGTGTTCAAAACTCACTGGTTCAGCACTGTTTTTCACTATGTCGACTCTAAAGACTCGCACATTCTGAGATCTTCTTCAAAGAATTAGTTCTCGGCCAAAACCCAAAAGTTAGAAAGGATATCAAGACGGAACTTTTGGCATATGAATCTCTCAGACATGTTGACCCAATCAGAAGTTACGAACTCTTGAATACCGCTAGCACAGTTAATCGGCGAAACCGAAATTTCAAAAACAAATAATTCCCGCCATTTTCCTTAATGAATTGGCCTCCGAGCCGAACACAAAAGTTGTAGAGAATACCGAAATAGTCTAAACTATAGAGTTTCAAGCCAAAATGAGTTTCCGAGCATAAGTTACAACTTTTGCAAACTGCACCATAAAACTGATATTCTGCTTAAACTCCTTTGAATCAACCGAGAACTTTTGGTTTCTTCTAAGATTCTTGTGCACGTTCCGCATGAAAAAATAAAGGCCAGTCGCAACCTGTGAAAGCTCAAATGGAGATGTATATTCATGTATGTTTATGATGCAATTGTGATCTAAATGCAATGCAATGTATGAAAGGATATGCTAAATGGCATGAAAATGAGAGGGCAAATATTGAGGTATTACACTTGTGACCTACCATCACCTACAAGACGAGCCTTATAAATGAGCCATCAGAGTTTTTCTTATGCTTAAAAATCCACATATGTCGAATAATATTAGCATCACAAGGACGAGGAACTAAATCCCACGTCTTATTTCTAATAAGAGCATCAAATTCAGATTGCATTGCGGATTTCCAATTCGGGTCTGATAAGGACAATTTGGGATTTTTGGGTATGGGATAGATTATGTGGTTGGAATGAGAGATTGATAAGTTAAATATTTTTCGGGGTTTGATAATTTCTTTCATGTTATGGGTGGTGATGGTTCATGTAGGTGGAGGGGGGTGCAGTTGGATTGGTGGGGGTGAGGTAGAGGAAATTGTTGTGGGTGAGTTGATCATAGAGGTAAGTGATAGGGGTTGTTGGTTTATTAAGGAGAGTGGTCGGTCAATTATGGTTGTTGGTGTTGGTTGGTTATGTGAAACAGGTGGTGATATTTGATTTTGCCACTGATGTATAAGGTAGGGGTGTAGGTCGTCGTCTATGAAATGATAAGATTGAGGTGAGGGTGAGTGTATCTTGGTGAAGGAAATTGAGTTTCATCAAAGATAACATGCCTCGAAATTATTAATTTTCTATTTGATAAATCAAAACACTTATAACCTCTATGATTTGACGGATAACCCAAGAAAGCACACGGAGTGGAGCGGGGTTTTAAATTATGAATGGTAGGTGATCGTACCTGGAGATCAGGATCCGATGCGGCTGGCCTCGAGAGCTGATGAAAGACGGCCGGTGAGGAGAAAAAAGGGGTGTACCTGCAAGGCACTCCGATGCTAAAGTAAGTAACCGAGCAAATAGTGGGCAAGTACAAGTATAAAGGTCAGAGAGATTGAATACTTGACCCTCTCAAATGAGAGGGTTTATATAAGGGACTAAATGGAAGATTATTGGTCTATATTGTGAGGCGCGGATCGAGGAATCCGTGAAAATAGGCAACGGTCAAGACTAACAATTGGGAAACTTCGTCGTGGTCGGTATGCTTGTGGTCGACAGGTGTTGCACCCCAAAATTTGCCCTCACAATACAAGACTTTGTGTTCTAAGAAGGTTCACAAGGTTCACAAGTTCTCCAACACTTGCATAACCTTTCATGAGGTTCATGAAGTCTACAAGTTACTTCTTGAAGGTTCACAAGGTTCACAAGTTTCTCAATGCTTATATAACCTTTCATGAGGTTCATGAAGGCTACAAGTTACTTCTTGAAGGTTCACAAGGTTCACAAGTTTCTCAACATTTACAAAACCTTTCATGGGGTTCATGAAGTACATAGGTTACTTCTTGAAGGTTCACAAGGTTCACAAGTTTCACAAAGATTACAAAGCTTTCCTGAGGGTCATGAGGTCTACAAAGCCACTTCATGAGGTTCACAAGGTTCACAAGCTTCACAATACCTCCCATGAGGTTCACAAGACAGTTTATGAAGATTCACAAGGTTCACAATTGGTCAAAGAAGTTGACAATTCCCTCAGACAATGCACCTCCTAAGCAGTGCATCCAAAACTAGGGTTTTGACTTTAATCAGGCTAAATGGACTTCCAATGCCTCAAGTGAGTTTCATAACATCTTATATGTGTATAAGAACCTCCATGACAAGTTTCAAGACTTTTCTCAAAAGTTTGCTCAGTCAGATGATCAGATAAGTCAAAATCAGTCAATGTAGTTAAAAAGTCAAACTGAGGTCAACTGTGGTCAAACCAAAGTCAAACTTCATGATTTTTTGCCAACATCAAGTATATGAAGTAAAATTCATCATTTGATCAAGGGTTGATCATGATTCATCAAGGAGATTCCAGATCATCAATAATCAGGAGTTTCTAAATTAGGGTTTCCTTAGTAAAAGTCAACTGAACTTTGACCAGGCATAACTTTCACATACTTCATCACCAAGTCTCCATCCAAATCTCATTTTGAAGGAAATTGAATTCTCTACAACTTTGATGTTGAAAGTTAAGCCTAAAAATGCTTCATTTGAAAGATATGATCTAAGACATTATAGGTCATTTCAAAAGTCAACAAAAAGTCAACAACTTCAAAAGGGCATAACATGAGATTGGTAAATGGTATGGACCTGAAACCAATGGGGTTGTTTAGAGGACTCTTCAAGCTTTCCAAAAAGTCCAAGAACACCCTCATACCTTTAAAATTGAGGGAGATGTGCCCTTGCAAAGTTGGGCAATTTTGTGATGGTTTATGTTGAAAATGGAGGCTTAGAAGTATTTCTTTCTAAATGGGCTGCCTAATTTATGACCCAATCCATCTCATAATATTGTGCACGACCCAATTGACCAAAATTCAGCATTTTTATTATTTTTTATTTATTTATTATTGATTTAATTCATAAAAATCATTTTAAATAAATATAAAATATGAAAATCTATTTTTGGGTGAAGATATTGTTTCTAGAAATTCATAATTATTGATTGAATTCAAAGGAGAAAGGAATCATGTGAACTATCCCAAAATAGCAAGCACTCATGATCAAATATTTGAAATTTACACTATGATCTTTTTGAATATTTTTTGGATCAAATTTTCACATAACCCATCCATGTTTCTGACCTAAATCAATCACACATATATACTAAGCATAACCCTAGTCCTCATTCACGGATTCAGCAGCTCAAAGGTAAGTTTCACTTCAAAAAATTTCAAGCAAAATTCAATTTTCGGATTCATCATCAAGGAGTGTTTAAAGGTATTTTGCAGACATAGGAGGTTGCTTTAGACCTTACTAAACCTATCTCAATCATCAAGAACATCTGAAAGTCACTCATATGCCATGGCCGAACGCATTTTCATCTCCATAATATTTTTTTCGATTCTGCTTGTTTATGCATTATTAATGAATTTTGTTTGTGTTTTTGTGTTTGTGATGATGCTTGGAACAATTCTGGACAACTCAATTGGATTTTCGTGACCTAATAAGGATTCGGCCATTGTTAGGGTTTAGCTCTTGAAGTTAGGGTTTGATGATTCAATAAGTTTAAATAAATTCTAAGAACATGGGAATGTTCTATGAGACCCAAGGATCACAAAACCCTAATCAATTTCATAAATCAGTATTGTTTGGTATGAGTTTGGTTTTTCGCAGGTTGAAAAGCATGAAGAACTCGCAGGAAAGTTCGTAGCCAAATTCGCAGGAAAAAACGCAGTGCATGAGGTAGAAGAAAGTCATTCCCGCGTGCTGGAAAATTCAAATATTGGTGAAAATATGTTTTGAATTGTTGCTGTTTGGTTATCACATGTATGCTTGTGACCCAGTGGAAGGAGGCGTAGGTATGCTGGCCATGTGACTTGTGTTCGAACCCTGCTTGGACCATTGTTTTTTTATTTTATTTTTCAGGGTAAAAGGAGGCATAATATATTATGATTCAAGGCCATTCAGCTAACAGATTGGCTCTTCCAGCCGGGTGGTGATGCGTACACTTGCGAATGTAAAGGTCCTGGGTTCAATCCCTACCCCAGGCCTTTTGGTTTTTTTTGATTTTTCTGGATTTTGCATCATAAGGAACAAAACAAATCTCTGTCTCTCATCTCTTGCCTGCGCGCCAGTGGCCTAGTGGTTGTTATGCTTGCTGGAAATCAAGCTGGCCTGGGTTCAAACCCCAGCCAGGTAAGTTTCCATATTTTTTTTCCTTTTATTTGCATTATAACATTAAAATTAAATATATATATTATACATGTTTCTAAAACAATAAAAATAATAATGAAATATGTATGCTATCTTTTTTTCAAAAAAAATATATTTTTTTGTAAATTATGTTTCACTATTTTTTGTATTTAATTTATAATATGTATATATAAATTAGAATAAAATTTGTATATATATAAACCCTAATTCTCAAATCCTAAAAAATATATTTCAATTAAACCCTAATTGTATTTATTTTCTAATTGATGATCTTTAAAATAATTCTAATTTATTTGTAAATATAGTTATAATTCAAATTAATTTTCTTTTAATGTTTAGAAATAATTTAATTTAGGATAATTATATTTTTGTATATGGTTAAATATAATAACTAATAGAATTAAATTTTAAATATGATATTTAAAATCTATCTTTTTCTTATGATATGTATATAAATATGAATATATGTTAATAAATAATTAAAATTTTGTAATACATTTGAAAATAATTAAATAATTAGTATATGAATTAAAAATTATTTAGTTGTGTATGTTAATTTCTTCTTATATTATTTTTGGTTTCTATTATTACTATTAACTATATTGTTACTAATTTTTGCTTATTTTATTAACCTTTTAATTAATTTTTATTATTAACCATATTATTATTTATTATTCTATTTTTATGTTTCTAACCTTATTTATTATTTCTAATTGTTATTACTAACCCATTTATAATTCAATTATGTTTATTATTATTATTTTGCTAATCTTATTTATCGTTATTTACTAACCCCTTATATTTATTGTTTACTTATTTATTATTTTGTTTAATATTTTGCTTATTATTATAATTTCTTGTAATTGTTTCCCGGATGTAATTGTAATTATTTAATCATTATTATCGTTGTGGTTAGTAATTTAGGGAGTGACAAAACATGTTTGTTATTTAAAAATAAATTTAGATAATTTTTAATGTAAGATAATTAAATTAAACACGTCACACACGTAAGTCGATTTTAAATCGCCGTCTCACTTTCTAAGGTTATCCCTCAGGTTGCCTACGAATAATGGTTAAGTGGGGTGTATAAAGCAAGTCCCTCGAAAGAAAATCATCAAAGTCCCTCATGGTTGCCTATACGAATCGAGTCCCTTCGAAATAAATGATGATAGTCCCTTCCTTGTGCTTATTACACCCCACAATGGCCTTCAAAATCAAATTGTCCCTCACATGTCCCTTAACATCCAAAGTAAGGACTACCTACTCCATTATAGTAGGGATAGTCTTACTAAGGAAAAGATAAAGAATAAGAAAGACCTTAAACATTAGGGTAGGTTACTCCTAGGTGCTTGCTCACTTCAAAACTTTTTCACACTTAAACAAATTTCAAATAAATTTTCAAACAAGTTTTTTACACATCCATACATGGGTTATTACTAAACTATTCTGAAGATTTTTTCTATTCACACACTACACTTTCAAAAACAATTTAAAGTGAGCTTAAGTACCTAAGAGCCCATGGATAACCATGGATGAAAAGGGTGCTAACACCTTCCCTTTTCATAACTTACCCCCCGGACCCAAAATATTCTCTAAGGTCTTTCCTGTTCTTTTATAACCTTTCCTTATGGATAAAATAAAAGTCGGTGGCGACTCTTGCTATCCGCAACATAACTTAAAGTCAGTTCTCCCACCGTGTTACAGAACTGGCGACTCTGCTGGGGATTTAAATTTAAGAGGGGTACCCTTAGGAATTAAGATCACTTTAAATTGTTTGCCTTGTTTGCTTTATATTACTTGTTGGGGTGCTCTTATGTGTGAAAGGTCCTAACCCGGATCTAGTGTACCTTAGGTAAATGGCAATAGACCAAGGAAACTGTACGACGTATATCGATACGGTTGATCTGGTGGCCATAGTTAGTGCGACTTCTTGGTTGGTGCTTATGTTCCTTAAGTCAAGTTGAGGATAATATGAGGCTGCCATATGTTGTCAATGCACTAACTAACTTTTAGAACCCTAGTTAACTCATCTTGGCCTTTAGAAAGTAGTGAGGTAACCGGCTTTGGTGCAGACTGAAGTTGGTTGACACTCGATACTACGCTCATTGAGATCTTAAACTTGGAGGGTTTTGGTTGGCAAGTAAGTTGCCTTCTGATCAACCACCCTTGTGAAGGATCAATGATATTGAGATCCCTTAGAACCTGGTTACTTTTGTAGGACAGGATGAACCATCTAACTTCAGGGGAGGGTACTTACCTTTGAACCTCATGCAAGCCTTTAAACCTAGGGCTATTGTGTGACTTGCTTGTGTGTGCCACATGTTTGTGATTGAGCATAACATCATGACATCATCATGCATCATAAGCATATCATTTTCCCTAACCATTTCAAGGACCAAAGGATTTATCTTTGTTCTTTGTTGCAGGTCATGGCTTCTGCTCGTAGAAACACCATCAGGATCAACTTTGTGGGGATACCTCCCAAGCTTAAAGAGTTGGTTTCTCAAGTGTCTGATCACTCCCAGTTCATCAAGAGACATGGTCACCTATTGGATCTAGTCACTTCAGGGTTCAATGAAGACATGATGAGTGTCCTATTCCAGTTCTTTGACCCTAAACACCATTGCTTTACATTCCCTGACTATCAGCTGGTTCCAACCATGGAGGAGTTCTCTAAACTTCTGGGTATACCTGTTCTTGATCAAAGACCCTTCACAGACTTGGAGAAGGAACTTAAACCAGAGGTTATTGCTGCAGCTCTACATCTGAAGAAGTCTGACATTGTTCTAGAAACAAGAAGCGGAGTCAAGGGTATTCTTGCCAAGGTATTAATGGATAAAGCTCAAGTGTTCTTGAAGGCCATGAGCTATGATGCTTTTGAGGAGATCTTAGCCTTGCTGATATATGGCTTAGTATTGTTCCCCAATCCAGATCAGTTCATAGATGTTCATGCCATCAACATTTTTCTGAGTCACAATCCAGTGCCTACATTGCTTGGAGACATCCTACATTCTCTTCACACTCGTACTACAAGGGCAAGAGGAACTTTGATGTGCTGCATACCTTTGCTTTCTAGGTGGTTTATTTCTCACCTTCCTCGCTCAGTAATGAAGAATGAGCAAGGGTTCAGATGGTCCAAGAGGATCATGTCACTTTCTCACTCAGATATCCATTGGTGCTCCAGATCTATGGAGAATGTCACCATCATTGACCGTTGTGGGGAGTTTCCTAAGGTGCCACTTCTAGGCATAAGAGGAGGCATCACCTACAACCCCTCTCTAGCTTTACGACAGTTTGGTTACGCTCGGAGCGATGGCCCACATGACATGTTGATTCAGGGCATTGTGTTTGATTACGACAACGATCTTCAGGGTTACCGTCAGAGATTCATACGAGCTTGGGGAAAGGTAAACAGGATTGACAGCAAGACACTGGAGCCTAAGTACACTATTCCTATGGAGGCTTATCTCAGATGGGTACGATCTCGTGCTCAGACACTCATGATGCCATATCCTGCCGTCCTACCAGTTACCATGGAACCTGTTGCTGAAGGAGACACAGCTTATACCATCCTTCACCCATACATGCCTACTGATATGGAAGACTTGCAGAGATCATGGATCCAACTGAAGGAGCAAAGGGATACTTTCGAGGCTCATTACAAAGCAAGCCAAGAAAAGGTTCTGGAACTAACAAAGCTACTTCATGAGGAACGAAACCTCAACTCTTACCTCAACACAAAGAGGAAACGTCCATGGGAGACTTAAAACCCCATCTTTTGTACTTATTTCACTTTCATTTTTGTAAGCCTAAAAGGCAAAACAAGTTATTACTAATAAAAAGTTACTTTCTTGTTTGTTTAAGCAAATTTAAATCCTGCGGTCCTTGAAAACATTGCATATGCATTCCCATATCATTTCATTGCATCACAGGTTTATAATTGTGCACAGGTTTCTCATCTTCTCGCTGTTTATTTCAGCAATGGCTCTTGAACAATCAGTTAAAGATCTTCAGGCACAGAATGCACAGTTCCAAGAGCTGATCTTGAACCTGTCCAAGGGGCAAGATGATTTGAAGGCACTGCTGGCCAAGAAGACTAAGAAGACTAGAAGGTCTGCTGGGTTGCTCAACATGGGAAGAAGGTTCAAGGGTCCTGTCAAGACCAAGGAACAGGTTGAAGACTATGAATCTGAGGAATCTGAGAAAGAGAGAGGCAGTCTCCACAACACTATGGGGGACTCTGATTCTGAGGCTAATTACTACCATGAGCCTAATAAAGACAAATTCAAGATGCTGGTGGATAGGATGGATGCTATGGAATTGCAGAAATCATCTGGGCTGGATTTTGAAGATTTGAGTCTGATATCTGGGGTTGTGATACCCATTGGTTTCAAAGTTCCTACCTTTGTTGTTTATGATGGGGTCTCTTGTCCCAAACTGCATCTGAGGTCTTATGTCAGAAGGATTCAACCCCACACTGCTGATAAGAAGTTGTGGATCCACTTTTTTCAAGAGAGCTTATCTGGAGCTCAGCTGGAGTGGTATTATCAGTTGGAGAGTGTTAACATCAGAGATTGGAATGATCTTGCTGAAGCTTTCTATAAGCAGTACCAGTATAATGCTGACTTAGCTCCCACTCGCATGCAGCTTCAGAGCATGTCTATGGGTGCCAAAGAAAGTTTTAAGGAGTATGCTCAGAAATGGAGAGACTTGGCTGGAAGAGTTCAACCCCCTTTGACTGACAGGGAATTAGTTGATATGTTCATGTGTACGCTGAATGGTCCATTTTACAGTCATCTCATTGGAAGCTCATCATCTGGCTTCACTGAGTTGATCATGACAGGAGAGCGAGTAGAGAATGGTATCAAGAATGGTAAGATCCAAGTGGGCACTTCTTCATCAGGTGCTGCAAAGAAGCCTCCCACTGGGAAGAAAGAATCCAATGCTGTTTATGGTCAACCTGATCGTAACAGAAGACATCAGTCTGTTAGTGCAGTTCATATTTCAAATCCAACTCCTGCAACAACAGAGCAGCCTCAAGGCAACCAACAGAGGGCTAGAAGACAGTTCACGAAGATCAACATGTCAATGGCTCAAGCATTGCAACATTTGTTGAAGGCTGAACTTATTACCCTGAGGGAGGCTCCTCAGAATCCCAATGTTACCTCTCCAAAGTACAATCCCAATGCCCGATGTGCATATCATTCAAACTGCCCAGGACATGATACTAATAACTGCTGGGTCTTGAAGAACAAAATTCAAGATATGATTGATGCTGGAGAAATTGAGTTTGATCCACCAAATGTGATTACAGCACCACTGCCAAATCACGAGAAGACTGTCAATGCCATTGATGAAGACATTGATGAAGATCTGCATGTCTATTCAGTTATGGAGTTGACCACACCATTGTCTGTTATCAAAAAGAGGTTAGTACAAGCTGGGATCTTTCCAGGTTGTCGTGAAGATTGTCTGTATTGTACCTATAAACCAGATAGTTGCTTCATTTTGAGAGATGGAATTCAACGTCTCATGGATAAGTATACTATAGTGTTTGAAAGAAGACCAGCATCTGTAGAAGATATGGTAGATCATCTGACTAAGGGTAAGAAGATTGAAGAGGTTGATATGGTTGACAAAGTACCGGTAAGAATCACTTCAAAGGGTCCTATTAAAATCACTCGTCAGGGCCCAATCAAGATTACTGCTGAAGGTCCCGTGAAAGTTGTTGCTGAAGCCAGAGTGGCTCCTCTGGTCATTACCACTCCTGGTCCTATTCCTTATACATCTGACAAAGCCGTGCCTTGGCACTATGGGTCTGATGTTTACATCCATGGTGTCAAGCAGGAGCCTTTACCTGATATGCCTGTTGACATTGATAATATTGCTGGATCTAGCAAGATCACTCGTAGTGGAAGAGTTTTCTCTCCTCCAGTTGCTTCTAAGAGTGCAGTTACTCCTGATGCTACTACCACCACTGATGCTCGGGGCAAAGGTCCTGTTATTGAGCCTGTATCTACTGATGTGCCAGCTGCTGATGATCTCTCTAAGCAAATGGAAGAAGTATTGAAAATCATTCGCAAGAGTGATTATGACATTGTGGATCAGTTGGGGCATACTCCCTCAAAGATTTCTATGTTGTCCTTGTTGCTGTGTTCTGAGGCTCATGCCAAGTCCTTGATCAAGTTTCTGAAGTCTGCTCATGTGCCCAGTGCAATTTCTGTGGACCAATTTGAGAACTGTGTTGCTCACCTGACTTATGACAACGGGTTAGGATTCTCTGATGCTGATTTGACCCCTGCCAAGAGGGATCATAACAGGGCCTTGCATATTTCAATTGAATGCAGGGGCACTACCCTGTCACATGTGCTGATAGACAATGGTTCATCTCTGAATGTGTTGCCCAAGGAAGTCCTGAATAAGCTGAGTCCTGAAGATACTGTGTTGAAGCCCAGTAATATTGTGGTAAAGGCTTTTGATGGTTCTAGAAGAGTAGTGCATGGGGAAATTAATCTTCCAATCAAGGTTGGCTCTCAGGTGTTTACTGCTACATTCTATGTGATGGATATTCGTCCTTCATACTCTTGTCTGCTTGGTCGTCCCTGGATCCATGGGGCAGGTGCTGTGACCTCTACATTGCACCAAAAGTTGAGATATCCAGTGAATGGAAAGGTTGTTACTGTCTTTGGAGAGGAAGAATACTTTGTCAGCCATGTGAACACTTTCAAGTATCTGGAAGTGGAAGGTGAATACATTGAGACTCCGTGTCAGTCATTTGAAGTGGTTCCCTGGGTTGGTAATGATTGTGCAGCTTCTCCTGCTGTGAAGAAAGTTCCTGTGGTCATCAGAAAACCTCCAACAATGGCAATGGCCTCCCTCAATGATGCCAGAGCTGTGATGGATGAAGGTGGTTGTACTATTTGGGGTCAGCTTCCTGATATTCCGTACAAGTCTGACAAGTTTGGTCTGGGTTTTACTGCAGAGTCCCAGAAGGCTTTTCGTCGTGCTCGTGCTGCTCGTATCACCAATCAAGGGGTTATCAATGCTGTGGGAGATCAAGATGAAGACTACAACTTGGATGCATGGATTTTTCCTACTGTGGGTGCTGGACTCAATAATTGGAAAGCTGAAGATGTTATCCCTATCTCCTTTAGTCAGGAGTAAATACTATTACTGTGTTATGTTTTTTACATTTGTAATTTCTGAACAATAAAACTTTCAAGCCATGTGCCTTACCCGGGGCACAATGGTGTGCTTGTTACAGGCTGTCATTTCATTTGCATACTTCATTCAATAAAATCAGTGGACGTTTCGTTTTAGTAAATATTGTGTTCCTTGTCTTTCTTTTCTTTATTTTTGCTTTATCAGCTATGTGTTCTTACACACATCCACATCACTAAATGCAGATCCTCATCCACTCTGGATCCTGTTGATAACAGTTCTACTATTGCCAATTACAATTTCGAGAATCCGATCTATCAAACTGAAGACGGAAATGAGGACGATTGTGAAATACCTGTAGAGCTTGCTAGGTTATTACAACAAGAAGAGAAAGCTATACAGCCACATGAAGAGCCAGTCGAAGTTGTGAATATGGGAACTGAAGAAGACAGAAAAGAGGTCAAGGTAGGGGCTGATTTAGAGGACAGTGTCAAGAGCAGGTTGATTCAGATGTTACGTGACTATGTGGAGATCTTTGCTTGGTCTTATGAAGATATGCCAGGGTTGGATACAGACATTGTGGTTCACCGGTTACCAGTGAAAGAAGATTGTCGTCCAAAGAAGCAGAAGGTTCGTCGTATGCGTCCTGAAATGTTAGAAAAGATCAAAGCAGAGGTAATGAAACAGTTCAATGCAGGGTTCTTGGCAGTAACTTCTTATCCTCAGTGGGTTGCAAATGTGGTACCAGTTCCTAAGAAAGATGGTAAGGTACGTATGTGTGTAGACTATAGAGATTTGAACAAGGCTAGCCCCAAAGATGACTTTCCACTTCCGCATATTGATATTCTGGTAGACAACACCGCTCAGCATAAGGTATTCTCTTTTATGGATGGTTTCTCTGGTTACAATCAAATCAAGATGGCACCTGAAGATATGGAGAAGACAACGTTTGTGACACAGTGGGGCACCTTTTGCTATAAGGTGATGCCATTTGGTTTGAAGAATGCAGGGACAACATATCAGCGTGCTACGGTGGCTTTGTTTCATGATATGATTCACCATGAGATAGAGGTATATGTAGATGATATGATAGCCAGGTCTCAGAATGAAGAGCAACATCTTGATCATCTGCACAAGTTGTTTGAGAGGTTGAAGAAATACAAGTTGAGATTGAATCCAAACAAGTGTACTTTTGGAGTTAGATCTGGTAAACTCCTGGGTTTCATTGTCAGTGGCAAAGGTATTGAAGTAGATCCTGCGAAAGTGAAAGCTATACGAGAGATGCCAGCTCCCCGTACTGAGAAGGAGGTTAGAGGTTTCTTGGGACGATTGAACTACATTGCAAGATTTATTTCCCAATTAACTACCATCTGTGAGCCAATCTTCAAGTTGTTGAAGAAAGATCAGGTGATGGAATGGAATGATGAGTGCCAGACTGCCTTTGATGAAATCAAGAGATATCTGCTAGAACCTCCAATTTTGATGCCACCAGTTGATGGAAGACCCTTGATCATGTACTTAACAGTGTTAGACAACTCAATGGGGTGTGTGTTGGGGCAACATGACGAGTCTGGTCGAAAAGAGCAGGCAATATACTACCTTAGCAAAAAGTTTACCGACTGTGAAACAAGATACTCACTGCTCGAGAAAACTTGCTGCGCTTTGGCATGGGCTGCTCGCCGACTAAGACAGTATATGTTGACCCATACTACCTTATTGATTTCGAAGATGGATCCAATCAAGTACATATTTGAGAAACCTGCTCTCTCCGGAAGAATTGCAAGATGGCAAATGATCTTGACAGAATATGACATACAGTATACTACTCAGAAGGCCATTAAAGGAAGTGTTGTTGCTGATCATTTGGCTCATCAAGCAGTAGATGATTACCAATCAATGAATTTTGAGTTCCCTGATGAAGACATTATGATTATTACCAAAGAACCTGGACAATATGACGGACCTGAACAAGGATCCCGATGGACTATGGTTTTTGACGGTGCCTCTAATGCACTTGGTAATGGTGTTGGTGTTGTGATTAGTTCCCCTGAAGGTTGTCATACCCCGATTACTGCTAGACTTTGTTTCCATTGTACCAATAACATGGCTGAATATGAGGCATGTATCCTAGGTATTAAAGCTGCTATTGATATGAAGATTCAGTTCCTTGATGTGTATGGAGATTCAACCCTGGTAGTAAGTCAGATTAAAGGAGATTGGGATACCAAGCATGATAACCTCATTCCTTACAGAGAGCATGTGTTGTCTTTGATCCCACATTTCAAAGAGATTACCTTTGAACACATTCCACGAAGAGAGAATCAGTTGGCAGATGCATTAGCCACCATGGCATCCATGTTTGAGATCAGCTGGGATGATGAAGCTCCCAAGATTACTATTGATAGATTTGAAAAGCCTGCATACTGCAATAAGATTGACACAGAAGGGGCAGAGGAGAAGCCTTGGTTCTATGAAGTGAAAAGATATCTTGAAGCTCAGGAATTCCCTGAAGGGGCATCTGTCAAAGATAGGAAGTTTCTGAGAAGATTTTCTGCCAAGTTCTTCTTGAGTAATGGCATTCTGTATAAGCGCAATCATGATTCAACTATGCTTCGTTGTGTGGATAAGAAGGAAGCTACAGAAATTATGGAAGAGATGCATGATGGGACCTTTGGCACTCATTCTAGTGGTCATACTATGGCAAAGAAGATTTTGAGAGCAGGTTACTATTGGTCTACCATGGAAGCTGATTGCTATCAACACTCCAGAACTTGTCACAAATGTCAAATCTATGCTGATAAAGTTCATATACCTCCATCACCATTGAATGTGTTGACTGCTCCTTGGCCCTTTGCCATGTGGGGCATTGATATGATTGGTGAGATCAAGCCTACCGCTTCTAATGGGCATCGTTTCATCCTGGTTGCTATTGATTATTTCACGAAGTGGGTGGAGGCAGCTTCATTTGCATCTGTGACTAAGAATGTTGTGGCTCGGTTCATTAAGAATAATCTCATATGTAGGTATGGCATCCCTGAAAGGATTATCACTGACAATGGCTCTAATCTGAACAACATTATGATTACTGACCTCTGCACGCAGTTCAAGATTAAGCATCACAACTCTTCTCCGTATCGTCCAAAGATGAATGGGGCAGTTGAAGCTGCTAATAAGAACATTAAGAAGATTGTACAGAAGATGTCTGTTACTTACAAGGATTGGCATGAGATGTTACCATTTGCTCTTCATGGTTATCGTACTACAATACGTACTTCAACAGGGGCAACCCCATTCTCCTTAGTCTATGGTATGGAAGCAGTTCTGCCTATTGAAGTTCAGATCCCCTCCTTGAGGATTATGAAGGATGCAGGCTTGGATGAAGATGAGTGGATTCAGACTCGACTGGACCAGGTAAATTTGATTGATGAGAAGAGGTTAGTAGCAGTTTGTCATGGCCAGATGTACCAAAAGCGAATGATCAAAGCTTTTAACAAGAAGGTTAAGCCAAAGGTATATCAGGCTGGTGACTTGGTAATCAAGCGTATCATATTACCACAGGGTGATCCTAGGGGCAAGTGGACTCCAACATATGAAGGTCCATTTGTAGTCAAGACAGTGTTCTCAGGAGGTGCCATGATACTGACTACAATGGATGGTGAAGACTTCCCACAGCATGTAAACGCAGACATAGTTAAAAAATACTACGCATAAAAAGAGACCCGCTAGGTTGACTGGCCTAGGCAAAAATAAGGGCATCCCGGCAAACCAAAAGGGTTTGGGCAAAAATTAGGGATATATATAAAAAGATGTACACCCGGCAAGTCGAAAACCTGAAAAGGCGGCTTGGGCAAAAAAGGGTATCCCGGTGGATTGAAAACCTGAAAGGGCAATCCAGGCAAAAGTTAGGGATTAAAGCGTATGACTATGTCTCGTTTGGATCACCCATGAAACTGCAACCAGTTGTACTACTTACTCAAGCTCGAACAGATAAAGCTCAATCCAATCGTTTCCGTCTCAACAGCAAGAAGATGAGATACTTGAGTGGCAATAGTAGAATTGAAACTCAATAGGATTGTTTCCCACATAGCTGATTTCCTTTTGTAAAAATTTTACGACAAAATCCTCTTACTAGGGTTTATGTCTCCTTGTACAAACTTACCCATGTATGGGTCACTTTTTGGTATAAATAAATTCCATCTTTGAAATCCAGATTTACTTTTACCCTATTTACATAAGCGAAACGTCCATTGGTTGTGTTTGAATGTATGTATGCTTTTTAATATGATTAATGTTTACCAGAAATGCATGAAAATGCAGTAATAGTATTTACTAAGGACGAACGAGGGAAGGATTTCAACGAAGCTTCGCCGGTTCACCTCTACAAGACAATTACAAACCCTCAATAGGACTAATCCATCTTCATAAAGTCTTATCTCCCCTGGAATTTATATCCATCTCTTTTATCCTCATACGGATGTACGGGAAATTACTTTCCAATAAGGGTACGACGAACGAAGACGGGATGTTATACTCATCCTACTATCAAACAAAGACGAAGGTTATA
Source organism: Lathyrus aphaca (assembly GCA_963966055.1). Classification (NCBI taxonomy): domain Eukaryota; kingdom Viridiplantae; phylum Streptophyta; class Magnoliopsida; order Fabales; family Fabaceae; genus Lathyrus; species Lathyrus aphaca. Next base: position 64,995,180 of record OZ014521.1, read on the forward strand.
TATACCTTACCATCCCCAAACAACGGGAAGTTATATATACCTTACCATCCCCAAACAACGGGAGGTTATCCATACCATGTTATCCCCAGCAGACAGAGGGTTATATATTCTCCAGCAACGAGTCGGGATTTATTTTCCCTGGCCAGCAGTTGATGTACGAAGATATTCAGACGCTTCCGGCAGTATCATATCATACATACATCATTTACATCATACCATAGCATATATATCCATAGACATATAGTACATTACCTAAGTGCATCATATCATACATGCATACATAAAGCATAAACTAATATTATTATACAGAATGATACCTTGTTTCAGGTTAATTATCCAACAAACAAACTTATGATCTCCAGGACTGCTTTATTGTAACCTCAGGGTTACTTTATCCTCCTGATGAGCTTCTTATTACTTTGGGACTGCTTTATTGTAACCTCAGGGTTACTTTATCCTCCTGATGAGCTTCTTCTTCTTTGGGACTGCTTTATTGTCACCTCAGGGTTACTTTATCCTCCTGATAACTTCTCATGACTTCAAGACTGCTTTAGAGCCATTGATTGCTCTATCCTCCTGAAATCACATTATTACTTCAAGACTGCTTTAGAGCTATCCATTGCTCTATCCTCCTGGAGTCATATCATTACTTCAAGACTGCTTTAGAGCTATCCATTGCTCTATCCTCCTGAAATCATTGCTTCAAGACTGCTTTAGAGTTATCATTGCTCTATCCTCCTGGAGTCATATCATTATTTCAAGACTGCTTTAGAGCTATCCATTGCTCTATCCTCCTGAATCATATTTTCAAGACTGCTTTAGAGTTATCATTATTGATTGCTCTATCCTCCTGAAATCATGTTATTTCTTCAAGACTGCTTTAGGGTTATCATTATTGATTGCTCTATCCTCATGAAGACATGCTGTTACATCAGTATTACTCCAAACCCCTGACAACTCTCATTATACTGTTGAAGAACTTTCCCCTAGTGGCATCTTTAAGCCCACTCAATCATGTTCAACCAACCATCAATATCACTCTATGCACTGGTGAGTGCAAATTTTTGGGCTTTTGTGTTCAATCCCCTTCAACCTTCCAGGTCACGACTGGCAAATATACCAATCTAACCCCTCAGGTTTCAGAAAATTGAACAGGGGCAGCTGTTGCACCCCAAAATTTTCCCTCACAATACAAGACTTTGTGTTCTAAGAAGGTTCACAAGGTTCACAAGTTCTCCAACACTTGCATAACCTTTCATGAGGTTCATGAAGTCTACAAGTTACTTCTTGAAGGTTCACAAGGTTCACAAGTTTCTCAATGCTTATATAACCTTTCATGAGGTTCATGAAGGCTACAAGTTACTTCTTGAAGGTTCACAAGGTTCACAAGTTTCTCAACATTTACAAAACCTTTCATGAGGTTCATGAAGTACATAGGTTACTTCTTGAAGGTTCACAAGGTTCACAAGTTTCACAAAGATTACAAAGCTTTCCTGAGGGTCATGAGGTCTACAAAGCCACTTCATGAGGTTCACAAGGTTCACAAGCTTCACAATACCTCCCATGAGGTTCACAAGACAGTTTATGAAGATTCACAAGGTTCACAAAGTTCACAATTGGTCAAAGAAGTTGACAATTCCCTCAGACAATGCACCTCCTAAGCAGTGCATCCAAAACTAGGGTTTTGACTTTAATCAGGCTAAATGGACTTCCAATGCCTCAAGTGAGTTTCATAACATCTTATATGTGTATAAGAACCTCCATGACAAGTTTCAAGACTTTTCTCAAAAGTTTGCTCAGTCAGATGATCAGATAAGTCAAAATCAGTCAATGCAGTTAAAAAGTCAAACTGAGGTCAACTGTGGTCAAACCATAGTCAAACTTCATGATTTTTTGCCAACATCAAGTATATGAAGTAAAATTCATCATTTGATCAAGGGTTGATCATGATTCATCAAGGAGATTCCAGATCATCAATAATCAGGAGTTTCTAAATTAGGGTTTCCTTAGTAAAAGTCAACTGAACTTTGACCAGGCATAACTTTCACATACTTCATCACCAAGTCTCCATCCAAATCTCATTTTGAAGGAAATTGAATTCTCTACAACTTTGATGTTGAAAGTTAAGCCTAAAAATGCTTCATTTGAAAGATATGATCTAAGACATTATAGGTCATTTCAAAAGTCAACAAAAAGTCAACAACTTCAAAAGGGCATAACATGAGATTGGTAAATGGTATGGACCTGAAACCAATGGGGTTGTTTAGAGGACTCTTCAAGCTTTCCAAAAAGTCCAAGAACACCCTCATACCTTTAAAATTGAGGGAGATGTGCCCTTGCAAAGTTGGGCAATTTTGTGATGGTTTATGTTGAAAATGGAGGCTTAGAAGTATTTCTTTCTAAATGGGCTGCCTAATTTATGACCCAATCCATCTCATAATATTGTGCACGACCCAATTGACCAAAATTCAGCATTTTTATTATTTTTTATTTATTTATTATTGATTTAATTCATAAAAATCATTTTAAATAAATATAAAATATGAAAATCTATTTTTGGGTGAAGATATTGTTTCTAGAAATTCATAATTATTGATTGAATTCAAAGGAGAAAGGAATCATGTGAACTATCCCAAAATAGCAAGCACTCATGATCAAATATTTGAAATTTACACTATGATCTTTTTGAATATTTTTTGGATCAAATTTTCACATAACCCATCCATGTTTCTGACCTAAATCAATCACACATATATACTAAGCATAACCCTAGTCCTCATTCACGGATTCAGCAGCTCAAAGGTAAGTTTCACTTCAAAAAATTTCAAGCAAAATTCAATTTTCGGATTCATCATCAAGGAGTGTTTAAAGGTATTTTGCAGACATAGGAGGTTGCTTTAGACCTTACTAAACCTATCTCAATCATCAAGAACATCTGAAAGTCACTCATATGCCATGGCCGAACGCATTTTCATCTCCATAATATTTTTTTCGATTCTGCTTGTTTATGCATTATTAATGAATTTTGTTTGTGTTTTTGTGTTTGTGATGATGCTTGGAACAATTCTGGACAACTCAATTGGATTTTCGTGACCTAATAAGGATTCGGCCATTGTTAGGGTTTAGCTCTTGAAGTTAGGGTTTGATGATTCAATAAGTTTAAATAAATTCTAAGAACATGGGAATGTTCTATGAGACCCAAGGATCACAAAACCCTAATCAATTTCATAAATCAGTATTGTTTGGTATGAGTTTGGTTTTTCGCAGGTTGAAAAGCATGAAGAACTCGCAGGAAAGTTCGTAGCCAAATTCGCAGGAAAAAACGCAGTGCATGAGGTAGAAGAAAGTCATTCCCGCGCGCTGGAAAATTCAAATATTGGTGAAAATATGTTTTGAATTGTTGCTGTTTGGTTATCACATGTATGCTTGTGACCCAGTGGAAGGAGGCGTAGGTATGCTGGCCATGTGACTTGTGTTCGAACCCTGCTTGGACCATTGTTTTTTTATTTTATTTTTCAGGGTAAAAGGAGGCATAATATATTATGATTCAAGGCCATTCAGCTAACAGATTGGCTCTTCCAGCCGGGTGGTGATGCGTACACTTGCGAATGTAAAGGTCCTGGGTTCAATCCCTACCCCAGGCCTTTTGGTTTTTTTTGATTTTTCTGGATTTTGCATCATAAGGAACAAAACAAATCTCTGTCTCTCATCTCTTGCCTGCGCGCCAGTGGCCTAGTGGTTGTTATGCTTGCTGGAAATCAAGCTGGCCTGGGTTCAAACCCCAGCCAGGTAAGTTTCCATATTTTTTTTCCTTTTATTTGCATTATAACATTAAAATTAAATATATATATTATACATGTTTCTAAAACAATAAAAATAATAATGAAATATGTATGCTATCTTTTTTTCAAAAAAAATATATTTTTTTGTAAATTATGTTTCACTATTTTTTGTATTTAATTTATAATATGTATATATAAATTAGAATAAAATTTGTATATATATAAACCCTAATTCTCAAATCCTAAAAAATATATTTCAATTAAACCCTAATTGTATTTATTTTCTAATTGATGATCTTTAAAATAATTCTAATTTATTTGTAAATATAGTTATAATTCAAATTAATTTTCTTTTAATGTTTAGAAATAATTTAATTTAGGATAATTATATTTTTGTATATGGTTAAATATAATAACTAATAGAATTAAATTTTAAATATGATATTTAAAATCTATCTTTTTCTTATGATATGTATATAAATATGAATATATGTTAATAAATAATTAAAATTTTGTAATACATTTGAAAATAATTAAATAATTAGTATATGAATTAAAAATTATTTAGTTGTGTATGTTAATTTCTTCTTATATTATTTTTGGTTTCTATTATTACTATTAACTATATTGTTACTAATTTTTGCTTATTTTATTAACCTTTTAATTAATTTTTATTATTAACCATATTATTATTTATTATTCTATTTTTATGTTTCTAACCTTATTTATTATTTCTAATTGTTATTACTAACCCATTTATAATTCAATTATGTTTATTATTATTATTTTGCTAATCTTATTTATCGTTATTTACTAACCCCTTATATTTATTGTTTACTTATTTATTATTTTGTTTAATATTTTGCTTATTATTATAATTTCTTGTAATTGTTTCCCGGATGTAATTGTAATTATTTAATCATTATTATCGTTGTGGTTAGTAATTTAGGGAGTGACAAAACATGTTTGTTATTTAAAAATAAATTTAGATAATTTTTAATGTAAGATAATTAAATTAAACACGTCACACACGTAAGTCGATTTTAAATCGCCGTCTCACTTTCTAAGGTTATCCCTCAGGTTGCCTACGAATAATGGTTAAGTGGGGTGTATAAAGCAAGTCCCTCGAAAGAAAATCATCAAAGTCCCTCATGGTTGCCTATACGAATCGAGTCCCTTCGAAATAAATGATGATAGTCCCTTCCTTGTGCTTATTACACCCCACAATGGCCTTCAAAATCAAATTGTCCCTCACATGTCCCTTAACATCCAAAGTAAGGACTACCTACTCCATTATAGTAGGGATAGTCTTACTAAGGAAAAGATAAAGAATAAGAAAGACCTTAAACATTAGGGTAGGTTACTCCTAGGTGCTTGCTCACTTCAAAACTTTTTCACACTTAAACAAATTTCAAATAAATTTTCAAACAAGTTTTTTACACATCCATACATGGGTTATTACTAAACTATTCTGAAGATTTTTTCTATTCACACACTACACTTTCAAAAACAATTTAAAGTGAGCTTAAGTACCTAAGAGCCCATGGATAACCATGGATGAAAAGGGTGCTAACACCTTCCCTTTTCATAACTTACCCCCCGGACCCAAAATATTCTCTAAGGTCTTTCCTGTTCTTTTATAACCTTTCCTTATGGATAAAATAAAAGTCGGCGGCGACTCTTGCTATCCGCAACATAACTTAAAGTCAGTTCTCCCACCGTGTTACAACAGGGACCACTTTTCCCAATTGTGCTCGACGTCGAGCAGGCCTATTGGATTGGTTTGCTTGGCCCAATTGTAGGGATTGGGCCGATTTGGAACAGGAGCCCCCCAAGTCATTGCTCGTGCGGGAGAGCAGTGACTTAAGAATGATTTTATGCTCGGCGGTGAGCAGTGTTAAGGCCAGGAATCTACGCTGTCGATCTTCTGGGAACGGGCAGCTGGTGCGTTGCTCGACAGAGGAATGTGAAACGAAAAGCTGGAATATCTGGGAATTCGCGCCTATTAATGATTTGACGGCTAGTCTAGGGGCTAGCGTGTAGGGGTCACGCATGCTTGCACGTGTTCCCCTTCCTATAAATAGGATTCTCAGGGCCCATTCTGAACTTTTCGCTTCATCTTCTTCTTCATTGCTCTGCTCATTCAACTGCCACCACCTCCGCCGTCGACCACCGCATCTCCTTACCGACCACCACTTCCAGAACGCTTTCCTCTTCAAGAATGTCTTCTCAAGCACAAGGTACGGTTCTTTTTCTCCTTTTTAGGTGTTTATAGCTTAGGTTTCGTAGAAATGCATGTGGCTTAGGATAGTTTTGACGGTAGTTTATTAGATTTAGAACCGGTAAACCCTAGGACTTCCGCCACCGTAGTCGGTCGGTTGCAAACCCTAGCCCAGGGTCGACGTAGGTGCTGGTTGACTTCGACTCGGGTTTTGATAAATATCTAGGTTAGATCCTTGATTTATAATGTTGGGCGTAAGCCGTCGCTCCGAGCGATGGTCAGCCAGGGCTATAGCTCGGGACCTAGTCTCTGAGCTGATGCGCACCCTTTCACTTGTCGAGCGGTGGAAGGGTGGATTTAATATTCTTAATCGAATTCACTGACGCCTTTCCTCTGCTTTTCAGGTGAAAACTCGATCGTGAATCCATTGGACGTGCTTTCCGAAGAGACGTCCTCGGAAGATTCAGGGTCATCTGCGTCAATTCCTTCTGGTTTCGGGAGTTCCTCGGAGAGTTCGGATACAAGTACTACAGGAGCATCAACAGATTCGCCCCAGTGTCTTGACCAGACGAGGGTCTCGCCCGAAGAATGGGTGGTGGAAGATTTGTTGGACAAGGTGTCCTCATTTTCAACACCTTGAACGGAGCCACTGCCCGTTGTCGGTGACCCTGCCGATTGGGTTGTAACCTGCCCGGGGGATGATGACCGTATCTTCTCAGATTTCTGCGGTCGGGCTTTCTCCATGTACGAATACGCGATCTCGGTCCTGGGGGTAACTTTGCCTTTCAGTGACTTTGTGAGTGCCGTGCTCGGGCATCTATGCGTCGCCCCTTCCCAGCTGCACCCCTATTCATACGCGTTCCTAAGAGCGTTTGAGATGACGTGCGCCCATCTGGGTGTTGGTGCCACGCTTCCCCTATTTTTCCGCCTGTTCTCCTTGCAGCGCCAAGTCGGGCGAGGAACTGACCGGAAGGGATTTGTGTCCTTCAAGCAGCGGACGAAGATTTTTAAGGCCCATTCAGAATCTATCCGGGCCTTCAAAACTGATTACTTTCTGATAAAACCCGCGAGCGCGGTGGCCGTGAGAGCAATGAGCTTCCTGGGAATAGATACCGACGAGAATGACGAGCCTAAGCTCGACGATCAAGGTCAGGTGATCCTGAGGAGGTTGTGGCTGTTCCCATTTTCCTGGAGCTATGCTCACTATGAGAAACCTGTCGGGGAGTTCGTTCAGGTGGGGGACTCATTGAATGATGATGACGCGGCCAGTTTCGAGGCCTTCAGAAAATTGATAGCGTCCTTCACTCCGACCCCCCTGTTGGACGGAGATGGAAAAGTTATAGTTGATCAGGATGAGGGGGAAGCTGTGGAGCGTCCCCTAATTAATGTTACCGAGTTGCTAGCTTGTCGTATCGGGCAGGAAGTGTCTGACTTCTTTGGTATCTGTTTGTTTGCATTAGTTAAATTTTTGCTTTAACTTTGTTGTCCACGACTAATTTGATCTTTTTCCTTTTTCAAGCTTTCTGTCGAACCCACTAGATAAAATTCAAGAACGCCTGGTTCAGCAGCAGAAGAAAAGATCAAGGGTCGTGCAGACCAAGCTGACGGAGATGAGTGGCTCGGGGTCGGGCCCCTTGGTCCAAGGTTCGCCGAGCGCGTCGACCGGCTCTTTGATGAAGAAGCATAAGTCTGCAGCCACTGTGGATTTAACTGCCAACGCTCCTCCGAAGCCGAAGCATAGGCTTCCTCCGTGTTTCGTGATGCGCAACTTCTTCGAGGGAACGAGCATGGAGGTGGACCGTGCGGATTCCTTGTTTTTGGAAGGCATGGATCGTCCTGCTCGGCGATTATCTCTGGCCCAAGACGCAAGCGCGGTTATGCGGGTCCTAACAATGGCCTGGCTGACGGCCGAAGGGAGTCCCGGACTGGAGCGAGAGAATAACAGGCTTAAGGAGCAGCTGCTGGCTGCTTCTGAGGCTAAGATGACAGCGGCCACTGAGGAGGCTAAAGCCGCGACCAAGGAGTCGACTGAACGGGCCACCGTCATCGCCAAGTTGGAGGTCAACAAGAAAAGGGTGCTTGAGCAAAATAAAAAGCTGAAGGACGCCTTTTTCCCGAAGGAGGACGAGGATGAAGAGACCAAGAGTCTGGTGACGAGGGCTCAGTTGCTCGCTCGGATCGACCAGGACATAGAAGATCTGAACTCGTCGACTGAGCTCAGTTTCCAGAACACGGTGGATCAAATGAGAGCTCTTCATCCTAACATGGCCTTGGACGCTGGTCGAATCAGCTATCTGTACAAGGTCGTAGACAGTCAGATCGTGGTCCCTTCAGACTTGGTGGTGGATGATTCTCAGCCGGGGTCAACTGATCAGCCTGGCCAGCCTGAAGCGCAACCGGAGCAGGAGGGAGCTTGTGAGGAGGAAGGCCGCCCGGGAGGCGAGGGTAATTAGTTTATGGCCTGCGTGCCTGATAATTTATGATGTTTCTTTTTTTTTGGGGCGTGGTCCCCTTTGTATGTAATCCTGAACAAGTCGGCCCTTCGGGGTCGCATTTTTAATTTCATATGTACGACTTTGATGGTCGGTTTCTATTTGTTCGTAATGATGCGTCCGTCGGAGGACATAATTTACTTGTTATTTTTGCTAAGTGTTTGGTGTGCACCTTTGCGTTAATTTGGTGTGATCGAATAAATACGGGGTGTGTGTGTGATCTGTTGGTTAGGGGGACCAATCAAATTTTGGAGTTTTACTCCTGGTCGGTGCCCGGGCCAAGGTAATGGCCCGGGCTCCGTGGCTTGAACATCCCATTGCGAACTGGGGTTCTGCCTGGTCGTGGTACTTAGGCGACGTCGGACTCGTTTGAGTATCCGTCCGTGCGGCAAGTTTCTCTTTCCCTCGAAAGGAGACCTTGCTTAACTTTGTTATATTTGGGCTGTCGTGCTCGTACCTAGGCACGCAGTTTTCAGTCGGTCCCTTTTCTCCTTGCTCGAAAGTTGAGCAGGGAGACTTTGTGATTTAGCTGTAATATTGTTTGAGTTTCTCGGTGTTCAAAGGCCGAGCAAGCTCTTCCCCGTGTAAATTTTCTAAATAATAGGCTCCGTTCTCGGTTTTTGCTCGGACGCGATACGGGCTCTCCTAGTTGGGTGTGAATTTTCCCTCGCGGGGATCCCTGTAATTTCTTCTAAGGACAAGACTGCCTACCTCGAACGTTCGTCTTATGACCTTAGAGTCATACCGAGCGACTATTTTTTGTTTGAGAATGGTTTCTCAAAGAGCGGCTTCTGATCGAACTTCTTCGATCATGTCGAGCTCGTCTCTCAAGGCTTCGGAATTGGTGTCTTGGTCCATAGGGGATTCCGTGCGTTTGGATAGGACGTGCATTTCTATAGGGATCACCGCTTCGGTTCCATAGGCTAAACGAAATGGGGATTCCCCGGTTGTTGAGTGGGGCGTGGTCTTATATGCCCACAGTACGCTATGTAGCTCCTCGACCCAATGCTTCTTCTGCTCGTCCAGTCTTCGTTTCAAACCTTTTAGGATTACCCTGTTCGCGGCCTCTGCTTGCCCGTTAGTTTGAGGATGCTCGACTGAAGCGAAATGTTGTTTCGTTTCTATTGATGCAACGAATTCTTTGAAGTGTTTATCTGTGAACTGAGTGCCGTTGTTGGTCACGATGGCGAGCGGTACCCCGAACCGGGCGAGGATGTTTCTCTTGAAGAAATGTAGTATGTTGAGCGCAGTGATTTTGGCTAAGGCTTCAGCTTCTATCCACTTGGTGAAATAGTCGACGCCTACAATTAAGTATTTATTCTGACCGGACCCGACGACGAATGGTCCTAAGATATCCATCCCCCACCATGCGAATGGCCAAAGTGACGATAATGATTTTAGCTCGGATGGGGGTGCTACGTGCACGTCTCCGTGTCGTTGGCATTTGTCGCACCTCTTCACGTGCTCCTTTGTATCGTGTTGGAGTGTGGGCCAATAATATCCTGCCCGTAGAATTTTTCGAGCCAGTGACCGTCCGCCAGGATGTTGCGCATTGATTCCTTCATGGACTTCCCTTAGTACGTGCGGGATATTTTCTTCTTCTACGCACCTGAGGAGGGGTGTAGAGAATCCTCGACGATACATACGTCCACCTACTAGAGAATACGAGCATGCCCTTCGTCGTATAGTACTGGCCTCTTTTGGGTCGGTCGGTAATTCTCCTTTAGTTAGGTAGTTAAATACTGGGGTCATCCAGCAGCTTGTGTCTCCCACGATGTTAATATCTATGTGGACCAATGATTTCCCGATACTAGGTCGGGGAAGCGTTTTCTGTACGACGGATTTGTTGTTTCCTTTCCTTTTAGTGCTCGCCAATTTGGACAGGATGTCTGCGCGGGTGTTGTTCTCTCGCGGGATGTGTTTGACTTCCACACTTTTGAACCGTTTTAGTTCGCCTTTTACGAGGGCCAAATATTCGGCCATGTTATCGTTTTTGGCCTGAAAATCTCCCCGAACCTGGCTTGCGACCAACTGAGAATCCGTGCAGATTGTGATCTCTTCTGCTTCCAAATCGGTCGCGAGTTGTATGCCCGCTAGAAAAGCTTCGTACTCTGCCTTGTTGTTAGAAGTGGGGAAAGATAAGGTCAGGGACACTTCGATGACGTTTCCCTCGTCATTCTCCAAGATAATTCTGGCCCCGCTACCTGCTGGACCAGATGCTCCGTCCACAAAAATAACCCACCTGGATGAGATTTTCGGCTCTTGCTCGGTGAAAGTAAGTTCAGCCACGAAGTCGGCCAACGCTTGAGCTTTGAGAGCTTTTCTTCCCTCGAATTTGACGTCAAACTCGGATAGTTCCAATGACCACTTTAGCATTCGTTCGGCCATGTCCGATCGACCGAGCAATTGTCTTATGGGCTGATCGGTTCTTACGATGATAGTGTGAGCCAGAAAGTAATGGTGTAGCCTTCTGGCTGCGAGAAGGAGGGCTAAAGCCACCTTTTCTATCTGAAGATGTCGAATTTCTTGGCCATGAAGTGCTTTACTTGTAAAATATACAGGTTTTTGCCATTCGGGTAGGTCGCGCACAAGTGCCGCGCTTACTGCTTCGTTTGCAACTGCAAGGTAGAGATATAGTATCTCCCCCTCTTCAGGTCTGGATAAGACTGGGGGTTCACTTAGTGCCTTTTTTAGGTGGGACAACTCTAGCTCGCACTCCTCCTTCCACTCGAAAGTTGCCTCTTTGCGGAGGAGCTTGTAAAAAGGGAGAGTGTGTTGAGCGGATTTTGCTACGAACCGAGCGAGGGAGGTAAGGACCCCGTTTAGGGATTATATGGATTTTTTAGAAGTAGGAGTTGGGAGCTCCGCGAATGCCCGAAATTTGTCGGGGTTGGCCTCGATGCCTCGTTCAGTTAAGTAGAATCCGAGGAATTTCCCTGCTCGGACCCCGAACGTGCATTTCTTAGGGTTGAAGTGCATTTTGCACTTTCGAGCCTGATCGAATACTTTTCGTAAGTGGGACGCGTGGTCCGTTTCTTGTTGAGATTTGATGATCATGTCGTCCATGTATACTTCGAGCATATCTCCGATTTCAGCTCGGAAAACCTTGTTCATCTTGCGCTGATATGTCGCGCCCGCGTTTTTCAGACCGAAAGGCATAACGTTGTAAAAGTAATTGCCCGATTCGGTCATGAAGGCCGTGTATTTTTTGTCAGACACGGCCATGGGTATCTGATTATATCCTGAATATGCGTCCATGAAGGATAATAGCTTGAAGCCGGACGAATTGTCGACCAATTTATCGATGTTAGGTAAAGGGTATGCATCTTTCGGGCATGCCCGATTGAGATCGGTATAGTCAACGTGTAACACCCACTTTTCCCATTTTCTAAAATAACATAAGTTTTCAGATAAATCAGAGTTTAATTAACAAGTGAGTAGCTACATTTTCAAAATCAACTAAAAGTATAATCATTTATTAAAAACAACGGAAATATCTTTTTATTCAACAATCGGCAATTCGCCAAATATCCACAAATTCATCAATCCACTTAATTTATAAGTTTTAATAAAATATGATACGTAACTATTACTAACAAGAATAATTAAATAACAAATATCCCCATTTCCCGTGTTACGTATCAGAGCGACTCCTAGGACTCGACCAAACAACTTGTACTCCGAGCATACTCAAGTACCTGAATCATTTGTACTTCCGAAGAAGCACAGACGCAACCAAACAACAAATGGGTGAGAAAACAATTCAATATATTAACGGTGCAAATAACATCTTACAGGGTAGTCTCACCTCTATTCATCAAATACACATCATACATCATACAATTAATCAATATCTCAAATAGTTCATCAACACATATCATACATCATTAATTCAATCAATGCAAAGTGACTCAATGACACAATGCAAATGTGGTACCGACTCACAATAACGGTTCATCAAATAGAACCCCGAATGCATCGTTAACGTCTCCAACAAGACACGATCATCCCTGCAACCACGATTCTCAATGAATCCCGAATAATCACATCCACGACATGATTATTCCATCAAACGTATGCGCATACAGACACAACAACGCATACCATGTCATAACATACATGAACACATCATGCTTTACGATCCTCATGATCCTCATCAAAACATATATGTCATTTCATCATATAAATAGCACTAAACACATAGTACACATCAACATAATTACACATGAATACAATCATGTCAACACGATCCTCATGATCTAACACATATCCCATCACGTGGGTCACATAGATAGTCCAACAATATCCATACACATTGTCAACACCATTAATATGGTTCACCATTAAGAGTCATGCAAAACAACATAAGCACGTATATTCATACACGCTAATTACCAAATGTCATATCTTCTGAATTCCTCATTAATTCCACTCTCATTTATTCCCTATACATATATTCTAATACCACACGATCCTTCCGATCCTCACCGCTACCAACACTTACATCATGGGGTCTAAGCAAGACATATAATCAACTATGTTACCAATCATCACGATCATCTTCGTTTATCACTATTCCTTCATATAATTGTACAAGACTTATAGTAAACATTTCCATCATCAACATCTTCTAATTGACTTATTAATAAAGTTATAATATCCCCACTAATCACATAACATGCATACTATATCTCAATACATATATCTCATGTTATTCACAATTATAACAATCTACATATTCATATAATTCAATTAAACAATTTGGATTTCTTATGCAACTAATCATCAAGTCCTATATTCACTATTAGAACATCCTGAAAGTCTTATTTCATTAATATAATCCTACGTTGGAAGAATGAGTCAAATCCACCTTAAAACGGACGAAAAATTGCATTTACAGGGGCCTGACACGGCCCTACGTGTCCCCTGACACGGCCCGTGTCAGGTGGCTTGGGACACGGCCCTCCAATTCATCAAAAACACATTTTCTAAGAGGCTGACACGGCCGCCCGTGTTGTATAACACTGCCCGTGTCAGGCCAAATCATCAAAAACACATTTTCCAAGAGGCTGACACGGCCGCCCGTGTTGTACAACACTGCCCGTGTTGTGGCACCTGAAGCCAACTTCCCAAATTTCCACTTTTTAGCATAATGCCCTAAGCCTCTGACACTGCCCGTGTTGTACAACACTGGCCGTGTTGTGGCACCTGTACCCCCAAAAATCCAATTTTTCCAAAAGTCCCAATTTCTTCCCTCTTCCTCACATGCACGAATCCCAACCATTCTAAGTCAAATTTAACACTAAAAACCAACCAATTCACATGTTTATTATCCATTTAAACATATAACATCAACTAGTTTTATTAATAAACTTTCCTAGATCAATTAAGGAACCTATGAGGTTTAATCATCTTCTCTGTTAATCATATCCCCCATAACCTTCATATGCCATTCCTCCCAATACCAAACTAATCATATAACTCAAATCACCACCATTCCACTTACAACAATCAAGCATATAACTCAATAATAATTTCACACAACCATAATCAGTCATCATAACATATATATACATCATATCACAATTCCATCATAATCAACAACATTAGACAATCCCTAGGGAGTAAGGAACTCCCAATTACCCTTCAATGTTAGGTCACCAATAAAGAATCCTTTCTCCCCCCTTACCTCGAATTTGACAAAATCCTTGCAAAGCCTTGATCTTGAAGCTTTACGATTCTTGATTTCCCTTCTCCTTTCCCTTTTTCTCCAGAGCCCTCTTTCCTTCGTCAAAATACGATAATGAGAAAATGTATCGTGTTCTTCCCTTTTGATAACAGAATCCAATTACAACTTTACCCCTCAGACCTCCAACTTATATTTTATTTTATTTATTAAATAATAATATTATAATAATAATACAACCTCATTATATTATCATTATTTAAATAAAATACCTCATCTACTTACTATTCAAAATACACCATCATACTCTTGATATTTATTTTATAAAAACACTTTATAAAATTGGGGCGTTACACAACGCACATCCTCCATTTTCCATTAGATTTTTTCACAAGTACAACATTCGAGAGCCAGGTCGTGTACCTGGCCTCGGTTACAAATTTAGCCTCTAGGAGGTCTTTAACAACAGATTCAGCCGCTTCAGTTTTCTCAGTCGACTGCTTCCTTCTACGTTGAGCGACCGCCTTGTATGTTGGGTCATTGGAGAGGTGGTGGCAGGCTGTCTCGGGGTCGAGCCCTGGCATTTTTGCGGCGCTCCAGGCAAATAGATCTGCGTTCCCTTTGAGGCAAGCTTCCAATTATCGCTTCACCAAGTCGGGCATATGTGCCCCGATTTTAACGCACCGAGCTGGGTCTTCTCCCAGAGGAATTAGTTTGAACTCTCCATCTGGTATTGGTCGGGATAGCGACTCTGTTGGCCTTTGGACGCCCTCGCTATTGTCTGAGAATCTGCAGTCTAGGTCGATCGAGTCTACCTGAGGGAAAGCCCTGGGAATATCTGGTGAAATTGATGTTGGAGGACCCGGTTGGTATGATATTGAGCTGAGACCTTTTGATGCCGCTTCGAAACACCTGCGGGCGGCGTCGACGTCACCGTGCAACGTGGCGACCTTACCTGAAGTAGTGTAATACTTCATCTTCAGGTGGACGGTGGATGGCACGGCGATTAGCTCGGCTAAGGTTGGTCGTCCTAGGATGCATTGGTACAGCGATGGGCAGTCCACGACTAGGAATTGGACCCTGACCGTCCTAGCTGTCTCACCTTCCCCGAAGGTGACAAATAGGTCGACATAACCCCATGGTCAGGAGACTGCTCCGTTGAAACCCTGCAGGTCTGATCCGACGTATGGAGTTAAGTGTGTCTCGTTTAGCTGGAGTGTCGAAAACAGCTGGGAGTACATGATGTCGCAGGAGCTGCCTTGGTCTACCAGGATTCTCCTCACATCGAAATTTGCCATGCGTGCCCGGACGAGCAGAGGAATGCTGGCGTTGGGCGCCCCTCCCAGGAGTTCTTCTCGGTAAAAGGCAAGGGGTACAAAGCCTTCTCTTGGTGGATCCAGGGTGGCGTTTTGCGCGGGCCCCTTAGCAATCAGCTGGTCGAATTTCTGTTTCATGGATCCGACCGTGATTTTGTTGAATCCTCCTCCCGAGATGACCATTGCTGAAGGGAAAGCTTCCCATGGGCTATGGGAGGAGAGGTACCCCGAACTCACGGCGCGGTCCGGTAGGAAGAAATCTTCCGGGCGATAAATGCTTAGAGCGACCTGCATGTTAGCATCTGCAGGGATGGATATGGCTTCCTCGACTTTCTGGGTCTCCTGCGCTTCTTGTCGAGGAGTGTCTCTAGACTTGGTGAACTGTTTTAGGTGTCCGTCCTTGATGAGGATTTCGATTGCATCCTTGAGGTGGATGCAATCCTCTGTGTTGTGGCCGTGACTCTTGTGGAATCTGCAGTATTTCGTTTTATCCGTGCCGGGCTTGCTGGGTTGTTGTCTCGGAAAATGTACCCCTGCCTGCTTGAATTCTGAATTGGCACATTCAGACAAAATTTTCTCCCTGGAGGCCAGGAGGGGTGTGTACTCGTGGAACCGACCGATGGGTCCTCGGTGCTCCCGCGGTTCACGGGAGCGATCGTCCTTTCTTTTGTCTCCTCCTCGACGAGACGTCGAAGGTTCATCGACTCGGTGCGGCTTGGCATCTTCACGGCATCGAGCGTCTCTTACCGAACTGGCCGCTTGTTTTTCCTCATACTGAATGTAGGCTTGGGCTTTCAGTAGGAATGCGTCGAGGGTGGCCGGGGTTTCAATGCCGCCCGCCCGATGAAAATCAGTCGAGGGGCGTAACCCTCGTTCTAGCAAATATTTTTTCATGTCGTCGGTCGTGGATACTTGGACCGCTTCTTTATTGAACCTTTCGATGTAAGTTCGTAAAGGCTCGTCCCTCCCCTGGATGATCGCTTCGAGCGAAGCCTCTGTCTTAGGGTATCGCCTTGATGCGGTGAAGTGCCTGGAGAACGTGCGTCCAAGTTGTTTCCATGAGGTGATGGACTCGGCCTCGAGGCTTTTGTACCATATCATTGCTCCTTTCCTCAGCGTTGTAGGAAAAAAGCGACATTTGATTGCCCCCCGTACGCCTCGATAGTCGAGTAGTGCATCGATATTCTCGATGTGCTCGTCTGGGTCTGTGGTCCCATCGTACGAGCCTAACGGAGGGGGTTTCTCTAAGCCTCTTGGAAGCTTAGCCGCCATGATTTCAGACGAGAGGGGACCCCGAGCGTCCTCGTCGTCGCTGGAGTTGAACGACGGAGACCTGTGGGCATGTTTCTTTGTTCGTCGGGGAGAGGTAGATCTTGATCTGCTCCTTCTTGATTTTCTTCTAGGAGAGGATCGTGGGGAAGACTGACGAAGACGTTTGTCGCCTGTTGATTCGTCGGCGTGCCCTCTCCTCTTCTTCCTGGCAGGAGATGGAGTATGCTCTCTTTGGAGTCTCGCGGGAGACTGTGGTCGACGAGAATTATCTTCGAGACGGGCGATTTTCTCGCCATGGGCGAGGAGCAGCAAGTTTGTTTGATTCAGGATCTCGGCCAATGCGGCGAAATCCGATCCTGAAGGAGTCGATGGAAAAAGAGTTTCCGGGCGACTTTCCAAAGGCTGGTCGCGATCGGGCGAAGGCGATGCTGTCTTCCCGTCCGGGTGGTCCTGCACCGTTTCCTCATGCGGAGGAGGATGGATGTTGCTCTCACGTTGTGTGAGAATCATGCCATCGTTTGATCGGTTTTCGTGGTTGTCCCGAGCAGCCATGGATCTTGTTAAAACTTTGGTTCTTTGAAGATTTTGAAAGAAGAACGGGGAAATCAGTTTCCCACAGACGGCGCCACCTGATCGTACCTGGAGATCAGGATCCGATGCGGCTGGCCTCGAGAGCTGATGAAAGACGGCCGGTGAGGAGAAAAAAAGGGGTGTACCTGCAAGGCACTCCGATGCTAAAGTAAGTAACCGAGCAAAGAGTGGGCAAGTACAAGTATAAAGGTCAGAGAGATTGAATACCTGACCCTCTCAAACGAGAGGGTTTATATAAGGGACTAAAAGGAAGATTATTGGTCTATATTGTGAGGCGCGGATCGAGGAATCCGTGAAAATAGGCAACGGTCAAGACTAACAATTGGGAAACTCCGTCGTGGTCGGTATGCTTGTGGTCGACAAGGACCACTTTTCCCAATTGTGCTCGACGTCGAGCAGGCCTATTGGATTGGTTTGCTTGGCCCAATTGTAGGGATTGGGCCGATCCGGAACAGTAGGTGACAGGAATAACGAATAACAGAGACAACCAAATACTCGTAAATGTGTGTATGTGGGATCTCGATGATATAAGAGTTGTTTTGGTGACTGATATTGAAGTGTTTGACAAGGAAGAATGTTTAAAAGATAAGTTGCCATGTGAAGAGCATGATGCCAAAATGATGGGGGAACAAATGAATGAGCTAGCATACTGCGTATCATATTATTAATGGTTCTTATTTTGCGTATAGAGTGGAATAAATCCACTGAAGAACAATAACATATAGAGTGGTTCATTGTTCATGCTCGACATCGGTAAGGGCTGGTGATGTTGTTCATATATATATATATATATATATATATATATATATATATATATATATATATATATATATATATATATATATATATATATATATATATATATATATATATATTAGGTAACATTAGAATAATTATCTATTTATGATACAACATATTTACAGGAAACTAACTATAACCAATTACGACAAAATATTATATTGTATCATATATAAACTCTTTATAGAATTTATGTATAACCAGTATAGAATTTGGGATCTTTTCAAATTCACCAAACATTTATATATTCTAGAATGTTAAACTTCAAAGTAGTATTCAGTCAAGTAATATGATCACTTTATTGTTGTTTTTATAATGGATCTCCAAAATATATTAAAATAATTTATTTACACAAATAACATTGAACTGATAAAATATAAGAAATTATGTTATTCATATTAAAAAACAACTAATTTCTACTTAAAAAAAGGAAAAATGATTTCCTATACCTCCCTCAAGAAAACCATCTCTTTGATAAAATATTCACATGTTGAACTATTTCCTTAAAAAAAACCTCATTTTCTCCTGAAACATTATCGCTTCTATGAAACCACATTGACATCATTGCAGATCTTCAAATTAAAGAAAAAATGAAGATATATATCAAATCATCCTAAAACAAATTCAAGACAAGTTCGAAATAATTCATCGGAGACTCGTTTTAAGCCACATTTAGACAACCATAAAAATTCAGAAAACATGTCTATAATTTATTAATGCTATATATAACTATTTCTTTGAAATACCGTCTGGATTGAGAAGAATGGCTCCAATTCCAATTTCATTTGAAGGAATGAAATTGTTGACATTTTTGAATAACAAAACTTCTTCTGCGGATGACTCGTCTGAAATATCCTCACATTTCTTCAACTCGTTGATAAGTTGTTCCTGAAATTTTTCCATTGGTGTCTTTCTCTTATAAACAAACCTCAAATTAGGTCTCTTTGAAGGAGTTCTAAACTTATGAAGGCATAAATCATTTTCATCTAAGAAAAAAATAAATTATTAATTAAAAATATAAAATAAATATATATACGAATGCACACACATACACACGTATAAAATCAATGTTCTAAAGAAAAGAGTAAAATGAAATAGTATGAATACGTACCATCATCTGAATCTAAAATAACGGTCGATGAATTTTCAGTGAAATCATTGTTTTTACGACCGAGTTCTTTTCGAAGATAATGCTTAGGAAAATAGTTGTCAAGGTTTCCCTTAATACGGTACCTTGACCCACAAGCATTGCACAACACAGGCTTGTTTGGTGGTCCTTGGCGCCATAATGGAGTAGCTAGTGATGAAACCATGTTAGTAATTAGGAAAAAAACATTGGAAAAATTAAGTAACAGAATATTTAAAATGGTGTTTGTTTTTATTAATCAAGTGATAATCATGTATGGCACTTATTAAGTTCATGATCTTGTGCCAAAGTTTAAATTTCATAATCAATATTATAAAAATATTTGAATGGGGATCACAAACTTTATTTTCAAGATCGGTGTTATGTCTAGTAGAAAATAAAGAGTTACAATAATTATTTTATTTTTTTTATAAAAATTATAAATTAAATAAGTTATCTTATTATTTTTAAAAATAAATAAATACTTAATTTCCTATTTTATATAAGAATTTATTTGACTACTTTTGTTTATAATATTTTAGTTTCAAAATTTATTTAAAATATTTCACACATATAATTTTATTATTATTTATTCAATAAAAAATTAGTATTTTTCTAATAAATTATAGAACTATTTAAAATTTCTTCATATTTGTTTTTCAAAATTTCATCATATATTTTGTTAAAAAAATTAGGGTTAAATATGTTTTTAGTCCCTATAAATATCTTAATTTTTATTTTTAGTCTCTATTAAAAAAAATTGTAATCCCTACAAAATTATTATGCATGTTGTTTTAGTTCCTCTTGTTAAACTTATGTGTATTTTTAAATAATTATTTTACAAATATTATAAAAAATTTCTCGAAAAAAAAAACTCAAAATTTGATTTCTAAGTCGAGGTTTTCATTACTTTTATCATTATATTTTAAAATTTTAAAAATTCATATTTAATTCTTCTTATTTTAAAAAATTCTAAAATTTAGTAAAGAAATATATTATAATATCCTAAACATGGATGAAAAAAATTATTCAAAAATTTAAAAATTTAAGGATAATTAAACAATTTTCAAAATTTTAGAAAACAACATAGACTAAAATTGCATGCATATAAAATTTATAGGAACTAAAATTTATTATTTATTTAATAAGAACTAAAAATGAAAATTAAGATATTTACATAGACCAAAAACATATTTAACCCAGAAAAATTATATTGAAACTTGGAAATGAAGAATCTCAATACTTATCTAGAGAAGAAAAACATCGATAAAGTTTAAAAACAAAAGAGGAAATTAGAGAATGGAAATAAAAGACTTATAAAAAATTAAAATCCATGATATATTTTATGACTAAAGTTAATAAGATTATCTTTTCAAGGAAATAATAATTATATAGAAATAAATTCAATCCAAAGGTAATAAACGTAAAGGCCCTAATATCTTTTATATATATATATATATATATATATATATATATATATATATATATATATATATATATATATATATATATATATATATATATATATATATATATATATATATATATATATATATATATATATATATATATATATATATACTAACACATCCTTAAAAGTATTTCTTTTGACAAGAATAATAATTATTTATATGGATTAATAGTCATTTACTCCCAGCAATATAAATGTGTTTTGATTTACCCCTTTAAAAAATAAATTTTAAACTATCCCTACAATTTTAAAATTCAAAGCCTTTTACTCCTATGTGGAAAAATTATCCCCTGTAAAATATATATTTTTGATTTATCCCTGATTTTTACACGCTTAGGAGGTATCCAAAAATTTCAGAAATAATTCAAAATTTATTTTTTAAAGGGGATTAAATCAAAATCCATCTATATTACATGAAGATAAATGACCTTTAATCCTTATTTATATATATTATATCCCGTTCAAAACAAAAGCTTGTCCTTTTATAATAAAGATTCAATGTCATGACTACAACTACTTTTTAATGGAATTAAAATATAAGTTATCTTAGTAAAGTTATTTTTATTCAACTTTATTTTCTAAATTTAATTAAAAATTCATAAAGTCAAATTAATATAATTTATTTTATTAATTAAAATATCACCAATAATTATTGTATTGTCGTCTTCAAAAGAGTAAAGTAAAAAAAAAAAAAAAAAACTTTAAAAAGTTATAAACTAAACTATATCATTCAATAAATATTCAACTAGTGTAAGCTCTTACAAGACTAATTGTAATGTCCAAACAGAAAGAGAAGAAAACTTACAATTTACACCGCAATGGAGGCATGGACCACTTCTCCCCATATCTCTCTCTCTATATAAAATAATCAGTTCCCCAAATCATGAAAATATAAAATTTACAACTACAAGACATAAAAAAACATATTTTATAATTCAAGTTTCAATTATACAAATATAATATTAAGAGATGGATTTCTAATACTTTAGAGGATAATTTAAAATGGTTATTAAGTAATTTTTTAATGATAAAATGATATATTAATCAAATTTAGAAATAATCTAACACAAGATAAGAAAACACGAGAAGTACTTACTTAAGGTCGCTATAAATAAAAATAACACAAGGTACGTAAAAAAAAAAGTCCAAATAACTGAAGAGATAAAATAAAACAAACAACAAATTCAAATAACTAAAAACTTCAAATTTATAAAGAACATATTAGATTACACACGACCAATGCCACCATCAACCAAACTGAGACTGACCACTAACAAATCCTATAACCAAAACCAAGCTTCTAATCTATTATTGGTTAAAGCAAACGAGAGGTTTCTAAAGGTAATGAAAGAAAGTACACTAGGTCACATTTCTTATATTTTGACAAACCAAATAACATTATTTTGAGCAATCCAAATAAATCAGACAATTGTATATCAAACCATAGCATAATCACACATACTACTAGTCCGACCTCCTAATAAGAGAACAAACTAAAAAGAGATACATTAAGGAGAACCACTTGTTTGCCCAACCATTTAAAGACCATATGCCACACAATCGAATTTAAATCATAAGTGACAAATAAATGAGAAGAAGAATCAATCAAACCCCCAATCATAGGATAAGAAATCACACATGGTCAACAACCACCTTCCACTTAAACACATTCTCTCTAGAGGGAAACATATCTTGCAAAAACTACAAAGAAAACGTTGCAACCTTAAATGGGGCCCAACAAACCCAGATAAAAGACAAGGTCAGGTTCTCAATTGGAAGAAGAGTATTAGAAGAATTAATAAGGCATAACTTAGCTTGATAAGCATAAGCGATAGAGAAAATAATATTTATACCATATTTCCAACTCCACTTCTCTCTCTCTCTCTCTCTCATAATTTAGAGTCACACCTTATAGGACAGAAAAGAAACTGTCAACCGTAGGTTGCTCATGTTCAAAGAAATGTCATACTTAAGAATCCACCCAAAAAGAAATTGGAAGACTTGAACTCACTCTTTTAAAGGTATCATCCACAAAGCAACAATATGGATCGTCCTTTTTATACCCTAGAAGATAAGGTTCATTGTTTTTTGAATGGTCAAATAATATATTAATAACGAAAAGTGAAAGCCTTCAAAAGAGGATCGATTAAGAAACCAACTCCCAGCCAAAATAATATTCTTATCCTCCATTTTTTTTCATATTTGTTGACGAATCGATAAAATAACTTATCATTGCAAACAAACTAGATAGTCGACACCACAACATGTCAAATCATATTAAACCTGCCTCTACACTTATCATTTGAACCTAAAGAAAGAAAAAACTAAAAAACAAACCTAATATCCATAGGAAGAGATAACTACACCCCTAGCCACCTAAAAATTCTATACCAGACACTAGAAACCAAACTACAAGCCACAAATAGACGAGACACATACTTAACTCAATCCCCACATAGGGTACACGAGATCCCCTCCAAATAATTGATTGAGTAGGTTTTCCTTAGACGAGAACATGTTTAGCATAAGTTTCTAAGAAAAAACCATCACCTAAGAAAGGGCCTAACTCTCCCAAATCGTGTGTAGAGTTGAAAACACATTATCTACACGCTTCTCAAAGATAGGATCAAATCATAATTGAACTAGATAAGCAGACACCAAAAAGAAGGATCCATCTCTAGTATGTCTCCAAACCCATTTGTCATTATCCGCATTAAACTAGACCTCTTGGGGAACCGATAAGAACTCCCAATCAGAGGCTCTTAATGAACAAAGAATATTCTTCTTCATCTAAGGTCCCAAGTAATTCTCCTCTTATCACACCTCTCAATCTCACCCACAATCCCATTTGAAATTTGGGAAATAGAGAAAAGTCTCTAAAATATAATCTTGAGAGGAACATTACCTAGCGAAGGATTTCCCTAGAAGGAAGTCAAAAGAAAAAACCCAACCTTCTTAACCAAACCCAACTCAAACCAATTCAGAGGATTTTCTTTCTTAGATCCAATAAGAGACATTGCTTTCCACCATGTGGAAATGGTGCGACGCCCCAAGGACCAACCCTCATGCCATGAAGAGACAATAAATGTATCGTAATAGGAAAAAAAAGAACCTCAAACCAAAGACCAGAAGAAACTGTCTAAAATGTTCATCTCCATTTGGGTATACGAGCTAGATTAACCAGCCAAAGATCTTTAATACCCAGGCCCTCATATTTCTTGAGCTTGCAAACTTCAGACTACGTAACCCATGTAATTTTAGATATGTCTTCACCCCTCCCTATTAAAACATAATTTGAATCCTAACTAAATTTTTCTACATTTTCACACGAATCTTAAGAAAAAAGAGAAAGAAAACAAGAGTATCGTTAAACATAGAGTTAAGAAGAATAGTCTTGCCCCTTAAGATAACATTCATATGAGATCAAAAATGATTTTTTTCTTTTCGAAATAGATTTAATAAAGGTTCACAAGTGGATTCTAACTATGGGTTGACTCCAACTGGAAACCCTAGGTACCGAAACTGAAGAGACTCAATCATATAGTGCATAAAATCCTCAACAAGTTGGAGGAAATATGGGTTAACATTTATCCCAATCATGATACTCTTAGGAAATTTAACCCTTAGACCCGAGGCAAGCATAAATCCCCTAAGAATAGATTCCATAGTCCATAACACTCAACCATCGACTCAACTAAGATTAAGGTATCGTCAACATACTGAAGATGAGAGACCTCCAAATTAGAGGAGCCAACTTTAAACAAGAAAAGCGATTAAGCACATAAGTCCCCTAGATTAACCCATTTAGGCCTTCTGCCACAAGGAGGAAGAGGAAAATGGCTAGGGGTCTCCCTGCTTCAATCCTATTTGAATCTTGAATTCATGATTTGAAGATGCATTGACCATCACAACCAGATTACTAAAGAAGACACAAGCTTTGATCCAGGATCTACACTTATCATTAAAGTCGAATATGATAAGCATATAATCCAAGAAGCTCCAAACCACTGAATTATACGCTTTCTCAAAATCAACTTTGAACATGACACACAACTTATTGGATCTCTTAGACAAGTCAATCACCTCATTGACAACTACAACACCATCAACCAACATCATTCCTCTAAGGAAGGCTGACTGGTTAGAACTAATCAATTTATCCACCAACACTTCCAACCTCTTGTCCAAAATTTTAGCTACCAACTTATAAAGGGATTAAACAAATGAGAAAGGTAAAAAAACCTAAAAAAGTGAGGTTCTCAATCTTGGGAATAAGAATCAGAAGGAAAAAATAGGAAAAGCTATGAGGAAGATATGCAAAGTGGTGAAATTCATCAAACATAATTCCCACATTTGTCCTCTAAAGATTTCAAAAAAAATTGAAAAAGAAAAATTGAAATTTTTAAGTTTCAATTTTTTATTCTCATCACACTGAGAGACCATCTCATCTATCTTCTCGAGTTGGAAGAAAGATGTCAGTGTCAAATTATCCTCCACAAAGAGAGAAATGAAAGTCATCCAATCAAGTCTTAAACATTTTATTTAATTTTTTTTCTCTATTTCAATTTCTTAAAATAATTATATAAAAATTCCAAGATTTTCATACCTAGGAGCTTGTATCTTTCTTGTGTGAGTCTTTAGCGATTCGTCACTTAGCCTCTTCCGTGTGTCTTTCTCGCACTCAAGTTTTTTTTTTTAAGTTTCTTTTTCTTTGTCTATAGGTGGTATAGCCTCTATTATATGTATCTTGTATGTATAAGCCCTATAAATGTCTAAGAGTTTCCATAACCTTTGAAAACATATGCATGAACTTATCATTATACCAAGTTTAAAGTAAAATATTATTATAATATAAATGAAAGAACATCTCATCAAGATAAAAGAGAGAAAGAACAAATGTAAGGTTGAGTAAAAAATGTGAGTTAGAAGTGAATATATCAAATAAATAATTGTAAAAAATAAAATGTTGTAATTCTTATTCAAAACACAAACTCTAAATAAAATGTGATTTTATTCGCAGTCACACCACCTAACAAGTAACAACGAAGATAATTTATTAGGATAATTATTTACATACCAATGATGAATGAGTATATTGTTAAGTCAGATTAAAATTTTTAAATTATTTATATGATAGGATAAAGTAATATATTTTTATTAGATGATAGTGTAAAAAAAATTTATACTACCAATGCATCTTCATTAAATTTATTGACTTTTGTTTATTTTATAATATTATTAACTAGGAGGATATTAATAGTCATTTTATTATCATTTTAAAATTCATTATATTTAAATTAAAATTCTTACTTTTGAACTAACATCTCATAAACATTGATAGCATATATTCTTTCATTAATTTTTATTTGATATAGTCATTAGGAAAAATATTTTTTTGTTCAATTATATATATATATATATATATATATATATATATATATATATATATATATATATATATATATATATATATATATATATATTAGAGAATGAGGGCTCTTGCCCCCACAAGAATAATAATCATCATTACCCAATTATATATATTACTAAATTATGTATATTTATTATTAAAAAAATTATTGTCAATCTCAATTAGGGCTGTTCATGGTATGGTTCTATGAGAAAACTGAACCGAACTGAACCGAACAATTATATAAGTCATCCGAACCGAACCGAACCGTTTCCATTTTTTTCAGAACTGAACTGAACCAAAACTTTTGGTTTGGTATAACGGTTCGGAACTCCGAACTGTACTAAGCCATTAGAAGACAAATTTTTCCAAACCAAACCATATGTTTAAGAACCAAACTATTAAACTTTGTTTTTTTATATGTTTGTTATTTTAAAAAAAAAATTGCTTTTTTTTATATTTTCGAAAAAAACTCGTTTTTTTTATATTTTCGGAAATAAATCAGATTTTCTTATGTTTTCGAAATAAAAGTCGTTTTTTTTTTATATTTTCGAAAAAAAATCAGTTTCTTTTTATTTTCAAAAAAAATCCGTCTTTTTTTATATTTTCGAAAAAAAGTCGATTATTTTTATTTTCAGGAAAAAAATCGATTATTTTACATTTTCGAAAAAAATTGTTTTTATTATATTTTCGAAAAAAATCTTTTTTTTTATATTTTCTATAAAAAATCGATTTTTTGACATTTTCAAAAACAAAACCGATTTTTTTGATATTTTTGAAAACAATTAGCTTGACTTTTCAAAAGTATTGAATATTATTTAAAATTTTCTAATAAGTTAATGGTTCACTATTGGTTATGTTTGGTTAATTTTAATTTGGTTCGGTTCTAGAACCGTTAATAAATAAATGGTTCGGTTCACTAACCAAACATAATGGTTTGGTTATTTTAACTTCAGTTCGGTTCAGTTTAGCGGTTCAGTTCGGTTCATAGTTTTTTTGAACCGCCCTAATCTCAATATAAGAATTTGCTCAACTATATGAAAAAAACAGAAGCACTACGTATTTGTTTTAACTATCCTCTATCATACTCTTCTATTTTATTATTGTATAAAATAATCTTCTTTTTTCTTTTTTACAATCTATTTACTTATTTATTTAATATTTTCTATGTAGATATAGTTAAAAAAAAGGTGTTAAATATTTTTTTAAGATGTTATAAATTAAAAAATATTTTTATAAATTTGTATTAATAAAATAAATTGATTAAATTGTAGTCAATATCATTAAAAAATATAGGGTTAATATTCATTTATTCTCATGTCATATAGATGTTTTTTGAAAGATTATCACAATTTTTTACCTTGTAAATTTGATTTTTGTAAGACTAACATTGCCATGTAAAAATTATTTTAGTTTGGACTCAAAATCGATATTTTTTTTTTTAAAAAACTAACCATGTATGAAAATGTCAAGGTTAGTTTTACAAAATAAATAATTTTACAGGTCTAAAACAACAAAATTTTCGTATAATAAGATTAATTTTTATAAAAAAATAATTTTACATTGTTAAAAATATGAGAATCTTCAAATATTAGGAGAATTCATCTAAGTTTTTTTACGGTTTTTCCTCAGAAGAAACCTATATGGAAGAAAAGTAAATGAATATTAACCCAAAAATATATTATCGAAACTTTTTTTGAAAAGTTTTTTAAAATCACAAACAAAAATAAAATAGCATGCTATCATTTAAAATTGAAAGTAAACTCCGAAAAGTTTATCTCCTAAAAATATATAGACTTAATATCATTTTTGGTCTCCATATTAATTTTAGGATTTATTTTGATTGTTTAAATTAAAAATATTTAGATTAATCTTTTAATTCTTCAAAATCTTAACTCTTTAAAACTACCATGTTAATCTTTTTTTTTAATTAAAGATGGAAAATTTTAAAAAGGGATCTTTAATTAGATAAAAATAATTAATATAATACACTTTGAAGAATTAAGAGATCAATATTGATATTTCTTAAATCAAGGGATTAAAATAAACTAAAAAAATAACAAGCAGAAGAAAAAAAATATTAAACCAAAAATCTGAGTATCTTTTTAAAGAAAATAAAATTGTTTTGGAATTTTAATCTGAATGCAAATTCGAAAGTAAGGGATTAATTGAATTTCATATGAACATTTATTTTATAAATTTTGTTACATAGAAAAGGAATTATTATATATTTTTCACAATAATATTATTTTTAATTGATAATATAAAATAACTCATTTATAAAATAAAATTAAAATTAAAATTAAAATTAAAAATTTAATTTGTAAAAGTTAGTATTTTTCATCGTTTAATATTTTGTGGTTAATAATTTTCTTGCCCCCACCTGCAAAATATTTTGAATCCGCATATATATATATATATATATATATATATATATATATATATATATATATATATATATATATATATATATATATATATATATATATATATATATATATATATATATATATATATATATATATATATATATATATATATATATATACACTAATTAATTAGTAAATTTTTGTCAATTAAAAAAGTTATTAAGAAAAAGGACAATTTGATATTTTTTTAATAATTTATTTAAAAATAAATAAAGAAAACAGGATCTCTGTTAGTGGTGTATAATTTTTTCTCCAAGAATTTGTATTTTATTTGGTATGTTTAAGAGGTTTTAACGGTGATGTATTGACGATTTTAATGGTGATGCATTTATTAGAGGAACTAGTTTATGATGTCTCAATTCAGTTTATGTTGAGCTGACATCAATAGTTAGATTAGTGTTATTAATACAACCGTCACAATCACACTATATATAGAGTAGTATTGTATTCTTAACCTCTTAATGAGTTAGTTAATAATAAATTCTTCTAAACTCATTCTCTATTATGTTCAGTTTATCATTCTCTAAAATGGTATCATGAGTTTGTGATCCATCACAACCATGACTTCTTCCGCTTCAACCAACTCTCTGCCACCATAATCTGGAACTCTGGTGAGTGGTACTACCTCTTCTGCACAAACTGTAACGTCATCGTCGCTGAAAAGTGCCTTCAAGACGTTCACGCAACACATTACTATCAAACTTGACAACAACAACTTTCTCTCATGGAAGCAACACGTTAAAGGAATCATCTGCATCCACAAGCTTCACCGACATCTTGTTAATGTGGTAATTCCTCCTCGTTTCCTCTCCAATAAAGATCGTGTTGTTGATTCAGAGAATCCAGCGTATCTGCAATGGCAGCAAGAGGATTCGTTAATGTTTATGTGGCTTCTTACGACGCTCTTAGATTAAGTTTTTCCTCGTGTCGTCAAGTGCGTTCATGCTCATGAAGTTTGGTTTGTCATTGATCAGTTTCAAAGAACGCATATCTATGCCAAATCCAGACAACTTCGCTATGAGCTTCGTAGCATGGAGAAAGGAGATCGTTCCATCGCACAGTACCTAGGTCGCATCCAACAGATATGTGATATCCTTGAGTCAATGGGAGATCCGGTTTCACACCGTGATCAATTGGAGACCATCATTGAAGGTTTACCACTGGAGTATCAAGCACTTGCGTCCATTATTTAGTATCGTGATCAACCGTGTGAGCTTGTTGTTGCTGAGACGATGCTTCTCTCATATGAAGCTTGTATGGATTGTGCTCCACGTGTTGCGTCTACTGAATCTCTCTTTGTTAACCTAACGCAAGGTAATCTCACATTGTCTCCTCAATCTACGGCTGCAAACACACATGATTTTGCGTCGTCTATGTCCAATTCTGATTCGCAACCTCACTACGACTCTTCTCGTCATGGACGTGGTGGCCGTTCCTCGCATTCACATGGAAGAGGTCGTGGCGGTGGTAGATCTCGTGTTCAGTGTCAGATTTGTTCAAAATCTGGACACAATGCTAAGGTGTACTATTTTAGTCTCTCTGTTCCACAATAAAATCCTAATCAATGGTGTAATCATGCATTTACACATCAACCTGCAGCTAATTTTGTGGTTCCTTGGAATAACTCCACCTCTCCATCTCTTTACCCTAACCAATGGCGTGCACCAGCTTTAGTTCCACCATGGAGTTCTATTTCTTCTACTGTTTCTCCAAGCAATCTTTCACCCACATATCCAGGGTTCTCTCATAAGAAACCACATGCTTATCTCACTTGTTCAGAAGCATCTCCAAGTTCTTCTATTGTTGTTGCGTGGTATCATGATTCAGGTGCCACTCATCATATTACGAATTCAGCTGAGCATTTTTTGGACAACATCCCACTACAGGATCTGACCAAGTCCTGCTAGGCAATGGTCAAGGTCTGTCAATTACTTCTATTGGAAGTGTAACAGCCCGGGCCCCTCGCAAGGCAATCCCGACACTGCCACCTCACGATCTTCTCTACCCCCCTCACTAGTAAAGTTTTTGCCTTCGGTGGGAATCGAACCCCAGGGTACAGGGTTCGATTCCCACGGAAGGCAAAAACTCTACTAGTGAGGGGGTAGAGAAGATCGTGAGGTGGCAGTGCTGGGATTGCCTTGCGAGGGACCCGGGCTGTTACAGGAAGCACATCTTTTCACTCCACACACAAACCATATTTAACACTCACACTAAAAACTTTTCTACTAGTACCTAAGATCACCAAGAATCTGATTTCAGTTAGTCATTTTGCTCGTGACAATAAGGTTTATTTTGAGTTTCATCCTGATGTACGTCTTGTCAAATCACAGGATACTTCTGAAATGATGCTGCAGGGTTCTCTTGGCAAGGATGGTCTTTATTCTTTTGTTGCTCTACAGGCTACACACTCTGCCTCTCCATCTAGTAGTACACCTCATGTTCACACACTCACTAGTGATTCTAGTCTAAATAAAGTTGTCACTGCTCTAGCTCCCTCTATATGTACTCAGTGGCACAATAGGATTGGACAACCTCATCATGAGGTTCTTGAAAATTTCCTTCACATATGTAATATTCCTATTCCTCATCAATCAAAATTGGATTTTTGTACTGCTTGTTGTTTAGGCAAAGTCCATAGGTTACCTTCTACTACATCTACTACTACCTATAAAACACCATTTGATTTAATATTTGCTGATGTGTGGGGACCTGCTCCTTTGTTATCATCATCTGGATTTAAATATCTTCTCACCTGTGTAGATGCACTTACAAGATTCACTTGAGTTTTGCTTCTTAAACTCAAGTTGGAAGTTATAGTGGCATTCAGTAATCTCAAGTCCTTTGCTCACACTCAGTTTGGCTGTAAGATTAAAGTAGTTCAAATTGATGGAGGAGGGGAATTTCAGCCCCTCACTCCAATTTTCACAAAGCAAGGAATTGTTCACATATATACATGTCCACACACACATCACCAAAATGGATTTATGGAGAGAAAGCACTGGCATGTGGTGGAGACATGCTTAACTTTGCTATCTCAAGCCTTTTTTCCCCTTAAATACTGGGATCATGCATTCCAGGTCGTCACCTATTTAATTAATAGAATGCCTACCCCAGTCCTTGGTATGGAATCCCCCTACAAGATTGGATTTCATGTTAAACCTGACTACAAGTTTCTTAAGGTGTTTGGGTGTGCTTGTTACCCTTACCTTAGGCCATATAACCATCATAAATTTTCCTATCATTATCAAGAATTTTCGTTTCTAGGATACTCCTCTCAACACAAGGGCTATAAATGCTTGGCCTCTGATGGAAAGATCTACATCTCAAAGGATGTGATCTTTAATGAAGTAAGGTTCCCTTATCACTCTCTATTTGCTGCTCAGTCTCATCCTACTTCTGCCAGTTCCCATCCCACGACTACAATGCATATTCCATGCACTCTTTCCCCTTTTCAAGCACCTTCTCCCACTTCTCAATCACTAAGTTCACCAGTGACTATGTGTGACACAACAGGGGTTTCATTGACTACTGTAGACTCCTCTTCCCATTTACTGCAAACATCATCTTTGGTAAACCATGATCATAACTCTTCAAGCTCCTCACTTCCTTCACCTGCTCCTAGTGGTATTGCATCTGGTTCTGAAGTAGCCTCTAGCACGACTCAGCTTCCACATGTTCATCCTACCAACACTCATCCAATGGTTACTCGAGCCAAGGATGTCATTGTTCTTCCTATACTTCATCCCACCCTACTTCTCACTGAGCTAGAACCTACCTCTTAAAAAGTGGAAATGAAACGCCCTCAACGACTTGATGCTATGAAAGCCGAATACATTTCCCTGCTGAACAATGAAACATGGACTTTGACAAGTCTTCCTCCCAATAGGAAAGCCATTGGATGCAAATGGGTCTTCAGGATTAAGCAAAATCTTGATGGCTCTATTCTTAAATATAAAGCCATGCTTGTTGCCAAAGACTTTCATCAGGTTCATGGCTTTGATTTTCAAGAGACCTCATCTCTTGTAGTAAAGCCAGTCACTATAAGGATTGTCTTTACCCTAGTTATTTCAAGGAAATGGCTTATCTCACAACTGGATGTCAATAATGCCTTCCTCAAGGGAATTCTAGCTGAGAAAGTTTATATGCAACAACCCCCTGGATTTTGTCAATCTGATTCTTCCTTGGTTTGCAAACTCCACAAAGCCCTTTATAGTCTAGAATAGGCACCTAGGGCCTAGTTTGAGAGATTAACTGCTGCTCTGCATGGTTTTGGTTTCACTATCAGCAAATGTGATCCTTCCCTCTTCATATTAAGAAAGCATACTCATGTTATCTTCATGCTTGTGTATGTTTATGACATTATTGTCACTAGAGATTCTCCAAGTCACATTCAAAGTCTCATTTCCCAACTCCACAACCAGTTTTCTCTCACACAACTTGGTTCACTCAACTACTTTCTTGGTATTGAAGTGTCCCAAGTTTCTTTAGGAGGATTATTTCTCTCACATACCAAATACATTAGGGATATCTTGGCCAAAACCAACATGAGCGAGTCTAAGAGCCTCCTCACTCCTATGGTGTCTAATCTCAAGCTCACCAAACATGGGTCTGACTATTTACATGATGCTTCTTATTACAGGTCTGTAGTTAGGGCACTCCAATATGCCACTATTACTAGACCTTAAATAAGTTTTGTTGTAAATAAAGCATGCCAATATTTGTCACAGCCTCTGTAAAGTCATTGGGTAGCTATCATGCGAATTCTGAGATATCTTAGAGGGACACTGCATCATGGTCTGTATTTCCTTCCATCTAATGCTGATATTCCATTTTAGATCACTACCTACACTTATGCAGACTGGGGGTATGATCCAGATGATAGAAAGTCTACTTCAGGCTCTTGTGTATATCTTGGCCCTAATCTGATTTCTTGGTGGTCCAAGAAACAGACTCTTGTAGCAAGGTCTAGTACTGAAGCTGAATATAGGAGTCTGGCCAACACTGCTTCTGAAGTACTTTGGATACAATCTCTTTTATCTGAGTTACAAGTCAGAACTCATCCTTCTATTCTCTACTATGATAATCTAAGTACTATTGCTCTTTCTCACAATCCAGTTCTGCATGCCAAAACTAAACACATGGACCTAGATATTTTCTTCCTGAGGGAAAAGGTCCTCAACATAACTTTTAGTGTGAAACACATCCCTACAACTCTGCAAAATGCAGACATCCTAACCAAACCACTCTCAGCTCTAATATTTCTTAATGTTAGAGATAACTCAAGGTTGTTGACAAAGTTTCACTGCAGTAGAGAGGAGACCTCAGGTTGTAGGGAAAATATTAGAGGAACTAGTTTATGATGACTCAGCTTAGTTTTTTATGTTGAGCTGGCATCAATAGTTAGATTAGTGTGATTAGTACAGCTGTCACAGTCACACTGTATATAGAGTAGCATTGTACTCTTAACCTCTTAATGAGTTAGTTAATAACAAACTCTTATAAACTCATTCTCGAATATGTTCAATTTATCATTCTCTAAAAGCATTGACAGTGTAAAATATTTTTACACTATCATCCAATAGAAATATATTATTTTATCATGTCATATAAATAATTATAAATTTTCAATCTGATTTAACGGAATTCATGATCGTTATGTGTTGATATTGTAAAATTAATTTACATTGATAGTGCACAATCCCTTTTCTCTTTTTCAAAAGATATAATACTTTTTCACTCAAGATATAATAAGTGAATATTATAAAATTGGTAAATTTATGTCCATTTTTTTCCTACCAACAATATCACCCGAGGAGCTAAACACAAGTTAAAATAAACAAGTCCTCGGATTAGAGCACCATTCCACCCAAACACTACCATCTCTAATTCTATTACAAGAAATAAATCACTTATAAGTCGTTACTTTATTCATCCCAACTATGTCTAAATAAGACGAAAAATTTTCGAAAAAAAAAAGAATATCATCCTTACATGTCTATAAGCACCAAAAACCTCAAGAAAAATAACAACAAAAAAATACCATGAAACTTACTATTGATCTCCAGTCTCATATTTTAGTGGAAGCAGACAACCGTCCCTGCATGATCTTCCAAGACAAACAGCCAACCAAGTACACACATCCTGCCAAACTCGAGAGCTAGCCGCAGAAGATAAAAAATGCTCCTTATCCTCATCTCCCATCAAGAAAAGCGGACAAGCAACATTGTAAGAGCTATTATCAACACCTTTTGTTTTGAACAAGTTGGACGGGTCTCTGTGACCTTCAGTGTAGGGCAACAACAACAATGGAGGAGAAGGGGTGGTGTATCTACAAGGTACTCCGACTCTCAAGTAAGCTTTAGAAGGAGAATGAGAATAATACTAAAGCGTTAAGGTAAAATTATAGGATTTAATTGAATACCTGACCCTCTAAAGGAGGATGGTATTTATAAGGGCACATGGCCGAAATATGCGAGTGTGTGGTCCATGACTGAGTCCAACTACTTTCGTGAGTTTCTGAGGGGCGGTTAGTCGCGTGATAACCTCCAAGCGCATGAGAGGAAGATCCCCAACGACTATAATTCTAACGACTATATTCCTTATTTGGTGTTGCCCAAATCTGGACTGGGTTGGGCCTAACCCATCTGTTGGGCATCTTCCACTTCAGTCTAGAACAGGAGCCCCCCCAAGTCATTGCTCTTGTCTGAAGGGAAATGACTTAGCTTAGCATGATGGCCGACAAATAGTAGGTTGCATCATGTGGACGTTTAAATGTGGCCTACAGAAAATATATTAGAAGTTCGTGAGGTTAAGGTCGTTAAAACATGAACTTTTGTCGTCTGGAAAGCACACTCGGGGAGCCTGGGAGTTTCGTTTGGGATGCGTAGAGTTTTCTTGAGAAGTAAAAACGCTTGGTATTCAGCTGACACGTATGACGATGTCGCATTAATTATTTTGTTAAGGCATAGGGAATATACGTTTAAGTAATGATGGCTTTGCCCTTTGCACTTCTCTATGCAAGCAAAACCCTTATAAATGGATGGACTCAAGTTCATTTCAGTATTTCATGCGAATTCCTCCCCTCACCGGACCTTTTTGCTCTACAACTCTGCCCCCACTAGAGATTTCTTCGTCGTCGTCCCATTTCTTATCCCAACCGTCAATCTTCATCTTCCTTAATGGGTTCAGTTACATCTTCATCTTCTTCCTTTGAATTTCTACAAAATAGGACGAATATTCATGGACCTTCATGAACTTTTGGATGAAGTTCATGTGTTCTTCTAAGAACACATGAATTTTATGGAAATTCTATGAAGAACCTGAAGAACATGTGAACATTAAGATGAAGGTTAGGGTTAGCGTAGAATATTTATGTTAAATCTTTGTAGGACACTTGTTAGGAACTTTTAGTGGTTGTAGTCGGGCATTAGGCCTACGTTGAATATGGTTGAACGTGGGAATCCTTCTAAGGGATTTTCTCCGTTAGGGATTTTAGGTTCCCTTTTGAAAGAGGGTATTCTCCTGTGGAGAGGATTCCTGCCCAGTTGGGGATAGCTAGAAATTTTGGACAAGAGTCTGAGTCGGGGACACGTCCTCTACATTCATATCTCCCTTTCACTTGACTTCACGGTGGATGGGTGGATTTGATTTCGTCGAATTCACTTGTTTTCCTCTGTTTTCAGGTGAAAGGGTCGACCGTGAGGATGATCAAATCTTGGAGGAAAAATCTCACCCAAGATGAAGGCTATGGGTCGTGGACGTCCCTGAGGCAGACAAACCATGGATAATTCTAAATCCATGGGAAACCGCTTCTCTCTTTGCTATAGACGACTTAGATGCATGGAGCATGGTCGACTGTATCAGCAAATGGGATGTTATGCACTGAGGGCCTTCACCCCGAAACCCGAGCACATGATATGCTCGCGTTATTAGGGGTTGAGGTTCCCTATGTACGAATTTTCCTTCTAGATAACTAGGTATCGCCTTCCCATCACTGATTTTCAGGGGGCAATTTTTTTCACATTTGGTGTATGTTCCCTCACAGCTCCACCCCAACGTGTTGCTGTTTATTAGGGCATTCGATCTGGTCTGTCGATATTTGAAGGTTGGTGCAATAATGACCTTATTCTTTAGAGTTTTCCACATTTAGAGGCAGTCGTTAGATGGTCGACACGGTTGGGTGTCATTCAAGCAACTGAGTGCATGGTCCATGACTGGGTCCAAATGGTTCTGTGGGTTTCTGAGGGGTAGTTGGTCTTGTGATAACCGTCAAGCGCGCTAGGGGGAGATCCCCAACAACTATAATTCTAACGACTATATTCCTTATTGGGTTGTTCCCAAATCTGGACTGGATTGGGCCTCACCCAGCTGTTGGGCATATGTCAGTCCAATCCACAACACATTTCTTAGCCAATTCCAACCTAGTAGCACGTTTTTTGTGAACCAACCTCCAACCGAAAAGGAGAACTTGGCTCGACACCTTAGATTTCCACATAATATGCAACACCAGAATATGATCTTCTATAAGAGTATCGCTTGCATTGTACAAAGACTTCAGCCAAACTTAACTACAATTAACAGAAAAAACATTACCAATACGCCACCAAATAAATATATCCTCAAAGTTAGGAATTAAACACACAAATTGCAACACATCCGCTGAATTGATGAGCTCTGCAACTACAACTACTTGCATAACAGAAGTTGTTGTAGCCAATTTAAGAACACCCCAATGCCAAATTCTTCCTTAAAGAATATAGAATAGGTCCCTTAAAGCTTCTACACCAAACCACTAATTGTGTAGAAGCACGATATTCCTACCATTCCTGATCTTGCAAGAAATAGACTTGGAAAACCAAAAATCCAACTCCTTTTCCTCGAAAATGTCTAAAACATAGATATCTCACCGCCACAAAGATGATTTACTACAAATGACATCATTGGGAGTATTAAGCATTCATGCTTTGATATCCTCGTACATCTTAGCTAGAATATCAGACCACGCAATGTTGGATTCAGACAAAATTCTCCATTTCCATTTTCTTAGAAGTGTTAAATTAAATCTCCTATAGTATTTAACTCCAGGCCTCCCTCATCCTTAGACATGTAAATCTTATTCCAATTTATCCAATTAATTTTCTTTTTTCCTCCGAACCGCCCCACGAGAAAACCCTTTGAAACATCATTATCTCATTAATGATAGACTTGGGAGCCTTATAAAAAGAAAAAAGATAAATTGGAATATTGGTTGTGATTACATTTAACAAAACATATCTCCCACCAATGGACAAATTCTTGTTTTGCAAAGGAGAAAATCTTCTTCTTATCTTGGAAATAATCGACTTCAATGAGTCTTTTGTTTTATTATTGATACTTATAGGCACTCCAAGAAACATAAATGGAAGACTACCCACTCCATAATCCTATTGTTCCTTTTGATTGACTACATTATGTGAAACAATATATGTATAATATGTATTTTATGCCGAGGAAACATGTAGAACAAGATGTTCCAGCATGTGTTCTAGCATCTAGCCACAACCTGTTAGCTAGATTTCATGAATAACTGTGAGGATGATTTTTTTTTGTCTCTAAGAAAAATTGTTCATTCCAATTTTCTACTAAAGTTCTTAACAGAAAGATTTGGTTGTAAGCAACTCATTAAGCAAGATGTTCAACACATGTTGTGTGTCATCTTGGTGTAAAAGTTGGGTTCTGATCATCTTCAGATTTCCTTCAGATTTGTTATGGTGTTAATTTCTTTAGAAGATGCATAAATTGGATTTTGGAAGAAGTTTGTTAATCCAAATAAATTTGGAAAATATTTAACTAAATTATGAATGTGGATGATATGATTTAATTAAAAGATTTGGATTTGATCTAGTTAAAGAAATTTTGATTGGATTTGCATTGAAGAATGTTTTGGTTCAAACATTTTTAATCCAAAATTTACTCTACAAAGAAGATTTATATTAATAGAGTAATTTTGAATGTTCTAGTTCAACGTGTGGAACACGATGTTCCAGTACATGCGATGTACAACATTTAGCCCTTGTCAGCAGGCCATGATGGATGTAATTTTGCGCCGATTTTTATAGTTGTTTCAATTATATTTTTTATAGATTTGTTTCTACCTTTTAGCAATGAATTTATGTTTATTTGTTTATTAAGATTGGACGTGATTCATTATATTTAAATTTCAATCAGAATCATAACAAATCATATATTTTTGATATTTTCATGGAAAAACAAATCACATCAAAATCTCCTTTAATTCGGGATGAGATCAAAAGTTGTTAATGCCCATTGGAAAAAGTCCAGAATGAGATTGCTATTTAAGGGGACTCAAACCTAACGTTTGAGATGTACATGTTTTGAAGACTCTTTATGTTAGAGTTTCTATTTGTGAGTCTTTGTTTGAGTTATTGTTGTGCACCACTCTAGCGCCTGAACTCATATCCTAAGGCATATAGTTTTGTTTGTTAGTTGAGTTGTAAAGATTTGTTCCAAGACATTAATTCTATAAGCTTGAAAACAAAGTGGTTGTGTTACTTATACACCACGTTATTACTTCAGTCACATGGTTTATTGTTGGTTTGTTTAGTTGAATTAAAATTCAACATTCTTTAAGTTTTTTATTAAAGTTTGTCACTTGGGATTAGTGATTGAAAGAAAGTGAGAGATGTTCTCATATTTAGGGGGATTGCTAAATAGAAAGTCACTAGGATTAGGTAGAGGCATTGAACATTCGGGGTTTATGTTCCTATAAGACTAATTGTATTAATTAAAGATAATGGATTTTCTTTCTGGGGTAGAGTGTGTAACACCCCATTTTCTACTCGTGAAATATAAACAAAATCAGAGTTCATAAATTTTTTCCACAAAAACGGGATATCACATTTTCAACTTTAAACAAATTCCAATTTAAGGTAATTCACGCTTAATACATAGCACTTTTTCATAAAATCAACATAATAAACGTCATTCACTCCGATAATTCAACTTCATAAAATATCACGCAGCGGTTTCATAAACTTGATTCATAGCATCTTTAAACAACATAATAACAACTTTAAAATAAGAAATAAGAAACTCTAAGTTCTTTGACTAATTAAAATTCAACAATAATAAAAGATCAACAAAGCAGACACGCGACAATCCCCCGAGTGCTACGTATCAGAGTGACTGACCACCGACTCGACCAACGGTAACCGGCTACTTCGCAGAATTACCTGCACGTTGTAACATAAGGACAACATTCAACAGAAAGGGTGAGTTACGATAATTATAAGCAGTATATGAAAAACAATACAGTGAATAAGGATCGTAAACAAAACACCACTTCACAACTTCAATCAAACATCAACATAAACAATTCAAGGAGAATGCAAATTTAATGTGACTCGACTAATTATGCAGATGGTACCATTGGAGTAGAACTCCCAACTTAAATTAATTGTCAGGTTATCGAGGCATCAAGGCATAAGCCTTCAACTTTCAACTTAAATTGCCAATCCAGGCCAACGTGGTGTGAGCAACGGCTCCGACAAATGCAAATGACTTAAATGGCATACACAACTCCATAACTCAGACAACATAACAACCAGAGCAGCACGACAACGTTTTCAACATAATCAACTTATATTCAACTTTGGCTTATCAAGCCTACATCATATCAACTTAAGACGTTTCCGTAACCATAACAACTTATTCAACTCAGTTGTACCTGTAGTAACATTTTACAACATAATTCAAACAAGACAACTCATTAAAATAAACTATAATATTACCCGACTTACCCCGACGAATTTCATTAAAAACCGAGCAACTCTGTTTTCACCTAATTTGGCTAAACTGACTAACCAATACTGTTTACTAACTTTCTATGATTAATACGATTTTATTACAAAACTTGAATTTTCTATGTCCTGTTAAAAAAAAATCATCTGTCATGGAAATCATATTGCTACCACTATTTTGTCAAATTTCTAAACATGTATCTTTCTACTAAACCACACCAGATAGTGTTATCTGTAGAACAAGTTTCTTATAGATTGTGCTATAGGTAATTGAGAAACTCAGCCTAATTGCTAATTATATTCCTCCTAAAGTTTAATAACTCAAATTTTAGAATTTTATAAGTTTAGATTTAAGTCCATAACATTAGTAAAAAAAATTGAATAAATTAATTAGAATGTGTGGTTTAATTAAAAAAAATGATTCTTCCTCAAAAGAGAGGGTGGTCTGCGCCACCCTAGTCTCTCTCTTTCAAGACATGGCCTGCGCCATGCTCATGGACACAAGCACATGGCCTGCACCATGCTTGGTCCCCCCTGCGCCATGTTTTATTTGTATTATATATAATACAATATCTATTATATATAATACACCATGACATGCGCCATGTATTATATATAATACATATTGTATTATATATAATACCACATGGTTTGCGCCTTGTATTATATATAATACATATTGTATTATATATAATACCACATGGCCTGTGCCATGTTCTTCCACCAAAATAATTCCCAAAAGTCTTCTGCTCACCGTCCCCGAATTGAAAAAATTTCAGAATTTCACAACATAGTTTTTATCAGCAATAATCCAGCAACATCAGAGCAACTTATATCAATACAAAATCAACAATCAGACCACCAATTTCACATCAAAATCAGAACAATAACCATATACAAATTCTACATAACAGTACAGATTTAATAACCTAATACCCAGATTCAAACCCAATCATCGTATTGAATTCATACCCGATTATAAGAATCGAACCCACCCTTACCTTAGATTGGATTGAAGGTTGCTCTTACGATCGGATTCCGGAAATCGCTTATCGTTCTCTCACGCTCGTACAACAGTTCCCAAATTCCTCTTCTACTGACTTTTTCCAATGTTTCTATAACTTATTTTTATTTTCTTTTTATTAAATTAATTAAATATTATAATTTCTAATGGGTCTAAACATAACACCCCCTATTTTACTAATTCGCACATGATATTAAGCCCACTAACTCAAATAACACAACAACTATATTATTATTTCTAATAATATTTTCTACGACTCTCGACTAAATTTCTGACTTATCGATTAAATCAACCACAACATTAAATATATCGACTAACCACAAATAAATACTTAAAAAATAAAATTAATAAATAAATATTTGGGCGTTACAGAATGCCCCCAGACGTAGGTGTTATTTCACTGAACCGGGGTAACAATTCTTTGTGTTGTTTATTTCTTTTCTTCATCATCATCTTGTATAAGTTAATATATGTACTTTAGATACTCCCAAAATACACAAGTATAAACCTTCTCAAAGTCATCCTTCACCATGAAACACTCTTTTTTGAATCGGTTATCGTAGGCAACCAACTCACTGATCACCAACACTTCATCCAACATTTACCTACCAGATAGAAAATATAATTTGTTATTTAGATATCAACTAGCTTACAATCTTTTCCAGACTACATGCCAAAATATTAACAAGAATTTTAAACATTCTTCCTACTAAACAAATAGGTATTTATTCCTCCAACTATTATGGATTATCAACTTTTGGAATTAGTGCAAAAAACGATGCATTCACGGTTATATATAATATCGGATTAAAGTAAAATTTATTAACAAAACAGATAATGTCTTCTTTCAACACTTCCCAACACTTTTTTGAAGAAATCAAGGTTAAAACCATATGGGCCTGAACTTTTCTCACCATCATTAGACCAAACGACTTCCTATATTCACTACAACAATTTGGTATTCCAAGAGACACCTTTAGTGACTGTAAAAATGTTGGTATAGATAGCATTTAAATGGTATCAGATTTGAAAGAAAAGGCATTCAATTTTCACCAAATATTCAGAAACCTCAAATACTCCTAGATAAAAGTCTCTCAATTTTTTTAGCCTCTTTTAATTTGTTCCCTCTCTATAAAACTTT
The DNA here is from genome assembly GCA_963966055.1 of Lathyrus aphaca. NCBI lineage: Eukaryota > Viridiplantae > Streptophyta > Magnoliopsida > Fabales > Fabaceae > Lathyrus > Lathyrus aphaca. Next base: position 65,037,737 of record OZ014521.1, read on the forward strand.
CTATAAAAATATATAATTATATAAAAATAATAATCTCACGTTACAATTTCTCTTTATAATAACAAATAAAAGAACAACTTCTCCTACATTTCTCTTTATAAGAGCAAATAAACAAAATAAAATTGTATAAAACAATTTAAAAAAATCAACAATTTCTCCCACAAAAACATCAACCACTTATATTATATAAATAATTTATTTATATAAAAAGTAAATGAAATTAAATTTCCCCCTCATTTGATTTATTAATAAGGAAAAACTTTTGGATGAATTTCCCCCCTCTCTTGTTTCCCTATCATTCTATTTTACCATTTTATTTTCCCTCTTTTTAAACATGAAACTTTATGATACCCTTCTATCTCATACACTAACACTAACACTAACACTATCTTTCACATTCATTTTAATTTTAATTTCTCTACATAAACACTAGACTTCGCGGAACAACTCATGGGCACGACGATTCCTTGAGCCACTATGGATTCTCTTTCTCGTTGTTCATGAATTGAGTCTGAAAGGACAACCTTTATCAAGATCCCTTAACCCTTTCTCCCATAGTCACTCAAAAATCACACCGAAGACTTGACCATTTCTCTCATAGTTTTTTGCGAGTCCCAACGATTGCTCAACCATGACGTCTCGACCTTTGTGATTTGTTGCACTCGATAGACCCTATAGTCACATAGTCACTCATTTATGACCATTTGAACATGATATAATGGTTCTTATTTAAACATGAATTATAAAATAAAAAACAAACTAAATTTTATGAACCGTGTGATTAAGATCATGCTGATATGGATTTTTTTGACTGTGTGGTTGTTGGAAAATATTGACTGCACAAGATTAATTTCCTCGACCTTTATCTATCGTAGTTGACGAGTCACTCAGAAAAACATTCTAATTTATCTAACAACTAATGACACAACTCACTTTCTCTCGCTTCACAATTGTTATTCTCGCCATAACCCTTAACAACCATGTTGTACAAACTTTTTTAGTCCTTATGTTCCCCTATTTTAACCTTGTTTTTTTTTGTGTGGCCGCCTTCCACCTTCATGGTGGATTTCCTCTCCCACACTTATAGTGGTTACCCCTTCCTCTATTGAGAGTACTATCCACTTCTTTCAACTTCATCCATATGCTCCCACCACAACAAACTCACTCTTTGATTATTCCCTTTCTCCAATTCAAACTACCATAAACCCTTTCTTCCCACATCTAAGGCCGCAATCGGAGCCACCACCACCACCACCAAGAAATGAAGAGTTTTCAATGGTAGGTTTTTACATCTCAAGCTTAACAACAATGAAGATACCTCTCCTTAGTGTAGCTGCTTTTTCACCTCTGATGTCGGTAACCATTCGTCCACCTCCAAAGCCGCCATGGATACACTACACCCTACTACCTTGTTAGCTCCTAAGTTCGACGCCTGCATTGAATTGAAAGAATTAAAAAATTTGAGAAAAATTGGGAGACTTCAACTAGAGTCATGTTTTTGGAAAATCAAGTTGAAATCGTCTTCGTGCGAGAAAGAGAAATTACCTTTTGTACTTAGGAATATTTTCTAAATTGTTAGTTCTGTGATTGGAAATTTTTTTGGTAAAACATGTTGTTGCATTCAAGATGTTAGTTCTATTCTAAGAGTTATGTAGGTGTGTTTGTGTTATTGCAGGAATCTGGTCTTAATATCAAGACAGATGTTCTGACATTTTATAACAGAACATTCTTTTCAGGATGTTATGATTGTATGTTGGGCATTTATCTTTCTTGCGTTGTTTTTAGTGTTTAACTGCGCTTTTATTAAGCTTATTATTAGAGCTAAATATTTAGATTTTGGAAGGTTCGGATGCTTCCATTCTTATGCTTTCTAAAATAAGAAGATTTGAAGATCAATCTATTTTTATGAAGATCAAATTTGTCAGTTTTCTTTGCCCAAGTCCTTGAAGATTGTTCTCCTCTTAAAGAGGTGTGATCCTAATTGAAAAACACACAGAATTAGAGATTGAAGTGATGCGCATTAAGAATTAGGGTTCTTACATTGTCTTGTTAATATTGTGAGCCATTCATACATCAACTAGATGTTTGAATTTGACTGATTTTTGAGTTGTAATTTTGTTCACTCTAAGATTTTAAGCATGAATGTTTATTCTTGATCAAAACTTTTAAGTAAGATCAAGGTGTTGTGTTTTGAAGAGTGTTCTTCTGTTTTCTTATAAATAATTGATTGATTATCTTAATGTGTGATTAAGGGGGGTGAGATGGTGATTTCTCATATCTAGATGTTGATTTCTAGGTAGAAGTTGAACTGGGTGGGTTCAAGTGAGAAGCTGTAAAATGGGACTATTTAGGCTTTGAATTAATACTACTAATAGTGAATTTCCTTCCTGGCTTGGTAGCCCTCATAGTAGGTGTGTTTGCACCGAAATGGGTTAACAATCCATTGCTTTTTTACTACTTTTCTTTATAATGCTTTTATCTTGTTAATAATAAGATAGTAATGTCGTGACATCGCCTTCGACATCATGTATCTAATACCAGAATTTCAATTGGTATCAGAGCAGTCATCCTTCTCTGTATCTGGGTGAGATTCAGGGAAGTTACTTTCTGGTAGTATGGACAAGGAGGTCGGATTGGTGAATAGACCACCCTTTCTGGATGGAACTAATTATGATTACTGGAAGCCAATAATGGTTTCCTTTTTAAAGTCTTTGGACAACAAGGCATGGAAAACTGTTCTAAAAGGATGGCATCATCCTGTTGAGAAAGACAAAGATGGGAAGGCCACAATAGTTTTGAAGCTTGAAGAGGATTGGTCTAAAGACGAAGATGATCTTGCTCTTGGGAACTCTAAAGCATTGAATGCCATATTCAATGGAATTGACAAAAATATTTTCAGATTAGTTAACACATGTGTTGTAGCTAAAGATGCTTTGGGTATTCTAAAAACTACTCATGAATGTACTTCTAAGGTTAAAATGTCTAGGCTCTAGGTACTCACTACTAAATTTGAAAACTTGAGGATGAATGATGATGAGAGCATTCATGTTTTTCATATGAACATTCTTGAAATAGCTAATGCCTTCAGTGCTCTAGGAGAAATAATGTCTGAAGAAAAACCGGTAAGAAAAAACTCTCAGATCTCTGCCTAAGAGATTTGACATGAAAGTCACTGCTATAGAAGAAGCTCATGACATTAGCAAGATGAGAGTGGATGAACTTATTGGATCTCTTCAAACTTTTGAAAGATGCATGAATGATAGATATGACAAGAAGAATAAAAATAATTCCATTTTCTCTAACACTAAAGATGGAATAGAATAATGTGATCTGGATACTAATGAAGACCTATCAAATGCCTTAGTGGTGCTTGGGAGGTAGTTTAATAAAGTGATAAGAATGATGGATAAGAAAACAAGACCAGATGTCAAGAACATCTCTTCTGACATTAGCAGAGAAACAAAAGTTGAAGAGAGCTCTGCTCAAGGAAAAGGAATGCAATGTTATGGTTGTGATGCTTTCGGGCATATTAAACCTGAATGTCCCACATATCACAAGAAACAAAAGAAAAGATTCTTACAGTAGCTCAGTTTGATGAGGATTTTGAGAGTGAATTTGAAGAAGTATCAACTAAGGGTGATACAACACTAACTGGGAGATATTACTCAGACTCTAGAGATGATGAATTGACCTTTGAAGAATTGGCATCTTCATATAAAAACCTATGCCTTAGAAGTGAAGAAGTTTGTCAACAAGGAGAGAAAAAAAGAAACTCATAATCCAACTGGAGACTGAAAAGGAAGAACGTCTTGAAATTATCTCTAAACTGAAGAATGAGGTAACATTGCTAAACTCTAAACTTGATCAAATGACCAAATTTGTCAGAATGTTGAACAACAACTCAGATACTTTGGATGAGATTCTACAGGTTGGTAAGCTAGCTGGAGATGTGACTGATATAGGGTTTATTAGAGGAGAATAACCTAAATCAAATCTTGTTCACTCTGAGATCAAATCCAAGACGTTGAATCAAATGCATCAACATCATGACAGAAGACAAGGAAACTACAGAAGTAAAAAATTTCAGAGATGGAGATGTCATTATTGTGGGCACTTTGGTCATATAAAGCCCTAATATTACAGATTATATGGATTCCCTAAGTCTATTCCCCAAACCAGGTCAAATCAAAACATCCCTATGAACAAAAAGTAATGGATTCTCAAGGTTGATGCTACTAGTCTAATAACTCATACTTCTCTCATAACTACAGGTAAGGAGGCATGGTATTTTATAGTGGTTACTCTAGACACATGACTGGGATTGAAAATTTATTGGTAGATTTATTGGTAGACTTGAAGCCTTTCCCCCCTAATAATGTGATAATTGGTGATGAAGCCAAGAGAGAAATCAAAGGGGTTGGAAAGATGTAGTGTTCAAGAGTCTCGATTCTTAATAATGTGTTGCTAGTCAAAGGTTTAACTGCAAACCTGATTAGTATCAGTTATCTGTGTGATCAAGGGCTAAACTTCAACTTCACTAAATATGAATGTTTAGTTACTAATGAGAAGAATGAAGTCATTATGAAAGGAGCCAGATCTAAAGAAAACTGTTATGTGTGGATTCCTAAAAATTTCAGCCAGTCCACCACATGTATTCTAGCAAAAGAAGAAGAAAAAACATGTAGTGAATGCAAAATTGGAGAGAAAATCAAGGTGTCACACCAAAATATTGAACATCTCACTACTACAAAAATGGTGAAACTTGTTTATTAGGACTTGATGGAACCTATACAGATGATAAGTCTTGCTGGTATTAGTGCCAGTACTAATGATAGGAAAAGCAAATCAGAAGTTTACTTATGTGTAAGGAACACCGATATAGCTTGGTTTAATAAGAAACAAAATTGTGTCCCTCTGTCTACAACTAAAGCTGAGCATATAACAACTGGAGATAGTTATTCTCAACTAATAAAAAAAATTATGGCCAATAGTAATATCAAATAGAATGTAATAACATCATTTGGCCACAATATGATTGCTATAAACATCTTCAACCAATACAACAAGTCCAAATATATTGATGTCTATCACCAGGTTATGAGGAAGTTTGTTGAAGACAAGGTGATTATCTTAGAATATGAGACTACTGAAAGGAAATTGTATGATTATGTTACTAAAGCCATAAATGATATTCATCTTGGACATATGAAGGGTAAATTGGGAATTTGTGTATGTGAAATATTATAGAAATTAAAGGTTTGTGAGAAGAGTATCAAAGCCATTTTCCATTTAAAAAAATTGAAGAGTCATTTAATGGTATATGTAAATATCTTTAATTTTTCTTTATGTTTCCAACAAAAATCTCTCCAATATCAAGAGAAATCATTCAAATATACTTTTTGCATCTCTCTCACACATTGCCCTACTTTCATTTGTTCTCACACAAACTGCTCCCCAACTCTCCATACCTCCAAAAATCTCTTGGATAATTTTATGAAACCTCCTCCAAACAACTTCGCAATGTCTCAACATTAGACCTCTTCCTCCTCAAAATCAACTATGTATGATTCCATTGCTAGGTTGCAAATGAACCTCTCTTCTGATGAAGCTCTGAACGTTGCTCCTCTCTCTGTGGTTCCCTATGACGGTGGGGATACAAAGAAATCTAGAAATTCTCACACTTCTGAAGGATCTTCTAAAGGTAACAATGTTAATGTCTCCCATGACTTGCCTTCTGATTATAATTAAAAAGAAAATAGTATCTATGTAGATAGGGCTATTAGATTTCTTGTTGGTAGGATCATTTCTGAAGGACATAGTGTTGCTGGTATTTCCACACCCATTTCTCAAATGTATGCATGTCCTCCTATTGATGCCGATCAATATAGGGATAAAAAGGTTAAGTCCTCTCATTCGGAGAAGATTCATGATGATTTGAACTTACACACACTTGATGACTCTGTTATTGAGAAAGATATTACAAATGTTAGGATAGATGTTTCAAACAAGAAGAAGATTGCTAGTCCAAATAAAGACCCTGAAAATGTTGTTAATATAGATGATGTTCCCTCCGACAATGAGTTGATTGCTAATGTAAAACTTGGTATAGTCAGTAGAACAAAATCCAGAAAAGGAAAGTTTGTTGATGATAACCCTCCCTCTAGGAGCTTCAAGAAAAAGACGATGGCTGGACCTGCTAGATATTGGAGCAAAGTTGAATCAGCTTCTTAAAAGAGGAAGACCTGATTAGACACTGCAACTGATAATGATGTTGATGATGATGTCTAGAACATCACCCCTACAAGAAAATATGTGGTTAAGAAATCTTCTGTCAGCATACCAGATGTTCCATTGGATAACATTTCATTCCATTTTGTGGACAGTGTGACTAGATGGAATTTTTGGTATCAAAGAAGGATTGCTTTGGAAAGAGAGTAAGGGACTGCTTCTACTGAAATCAAGGAGGATATAAAACTGATATCTAGTGCTGGGTTAATAAAGACTATGTATGGTTTCTCAAATTGTTATGAATTGTTGGTCAAGGATTTCATTGTGATTATTCATGTGGATATTGACAATAAAAGTAGTGAGGATTTTAGAAAGGTCTATGTTAGAGGTAGATGTATTGAGTTTTCTCATACTGTTATCAAGAAGTATCTAGAAAGAAGTGAACAAGAAGAAAGTGAGGTTGAAGTTACTGACAATTAGATTTGCGAAGTGATAATTGCAAATCAAGTGAAGGTTTGGCCCATGAAGGGGAAACTATATGCTGGAGAACTTAGTGTGAAATATGATATTCTTCACAGAATTTGAGAAGCCAATTGGGTTCCCACCAATCACACTTCCATTGTTGCAGTTGGATTAGGTAAATTTATCTTTTCTATTGTTACAAACACTAGGTTTGATTATGGAAAGTACATCTTTGACCAAACTATGAAGCCTTCTACAACAAATGCTACCAAAATGCCCATTGCTTTTCCTTCCCTTATCTGTGGAATTATTCTCAGTCAACACTCTGATATTCTTTGTAGTACTGAAAATGTTTGAAAGAGAGAATCTACCTTGTTAGTGCATTACAAACTTTTTTCAGGGAGACATGTCACAGATCTTGTCTTAACATCTACGAAGAAGAAACCCACCACCAAAACAGGAGTTATATTGGACTTGAAAGAAGCTTGCATGGAATTAGGAGAGGTTATTCGTGTTCATGTTGAGAGAAAGATGAAATTGGAAAAATTAATAAAGGATCTGGAACAGACTGAAGGTGGTAGTACTGAAGATGCTGAAGATAATGAAGAGGAAGCTGATGAAAATACTAAGGACATTGACTCTGCTGCTAGTGAGGAAACTGAAAGCTTAGGGTATGATTGATGCTACTGATGTTGCTCTTGTTTGAATGTTGTTTTGGGATTGGTTTCTGAGTTTTGGCACTTAATGTGCATGGGATGTAATAACTTTTCCTATTATCTCTGTTGACCCTTAAGATTTCTGGCTTTCTTTCTACCTGCCAGGTTTTTTCGTCATGGCTTCTCTTTTTATGGGTGGCTTATTATGTCTAAAAAGGGGGAGAAGATTTTAGTACTGCTTATTTAATATGATGGTTTGGTTCTTGTAGTTTCTTGTTTTTTTAATACCATGGTGGTTCTCTGGTTGGTTTCTTGCAGGTTTGTGCTCTAATATGGTTTTAGCCAAAATTTGCCAATGGGGGAGATTTTTAGTTCCGTGATTGGCAGAAATTTTGGTAAAACATGTTGTTGCTTTCAAGATGTCACGAAGGATGTGTTGACATTTTGTTCTAAGAGTTATGCAGGTGTGTTTACGTTGTTGCAGGAATCTGGTCCTTATGTCAAGACAGATGTTCTGAAATTTTATAACAGAACATTCTTTTCAGAATGTTATGAGTGTTTGTTGGGCAGTTATCTTTTGTGCATTATTTTTAGTGTTTGACTGCGCTTTTATTAAGCTTATTATTAGAGCTGAATATTTTTCTTTTGGAAGGTTCATATGTTTCCATTCTTATGCTTTCTAAAATAAGAATATTTGAAGATCAATATGCTTTTATGAAGATCAAATATGTCTGTTTTCTTTGTCTTAGTCCTTGAAGATTGTTCTCTTCTTAAAGAGGTGTGAACCTAATTGGAAACCACACAAAATTAGAGATTAAAGTGATGCGCATTAAGAATTAGGGTTTTTTACATTGTCTTGTTAATTTTTGTGAGCCATTCATACATCACCTAGATGTTTGAATTGGACTGATTTTTGAGTTGTAATTATGCCCACTCTAAGATTTTAAGAATGAGTATTTTTTCTTGATCAAAGCTTTTAAGTAAGATCAAAGTGTTGTATTTTGAAGAGAGTTCTTCTATTTTCTTAGAAAGAATTGGTTGATTATCACAGTGTGTGATTGAAGGGGAGTGAGATGGTGATTTCTCATATCTAGATGTTGATTTCTAGGTAGAAGTTGCACTGGGGGGGTTCAAGTGAGAAGTTGTAAACTGGGACTGTTTATTGATACTACTAATATTGGATTTCTTTCCTAGATTGGTAACCCCCTGAGTAGGTGTGTTTGCACCAAACTGGGTTAACAATATATTGTGTTTTTACTGCTTTTCTTGATACTGATCTTATCTTGTTAATACTCAGATTATAATGTTGTGACATCGCCTTCGACATCACGTATTTGATACCAGAATTTCATAAATCATTCAAAGGTATCCTTCAATGGGAGTACTATTAAATGTGCTTCGATCAGAAGATTTGAATTCAAATAAAGGAGGGAATGTTAGTTCTTATCCATTTCTGAAAAGGAACATGTGGTGCATATCCAAGGATCGAACACATACAGAGCGACACTTGTCTCATTTTTGTTTATAGGCCGTTAATGGCATTTATTTTCGATTCTTATAATAACAAGTTCTAGTATTAGGATTGTGTGTGTTCAATTGTGTACAAGTGACTCAAAATACTCAAAGTACCAGTGTTAGAGAAAAGAGTGTGAGGGAATGTACGTTGTAAAACACCCTTTTTATCTTTTAATGCAATTTAACAAGCTTTTCATATACAAGTTTTTCTTTAATCTATGCAAGTTATTTTATGCATTTTACCAGTCTTTCAACATTAAGCCTTTTATGCTTTGTTTTACTTACATTTTGAAAGTAAACCTTTTACTTATTTCATGAATGTTGTCGAAATATTCAATATCATTTATAGAATTTACATAAAGAATCAATTAACACATATCCTAGGATCAATTTGATTGATCCTATAAGTCACCAAAGTTATATTTGGAAGATCAACTGTTGTTTACCAATTTTCAAGACACGCCCAGTTGGACAATGCTAGGTAATCCTTTTGAACATTTTTGTACTATGTTTTGTAAAATTTGCATCATTTTCGTTCAAAAGTTTCCCCTATCATGAACTTCGATATGTGTTATTGCAAATCGGTAAGTTATTCGTTACTAATGAGGACAAACCTAGGAGAAGACATACAAAGAAAATGGCAAATCCAAACTAGACGACTAACCCAAATTCTCAAAACACATCAAACAGTGGAGATGAACCTAATGTGTGTAACACCCCAAAATTTGCCCTCTTATTTATTATCAACCTCGAGCGGTTTGCACTTCATTCCCGCATCAATCTACATATCATTGCATCGCATTCAAAAAATAAATAAATAGATCATAAACCATTTGCATGTGCATGAGGCATGTGACGGTCCAAGTGACAATATTTGGAGCTCAAGAGGAGAAAAGATACTACAAAAGATAAAATATGAATCAATTCCATGAGAAAGCCTTTTAAAGAGCAAAGAATTGTATTTTTGGCTCCGTTAACCAGTTAACGGTGGCAAATTTGGAGAAAATATTTTGAAAAGTGGTTAGTTCATCCTTTCCCTCCATATTTCCTTCCATTCTTTTCCCTCTCATTTTTCCACTTCAATTCCATCCCATTTCCCTTGGATGTTTCTATCACCTTCTAGATTATTCCAAGGAATATTCTTCACTCCAAACACTTTTAACTAACTCCATTCCTAATCCCATACCTAAAACCTAATTCCATTCCCAAACCTAGCTCCAAACCTAGTCTCTATATAAACCCTAATCACCTCAATGCAAAAGGGTTCCCAATTTCATTCTTAACAAAATTTCATTTCCAAAATCACCTTTCTCTCACTTTTTCCTTTCATTCACCAAAATCACCAAAGCTTTTTCATAGAAGTTCTTCAAGTTTCACATTGAAACTTGTTGATCTTGAAGCTTGGCCTTCATTCAAGCATTGATTTGTGAATTATGGAAGAAAAAGCTACCGTTTTAGTTTGATTTCAGGTTATCGGAAGTGATCGCACAAGAGTTTCTCAAGATCGGCATCAAATCACATTTATTTTGCGTATTCACGAATTCTCGGTTTTCTCTTTGATCCAACCGATTCTTGCAATATTCACCGAAGCAAGCCTTCGCTTCGTAGGTTGGTGCTTCTAATCCGCTTTGCATTTTATTTATTCTCTTCATCTCGCCGTTGCGGCATTCTTTAAAGTGCTTATCGTTATAATTACGTTTTGATCTGTGTTCTTGTGTTTTGATTGCGATTCGTTGATTTTGATTGTTAGAAGCTAGTTTGTAGCTTGGTCTAGGTGTTAGTGTGTGCTAAATAAGCCATAATTGAGTATAAATTCGTGTTAACATGTTTATATGAGTGTTAAGGATGTTTAGAGGTAAGTTTGTGGCCAAAAACACTTATTTCAAAGCAAATTTTCACATTTTGTTCAGTGTTAACCGTTTAACGCTTTGGTTAACCAGTTAACACATGCGTTTTTGGCCAAGTTGTTGTTGTTGTCTGGAGTCTGTTAACTGGTTAACGGTTTAGTTAATCAGTTAACGCTGTTGGATTTTGGATTTTCAGCTTATTTCAATACTTGTGTGATTTTCTTTGTGCCTTTAATCTTCATACATGTTTAGACATTGATTTTAGGGAAATTTTAGGTCCATTTTCAGTACCTCATTCCCTCATTTCGAGTCGTTTCGACACACTTCCGTATCCTTTACATATTTTGCATTCTACTTGTTAATTTTTCCTAATTGACTTATAAATCATTGTTGCCATGTTCAAGCCTTTCATTTAGCATGCTTACATGTGTTTAACATTCTTTTTTGACTTCATCTCCATGATCCATAATCATTGGCATGACTCATATTGCATTACATGATGTATGTTGCATTTCACTTAATAATGTGCATGTTCTTGCATTCTTGCATGTTTGCATCCTTGATCCATTTTCATATCAACCAATTCTGATTTTTTGCATCAAGATTCATGTCATTTTGTTGACTTAGGTTGATGCATATTCATGTTCATCATGTTTAGGTGCTATACGTGTTGGATACTTGTTGCATAATTGAGCATTTGGTGCATTCTTTCTTAAACCCTCATAAAACAATAATGTTCATTTAATCATGTGTTATGATGCATTTTGATCATGTTGCATGTCAATTGTGCATTTATCATTGATTTTGTGCATAATTAAAAAATGAGTCAAATCTGCCTTATTTTTCATAGCTGTGGTGTGAAGCAATAGTTGTTAAATGTGTGTTGTTTGTTGCTTGTTCATACTTTTTACACCTATTTTTGCATGTTATGTATTAGCTGCAGTAGGCTGTTTGTATTGTGCAGTATTTTCATAGCTGTTTGTGCATTTGAGAGCTGTAAAAATCTGCTGGATTTTAACTTAGCATTACTTTTAAACCCCTTTAGACTTAGGATTGAGTCTAGTTTAGGTCCTAGTTGCCTTAGGAATTATTTGGTATGTGTTTACCTCATTCCTTTTTATCAAATGCAATGTTAACCTTTGTTTTTTAGGGAGGTTGAGGTATGCTTCCTTCAACCTATTCTTTTACTTCTTTTATGCATTTAATTTGCATTTAATTTCCTTTACCTTTCATACTTGTGTTTGGTAGGATTTTCCCCCACTTTTGTAGAATCAACTTAACTTCTTTCGGAAGTAAGTTACATTCTATTCCTTTTCCTTCACATCAGGATTAGGAAGCCACACTAACCATTAGGATCTCCTTTGGTGTTGAATAAAGCAACTTAGGGTTGGTCTTAGTCCCCCTTAGTTCTGTCCTTTTTTGATTTGAGTCCTCTTTCTCACCTCAAAAGATAAACAGCAAAATACCTAATAAATTCCACCAACAATATACTCAAAACACTTCTCATAAAAAATAACAAACAAAGACATCGCGTATTCTCTTCTCATCTCATACTATTTGCGGACGAATACGACTTACCTCGACAGTTCAAACAACGATACGGTAAACGCCCTCGAGTCAGAGCCGACAACACCTGAGCTAAAGTTATGGTAACGTCATGCTAAAAAACACAAACAAAGTTTTTGCCTTAGTTAGGCGAACTACGTCGACTTTGATCCTCATATTCCCGATGAGGTACGTAGGCAGCGGGGTAGGGACTGTGCAAACATATTCTTTATTTTCCCTACATTTTCCCCATTCTTTATTTTCGATCTCTTTTCTAGTTCCCTTTCTCATTTCACTTCCATTCCAGTTTCAGTCTTTCTTTTGCAGCATTTTTATTTCTCACCCTTTGAAACAGACAAACAAGCGTGGATCCCGTCAGGTATGGCAGACGATCCGGGGTGCTAATACCTTCCCATGTCGTAACCGACTCCCAAACCCAGATCTTTGGTTCACAAGGCCTCGTCCTTTCCTTTTCTCTTAGGTTTTTGCATCATTACCTTTCCCGTTCCTTCGGGATAAAAATGTATGGCTGGCGACTCTACCTTTCTCGCGCCACTTTCACATTCGTACTAGGATGAAAATCCCGGGAGGGAAAATGTGTCTTCGACAGGAGGATCAACAATTCCATCAACCGTATCCGAACCAATGCCATCAATGGCAAGTTCGATTCCTACTCAGACCATTTCTCATAGTGAACCTATCCAGACATATATAGGACTTAGGGCACCCCTAGAAACTCCCCCACCAATAGAAACTTCTGAAGGAAAATTGCGATCTAAACGCAGCGGAAAACAAAAATTTCCTTTAGTGATCCTTACGAATGAGCATGGTCAGTGATAGAATCGTTACCTCTTTGTGGCGATTCAGATCTTTGATGCAGCGATCACAAGCGTTGATGAAGTGCAACGCCTCTACTCAGTCCACACGAACAGCTTCCGGTCACAGTGCTAGCTGCTTACGAACGGAATTATTTGAGTGAGAAAAGAGAATCAAAAACGAAATTGCATCAAGTGAAAGCTTCATCACAAGGGTTCCTTTTATAGACTCTCTTGTGGGCTGCGGGCTAAAAGCCCAATTCACATGATCCATAATAATATTATATATATTATTATAATAACTATTATTATAATAAATATATTTATTTTATTATTATTTTATAACCATTATAAAATAACAATAATTATTATTATATTATCCGAATTTCTATTTTTCACTTAAGTGCACCGTACCTTACGGTGTTCCTTTGATTTCTCTATCTCTCATCAAACTGTCCTTATGTGTGTGACCCTGTAGGATTTCGTAACGTTGGTAATTATATTAAATTATATATTTAACATAATAAACAGTGAGCGGTATCTAGCAACACATCACTGCTACCCAAGTCACGAAAGTGTCATGTGATCTGACAAAACCTTTTTCGTGATAATATATATTTGTACAATTACCCTTTTGCCCCTATGTCTATATTGAACACAAGGCATACACTGTGTCATCCTTGTCCAGTTCAATATTGGGCCCTTAGACATTTCTCCTGTTATGCAGGATTGGCAAATTCCATCTAGGACACTCATGTCCCTCAGCATGCTTCGTGGAGTGCCCATCAACTGTCTTTATGATCATCCAGTTACGGATAATGTTTGATCAGCAATAAAGCACCCGACTCTACATCTAGGGTCCATAGTGGTTTCAGGTCGAAGGGTGGTAATACACCATTATCACCATGAGAATAACTTATGACACTTTGCATAACATACTATGTAGTATTCTCATAGCGGGTCAATCCGGTATAAATATTACTCCTAATATTTATACCTATGTCAAGACTTGATAACTCTTTATCCATGATCCATGAGATGTGATCATCAGTCTATCTTCATAATAGTCTCAATGCTTTAATGTTATCCCACTTTGCAATAAAGCTTGACTACGGATATTTTAAGAATAATGTCTTTATGTTTAATGGGATCTCATGATTAAGTCACACTTAACATTTCATTAAACAGACTAACTATTCTAGGGACTTTATTATTCTGAAAGACAAACATAATAAAGAAATGCCTTTTATTATTAAACGAATAATCCGATACAAGTACCAAAAAGTATTGGCCTCTAGGGCTTACACCAACAATCTCCCACTAGCACTAGAGCCAATTAGGCATACCCTTAATACCCATAGATCTAGTATGACCATCATGCTTCTGTTGCGCAAGAGGCTTTGTTAATGGGTCAGCGATATTGTCAAGTGTAGGTACTCTGCATATCTTCACATCTCCCCGATCGATTATCTCTCGAATGAGGTGATAACGCCTAAGTATGTGTTTGGATCGTTGGTGAGATCTAGGCTCCTTAGCTTGTGCGATAGCACCATTGTTATCACAATATAAACCAATGGGATCCACAATGCTAGGGACTATGCCAAGTTCACTAATGAACTTCTTGATCCAAACAGCTTCCTTTGTTGCATTTGAGGCAGCAATATACTCGGCCTCAGTTGTAGAATCAGCAATTGTTTCCTGCTTTGAACTTTTCCAGCTCACAGCGCCACCATTGAGACAGAACACATAACCAGATTGTGATCTAAAATCATCCTTATCTGTCTGGAAGCTAGCATCAATGTAACCAATTACATCAAGCTCTTCCTGACCTCCATATATCAAGAATGAATCCTTAGTCCTTCTCAAGTACTTAAGGATATTCTTGACAGCTACCCAGTGAGCATCACCGGGATCAGATTGGTACCTACTCGTTGCACTTAATGCATACGAGACATCTGGTCGAGTACATAACATGGCATACATGATAGATCCTATTGCAGATGCATATGGAATCTTATTCATGCGATCCCTTTCTTCCTTAGTTGAAGGGGATTGTGTTTTTGATAAACACAGACTATGTTGCATAGGTATGAATCCTTTCTTGGAATCATGCATATTAAAGCGTCTCAACACTTTATCTATGTATGTACTCTGACTTAGGCCAAGCAGTTTTTGTGATCTATCTCTATAGATCCTAATTCCTAATATATAGGCTGCTTCACCTAGGTCTTTCATAGAAAAACAATTCCCTAACCAAGTCTTCACTTGTTGCAAGGTAGGGACATCGTTTCCAATGAGTAATATGTCATCTACATATAATACCAGAAACACGATCATGCTCCCACTAACCTTCTTGTAGACACAAGGTTCATCTTGATTTTTGATGAATCCATATTGTTTTACAGTTTCATCAAAACGAAGATTCCAGCTTCTGGAAGCTTGCTTCAATCCATAAATTGATCGCTGTAACTTGCATATCTTTTGGGCATCTTGTGGTATGTCAAATCCTTCAGGTTGTGTCATGTACACATCCTCAAGAAGATTCCCATTAAGGAAAGCAGTTTTGACATCCATCTGCCATATTTCATAATCATGATATGCAACGATGGCAAGTAAAATCCGAACAGATTTAAGCATTGCAACTGGTGAAAAGGTTTCATCATAGTCAACCCCATGAATTTGTTTATAGCCTTTTGCAACCAGTCTTGCTTTATAGGTATGTACCTTACCATCCATGTCAGTCTTCTTCTTGAAGACCCACTTGCATCCTATAGGGTTAACTCCTATAGGAGGTTCTACCAAGGTCCAAACCTGGTTTGTGTACATGGAATCCATTTCAGATTTCATGGCTTCTAGCCACTTCTCAGACTCAGGACCAGTTATGGCCTCTTTGTAGGTCACAGGCTCATCTTGATCCATGAGTAATACATCACCCTGATCACTTATGAGATATCCATATCTCTCAGGTTGGTGACGTGTCCTGCTTGACCTACGCTGGTCTTGTTCTACTTGAGCAGGTTGCTCTTCCACAACTACTTGTGTTTCCTGCTCTAGTTCCTCCATAGGTGTTTCAATGTTTTGTGATTCTTGAATTTCTTCAAGCTCTATTTTCCTCCCACTGTTTCCTTTGGAAATAAAATCCCTTTCCAGAAAGACTCCAGTTCGAGCGACAAACACTTTGCCCTCAGAAGGATTGTAGAAGTAATATCCTCTTGTTTCTTTAGGATACCCCACAAATAAGCATTTGTCAGATTTGGGCTCAAGCTTGGTTGAAATTTGTCGTTTGACATAAACTTCGCAACCCCAAATCTTCATGTAAGACATATGTGGTTTCTTACCACTCCATATCTCATATGGTGTCTTATCAACCTTTTTGGATGGAACACGGTTAAGTGTGTAAGCTGCTGTTAATAATGCATGTCCCCAAAAGGAGTTTGGAAGATCGGCGTGACTCATCATGGATCGGACCATGTCTAACAAGGTTCGATTTCTTCTCTCAGATACACCATTCCATTGTGGTGTTCCAGGAGGAGTAAGTTGGGATAGAATCCCATACTCTTTTAGATGGTCATCAAATTCTAGGCTTAAATATTCACCGCCTCGATCTGATCGAAGAACTTTAATATTCTTACCTAGTTGGTTTTGTACTTCATTCTTGAATTCCTTGAACTTTTCAAAGGACTCAGATTTGTGTTTCATTAAATACACATATCCGTATCTACTGAAGTCATCAGTAAAAGTGATGAAGTACTGAAAACCTCCTCTGGCTGGTATGTTCAGTGGTCCACATACATCAGTATGTATGAGTGCCAAAAGATCATTAGCCCTTTCACCTTTTCCTGTGAATGGGGACTTTGTCATCTTTCCAATTAAACAAGATCTGCATGTCTCATATGATTCATAATCAAAAGAGTCCAAGAGTCCATCTTTATGGAGTTTGGAAATGCGTTTCTCATTTATGTGGCCTAATCGACAGTGCCAAAGGTAAGTTGGATTCAACTCATTAGGTTTCAACCTTTTAGTATTAATGTTATAAATTGGCATTTCAAGATCAAGGACATATAGTCCATTATTCATTTTTGCAGTAGCATAGAATATATCATTCAAATAAATGGAGCAACAATTGTTCTTTATTATGAATGAAAAACCAAACTTGTCCAAACAAGAAACGAAAATAATATTCCTGCTAATTGCAGGTACATAATAACAGTTCTCTAACTGAATTATTAAACCACTAGGTAAAGTTAAAACATAAGTTCCTACAGCTAAAGCAGCAACCTTTGCTCCATTGCCAACTCGTAGGTCAACTTCACCTTTTGCCAAATCTCTACTCCTTTTTAGCCCCTGCACATTAGTACAAATGTGAGAACCGCATCCAGTATCTAATACCCATGATGCAGAAGTAGATAAATTAATTTCAATAACAAAAATACCTGAATTTGAAGTCTCTACTCCATTTTTCTTATCTTCTAGGTACTTTGGGCAATTTCTCTTCCAATGTCCGGTCTTACTGCAATGGAAGCAAGTGCCCTCCTTTGCTATTCCTCCACTAGGCTTCAAAACAGGAGGAGTGGGTTTGGGTTTGGCAACTTCCTTGCCTTTCCCTCTACCACCCTGTTTGATGGGCCTCTTGTTCTGTTTCTTTCCATTACTGACCATCAGAATGGATTTCCCTTTTGTCTTCATATTCTGCTCAGCAGTTCTCAACATGCCTAGCAGTTCTGGAAGACTTTTGTCCAAGTCATTCATATTGAAATTCAGGACAAACTGACTGAAGCTCTCTGGCAACGATTGCAAGATCAGATCAATCGCAAGTTCTTTTCCAAGGGGAAACCCTAATCTGTCAAGGTTCTCCACATACCCAATCATCTTGAGTACATGGGGACTTACAGGGGCTCCCTCAGCTAACTTGTTGTTAAAAAGGGACTTTGAAACCTGAAACCTCTCATTTCTTGCTTGCTCTTGATAAAGCATTTTCAGATGTCCGATCATATCGAACGCAAACATGTTCTCGTGTTGCTTTTGCAACTCAGAGTTCATGGTAGCAAGCATGAGGCAAGCGGTTTCATTGGCATCATCGAAATGCTTCTTATAAGCATCTCTTTCTGCCTTTGGTGCAGAACTAGGAGGTTCCTCCTCAGGAACTGGTGTCTCCAAGACATACAGCTTCTTATCGTGCTTGAGGACAATCCTCAGATTACGGTGCCAATCCAAGAAATTTGTCCCAGACAATTTTTCCTTATCTAGGATGGATCGCAAAATATTGTTCGATGTGTTTGTTGTCATGGTAATCTACAAGAGAAATATGAAAATATAAGTATCATTAAAAACAACATATTTAATTAGGCCTTTAATCAAATATGCTCCCACTATTTTATTCAAAACAAATGACCCTCATCATTTGATTCGGAAAATCCCGTTGGAAGACTTTCTAGTGGGTCGAGATCCATGTTTCACTTTGTTTTAAGTCAGCGTTAGGCTGATTACACAAAACTAAGTTATTTAGGTAGGAACTCCTTCCAATTGTATCTCATACAACTCTCGAATATTTTCAATTGGGTGAATAACTCCTTATTCTGATCCATCACATGAATCATTCCCAATTCTTGCTTCTAAACATGTATAATCTTATTATAATTTGTTTAGTTAAGTTTGACCCATTGTTTTAGCAATTGGATATTACAATTATCCCATCACACCTTACTAATATAGAACATGCACCTCGCGTAGGCGAAACCTACAATGCTCGATACTAGTCTTGATGAGTGCTAAAAATTGGAAAGCATAAACTTAATATTTAATTTTTGAGGGAATTTGTTATTAGTTTGATCTCACCGGCTTAACATGCAAAACGTCTCTCACATGCATCAACATACAATTACATGCATCAACATACATATAAAAAGATACAATTATGGCCCCTAACGCAATTGTTCTCTCAAGCCAATGAGAGAACCTAAGCTAACCTAATAACGATCTAAGCTTCTCCAAGCATGATCTCCAAGGTTATCCTCCTTTAATATTGAATACTTCTTTTTTCTTCATAACATAATATTACATTACATATAAGAAAACTCGTTTTACATACGAGGGAGTGAGATGAGAAAAGAAGTTACATAAAGAGATTGAGAGAGAGGCACGACACGCAGGCCGTATTTAAAAATCCCAAAACAATAATAAAGGATAAACTAAGGCCATAACTGATCACCACAAATAAATAATAATAAACACACTTTTATTATTAGTTTAAAATTCCGATAATTAAATAAACTAAATTAAATTTCGGCTGATTGATCACACTTTGCAGACTTAGCCGGGGGTTCCGCTGCCCGGTCAGCGCCTCCTTGCGGGGTTGTCAGGGGCAGCGCCCCGGCGAAAATTTTTATGAACACTTCATTGTATTTCACGTCGTTTCCTGCACAACTTTTGTGCATTTACAACCCCAACCGGAAAAGTCTGCGGCAATACAACACTTGTACTGCCATTAATCCTAATGCAACAATTTCATGCCGTCAAACACAACTCGATTGATAACTCAATATGATAGATCAACATGTCATTGCTTCACCATACTAACGTCGGATTCCGAAGCGAATGAAAATGATGATCTTTCAAAAGAATTACAATCCTTATGTGATTGAATGGATGAAATCAAAACAGTATATCCCATATACCATCTTTGCATCAGAATTTCTTATATCTTATATAAAAGTGATCGATCTAATTGTGTAACCTATGGATGATCAATGTATCGCACAACTTCACCATACTAATGTCGGTTTCTAAAGCATAATCAACATCAATCATCCAAATCGTACACAACAGATGCCAAATTTAATTAATCGTTTATTGTTAAATTCATTCTGTGTTTTA
The DNA here is from genome assembly GCA_963966055.1 of Lathyrus aphaca. Classification (NCBI taxonomy): domain Eukaryota; kingdom Viridiplantae; phylum Streptophyta; class Magnoliopsida; order Fabales; family Fabaceae; genus Lathyrus; species Lathyrus aphaca. The sequence goes on from OZ014521.1 coordinate 65,057,678, forward strand.
ATCGAATCAAATACAGAAAAAACGGAAATTTAACAGCTATCAGATCCATGGTTTCGTAAGTGGCTCTGATACCACTTAAGGAAAATTGCGATCTAAACGCAGCGGAAAACAAAAATTTCCTTTAGTGATCCTTACGAATGAGCATGGTCAGTGATAGAATCGTTACCTCTTTGTGGCGATTCAGATCTTTGATGCAGCGATCACAAGCGTTGATGAAGTGCAACGCCTCTACTCAGTCCACACGAACAGCTTCCGGTCACAGTGCTAGCTGCTTACGAACGGAATTATTTGAGTGAGAAAAGAGAATCAAAAACGAAATTGCATCAAGTGAAAGCTTCATCACAAGGGTTCCTTTTATAGACTCTCTTGTGGGCTGCGAGCTAAATGCCCAATTCACATGATCCATAATAATATTATATATATTATTATAATAACTATTATTATAATAAATATATTTATTTTATTATTATTTTATAACCATTATAAAATAACAATAATTATTATTATATTATCCGAATTTCTATTTTTCACTTAAGTGCACCGTACCTTACGGTGTTCCTTTGATTTCTCTATCTCTCATCAAACTGTCCTTATGTGTGTGACCCTGTAGGATTTCGTAACGTTGGTAATTATATTAAATTATATATTTAACATAATAAACAGTGAGCGGTATCTAGCAACACATCACTGCTACCCAAGTCACGAAAGTGTCATGTGATCTGACAAAACCTTTTTCGTGATAATATATATTTGTACAATTACCCTTTTGCCCCTATGTCTATATTGAACACAAGGCATACACTGTGTCATCCTTGTCCAGTTCAATATTGGGCCCTTAGACATTTCTCCTGTTATGCAGGATTGGCAAATTCCATCTAGGACACTCATGTCCCTCAGCATGCTTCGTGGAGTGCCCATCAACTGTCTTTATGATCATCCAGTTACGGATAATGTTTGATCAGCAATAAAGCACCCGACTCTACATCTAGGGTCCATAGTGGTTTCAGGTCGAAGGGTGGTAATACACCATTATCACCATGAGAATAACTTATGACACTTTGCATAACATACTATGTAGTATTCTCATAGCGGGTCAATCCGGTATAAATATTACTCCTAATATTTATACCTATGTCAAGACTTGATAACTCTTTATCCATGATCCATGAGATGTGATCATCAGTCTATCTTCATAATAGTCTCAATGCTTTAATGTTATCCCACTTTGCAATAAAGCTTGACTACGGATATTTTAAGAATAATGTCTTTATGTTTAATGGGATCTCATGATTAAGTCACACTTAACATTTCATTAAACAGACTAACTATTCTAGGGACTTTATTATTCTGAAAGACAAACATAATAAAGAAATGCCTTTTATTATTAAACGAATAATCCGATACAAGTACCAAAAAGTATTGGCCTCTAGGGCTTACACCAACAACTTCGACCTATAGGCCTTTCCCACCACTAAGGTTCATTATACCTCCTTTCAGTCAGGAATAACCCTATGGAATGCCAACTTTGATCATGGCAAGTTTATATAATCCCCCTTCAACATTTTTGAGACCAACAATGAATGTGACATCACCGTTATAAGGATCTGGTTCTAGAAGTAACATGGGTTGAAATGGCCAACAATTAGCTATGAACTATTCCAATCAAATGCCTAATATAACCATTAATTTTGTGGCGGTTATTAGGAAACAAATGGACGAAAGTAATAATGATATGGTCCAAACTTTAGCCCATAGCATAGGTACAATTTTCACTTATTTGATCCAAAACAGTAAACAAGCTAATCAACAGATGGCAGTGCAAATGACCTTCCTAACAGATTTCTTTGGTGTACCACAACCCGTTTGACATTCACAAAGGGAGCCTATGGTTGAAAACCCAGGGACAATTTTTGAAGAAGACCTCATTATCAATCAGGTTCAACCAAATTAATATCCTAGGATAAATAAGGGAGTAGTTGAACAACCAGTAGTTGAGCCCCCTAGGAATCAACCATAAATTCCAATAGATGATCAACCAAGAGTGGTATTGGTAAATAGAAATCAAAATGCTGATAACATACTTTATCAAATTCGACATGATGATATGGCAACAAATAATAATCTTCCAGCCATGGTCGAAAGAATTATGGCACAAAATGGTGTGAATAATGGTCTTAGAAGACCAAACTATACATCACCATTATCAGAATACATTCTTCAGTCGGATTTACCCCTAGGTGGAAGGTCCCGAAATTCACAAAATTTTCTAGGGACACGATTAAATCTACTATCGAACATGTGGCTAGGTATTTGATTGAAGTAGGATAAATCTTGAATAACGAGAATCTTAGGATAAAATACTTTCTAAGTTCCCTCACAAAATATGCTTGCACATGGTTCACAATCTACCTCCAAATTCAATCCATAATTAGACACAATTGGTGCGTTTATTCCAGGAACAATTCTACATGGGATAGACGAAGATAAGTTTGAAGGAGTTGGCTAGTATAAAACGAACGTTTACTGAGCCAATAGATGATTATTTAAATAGGTTTCGACTATTTAAGCAACGAAAATGAAATCGATCTTGCTGAGTTAAAGCAATGTCCTCCATATTCTTGCAAGGATTTAACACATTCGAATGGAAAAAATCCTGTCGAACCACAAAAAAAATGATAAATTCCTCAAGAAAACCTATAATTTCGACATCACAAAGTGTGATGAAATTTTTGATTTGTTAGTTAAGGATGGTCAAATGATAGTTCCTCCAGGCGCTAAAATGCCTCCTTTAGAGCAAAGAAAGAAAAGAGGTTTTTGAAAATATCATAACTTTTTGGGGCATAAAACTTCTCAATGTTTACTTTTCATGGATCTTGTTCAAAACACAATCCAGTTGGGAAGACTTAAATTTGGGGAGAAATCCAAGATCCATATGAAATTTGATTATGATTCTCTATAGGTGGTGGACGCTCATTACATCGAGCTGACTGTTATCAACATGGTCGAAGCTACTGGATGCTTTGACAACGCTATCAATATGGTCAAAGCTACTCAAGGCTTTGACAATGCTGTCAACATGGTGGAAGTTACTGAAGACTTCACAAATGAAGTTGTCTTGGTCCATATTACTGAAGATCTTGTCCATAAAGTTATGGAGACTCTTATGTGCGAGGCTATTGAGGGTATCGACAAAAAAGATGTTTATAACTCCAAAGTTACTGAAGACTTTGATGGAGGAGTCACTAAAGACTCCAACTTGATGATGATAATAAAGGACACCCTAATGGTTTCATTTGAATGGATAAGGCCACTGAGGACCTTGAAATGGAATTCCAAAAATTGGGTCTCACTGATGGTGTCGATATGAACATCAACATGGTCAAAGTTTCATAAGAAACGACCATGGAAGTCGATGAGGGACGCGGGAAGGAGGAATACACTAAGGTTGCTTATCCAAATCAAGAGGAAAATCTTGTACACTTCCTTCATAGATGTCAGAGGAAGAAGTCATGAGTGATGTTGTGCCCTAGATGTAGTGCTATTTTCGACAAGAAAGCTGCACGAAACCTCGAAGGAGTTAGGAAAGCCAAGGAGAGACATGAACAGAGAACCTTACATGCACAAACATGCTTCAATCCAAGAAGATCCTTATCTAGAAAAGATGGAGGAAGGCCACAAGTCCCTGGGAGTAGACCAACAACCCTTATGCCAACCATTGAAGTGCCTAAAGGAAGATGGGCGAAGCCCGTCAAAGGAAGAGAAAAAGGCCAACAAATGTGACAAAATTTTGATGTTAACATTGGTTCTTCAATTGCCTACCACAAGGAGTTCCAATCATCTAACAAATTAGCCTATGTTTCTGAGAACTACAAAGGCAAAAAAAAAACCATGTCTAGATCACAGTGGTGGAGAGAGCAACAGAGGAGAAAAGCCCAAAGGGAAGCCGGATCGAAGTAGAAAGGAGATTCAAGTACAAAGATACATGTCGAAAGTGTCGGAAGAGATAAAGTAACAAAATTTGTCGAGAAGTTGCACGTGGGGCAAATATTATTCACTTCTCAGGGAGAATAAACAAATGAGAAGTATGATAAAGCCATAGAAGAGGACGAAATGATGATAGACAACTTCAAATATGGGTTAGAGGCTTCATTAGACATCATAGTAAATGTGGTGTCAATCTTACCCGGGGTATTCGATTACATAACAGAAGCCGAAGAAGTGGATGATTACACATAGGCTAAGATGGTAGCACACGAACTAGTGTGCTACTATGTGATGAATAATGGTTGGGTCAAAGAACAAAATATGTTCTTTGAGCGACCTGAAGAAGCAATGGAGATCCATTTGAAACCTTTGTTCTTTACTGGGAAGGTGGATGTTGCTCCCTGGATTTCCATCCTGGTACAAACGCGAAAGTGGCGCGGAAAGAGGTAGAGTCGCCAGCATGCATTTTTATCTCAAAGGAGCAGGAATGGTAATGCTGCACAAACCAGAAGAAAAGAAAAGGAAGGACACATGTCCTGCAAACCAAAGAATCTGGGTTTGAGAGTCAGTTACGACCAGGGAAGGTATTAGCACCCAGATCGTCCGCCGTACCCGACGGGATCCACGCTTGCAAAGAACTGTTTCAAAGGGTGATGAAATGAAAGCTACTACAAAACTGAAACTGAAACTGGAAAAGGAACTGAGAAAGAAAACAAAGAGGAAAAATGTAGGGAAAATAAGGATTGTGCTCGAACAGGCCCTACCCCGCTGCCTACGTACCTCATCTGGACAATGAGGATCAGAGTCGCCGTAGTTCCCCTAACTAGGGGTGGAAAAGATTTCTTGTGTCTTAAGGCTTGAACTGCCTATGTCAATGCTCAGGTGTTGCAGGCTCGAACGACGAGTGCGTTACCGTCTTGCAAAACGACAAGTAGGAGCAAGTTCGTACAAAAGGAGTGAAGGTGATGAGAAAAGAAGTCCTGAACGAGAGACACTTATTATTTGTCCAGTTTTTTAGAAGTCTTTTAGAGTGTGGCACAAGGAAGTGAAGGCAAATCCCTCTCTAAGGACATGTCCTTATTACCACATCCCAAAATAGAATGAGTAACAAGTCCATCAAGAATGAGGAAGATCCTTAAACTTGTTTCCTAAGATTAGAATTTAAATTCACTAACTTGTTTGTATTATTAAGTATTTTTGTGGATTAAAGTGAACAAGAGTTTTTTAGCTTTTCTTTGAGAGTATGACAAAAGGGAAAGGTCAACTCAACTATTATTAATGTTTTTTTAGATTTTGTATGAAGATGAGAAAAAGAGAGCACCAAAAGGATCTCAAAGGTAAAAACTAAGGGGAGAGTCTAATCCTAAAGTTATAATGCAAAGGTGGTCATAAAGTTAGTGAGGTTTAAACTATCCTAAGAAAGAAGAGAAAAGAAGAAGAAGACAAGAGGAGGAGAAGAAAGTTAGAGAACAACTTACTCCTCTAAAGGAGATAAGTTGCTTCTAAAGGGGGAGGATGAAAAGTTGAATCACAAGATGGAATAAGGCACATCAACAATCACAAAATAGAAAGCAAAGTAAGAGAGGAGATGAAGAGTTGAAATGTGGGTAACATCCACACTTCACTTACCATGAGACCTTGAAATGGCTAGAACTAGACACATATGACAAGAAAAAACCAAACAAGATCAAGTGAGGCATAAACAAGAAAATGGTCAATTCCACATACCACAACCATAAGTGATTCACCTTACTTATATACTAAAATACCTCAAACAAAACCAAAGAGAAAGTAGGGCAAACATGGCATCTTAAGGCAACATGACCTACTTATGAAAAAGGAAAGCAAACATGGAATTACACACATCATTCAAGCCTAACAAGCATCATATATCTCAAGACCAGAATCACATCACCACAAGAATATGCACAAACAACACAAAAGACCAAATAAAAGATCATACAAGTTCAAATATAATCATCACAAGAATGAGAAGTGAAGTGAACATGTGCACAAGTATAAGGACAAACAAATGCAAATCAAATCAAAGCATAAGCATCATCTAAAGACCAGGGACCTAATCATGTTAAAATGTGCCTAAGAAGCATGAACAATCATGGGGAAGAGGCATACAAACTCAAGCATAAACATCACGGAGGGAAAATGGACAAAGAAGATGAGGTGAACATGCATACACTTGTGAGAGACTTCAAAGACAAGTAACACAAAACTTTTCAAAGCACAAACACCAATCAAGGACCAGGGATCTATCCTCATATAAAAAGAACTCTAAACATCCTATAGGAGTTGGCACAAGTGCCCTCCTAGCTTAAGAACTAAGCATGTAACAAGAAAGGGCAAAAACTAGGGCAAGCACCTATGAAAATTCAAATCAAATCAAAACTTCATTAAATAATTCTAAAATTAAGCACAAATGTTCATTAATCATGTGATAACATCATACTAAACGTATAAGATCATAATCAAAAGCAAACTAGGTCAAAGGACTTCATGAACACCAACTAGGATTTTGAAACTTCATGCTCAAGTAACATATCAAACATATTGATGCAAGTTTCTAAAAATCAGAAGAAAAAACCATCAATAAACTACATCTCAATATGAACCATCTGCAAAAAGAACCAACTCAAAACTCAAATTAATGATCAAGATAGAAAATCCACAAGTCAGCATGCATTTAAAGTGAATTAAAAACAAATAATAAAATCAAGAATTAATTCCTACGTGGAAAATAAAAATAAATGAAAAATGAAAATACCAAAAATTAAAGAAAACTAAGAGGACCAATCATGAATTATTTTAGAATTTTATGAAACCTATTACTATTTTTAAAAAATCAAAAATCAAATAGAAAACAAAATGAAATAAAAAAAATAAAAGAAATAAACCAGGGGTGCAATAAGCAGCAAAGTTCAGTTCAATAGCACTGGGCCTGGTAAAGAAGGGGTGCGCATAGCATTCTAAGCCTAATGGATCAGCGCAGTACACACAAATTGCCATGGAAATTCAAGGAAAATCAGGAAAAATAACAAACCATTGGATCAAACCAATGCACGGGATTAGGTAAACATCAAGGCCTAGTCAAACTATCCAAACAATCCAAGGACACGCACATCGTAACTATGGTGACCAAGCACATACACTGCATTATTATGAGAAATAAAATCATGTGAGAGAGAGGCTCCCATTTTAATGCGTTGGCAAAGCATCAACCCTCCAGATCAACAGATCCAACGCTCACAACATCAACTCCTTCATCCAACTGATTTCCAGAATCCGGTGACCGGAGCTAGGGCTCTGGCACCGGAAAATTCATGTCCAAGAACAAAAGTGCACAAAAATAACTCAAACACTCCAGATCACATTAATCAATCATGCTGAGCTCAAATATGTCATTAGATTTTCCATTAGGTTAACAAACAAAGCAAATCGAAGACAAACATATTTATGCATCAAACTGAAATTCAACCATACATGCTTAATTCTCAACCAAAATCAAAATCAATCATATCAACATGATCAGTGGAACAAGTAGAACATAATGCACACAATTAAAACCAAATCTAGATCTACGAATTTGAAGCTAACCCGAAACTTGCAGAACTCAAATTAGATCAAGAAACTCCTTCTCCAGGTGCAGATCAACCTCTTATACCCTCTCCTTGCAAAATAAATGCAAAAGAGAGCTTGGATTGCTCTAGATCTTGAATTTTGAACTAAACTGCACCACTCTTGCACTTGATAAAATATGAGGATTCAGCTCTAATCAATGGTTGATTTGTGATCCATGAAGTTAGAGGAGCAAGAATATGTGATTGTTTTGTGAAATGAGTATGAGAATTAGAGGATTAGAAGAGAAGAGAAAAAATGCAAGAGAATTGAGAATGATGAAATGGTGGGGATCCTCAGCCAAATGGAAACCCTAGCTGCTTATATATGATGCCAATAATCAGTGATGCAAGAATGAGAGGGAATGCACGTGAAGAATGAGTGAGAGGAGGGAACTTGCAAAATGGCAAAACTTGTGTGATGGAATTGTTTGTGCGTGCCCTTCCTCTCTCATGCACATGTTAAGCCTCAATTCCACTCACTAATGCCAACTAAATCAATCTCAGCCCTTAGATGTGAATGTACTATGCTTGGGGTGATAATTTGCATTTTTGCATTTTGTGTTATTCCTCTTTGTTCATGCATGATTTTTGATCTATTTCTTGAGCCAAATGGTCTTTGGGCAATGCAATGTGATAGTGTGACTTTACTTTGTCCATAAAATAACTTGCAAATAAGATATGAGATCTTTTTCACTTTGGTAGAAAGTTGATTTTTAAGTAAAACCCTAAAATCAAGTGAACTTCCATTGGCTATAATTTAAAACTATGAAGGCTATGAACATGTTCTTATACTTTTTGGAAATGGGAGACAATTTCCTACAACTTTCATGTTCAAAGAATTTCCATTTGAGATCATTTTGGTCATGAAAGGATGCTTTGAAGATTAGGGCAAAAGCTACTAAATTTGGAAAGTTAGTTACATGCCATTTTTCCAAAAATAGAAAGCCTTGCAAAACCCCTATATTCTTGATTTTTGACTTTGCCAAACCTCTTTTATGACCTTAAGAACATCCCTTGGCTTGAAAAAAATGATTGGAACCCTTGCATTGTCACATTTGACTTTTCAAATAATCAGTTTGACCAATTTCTTCTTATGCAAGCAACTGATGAATTGACTGCCTTCCTCAATGAGTTTTCTCACCAAATTTCATCCATATCATTCACATATCATATGAATGACTTTGACCACATGAAATTTCCAAATTCACAAAGGATCCTTGCTTGAAAATGAAACCCTAATTTGAATGCCATTTGTGTAGGAGCTTGCCCTTTCTTGGATCATCTGATAATCTCCAAACCTTCTGGGCTCTTGCAAAAAATCTTGATTTTGTGTATGCCATGTAGACCATTCATATGAATTGGACAAGTTCACTTGTCTTCTTTCTTTGACTTGTAAGGCTTCAAATGCACCCATGATTGATCATATGCCCAATGCTAGTACATGAGAATGATATGCTTCATCTTTCTATGCAAAAATGCTAAGGACATGACATGCTTATGATGATTATGCTAGAAATGAGAGGGAAAATTTGGGGTGTTACAGTGGAGAATGTCCCAATTAATAAAATTTTGGTTGATTGCGACGCGACACTGAAATTAATGCCACGTTTTATGCTAAAAAAAGATTGGCAAATATGACACAGACACCAAGCCCCATAATATGGTGCTTTCGAACTATGAAGGGAAAGTAGGCATCACTCTTGGTGTCATACAGGTTGATCTAATAGTGATAACAATCACAAGGCCTACCGTTTTCATGGTAGTAGAAACGAAGGTCAATTACAACTTACTTTTGGGGCGAGAATGGATTCATGGCATCAGATTTTTGCCTTCTTCCATGCATCAAAAAGTTACAATATGGATGTCATACGACATTGGAGAGAATATTGAGGCTAACCAAATATACTTCAAAGCCCCAATAAACCATGTCAACAAGCACCAGTTTGACAAACACTTGGCAAACATTGCCCCATGCAATCCTACCGATTTTTCTATCACCCTAGAAGACGAAGCATACCGTTTGTTGCATTTACATCCCATTAATGGTTTTCGATGGGATAAAGAGGTGGTAGGTCAAAATGAATTTTCATACCTTGGTACATCTGGCATAATCCCAACAAGTTAGGGAAGAAAATTCAGTGATGATGTCTGAATTCAAAGCAATGAGAAAGATTTCAGCTTACATAACCGAAAACAAATTGCAAGCGGCTTTAGAGGCCGAAGAAAAATTTATGGTTGTCAAAGCCAACATCAAATCACACCAAGAAGGTCGTGGTAAGGACTTCGATCCAAAGCCACCTGACGAGGTTCGGGAAGAAGAGCAAGGCCAGAGGCTTGACGCCATCTATGATGATGAGCCTTTTGGTTTCGAAAAGGATTCATGGGCAAGCAACATCAAAATTCTGGAACATGACCCTCTTAAAGAAATAGACTTGGGAGAGGGGGCGGAAAAAAAGGCCAACTTACATTAGCGCCAATCTCAACCCCTAACTAAACGTCGAAGTCACCCAATTGATTAAGGAATTTAAAGATTGTTTCGCATGAGATTATGACGAAATGCATGGTTTAAGTAGAGAATTAGTAAAATTAAAATTGTCAATCAAACCTGGAAAGAAGTCGGTCAAGCAAAATCCAGGGCGGTTTGCACCAACAATTCTCTCGAAGATCAAAGAAGAGGTTGAAAGACTTCTCCAATGTAAATTCATCCGTACAGCCAGGTATGTCGAATGGTTAGCAAACATTGTATGTGTAATTAAAAAGAATGATACTTTGCAAGTTTGCATATATTTTAGGGATTGAAATTCTGCAACCCCTAAGGATGAATAATAAATGCCTGTGGCGGAAAGTTAGTCGATTCTTCCGCAGGCCATGAATACCTTAGTATGTTAGATGGGTATTCTAGTTATAATCAGATATTCATTGCTAAAGAAGATGTCCCGAAGATAGCATTTTGATGCCCTGGAGCCTTAGGCACTTACGAATGGGTAGTGATACCTTTTTATTTAATAAATGTTAGGGCTACTTATCAAAGACTAATGAATTTGATCTTCCATGATTATATAGAGACATTTATGCAGATATACATTGATGATATTGTTGTTAAGTCTGTTTCAGGGAAGAGTCACCTTGACCATCTTCGACAGTCTTTTGAAAGAATGTGAAGACATGGTTTGAAAATGAGTCCTCTCAAATGTACTTTATGTGTGTAGGCGGGGGATTTCTTAGGCTTCATGGCCCATAAAAAGGGAATTGAAATAAATCAAAATAAGACCAAGGTCATCATGGAAGCGAAAGCCCCATCAACAAAGAAGGAATTACAATCATTGTTGGGAAAGATTAATTTCTTAAGGAGGTTTATATAGAACCTCGGCGGAAAAACTCAAGCCTTTTCATTATTACTTCGTCTCAATAAGTACGGATTCGAATGGGGGCAAGCTCAGCAGGAAGCCTTTGATAAGATCAAGGGATACTTGAGTCATTCTCCAATTCTATCACCACCTTGTAGAAATAGGAGTATGAGATTGTACATATCTGCGTCGGATAAGACTTTAGGGATCATGTTGGCTCAAAAGGATGAAAATGGTATCGAAAAATTCATTTATTACCTTAGTAGAGTCTTGAACGATGCAAAAACTAGGTATAACATGGTTGAAAATTGTGTTTATGCTTGTATTTTTCTTGTACAAAATTAAAGCACTATATAAAGCCAGTTTATGTCTCGTCTCATTTTGATATCATTAAGTATACGTTGTCTAAACCTATTTTTCATAGTCAAACTGGAAAATGGGCATTAGCGTTAACTGAGTATTCCTTAACTTATATACCTTTAAAGGTTGTTAAGGGACAATTGGTAGCAGACTTTATAGTCGACCACTCCGTAACTGAAAATGCTTTTAACTATCTCGAACTAGAACCTTGGAAGTTATACTTCGACTGGTCTTACCATAAAGATGGAACAGGTGTGGGAGTTCTAATTACGAGGTTGAGTAAGAGGCTTTAATAGTCGGACTCGAAATATTGTTGGAATTCGGGGCAACTCGAGTCGAAATAATGGGAGACTCGGAGTTAGTCATAAATTAAAATACAAAAGAGTACAAATGTTTTAAAGAGAATCTCATTATGTACTTCATAATAGCCAATCGATTATTGGATGAATTTGTAGTGGTTAGTATTAGACACATACCTCAACTGGAGAACCAAGTGGCCAATGACCTGGCTTTGATTGCTTAAGGATATAAAATATAGAAAGAAAAATTTCAAGATGCAATTGAAGTTAGAGGATAAGTCGTGTTATCCAGATTACCCCCATCAAATTTTGAAGCAACAAGGCAAGGGTATGATGATAAGGAAAATTTTGAAATCTTAGTGTTAGACAGCTTGACGGACGAAGACTAGAGGAAACCAATAACGAAGTATTTGCTGAATCCTACAACGTCCACATAATGAAAAATCAGCTATCGAGCTTTGAGTTATGTTCTTTTAGGTAACAAATTATTTATAAAAAAAACTCCTGAGGGGTTTTTTCTTAAATGCCTTAGTGAATCTGAGGCATACTTAACCCTTTCGACTATCCATAGTGGGGCATGTGGGGCACATCAGGTAGGCCACAAATGAAGTGGTTATTGTTTCGACAAGGCATGTATTGGCCTACTATGTTGAAGGATTGTATTGAATTCACTAAAGGATGTCAAGAATTCCAAGTTCATGTTGGCATACAACATGTCCCTACAAGTGAAGTACACTTCATAGTTAAACCATGGCCCTTTAAAGTAGGGATGGCAAAAATATCCATACCCGTGGATATCCGCGAATAATATCTGTCACGGGTACGGGGTGGTCAACTTAATAGATATCCACGGATAAAATAAATAGATATTTAAATACCCGTTTAGTAATCGATACTGATACGGGTTTAATGATATTCATGCCAACAGATATCTGTATCTGTTAATAAATTATAATAATGGCTTAAATTTTAGTTTATTATACTTTGTTTTTTCATCTTCTAAAATACTAGCCTTCTCATATATTTTTTTTTGAAGTTTTCTCTAAAGAAAATCTTTTATATTTCATACAAATCATATTAGTCATTTCATATTTAAGCTCGTTTTTTACTTCATACTTCACTTCAACAATTTAATTAGACCGTCCAATCGACCATTTTCTCTGTCCAACCGGTGCATTCCTTTCAACTCTTCAGTCGTCCGCTCTTTAACCATAACTCACAATCACAATATCTTCCATTTTTTTTTGTAAAAATGAAATGTATGATAATATGTTTAGTTTAAAATGAAGGAAATTAATGTGATAACATTTTGTTCTTAAAATAAGAGATATTTGTATGAATGTTATCTGATAATAACTTCTTGGACGTTATGCATGATGAAAAACTTGATATGTTATGTAGATGATGCAAATGATTTTATTCGACGATTCAGGGTCAAAATTGGGGGTATGCTATATATATATATATATATATATATATATATATATATATATATATATATATATATATATATATATATATATATATATATATATATATATATATATATATATATATATATATATATATATATATATATATATCGTGGTCTTGGATAATTTGTCTCTTTAGTGTTCCTGACTTTTCCATACTCCCCAACTAATGGCATCAAAGTTACGGTTCACCTCGGTGGGAAGGCAATAGTTGAATCCTATGTTAGATCCAATCATAGGATGTGTAAAATTCATATTTTGGGATGATATTATTAAGTGTAAGTGTTAATAGTTAAGTTCCACATCACTTATGAATGAGTTGAATATTGATTTAATAAGAGAGAACACCTGTATACATGTTGCCTTAAGGTGTTCGGTGGAGACGTGGCGTCTCCTTTTAGTATGGTCTTGGAGCATTAGTCCAACTGGTGTTCCTGCCTCCTTCGGACTTCTCAACGAGTTGTATCAGAGTCATAGTTCAACTTGGTGGGGTAGTGGGAGTTGGATTTTGTGTTGGATCATGTTATAGTATGTGTGGGACTCACACTTGTAGGAGAGATTATTGGATGCAAGTGTGAGTGGTAAATCTCACATCGTCTATGATCGAGTGAAGTGTTGAATTTATAAGAGAAACGAGTCATATACCTAATGCATTAAAGTTTAGGGTGGAGATAAGGTATTACTCTCTCATGTGGTTCTAAAGCAATGATTTCATTGGTGTTTCTGTCTCTCCGAAACTCCCCAACAACATCAACCATAACTAAAATTATGCTTATTAGCTAATCCGAAAATAATTTCATTTAAAAAATATTTTTCTTTGAAAACTTGAGATATCATAACTTTTAGGTTGGTTGGTTAAGTTTATAAAAAACATAAACTAATTAAAACTATAATATAAAAAAAAATTATTTAGTAAAATGTAAAAATACTTAATCATAGTAGGACTGAGCCATCCAAAATTAAATTTTTTTAACTAATTAAAATATATTAACATTTAGATTAAATACAAACAAATCTTAGATTATATTAATTGAACAAAATCATAACTTTCTTATATCTTCTATGACCGAGTGAGAAAAATTATTGAGTGCAAGTATGAGTGGAAAGTCTCATATCACCTATGATTAACTAGATTGTTGGATTACATAGAGAGTTGCGCCATATACACGATGATTTAAAATTTTGCATGGACATGTGACATTTCTCTATCTTATGATCATGGAACAATAGTTTCATTGCTGTTTTCGCCTCCCCAGATACCCCAACAACATTAACCATAATTGGAATTAGGCTTATTAACTAATTAAAAAATTCATTTAGCAAAATATTTGTCTTTAAAAAAATTGAGATATCATAATATTTAAGTTGGTTAAGTTTATAAAGATGATAAATTAATTAAAACTATAATATAATGAAAAACTTTTTATTTAGTGAAATATAAAAATACTTAGGATCGAGCCATCTATATTTTCAAACTGAATTTTATTATTAATATTTTTAACATTTATAATTAAGATATATTAACATTTAGATTTAATAAAAACAAATTTTAGATTATATTAATTAATAAATAATATTTTTCTTTCCGCAAGTCAATTTCACAAAATTGTGAGTTAGAAAATTACAAATATATTATCACTTTATTCAAACAAAATACTTCATATTAACCAATGTTGACTCAATTGATAAAAGTTGTCGATGAGAATATTTCTTTAGTTGTTGATCAATAAATATTTTGGCTTAAATATAAGTTATCCCCTGTCGTTATAACAAGTTTTGGTTTTATCTCTCTCAATTTTTTTTTTTTTTTTTTTGATTTCCCTTTGAAATATCTAGATTCCAAGGGTAAAGCCCTAATCTCATGCCCACTATTTTAATCCAGATTTTATTTTTGGGTGATGTGGCAGTCTACCTAAACTATTTTTAAATTTTTTATTTTTTATTTAAAAATCCACATGAAAAATGTTTTAAATTTCGTTTTATATATATATATATATATATATATATATATATATATATATATATATATATATATATATATATATATATATATATATATATATATATATATATATATACTATGCCAAAAATGACATTTAACAGTGCACCTTAGACAACGTCTATTTAAAAAAGCGCTGCTATAAGTGAAAAAAATATAAAACACGAAAACTGTTCACAAAATATTTTAAAAAGTGTTGTCTAAGGTGTCCTTTAGACAACGCTTTCTCAAAGCGCTTTTAAAGGTATATCTTAGACAGGGCTTTTGAGAAAGCGTTGTCTAAGGTATTAAAATTTAAAAAAAAATCAAAAGCGCTGTCTAAGGTCAACCTTAGACAGCGCTTTTAAAGGTCGCCCTTAGACAGCGCTTTCCTCAAAAGTGTTGTCTAAGGTCTAATTAAATTAAAATATTAGACCTCAGTTTCTATTTTCGTTCGTTTATGTTCTTTCTTTTCCCTCCTGCGAAACGCGAAACCTAACCTGAAAAACCTCCATAAACCTTGAATCCTCTTCATTTCTCGGTTTCGATCATTGTTGGAAGTGTTTGAAGAATCATGAACAGTTGAATAACAGGTTGATTGAGTTTTTGTTGAATCGCGAGCGGTTGAAGTACAGGTACGTTGTTCTCTCATAGTCTACTGAGTTCTCTTAATGGCGATTCCACAAAGAATCTTTTAGTTATTGTCAGCTGATTAGTCATTAGGGTTTGAAAATGGTTCTTGTTCTGCTTGTTTTTGTATCTGTAGACTGAGTTTTTGTTGAATTTGTAGAAGAAGAGTTTGTTATATATGTTATGTTCTGCTTGTTTGTATTTGTAGACTGAGTTCGAAAAGCTACCGAGTTCGTCCATTTTCTTGACTGAGTTCGTCCGAGTTCGTCCTCTACTGAGTTCGCATAAGGTACATTGTTGTTGTTATGGTCGATAAGTCATAATATTGTTGTTATTTTCTTGATTGAATATTTGGTTATAATGTTGTTTATTGATTCTAATATTGTTGTTATATTGTTATTATCTTGTTGTTATTTTGTTGTTATGTTCGGTAAGTCTAATATTGTTCTTAAAAGTTATGCGGCACACGGGTATGGCAAGTGTAGTAAGATCGTAATACTTAGTAGCATTGTATTTAGGATATTCGAAGATACTACCGACTATTAATCTAGCTTGGTGTCTGCTGCAATATCAATCTAGTTACTTCTCATATCCAAAACTCTATAATTCTAATACAATAGTTTTCGTTCTTGACTGATTTTGTGAAAATAGTGAAAACAGTATATGTTATTGTCGTTTGGATTTATATTGGTTATGTATAGGTTATTGTCGTTTGGATTTACATTGGTTATGTATATATAGGTTATTGTCGTTTGGATTTACATTGGTTATTTATATGTTATTGAAGTTGATATTGATTGCTTACCTTAATAAGTAGGAAAACCATGGATAAAACATGGATGTGTGCCGATCGATTGTCCAAAGAGTACGAGAATAGGGTTGCGGAATTCGTTAAGTTTATTGTTCAACACGTTAAAAACCCCAGACGAATGAAATGTCCTTGCTTGCGTTGTTGTTATATTGGTAAGGTTGACACAGATGGATTAAAATCGCATTTACTAAGGCATGGAATTGATCGAAGTTATCAGTGTTGGAAATTTCATGGTGAGAAAATTAACGAGAATGTTGAACCGAGTGGGAAAGGTAATATGACCTATGCTTCAGAAGAAAAAGACACGAAAACATATGATTGTGATCGATTTGAAGAGATTGTAGAAGCACTTGAAAAAGATCTTCGTGTCCTGAAATGTTTGAGAGGTTGGTAAACGATGCAGAGAAACCGTTGTATAAAGATTGCACTAAATTCTCAAGTCTATCTGCGGTATTAAAGTTGTACAACTTAAAGGCGGGCAATGGATGGTCGGATAAAAGCTTCATAGAGTTGTTGGCCTTTATGAGAGAAATGCTATTGGAGGATAATATTCATCCTATTCGAACCTATGAGGCAAAAAAAATGTTGTGCTCTATTGGCATGAGCTATGATAAGATACATGCTTGTCCTAACAATTGTGTTTTGTTTCGTAACGAATATGCATCGTTAACTGAGTTCCCTAAATGCGGTTTGTCTCGATATAAGAAAAGATTGTCTCCAGCAAAAGTCTTATGGTATTTTCCTATAATTCCGAGATTTAGGCGCATGTTTCGTAGTGAAACTGATGCAAGACACCTAACTTGGCATGCAGAAGAAAGAATTATTGATGGAAAGTATCGGCATCTGGCTGATTCACCACAGTGGTCGAAGATTGATAATGATTATCCCGACTTTAGAGAAGAAGCAAGAAACATTCGATTGGCATTATCTACTGATGGAATGAACCCGCATGGTCTTCAAAGTATCTCACATACCACATGGCCTGTGATTCTTATGATTTATAACCTACCTCCATGGCTATGTATGAAGCGTAAGTACATGATGTTATCTATGTTAATCCTTGGGCCTATACAACCAGGGAATGATATAGACGTATACTTGACACCTTTGATCGAAGATTTAAAGATTTATGGGAGAAAAATGTGGAGGTTTATGATGGATATAGGAAAGAAAGTTTCAATTTGAGGGCGATGTTGTTTGGCATAATTAATGATTTTCCAGCATACGAGAATCTATCTGGGTATAACATTAAAGGTCAACGTGTGTGTCTTGTTTGTAAAGATGGAACCGATATGATTCGATTGGAACTTTGGTAGAAGAATGTGTTTCTCGGTCATCGTAGATTCTTACATTCTAAACATCACTACCGTGGGTGGAGAAAAGCATTCAATGGAGACACCTAACAACGTAAAGCTCCACGCGCATTTTCAGGTGACCAAGTTTTTGAAAAGGTGAAAGATGTTCGTACTGAGTTTGGAAAGTCTTTTGCACATAAGGTTGTCAAAGGTGGGTGGAAGAAGAGGTCGATATTTTTTGAATTTCCATATTGGAAGTCTTTGTACGTGAGACATTTTCTCGATGTTATGCATATTGAAAAAATGTATTTGTAAGTGTTATCGGTACGTTACTCAATATAAAAGGAAAGTCTAAGGATGGCCTTAAAGCAAGGGAGGACATGTTAAAAATGGGAACGAGAACTGAATTACCCGTGAAGAAAGGAAGACGAACATATCTACCACCTGCTGCTTTTACTCTATCTAGAAAGGAGGAAAAAAATTTGTGTAAGTTTCTGAGTGAAGTTAAGGTTCTAGAAGGATACTCTTCAGATATTAGAAGACTTGTGTCTATGAAAGACTTCAAGTTGAATAGTTTGAAGACACATGATTGCCATGTTAAAATGGAACATTTTCTATCAATAGGTATACGTTCTATTTTGCCAGAAAAAGTAAGAAATGCAATAACTAAATTGCGTTTTTTCTTTAGGTCAATCCGTAGTAAGGTGTCCAAGAACACCTTCATAGCATAAAAATTGAAGGATTTGTGCCCTTGCAAAGTTGGAAAATTTTTGGGAAGCTTATGAAGCAAATAAGGCCTTAAATCCAATTTTTACTAAATGAGACCACCAAATTGCCATCCCATCTTTACAAAAACACCAAGCACGACCCAACCCATGCAATTTCTGATTTTTTTTATTTTATTTAATATTTATTTGAATTTTATTCATTAAAATACATATTAAATCAAAATAAAATAAAAAAATCAATATTTAAATATGATTCTTCTTCTAGAAAATCATCAAAGCCATTTAACATGATTATATATTGTCCAAATTCGTGTAAGACCAAAAGAGCAAGAGAATATTGGATTTTTGGACAATTATGGTGATGAGATTTCTTTGATATCAAGCAACTTCAAATCCATGAATAAAGCCCAACTTTTTGACCTAATTGCATCCACTACATATACATGAACACATCACAACCATAAGGACGAAATTTGCAGCCAAGAACACCTCATTCAAACTCTCAAAAAGTGTTAAAAAGTCACATTCGGATTGTGGAATATAGGCTATATCAAGGCATTTTAAAGGTTGTAATAGGTTCCTGGAACATCACTGAAGCTATCCCAATCATTACCATCATTCAAAACATCAAAATTCATTGAAACCGAATCTTCATGTTCTTGAGTTTTTGAGTTTTTTCGATTTCATTGATTCAACTAATATAAATGATTTTTGTGCATTAATTCTTGTTTATTGCTGTCTCTGGAATGTTTTTGTATACTTGTATTGAGTTTTTGTTGCAGAATCAAGGAGATGCCATTACTAGGGTTTGAAGCTCGAATTTGGGATCTTAGGATTTAGGACATCTAAATGAAATCTAAGAACATGGTTGTGACCTATGGGACTCTTATAATTGATCTGGGCTTTGAATTTGAATTGACATTACGATTTGCTTGATGTTTGAAAAACATAGGATTCTGGTTTTAAAAATTTGCAGGAAAATTAGCAGGAGAAAGCATAGGAAATTTCGCAGGTAATGGGAAGAAGACGAAGCTGACTGGCGCGAAACCCTAATTTGAATAATGGACTTATCTTATTATGAATTGTTTATGTTATATTTCAAAAACGCTGCAATAGCTCAGCTGGTAAGCGTATACGCGTATGAAGACCAAGGCAGGGGTTCGAATCCCAGCTTCAACATTTTTTGCTTTATTTCCTTTGTGTTTTCAGGCTTGACATATGAAGATTTGTGCTCACCCATTGTTCATCAGCACGCGCTGGCCTGGTGGAAAGCTTGTTGGTCCTGGAGATGTGAAGCCTAGGGCCTGGGTTCGAATCCCAGCCCCAGGTATGTTCTTTTTCTCATTTTTTTTTCATTTATTTGGTTTTGTTTATATTATATTTAATTAATCTAATTAATAATAAATGTCTAAAATAAAATATTTATATTATTTTCTTATATATAAAAAAAACTTATATTTTAAAAATTCAAACTTTATTATTTATATTTATTTCATTATATGTTTATATTATTAATATTGTATGTATTTTTTTTGTATAAATAATTTAATTAAGTTTAGATTAAATAATTAACCCTAATTTATTTTTCTAAATAATCCAAAGTCCTAATTCTCTTTTATAATTTTAATTTCTTATTATGTTTGTTTATAATTATTAAATATTTTTAATATGTACATATATATTTTTTTGTATATAAATTCATTAATTATATTTAGATTAACTCATAAACCCTAATATTTTTAAATGTAAAACCTAATTTTTTTCTTTATAAACCTTAATTTATTTTAAAAACCCTAATTTTCTTTTATGATTTTAAAGTTCTTATTTTTGTAATTATAATTATTAAATATTTCTAATAGGCATATATAATTAAATTATTAAAACTATTAATCATATTTATTAGTATATAATTGTTATTATTTATTTCTTTTCCTAAAATTCTTAAAAATGATTATTTATTTAAATTCGAACTTTTAATTTATTTTCTATTATTATGCTAACCTCTTTTATATTTATTTTATTTATTATTACTAACCTTCTTATTTATTTATTTATTATATGCTTATTTCTTTAAATTATTTTAATATAATGTAATTGTACAAATTATGTAATAGTGTTAGAATTTTTATTTATTTAAATTGCTATGGTTAGTAAATTAGGGAGTGAAAACATATTTGCTTTTAAAATTGAATTTAGGTCACTAATTATAAGATAAATATTTAAATTTGTACACGCACACACGTAAGTCGATCTTGGATCGCCATCTCACTTCTTAAGGGTTACCTCTCATGCTGCCTAAATAAAAGGTTAAGTAAGGTGTATAAAGCAAAGTCCCTTATCTTATTAAATATCATCTTGTCCCTTTAAAGAATTATAAGATCAAGTCCCTTCATGGTTGCCTTCGTAAATGATCTTGTCCCTTTCGAATAAAAGATGATAGGTCCCTTCGAATTTCTAAATACACCTTACAATTGCCTAATCACAGATGTCCCTTCACTTGTCCCTCATAACATCCAAGGTAATGACTACCTATTCCTTAATAATAGGGATAATCTTACTATATAAAGGATATTCAAGAACAGAAAAGATTTAACTTAAGGTAGGTTTCTCTTATGTACTTGCTCACCTTTCCAAAACATTTCAAAAACACTTCACATTTTCAAACAAATTTTCAAAACAAAGTCTTTATATATATCCGTACATGGATCATTATAAAGTACTTAAGGAAATTTCTAATCACACACTACACTTCTCAAAACAATTTAAAGTGAGCTAAGTAACTAAGAGCCCATGGATAACCATGGATGTAAAGGGTGCTAACACCTTCCCTTTACATAACCTACCCCCCAAACCCAAAAAATCTTTTAAGGTCTTTCCTGTTCTTTTATGCCCTTTCCTTTGGATAAAATAAAAGTCGGTGGCGACTCTTGCAATCCGCAACATTTAACTAAAGTCAGTTCTCCCACCGTGTTACACCGAGCCCCTAGGATCAATAAACCCCTTAGTTCAACAAGTAATCATAAGTATAGACATCCCTTAGCGCGTGACAACTTAGATGGTTCCCATCGAGTACGATGGATGTAGGAGGTGCTAATACCTTCCTCCTACATAACCGACTTCCAAACCCCGACAATGGTTTGCGATGACCTTGTTTTATCCCTTCTTGGTGGTTTTATCTATATTTACCATTTCCCTATTTGGGAATAAACAAAATTAGGTGGCGACTCTCATGTCAGCCCAGCCGCGACCGCGTTCGCGAGGAATCGTATTTTTCGAGGTACGACACTGTCCCCATCGTTGATCTTGTTATCTGACATTCGTCCTATGTCATGATAAACCCCGAGAGCAGCCGTACCCTTCTAGGTGATCATCCTTCACCTCTTGATGATCGTCCTTCATCATGCTTATCCGATGGTCGTCCCCATCGTCGACTTTTTCTATCCGACATTCGTCCTATGTCGTAATAAAGAGCAGCCGCCCCCTGCTAGGTGATCGTCCTTCACCTTTGATGACCATCCCTCATCATTTATTTCATTTATTCTTTAACCCGATGGCCATCCCCGTCGTGGTCCCTTTTCCTTTTCCTGATGATCGTCCTTCATCAGTTTAGCCCGATGGCCATCCCCATCGTTGCTTACTTTACTTTCCAAACCTGATGGCCGTCCCCATCATTACCTTTATCTTTAATCCCTAGAAAACCTTGTTTCTTTGCTTGATGGCCGTCCCCATCATGATTTCTTTATTTCCCTAGCGTGTCGGCCGTCCCTGTCATTGCTTGATTTACCATTTATCCCCAGCAGTCGTCCTCTGCTCGATGGTCGTCCTCCATCGCCCGCATTTTTACAATCATACTATACTTTCTTTCACAATTTATATCCCTTTTTCTTCTTCTCCCCAGTGAGTGCAAATTTTGGACTGTCTTTGGTATTCAACCACAAGTTATCTTGTTTGTATGTTAAGCCTGTCACTTACATCCTGCACAGCTAACTCATGTTTGAATAGGGGCAGCTGTAAACACCCCAAATTTACCCTTACTAAGTTCACACCATGGCTTGTGATCTTTCATATTAGCATTAGTTTAGGCAAATCATCATATATGGCATTTTTGCTTCACTGCATAAGTTCAAGTTCATCTGCATCTAGAGTTTGTGATATGAGCAATCCAAAGATTCATCTGAGCCACTCCAAAGGCCTCCAATCATTCCAAGAGGGTCCATATATGTTCAATCATCATTTTATATCCCTCAAAGATCAAGGAAGTCATAAAATCATAAGAACTTGGAAAGCATGGAAGCAGAGCTAGGGTTTCACTACACATATGACCTGAAATTAGGGTTTTGGTTTCAGAGGCCATAACTCCAAATTTTTTGGTCATTATTGTTTCTAATGGTCTCAATATGTTATAAGGATCATGTGTACCAAGTTTGATGAAGAAATTCATTGTGGAAGTCATTTGTTCACTGGGTAACTTCTTGAGCAAGTCAGAGCAAAATCAGGGCATCTGAGGCCCCCACCATTGGAACCAAAGTGGATTTTTCATCAAATTGAAGTTATATGATCTTTATTTGATCATTTAAGGGCTTGGAAGTTCACAAAATTGAAGAAAAGTGAGCTAAACCAAAAGTTGCCAAAAATGGAAATGACTTGTAATGTAAACTTTCCATTTTGGGAAAGTTTTTCAACCTCCTCTTTCTCAACCAAAAATGCTTCAAATGAAAAATTGTTGGTCATGAAAGTTGTATATTGGATCATTCCCTTTTCAAAAAGTACAAGAACAAGTCCTAATTCATTATGGAACTCAAGTTATGGCTTGTCAAAGTTGGTAAAAATCACATAAATTTCAAGAATGCACCAAAGAGGGATTTTTGCAAAACCTCTTGCCAAGGAATTTTGTGACTTCAAACACACTTCTAATCATCATACCAACATAGCACATTGTCTAAAACTCAGAATTTCCCAAAGAATTTCAAGATTTCATGCCTTGCCCGTGAAGAAATCTCAAAGGGGCCAAAACTTCATGAAATTGTAAAATGACACATAACTTTGTTTCCACTTGCTGAATTGCCTCAAAACCATTTCCATGGACCTCCTTGATCCATGCTGCGCATGGACAAGCCAAAAAGCCAGCTGCACCATTGCCCATACCTCAAGTACACAAGTTGGTGACTTTTTGCAACTTGCCCATACCAATCAGCTGCAGCCACCACCCACCCTCTGGCCTATCACAGCATGTTATATGGATCAAACCCAAGCCATAACACACAAGATGGAAAGCTGAAACCTCAGAATCCTCAACATACACAAAATCACTCCAACTTGCAAAAGCCTTCGAAACTCATAGCTCACTGACTAAAACTCAAAACTACCTTCACCAATCAACTCGGCATCACTAAAGGACCCTTTCCCACCCTTCAAACAAGCCTTAAACACCCCATAACCAAAACACGATTATGGTGCAGCAAGGCTTCATTCTCTCAAACCATCTCATTTCAGTTTGTTCTAGGCATTGCAACATCACTAGGAAGGTCATTGGAGATTTTTTGCATCAAAGAGAAGGCTTGAAAGCTCTGAACCAGCAAGCTTCACCTCAGGTAACATGATGAACATTTTTTCCAGAATCTTGTTTTCTTGTTAAAATATTGTTCTATATGTTGCCTTGTTCATGGGGATGTGTTTACTTTTGAAAATGGTGGTGTATTGAGCATGAACTGAGCTTCTGAAACTTTTGCCGTTTTTGATTTTTCCTTCAAATCTTGTTTATGAGCTGTTAGAAATTTGTTTTGAGGTCGGATTTGAGTTCAGGAGGATGAAAGGAGTTGATATGGAGCTTTAGAGCTCCAGAAATGACCTAGAGGTGAGGTTTGGGGTTTGCTCAGGGAGAAGCTGGCCGGAGAAGATGACCGGAGGTCTTCTCCGGCCACCTGAAAGTAATTAATGGCTTAATTAGGGTTAGGGCAAGATTTGAATTATGGTCGTAGGATTTAGGCTTCCCGCGCGTGTTGGATGGTTAGGATCATTTCATTAACTTTTAATTAGGTTTAATTTATTAATTAATTAGGTTTAACTGAATTTAAATTCTGGCCGTTGGATAACGCGCCAGGTCAAACCAAATCCTTCAGCTTTAAATCCAGACCATTAGATTAGATTACTTTGGTTTTATTTCATTTTTATTTCATATTTTTTCATTTGTTTTGCTCATTTTATTTAAAATAGCTAGAAAATCTCAAAAAAATATTTTATTCTGCATTTTGCATCCAAATAATTTTCTCCACCCAAATATATTTTTATTTTTATTTTTTGCATTAAAAAATCATTTTTAAATATTTAAATGTTTATTTTAATTAATTAATGGAAATTAATTAATTAAAATATCATTTAGGTTTCTAAAAATCCCAAAACAAATCAAATTGCATCTTAGAACATTTAGAAACATTGTCATACCATCCTTACAAATTTCTTTTTGGTTTTGAACAATCTTTGACAATTTTCTTGAATTTAGGGTTCATAAAATTCTTATTTTTGAACTCTAACTTCAAGAATTCTTTTCTGCCTAACCATGAATTGTATGACATTGATTCTTTTTGCATTGATCTTCATATGGCATGTAGTATCTAACATAATTTTGTCACAAATTTCTTCTGCATTTTTGATTTGATTTTCATTTTTTCCCTTTAGGTACCTTAAAACCCTAGATAACTTAGAAAATTCATAACTTTCTTAGGGTTAAGAGTTAGGTTTTCTCCTTTGGGGTGTGATATCATATGGGGTTAAGGTTCCTTTGAGTGCATTTTCAATTTTTTATCTTATGATTTGCTTCTGTTTTTGACTTTTGCATCCCATGTTGCATTATAACCTTAATTTCTCATGTTCATTTGCATACATCTTGCATATGCATTCATTCATAAACTTGCATTGACATTTCTTGCATCCACATGACATCTAAGACATCTTAGGACACATTAGAATCATGCTTGACCATTTCTTCATCCATTTTCCATGTTATGCATTCATTTCATTCCATGTACATTCATGTACTTTCATGATTCCTTCATGCTTCATTTGCATTTTCATCTCTTGTATGATCATCCATTGCACTTGATATGTCTTTGCATCATCTCTTAGCATCACTTGCATCATGAACATGCTTCTGGTTTTGGTTTGCACCTTGCATACATTTCATTTCCATTTCATTTCTTTATGCTAACTTTTCAGGTGGTAAGTACTTTGAGAAGTGAATTTGCCTTCACTTCTCATTTCTCTTCTCATTCTCTCTTATGCATCATTGTTGCATTTGCTTTTGCTTTAGAGTGAGCTTGCTCATTCATGTTCATCATTCACTTTCTCTCTTCAAGTAACTTATCTTCTTAAGTGAAGTAAGTTAGCTTGTTTCTTCTGCTTCTCTTCCTTTCTTCTGCTTCTTCCTTGGTGGCTATCCTTGAAGATCTCTTGCAAGCCTCATAAATCATAGGAATACCCAAGCATGATAACAATTAGGGTTTGATTAGTCCCCCCTTAGTTTTACCTTTGTGTCTTCTTTTGTGTCTCTCTTCTCATCTCATAATCAGAGACTAAACCTTTAAGGTTTTAAGGCTTTGTGATTAAGGTTATGCCTGCATCCTTCTCTTAGGATGGAGTGTACAACTTTAATCCTAAGTGTTAAACCCTTAATGTGTTTAAACCTCTTAATCAATCCATCTAATAATCACTAAGACAATTAGCTTGTAACTTGGGCCTTGCATTAGGGTTCTAATTCTTCCTTAATTGGTTAAGAAGGACTAACCCTAGTGTTAATGGACAAGTCCCCCGTAAGTTGTCTTACAAACCATAAAATACACTTCTTAATCTTACCGTTAACTAAAATCTACTTTAATAAAGGTTTGTTTTGTTATGAGGTTAATCCTTAATCATGGATTAAGTTGAGGTATCTTCCTCAGCTTAAATGTTCTCATCTATTATCCTTCTATTAGGATGGTGTAATGAGTCCATTAAATCTTTGATTATGGCTTAAACTCATTACTTAACACTAAATAAAAACACCAAAAACATCTAAATAATCACAAGTAGGTTAATGATCTTAATCCTACATCATTATGGTAATTAAGTGTGAGGTGTTTACTTCATGCTTAAGGTATTCTCATTATCCCTAATCAGAGGGAGGATATGATGAGTTTACTAACCCTTGGTTTAGGCTTAAGCTCATTAACTTATGATAAACACAAAAAGCAATAAAATATTGAAAACACAAAAACAAACAATAATCATCTCCTCCGGGATTCTTTTCTCATCATCTTCACTCACAAACGAGAGCTCGCTTCTTCCGTCTAATGCAAGACAGTTAGAACCTGAGCCAGACAGGTCATACACTTGAGCATTGACAAGCAAGCAGTTCATCAGTCAATTTATCCTCCAGTCTCTTTGAGTCGAACTACGGTGTTCTGACTTCCTCATTGCACGAGAGGATACGTAGGCATAACTTAACTGTTATCGAACAAAAGTCTCTGTCTCTCCCCCCTCTTCCAGCATTCTTTTAAGCCTCATTCCTGAGCACCTCACTTCTTTTTCTTGCACTGACACTTGTACATTCTTTTCCAGCTTTTGCACTACCTCTTTATACACAAACTTTCAAGTGTGGATCCCGTCGAGTACGACGGACAATCTGGGTGCTAATACCTTCCCAGGTTGTAACCAACCCCCTTTCTCAGTTTCTCTGGTTCGCAACCGTCTTATCCATATCCTTCTAGGTTTATGCAGCATTACCTTTCCTTCGGGATAAAAATGCCTAGCTGGCGACTCTATTCACTTCATCTTCATGTTCTCTCTTTCGCCGACCGTTCGCGTCTGTACCCTATCTGACCAGGTGTCTTTTTGCGGGAGCGACAATTTGTACTCTGATTTAATTATTTGTTCATATATATTTTAATGTGGGGTAAAAGGGTGTTACATTTACTATATAAACACTAAACATGTGTTTATATAAAACGATGTGGAGCTCTTTGCTTTCACTGTTTAGCCTGCATGTTTTTGGAAGCAACCATTGTGCATAAAGTTCTTCACATGGATTATTGAATACACAAAAAATATAAAATGTTGTGATTTGATCTATCATGGTATGATTTGTTCCATATGATTTTTCAATCTATAATACATCGTAATACATCATTGCTTGTAGAACATCAAGCTCAAGTGGCACCAAACAAAATTAGTCTAGAATTGAATGAGAACAGAGAAGATGAAAACAATTATGGTCATTATACTCATTGATTGGACTCACATTAGTGTCGCAGCTTCTCAAATATTCACTTTAATTACAGTAAGAGTTCATAGCTTCTAGAAAAGCATGGTCATGGTTGCTAGAATAGCAAGCTATATGATTGGAACTTTAAAGCCACACTATCTAAAATAATGGTATCTCACGTGGAAGTAATAACTTCTACAACAGCAGGGTCTATAGAATTTTTCCACTTCCAAGGGAATATAACATTTGACATTAAAAAAACAATAATGTATGTGAACAAAATCTTTTAGATTTTCAGAGTAAAGAGAAGTGGAAGAATCATAAGCAACATTATAAATTTTTTTCCTCTTCTTACAAACACACAAAAAGCATCATCGAAGAATCAAAATGAGTTCCAACAATGTTGTCCAGAACCAAGAAGCTACAGGGATTCAACATGTTGTCCAGGTCCAAAAAGCTGTAGAGGTCGAACTAGCTATCCAAGTTCAATGAGTTGTAGATGTCCAATAAGTTGTCCAGGTCCAATTGGATATGCAAAGAAGAAGAAACATAAGGAGAAGAAGAAGAAGAAGAAGAAGAAGAAGAATGAAGAGAATTATCTTTTCTTCTTCTTATGATGATGGAGCACCTTATAGTTTGAGTAACTTTATGCCATCTAGGTCATTTAGATTTGATTATTAAAAATGAAAGTGTCTTTGTTGTCTTCAACATGCAGTACTTTTTGTTGTCTTCAAAATGAATCATGCAATAGTTTTGGTTTGATGATAATGACTTTATATATTTGAATGTTATTGTCTTTGTTTTAATGTTTGATAATTTTTGTAGATTATGTTTGTAAAAAATATGGCAGGATTCATTTTCTTATTGTCTCGATACCACCCATTTCAAACCAAGCTTTGAAGATAACATTTGCATCTTATTATTGTCTTGATACCATGGTGGATTGAACATAAGCTTTGTATTGGTATCAGAATCACTGTATAAATTTACGAAATAATGAATGAACATAGACTTTGCATTGGTAGCAAAATCATAGTATGAACATAAGCTTTGCTTTGCACTTGTTAGAAACTGTTGTTTTGGATATGTATGCATGCAGTAAAGTCTCACATCGTTTATGGATTATCAAATATTAGTGTATATATAACTTTTTCATACTATTCATAATGAATGAATTTGATATATTGAACTGCTCCTGAAAAACTTGTTTATTAAGCCCAAAAGTTATATTTTACGATTTAAAATAACATGGCTATTGGTCTGCTTCTGATAAAATAACTTTTAAAAATAAAATTAAAATAATTTCCACGTGGATTTTTAAATAAGAAATAAAAACAATAACCTATGCCGATGGATACATCACCCAAAAATGAAATCTGGACCAAAATAGTAGACATGAGGATTTTACAGATGAAATAAAGATATTTTAAAGGGGGTTCACAAAAAAAAATACCTTGAGGGGGTAAAATCAAAAGGCACACGAAAATAACATATATTTAACTCAAATATTTTTATAAACATTTGAGATTTTTTCTTACTATGATAAACTCTAAAGTCCAACTTATGTAAGTTTTTTATAATAAAAAACAAAATAGTTAGAATTCGAGGAATGATTCAAATTCAACCAACCTGACAATTGACAGTATGGGCCACCCAAATAAAAATAAAATCTCTAGCCCATTTTGTGGACTAAAAAATCTACTGTCAGTAGTAGAAGTCCAAGTCAACCATCAACATTGATTAATGTACCTTCTTGTAGGACACTTCTAAGGAAATTATGTCATGGTGGGGAGAGTTGGCACATATTGACAAATGGTTTCAATGGGTCATTTAGACTTAGACATTTGTGAAGCGGTGCCCGAAAACCAAATTTAAAGTTAGATCCACTTATTGACAATTAAAAACTTTGCCATATTTAGTGGAGTATAACTTGAACCACTATCAACATATTCAGCATTATAAATTGATTGCTACCTTAATTAACAACAACAACTTGGGCAAATAAAGTACATTCTAGAATCATTATGGGTTGAATTTATGTGTAGAAGACTTTTATACTAAAGAAAAGAGAAAGTGTGTTAAAAGGACTTCCATATTTTGTGCCTCTTTGAGGGCATGAATTTAGGCTTTTATGTTAAGCATTTTACATCAAAACTTTTTTTTCTTCTTTCAATTCAAGATTCTTTTATTTGATTTTATGCATTTTTAATGTAAAAATGCATTTTACTATAAGTTATATTTGTAATAGATTAGTTATTTATATTTTCAAATAACTAATTAGCATTTTAATGAGACAGCATTACAAAAAAAAAAAAAATATTGTATTTAAAAACATAACACTTCATCTTCGTGCCTACCACTTAAGATGAATGAACTAAAAGTTGATTAGGCAAATTCAACGCATTGGTGGAGAACAAAGTTATTGATTATGTGAATTTGAAATTTAGTTGTAAAAAATTAGTTGGGTTTTTAATTTGGAGTAAAAATAGTGTTTCACGTTACACGTTTAGTTGGCATAAACATTTTTCTACTACTAATCATTCATTAAAAAGATAATTTTGTGTATAATTATTGTTCAGGATCGGTTAAAACTCAATGCGAGTGAAGTCCAAGTATTCAGTTCAACCATTCAAAGTTCAATTAAATTGTTCAACGCATATAACCAAGATTCAATATATTTTTTTCTCTCCATTTTTCAATTCATTAATTATTGGAGTGTGTAACTCATTTGAACATTGGAGTATTAATCTTGCAGATTCAGCTCATGTCACCTCGTTAGAGATCAACACCGCTCCTTCAAGAGTCCAACATAATCAATCAACATCAATTATGTTTCTCACACAGAACAATGACGTCGTCTATGGGAGTTGACATTGAATTCCCGTGAAATTTTACGATCAAAACTTGTTTGATCTAAAGCCAAATTATGAAGAAATTACATATGAAGTTCATTTCATTCCCAACCTTGCGGCGGAATACATCTCCTTCATCTTCCCTAATCCAACTACTAATTCGAATGGCTATAATTAAGAAAATTCAGGAAAAAAAACCTTATGATCGAGACGATCCCTTCATTATCACCACATCTCACCCTATCCGAAAAGGAAATCAAAAGAATATGCAGATTAATGCTATCACGGTTGGAGAAATGAATCTTTGCCACAAATTTTGGATTATTTCATCATGGCGATGTATTATACCGCTTGAGAAACTCAATCTACATTGGAAGTTTGAAAGGTCCAAATATAGTTTGAGATGAACATGAAAGTAGATCCTTTACACACTGACCCAAATAGAAGGAGAAAGAAAGCCCCGTGGATCCAACAAATTTGTAAACCACCTGAAAAAGAAGATGTATCAACCTAATATACTCATACCATTGGGCCAAATAAATTGACATACATGACAATTCAAGCCAATAAGTAGCATTTTCTAAAGGATAAAGCCGTGAGGATTCTCACATCCAAAACAGATAAAACTGCGTAGTCGCAGTGGCGCAAACTTGAGGTATATTGGTACATAACTTGTTTATGAAAATCCAAGTAACTCACTTAGACACTAGGAAAGGTGGTAACCCCATGAAATGTTGGCTTGTGTTTTTGAGCAAAACACCAGATTTGAAAACCTGTAGGACCGAGCCCTACAACTCATCGTAGAGAGAAAAATCAATCATGAAAATAAATTACCCTGACTCATATCCCTTAAAAGGTAAAATCATTCTCCAAATGGTCATGTGTGGACCTCATAATGTCGATTTTCCTGAGACACGTGTCAATCCCATTCACACATAACATAAATATCTCTCAAGATTCCTCTAGATTCAAATAAACATATATTTTGCTTAAGAAAATATTGTACACATAAATAATATTTGACAATATGACATATATTGTGTTTATGAAATAGGTTCCGATTGGGCAGAATGCGCTAAACGAGCAATTGATGCACCCTATCTTAGGAACTATCATGTCCAAGAGCATACACAGTGGAGTCCACGAGACTAGGACAAATACATAAACAATCTTGTAAGTGTATAAAATGACCTTTAAGAAGAGTTCCATCTTCTCAGCTTCAGGAAGTTTCTAAAGATAAGCAATATCCTCTATTGAGATCCCAACAAGTGACTCTTGAGAAGTGTGTGGGAATCCATGATGGAAAAATATCTGATATCTTGAGTAGATGAGTGGGTGAGCCGAAAGCAGTACCCGAGAAAATTGGGTATGTTTAGCCAAATCTCTCTCTAAGGGAGGACTCAAATCCAAGTTTCGGTCCCTTTTGTTATTAGTATGAGGGGGCCAAGACGAATCTTCAACAACTACAACAACAACCCCGGAAGAAGGCTTTCCTAGACCAGGGGAGACCGGGGGTCCAATAATAACATATATGATATGAATAACTTGGGAAGGAGTATGAGCCCAAGCTAGAGAAATGATAGTGGAATATTTAACCTTATGCTCTTTAGAAATGTCAAAGACCTTTTTCAAGGCATTCATTTGATCTACAAATGCCAAAAACCCCACATAAAAAAAAACCTACGAGGGGAAGACTATATCTTCACAAAAAATCTTCTTCATCTTTAGACTATTGGTCACGCTCATAATAACACAAGTATCGATGCATCATTTTATTTGTAGAGAAGGTTTTACCTATTTAGGGTTGAACCACTCCTCATAACCAAGATTCTCATAGAAAGCGTCAAGAGTAAGAGAATCCATACGGATAACATATTCATGAGGCTCACATTTGAAATGGAATAAAGTCCAATACTTTAGAAACCTATTTGTGCAAAGACGATGGGAAAGGCTTGACAATTGGTAGAAAGAGGAAGCTTAATAGGAGCCTGATTGAACATGGAATGGGCCCACTGAGTCTAGGGCTTTACTAGCACAAAGAGATTTTGCAAATCATCCAAACTCTCAATATAAAGGCTAAACCTGGGAAATTTTTAATGCAATATGATGAGTCTTTGATCCCATATATTATTTTGAGACGAATAATAGACAGTATAAGGGATTCCAAGACTGATACTTGGCTTAGAATTGGAAAGTCCTTATAAAAGCGCAGGAATAAGGATGAAGTTGTTGGGGGCAACCTTCAAAAACTCAACATCTTCACTTCAAACTCGAAAAAATACAACCATGTATTTATTTAGGTAAACATACATTTATAGAAAGGAATGAAGTTTGAAGGTGTGAGAAAAACACAAGAAAAAGGGGATTGAATTAAGATTTTCACTCTTGGCTACTTTTCTCACTTTGATGAGTTACGTCAAGCTATCTTATAAATGTGTTGCGGAGGCTTAAATAAATTAAAGCATAAAGCAAGAGTAAAGAAAACGCGATATATCTTGGTTCACTTGAGAACTTCTCAAGCTAGTAAAATCCACCCGCCAAGGTGATTTCGCCTTAAACAAGGTCTTAATCCACTATAACCAAGATCCATGATTACAATCACACAGCAACATTATGACTAATGCAATGACCCATTCAGGGATCCTTCTGAATATAACATTCATTGAACCAACAAAACCTCTTCCAGGATTTCATCTCCATTCACAGTTAGACCATTTAGGGATCCCATCAGGATATAACATCTACTTGAGGAGGAACCTACGCGACGACCTGCCGTAACTAACTGCACAACAACAAGTGTCATGACTTATTGCATGACCTACAACCGTGACTAAATGCACAACAAATGTTGTGACTTCATGCTCCATAACCAACTGTTCTAAGCTGCACCAGAACCTTAGCCCCATAACATATCATCAGAACACATAGTTCTATGAATGTGCTGACCACTAACTTTTGTGCCTTCCTAAAGTTCCGACCTTCACAAATACTTTAGGGAAAAGGTTATTTACAAATGTTGTGCTTCTTAATAATAAGATTGTAAACTCACTTAAGTACATTAGAAGAACCTAATACACACTAAGAATATTACATTTTATTCTTGCTCCATTATGTGGTCTTTTGCTTCTTCAAGTTGCTTTTTCATTGAGCACTTGAAGGTTGAAGTCTTCTTCTTCTTCAAAAGCTTTACTAGCTTGATCTTTGTTGAGGCACAAGAAGGACTTCTTTGTCTTAATTCAAATAAGAACATTTCTGGAGAGCAGCCCATGTTCTTCTTTAATCCAATGATCACTTCAGTAGTTGATTTGTTAATGAATCTTCCATGATCGTCTTCATTGTCTTTTGCAACTTTGTAAGTCTTCTGCAACATATGAAGTTAAACACATTATGAATTCAAGATCTCTGTGTGCTTTTAGCAGATTATTGTCAAAGAGTAATCATCTAGAAGAGCTGCATATTCAGGTAAACTCTTTGTGGCTTGTTCCAATGTTATCTATGTTTATCATCAACCTTATGTGATTGTATGATAACATCAACAACATGGTTCAAAGACCATTTGACAACTTGGTTGTATGTGTGTTTAGAAACCTTTCAGTTATATCAATCAACATTAACACATAAACAAAAATTGGTTGTATCATTGATTACTTCAATTAGAAGAATATTCAGTTTGTGGATAATCAACCTGGTTGCGCTTAAGCAAAACCAACAATGGTTGGTATCCTTTCAGGACCTTCAATGGTTAGGTTCACTAGCACCAACAACATCACAAAGCATGTGATGTTTTCCTTTTATAGCCAAACACAAAAGAGTCGTTACATCCCAATTCGGATACTAAGGATTCCGTTACACAAGGAATCAAATAGTACAACCATGTATTATCCTCTTACACAATTCAAAGATAGTGGAGAGGTAGTAGGATAAAGCATTATCGTACTGTGTACTATCCTGGCCAACGATAACATTGTTATCTAAACTTTAGAGGCTTCTGATTATAAATCAACGAGTGAATCATGAGTTAGAGACAATGATACTTGGGTATTCAAGGAACATAAGTCTTTAGTCTTCAAAACTTGTTCACATAGAACTACGTTCTTCAGGACTTCGACACTTGACTTGAAACTCATGGTATTTATAACTTCAAGTCTTAGAGTCTTAAGAACTTTGTTCACATAGAACATTGTCTTCATAGTCTTCAGCACTTGGTTCTTCAGAACCATTCCTCAGAACTTTAAGTCTTAGAGTCTTTAGAACTTTGTTCACATAAAACATTGTTTTCAGAGTCTTCAAAACTTAGTTCTTCAGAATCTTAATCTTCATATAGATCATTTTCTCTTTCACCTTTTCCTTAGAATAGGGTATTTGTCATATTTCCAATTAAACAAGATCTACATGTATCATATGATTCATAATCAAAAGAATCCAAGAGTTCATCTTTATGGAGTTTGGAGATGCGCCTCTCATTTATATGGCCTAAGCGACAATGCCAAAGGTAACTTGGATTTAACTCATTAAGTTTCATCCTTTTATTATTAATGTTATAAATTGGCATTTCAAGATCAAGGATATACAAGCCATTGTTTATTTGTGCAGTAGTATAAAATATATCATTTAAATAAATAAAGCAACGATTGTTCTTTATTATAAATGAAAAATCAAACTTGTCCAAACAAGAAACGAAAATAATATTCCTGCTAATTGCAGGTACATAATAACAATTCTCTAACTGAATTATTAAACCACTAGGTAAAGTCAAAACATAAGTTCCTACGGCTAAAGCAACAAACTTTTCTCCATTGCCAACTCGTAGGTCAACTTCACCTTTTGCCAAGTCTCTACTCCTTTTTATTCCCTGCACATTGGTACAAATGTGAGAACCACATCCAGTATCTAATACCCATGATTCTGAAGTAGATAAATTTATTTCTAATAACAAAAATACCTGAAGTTGAAGTCTCCACTCCATTCTTCTTATCTTACAAGTACTTTGGGCAATTTCTCTTCTAGTGTTCGGTCTTACCGCAATAGAAGAAACTGCCCTCCTTAGCTATGCCTCCACTAGGCTTCAAAGCAAATGCAATATGTTTGGGTTTAGCAACTTTCTTGCCTTTCCATTTACCACCAACCTTGGTGGTACTTTTATTCTATTTCTTTCCATTACCGACCATCAGAATGTAATTGACATCATCAACATGCTTCTTATAAGCATCTCTTTCAGCCTTAGGAGCAGAACTAGGAGGTTCCTCATCAGGAACAGATGTCTCTAAGACATACAACTTTTTGTCATGTTTGAGGACAATCCTCACATTTCGGTGTCAATCCAGAAAATTTGTCCCAGACAACTTTTCCTTATCAAGGATTGATCGCAAAATGTTATTAGATGTGTTTGTTGTCATGGTAATCTACAAAATAGAATGTAAATATATAAGTACCATTAAAACAACATATTTAATTAAGCCTTTAATTAAATATTTCCCCACTATTTTACTCAAAACAAATGACCCTCATCATTTGATTCGAAAAATCCCGTTGGAAGATTTTCTAGTAGATCGAATCCATGTTTCACTTTGTTTTAAGTCAACATTAGGCTGATTACACAAAACTCATCTATTTAGGTAGGATCTACTTCCAATTGTATCCAATACAATTCTCAAATATTTTAGTTGGGTGAATAACTCCTTATTCCAATCCATCATATGGGTTATTCCCAACTCTTGCTTCTAAACGTATATAATCTTATTATATTTTGTTTAGTTAAGTTTGACTCATTATTTTAGAAATTGGATATTACATTTATTCCATCGTACCTTACTAATATAGAACATGCATCTCGTGTTAGGAGAAACCTACAATATTGGATACTAGTCTTGATGAGTTCTAAAACTTGGAAAGCAAAATAACTAAATATTAGTTTTGAGGGAATTTTAACTAGTTTGATCTCACCAGCTTATTTATCATATAAATCGTTCCTCATATATGCATCAACATACATACAATATATATCAACATGCATACAAATGAAACTGTTATGACCCCTAGCGCAATTGTTCTCCCAAGCCAATGAGATAACTTAAGCTAAACCTAATAATGATCTTCACTTCTCCAAGCAAGATCTCCAAGGTTGTCCTCCTTTATTTTTGTAGTCTTATCTTTCTTCACAATAATACATTACATAAAGGAAACTCGTTTTACATACGAGGGAGTGAGATAAGAAAAGAAGTTACATGATGAGAATATGAGAGAGGCACGACACGCAGGTCGTATTATAAATTCCAAAACAAAGAAAAATAAACCAAGACCATAACTGATCACCACAAGAAAAATAATAAACAAATTTTATTATTATTAGTTTAAATATTGTTAGTTAAATAAATCAAATTAAATTTCGGCTAATAGTGACCTTAAACACATATTCCATTGAGGTAACCTTTGTGTTGTTACACTATCTGTGACGACCGTAACGGTCGCCATGGAGATCGTCACACATCAGCCCATGACGAATGTCATGCATCAGCCTTTGGCGACCGTTACGCTAACAGAATGCGTGACTTTTTGATTGCAAACCTCATTGACGGTGCAACCCTTGTACTGTCATAAACCTTAACGCAATAACTTCATACCATCAAAACACCATGATCAATAATTAAGTATGATTGATCCGTATGTTATCGCTTCACCATACTAAAGTCGGATTCCAAAGCAGATAACCACAAATCGCTCAATTAAATGATAATCATTACGTGATTTTAACTGACGAAATAAAATAGTATATCCAATATACCATTTTTGCATCAAAGTTAATCATATCACATATGAATTATATCGATCATATATGTGTAACTTATGGATGACTGACATATCACTACTTCACCATACTATTGTTGGATTCCAAAGTATAGTCAATATCAATCATCCAAACCGTACATAGTTTGATGGCAAAAATTCAATATCTCGATTTGATTTAATTTTTATGTGTTTTAATCCAATTAAAACAAAAAATGACAGAAAGTAAGCAATTACAAGACTCATGGTTTCGTAAGTGGATCTGATACCACTGAAGGTAAATTAGCGATCTAAACGCAGTAGAAGACAAAAAATTCCCTTTAGAGATCCTTACGAAAGGTCATGATCTGTAATAGAAAGGTTACCTCTTGTAACGATGAAACCTTTGAATCTGAATTGATGGATGATCACGAGCATTGTACAATGAATAAAGCCTCTACTCAGTCCACACAAACAACTTCCATTAGTCACAGAGCTAACTAATTAGATTGAAGGTTTTTGAGTGAGGGAGAGAAAAAATAGAATACGGCCAGGGTTTCAACAACAAACTTTGATCTTCTGCACAAGGGTTCTATTTATAGAACTACTTGTGTGGGCTACAAGCTAAATATCCCAATTCAATAATAATATTATTATAATTATTATTATTATTATAATAAGCATAATTTTATTATTATTATTATATTTTATAACTATTATAAAATTAATAATAACTATTATTATATCATATGTCAATTAAGCGCATGATATCTTACTATATTCTATATTCCATTCAAGTGCATTGTACCTTACAGTGTACCTTATTTACTATACATCTTCTCTAATTGTCCTTATGTGTTTGACCCATTCGGATTTTGCAACGTTGACAATTATATTAAATCATGTATTTAATATAATAAACAGTGAGCGGTATCTAGCAACACATCACTGCTACCTAAGTCACAAAATTGTCATGTGATATGACAAAACCTTTTGTGATAGTATTTGTGTGTAAAATTAGTCTTTTGTCCTTATGTCTATATTGAACACAGTGCATATATCGTGTCATCCTTGTCCAGTTTAATATTGGGCCCTTAGACATTTATCCTGTTATGCAGGATGGGCAAATTCCATATAGGCTACTCATGTCCCTCATCATGCTTTGTGAAGTACCCATAAACTGTATTTATGATCATTCAGTTACTGACAATGTTTGATCAACAATAAAGTACTTGACTTTACATCTAGGGTCCATAGTAGTTTCATGTCGAAGGGTGGTATACACCATTATCACCATGAAAGTAACTTATGACAATTTGCATAATATTCTATGTAGTACTCTCATTGTGGGTCAATCCAATATAAATATTACTCCTAATATTCATACCTAAGTCAATACTTGATAAATCCTTATCCATGATCCATGAGATGTGATCATCAATCTATCTACATAATAATCTTAATGCTTTAAGGCTATCCTATTTCACATTAAAGCTCGACTATGGATGCTTTAAGAATAATATCCTTATGTTTAATGGAATCTCGTGATTAAGTCACACTTAATATTTCATTAAACGAACTAGCTATTCTAGGGACTTTATCATTTTGGAAAAACAAACATAATAAAGAAATTCCTTTTATTAAATAAATAATTCGATACAAGTACCAAAAGTATTGGCCTCTAGGGTTACACAAACAATTACAATCTCCTCCTTTTTGATGATGACAAAACCATGTATTTTTATAGAACATTTTATACAGGAAATCACCAAACGTAATAGGGTAATAACCGGGTGATCACCAGTGAGAACATATTCAGAGTTTCAGAGCAACAACTCCCCCTGAATGTGTTTCCCCAAAATTTTATTAATGCTTGATCAGAGTCTCCTCCTTATTCCAAGACTTACAAAATACATATTTTGAGTTGTTCAAAACATATGATAAAGAAGGATTACTTCCCTATACTCATCAAAGTCTGAATAAAACACATGTCTACATATTAGAACCTTGTTACTATCAGAACTCTATGATTGTTCTTAGTCTGATACCAAATGCAGTATCACTGCTTGGTCTATTAGAACTTTATCATAGTTTTTCAAGTACAAAACACTATACTTCTAGAGTATCAGAGTTTGTCTTGATATAACTTCTTTCTTTGGATCTTTGCATCCAGATATCCTTTCTTGGATCTTATAACCTATTTCTAAGAATGCCTAGTGAACTTGTTAAGTTCCTTGGATAAACATCAAGCATCAAACTTCAGTGATAAACAATTTATATCATTTGATTTGTTTGAGTTGTATTCTTTAGGTTATTATCAAAATCATCTTTCCATTTCTCCCCCTTTTTGACATCATAAAAAAGTTAGAGCATTTTAAACTTGTTAAAGCATTCTAAGGCATTATGATTCTGATTTATGCATATGTATATGACATAGCACACACACACACACACATATAAAAAAATAACATTTGCAGAAACTAAATTCATTCATAGAAGATCATCAAATCAGAAATGTAAAAACATTAAACTAAAACAAACTAAGCAGAATAAATCCTAAGGTCTATCCTATTTATGCCTAAGGGTTTGGAGGAGGTGGAATCCTTCTGAGTAGTTATGTTATTCCTTCTTTGAGTTGTACTATAGTTGAGCTATTTTCACTCATTGTTGCTTCCAATGAATATTGTCTAGATTTCAGGTCTTTGAAAAATTCCATAATAGATCCAGAAGATAGACTTGAAACAAACAAACAGATATTCCCTTTATTTAGCTTCTTGAATAGCTTTTATCTTGTCCTCAATTTGTTGAATGGCTGACCGTTTGAATTTAGATAACTCCTCAGAGCTTCCTCAAAGGTTACGCATGAAGCCAATTGGATCAATATTGGATGTAGTTTCAGTTGCTAACTTTTGAAATTATTCATTTACTTCCTCTTGATCTTCCTGAGTGGATGATAAGATTATTTCCAGCCTGTTTGATTCTTCTTTGTCTTGAGTTGAAGATATTTCAACTTGAGTTACTTTTGTGGGAGAAGTATCTGTGCCAGAAGTTCCTTCAAGAGGGATAGGTACCTTCGAAGATTTTTGAGTTAAAAGAGTTCGATGAGGTATAGGGGTTATGAATCCAAAATATGAGGATTGAGGGAGACGGGAATTAGACACACCAGTCTGAACCTTAGTATTTAAAATGACTTGAGGTTCACAACTAATCTTCTGAGGGTAACCAAAAATTGTCTTCTCAGAAGGTGTTATTTATGGGTTGGGTTTCTTAGAGGATGGTCCTTCGTCATCAGCATTTTTGAGCTCAACTTTTCTTTTCTTAGAGAACGACACTCTGAAATTTGATCAGGAATGTCTCTCATATTTATCCACTCTTCTACCTTTTTGTCTTCGAACTGTTCAAAGTAATTTGGTAGATCCTCTATTTGAATTTGTGAAATACTAAAATGAGGAATTACAGTCCCTGTGATTTGCTCATCAACAACGCTTCTATCATAATCCACCTTGATGAATTTTTCTTTCTTCAGTCTGAGCACTTTTCCATAAGCCTTTCTCAACTTATCTGGATTTCCTTCCAAACACAGATGACTTATAAGATTTTCTTCAATGGTTGCATGAATCTAGAAGTTTTTGACCAAGTTGAGATAGATAGGTCCAGATAGTCTGTTGAAGTAATTGTTCCATCCTTAAAAATTTACTGAGTGTGTTAGATCACATTTATTCTTCTTTAAGTTGTTAAAATCCACGAATGTTTCGCATCTAATCAAAAGTTGTTCAACAGGAGTTTGAAGAGTGTTTGTGCAAGCATTTGAGTTGATTTGCTCTAGCTGTTGAGGCACAAACGCCATGAAAGAACTTCGAAGAGATTTTAGGGTTTAGGGTTTTAGGCTTTCTAAGAGAACACGGTGTATTTGTGAGGTAATGTTGTATTTGAAGTGAGATCAGATATCTATAATATATATAGATAGATTTTAAATACACAACATAAAATTAATTATAAAATGCACGATTTAAAAAATGTACAGTTTTAACATTTACCAAAGCACTCAATTAAAACCTAAATGTGTCACAATCACGTTCACACAATCTCAAATGAAATGACCACATTTAATGCAGTGACTATTCATTACTCAGAAAGTAAATCAAAAGGATTTACTCAAAAGATTTACTTAGGTAATATGAACCATTTTAATCATGACACTTTCACTTAATCATAAAGTTCTGAATTAAACATTTCACAACATTAAGATAACTATTGTTCTGACTAAAAACAATTTCTAACTGGTAGAAATATTTTTATCAGAATATCCTACAGGATGCGTAAAAGATAAAAAGAGAACACACCTTAGAATTTCCGAACTTCTTCCTTGTTGGTTCTGATTCGCCTTTGTTCTGCTTTTGACTTGATCTTGTCTTCTGACCATTCTTCTTTTCTTTAGTATTGACACCTTGAAGGTTTTGATGAGATACATTTTGGGTTCTCATACTTATTAAGAACACTTATGCTCCTTCTACTAGGCGTCTGAGCATCTATAATAGTTCTGTCAGAGAATAATCACCTAGACATTTCGTCCTTCTAATTCTAATTTCTTACATTCATTTTGCAGACACATCCTAAAGAACTTATGAATCATAACCATAAGTTAACAATCATTCGTTTTACTTCAGAAAAACTTCCAATGATCTTAATATGATAAACTCAAGCGTGGACTAATCTGTTTCTTGAAAAAATCCCATACTCATTTAGAAATAACCTTCAGCAAACAAGACTTCTTATTTTCTGGTGATTTGATTCTTTGAGCAAAATATGTTGATCAACAAATCATATTTAAGATAAACATTCAATTAGATATATAACCTTATCGAAAGAATCTATGTTGTCAGTTGATTCCGCCAAATCAATGACTTGCTCAAATGTAATCCATCTAGCTACAATTCAGTATCCTCTCAATATCATCAAATGATATGAGACTGAAATTGTAAGTGGATTCACCTCAGGTGTTTTCAACACACAACAATGGATCTTTATCAGACACTATCACGTGTTTAATATCCATCAATAATAGAACTAGACTCTAATACCAATTGAAGGTGTGAGAAAAACACAAGAAATGGGGGATTGAATTGAGGTTTTCACTCTTGGCTACTTTTCGCATTTTGATGAGTTGCGTCAAGCTATGCTATAAATGTGTTGCGGAAGAAAATATAAATTAAAGCATAAAGCAAGAGTAAAGAACACACGATATATTTTGGTTCACTTAGAAACTTCTCAAGCTAGTCCAGTCCACCCGCCAAGGTGATTTCGCCTTAAACAAGGACTTAATCCACTATAATCAAGATCCATGATTACAATCGCACATCAGCACTATGACTAACACAATGACCCCTTCATGGATCCTTCCAAATATAACTTTCATTGACCCAACGTAACCTCTGCCCGAATTTCATCCCCACTCACAGCTAGACCATTCATGGATCCTATCAGGATATAACGTCTACTTGAGGAGGAACCTGCACGGCGACCTGCCATGGCTAACTGCACAACACCAAGTGTCATGACTTCTTGCACGACCTACAGCCGTGACTAACTGCACAACAACTTTTGTGACTTCATGCTCCAAAACCAATCATTCTGAGCTGCACCAGAACCTTAGCCCCAGAGCATATAGCTCTATAAATGTGTTGACCACTAACTTTTGTGCCTTCCTAAAGTTACAAAAGTACGTTAACTCACTTAAGTACGTCAAAATAACCTAATACACACTAAGAATATTACATTTTATTCTTGCTCCCTTGTGTGGTCTTCTGCTTCTTCAAGTTGCTTCTTCATTGAGCCCTTGAAGGTTGATGTCTTCTTCTTCTTCAAAAGCTTTGCTAGCTTGATCTTCGTTGAGGCACAAGAAGGACTTCTTCG
This sequence comes from Lathyrus aphaca, assembly GCA_963966055.1. Lineage (NCBI taxonomy): Eukaryota > Viridiplantae > Streptophyta > Magnoliopsida > Fabales > Fabaceae > Lathyrus > Lathyrus aphaca. Next base: position 65,100,976 of record OZ014521.1, read on the forward strand.
TCTTGATTCACATAAGAACATTGTTCATATAGAACATTATCTTCAGAGTCTTCAGAACTTTGTTCACATAGAACATTGTCTTCAGAGTCTTCAGAACTTAGTTCTTCAGAATCTTAATCTTCAGAACTCGTAAGTCTTCAGAATCTTTCAGGCACTTGGTCTTCAGACGTTAAGTCTTCATAACTTTAAGTCATCAGAGTCTTCAAAACTTAGTTCTTTAGAAGATTAATTTCAGAAGCTTCACTTTGCTATCTGATCAAAACCACGCTTAGAACATCATCCATAAGAGCATTGCCAACGCAACATCCACATCCTTGGATCTTTCTGATCCTGTTCAGGTTCAGAAGCACACTTGCTTGTTCAACACACTTGCGACTAATGTTACACATAGTAACTTCACAATTTAGCATTCGTGTACTCATTCATAATGTTTGTTTGATCTTAATATATAAAATATTTATGATCTGCACTTTAGCAAACATCAGAACATAAAATGTTTCTTTCATAAATACTTCATTGTTATCATCAAAGCATAAAGATGGAATGTAGAGACAACTCTTGTTCTTACAAAGCTCTCCTTGAATCTACTATATAATCTTTTGTCTGATTCCATAGAGAGAGTTGGCCAATGAGAGGGACTACCTAGTTCAATATTATCATTCCTTATGATTGTGGGATTATTTAAAATAGAAGAGGTTCCCACTAGCTCAATACTCTTTAGAGGTATCTCATCATCCCATAAGATATTGAATGGTCTGAGCCAATCGACATCCTTAGGTTGAGTTTCATACACCGGATGATCTTTAATCTCGACATCACTTGCATATCAATCATAAATAGTGTGGTAAGTCTTGATGAAATTTTGAGTTTATTCAATGTTCAAGGCAACACCTTCTATCTCTGGTGTATTCAAAGCATGGAAAGCTAAATCTCATGTAGTTACAGTTGGAACGGGCGTGGAACTGACTGCACGGTAACATTCAATATTGTCATTATAAAGGAGAGCATCGAAGGAAAACTTGTTATGGAAATTTTCTCTATCTGAGAGTGTAAACACCCCAAATTTGCCCTCACCCATTCACACCATGGCTTGTGATCATTTCATATGCATAAACACAATCATACCATCTCATATTACATCTTGATCCACTGCATAGGTTCTAAGTCATCTGCATCTAGGGTTTGTGATCTGGGCAACCCAAGAGCTTCTTGAGCCACTCCAAAGGCTATCAATCACTTCAAAGAGGTCCATGTGTGTTCAAGTATCATATTATATCCTTTCAAAGTCAAGAATGCCAAAAAATCACAAGAACTGGGATTGGTATGGAAGCAGAGCCAGGCTTGACTGCACAGATGACCTAAAATTAGGGTTTTGGTTTCAGAGGCCATAACTCCAAATTTTTTGGTCATTCTTGTTTCTATTGGTCTCTATATGGTATAGGGAGTATGCATATCAATTTTCATGAAGAAATTCCATGGGGAAGTCATCTGATCAAGAGTTGACTTTTCAAGCAAGTCAGTGCAAAATCAGGGCATCTGAGGTCCCCAATGACCCAACCAAAGGGCATTCTTCATCATTTTGATTGTATATGATCTTTATTTGATCATGGAAGAAGTTGGAAGTTTACAAAATTCAAGAATCTCAAGTTTTTGCAAAGTTGACTTTTTGGGCAAGTTTGACTTTTAATGGAAATGTCATTTTAGGCAACTTTTTCAACCCTTACTTTTTGATTCAAGAAAGCTTCAAATGGAAAAACTTTGGTCATGAAAGTTGTAGAATAGATCTTTCCCTTTTCAAAAAGTACAATAACATGACCTAATTCATTTTGGATCAAAAGTTATGGCTCATCAAAGTTGGCAAAAATCACTAAATTTCAAGTCATGCACCAAAGAGGCAAAGTTGCAAATTCATTTCTCAAGGCCAATTAAGTCATCAAATGGGCTTCTAATCCACACAACATGATCACACAACATCTAAAAATCAGAATGCACCCAAGAAATCACATGTTTTATGGCCCATGGATCAAGTTTCTCTCATAAGAACCAAAATGAGCCAAGTTGCAAAACTCATGATCACATCTCATCCACTTGTTGCCTAGGTTGCTGAACCATCCTAGCCTTTCCCTCACATCATGCTGCGCAGCACACTCTCCATGTACTTGGCTAGAACATGACCCATGCTTCTCTTACACAAAAGTTGACATTTTGCAAAAGCAACCATACCTATCACAAAAAGGCATGTCACATCTTCTGACCAATAGGATTTGTTTATGTAAATCAAATGCTAGCCAAAGCACATAACAAGCCAGCCTGAAACAAGCCATAGCACCACATTCTCATTTTCATTCCATAGAGCAAAACCCTTCGAAACTCATCACACAGCTCAAAAACACACAAACAAACTTCATAGATCAACTCAACTCATCTTCCTGGTCACAAAGCATCCATCATCCTTGCCTTAAACTGCCAGAATCACAAACACGATTCCTTCACTGCACTGAACAGAACTTGTTCAAGCTTCCAAACTAGCCAACACAAACTCCTTCTAAGCATCAATATGTCATCAGGGGCCTAAAAGGAGTGGATTGCACAGAGGAAAGAGGTCAGAAAGTTGCAAACTGAAGAGCTTCAAACTCAGGTAGCTTCATGAACTTTTTTTCCAGAAGCATGATTTTAAGTTCTAAATAGCTTCTATGCACTCCCCTGGTCATGAATATGTGATTATTTTCGAAAATGGTTGAGAAACCAGGATGTATGCTTTGTCTGAAAGTTTTGCCCTAGAAATTGTTTGATTCGATTCTCTCTGTTTATGAATGATAAATGGTGTTTGAGTGAGGGGTTTAATTCTTTTTTGAGTGGGGGAGAGTTCTGGGTTGTTGGATTTCATTTTCATTGCGTGTAGAGTGAGTTTGTGATTTTGGATGATCGGAGAAGACGACCGGAACAGTGTTCCGGTCGCCTGAAAGTCATTAAGGCTGGATTAGGGCTAATTAATTAGGGTTAGTGAGTTTGAATGTAGGCCGTCCAGATGCGCGCCTAGTCAACTCCCGCGCGTGTGAGTTTGAATGCTGGCCTTAGGATCAGTTGACTTCTTCATTAATTCATTAAATTTCATTTTTATTTTCATTTAAATACATTTGTTTTCTACAATTTATTAAAAATAGAAAAATTACTTAAAAAATTCTGAAATTTTTTATACAAGCTTTTATTTAATTTCAGAACACAAAAATATTTTTATTTTTATTTTTTGCATTTTAAAAATATTTTTAAATATTTAAGAGTTTATTTTTAATTGATTAATGAGAATTAATTAATTAAAAATACTTTTAGCTATTTAAAAATCACCAAAAAATTCATGAAACATTTAAAAACATTTAGAAACATTGTCCAACCCTCAAACCAAATTTCTTTTTTGATCTTGATGCATTTTGAGAATTTTTCATGGAATTAAAATCATTTTGATGCATTATTTTGATCCAAACTTCCAAAAATCACTTCTGCCTAACCATAAAGAGTTGGACTTTGATTCTTTTTGCATTGTGTTTAGCATATCATGTAGTTTGTAAGATTAAATGGCCATGATTTGATCTTTCATTTTCCATTTGTTTGGTATTTTTCTTATTAAGGAACCCAAAAACCCTAGATAACTTAGGAAAATCATAACTTGAATTAGGTTAAGAGTTGGAACTTCTCCTTTGGGCAGTGAGTTAGTATAGGTTTAGGGATCCTTTGAGTGCATTTTCAATTTTTTGTATTGATGTTTGCTTCTGATTTTGGTTTGTGTTTGATGCTTTGATCATAAACCCTAATTTGGGCTTCCATATGCATCCACCTTGCATTTGCTTGCATAACATGACTTGCCATAGCATCCTATGTATTCTTTTGATTCATTGAACATCTTAAGACATATTGAAAGCATGTTTGATCATTGCATCATGTATATGCCATGTTGTATGTCATTTGCATCTCATAACTTTTCATGTTGGTTCATGGTTCTTAATCTGTCTCATCTGCATCCATTAGTTCATATGATCATCCTCATGTCTTGATTCATGCTTTCATCATCTCATAGCATCATTAACATCATGTATGTGCTTCTGGTTTTGTTTCTCATCATGCCATTGCATCTCATTTTGCATTTCATTGCATTTCTTTCACTAACTTTTCAGGTGGTAAGTCACTTTGAGAAGTGAATTTGCCTTCACTTCTCATAACTTCTCTTCACCTCTTTTATGCATCCTTGCTGCATTCTTGTATGTGTTTGAGTGTGAGCTTGTTCATTCTTATCCTTCTCACTTTCTTTCCTCCAAGTGACTTGACTTCTTACATGAAGCAAGTTACTTTGCTTCTCTTGATCTTTTCATCTGCTTCCTGGTGGTTCCATTGAAGACTTCTCTTGTAAACCCCACAAACCTTAGGAACAACCATGTATGACAATAATTAGGGTTTTGATTAGTCCCCCACTTAGTTTTACCTTTGTGTCTCCTTTGAGTCTTCTCTTCTCACCTCATAACCAGGGATTAAACCCTAAAGGCTTTAAGGCTTTGTGATTAAGCTTATGCCTGCATCCTTCTATTAGGATGGAGTGTATAACTTTAATCTTAAGTGTTAAAACCTTAATGTGTTTAAATCTCTTAATCAATTCACTTAATAATCACCAAGACATCAAGCTTGTAACTTGGGCCTTGCATTAGGGTTCTAATTCTTCCTTAATTGGTTAAGAAGGACTAACCCTAGTGTTAATGGACAAGTCCCCCTCAAGTTGTCTTACAAACCCTAAAATTCACTTCATCATCTCACCATTAATCTAAAATCCACTTAATAAAGGTTTGTTTTGTCATGGGTTTAATCCCTAATCATGGATTAAGTTGAGGAGCTTTCCTCAGCTTAAACATTCTCATCTATTATCCTTCTATTAGGATGGTGTAATGGGTCTGTTTAATCCCTGATTATGGCTTAATCTCATTACTTAACACTAAACAAAAAACATCAAAAAACATTTAACTAATCACAAGTAGGTTAATGATCTTAACCCTACACCAAAGGTGATTAAGTGTGAGAATCTGACTTCACACTTAAGGTACTCTCATTACCCCTAATCAGAGGGAAGATGTGATGAGTTTACTAACCCATTGGTTTAGGCTTAAGCTCATTAACTTATGACAAACTTTCAAAAGCAATAAAAGACTGAAAACACAAAAACAAACAATAATCGTCTCCTTCGGGATTCTTTTCTCATCTCATTCGCTCACAAACGAGAACTTGCTTCTTCCGTCTAATGCAAGACAGTTAGCACCTGATCCAGACAGGTCATACACTTGAGCATAGACAAGTAAGCAGTTCACAAGTCAATTCATCTTTCAGTCTCTTTGGGTCGAACTACGGTGTTCTGACTTCCTCATTGCACGAGAGGATACGTAGGCATAACTTAACAGTTATCGAACAAAAGTCTCTGTATATTCTCCCTCCTTTCAGCATCATTCTCTTAGCCTCATTATCATGAGCATTTCACTCCTGTCCTTACACTGACACATCATTTATACACTCTACGCTCCCTTTACACTGACACCTGTACATTTTCTTCCAGCCCTTTTATACACAGATTGCACTGACACTACCCCTTTTAAACACAAATCTTTTAAGCGTGGATCCCGTCGAGTACGACGGACAATCTGGGTGCTAATACCTTCCCAAGTTGTAACCAACCCCCTTTCTCAGTCTCTCTGGTTCGCAACCGTCTTATCCATATCTTCCCAGGTCTATGCAGCATTGTCTTTCCTCCGGGATAAAAATGCCTAGCTGGCGACTCTTTTCTTTTCCAGTGAGTCCACTGCTGTGTGTTCTCATTGTTCCTTTCGCCGACCGTTCGCGTCTGTACCTTTATTTGGGCCAGTCCCATCTATCGGGAGCGACAGCTTGGCGACTCTGCTGGGGAACCTTATACTGCAACCAGGGCTTCTGGTTCTTTTTGTGGGTTCCTCCTAGCGCTTGATTGATTTGTGTTTACTGGGGTGTTATGTGCTATCTGTAGTTGTATATTTGTTTTGTTTATTGCTTTATGTACAGTTGTTTTACTGCTTTCTTTATAGCTTTGCATATATCATATTGTCATACTGTGCTGGCTGGATCTGTTTTGTTGCTTTGGTGGGTGGGTGTTCTATTGAGAGTTGAGGTCCTATACCTGGGACCTGAGTGACACCTAGGCTAGAGTGGTTCATATTCTTTCCCATTCCATCTCGGTCTGGTGCGGGAATATGAAACACGGTTCAGATATGGGTTTCTTCTTGAGAACTCTGTGTTGCAGATTTCCTGCAATGCTAGGGCTATCTGGGAAGCCTGCTAAGTCTGGATGACCTTTAGTATTGACCTTCAGAAACTGAGGTGAATTAGAGGAGGAACTTTTATGGTTATTGTAAAACACTGTACCTCCGGGTTAGAAGTGTTTACACTTCTCATAACTGATCCAAGTCTGAGGATCCTTGTTTTAGAACACCACCTGTGAGGGGGTTGGGCTGTTTACAGGTTTGCAGGTACCCTTGACCTCAGCATACCCTGTTACTTTGTTTGATTAAGAGTACTCCATTTTGGAACAGTTCTTGTGATTTTAACCCTGGACATGTGACTCTTTATTTGAGTCCCCCACCTTGGTTACTAGACTTATAGACCTCCATCTGGATTTCTTGAACATACATGGACTTATATCAGAGCATTTGATCAGATCCAGCTCAGTCACAAACCCTTGCATATCATTTGCATACATCATCATTGCATCATTTTAACATTTGCTTATTTGTGTTTCAGGGTATCCATACTTTATTTTTGGCTTGGTTTTGACCCCATCATCAGTATAGACCTATCTTTATCAGTATCTTCTTCAGTTATCAGCTACCTGCTTCAGTCACCCGCACCAGCCAATCAGTGGCCCATTTTTCAGTGTTATCATCAGCACCTGTCTCAACTCATCCTCAACAACATGGCACCTAAGAAGAGTAATATCTCTTACCATTTCTTTCAGCCGGAGCTAGCTGACATCAGGAGGATTCAGACCCTGATTACTCCAGACCATATACCACTTTTCAGAGAACACTATGGAGGCATACTTGATGTGGTTATGGATTTGGACCCTTCACAGAGGAGCTTGATTCATACTTGCCTGCAGTTCTATGATCCCCCTCTGAGGTGTTTCACTTTTCAGGATTTTCAGTTGGGCCCTTTGTTAGAAGAGTATTCATCATTGGTTGGTATACCTATCAGGGGTGGAGTCCCCATCAACCCTGAGATGGTCTTTCCTAGTAATGAAGAAGTAGCAAAGGCATTGCATCTGGAACCAGTTCTGATTGGGCAGCATATGACTACTAAGGCTGGAATCTCTGGCCTGCATCTGGATTTCTTGATCTCTCAAGCTACTTTGAAGGCTTCTTTGGGGGAGTGGAAAGCAGTCTGTGCTTTATTGGCCCTGAGCATATATGGGATTATATTATTTGCAGATGAGCCTAGATTCATTAGCAAGAATGCAATCCACCTTTTCATTCTGAGGAACCCAGTGCCCACTTTATTGGGGGATTTCTACTACTCTGTGCACCAAAGGAATGAAAAGCAGAGGGGAAGATTAGTGAGGTGCTGTGCTCCTTTGTTCCATACTTGGCTTCTCAAGCATTTGCCCAAGACAGATGCATTTTTGAATCCTCATCAGCATAGAAACTGGGCTAGAAGACTCACTGCTTTGACTTCAGCTGATATCAGGTGGTGCACTCAAAGCACAAAGGGGAGGGATATCATTACCAGTTGTGGGCAGTTTCCCAATGTACCCCTGATAGGAGTTAAGGGTTGCATCAATTACAACCCCCTGCTATTCAAAAGACAACTGGGTTATGCATTGGTCCACACTCCTAAGGCACAAGACTTGGCTGAGACTCTTTTCTGTGAGAACAAGCCTAATCTGGCTATTGTTAGGCAAGCAGCCTGGGCCTGGGACAATGTTCAGACTAAAGGAGTAACCATTTTGGGGAAGTGCAACAATGTGGCATCAGCACAGTACTACGAGTGGTCCCATGCCAGGGCTCAATTTTCTGGGATGCCCTTCACCATGGAGGATATGCCTGGGCCATCCTCAGCACCACCTCCTGTCATTGTCAGTTTGGAGGAGTTTGAGGGTTTGAAAGAAAGAAATGAGAAGTTGACTCAGGCTTTACAGAAGACCCTCTGGGAGAGGAGTGATGGTAGGTTGGATATTGAAAGGTTGGAAAAGTTGAAGGTGGAGCATCTGGATAGGATTGAGAAGTCTGAGGATTATATCAAGAAGTCTAGGGCTGGAGAACAGATCTTGAAGAATGCCTGCAAGGAGGCCCAGTTCCAAAAAGCCAGGACTGATTTGTATCTGAAGGAGAGTCAAGCTAGGTGGGTCAGGATCACCGAAGCTCGTACTCTGGAAGATAAGAGGACTCAGGACAAGATTGAGCAGCTGGAAGCTAGTGCAAAAGAGCAACAGGAAGCCCTGGTAGCAGCCCAGAGGGAGATCTCAGAGCTGAAGATCAGAGCAGGAGTGAAGAGGTAAAAGGACCAGAGTCAACACAAGAAGCTAACTGCAGCTGTTACTACCAGGAATCTCCTTATCAGGAATCTCACGGAGCGTCCAGCTGATCCTGTGACTGAAGCACTTCTCAAGGAAGTTCAGGAGGATGAGTTTGGTCTTGGTGTCTCACTTTTGCTTGTTGTTGCTTTCATTTCATGTACTTTTATTTTCTTATGATGTATTTTGACCCTTCAGAGGGCATGTTTTGTAGATAACAAACTATGTATCATTTGCCTTTTGTAATATATGTATCAGTTTGTTCCGTCTGAGTTTACTTCAAAAACAACACCAACAGCATCTTCAAGGGTCTGGAAAGGTCAAAACCAAGTGCCAAGCCGGATACCTTGGAAACAAATAAGCATACTGCATTGCATGCTAACCCTTTGTTTGTTTTGTAGGTTTATTTTGTTGTTGTTGCTAACTCTGTTGTATTCAGGAATTATTGCTCGACGTCGGGTATTTCCACTCAACCGTCCACACAGATATCCAACCCGTAACAATCTTCCGGGCATACAGATGGACCAGGTACAACAGGACCTTGCAGAGGTCAGGAACCAAATGGCCAACAAAAGATTGGAAATGAGGACTCAGATGACACAGTTTATGGAAGTGATGAACAATATGGCTCAGAGCCAAGAGAGATTGAGAGCAATGGTAGAAAGGCAGAATCAGGAAGACCCTCATCTAGGGACTGCAGGGACAAGCAACAATGAGAGGGTCCAACCTCATGTCAACCCCCCTGTATTTGGACCCCACCTTCATCCAGAGATCAACATTCCTGCCAATGTACAAGGGACTGCCACTGCAGGCAGAGTGCTGCAAGAAGACCCCCAGGAGGATCAGTTCACAGTAATGGGTGCTGGGGATGAGGCCTATGACAGAAGGCTGGATGAAATTGCTGAAAAATTAAGATCATTGGAGTCCCAAAACTCTTTGGGTTTTGATGTTATGGACATGGGCTTAGTGGACGGGGTCAGGATTCCCCATAAGTTTAAGCCTCCTTGTTTTGAAAAATACAACGGGACTTCCTGCCCACGGACCCACTTGCAATCCTTTCTAGGGAGGCTGAAGGCATATACCATGGACGAGAAGCTATGGATGTTTTATTTTGAGGATAGCTTAACAGGAGCTTCAAGGGAATGGTACTCACATCTGACTAGAGCAACCATTAGGTGTTGGAAGGACTTGGCAGAGGCCTTCATCAGACAATACCAGTATAATCTGGATATGGCACCCAACAGGACCCTCCTAATGGGAATATCACAGTCATCCAGGGAAAGCTTCCGCGAGTACGCCCAAAGGTGGAGGCAGCTGGCTGCTGCTGTCTAGCCACCTATGTCAGAGAGGGAGATGGCAGATATGTTCATGAATACCCTCCAAGGAACATACATTGACAGGCTGGCTGCTTTCTCTTCTACCAGCTTTGTAGATGTCGTTATAGCTGGAGAGAGAATTGAGAGCCTGTTAAAGATGGGCAAGATTTCTGACAATGGTGCCAGCTCATCCAGCAACACAAGGAAGCCTTTTGTGGGCCCAAGAAGAACTGGTGAGACCAATGCTATCCACACCAACAGGGGCAGACCCCAATATGTTCATAGGTCTGTGGCGGCAGTCACCATTCCCACTCCAATTCATCCACAACCAGTTTATCAACCACCGCAACAAAATTATCAGCAACAGACTCAATATCCACCTCAGAGAAATTATAACAACAACAACAACAACAACAACAATCAGCAAAGACCGTTCCAACAGAGACCTTCTCAGGCCAATAGGGTGATCGATCCGATCCCTATGCCATATGCCACATTACTGCCACAACTCCTAAAACTCAACCTGGTTGAGCTAAGGACGTTGGCACCTCCAGATCCCACCAGTCTATCCAGAAATTACGACTCCAACGCCAGATGTGCTTTTCATTCAAATGCACCTGGCCATAGTACAGAGAAGTGCAGAGCTTTGCACATGAAGGTACAAGACCTGGTAGACTCTAAAGCTCTAAACTTTGCACCACCACCAAACGTAAATAAGAACCCTATGCCAAACCACGGAGGTCCCAGAATCAATGCTATTGAAGAAGACAAGCCGTCTTACTTGATAACCAGTGTGGGTCAGATTCGGACACCGTTGGTAGAGATTAAAGCCCAACTCCTTGAATGTCAAATGTTCCCGGGATGTGAGCTAGGGTGTGCTTATTGCAATATTTCAGTGAATGGTTGTGATAATTTGAGAGATGGCATAGATGGTCTCATCCAGAGTGGCCTGCTTCAAATCACAACATCAATTCCTACCAATCCAGCAATCTCATCAGCAACAATTCCCGTGTCTTCTACAACTACAACAACCATTGTTCCAAGCAACTCTTCAATTTCATCAACAAATGCTTCATCTGTTACTTCAACGGACCAAATATCAGCAAACATCCCTTCTACAACTTCAGCACCCCTTCATTCAGAATCTCCTACAACTACAACACCCATCCTTCCAACAATGTCTCCTCCAACTTCAGCAGCAAATGTCTCAACGGTTACGATTTATTATGATCCTGAAAATGATTCTGCCTACAACTCACAAAGTGCCACTCCTATCAGAGCACCAGTCACAATATACTATGATCCACAGACTATCACAGTCCCTTCTGCAGCTGCCATCAGCCCAGTCACCATCACGGTGCCTGGGCCGGTACCTTATGAAAGCAGTAATGCCATCCCTTGGCATTACGGCTCTGATCTATACTGCGGAGGACAGAAAATCACTCTTGAATCATCAACCCCTGCACCACAAATAGATAATGTGGGAGGAGACGGAGGCTTCACTCGAAGCGGACGTCTCTTCGCTCCACAAATTCAAAGACCCACTGCTGAAGCAGAAGCTGCTGCCAAGGCAAAAGGGAAAAGCTTGGTGCAAGAAGAGGCTCTAAAAACACCTTTTGATCAAGAAGTTGATGAATTCATGAGAATCATCAAGAAAAGTGATTACAAAATAGTGGATCAGCTTCACCAGACGCCTTCCAAGATCTCTATTCTATCATTGCTTATATGCTCCGAGGCTCATCGGAACGCACTACTAAAAGTCCTGCATGCAGCTTATGTGCCAGAAGAGATCACCGTCAATCAGTTGGAAGCTGTGGTTGGAAATGTTAATGCTAGCCATGGACTAGGGTTCACCAACACTGATTTGACTACGGAAGGCCGCAATCATAACAAGGCTTTGCACATTACCATGGAATGCAAAGGTGCAGTTCTTTCCCATGTGCTGGTAGACACAGGATCATCCCTCAATGTCTTACCTAAAAAAGCCCTTGTGAAGCTAGAGTATGACGGATTGGCATTACGGCCCAGCAACCTGGTAGTAAGGGCCTTTGATGGTTCTAAGAGATCGGTTCTGGGAGAAATTGAGTTGCCTATAACGATTGGCCCACAAACTTTCAAAACGACCTTCTACGTGATGGATATACAGCCTGCCTACAGCTGTCTATTGGGTAGGCCATGGATTCACGCCGCTGGCGCCGTGACCTCAACCCTTCACCAGAAGTTAAAATTCGAGTGGGAGGGCCAAGTCGTTACTATCTGTGGAGAGGAGGATATTTTTGTTAGCCACCTGGCTACCTACAAATATATTGAGATGGATGGGGAGATCCACGAGACAATGAGTCAAGGGTTTGAGGCCTTGAACATAAATGAAACATCTGCTGTACCTGGAACCTCAATGACATCATACCAACAAGCCCGGAAGGTTGTTGAAGAAGGAACTGCCCAAGGCTGGGGCAAATTGTTACCTGTGGAGAAGAAAGAGGATAGATTTGGGTTGGGTTACAAACCAACTCAACAAGATCAAGCAGAGGCTGCTAAGGAGCCCAACTTTGTTAGTGGGGGGATGCTCACCCCCGATGCTGTCAAAAATTTGGAAGACGAGGATGAAAGCGACCGCAACCTGGAGAGTTGGATCCGTCCAAAGATCCCGGGGAGCAGTATCTCAAACTGGTCTTCCCAGGAAATTATAAGAGTTACTCCTGCAGAGTAATTATTATTTCTTGTATTTTTATAGCATGCATCAAAGTCTTGCATCTTGCCCAAGATGACAAGACTCATTTTGTAATCGGACCATCTGTAATTTTTGTGCAACAAGATTAATCAATGAAATATCAGACATCTTTTGCAAATGAGTCTTTTTCTTTTCCGCTCACTGTTTTTCCATTTTTCTTTTTGTACAAAAAATAAATGGCAGTGTTTTCAAAATGACAATTTTATTTCACTTTTCTAAACAAGATTAAAATCAAATCACTAAAATGAACAAACTGAACCCTTGCAGAGAGTGCCTTCCAGACTGCACCGACAACAACACGGCTATGACTTCGTATGACTTTGACAATCCGATCAATCAAGCTGATGAAGGGGTTGAAGAAGAATATGAGCTTCCTGAAGAGCTAGCCAGGTTGTTAAGACAAGAGGAAAAGGTTATCACTCCTCATCAGGAGGAGGTCGAAACGATTAATCTTGGTACAGATGAAGACGTGAAAGAAGTTAAAATCGGGGCCTGCTTACAAGACTCAGTGAAGAGACAACTGATTGACCTGCTTCAAGAATATGTGGACGTGTTTGCTTGGTCCTATCAAGATATGCCAGGGTTGGACACCGACATTGTTGTGCACAAGCTGCCTTTAAGAGAAGAATGCCCACCGGTTAAACAAAAACTGCACCGTACTCGCCCAGACATGGCAATGAAAATCAAGGAAGAGGTACAAAAGCAATGGGACGCCGGGTTCCTTGTCGTAACTAGCTATCCACCGTGGGTTGCTAATATAGTACCTGTGCCTAAGAAAGACGGCAAAGTAAGGATGTGTGTTGACTACCGGGATCTGAACAGAGCCAGCCCGAAAGATGACTTCCCTTTACCTCACATTGATGTATTGGTGGATAATACGGCTCAGTTCTCGGTATTCTCCTTCATGGATGGATTTTCAAGATACAATCAGATTAAAATGTCACCTGAAGACATGGAGAAGACAACCTTCATCACACCCTGAGGCACGTTCTGCTACAAGGTAATGCCATTTGGGCTCAAGAATGCCGGTGCAACATATCAACGGGCTATGGTAACATTATTCCACGATATGATCCATAAAGAAATCGAATGTTACGTGGATGACATGATTGCCAAATCCCTCACTGAAGAAGATCACCTGGTAAATCTGCTAAAACTATTCAAGCGTCTGAGGAAGTACCAACTGAAGTTGAACCCCAACAAGTGCACATTCGGGGTGCGATCTGGTAAGCTGCTGGGATTCATTGTGAGCGAGAAAGGGATTGAAGTTGACCCTGATAAAGTCAAAGTTATTCAAGAGATGCCTGCACCGAAGACAAAGAAGGAAGTTCGAGGGTTCTTAGGTCGATTGAACTACATCTCAAGGTTCATATCACACCTTACGGCGACCTGCGAACCCTTGTTCAAATTGTTGAGAAAAGAACAAACGGTCAGGTGGAATGAAGACTGCCAGAAGGCTTTTGACAAGATCAAGGAATACTTACAAGAGCCTCCAATCCTTATGCCTCCAGTTGAAGGAAGACCTCTGATAATGTACTTGACAGTATTAGAAGAGTCAATGGGGTGTGTGCTGGGCCAGCATGACGAGTCTGGTCGAAAAGAGTATGCAATATACTACCTAAGCAAAAAGTTTACCGACTGTGAACAACGTTATTCACTGCTCGAGAAAACTTGCTGTGCTTTAGCGTGGGCTGCTCGCCGACTGAGACAGTATATGTTGACCCACACTACTTTATTGATCTCAAAGATGGACCCAGTCAAGTATATTTTCGAGAAGCCAGCGCTTACCGGGTGGGTTGCAAGATGGCAAATGATCCTCACAGAATATGACATTCAATACACATCTCAAAAAGCCATCAAGGGCAGTGTATTGTCTGAATATCTTGCTGAGCAACCTATTGATGATTACCAGCCAATGAGATTTGACTTCCCTGATGAAGACATCATGTTCATAAAAGCAAAAGATCATGAAGAGCCTATTCACACTGAAGGGCCTGACCCGGAAGAAGAATGGACTATGATGTTTGACGGGGCTGTTAATATGAATGGTCGTGGTGTTGGTGCAGTACTCATTACACCTAAAGGAGTTCACATGCCTTTCTCGGCAAAACTCACTTTCAACTGCACTAACAACGAAGCTGAATACGAAGCTTGCATTATGGGTCTTGAGGAAGCTATTGACCTCAGGATCAAGACTTTAACTGTATTCGGAGATTCAGCTCTGGTAATCAATTAAACCAACGGCAAATGGTACACACACCAGGATCATCTGATACCTTACAGGGATTATACAAGGAGGTTATTGACTTTCTTTACAACGGTCAGGCTTGAGTATATCCCTCGGGACGAAAATCAGTTTGCAGATGCTCTGGCTACCATTTCATCAATGATCAAAGTTCAAGCTGCCAACTTTGTACCTCAGATCTCAGTATCCAGACTTGACAGACCAGCATATGTGTTCGCAGCAGATATAGTCAAAGATGATAAGCCTTGGTTCCATGACATTAAGTGCTTCTTGGAGGATCAAACATACCCACCTAGGGCATCTTCCAATGATAAGAAGACTTTGAGAAGGCTGGCTGGTAGCTTCTTCTTGAACACTGATGGTTCCTTGTATAAAAGAAACTTTGATATGGTACTCCTCAGATGCGTTGATAAGGCAGAGGCAGACTTGTTAATGCATGAGGTGCACGAAGGATCCTTTGGTACCCATGCGGGAGGGCATGCCATGGCTAAGAAGTTGTTAAGGTCAGGCTATTACTGGATCACAATGGATGCTGATTGTTGTGCCTACGCCAGAAAATGCCATAAATGCCAGATTTATGCAGATAAGGTGCATGTGCCTCCCAATCCTTTGAATGTGATGTCTTCACCCTGGCCCTTCGCTATGTGGGGAATTGACATGATTGGAAAGATTGAGTCGACTGCTTCGAATGGCCACAGATTCATCCTGGTTGCCATTGATTATTTCACCAAGTGGGTCGAAGCAGCTTCCTATGCCAATGTTACAAGACAAGTGGTAGCCAGATTTCTGAAGAGAGATATCATCTATCGATATGGAGTTCCCGAGCGAATCATTACTGATAATGGTTCCAATTTAAACAACAAGATGATGGTTGAACTGTGTCGGGACTTCAAGATTCAGCATCACAATTCTTCTCCTTACAGGCCAAAGATGAACGGCGCTGTTGAGGCAGCTAATAAGAATATTAAGAAGATTGTGCAGAAGATGGTAGTCACCTACAAAGACTGGCATGAAATGCTACCATTTGCCTTGCATGGGTACCGCACGTCGATCAGAACATCCACTGGGGCAACACCGTATCAACTTGTCTATGGTATGGAAGCGGTCCTACCCATTGAAGTTGAATTTCCCTATCTACGGGTACTGATGGATGTTAAACTGAGTGAAGCAGAATGGATTCGGGCCCGATACGAACAACTGAGTCTGATCGAAGAGAAAAGATTGGCTGCAATCTGTCATGGGCAGCTATATCAGAAGAGAATAAAGAGAGCCTTCGATCAGAAAGTCAGGCACCGAGAGTACCAAGTAGGGGATCTTGTGCTGAAAAGAATCCTCCCTCCTTATACAGACCACAGGGGCAAGTGGACTCCGAATTATGAAGGACCATTCGTGGTAAAGAAAGTTTTCTCTGGTGGAGCACTGATGCTCAGCACCATGGATGGTGAAGATTTCCCGTCCCCTGTGAATTCAGATGCAGTTAAAAAATACTTCGCATAAAAATGACCCGCTGGACATAAAAACAGAATGTAAGTCCAGACAAAAAATAGGGCATCCCGGCGAGTCAAAAACAGAATAAAAGACTCGGGCAAAAATAAGGGAAAAATAAACAAAAATGTACACCCGCTGAGTTGAAAAGCCGCATTGGACAACTCAGGCAAAAATGGGTATCCCGATGGATTGAAAACCTGAAAGGGCGATCCATGCAAAATAAGGGAATAAGCGAACAACTGCACTCTGAAATCGTCTGTATCACTTACAACTCGGCAAGCTTCGGAAGGATAAAGCATCGGTCAGAATCAACCTTCTTCAGAAAGCAAGACGGGAAGAACGTCAAAAGTCATACGAGTCATAGTAAAAGAGGAAGCTCCTTAAAGCATCGTCAACATTGCCAGTATTTTGTTTTCTCATTTTGTAACAATCTCCTCATTCCAGGAGATGTGTTTCTTTGACTGTATCTCGCCGATTCAGGGCACGTGAATTAATAAAATCAGATTTTCGGTCATGTTTCGTCTTGTACATTTTTATTTGCAAAAAATGTCTGATGCTTTAAGAAAAAAACTGATTGCACAAATACAGATGCTTATTTTCAAAAAAAAAAAAAAACGTGCTTGCAGGAAATATACCTACTCTCAGAAGTGTCTAACTCCTGTGACGGAATCCAGTAAAGGATACCTCGGGATTACTTGTGCGTTTCCCTATCTTTGCAGGATTGCAGGTATCCAGAATGCAACTTGGGGCATGAAAACTTCACTCCAGCAAGCTGACAAATCGACACTCAGCTTTAGCACCCAAAGTGTCTTCCCCCCAGCTGAGTTGCCACTTATTACCTACCATTAGAGTTGCCAGGCATCACTTCTCCAACAGGGCAATACTAGAAGGCGCCCATATCCCCGGCTGAGTCAAGAATCCTCCTCAACAGAATCTCTAAGAAGATCTTTCAGTGATCTCTCTTTTTCCCCAGCCGAGTTGCCATTGCACCCTCAGCTGAGTACAACGGTCAGGGAACTGTTGCACCCCAAAATTTGCCCTCACAATACAAGACTTTGTGTTCTAAGAAGGTTCACAAGGTTCACAAATTCTTCAATGCTTATATAACCTTTCATGAGGTTCATGAAGTCTACAAGTCACTTCTTGAAGGTTCACAAGTTTCTCAATGCTTATATAACCTTTCATGAGGTTCATGAAGTCTACAAGTCACTTCTTGAAGGTTCACAAGGTCCACAAGCCTCTCAACATTTACAAGACCTTTCATGAGGTTCATGAAGTCCATAGGTTGCTTCTTGAAGGTTCACAAGGTTCACAAGTTTCTCAATGCTTATATAACCTTTCATGAGGTTCATGAAGTCTACAAGTCACTTCTTGAAGGTTCACAAGTTTCACAATGGTTACAAAGCTTTCCTGAGACTCATGAGGTCTACAAAGCCACTTCATGAGGTTAACAAGGTTCACAAGCTTCACAATACCTCCCATGAGGTTCACAAAACATTTTATGATGGTTCAAAAGGTTCACAAAGTTCACAATGGGTCAAAAGAGTTGACAATTCCCTCAGACAATGCACCTCCTAAGCAGTGCATCCAAAACTAGGGTTTTGACTTTAATCAGGCTAAATGGACTTCCAATACCTCAAGTGAGCTTCATAACATCTTATATGTGTATAAGAACCCCCATGACAAGTTTCAAGACTTTTCTCAAAAGTTTGCTCAGTCAGATGATCAGATAAGTCAAAATCAGTCAGTACAGTTAAAAAGTCAAACTGAGGTCAACTGTGGTCAAACCAAAGTCAAACTTCATGATTTTTTGCCAACATCAAGTATATGAAGTAAAATTCACCATTTGATCAAGGGTTGATCATGATTCATCAAGGAGATTCCAGATCATCAATAATCAGGGGTTTCTAAATTAGGGTTTCCTTAGTAAAAGTCAACTGAACTTTGACCAGCCATAACTTTCACATGCTTCATCACCAAGTCTCCACTCAAAGCTCATTTTGAAGAAAATTGAATTCTCTACAACTTTGATGTTTAAGGTTAAGCCCAAAAATGCTTCATTTGAAAGATATGATCTAAGACATTATAGGTCATTTCAAAAGTCAACAAAAAGTCAACAACTTCAAAAGGGCATAACTTGAGATTGGTAAATGATATGAACCTGAAACCAATGGGGTTGTTTAGAGGACTCTTCAAGCTTTCCAAAAAGTCCAAGAACACCCTCATACCTTTAAAATTGAGGGAGATATGCCTTTGCAAAGTTGGGAAATTTTGTGATGGTTTATGTTGAAAATGGAGGCTTAAAAGCATTTCTTTCCAAATGGGCTGCCCAAGTTATGATCCAATCCATACACAAACACTATGCACGACCCAAACCATTTAAAATCTGATTTTTATTATTTTTATTTTTATTTATTTTGATTTAAATCATTAAAAATCATTTTAAATAAGAATAAAATATAAAAATAATGGATTTTATTTGGATAATGTTTCTAGAAGATCATAATGGGTGATTAGAATCAAAGAGGAAGGAAATCATGTGAATTGTCCCAAAATAGCAAGCATTCAAGAGCAAATATTTGAATTTTACAACACCATCTTTTTCAATCTTTTTTGGATCAAATATCCACACAACCTATCCATGTTTCTGACCTAAATTACTCCCACATATATACTAAGCATAACCCTAGTCCTCAGGGACGAATTTGCAGCAGCCAAAGGTGAGTTCATAGTTCAAAAAATCATAAGAAAAGTGACATTCGGATTTTGAGAATCAGAGCATTAGAAGGTAATTTGAGGACACCACAATGATCCTTGGACATCATTGAGTCAAAACCAATACCTACTTGCATCCAAAGCTCTTCATATAGCATATCCCGAATGCATCTTCTCACTCTTGTTTGATTTTTCGATTTCATTTATTTAACCATTGTAAATCGTTTTTGTGTATTGAATCTTGTTTATCATGATGCTTAGATGGATTCTGGACAAAAACATTGAAGAAACATGCCCTAAACCGAGAGACACCATTGTTAGGGTTTGAGTTCTCAAATTGGGAATTCGCGTTTTAGTGAATATAAATGACTTTTAAAAACATGATTATGTTGTATAAACCTTGTATGTTTGATCTGGGCTATCAATTTGTATTGATTTTGCTGTTTACATGATGATCCAAAAACCTAGGTTTCGGGTTTATGAACTTGCAGGAAGAATCGTAGGAAATTTCAAAAGAAAATTCGCAGCAAATTTGAATGAAGAAGATGAAGTTTGCCGCGCTCAGGAATTCAAATTATATTAATATATTTTATGTTATTTTGTTGTTTCATTAACACACACATGCGTGTGTCCTGGTGGTAAGCGCTGCTTGTGTATGTTGAAAGGTGCTTGGTTCGATTCCTGGCCAAGTGCATTTGTTTTGTTTTATTTTGCAGGATAAAAGACAACATAATATATAATATGTTATTGCCGTTCCATGACCAGAAGGGCTCTCCCAGCCAGGTGGTCAAGCATGCGCGCATATATCCTAAAGGTCCTGGGTTCAATCCTCCCCCAGGCCTTTTTGTTCTTTTATTTTTCTGGAATTTTTAAGATCAAGGTACAAAACAAAATGAAGCTGTTTCCTTATCACCTGCGTTTGGCTGGCCCAGTGGTTCTTGTTGCTGCCTGCAAGTAAGAGGTCTTGGGATCAAATCCCACCAGGTTCCTTTTTCTTTCTTTCTTTTTTTATTATTTTTCTTCTTTTAATTTAATTAGTTTAAAATAATCAAATTCTATTATTATATTATGATATTATGTATATATTATATATTCCAATCCTTGAAATTATTTTCTAAAAAATATAAAATTCATGATTTTTCAATGTAAATTTTATAATATATATATTAGTTAAGATAATTCTACATAATTAGTTAAAAATAAATTTTGTATATAGCTAAATCCTATTTTTTTTATAAACCCTAAAAATATAAAACCCTAATTTTTTTTAACCCTAAAACTATTTTCAAAAATAAAACCTAATCCTATTTTTTTTTTTTACAATTATAATATAAATTTATTTATTCTCATATTGTAAATATAATTATAAATTATTTCTCTCATCTAAAATATAAATATGTTTCATATTATTAGAAATTAAAGTTTTTGTAAATATACTTATAATTTATTTTTCTCTTTATATATTAAATAAACATTTGTTTTATAACTTTTGTTTAGAAATAATTGTGTTTATAATAATTAGATTTTTGTAGTAACTTTATAATTAAAATATAATTTAATAATTTGTAAATTAAAATAATTGTTTATTCATATTTGTTTTTTTTTAGTTGTTTATATTAAAAATTGTTAATTTCTTATTATTATAATATTTTAATTAATTTTGTTTATTCTTATTTACTAACCACATTATTATTTATTATTATATTTTTTTTTCTAACCTTGTTTATTATTTCTAACTTATTATTATTGCAATTGCTACTAACCCCTAATTATAATTTGCTTATTTATTTATTTATTATTTATATCTTGCTATTATATTTATTTATTTGCTATTTATTTTATAATTATTATGTAATTGTTCCTAGATGTAAATATGTAATTATTTAATTATTATTGTTATGGTTAGTAATTAGGGAGTGATAAAACATGTTTGTTATTTAAAAATAAATTCAGATAATTTTTAATATAAGATAATTAAATTAAACACGTCACACACGTAAGTCGATTTTAATCGCCGTCTCACTTCCTAAGGTTATCCCTCAAGTTGCCTACGAATAATGGTTAAGTGGGGTGTATAAAGCAAGTCCCTCGAAAGAAAATCATCAAAGTCCCTTATGGTTGCCTTTACGGATCGAGTCCCTTCGAAATAAATGATGATAGTCCCTTCTTTATGCTTATTACACCCCACAATGGCCTTCAAAATCAAATTGTCCCTCACATGTCCCTTTACATCCAAAGTAAGGACTACCTACTCCTTAATAGTAGGGATAGTCTTACCAAGGAAAGGATAAAGAATAAGAAAGACCTTAAACATTAGGGTAGGTTACTCCTAGGTGCTTGCTCACTTCAAAACTTTTTCACACTTAAACAAATTTCAAATAAATTTTCAAACAAGTTTTTTACACATCCATACATGGGTTATTACTAAACTATTCTGAAAATTTTCTTATTCACACACTACACTTTCAAAATCAATTTAAAGTGAGCTTAAGTACCTAAGAGCCCATGGATAACCATGGATGAAAAGGATGCTAATACCTTCCCTTTTCATAACCTACCCCCCGGACCCAAAATATTCTCTAAGGTCTTTCCTGTTCTTTTATAACCTTTCCTTATGGATAAAATAAAAGTCGGTGGCGACTCTTGCTATCCGCAACATTGTTTAAAGTCAGTTCTCCCACCGTGTTACAGAACTGACGACTCTGCTGGGGATCTAAATTTAAGAGGGGTACCCTTAGGAATTAAGATCACTTTAAATTGTTTGCCTTGTTTGCTTTATTATTATTGTTGGGGTGCTTTTATGTGTGAAAGGTCCTAACCCGGACCTAGTGTACCTTAGGTAAATGGCAATAGACCAAGGAAACTGTACGACGTATATCGATACGGTTGATCTGGTGGCCATAGTTAGTGCGACTTCTTGGTTGGTGCTTATGTTCCTTAAGTCAAGTTGAGGATAATATGAGGCTGCCATATGTTGTCAATGCACTAACTAACTTTTAGAACCCTAGTTAACTCATCTTGGCCTTTAGAAAGTAGTGAGGTAACCGGCTTTGGTGCAGACTGAAGTTGGTTGACACTCGATGCTACGCTCATTGAGATCTTAAACTTGGAGGGTTTTGGTTGGCAAGTAAGTTGCCTTCTGATCAACTACCCTTGTGAAGGATCAATGATATTGAGATCCCTTAGAACCTGGTTACTTTTGTAGGACAGGATGAACCATCTAAACTTCAGGGGAGGGTACTTACCTTTGAACCTCATGCAAGCCTTTAAACCTAGGGCTACTGTGTGACTTGTTTGTGTGTGCCACATGTTTGTGATTGAGCATAACATCATGACATCATCATGCATCATAAGCATACCATTTTCCCTAACCATTTCAAGGACCAAGGGATTTATCTTTGTTCTTTGTTGCAGGTCATGGCTTCAGCTCGTAGAAACACCATCAGGATCAACTTTGTGGGGATACCTCCCAAGCTTAAAGAGTTGGTTTCTCAAGTGTCTGATCATTCCCGGTTCATCAAGAGACATGGTCACCTATTGGATCTAGTTACTTCAGGGTTCAGTGAAGACATGATGAGTGTCCTGTTTCAGTTCTTTGACCCTAAGCACCACTGCTTTACATTCCCCGACTATCAGCTGGTTCCAACCATGGAAGAGTTCTCTAAACTTCTGGGTATACCTGTTCTTGATCAAAGACCCTTCACAGGCTTGGAGAAGGAACTTAAACCAGAGGTTATTGCTACAGCTCTACATTTAAAGAAGTCTGACATTGTCCTGGAGACGAGAAGCGGAGTTAAGGGTATTCTTGCCAAGGTATTAGTGGATAAAGCTCAAATGTTCTTGAAGGCCATGAGCTATGATGCTTTTGAGGAGATCTTAGCCTTGCTGATATATGGCTTAGTGTTGTTCCCCAATCCAGATCAGTTCATAGATGTTCATGCCATCAACATTTTCCTGAGTCACAATCCAGTGCCTACATTGCTTGGAGACATCCTACATTCTCTTCACACCCGTACTACAAGGGCAAGAGGAACTTTGATGTGCTGCATACCTTTGCTTTCTAGGTGGTTTATTTCTCACCTTCCTCGCTCAGTAATGAAGAATGAGCAAGGGTTCAGATGGTCCAAGAGGATCATGTCACTTTCTCACTCAGATATCCATTGGTGCTCCAGATCTATGGATAATGTCACCATCATTGACCGTTGTGGGGAGTTTCCTAATGTGCCACTTCTAGGCATAAGAGGAGGCATCACCTACAACCCATCTCTAGCTTTACGACAGTTTGGTTACGCCCGAAGTGATGGTCCACATGACATGTTGATTCAGGGCATTGTGTTTGATTACGACAACGATCTTCAGGGTTACCGTCAGAGATTCATACGAGCCTGGGGAAAAGTAAACAGGGTTGACAGCAAGACACTAGAGCCTAAGTACACTATTCCTATGGAGGCTTATCTCAGATGGGTACGATCTCGTGCTCAGACACTCATGATGCCATATCCTGCCATCCTACCAGTTACCATGGAACCTGTTGCTGAAGGAGACACAGCTTATACCATCCTTCACCCAGACATGCCTACTGATAAGGAAGACTTGCAGAGATCATGGATCCAACTGAAGGAGCAAAGGGATACTTTCGAGGCTCATTACAAAGCAAGCCAAGCAAGAATCCTAGAGCTCACAAAGCAACTTCACGAGGAACGAAACCTCAACTCATACCTCAACACAAAGAGGAAACGTCCATGGGAGACTTAAAACCCCATCTTTTGTACTTATTTTATTTCCATTTTTTGTAAGCCTAAAAGGCAAAACAAGTTATTACTAATAAAAAGTTACTTTCTTGTTTGTTTAAGCAAATTTAAATCCTGCGGTCCTTGAAAACATTGCATATGCATTCCCATATCATTTCATTGCATCACAGGTTTATAATTGTGCACAGGTTTCTCATCTTCTCGCTGTTTATTTCAGCAATGGCTCTTGAACAATCAGTTAAGGATCTTCAGGCACAGAATGCACAGTTCCAAGAGTTGATCTTGAACCTGTCCAAGGGGCAAGATAATTTGAAGGCACTGCTGGCCAAGAAGACTAAGAAGACTAGAAGGTCTGCTGGGTTACTCAACATGGGAAGAAGGTTCAAGGGTCCTGTCAAGACCAAGGAACAGGTTGAAGACTATGAATCTGAGGAATCTGAGAAAGAGAGAGGCAGTCTCCACAACACTATAGGGGACTCTGATTCTGAGGCTAATTACTACCATGAGCCTAGTGAAGACAAATTCAAGATGCTGGTGGATAGGATGGATGCTATGGAGTTACAGAAATCATCTGGGCTGGATTTTGAGGATTTAAGTTTGATATCTGGGGTTGTGATACCCATTGGTTTCAAAGTTCCTACCTTTGTTGTTTATGATGGGGTCTCTTGTCCCAAGCTGCATCTGAGGTCTTATGTCAGAAGAATTCAACCTCACACTGCTGACAAGAAGCTGTGGATCCATTTTTTTCAAGAGAGCTTATCTGGAGCTCAGTTGGAGTGGTATTATCAGCTGGAGAGTGTCAACATCAGAGACTGGAATGATCTTGCTGAAGCTTTCTATAAGCAGTATCAATACAATGCTGACTTAGCCCCCACTCGCATGCAGCTTCAAAGCATGTCCATGGGTGCCAAAGAAAGTTTTAAGGAGTATGCTCAGAAATGGAGAGATTTAGCTGGAAGAGTTCAACCCCCTTTGACTGACAGGGAGTTGGTTGACATGTTCATGTGTACGCTGAATGGTCCGTTTTACAGTCATCTCATTGGAAGCTCATCATCTGGCTTCACTAAGTTGATCATGACAGGAGAGCGGGTAGAGAATGGTATCAAGAATGGTAAGATCCAAGTGGGTACTTCTTCATCAGGTACTGCAAAGAAGCCTCCCACTGGGAAGAAGGAATCAAATGCTGTTTATGGTCAACCTGATCGTAACAGAAGGCATCAGTCTGTTAGCGCAGTTCATATTTCAAATCCAACTCCTGCAACAACAGAGCAGCCTCAAGGCAACCAACAGAGGGCTAGAAGACAGTTCACGAAGATCAACATGTCAATGGCTCAGGCATTGCAACACTTGTTGAAGGCTGAACTTATTACCCTGAGGGAGGCTCCTCAGAATCCCAATGTTACCTCTCCAAAGTACAATCCTAATGCACGATGTGCATATCATTCAAACTGTCCAGGACATGATACTAATAACTGCTGGGTCTTGAAGAACAAAATTCAAGATATGATTGATGCTGGAGAAATTGAGTTTGATCCACCAAATGTGATTACAGCACCACTGCCAAATCACGAGAAGACTGTCAATGCCATTGATGAAGACATTGATGAAGACCTGCATGTCTATTCAGTTATGGAGTTGAGCACACCATTGTCTGTTATCAAAAAGAGGTTAGTACAAGCTGGGATCTTTCCAGGTTGTCGTGAAGATTGTCTGTATTGTACCTATAAACCGGATAGTTGCTTCATTTTGAGAGATGGAATTCAACGTCTCATGGATAAGTATACTATAGTGTTTGAAAGAAGACCAGCATCTGTAGAAGATATGGTGGATCATCTGACTCAGGGTAAGAAGATTGAAGAGGTTGACATGGTTGACAAAGTACCGGTAAGAATCACTTCAAAGGGTCCTATCAAAATTACTCGTCAAGGCCCAATCAAGATTACTGCTGAAGGTCCTGTGAAAGTTGTTGCTGAAGCCAGAGTGGCTCCTCTGATCATTACCACTCCTGGTCCTATTCCTTATACATCTGATAAAGCTGTGCCTTGGCACTATGGGTCTGATGTTTACATCCATGGTGTTAAGCAGGAGCCTTTACCTGATGTGCCTGCTGACATTGATAATATTGCTGGATCTAGCAAGATCACTCGTAGTGGAAGAGTCTTCTCTCCTCCAGTTGCTTCTAAGAGTGCAGTTACTCCTGCTGCCACTACCACCACTGATGCTCGGGGCAAAGGTCCTGTTATTGAGCCTGTATCTACTGATGT
Source organism: Lathyrus aphaca (assembly GCA_963966055.1). Lineage (NCBI taxonomy): Eukaryota > Viridiplantae > Streptophyta > Magnoliopsida > Fabales > Fabaceae > Lathyrus > Lathyrus aphaca. The sequence continues at coordinate 65,127,055 of OZ014521.1, forward strand.
GCCAGCTGCTGATGACCTCTCTAAGCAGATGGAAGAAGTATTGAAAATCATTCGCAAGAGTGATTATGACATTGTGGATCAGTTGGGGCATACTCCCTCAAAGATTTCTATGTTGTCCTTATTGCTGTGTTCTGAGGCTCATGCCAAGTCCTTGATCAAGTTTCTGAAGTCTGCTCATGTGCCCAGTGCAATTTCTGTTGACCAATTTGAGAACTGTGTTGCTCATCTGACCTATGACAATGGGTTAGGATTTTCTGATGCTGACTTAACCCCTGCCAAGAGGGATCATAACAGGGCCTTGCATATTTCAATTGAATGCAGGGGCACTACCCTGTCACATGTGCTGATAGACAATGGTTCCTCTCTGAATGTGTTGCCCAAGGAAGTCCTGAATAAGCTGAGTCCTGAAGATGCTGTGTTGAAACCCAGTAATATTGTGGTAAAGGCTTTTGATGGTTCTAGAAGAGTAGTGCATGGGGAGATTGATCTTCCTATCAAAGTTGGTTCTCAGGTGTTTACTGCTACATTTTATGTGATGGATATTCGTCCTTCGTACTCTTGTCTGCTTGGTCGTCCCTGGATCCATGGGGCAGGTGCTGTGACCTCTACATTGCACCAAAAGTTGAGATATCCGGTGAATGGAAAGGTTGTTACTGTCTTTGGAGAGGAAGAATACTTTGTCAGCCATGTAAACACTTTCAAGTATCTGGAAGTAGAAGGTGAATACATTGAGACTCCGTGTCAGTCATTTGAAGTGGTTCCCTGGGTTAATGATTATATAGCTCCTCCTGCTGTGAAGAAGGTTCCTGTGGTCATCAGAAAATCTCCAACAATGGCAATGGCTTCCCTCAATGATGCTAGGGCTGTGGTGGATGAAGGTGGTTGTACTATTTGGGGTCAGCTTCCTGATATTCCATACAAGTCTGACAAGTTTGGTTTGGGTTTCACTGCAGAGTCCCAGAAGGCTGTTCGTCGTGCTCGTGCTGCTCGTATCACCAATCAAGGGGTGATTAATGCTGTGGGAGATCAAGATGAAGACTACAACTTGGATGCATGGATTTTTCCTACTGTGGGTGCTGGACTCAATAATTGGAAAGCTGAAGATGTTATCCCTATCTCCTTTAGTCAGGAGTAAATACTATTACTGTGTTATGTTTTTAAGTTTGTAATTTCTTGAACAATAAAACTTTCAAGCCATATGCCTTACCCGGGGCACAATGGTGTGCTTGTTACGGGCTGTCATTTCATTTGCATACTTCATTCAATAAAATCAGTGGACGTTTCGTTTTAGTAAATATTGTGTTCCTTGTCTTTCTTTTTCTTTTATTTTTGCTTTATCAGCTATGTGTTCTTACCCACACCCACATCACTAAAATGCAGATCCTCATCCACTCTGGATCCTGTTGATAACAGTTCTACTATTGCCAATTACAATTTCGAGAATCCGATCTATCAAACTGAAGACGGAAATGAGGACGATTGTGAAATACCTGTAGAGCTTGCTAGGTTGTTACAACAAGAAGAGAAAACTATACAGCCACATGAAGAGCCAGTCGAAGTTGTGAATCTGGGAACTGAAGAAAACAGAAAAGAGGTCAAGGTAGGGGCTGACTTAGAGGACAGTGTCAAGAGCAGGTTGATTCAGATGTTACGTGACTATGTGGAGATCTTTGCTTGGTCTTATGAAGATATGCCAGGGTTGGATACAGACATTGTGGTTCACCGTTTACCAGTGAAAGAAGATTGTCGTCCAAAGAAGCAGAAGGTTCGTCGTATGCGTCCTGAAATGTCAGAAAAGATCAAGGCAGAGGTAATGAAACAGTTCAATGCAGGGTTCTTAGCAGTAACTTCTTATCCTCAGTGGGTTGCAAATGTGGTACCGGTTCCTAAGAAAGATGGTAAGGTACGTATGTGTGTGGACTACAGAGATTTGAACAAGGCTAGCCCCAAAGATGACTTTCCACTTCCTCATATTGACATTTTGGTAGACAACACGGCTCAACATAAGGTATTCTCTTTTATGGATGGTTTCTCTGGTTACAATCAAATCAAGATGGCACCTGAAGATATGGAGAAGACAACATTTGTGACACAGTGGGGCACCTTTTGCTATAAGGTAATGCCATTTGGTTTGAAGAATGCAGGGGCAACATATCAGCGTGCTATGGTGGCTTTGTTTCATGATATGATTCATCATGAGATAGAGGTATATGTGGATGATATGATAGCCAGATCTCAGAATGAAGAGCAACATCTTGATCATCTGCACAAGTTGTTTGAGAGGTTGAAGAAATACAAGTTGAGATTAAATCCAAACAAGTGTACTTTTGGAGTTAGATCTGGTAAACTCCTGGGTTTCATTGTCAGTGGAAAAGGTATTGAAGTGGATCCTGCAAAAGTGAAAGCTATACGAGAGATGCCAGCTCCCCGTACTGAGAAGGAGGTTAGAGGTTTCTTGGGACGATTGAACTACATTGCAAGATTTATTTCCCAGTTAACTACCATCTGTGAGCCAATCTTCAAGTTGTTGAAGAAAGATCAGGTAATGGAATGGAATGATGAGTGCCAGACTGCCTTTGATGAAATAAAGAGATATTTGCTAGAGCCACCAATTTTGATGCCACCAGTTGATGGAAGACCCTTGATTATGTACTTAACAGTGTTAGACAACTCAATGGGGTGTGTGTTGGGGCAACATGACGAGTCTGGTCGAAAAGAGCAGGCAATATACTACCTTAGCAAAAAGTTTACCGACTGTGAAACAAGATACTCACTGCTCGAGAAAACTTGCTGCGCTTTGGCATGGGCTGCTCGCCGACTAAGACAGTATATGTTGACCCATACTACCTTGTTGATTTCGAAGATGGATCCAATCAAGTACATATTTGAGAAACCTGCTCTCTCCGGAAGAATTGCAAGATGGCAAATGATCTTGACAGAATATGATATACAGTATACTACTCAGAAGGCCATTAAGGGAAGTGTTGTCGCTGATCATTTGGCTCATCAAGCAGTGGATGATTATCAGTCAATGAATTTTGAATTCCCTGATGAAGACATTATGACTGTTACCAAAGAACCTGGACAATATGACGGACCTGAACAAGGATCCCGATGGACTATGGTTTTTGATGGTGCCTCTAATGCACATGGTAATGGTGTTGGTGTTGTAATTAGTTCCCCTGAAGGTTGTCATACTCCGATTACTGCCAGACTTTGTTTTTATTGTACCAATAACATGGCTGAGTATGAGGCATGTATCATGGGTATTAAAGTTGCTATTGATATGAAGATTCAGTTCCTCGATGTGTATGGAGATTCAGCCCTGGTAGTGAGTCAGATTAAAGGAGATTGGGATACCAAGCATGATAATCTCATTCCTTACAGAGAACATGTGTTGTCTATGATCCCACATTTCAAAGAGATTACCTTTGGGCATATTCCACGAAGAGAGAATCAGTTGGCAGATGCATTAGCCACCATGGCATCTATGTTTGAGATCAGTTGGGATGATGAAGCTCCCAAGATTACCATTGATAGATTTGAAAAGCCTGCATACTGCAATGAGATTGACACTGAAGGGGCAGAGGAGAAGCCTTGGTTCTATGAAGTGAAAAGATATCTTGAAGCTCAGGAATTCCCTGAAGGGGCATCTGTCAAAGATAGGAAGTTCCTGAGAAGGTTTTCTGCTAAGTTCTTTTTGAGTAATGACATTCTGTATAAGCGCAATCATGATTCAACTATGCTTCGTTGTGTGGATAAGAAGGAAGCAATTGAGATTATGGAAGAGATGCATGATGGGACCTTTGGCACTCATTCTAGTGGTCATACCATGGCAAAGAAGATTTTGAGAGCAGGTTACTATTGGTCTACCATGGAAGCTGATTGCTATCAACACTCCAGAACTTGTCACAAATGTCAAATCTATGCTGATAAAGTTCATGTACCTCCATCACCTTTGAATGTGTTGACTGCTCCTTGGCCCTTTGCCATGTGGGGCATTGATATGATTGGTGAGATCAAGCCTACGGCTTCTAATGGGCATCGTTTCATCCTGGTGGCTATTGATTATTTTACGAAATGGGTAGAGGCAGCTTCATATGCATCTGTGACGAAGAATGTTGTGGCTCGGTTCATTAAGAATAATCTCATATGTAGGTATGGCATCCCTGAAAGGATTATCACTGACAATGGCTCTAATCTGAACAACACTATGATTACTGATCTCTGCATGCAGTTCAAGATTAAGCATCACAACTCTTCTCCGTATCGTCCAAAGATGAATGGGGCAGTTGAAGCTGCTAATAAGAACATTAAGAAGATTGTACAGAAGATGACTGTTACTTACAAGGATTGGCATGAGATGTTACCATTTGCTCTTCATGGTTATCGTACCACAATACGTACTTCAACAGGGGCAACCCCATTCTCCTTAGTCTATGGTATGGAAGCAGTTCTGCCCATTGAAGTCCAGATCCCCTCCTTGAGAATTATGAAGGATGCAGGCTTGGATGAAAATGAGTGGATTCAGACTCGACTGGACCAGATAAATTTGATTGATGAGAAGAGGTTAGCAGCAGTTTGTCATGGCCAGATGTACCAGAAACGGATGATCAAGGCTTTTAACAAGAAGGTTAAGCCAAAGGTATATCAGGCTGGTGACTTGGTAATCAAGCGTATCATATTACCACAGGGTGATCCTAGGGGCAAGTGGACTCCAACATATGAAGGACCATTTGTAGTCAAGACAGTGTTCTCAGGAGGTGCCATGATACTGACTACAACGGATGGTGAGGACTTCCCACAGCCTGTAAACGCAGACATAGTTAAAAAATACTACGCATAAAAAGAGACCCGCTAGGTTGACAGGCCTAGGCAAAAATAAGGGCATCCCGGCAAACCAAAAGGGTTTGGGCAAAAATTAGGGATATATATAAAAAAAAAAGATGTACACCCGGCAAGTTGAAAACCTGAAAAGGCGGCTTGGGCAAAAAAGGGTATCCCGGTGGATTGAAAACCTGAAAGGGCAATCCAGGCAAAAGTTAGGGATTAAAGCGTATGACTATGTCTCGTTTGGATCACTCATGAAACTGCAACCAGTTGTACTACTTATTCAAGCTCAAACAGATAAAGCTCAATCCAATTGTTTCCGTCTCAACAGCAAGAAGATGAGATACTTGAGTGGCAATAGTAGAATTGAAACTCAATAGGATTGTTTCCCACATAGCTGATTCTTTTTGTAAAACTTTATGGCAAAATCCTCTTACTAGGGTTTATGTCTCCTTGTACAAACTTACCCGTGTATGGGTCACTTTTTGATATAAATAAATTCCATCTTTTGAATCCAGATTTACTTTTACCCTATTTACATAAGCGAAACGTCCATTGGTTGTGTTTGAATGTATGTATGCTTTTGAATATGATTGATGTTTACCAGAAATGCATGTATGCTTTTAATATGATTAATGTTTACCAGAAATGCATGAAAATGCAGTAATAGTATTTACTAAGGACGAACGAGGGAAGGATTTCAACGAAGCTTCGCCGGTTCATCTCTACAAAACAGTTACAAACCCTCAGTAGGACTAATCCATCTTCATAAAGTCTCATCTCCCCTGGAATTTATATCCATCTCTTTTATCCTCATACGGATATTCGGGAAATTACTTTCCAATAAGGGTACGACGAACGAAGACGGGATGTTATACTTATCCTACTACCAAACGAAGACGAAGGTTATATATACCCTACTATCCCCAGCATACCGAAGGTTATATATACCCTACTATCCCCAGCATACGGGAGGTTATCTATACCTTACTATCCCCAGCATACGGGAGGTTTTATATACCTTACTATCCCCAGCAGACGGGAGGTTATCTATACCCTGCCATCCCCAGCAGACGGGAGGTTATATATTCTTCAACAACGAATCGGGATTTATTTTCCCTGGCCAGCAGTTGTTATACGAAGATATCCAGACGCTTCAGGCAATATCATATCATACATACATCATTTACATCATACCATAGCATATATATCTAGTACATTACTTAGGTGCATCATATTATACATGCATACACAATACATGAACTAATGTTATTATACAAAAGCTACCTTGTTTCAGGTTAATTATCCAACAAACAAACTTATGGTCTCCAGGACTGCTTTATTGTAACCTCAGGGTTACTTTATCCTCCTGATGAGCTTCTTATTACTTTGGGACTGCTTTATTGTAACCTCAGGGTTACTTTATCCTCCTGATAATTTCTCATGACTTCAAGACTGCTTTAGAGCTATTGATTGCTCTATCCTCCTGAAATCACATTATTATTTCAAGACCGCTTTAGAGCTATCCATTGCTCTATCCTCCTGAAATCATTACTTCAAGACTGCTTTAGAGTTATCATTGCTCTATCCTCCTGGAGTCACATTATTACTTCAAGACTGCTTTAGAGTGATCATTGCTCTATCCTCCTGGAGTCATATCATTATTTCAAGACTGCTTTAGAGCTATTGATTGCTCTATCCTCCTGAAATCACATTATTATTTCAAGACTGCTTTAGAGCTATCCATTGCTCTATCCTCCTGAAATCATTACTTCAAGACTGCTTTAGAGTTATCATTGCTCTATCCTCCTGGAGTCACATTATTACTTCAAGACTGCTTTAGAGTGATCATTGCTCTATCCTCCTGGAGTCATATCATTATTTCAAGACTGCTTTAGAGCTATCCGTTGCTCTATCCTCCTGAAGACATATCACATTATTATTTCAAGATTGCTTTAGAGCTATCCATTGCTCTATCCTCCTGAAGACACATCACATTATTATTTCAAGACTGCTTTGGAGTTGTCATTATTGATTGCTCTATACTCCTGAAATCATATTATTTCTTCAAGACTGCTTTAGGATTATCATTATTGATTGCTCTATCCTCATGAAGACATGCTGTTACATCAGTATTACTCCAGACTCCTGACAGCTCTCATTATATCTGAAGAACTTTCCCTTAGTGGCATCTTTAAGCCCACTCAATCATGTTCAACCAACCATCAATATCACTCTATGCACTGGTGAGTGCAAATTTTTGGGCTTTTGTGTTCAATCCCCTTCAACCTTCCAGGTTACGACTGGCAAATATACCAATCTAACCCCTCAGGTTTCAGAAAATTGAACAGGGGCAGCTGTTGCACCCCAAAATTTGCCCTCACAATACAAGACTTTGTGTTCTAAGAAGGTTCACAAGGTTCACAAATTCTTCAATGCTTATATAACCTTTCATGAGGTTCATGAAGTCTACAAGTCACTTCTTGAAGGTTCACAAGGTTCACAAGTTTCTCAATGCTTATATAACCTTTCATGAGGTTCATGAAGTCTACAAGTCACTTCTTGAAGGTTCACAAGGTCCACAAGCCTCTCAACATTTACAAGACCTTTCATGAGGTTCATGAAGTCCATAGGTTGCTTCTTGAAGGTTCACAAGGTTCACAAGTTTCTCAATGCTTATATAACCTTTCATGAGGTTCATGAAGTCTACAAGTCACTTCTTGAAGGTTCACAAGTTTCACAATGGTTACAAAGCTTTCCTGAGACTCATGAGGTCTACAAAGCCACTTCATGAGGTTAACAAGGTTCACAAGCTTCACAATACCTCCCATGAGGTTCACAAAACATTTTATGATGGTTCAAAAGGTTCACAAAGTTCACAATGGGTCAAAAGAGTTGACAATTCCCTCAGACAATGCACCTCCTAAGCAGTGCATCCAAAACTAGGGTTTTGACTTTAATCAGGCTAAATGGACTTCCAATACCTCAAGTGAGCTTCATAACATCTTATATGTGTATAAGAACCCCCATGACAAGTTTCAAGACTTTTCTCAAAAGTTTGCTCAGTCAGATGATCAGATAAGTCAAAATCAGTCAGTACAGTTAAAAAGTCAAACTGAGGTCAACTGTGGTCAAACCAAAGTCAAACTTCATGATTTTTTGCCAACATCAAGTATATGAAGTAAAATTCACCATTTGATCAAGGGTTGATCATGATTCATCAAGGAGATTCCAGATCATCAATAATCAGGGGTTTCTAAATTAGGGTTTCCTTAGTAAAAGTCAACTGAACTTTGACCAGCCATAACTTTCACATGCTTCATCACCAAGTCTCCACTCAAAGCTCATTTTGAAGAAAATTGAATTCTCTACAACTTTGATGTTTAAGGTTAAGCCCAAAAATGCTTCATTTGAAAGATATGATCTAAGACATTATAGGTCATTTCAAAAGTCAACAAAAAGTCAACAACTTCAAAAGGGCATAACTTGAGATTGGTAAATGATATGAACCTGAAACCAATGGGGTTGTTTAGAGGACTCTTCAAGCTTTCCAAAAAGTCCAAGAACACCCTCATACCTTTAAAATTGAGGGATATATGCCTTTGCAAAGTTGGGAAATTTTGTGATGGTTTATGTTGAAAATGGAGGCTTAAAAGCATTTCTTTCCAAATGGGCTGCCCAAGTTATGATCCAATCCATACACAAACACTATGCACGACCCAAACCATTTAAAATCTGATTTTTATTATTTTTATTTTTATTTATTTTGATTTAAATCATTAAAAATCATTTTAAATAAGAATAAAATATAAAAATAATGGATTTTATTTGGATAATGTTTCTAGAAGATCATAATGGGTGATTAGAATCAAAGAGGAAGGAAATCATGTGAATTGTCCCAAAATAGCAAGCATTCAAGAGCAAATATTTGAATTTTACAACACCATCTTTTTCAATCTTTTTTGGATCAAATATCCACACAACCTATCCATGTTTCTGACCTAAATTACTCCCACATATATACTAAGCATAACCCTAGTCCTCAGGGACGAATTTGCAGCAGCCAAAGGTGAGTTCATAGTTCAAAAAATCATAAGAAAAGTGACATTCGGATTTTGAGAATCAGAGCATTAGAAGGTAATTTGAGGACACCACAATGATCCTTGGACATCATTGAGTCAAAACCAATACCTACTTGCATCCAAAGCTCTTCATATAGCATATCCCGAATGCATCTTCTCACTCTTGTTTGATTTTTCGATTTCATTTATTTAACCATTGTAAATCGTTTTTGTGTATTGAATCTTGTTTATCATGATGCTTAGATGGATTCTGGACAAAAACATTGAAGAAACATGCCCTAAACCGAGAGACACCATTGTTAGGGTTTGAGTTCTCAAATTGGGAATTCGCGTTTTAGTGAATATAAATGACTTTTAAAAACATGATTATGTTGTATAAACCTTGTATGTTTGATCTGGGCTATCAATTTGTATTGATTTTGCTGTTTACATGATGATCCAAAAACCTAGGTTTCGGGTTTATGAACTTGCAGGAAGAATCGTAGGAAATTTCAAAAGAAAATTCGCAGCAAATTTGAATGAAGAAGATGAAGTTTGCCGCGCTCAGGAATTCAAATTATATTAATATATTTTATGTTATTTTGTTGTTTCATTAACACACACATGCGTGTGTCCTGGTGGTAAGCGCTGCTTGTGTATGTTGAAAGGTGCTTGGTTCGATTCCTGGCCAAGTGCATTTGTTTTGTTTTATTTTGCAGGATAAAAGACAACATAATATATAATATGTTATTGTCGTTCCATGACCAGAAGGGCTCTCCCAGCCAGGTGGTCAAGCATGCGCGCATATATCCTAAAGGTCCTGGGTTCAATCCTCCCCCAGGCCTTTTTGTTCTTTTATTTTTCTGGAATTTTTAAGATCAAGGTACAAAACAAAATGAAGCTGTTTCCTTATCACCTGCGTTTGGCTGGCCCAGTGGTTCTTGTTGCTGCCTGCAAGTAAGAGGTCTTGGGATCAAATCCCACCAGGTTCCTTTTTCTTTCTTTCTTTTTTTATTATTTTTCTTCTTTTAATTTAATTAGTTTAAAATAATCAAATTCTATTATTATATTATGATATTATGTATATATTATATATTCCAATCCTTGAAATTATTTTCTAAAAAATATAAAATTCATGATTTTTCAATGTAAATTTTATAATATATATATTAGTTAAGATAATTCTACATAATTAGTTAAAAATAAATTTTGTATATAGCTAAATCCTATTTTTTTTATAAACCCTAAAAATATAAAACCCTAATTTTTTTTAACCCTAAAACTATTTTCAAAAATAAAACCTAATCCTATTTTTTTTTTTACAATTATAATATAAATTTATTTATTCTCATATTGTAAATATAATTATAAATTATTTCTCTCATCTAAAATATAAATATGTTTCATATTATTAGAAATTAAAGTTTTTGTAAATATACTTATAATTTATTTTTCTCTTTATATATTAAATAAACATTTGTTTTATAACTTTTGTTTAGAAATAATTGTGTTTATAATAATTAGATTTTTGTAGTAACTTTATAATTAAAATATAATTTAATAATTTGTAAATTAAAATAATTGTTTATTCATATTTGTTTTTTTTAGTTGTTTATATTAAAAATTGTTAATTTCTTATTATTATAATATTTTAATTAATTTTGTTTATTCTTATTTACTAACCACATTATTATTTATTATTATATTTTTTTTTCTAACCTTGTTTATTATTTCTAACTTATTATTATTGCAATTGCTACTAACCCCTAATTATAATTTGCTTATTTATTTATTTATTATTTATATCTTGCTATTATATTTATTTATTTGCTATTTATTTTATAATTATTATGTAATTGTTCCTAGATGTAAATATGTAATTATTTAATTATTATTGTTATGGTTAGTAATTAGGGAGTGATAAAACATGTTTGTTATTTAAAAATAAATTCAGATAATTTTTAATATAAGATAATTAAATTAAACACGTCACACACGTAAGTCGATTTTAATCGCTGTCTCACTTCCTAAGGTTATCCCTCAAGTTGCCTACGAATAATGGTTAAGTGGGGTGTATAAAGCAAGTCCCTCGAAAGAAAATCATCAAAGTCCCTTATGGTTGCCTTTACGGATCGAGTCCCTTCGAAATAAATGATGATAGTCCCTTCTTTATGCTTATTACACCCCACAATGGCCTTCAAAATCAAATTGTCCCTCACATGTCCCTTTACATCCAAAGTAAGGACTACCTACTCCTTAATAGTAGGGATAGTCTTACCAAGGAAAGGATAAAGAATAAGAAAGACCTTAAACATTAGGGTAGGTTACTCCTAGGTGCTTGCTCACTTCAAAACTTTTTCACACTTAAACAAATTTCAAATAAATTTTCAAACAAGTTTTTTACACATCCATACATGGGTTATTACTAAACTATTCTGAAAATTTTCTTATTCACACACTACACTTTCAAAATCAATTTAAAGTGAGCTTAAGTACCTAAGAGCCCATGGATAACCATGGATGAAAATGATGCTAATACCTTCCCTTTTCATAACCTACCCCCCGGACCCAAAATATTCTCTAAGGTCTTTCCTGTTCTTTTATAACCTTTCCTTATGGATAAAATAAAAGTCGGTGGCGACTCTTGCTATCCGCAACATTGTTTAAAGTCAGTTCTCCCACCGTGTTACAGGAACCATCTCCCCACAAAGCTTCCGCCTCTATCCAAAAGAGCAACGCATGAAAGAATCACAACAGAGTGACGAAAGCTTCTACAAACCCCAGCTGGGTCCCCTCATTATCGAGATAGGTCTATCATTGACCCATATCCCCAAGCAGATATCATCTCATCAGATCTACCAATGATCTCACCCCCAGTTGGGATGTCCATTTCAAGCAGATCGGCCAAAGATCTTCGTAGCAACGGGATCCGAATCCCGGTTGGGTATCTTTGCATAAACATAGCATTCGCATCATATTCACCCACAAAGCGTAGCATTCCGTCTAGTACGGAGCATTACGGCAAAAATCCAGCATACTGCATAATCATAAGCCATGGCCTGAATCAAATACTTGTGAATAATGACAATCCGTCAATATACAGAAGACACCCCCCAAAATCCCCAGCGGAGATTACCCAGCAAAAGCAGTTGTCTCACATTCACAAACACCAGTATATACTCTCTTTGGCACCCGTCCGTGTCAATACTCCCCAGTAAAGTCGCCTGAACACTCTTTGCAAACAGTACCACCCGCATTACAGATACCCTTTTGATACCCATCCGTGTCATACCCCCAGCAGAAAGCCAAGGACATCCTCTTTGCACTCACAAATACTTATATACATTTCCTTGACACCCGTCCATAAACACTTTGTACATCAGATACTTGTTTATACTATACTCTTCTCCTTTTGACACTCGTCCGTGTCATTCTCCCCAACAGTTAAATACTCATCTATACACCACTCATGCTTATACAGATACTCATCCGTATCTTTTATATACCACTTATATCCCCACAGATTCGACATTCGTCCGTGTTCTTTGTTAACCAGATGGTACGCGTCCGTACCATCATCTCAGAACATGCGTCAAGCGTTTGTTTCTACCTGATACTCGTCCGTATCATAGTCTTAAGGATGTTCGTCCGCATCTTTAATTCATACACTGTGTCAAACACTCTTGTCTTCTTGAATATAGATACTCGTCTGTGTCTGCTATTCCCGGGAAGAGTCCCCTCAGATTCAACACTCGTCCGTGTTCTCTGTTAACCCGTTGATACTCGTCTGTATCATCATCTCTGAACACGTGGCAGTATTTGTTTCTACCCGATACTCGTCCGTATCATAGTCTTAAGGATGCTCGTCCGCATCTTTAATCTATACACAGACATCTAGACACTTATACCTTTTATTTCTTGGATATAAACACTCGTCCGTGTTTACTATTCCCCAGTAGATCGATACCAAAGCAATTTTCTTTTTTTTTTATCTGACATTCGTCCTGTGTCATGATAAACCCTGAGAGCAGCCGTACCCTGCTAGGTGGTCGTCCTCCACCTCTTGATGGTCGTCCTCCATCATGCTCATCGGATGGCCGTCCCCATCGTTGATTTTCTATCCGACATTCGTCCTATGTTGTGATATTCAGCAGTCGTCCCCTGCTAGGTGGTCGTCCTCCACCTTTTGATGATCGTCCTTCATCATTTTATCCAATGGCCGTCCCCATTGTTGATTTTGGTTATCTAGCATTCGTCCTATGTCATGATAAAACCTTGAGAGCAGCCGTCCCCTGCTAGGTGGTCGTCCTCCACCTCTTGATGGTCGTCCTCCATCATGCTCATCCAATGGCCGTCCCCATCGTTGATTTTCTATCCGGCATTCGTCCTATGTCGCGATATTTTCGGCAGCCGTACCCTGCCAGGTGGTCGTCCTCCACCTTAGATGATCGTCCCTCATCTTATCCCCAACAGAGCAGCCGTCCCCTGCTAGGTGATCGTCCTTCACCTTTGATGACCGTACCTCATCATCTGTTTATTTCATTTATTCTTTAACCCGATGGCCGTCCCCGTCATGGTCCCTTTTCCTTTTCCTGATGATCGTCCTTCATCAGTTTAGCCCGATGGCCGTCCCCATCGTTGGTTACTTTACTTTGGGAACTTGATGGCCGTCCCCGTCATGTTTCATTAATCCCCAGAGAATCTTACAGCTTTACTTGATGGCCGTCCCCATCATGTTTCTTTTTATCCCCAGCATGTCGGTCGTCCCCGTCATCGCTTTATTTCCCGCACTTTTCAGCATGTCAGCCATCCCCGTCATTGCTTTTTACTGTCGCTCCCGATAAATGAAGCTAAGTCCAGATAAAGGTACAGACGCGAACGGTCGGCGAAAGGGACAATGAGAACACACAGCCGTGAACTCACTGGAGATGAATAGAGTCGCCAGCTAGGCATTTTTATCCCGGAGGAAAGGCAATGCTGCATAGACCTAGAAAGACATGGATAAGACGGTTGCGAACCAGAGAGACTGAGAAAGGGGGTTGGTTACAACCTGGGAAGGTATTAGCACCCAGATTGTCCGCCGTACTCGACGGGATCCACGCTTAAAAGATTTGTGTTTTAAAGGGGTAGTGTCAGTGCATTTTGTGTATAAAGTGGCTGGAACAGAATGTACAGGTGTCAGTGTAAAATAAATGCAAAGTGTGATATGAAAGTGTCAGTGTAGGAACAAGAATAAGATGCTCAAGATCATGAGGCTTAAAAGAATGAGGCTGGAAAGAGGGGAAATATACAGAGACTTTTGTTCGATAACTGTTAAGTTATGCCTACGTATCCTCTCGTGCAATGAGGAAGTCAGAACACCGTAGTTCGACCCAAAGAGACTGAAAGATGAATTGACTTGTGAACTGCTTACTTGCCTATGCTCAAGTGTATGATCTGTCTGGCACAGATGCAAACTATCTTGCATTAGACGGAAGAAGCGAATTCTCGTTTGTGAGTGAATGAGATGAGAAAAGAATCCCGGAGGAGACGACTATTGTTTGTTTTTGTGTTTTCAGTCTTTTATTGCTTTTTTGAAGTTTGTCATTAGTTAATGAGCTTAAGCCTATACCAATAGGTTAGTAAACTCATCACATCCTCCCTCTGATTAGGGGTAATGAGGATACCTTAAGTGTGAAGTCAGATTCTCACACTTAATCACCCTTTGATGTAGGATTAAGATCATTAACCTACTTGTTATTATTTAGATGTTTTTGTGGTTTTTGTTTAGTGTTAAGTAATGAGGTTAAGCCATAATCAAGGATTGAACAGACTCATTACACCATCCTAATAGAAGGATAATAGATGAGAATGTTTAAGCTGAGGAATGCCCCTCAACTTAATCCATGATTAGGGATTAAACTCATGACAAAACAAGCCTTTTATTAAGTGGATTTTATTTAGTGATATGATGATGAAGTGAATTTTATGGTTTGTAAGACAACTTGAGGGGGACTTGTCCATTAACACTAGGGTTAGTCCTTCTTAACCAGTTAAGGAAGAATTAGAACCCTAATGCAAGGCCCAAGTTACAAGCTTGATGTCTTGATGATTATTAAGTGAATTGATTAAGAGATTTAAACACATTAAGGGTTTAACACTTAGGATTAAAGTTATACACTCCATCCTAAGAGAAGGATGCAGGCATAAGCTTAATCACAAAGCCTTAAAGCCTTTAGGGTTTAGTCCCTGATTATGAGATGAGAAGAAGAGACTCAAAAGAGACACAAAGGTAAAACTATGAGGGGATACTAATCAAAACCCTAATCATTGTCATGCTTGGTTGTTCCTAAGGTTTGTGAAGTTTTCAAGAGATATCTTCAATGGAACCACCAGGAAGCATATGAAAGGATCAAGAGAAGCAAAGCAACTTGCTTCATTCAAGAAGTCAAGTCACTTGAAGAAAGAAAATGGGAAGAAAAATAAAGAGCAAGCTCAAACTCAAACATATACAGAAATGCAGCAAGGATGCATAAAGGAGATGAAGAGAAGTTATGAGAAGTGAAGGCAAATTCACTTCTCAAAGCCACTTACCACCTGAAAAGTTAGAAAAGAAAGTGCAATGCAATGCAAAATGAGATGAAATGGTATGATGCAAAACCAAACCAGAAGCATATGCATGATGTTAATGATGCTATGAGATGCTACAAACCAGAAACAACACATGTGGATGATCATACAAGCTTATGAATGCAAATGAAGCAAGTTAGAGCACATGAACATACATGAAAAGTTATGGAAGGCACATGGCATACAACATGACAAATGCAAGATGCAATGATCAAACATGCTTTCAATATGTCTTATGATGTCAAATGAATCACATGGAAGCATGGAATGTCATGGCAAGTCATGGTATGCAAGAGAATGCAAGATGGATGCATATGGAAGCCCAAATTAGGGTTTATGAATCAAACATCAAACACAAACCAAAACCAGAAGCAAACCCTAAGATAAAAAATGGAAAATGCCACACAAAGGACCCCTAATCCCATACTAAACCACTGCCCAAAGGAGAGGTCTCAACTCTTAACCAATCTTAAGTTATGATTTTCACAAGTTTTTAGGGTTTTTAGGGTTTCCAAACAAAAGAAATTCCAAACAATTTGAAAATGCAAGATCAAATCATGGCCATTTTATCTCAAAAACTACATGCTAAACATAATGCAATGCAAGAAGAATCAATGTCCAACTCCTCATGAATAGGCAGAAATGATTTTTTGAACTTGGGATCAAAATAATGCACAAAAATGATTTTAATTCAATGAAAAATTCTTAAAATGCATCAAGATCAAAAAAGAAATTTGGTTTGAAGGTTGGACAATGTTTCTAAATGTCTTAGAACATTTCATGAATTTTTTGGTGATTTTTAAATACCTAAAAGTATTTTTAATGAATTAATTTTCATTAATCAATTAAAAATAATCTTTTAAATATTTAAAAATACTTTTTTAATGCAAAAATGAAAATAAAAATATTTTTTGTGTTTGAAAAATTAATGAAACTCAGGATAAAAAATTTCATAATTTTTAAACAAGTTTTGCTATTTTAAATAAATTGGGCAAATAAAATGAAAAGAAATGAAATAAAAAATGAATTTTAAATGAAGTCAACAGAAAGAATGGCTGAGATTGAATCTGGGGAGGGAGACATTGACCACGCGCCAGATCTAGTGGTCCTCATTCAAACTGGGTTAAATACAATTACGAATTAATTAATTGAGATTTAGGGCTAATGACTGCATCTGGACCATTCACATGCGCGCGAAGTCCACTGGTCAACGCAATCCAACGTGCCAAATTCAAACTCTCTTAATGACTGGGATTATGCCCTAATTATTTTCAGGTGGCCGGAGAAGACCTCCGGTCGTCTTCTCCGGTGGGAACCCCACCTGAAAATCTCCAAACTCTCTCAAAACCTAACTAAAACGAAATCTAAAAACATGGAAATGATTCCCACTTACTCACGAACCAAAACCCCAAATCAAAACAAATTTATTCTTCCTGGAATGGCTGAATCGAAGCAAACAAGAACTAGGGCAAAAAAGTTTCAGGAAGCAATTAAATTCTCATTTCATCACCATTTTCAAAACTAAAAACATCAGAACAATCAGTGAAGCATGGAGAACAAGTTTAGAACTTAAAAATCCATTTCTGGAAAAAAAGTTCTTGAGCTACCTGAGATTCGAAGCTTTCACTCCAGCAACTTTCTGCCCTCTCTCTTTGATGCAATCCACTCTACTTGGTCCCCTGGTGATCCTTGAGTGCTTGGAAGAAATTTATGTTGGCTGGTTGAGGAGTTTGAACAAGTTCTGTCCAAGCTCAGTTGAAAATGGTGATGGTGATTCAAGCTGTTTCAGGCCAATGTGAGTGGTTCTTTGTGATCAGTGTGATGAATGGAGAAGGTTTATGAAGTTTGTTTGAGTGTTAGTGAGCCATGGAGTGAGTTTCGAATGGTTTTGCTTCTGGGGGTGAAAATGGAGGAATGGTGTTCTTGCTTGATTCAGGCTCAAGTCTTGTTGGTTTTTGCTCTATGAAGCAATGTGAGTTGATGTGTGGAAATGGTTTTAATGTTTGTGTGTTATGCAGAGAGATTCGAAGAGTTTTGCTTGATGGAGTGTTTTTGTGTGTGTGATGCTATGGTATGTTTCAGCTGGGCCTCTTCATATGTTTTGCTTGCTAAAGGATAGTATAAACAATTCCAAGTGGCCAGAGGATGTGACATGGCCTGCTGTGATTGGGATGTTTGCTTTTGCCAAAAGTCAACTTTTTTGTAAGAGAGGTATGGCTTGAGTTCTAGCTTGGTACAATGGCTAGGGCTGGCGCAGCATGGTGTGGTGAGAGGCTAGCATGGTTCAGTATCCAATGTTGCAAGTGGTAGGAGGAGTGATCATGAGTTTTGCAAGTTGGTCATCTTTGGAAACTTCATGAAAATGCCTTGTTACACAAACCATGAACATGTGATCTTTTGGTCCAAATCTGATTTTTAGGACTTATGTGATGTTTGTGCATTGGTTTGATGTCAACTAGAAGTTACAAACAGCCTTGGTTCATGATTTTGCAAATTTTCCATTTAGTGCACATCTTGAAAATCAATGATTTTTGCCAACTTTGTCACACCATAACTTTTGATCCAAAATGAATTAGATCATGTTCTTGTACTTTTTGAAAAGGGAAAAATGTATTCTACAACTTTCATGACCAAGGTTTTCTCATTTGAAGCATTTTTGGATCAAGAATCAAGGCTTGAAAAATGGCACAAAATGACATATTCTTGAAAAGTCAAACATGCCCTAAAAAGTCAACTTTGCAAAAACTTCAAATTCTTGATTTTTGTGAACTTCAAACTTCTTCCATGATCAAATAAAGATCATATACACTCAAATTGATGAAGAATGCCCATTGGTTGGGTCATTGGGGGCCTCAGATGCCCTGATTTTGCACTGACTTGTCCAGAAAGTCAACCCTTGATCAGATGACTTCCCCATGGAATTTCTTCATGAAAATTGGTATGCATACTCCCTATACCATATAAAGACCAATAGAAACAAGAATGACCAAAAAAATTGGAGTTATGGCCTCTGAAACCAAAACCCTAATTTTAGGTCAACTGTGCAGTCAAACTTGGCTCTGCATCCACACCAATCCCAGTTCTTGTGATTCTTTTGCATTCTTGACTTTGAGAGGATGCAATATGATATAAGAACACACATGGATCCCTTTGAAGTGATTGGTGGCCTTTGGAGTGGCTCAGGAAGCTCTTGGATTGCTCAGATCACAAACCCTAGATGCAGATGACTTAGAACCTATGCAGTGAATCAAAAAAATGGAATATGAGATGGCATGATTGAGTTTATGCATATGAGGAGATCACAAGCCATGGTGTGAATGGGTGAGGGCAAATTTGGGGTGTTTACATTTACCCAGCAGTCGTCCTCTGCTCGACGGTCGTCCTCCGTCGCCCATACTATACAATATACTTTATTGTCTTTTACAATCTATATCCCTTTTCTTCTTCATTCTGTGAGTGCAAATTTTGGACTGTCTTTGGTATTCAACCACAAGTTATCTTGTTCGCCTGTTAAGCCGTTGCTTACATCCTGCACAACTAACTCATGTTTGAATAGGGGCAGCTGTAAACACCCCAAATTTGCCCTCACCCATTCACACCATGGCTTGTGATCATTTCATATGCATAAACACAATCATACCATCTCATATTACATCTTGATCCACTGCATAGGTTCTAAGTCATCTGCATCTAGGGTTTGTGATCTGGGCAACCCAAGAGCTTCTTGAGCCACTCCAAAGGCTATCAATCACTTCAAAGAGGTCCATGTGTGTTCAAGTATCATATTATATACTTTCAAAGTCAAGAATGCCAAAAAATCACAAGAACTGGGATTGGTATGGAAGCAGAGCCAGGCTTGACTGCACAGATGACCTAAAATTAGGGTTTTGGTTTCAGAGGCCATAACTCCAAATTTTTTGGTCATTCTTGTTTCTATTGGTCTCTATATGGTATAGGGAGTATGCATATCAATTTTCATGAAGAAATTCCATGGGGAAGTCATCTGATCAAGAGTTGACTTTTCAAGCAAGTCAGTGCAAAATCAGGGCATCTGAGGTCCCCAATGACCCAACCAAAGGGCATTCTTCATCATTTTGATTGTATATGATCTTTATTTGATCATGGAAGAAGTTGGAAGTTTACAAAATTCAAGAATCTCAAGTTTTTGCAAAGTTGACTTTTTGGGCAAGTTTGACTTTTAATGGAAATATCATTTTAGGCAACTTTTTCAACCCTTACTTTTTGATTCAAGAAAGCTTCAAATGGAAAAACTTTGGTCATGAAAGTTTTAGAATAGATCTTTCCCTTTTCAAAAAGTACAAGAACATGACCTAATTCATTTTGGATCAAAAGTTATGGCTCATCAAAGTTGGCAAAAATCACTAAATTTCAAGTCATGCACCAAAGAGGCAAAGTTGCAAATTCATTTCTCAAGGCCAATTAAGTCATCAAATGGGCTTCTAATCCACACAACATGATAACACAAAATCAAAGGTGAAGGACGATCACCTAGCAGGGGACGGCTGCTCTGTTGGGGAATAAAGGAATTATGATGGGGACGGCCATCAAAGGTGGAGGACGACCACCTGGCAGGGTACGGCTGCCGAAAATATCGCGACATAGGACGAATGCCGGATAGAAAAGGTCAACGATGGGGACGGCCATCGGACGAGCATGATGGAGGACGACCATCAAGAGGTGGAGGACGACCACCTAGCAGGGGACGGCTGCTCTCAAGGTTTATCATGACATAGGACGAATGTCAGATAACCAAAAATCAACAATGGGGACGGCCATTGGATAAAATGATGAAGGAAGATCATCAAGAGGTGGAGGACGACCACCTAGCAGGGGACGGCTGCTAAATATCAACGATGGGGACGGCCATCGGATGAGCATGATGGAGGACGACCATCAAGAGGTGGAGGACGACCACCTAGCAGGGTACGGCTGCTCTCAGGGTTTATCATGACACAGGACGAATGTCAGATAAAGGAAAACTTGCTTTGTTGGCGATCTACTGGGGAATAGTAAACACGGACGAGTGTTTATATCCAAGAAACAAAAGGCATAAGTGTTTAGATGTTGTGTATAGATTAGAGATGCGTACGAACATCCTTAAGACTATGATACGGACGAGTATCACGTAGAAACAAACACTGACACGTGCTCAGAGATGATGATACGGACGAGTATCAACTGGTTAACAGAGAACACGGACGAGTGTTGAATCTGAGAGGACTCTGGGGAATAGTAGACATAGGCGAGTATCTATATTCAAGAAGACAACAGTGTTTGACACAGTGTATGGATTAAAGATGTGGACGAGCATCCTTAAGATTATGATACGGACGAGTATCATGTAGAAACAAACGCTTGACACATGTTCTGAGATGATGATACAAACGAGTACCATCTGGTTAACAAAGAACAAGGACCAATGTTGAATCTGTGGGGATATGAATGGTATATACAAGATACGGACGAGTATCTGTATGAGTGTATCATGAGTAACGAGTATGAGTATTGTATAGATGAGTGTTTATCTGCTGGGGAGGGTGACACGGACGAGTGTCAAGAGAGAAAAGTATAATATGAACAAATATCTGATATACAAAGTGTAGGTGACTGCGCTGGGGATACGACACAGACGGGTGCCAAGAAAGTGTATATAAGTATATGTGAGTGCAAAGAGGATGTCTTTAGCTTTCTGCTGGGGTATGACACGGACGGGTGTCAGGACGTATCTGTAATACGGGTGGTCTTGTTTGCAAAGAGTGTTCAGGCGACTTTACTGGGGAAAGGTGGCACGGACGGGTGTCAAAATGAGTATATACTGGTGTATGTGGATTGTGAGGCAGCTGCTTTTGCTGGGGACTCCGGTGGGGATTTTTCTGTACATTGATGAACTGTCATCATTCACAAGTGTTTGATTCATAACATGGCTTATGATTATGCTATATGCTTGATTTTTGCCGTAATGCTCCGTGTTAAAACGGAATTCTACGCTTTGTGGGTGAATATGATGCGAATGCTATGATTGCAAAGATACCAAACCGGGATCCGGGTCCCGTTGCTGCGAAGATCTCCGATCGATCTGTTTGGAGTAGACATCCCAGCTGGGGAAGAGATCATTGGTAGATCTGATGAGATGTATCTGCTTGGGGATATGGGTCATTGATAGACCTATTCTAATAAAATGAGAGACCCAGCTGGGGTTTGTAGAAACTTTCTTTACTCTGTTGTGATTCTTCATGCGTTGCTCTTCTGGATAGAGGCTGCAACTCCGTGGGGAGATAGCTTTCTGACTCTTATACTCGTCTGAGGGCGAGATGGTAACTCGGCTGGGGAGAAAGAGAAGAATCACTGAAAGACCTCCCTAGAAAGTCTGTTACGGTAGCTTCTTGACTCAGCCGGGGATATGGGCGTCTTCTGTGATACCTGCCCATTCTGATGGGGATAAGTAATAAGCGGCCAACTCAGCTGGGAGGAGTCGTGAAAGGCAACTCAGCTGGGGAGAGGGCGCCTCGGGTGCTAAAATTGAGTGTTGACTTGCCAGCTTGCTGGGATGAAGCTTACATGCCCCAAGTTGCGTTCTGGATACCTGCAATCCTGAAAAAGATAGAGAAATGCACAAGATAATCCCGAGGTATCCTTTACTGGATTCCGTCATAGGAGTTTAGATACATCTGAGAGTAAGTATATTTCCTGCAAGCATGCTTTTATTTGAAGATAAGCATCTGTATTCTTATGCAATCAGTTTTTTTTCTTTAAGACATCAGACATTTTTTGCAGATAAAATGTACAAGACGAGACATGACTGAAAATCTGATTTTATTAATTCATATGCCCTGAATTGGCGAGATACAGTCAAAGGAACATATCTCCTGAAATGAGGAGATTGTTACAAATTGAGAAGCAAAATGCTGGCAGTGTTGATGACGCTTTGAGGAGCTTCCTCTTCACTATGACTCGTATGACTTTTTGACGTTCTTCTCACCTTGCTTTCTGAAGAATGTTGATTCTGATTGAGGCTTGATCCTTTCGAAGCTTACCAAGTTGTAAGTGATACAGACGAATTCAGAGTGCAGTTGTTCGCTTATTCCCTTATTTTGCATGGATCGCCCTTTCGGGTTTTCAATCCATCGGGATACCCTTTTTTGCCTGAGCTGTCCAATGCGGCTTTTCAACTCAGCGGGTGTACATTTTTTATTTATTTTCCCTTATTTTTGCCCGAGTCTGTTATTCTGTTTTTGACTCGCCGGGATGCCCTAATTTTGCCTGGACTTACATTCTATTTTTATGTCTAGCGGGTCATTTTTATGCGAAGTATTTTTTAACTGCATCTGAATTCACAGGGGACGGGAAATCTTCACCATCCATGGTGCTGAGCATCAGTGCTCCACCAGAGAAAACTTTCTTTACTACAAATGGTCCTTCATAATTTGGAGTCCATTTGCCCCTGTGGTCTGTATGAGGAGGGAGGATTCTTTTCAGCACAAGATCTCCTACTTGGTACTCTCGACGCCTGACTTTCTGATCGAAGGCTCTCTTCATTCTCTTCTGATACAACTGTCCATGACAGATTGCAGCCAATCTTTTCTCTTCGATCAGACTCAGTTGTTCGTATCGGGCCCGAACCCATTCTGCTTCACTCAGTTTAACATCCATTAGTACCCGGAGAGAGGGTAATTCAACTTCGACAGGTAGGACCGCTTCCATACCATATACAAGTTGATACGGTGTTGCCCCAGTGGATGTCCTGATTGACGTGCGGTACCCATGCAAAGCAAATGGTAGCATTTCATGCCAGTCTTTGTAAGTGACTACCATCTTCTGCACAATCTTCTTGATATTCTTATTTGCTGCCTCAACAGCGCCATTCATCTTTGGCCTGTAAGGAGAAGAATTGTGATGTTGAATTTTGAAGTCCCGGCATAGCTCAGCCATCATTTTGTTGTTTAAGTTGGAACCATTATCAGTAATGATTCGCTCGGGAACTCCATATCGACAGATGATATCTCTCTTCAGAAATCTGGCTACCACTTGTCTTGTAACATTGGCATAGGAAGCTGCTTCGACCCACTTGGTGAAATAATCAATGGCAACCAGGATGAATCTGTGGCCATTCGAAGCAGTTGGCTCGATCTTGCCAATCATATCAATGCCCCACATGGCAAAGGGCCATGGTGAAAACATGATGTTCAGAGGATTGGGAGGCACATGCACCTTATCTGCATAAATCTGGCATTTATGGCATTTTCTGGCGTAGGCACAACAGTCTGCATCCATGGTGATCCAATAATACCCTGATCTTAACAATTTCTTAGCCATGGCATGCCCTCCGGCATGGGTACCAAAGGATCCTTCGTGCACTTCATGCATCAACAAATCTGCTTCTGTCTTATCAACACATCTGAGGAGTACCATATCAAAGTTCCTTTTGTATAAAGACCCATCAGCGTTCAGAAAGAAACTACCAGCAAGCCTTCTCAAAGTCTTCTTATCATTGGAAGATGCCCCAGGTGGGTATGTCTGATCCTCCAAGAAGCACTTAATGTCATGGAACCAAGGCTTATCATCTTTGACAATGTCTGCGGCAAATACATATGCTGGACTGTCAAGTCTGGACACTGAGATTTGAGGTACAAAATTGGCAGCTTGAACTTTGATCATGGATGAAATGGTAGCCAGAGCATCTGCAAACTGATTCTCGTCCCGAGGGATATACTCAAGCTTGACTGTTGTGAAGAAAGTCAATAACCTCCTTGTATAGTCCCTGTAAGGTATCAGATGATCCTGGTGGGTGTACCATTTGCCGTTGGTTTGATTGATTACCAAAGCTGAATCTCCGAATACGGTCAATGTCTTGATCCTGAGGTCAATGGCTTCCTCAAGACCCATAATGCAAGCTTCGTATTCAGCTTCGTTGTTAGTGCAGTTGAAAGTGAGCTTTGCC
This sequence comes from Lathyrus aphaca, assembly GCA_963966055.1. NCBI lineage: Eukaryota > Viridiplantae > Streptophyta > Magnoliopsida > Fabales > Fabaceae > Lathyrus > Lathyrus aphaca. The sequence goes on from OZ014521.1 coordinate 65,151,514, forward strand.
GAGAAAGGCATGTGAACTCCTTTAGGTGTAATAAGTACTGCACCAACACCACGACCATTCATGTTAACAGCCCCATCAAACATCATAGTCCATTCTTCTTCCGGGTCAGGCCCTTCAGTGTGAACAGGCTCTTCATGATCTTTTGCTTTTATGAACATGATGTCTTCATCAGGGAAGTCAAACCTCATAGGTTGGTAATCATCAATGGGTTGCTCAGCCAGATATTCAGATAGTACACTGCCCTTGATGGCTTTCTGAGAGGTGTACTGGATGTCGTATTCTGTGAGAATCATCTGCCATCTTGCAACCCGTCCGGTAAGTGCTGGCTTCTCGAAAATGTACTTGACTGGGTCCATTTTTGATATCAACAAAGTAGTGTGGGTCAACATATACTGTCTCAGTCGGCGAGCATCCCACGCTAAAGCACAGCAAGTTTTCTCGAGCAGTGAATAACGTTGTTCACAGTCGGTAAACTTTTTGCTTAGGTAGTATATTGCATACTCTTTTCGACCAGACTCGTCATGCTGGCCCAACACACACCCCATCGACTCTTCTAATACTGTCAGGTACATTATCAGAGATCTTCCTTCAACTGGAGGCATAAGGATTGGAGGTTCTTGTAAGTATTCTTTGATCTTGTCAAAAGCCCTTTGGCAGTCTTCGTTCCACCTGACCGTCTGTTCTTTTCTCAGTAGTTTGAACAAGGGTTCACAAGTTGCTGTAAGGTGAGATATGAACCGCGAGATGTAGTTCAATCGACCTAAGAACCCTCGAACTTCTTTCTCAGTTTTCGGTGCAGGCATCTCTTGGATGGCTTTGACTTTGTCAGGGTCAATTTCAATCCCCTTCGCGCTTACAATAAAGCCCAACAGCTTACCAGATCTCACCCCGAATGTGCATTTGTTGGGGTTCAGCTTCAGTTGGTACTTCCTCAGACGCTTGAATAGCTTCAGCAGATTCACCAGGTGATCTTCTTCAGTAAGGGACTTGGCAATCATGTCATCCACATAACATTCTATTTCTTTATGGATCATATCGTGGAATAATGTTACCATAGCCCGTTGATATGTGGCACCAACATTCTTCAGCCCAAATGGCATTACCTTGTAGCAGAACGTGCCCCATGGTGTGATGAAGGTTGTCTTCTCCATGTCTTCAGGTGACATCTTAATCTGATTGTATCCAGAAAATCCATCCATGAAGGAGAATACCGAGAACTGAGCCGTATTATCCACCAATACATCAATGTGAGGTAAAGGGAAATCATCTTTCGGGCTAGCTCTGTTCAGATCCCGGTAGTCAACACACATTCTTACTTTGCCGTCTTTCTTAGGCACAGGTACTATGTTAGCGACCCACGGTGGATAGCTAGTTACAGCAAGGAACCCGACGTCCCATTGCTTTTGCACCTCTTCCTTGATTTTCATTGCCATGTCTGGACGAGTACGGCGCAGCTTCTGTTTGACCAGTGGACATTCTTCCCTCAAAGGCAGCTTGTGCACAACAATGTCGGTATCCAACCCTGGCATATCTTGGTAAGACTAAGCAAACACGTCCACATACTCTTGAAGCAGGTCAATCAGTTGTCCCTTCACTGAGTCTTGCAGGCAGGCCCCGATTTTAACCTCTTTCACGTCTTCATCTGTACCAAGGTTAATCACTTCAACCTCCTCCTGGTGAGGAGTAATAACCTTTTCCTCTTGTCTCAACAACCTGGCTAGCTCTTCAGGAAGCTCATATTCTTCTTCAACCCCTTCATCAGCTTGATTGATTGGATTGTCAAAGTCATACGAAGTCATAGCCGTGTTGTTGTCGGTGCTGTCAGGAAGGCACTCTCTGCAAGGGTTCAGTTTGTTCATTTTAGTGATTTGATTTTAATCTTGTTTTAGAAAAGTGAAATAAAGTTGTCATTTTGAAAACACTGCCATTTATTTTTTGTACAAAAAGAAAAATGGAAAAACAGTGAGCGGAAAAGAAAAAAAAGACTCATTTGCAAAAAGATGTCTGATATTTCATTGATTAATCTTGTTTGCACAAAAAGTACAGATGGCCCGATTACAAAATGAGTCTTGTCATCTTGGGCAAGATGCAAGACTTTGATGCATGCTATAAAAATACAGGAAATAATAATTACTCTGCATGAGTAACTCTTATAATTTCCTGGGAAGACCAGTTTGAGATACTGCTCCCCGGGATCTTTGGACGAATCCAGCTTTCCAGGTTGCGTTCTTCTTCCAGCTCGTCTTCCACATTGTTGACAGCATCAGGGGTGAGCATCCCCCCACTCACAAAGTTGGGCTCTTTTGCAGCCTCTGCTTGATCTTGTTGAGTTGGTTTGTAACCCAACCCAAATTTGTCCTCTTTCTTCTCCACCGGTAGTAGCTTGCCCCAGCCTTGGGCGGTTCCTTCCTCAACAACCCTCCGGGCTTGTCGGTATGATGATATTGAAGTACCAGGTACAGCAGAAGTTTCATTCACGTTCAAGGCCTCGAACCCCTGACTCATTGTTTCATGGATCTCCCCATCCATCTCAATATACTTATAGGTAGCCAGGTGGCTGACAAAAATATCCTCCTCTCCACAGATTGTAACGATTTGACCCTCCCACTCATATTTCAACTTCTGGTGAAGGGTAGAGGTCACGGCGCCAACGGCGTGAATCCATGGCCTACCCAATAGACAGCTGTAGGCAGGCTGTATATCCATCACGTAGAAGGTCGTTTTGAAGGTCTGCGGGCCAATCGTTATGGGCAACTCAATCTCTCCCAGAACCGATCTCTTTGAGCCATCAAAGGCTCTCACCACCAGGTTGCTGGGTCTCAATGCCAATCCATCGTATTCTAGCTTCACCAGGGCCTTCTTAGATAAGACATTGAGGGATGACCCCGTGTCCACCAGCACATGGGAAAGGACAGCACCTTTACATTCCATGGTTATGTGCAAGGCTTTGTTATGGTTGCGGCCTTCCGTTGTCAAATCAGTATTGGTGAACCCTAGTCCGTGACTAGCATTGACATTTCCAACTACAGCTTCCAGCTGATTGACAGTGATCTCTTCAGGCACGTAAGCTGCGTGCAAGACTTTGAGTAGTGCATTCCGATGGGCCTCGGAGCACATAAGCAATGATAGGATTGAGATCTTGGAAGGCGTCTGATGAAGCTGATCCACTACTTTATAATCACTCTTTTTGATGATTCGCATGAACTCATCAACCTCTTGATCGAAGGGTGTCTTGAAGGCTTCTTTAACAGTCTGCTCTTCCTGCACCAAGCTTTTTCCTTTTGCCTTGGCAGCAGCTTCTGCTTCGGCAGTGGGTCTCTGAATTTGTGGAGCGAAAAGACGTCCGCTTCGAGTGAAGCCTCCGCCTCCTCCCACATTGTCAATTTGTGGTGCAGGGGTTGATGATTCAAAAGTGATTCTTTGTCCTTCGCAGTACAGGTCAGAGCCGTAATGCCAGGGGATGGCATTGCTGCTTTCATAAGGTACTGGTCCAGGCACCGTGATAGTGACTGGACTGATTGCAGCTGCGGAAGGAGCTGTAATGGTCTGTGGATCGTAATAAATCGTGACTGGTGCTCTGATGGGAGCAGCACTTTCTGAGTTGTAGGCAGAGTTGTTTTCAGGATCATAAAATATTGTGACAGTTGAGACATCTTCATGATTTGTTGCTGGTGTTGTAGGAGATATTGGTGGAAGGATGGATGTTGTTGTTGTAGGAGTTTCAAAATGGAGTGGTGCTGGAGTTGTAGAAGAAAAATTTATTGATAACTGATCAGTTGAGATGATAGATGAAGTACTTGTTGATGAAACTGAAGAATTGTCAGGAACAATGGTTGTTGCAGTTGTAGGAGGTTCTGGAGCTATTGCTGATGAGATTGCTGGATTTGTAGGAAATGATGTGGTGATCTGAAGTTGGCCACTCTGAATGAGACCGTCTATGCCATTCCTCAGGTTATCGCACCCATTGACTGAGATATTGCAGTAAGCACACCCCAACTCACACCCCGGGAACATTTGACATTCGAGGAGTTGAGCCTTAATTTCTACCAACGGTGTACGGATCTGACCCACACTGGTTATTAAATAAGACGGCTTGTCTTCTTCAATAGCGTTAATTCTGGGACCACCGTGGTTTGGCATGGGGTTCTTATTGACATTGGGTGGTGGTGCGAAATTCAGAGCTTTCGAGTCTACCAGGTCTTGTACCTTCATATGCAGGGCTCTGCACTTTTCTGTACTGTGGCCAGGTGCGTTGGAATGAAAAGCACACCTAGCGTTGGAGTCATAATTCCTGGGTAGACTGTTGGGATCTGGAGGTGCCAACGTCCTTAGCTCAACTAGGTTGAGTTTCAGGAGTTGTGGCAGCAATGTAGCATATGGCATAGGGATCGGATCGATTACCCTGTTGGCTTGAGAAGGCCTCTGTTGGAAAGGCCTTTGCTGGTTATTGTTGTTGGTGTTGCTGTTGTTGTAATTTCTCGGAGGATACTGATTCTGTTGATGGTACTGAGGTTGTGGCTGATAGTTTTGTTGCGGAGGTTGATAAACTGGTCGAGGATGAGCTGGAGCAGGAATGGTGACTGCTGCCACTGATCTGTGAACATATTGGGGCCTGCCCCTGTTGGTGTGGATGGCATTGGTCTCGCCAGTTCTTCTCGGGCCCGCAAAAGGCTTTCTTGTACTACTGGACGAGCTTGCTCCGTTGTCTGAGATCTTACCCATCTTCAATAGGCTTTCAATTCTCTCCCCAGCTATGACAACATCTGCAAAGCTAGTGGAAGAGAAAGCAGCCAGCCTGTCAATGTAAGTCCCTTGAAGGGTGTTCATGAACATATCTGCCATTTCCCTTTCGGACATAGGTGGCTGAACAGCAGCAGCCAATTGCCTCCATCTCTGGGCATATTCTCGGAAACTTTCCCTTGACGACTGTGACATTCCCATTAGGAGAGTCCTGTTGGGTGCCATGTCTAAGTTGTACTGATACTGTCTGATGAAGGCCTCTGCCAGGTCCTTCCAGCATCTGATAGTTGCCCTTGTCAAGTGAGAGTACCATTCTCTTGACGCTCCAGTTAAGCTATCCTCGAAATAGAACATCCAGAGCTTCTCATCCATTGTATAGGCCTTCAGCCTTCCCAGAAATGACTGTAAATGAGTCCGGGGGCATGAAGTCCCGTTGTATTTTTCAAAACAAGGAGGCTTAAACTTATGGGGGATCCTGACCCCGTCTACCAAGCCCATGTCCATGACATCGAAACCAAGAGAATTTTGAGATTCTAAGGACCTCAATTTCTCAGCTATCTCATCCAACCTTCTATCATAAGCTTCTTCCCCAGCACCCATTACTGTAAACTGATCCTCTTGGGGGTCTTCTTGAAGTACCCTGGCTGCAGTGGCAGTCCCTTGAACATTTGCAGGAATATTGACCTCAGGATGGAGGTGTGGGCCAAATACAGGAGGGTTAACATGAGGTTGGACCCTTTCATTGTTGCTGGTGCCGGCAGTTCCTATATGTGGATCTTCTTGATTCTGCCTTTCCACCATGGCCCTCAATCTTTCCTGGCTCTGAGCCATGTTGTTCATCACTTCCATAAACTGAGTCATTTGATTCCTCATCTCTAGCCTTTCATTTGCCATTTGATTTCTGACCTCAGTAAGGTCCTGCTGCATCTGATCCATTTGAATGCCCGGAAGGTTGCTACGGGTCGGATAACGGTGCGGACGGTTGAGGGGAAATACTCGGCGCCGAGCAATAGTTCCTGAGATTCACAACAGAGTTAGCAGCAATAAAACAAAAAAACCTACAAAACAAACACAAGGGGTTAGCATGCAATGCAGTTATGCTTATTTGTTCTCAAGGTATCCGGTTTGGCATTCAGTTTTGACCCTTCCAGACCCTTGAAGATGCTGTTGATGTTGCTTTCGAAGTACACTCGGATGGAACAAACTAATACATATATTACAAAAATCAAAAGGTACATAGTTTGTTTTACAAATACAAGCCCTCTGGGGGGTCAAAATACATAAAAGTACATGGAATGAAAGCAACAACAAACAAAGGGTCAAACACCAAGACCAAACTCATCCTCACGAACTTCCTTGAGAAGTGCTTCGGTCACAGGATCAGCCGGACGCTCCGTGAGATTCCTGATGAGGAGATTCCGGGTGGTAACAGCTGCTGTTAGCTTCTTGTGCTGACTTTGGTCTTTTGACCTCTTTACCCCAGCTTTGATCTTCAGCTCTGATATCTCCCTCTGGGCTGCTGCCAGGGCTTCTTGCTGCTCTTTTGCACTAGCTTCCAGTTGCTCCATCTTGTCTTGAACTCTCTTGTCCTCCAGAGTACGGGCTTCGGTGATCCTGACCCACCGAGCTTGACTCTCCTTCAAATACAAGTCCATCCTTGCTCTCTGGAACTGGGCTTCTTTGCAAGCATTCTTCAGAATTTGTTCTCCAGCTTTAGACTTTTTGATATAATCCCCAGACTTCTCAATCTTAAACAGATGCTCCACTCTCAACTTCTCCAATCTCTCAACCTCCCTCATACCATCACTCCTCTCCCGGAGGGTCTTCTGCAAAGCTTGAGTTAACTTCTCATTTCTTTCTTTCAAACTCTCAAACTCCTCCAAACTGACAGTGGCAGGTGGTGCTGAAGATGATTCAGGCATATCTTCTATAGTAAAGGGCATCCCAGAGAATTGGGCCCTGGCACGGGACCATTCATAATATTGTGCTGATGCCACATTGTTGCACTTCCCCAAAATGGTTATTCCCTTGGTTTGAACATTATCCCAGGCCCAGGCTGCCTGCCTAACAATAGCCAGATTAATCTTGTTCTCACAATAAAGAGTTTCAACCAAGTCCTGTGCCTTAGGAGTGTGGACCAGGGCATAGCCCAGTTGTCTTCTAAACAGCAGAGGGTTGTAATTAATACTGCCCTTAACTCCTATTAGGGGCACATTGGGAAAATGCCCACAGCTGGTGATGATATCCCTACCCTTAGTGCTTTGAGTGCACCATCTGATATCGGCTGAAGTTAGAGCAGTGAGTCTCTTAGCCCAGTTGCTCTGCTGATGAGGATTCAAAAATGCATCTGTCCTGGGCAGATGCCTGAGAAGCCAAGTATGGAATAATGGAGCACAACACCTCACTAATCTTCCCCTCTGCTTTTCATTCCTCTGATGCACTGAATAGTAGAGATCCCCCAATAAAGTGGGCACTGGGTTCTTCAAGATGAACAGATGGATTGCATTCTTGCTAATGAATCGAGGCTCATCTGCAAACAACACAATTCCATATATGCTCAAAGCCAACAAGGCACAAACAGCTTTCCACTCTCCTAAATAAGCTTTCAGGGTAGCTTGAGAGATCAGGAAATCCAGATGGAAGCCAGGGATTCCAGCTTTAGAAGTCATATGCTGCTCAACCAGAACAGGTTCCAAATGCAGAGCCTTTGCTACTTCTCCATTACCAGGAAAGACCATCTCAGGGTTGAAAGGGATTCCACCCCTGATAGGCAAACCAACCAATGATGAGTATTCTTCTAATAGAGGGCCCAACTGAAAGTCTTGGAAAGTGAAACATCTTAGTGGGGGATCATAAAACTGAATGCAAGTGTGGATCAGGCTTCTCTGTGAAGGGTCCAGATCCATAACCATATCAAGTATATCCCCATAGTGTTCCCTGAACAATGGTATGTGATCTGGAGTGATCAGGGTCTGAATCCTCCTGATGTCAGATAACTCTGGCTGGAAGAAGTGATAGGTGATGTTGCTCTTTTTAGGAGCCATGATGCTGAAGATGAGTGGTGACAGGTGCTGATGATAACACTGAAGAAGGGGCCACTGATTGGCTGGTGCTGATGACTGAAGTAGATAGCTGAAGCAAATGCTGATGAAGATAGGTCAGTACTGAAGATGGGGTCAAAACCACAACCAAAGATGAAAGTGGATACCCTGAAACACAAATAAGCAAATGTCAATATGATGCAATGATTATGTATGCAAATGATATGCAAGGGTCTGTGACTGAGCTGAATCTGATCAAGAGCTCTGATATAAGTCCCAGACATATTCAAGAATACCAGATGGAGGTCTATAAATCCAGTAACCAAGGTGGGGGACTCAAATAAAGAGCCGCATGACCAGGGTTTAGAATCACAAGAACTGTTCCAACATGGAGTATTCTTAATCAAGTCAAAGTAACAGGGTATTCTGAGGTTAAGGTACCTGCAAACCTATAAACAGGCCAACCCCCTCACAGGTGGTGTTCTAAAACAAGGATCCTTAAACTTGGATCAGTTATGAGAAGTGTAAACACTTCTAACCCGGAGGTACAGTGTTTACAATAACCATAAAAGTTCCTCCTCTAATTCACCTCAGTTCTGAAGGTCAATACTAAAAGGTCATCCAGACTTAGCAGGCTTCCCAGATAGCCCTAGCATTGCAGGAAATCTGCAACACAGAGTTCTCAAGAAGAAACCCATATCTGAACCGTGTTTCATATTCCCGCACCAGACCGAGATGGAATGGGAAAGAATATGATTCACTCTAGCCTAGGTGTCACTCAGGTCCCAGGTATAGGACCTTAACTCTCAATAGAACCCCACCCACCAAAGCAAAACCAGATCCAGCCAGACAGCATGACAGTATGATATATGTAAAGCAGTAAAGAAAGCAGATAAACAACTGTACATAAAGCAAAAATAAAACATATATAAGCACAAATAAACACATAACACCCCAGTAAACACAAATCAATCAAGCGCTAGGAGGAACCCACAAAAAGAACCAGAAGCCCTGGTTGCAATATAAGGATTCCCCAGCAGAGTCGCCAAGCTGTCGCTCCCGATAAATGAAGCTAAGTCCAGATAAAGGTACAGACGCGAACGGTCGGCGAAAGGGACAATGAGAACACACAGCCGTGAACTCACTGGAGATTAATAGAGTCGCCAGCTAGGCATTTTTATCCCGGAGGAAAGGCAATGCTGCATAGACCTAGAAAGACATGGATAAGACGGTTGCGAACCAGAGAGACTGAGAAAGGGGGTTGGTTACAACCTGGGAAGGTATTAGCACCCAGATTGTCCGCCGTACTCGACGGGATCCACGCTTAAAAGATTTGTGTTTTAAAGGGGTAGTGTCAGTGCATTTTGTGTATAAAGTGGCTGGAACAGAATGTACAGGTGTCAGTGTAAAATAAATGCAAAGTGTGATATGAAAGTGTCAGTGTAGGAACAAGAATAAGATGCTCAAGATCATGAGGCTTAAAAGAATGAGGCTGGAAAGAGGGGAAATATACAGAGACTTTTGTTCGATAACTGTTAAGTTATGCCTACGTATCCTCTCGTGCAATGAGGAAGTCAGAACACCGTAGTTCGACCCAAAGAGACTGAAAGATGAATTGACTTGTGAACTGCTTACTTGCCTATGCTCAAGTGTATGATCTGTCTGGCACAGATGCAAACTATCTTGCATTAGACGGAAGAAGCGAATTCTCGTTTGTGAGTGAATGAGATGAGAAAAGAATCCCGGAGGAGACGACTATTGTTTGTTTTTGTGTTTTCAGTCTTTTATTGCTTTTTTGAAGTTTGTCATTAGTTAATGAGCTTAAGCCTATACCAATAGGTTAGTAAACTCATCACATCCTCCCTCTGATTAGGGGTAATGAGGATACCTTAAGTGTGAAGTCAGATTCTCACACTTAATCACCCTTTGATGTAGGATTAAGATCATTAACCTACTTGTTATTATTTAGATGTTTTTGTGGTTTTTGTTTAGTGTTAAGTAATGAGGTTAAGCCATAATCAAGGATTGAACAGACTCATTACACCATCCTAATAGAAGGATAATAGATGATAATGTTTAAGCTGAGGAATGCCCCTCAACTTAATCCATGATTAGGGATTAAACTCATGACAAAACAAGCCTTTTATTAAGTGGATTTTATTTAGTGATATGATGATGAAGTGAATTTTATGGTTTGTAAGACAACTTGAGGGGGACTTGTCCATTAACACTAGGGTTAGTCCTTCTTAACCAGTTAAGGAAGAATTAGAACCCTAATGCAAGGCCCAAGTTACAAGCTTGATGTCTTGATGATTATTAAGTGAATTGATTAAGAGATTTAAACACATTAAGGGTTTAACACTTAGGATTAAAGTTATACACTCCATCCTAAGAGAAGGATGCAGGCATAAGCTTAATCACAAAGCCTTAAAGCCTTTAGGGTTTAGTCCCTGATTATGAGATGAGAAGAAGAGACTCAAAAGAGACACAAAGGTAAAACTATGAGGGGATACTAATCGAAACCCTAATCATTGTCATGCTTGGTTGTTCCTAAGGTTTGTGAAGTTTTCAAGAGATATCTTCAATGGAACCACCAGGAAGCAGATGAAAGGATCAAGAGAAGCAAAGCAACTTGCTTCATTCAAGAAGTCAAGTCACTTGAAGAAAGAAAATGGGAAGAAAAAGAAAGAGCAAGCTCAAACTCAAACACATACAAAAATGCAGCAAGGATGCATAAAGGAGATGAAGAGAAGTTATGAGAAGTGAAGGCAAATTCACTTCTCAAAGCCACTTACCACCTGAAAAGTTAGAAAAGAAAGTGCAATGCAATGCAAAATGAGATGAAATGGTATGATGCAAAACCAAACCAGAAGCATATGCATGATGTTAATGATGCTATGAGATGCTACAAACCAGAAACAACACATGTGGATGATCATACAAGCTTATGAATGCAAATGAAGCAAGTTAGAGCACATGAACATACATGAAAAGTTATGGAAGGCACATGGCATACAACATGACAAATGCAAGATGCAATGATCAAACATGCTTTCAATATGTCTTATGATGTCAAATGAATCACATGGAAGCATGGAATGTCATGGCAAGTCATGGTATGCAAGAGAATGCAAGATGGATGCATATGGAAGCCCAAATTAGGGTTTATGAATCAAACATCAAACACAAACCAAAACCAGAAGCAAACCCTAAGATAAAAAATGGAAAATGCCACACAAAGGACCCCTAATCCCATACTAAACCACTGCCCAAAGGAGAGGTCTCAACTCTTAACCAATCTTAAGTTATGATTTTCACAAGTTTTTAGGGTTTTTAGGGTTTCCAAACAAAAGAAATGCCAAACAATTTGAAAATGCAAGATCAAATCATGGCCATTTTATCTCAAAAACTACATGCTAAACATAATGCAATGCAAGAAGAATCAATGTCCAACTCCTCATGAATAGGCAGAAATGATTTTTTGAACTTGGGATCAAAATAATGCACAAAAATGATTTTAATTCAATGAAAAATTCTTAAAATGCATCAAGATCAAAAAAGAAATTTGGTTTGAAGGTTGGACAATGTTTATAAATGTCTTAGAACATTTCATGAATTTTTTGGTGATTTTTAAATACCTAAAAGTATTTTTAATGAATTAATTTTCATTAATCAATTAAAAATAATCTTTTAAATATTTAAAAATACTTTTTTAATGCAAAAATGAAAATAAAAATATTTTTTGTGTTTGAAAAATTAATGAAACTCAGGATAAAAAATTTCATAATTTTTAAACAAGTTTTGCTATTTTAAATAAATTGGGCAAATAAAATGAAAAGAAATGAAATAAAAAATGAATTTTAAATGAAGTCAACAGAAAGAATGGCTGAGATTGAATCTGGGGAGGGAGACATTGACCACGCGCCAGATCTAGTGGTCCTCATTCAAACTGGGTTAAATACAATTACGAATTAATTAATTGAGATTTAGGGCTAATGACTGCATCTGGACCATTCACATGCGCGCGAAGTCCACTGGTCAACGCAATCCAACGTGCCAAATTCAAACTCTCTTAATGACTGGGATTATGCCCTAATTATTTTCAGGTGGCCGGAGAAGACCTCCGGTCGTCTTCTCCGGTGGGAACCCCACCTGAAAATCTCCAAACTCTCTCAAAACCTAACTAAAACGAAATCTAAAAACATGGAAATGATTCCCACTTACTCACGAACCAAAACCCCAAATCAAAACAAATTTATTCTTCCTGGAATGGCTGAATCGAAGCAAACAAGAACTAGGGCAAAAAAGTTTCAGGAAGCAATTAAATTCTCATTTCATCACCATTTTCAAAACTAAAAACATCAGAACAATCAGTGAAGCATGGAGAACAAGTTTAGAACTTAAAAATCCATTTCTGGAAAAAAAGTTCTTGAGCTACCTGAGATTCGAAGCTTTCACTCCAGCAACTTTCTGCCCTCTCTCTTTGATGCAATCCACTCTACTTGGTCCCCTGGTGATCCTTGAGTGCTTGGAAGAAATTTATGTTGGCTGGTTGAGGAGTTTGAACAAGTTCTGTCCAAGCTCAGTTGAAAATGGTGATGGTGATTCAAGCTGTTTCAGGCCAATGTGAGTGGTTCTTTGTGATCAGTGTGATGAATGGGGAAGGTTTATGAAGTTTGTTTGAGTGTTAGTGAGCCATGGAGTGAGTTTCGAATGGTTTTGCTTCTGGGGGTGAAAATGGAGGAATGGTGTTCTTGCTTGATTCAGGCTCAAGTCTTGTTGGTTTTTGCTCTATGAAGCAATGTGAGTTGATGTGTGGAAATGGTTTTAATGTTTGTGTGTTATGCAGAGAGATTCGAAGAGTTTTGCTTGATGGAGTGTTTTTGTGTGTGTGATGCTATGGTATGTTTCAGCTGGGCCTCTTCATATGTTTTGCTTGCTAAAGGATAGTATAAACAATTCCAAGTGGCCAGAGGATGTGACATGGCCTGCTGTGATTGGGATGTTTGCTTTTGCCAAAAGTCAACTTTTTTGTAAGAGAGGTATGGCTTGAGTTCTAGCTTGGTACAATGGCTAGGGCTGGCGCAGCATGGTGTGGTGAGAGGCTAGCATGGTTCAGTATCCAATGTTGCAAGTGGTAGGAGGAGTGATCATGAGTTTTGCAAGTTGGTCATCTTTGGAAACTTCATGAAAATGCCTTGTTACACAAACCATGAACATGTGATCTTTTGGTCCAAATCTGATTTTTAGGACTTATGTGATGTTTGTGCATTGGTTTGATGTCAACTAGAAGTTACAAACAGCCTTGGTTCATGATTTTGCAAATTTTCCATTTAGTGCACATCTTGAAAATCAATGATTTTTGCCAACTTTGTCACACCATAACTTTTGATCCAAAATGAATTAGATCATGTTCTTGTACTTTTTGAAAAGGGAAAAATGTATTCTACAACTTTCATGACCAAGGTTTTCTCATTTGAAGCATTTTTGGATCAAGAATCAAGGCTTGAAAAATGGCACAAAATGACATATTCTTGAAAAGTCAAACATGCCCTAAAAAGTCAACTTTGCAAAAACTTCAAATTCTTGATTTTTGTGAACTTCAAACTTCTTCCATGATCAAATAAAGATCATATACACTCAAATTGATGAAGAATGCCCATTGGTTGGGTCATTGGGGGCCTCAGATGCCCTGATTTTGCACTGACTTGTCCAGAAAGTCAACCCTTGATCAGATGACTTCCCCATGGAATTTCTTCATGAAAATTGGTATGCATACTCCCTATACCATATAAAGACCAATAGAAACAAGAATGACCAAAAAAATTGGAGTTATGGCCTCTGAAACCAAAACCCTAATTTTAGGTCAACTGTGCAGTCAAACTTGGCTCTGCATCCACACCAATCCCAGTTCTTGTGATTCTTTTGCATTCTTGACTTTGAGAGGATGCAATATGATATAAGAACACACATGGATCCCTTTGAAGTGATTGGTGGCCTTTGGAGTGGCTCAGGAAGCTCTTGGATTGCTCAGATCACAAACCCTAGATGCAGATGACTTAGAACCTATGCAGTGAATCAAAAAAATGGAATATGAGATGGCATGATTGAGTTTATGCATATGAGGAGATCACAAGCCATGGTGTGAATGGGTGAGGGCAAATTTGGGGTGTTTACATTTACCCAGCAGTCGTCCTCTGCTCGACGGTCGTCCTCCGTCGCCCATACTATACAATATACTTTATTGTCTTTTACAATCTATATCCCTTTTCTTCTTCATTCTGTGAGTGCAAATTTTGGACTGTCTTTGGTATTCAACCACAAGTTATCTTGTTCGCCTGTTAAGCCGTTGCTTACATCCTGCACAACTAACTCATGTTTGAATAGGGGCAGCTGTAAACACCCCAAATTTGCCCTCACCCATTCACACCATGGCTTGTGATCATTTCATATGCATAAACACAATCATACCATCTCATATTACATCTTGATCCACTGCATAGGTTCTAAGTCATCTGCATCTAGGGTTTGTGATCTGGGCAACCCAAGAGCTTCTTGAGCCACTCCAAAGGCTATCAATCACTTCAAAGAGGTCCATGTGTGTTCAAGTATCATATTATATACTTTCAAAGTCAAGAATGCCAAAAAATCACAAGAACTGGGATTGGTATGGAAGCAGAGCCAGGCTTGACTGCACAGATGACCTAAAATTAGGGTTTTGGTTTCAGAGGCCATAACTCCAAATTTTTTGGTCATTCTTGTTTCTATTGGTCTCTATATGGTATAGGGAGTATGCATATCAATTTTCATGAAGAAATTCCATGGGGAAGTCATCTGATCAAGAGTTGACTTTTCAAGCAAGTCAGTGCAAAATCAGGGCATCTGAGGTCCCCAATGACCCAACCAAAGGGCATTCTTCATCATTTTGATTGTATATGATCTTTATTTGATCATGGAAGAAGTTGGAAGTTTACAAAATTCAAGAATCTCAAGTTTTTGCAAAGTTGACTTTTTGGGCAAGTTTGACTTTTAATGGAAATATCATTTTAGGCAACTTTTTCAACCCTTACTTTTTGATTCAAGAAAGCTTCAAATGGAAAAACTTTGGTCATGAAAGTTTTAGAATAGATCTTTCCCTTTTCAAAAAGTACAAGAACATGACCTAATTCATTTTGGATCAAAAGTTATGGCTCATCAAAGTTGGCAAAAATCACTAAATTTCAAGTCATGCACCAAAGAGGCAAAGTTGCAAATTCATTTCTCAAGGCCAATTAAGTCATCAAATGGGCTTCTAATCCACACAACATGATAACACAAAATCTAAAAATCAGAATGCACCCAAGAAATCACATGTTTTATGGCCCATGGATCAAGTTTCTCTCATAAGAACCAAAATGAGCCAAGTTGCAAAACTCATGATCACATCTCATCCACTTGTTGCCTAGGTTGCTGAACCATCCTAGCCTTTCCCTCACATCATGCTGCGCAGCACACTCTCCATGTACTTGGCTAGAACATGACCCATGCTTCTCTTACACAAAAGTTGACATTTTGCAAAAGCAACCATACCTATCACAAAAGGGCATGTCACATCTTCTGACCAATAGGATTTGTTTATGTAAATCAAATGCTAGCCAAAGCACATAACAAGCCAGCCTGAAACAAGCCATAGCACCACATTCTCATTTTCACTCCATAGAGCAAAACCCTTCGAAACTCATCACACAGCTCAAAAACACACAAACAAACTTCATAGATCAACTCAACTCATCTTCCTGGTCACAAAGCATCCATCATCCTTGCCTTAAACTGCCAGAATCAAAAACACGATTCCTTCATTGCACTGAACAGAACTTGTTCAAGCTTCCAAACTAGCCAACACAAACTCCTTCTAAGCATCAATATGTCATCAGGGACCTAAAAGGAGTGGATTGCATAGAGGAAAGAGGTCAGAAAGTTGCAAACTGAAGAGCTTCAAACTCAGGTAGCTTCATGAACTTTTTTTCCAGAAGCATGATTTTAAGTTCTAAATAGCTTCTATGCACTCCCCTGGTCATGAATATGTGATTATTTTCGAAAATGGTTGAGAAACCAGGATGTATGCTTTGTCTGAAAGTTTTGCCCTAGAAATTGTTTGATTCGATTCTCTCTGTTTATGAATGATAAATGGTGTTTGAGTGAGGGGTTTAATTCGTTTTTGAGTGGGGAAGAGTTTTGGGTTGTTGGATTTCATTTTCATTGCGTGTAGAGTGAGTTTGTGATTTTGGATGATCAGAGAAGACGACCAGAACAGTGTTCCGGTCGCCTGAAAGTCATTAAGGCTGGATTAGGGCTAATTAATTAGGGTTAGTGAGTTTGAATGTAGGCCGTCCAGATGCGCGCCTAGTCAACTCCCGCGCGTGTGAGTTTGAATGCTGGCCTTAGGATCAGTTGACTTCTTCATTAATTCATTAAATTTCATTTTTATTTTCATTTAAATACATTTGTTTTCTACAATTTATTAAAAATAGCAAAATTACTTAAAAAATTCTGAAATTTTTTATACAAGCTTTTATTTAATTTCAGAACACAAAAATATTTTTATTTTTATTTTTTGCATTTTAAAAATATTTTTAAATATTTAAGAGTTTACTTTTAATTGATTAATGAGAATTAATTAATTAAAAATACTTTTAGGTATTTAAAAATCACCAAAAAATTCATGAAACATTTAAAAACATTTAGAAACATTGTCCAACCCTCAAACCAAATTTCTTTTTTGATCTTGATGCATTTTGAGAATTTTTCATGGAATTAAAATCATTTTGATGCATTATTTTGATCCAAACTTCCAAAAATCACTTCTGCCTAACCATAAAGAGTTGGACTTTGATTCTTTTTGCATTGTGTTTAGCATATCATGTAGTTTGTAAGATTAAATGACCATGATTTGATCTTTCATTTTCCATTTGTTTGGTATTTTTCTTGTTAAGGAACCCTAAAACCCTAGATAACTTAGGAAAATCATAACTTGAATTAGGTTAAGAGTTGGAACTTCTCCTTTGGGCAGTGAGTTAGTATAGGTTTAGGGATCCTTTGAGTGCATTTTCAATTTTTTGTATTGATGTTTGCTTCTGATTTTGGTTTGTGTTTGATGCTTTGATCATAAACCCTAATTTGGGCTTCCATATGCATCCACCTTGCATTTGCTTGCATAACATGACTTGCCATAACATCCTATGCATTATTTTGATTCATTGAACATCTTAAGACATATTGAAAGCATTTTTGATCATTGCATCATGTATATGCCATGTTGTATGTCATTTGCATCTCATAACTTTTCATGTTGGTTCATGGTTCTTAATCTGTCTCATCTGCATCCATTAGTTCATATGATCATCCTCATGTCTTGATTCATGCTTGCATCATCTCATAGCATCATTAACATCATGTATGTTCTTCTGGTTTTGTTTCTCATCATGCCATTGCATCTCATTTTGCATTGCATTGCATTTCTTTCACTAACTTTTCAGGTGGTAAGTCACTTTGAGAAGTGAATTTGCCTTCACTTCTCATAACTTCTCTTCACCTCTTTTATGCATCCTTGCTGCATTCTTGTATGTGTTTGAGTGTGAGCTTGTTCATTCTTCTCCTTCTCACTTTCTTTCCTCCAAGTGACTTGACTTCTTAAATGAAGCAAGTTACTTTGCTTCTCTTGATCTTTTCATTTGCTTCCTGGTGGTTCCATTGAAGACTTCTCTTGTAAACCCCACAAACCTTAGGAACAACCATGTATGACAATAATTAGGGTTTTGATTAGTCCCCCACTTAGTTTTACCTTTGTGTCTCCTTTGAGTCTTCTCTTCTCACCTCATAACCAGGGATTAAACCCTAAAGGCTTTAAGGCTTTGTGATTAAGCTTATGCCTGCATCCTTCTATTAGGATGGAGTGTATAACTTTAATCTTAAGTGTTAAACCCTTAATGTGTTTAAATCTCTTAATCAATTCACTTAATAATCACCAAGACATCAAGCTTGTAACTTGGGCCTTGCATTAGGGTTCTAATTCTTCCTTGATTGGTTAAGAAGGACTAACCCTAGTGTTAATGGACAAGTCCCCCTCAAGTTGTCTTACAAACCCTAAAATTCACTTCATCATCTCACCATTAATCTAAAATCCACTTAATAAAGGTTTGTTTTGTCATGGGTTTAATCCCTAATCATGGATTAAGTTGAGGAGCTTTCCTCAGCTTAAACATTCTCATCTATTATCCTTCTATTAGGATGGTGTAATGGGTCTGTTTAATCCCTGATTATGGCTTAATCTCATTACTTAACACTAAACAAAAAACATCAAAAAACATTTAACTAATCACAAGTAGGTTAATGATCTTAACCCTACACCAAAGGTGATTAAGTGTGAGAATCTGACTTCACACTTAAGGTACTCTCATTACCCCTAATCAGAGGGAAGATGTGATGAGTTTACTAACCCATTGGTTTAGGCTTAAGCTCATTAACTTATGACAAACTTTCAAAAGCAATAAAAGACTGAAAACACAAAAACAAACAATAATCGTCTCCTTCGGGATTCTTTTCTCATCTCATTCGCTCACAAACGAGAACTCGCTTCTTCCGTCTAATGCAAGACAGTTAGCACCTGAGCCAGACAGGTCATACACTTGAGCATAGACAAGTAAGCAGTTCACAAGTCAATTCATCTTTCAGTCTCTTTGGGTCGAACTACGGTGTTCTGACTTCCTCATTGCACGAGAGGATACGTAGGCATAACTTAACAGTTATCGAACAAAAGTCTCTGTATATTCCCCCTCCTTTCAGCATCATTCTCTTAGCCTCATTATCATGAGCATTTCACTCATGTCCTTACACTGACACATCATTTATACACTTTACGCTCCCTTTACACTGACACCTGTACATTTTCTTCCAGCCCTTTTATACACAGATTGCACTAACACTATCCCTTTTAAACACAAATCTTTTAAGCGTGGATCCCGTCGAGTACGACGGACAATCTGGGTGCTAATACCTTCCCAGGTTGTAACCAACCCCCTTTCTCAGTCTCTCTGGTTCGCAACCGTCTTATCCATATCTTCCCAGGTCTATGCAGCATTGCCTTTCCTCCGGGATAAAAATGCCTAGCTGGCGACTCTTTTCTTTTCCAGTGAGTCAACTACTGTGTGTTCTCATTGTTCCTTTCGCCGACCGTTCGCGTCTGTACCTTTATTTGGGCCAGTCCCATCTATCGGGAGCGACAGAGAGCCACTAGCAAACCTTTAGACTCATAATTATCAGACATAATTATAATGACTTGAACAAAACGATTGTTAACTAGAAGATGGGAATTTGAACTAGAAGATTTTTATGTTCTATCTTACTTGGTGATCATTTACACGAGCTATGATAAAATAAAAATTAGATGCGAATGAATAAACTTAAGTTAAGAAAGGTACCTAGAGAGAATATAATATAAATGGGAAAGTTCAGTTTTGAAGAAGACAAACACTCAAGAAAATGCTCTTGAGAAGAAGAAAATCACTATAACAAAGGGAAAATGACTAGAAATGGCAAAAAGTTCCCCCAAAAATGAAGAGACATTTATATAAAGGAGAGTGAGCAGCATGCTAGATCAAAGGGAAAATAGAAAGTTACAAATGTACAACCATGTTTCATATAGGGAATACAAGTAAACACAAGTTCACTCAAATGCCCTAGAGAAAAATGGCATGTCTTAACCTATGAACCTAAAGCCACTCGCCGAAAAATTAGTGAAATATTTCAATGATGGGTAAAAGCATTTAATTTGCTTTTTCCCCATTACTTCTATAACTGCTACATGGCCTTCCCACTTCTTCTTATAGTAAGATGTGGTAACAAAGTGCCACCCACAACTTTGAAAGACTTCCTGACTAGAAAACACCTAGAAAGCCTTGAGGGAAATTGTTTTTGTGCTGGCCAAAGGCCCAATGCAGGTGAAACTCAAATGTCCAACTCAACCATTCAAAGCCTAAGCAAATTGCTTACCTAAAATCAAGCCACACGACATTCAAAATGATAGTTTGAGTTGCACCTAATAGAGGGTGAATTAGGTTCTTTAAAACTTTTCTGGTTTTAATCGATGAAGGTTATTACTTTTATGGATTGTGGTAAGGTTATGAAAGCAATAAAGTGCAGAAAGTAAATGACACAATGGTTTATCCTGGTTCCCTCCACAAACCGAAGGTACATCCAGTCCCCTTTCCAACCGAACGAGATTTCATTATAGTTAGAATTATTGTACAACATATTCACACTAATGGTGATGCTTACTATCTAACCTATAGGGATATTAAAGGCTCTTAACACCTTTAAAATCTAAACACTAAGTGCAAGAAGAATAATCATCTTCAATGCACACACTAATTGCTTTCAACAATCCTGAATAGCAAGGGAAGTAATTACAATATTTGATTTACAATGTGTTTGAGAGTTATATATACAATGTTATCAATACTCTGATTGATCTTCTCTTTCAATGATAATTTCCATAACTACTTAAGACTTTGTTGCTCAAGAATTTTCCGTTCAAATGATATGAAAATATGTAGAAAATTCTTATGAAAATGACTTGTTCAAGATGTGGAAAGTGAAAGTTTTTGCAAATATTTTAAGAAAGAGATTTTGAAAGAGGTGATTTTGAAAAAATGAAAGATTATGTATTTATAAGATCATAAGCACCCCATGAAACAACATTCAATTCTTCATAAAATATCATGAACAATTGTCATGATTCATTGGAAACAATTTATGAAATACTGGATGAAGATGTGCAATTTTTCAGAACAATTTTTCAAAAACACACAGTGAGCAATCGATTGCACCTTAACAACAATCGATTGCACTACAAGCAGAAACAAAAATAAAAAGAGTTTTCAAGCATGCAATCGATTGCACCAAAAATCAGAAGTCATCAATGAGTAAAAATTTGAGAATGTAATCGATTGCTGCAAAGGTGCAATTGATTGCTCTGGCTAAAACTTAGAAAAATTTGAAAATAAAGTTTGTGAAAGTATGATCATGTAATGCAAATGATTTTTGATTAAATTGAGCAACTAGGACTTACATACTTAATGAAGATTTTCATTATACCTTCCAAGAAGATTATTCTTCATATGTCTTTGTCCTGATTCTTTGCTTTAACATGATGCTTTGAAACTGAGTAATATTTTTGCCTTCTTGTCAAACGGTTTGTCTTCATCAAAACAAAAGTTGATCCTGAGAATCTTGATTCCATACAAAATACATTTTTCTGATGTCTATTTTTCACTTCATTCATGTTGGACTCTATAGATGACTTTGGTGTTGGAGTGTCAATCTTACAAATTCAATCAACACCACCATATCAGAAATCAACACTATTTCTTCTAGAATCCAACATAGACAATCAAATCATGTTGAACAATTAAATATTTTTCTCCTAATTTTGAAAATCTAATTCAAGTAGTTTATAAATTATTTATTTTCTTCTCAATTTTGTACTATAATTTCAATTAAAAAAGTTTAAACTAATGAAATTCTTTTATGCCGTCTATATTTATAAATCAATTCAACAATTTATTTTAAGATCAACACTACGAATTTAATCGGTTAATCTACTCCCTATAATAAATCACAAACTTGTTCATTTATAAACATATTCAACCTCACATCTAACAACCTACAGAATTTTTATCCAACTATTAATCCAACGCAACTATAAACTATAAATATTGGCTATAAATTAGTTTCCTAGCTATATAAACATAATAAAGGATAAACTAATAAATCAAACTTTTTATCATTGATATGAATATTTAAAAAAAAATAATGAGTTATCATGAAATACTCCATAATGAGTTTGGGCAGCCCCACGCGTCTTGTCTATGAGTACTCCTGCAAAGTCATTTACTCTCTAACCAACCACCCATTAAGATTTCTTGCAGGCAACCCTCTTCACTCACTCCTCAATTATAAAACCCTTACCACATCATTCCAATTTCACTCACCTCTAACTCAATCTCCTTCACAGTTTTCTAACAAAAACTATAGTAGAAAACATGGCTTTGGGAAGAGGCAGTGCATTGGTTCTACTAGTCTGCTTTTTAGTTCTTAACTCTGAGTTAGCTCATGCTGCCACCTTCACTGTTGGAGGTAACGGAGGTTGGACCTTTAATACTGTTGCGTGGCCTAAAGGAAAACACTTTAAAGCCGGTGACACATTAGGTATGTAATTTATTTTCTAGTTTGATGTCTTAGATCACTCGGCCATTTTCCTTGAATACTTTCTTTTAATGGTTTAATTTAATGTCTTAGACCACTCGGCCATCTTTGATATTCTGGTAAAGAAAACTTCATTTTAATTTAATTATTTTTTTCTTTAATAACTAATTTATCTTTTTATTTTAATGTTTGTGCAGTCTTCAACTATAGTCCAGGAGCTCACAATGTGGTGGCTGTGAACAAAGCCGCATATGACAACTGCACTACACCAAAAGGAGCCAAAGTGTATCGATCAGGAAAGGATCAGATCAGGCTTGCTAGGGGACAAAACTATTTCATCTGCAATTATAATGGTCACTGCCAATCTGGAATGAAAATTGCCGTCTATGCTCCCTAAATTTTATATTATATAGTTTTATTACTATAATACTAATAATAATGTAGTGTTCATCTTTTATATGTGTGTTTTGCAAAGTTTACACCTCTTGTTGTGATGAGTTATTAATATTAAATAAGTGGATAGGTGGGTGTGAAGTGTGAAGTGTTAGTACCATGTTTGTTATCATGGGTCTAGTAATAATAATTGTGTGTAATATGAATTTTGGATCACTTTGAATGAACTACACATGACTTGAATATTGAATTTACTATTGTTCCTATTTTTATTTTAAATGGTAATGAATAATAATGTGGAATAGTATTTATTTTAAATTTCAGTTGTCGTTTAAGACTTCCTATTGTAAAACATGTCCTCGATTGTAGCGTTGTTCAAAACATTATCATCGAACCGAAATAAAATTATAATAATTGAATTGAATTAAAATCGAAATCGAATCGAAACTTAAATCGAATCAAAATCGAAATTGTATTTGAATCGAACTAAAATTAAAAATAAAAGAAATACTAAAAACAATTTTTTTTTAAAATTAAAAATAGTTTAATAGTTCAATTTTTTAATAAATAATTCGGTTTGAAGAAAATTAACTTCTAACAATTCTGATTCAGAATTATGAATCGATATATCAAACAAATAATTATAGTTTAGTTCGGTTATGAATAAATTAAAAATGTTCAATTCAGTTCGAATATATTTTTACCATAATTTAATTTGGCTTGATTCGATTTTCTCCGTATAAACTATGGTACGTTGAGCCCTAGTCAATTGTAAAAAAAAATTGAGAATAATGCACTAGGATGTGGTAGTTGGGCTAAGAGACGTGCTTAATGCACCCCATACCTTTTAATGCCGTCTATACCAACCCACTTGCTTTACATATTTGTCTCATATAATATTTGTTATAAAAAAGTTTAAGCTCAATTAAGCTATTTTTTCAATATTTTTTCAACTTTAGATCGTCAATCCTTTATATAAAAAGGGAAAGTGTAAGATTTAATCAATTAACTTGAATATTAAGATTGATCTTTTAATCTAATCGATTTTATTGTCAAATACCGAATTTTCGAAAGAATAAAATTGAATTGGCAGCAAATTCTTTTTAATGAAAAAGGAACATAAATTTTCGAGCAAAAACGAAGACAATCACGTTCTCGAAGATATCTAATGAAAAAAAGGAATTTTTTTTTAATATAACATAGTTTCATAATTTAATTTCCAAAATAACATTGTTTTCAAAAAAAATACCAAACTAACATAGTTTGCACACACATTCGCCACACCATTTGATGAATATGTGTTTTTTCATAAGGATTCGCCAAATGATTTGGCTAAGAATGAAAATTCTGCATCAATTCGCCATTCCATTTGGCGAATGTGTTGTAAATTCAACATGCATTCGCCAAATGGATTGTTGCACGTTGTTAATTCATAATTTAATTCAAATATTCATCTTATTCTTCACTTATTTATATATATATATATATATATATATATATATATATATATATATATATATATATATATATATATATATATATATATATATATATATATGAATATATATATATATATATACATATATAGACTTATATATATATATATATATATATATATATATATATATATATATATATATATATATATATATATATATATATAAGTCTATATATATATATATGTATCTATATATATATATATATATATATATATATATATATATATATATATATATATATATATATATATATATATATATATACACGTATACATATATATATATATGTATATTTATATATATACTTATACATGTATATATACCTAGGGTTTGCAACTTTTTTTACTATATATATGCCTCACTCATAAACATAAGATTCATCTCACTCCATCCTTACAAACCCTCTCTCATTCAGTCCTTTCAGTCTCCCTCTCTCACAATATGGCTTCTCCCCGTCCATCTAATTATGCATCGGCACCGTCTTCCTCATCATCAGAAGAACCGCTTCCAAAATTTGATATCTTGAAGAAAAATGCTTTAGTGTTTTTCTCGGCAACAAAGCCTCCTCTGAAGATGCTGTTATGGAACCCCCAAACTTTGGAACACTTGCACAGAGAATTAACCCGCTGGTTAGAAGGAGAGATCGGCCACAAAGAAAAGATAATTAAAATTGAGAAGAGGGTTGTGGAGTTTGGTGTGACGAAATGGAGAAAAATTGTCAATGATGCAGGTGTTTTGTCGATGATGCTAGGTGGAGGTGAAGTTGTCCTGATGGTTCTGATAGGCTAGATTTGTTGAATCTTGCAGTTGTTCTATTTATGTATGGTCATGTCTGAATTTATGTATTTTTCCGTTTTATTTATGTACGGTCATTTTCTGAATCATGTATTTCCTTGTTTTATTTATGTATGTTCGTGCTTGTGGTTGTATGATTTTACTGATATGAATTAAACGAACTAGGCTTCCATATAAAATAAATAAGGTTACAATGACTTAATTTACGATGTTGAGCTTGGTCCAACGTTGGGACATTTTTTTCGATTGTGACCGGGCTGACGACATGAACTACACAGTCTCACCATCTTGTTCGCCGTATCCATTTCGGTGCGAATACGCGTGCTGTTAGGACGGCCTTTTTTCTTTCTTCGCATGTTCTCGTTGTGCCAGACTATTTCCCCGTTGTAGGAGGGCCAGTAGTCCTCATTTGCAACAACCGGAAAGCTTTTGTTGTAGACGTTGCAAAGGTTGTGCACTTGGTAAACAGGGGATAGTAAGCCTGAAGGGTCCAGCCGAACCTTCGAACATGCCGCTATGACATGGGAGCAAGGCATGCGAAAGGCTTGAAATTTACCACAGTCGCACCAATTGTTATCAAGTTCCACCCGATAGGATCCCCTCGGTCTCCCTTCGTTGTGATCCATGATCTCATCAACATTGAAATGTCCCTTACTGCGGTTAAACACGGTGACCACATGTGTGTTAGACTTGGATGCTTCGTCTTTGATGAATGTCATAGAACTATCGCTGAACACTTGACCAGACTGTAGGATTGAACTCCACTTTGAACGCCTTGTGTCAAAAAGTGCTCCGAGCCTAAAGTAGGTTGACCTCACCAAAGCGGTTATCGGTAGGTTGCGGATTCCTTTGAAAACAGAGTTCATGGATTCAACGAGGTTTGTTGTCATGTGACCCCAGCGTTGTCCTTTGTTGTAGGCCCTGGTCCACTTATCTAAAGGAATCTGGTTTATCCATCTGAATGCATCTTCATTCGCCATTCTGATTTCGTCACGATAATGTTTGAATGACGGTTCGGTTAATGAGTACCCTGCATTCACGACCTTCTTCCGCAGTGTCTTATCTTTGATCTCTCTCATGAAGTTTTGCGCTATGTGTCTAATACAATAGACATGTGTTGAAGGCGGTTCCTGCCAGCCGTTATCAACATTCTTCCATGCACTCTCAATTGATGCATGTCTGTCCGAAATCAAACATAAGTTAGACTGGGGAGCCACATGGTTGCGAAGATTTTTTAGGAAAAAACTCCATCCCTCGGCAGTCTCTCCCTCGACGATAGCGAATGCAATTGGAAAGATATTGCTGTTGCCGTCCTGTGCCACTGCCATCAATAGAGTTCCTTTGTATTTCCCGTAGAGCCATGTTCCATCAATTTGGATTATAGGCTTGCAGAAGGAAAAACCCTTTATACATGGGTCAAAAGCCCAAAAGAGCCGGTGGAATATGCCATTTCCACTGACACAATGACTTTCCGAATTATACGCCGGCAAGGTCTCAAGGATGACAACGGTCCCAGGTGCATAGTGCTTCAGTGCCAGCAAAAACTTTGGGAGTTCTTTGTACGAGTCCTCCCAATTTCCAAATACAACGGCAACAACCTTAGTTCTAGCAATCCATGCTTTCCTGTATGATGGAGTATAGTTGTGCTTCTGAACTATGTGCTTAATTATCGTGCTGACCTTGACCGAAGGATCGTCAGCAACGATTGATAGGATATCGTTGCATATTAGCTGAGAGCTAAGTTGCCGATGATCCTGCAGTGAGTTGGTTATGACACATGTATGCTCCGGTCCCATTGAAGCAACCTTCCAATCTTCACTTCTTTTTCTGTATGATGCTGTCAATCGAAACGGGCATGCCACGTTACGACAACGTATCATATATAGTGTAGGATTCGTTCGGTCGACCCTATAATCAGCCGATAAATCCATGTGGTAATATTTTATAGCTCGAACGCATTCTTCTTTTGTTCGAAAATGGTCGCCCTCCTTTAATGAACCCTGCCTTTGTGGATACGGATCATAAAATATGTCTGAAGATGGGTCTTCACTTCCCAAGTTCAAGTTTGTCATGTGTGGAGGAGGACGATATACATGACTGGCCGGAACCTCGTCTTCATTGACCATTTCATCAACTACTGCCTCCTCTTGTTCCTCGTCCTCATCAACAACATCCACTTCAGCCAAATCATTGTCAGATTCGATAAAGACTTGCGAATGATCAATGGGCTGAGACATTTGTTGTTGGTGAAACGTAACATACAACTCGATATCATTGAAACCAGAATACTCATGGCTTAGAAACATAGTACGAACACTTTCGTCGTCAGAGATAGTTAATTGGAAATACATGACCTGGTTATCCTCATAGAATACTGGATTTTTGTAAATAATGACGTCCACTGGACCACGCTGCATTTTGTTTTCCAATCTCTTTTTTAGATGAGCGAAATTGGATTGTCGGACGATTGAGAACCGAGTAACCTCGGTGTTTCGAAAGTTGAAACCAGAATGGTTACATTCAAATATTTCTCCATTTGTATGGGCGTTGATCATATACTGAGGTAATTGAGACATAGTTCGTATTCAAAGACTATTTTAGATACGAAAATGTTTTGCAGTTTATGGTACAATGAAGATATGAAAATAATCTATAAATAGTAAAGGCAAAAATATATTTTATGGTTATATTTACTGTTCTGAATTAATGTGAATTAATGTCTCATAGGCTTATCTCCTGCACCATATAGGCTTATCTCCTGCACCATATAGGGTTATCTCCTGCACCATATAGGGTTATCTTCTCCACATATGTCTTATCTTCTGCACATATAGGTCTAGCATCTGCACATATAGGGCTATCTTTTGCACGTATATATATGTATAAGTATAAGTATATGTATATATATATATATATATATATATATATATATATATATATATGTGTGTGTGTATAAATATATATATATATATGTATAAGTATATGTATATATAAGTATAAATATATATATATATGTATAAGTATATGTATATATAAGTATAAATATATATATATATATATATATATGTATAAGTATAAGTATGTATATATACATTAATGAAACCCTAATTATATATATACATATATATATATATATATATATATATATATATATATATATATATATATATATATATATGTATATTTATATATATATATATATATATATATATATATATATATATATATATATATATATATATATATATATATATGTATATATGTATAAGTATAAGTATATGTATATATAAGTATAAATATATATATATGTATAAGTATATGTATATATAAGTATAAATATATATATATATATATATGTATAAGTATAAGTATGTATATATACATTAATGAAACCCTAATTATATATATACATATATATATATATATATATATATATATATATATATATATATATATATATATATATATATATATATATATATATACTTATATATATATATATACTTATATATATATATATATATATATATATATATATATATATATATTATATATGTATCTAATTAAACCCTAACTAACTAAACTAACCTAATTAAAAACTAACTAAACTAACTTAACTAAACCCTAATTAAACTAATTAAGCTAACCTAATTAAATCATAACTAACTAAACTAAACCCTAACTAATCTAATTAACTTAACCTAATTCAACCCTAAGTAACCTAATTATAAACTAACTAAAACTAACTTAAGTAACTAAACTAACTTAAATCCTAACTAACCAAACTAAGTAACTAATTAAAACTAAACCTAACATGCATGCACGTTCGCCAAATGGTGTGGCGAATCAAGAGTTATTTCAATGCTTTTCGCCAAATGGATTGGCGAATCCAGTAAGTATTTATGAAACCTGCACAAAGCTGGAAACGCAGAAGAGATTCCACATGGTTTCAATGCTCTGCACCCTTGACCATGCAGAGATTCCTTTGGATGTTTGTGAAGTGAGTTGGTGATCCACAAACATATGTCTTCGCCAATCAGAATGAAGAAAGGAATCCTCAATCAAGCAGATGAACCAATCACAGGACATGCAGGAAAATATTGTTCAGATTCGCCACATGGTTTGGCGAATTAGTGTAATTGTTTTAGTTGAATTCGCCAAATGGATTGGCGAATGTGTTGTCATTGATTTTGTTCAATCCGCACCATGTAAATGGAAAATGTTATATATACCACACCATAAAACCTAAAATATCACACCAACAAAATTCAAAAAATTTCAACATCTAATATCAACTATCAAATCTCAAATATCAGTTCAAAATCGCAAATGGCTTTACTAACGATGGGAGATCAACACCGAGGCACAGTCGAAAATATCGCGGCATTCGTAAGTTTAATATTCGTAAATTTTGTTACGCATATTTTCTATATATATTTCATACTAATCTATATAAACCCTAAGTTTTAAATATATATATATATATATATATATATATATATATATATATATATATATATGTATATATATATATATATATATATATATATATATATATATATATATATTTATTTCTTTTTATTTTTACACATAAATATATATATTATTGCGTACTTATTTCGATGAATATTTTTACAGAATGTAAGAAGATTTCGCTGTCGGGTGCACGACTACATTGAGTTTGATCCGATCATTGAACCGTGTCTACGGTTATGCGGGTTTGGGGAAGTTATTAAGGTTCACAACAACTCTATCGACTCAAAATTCATCTTGGCACTCCAAGAGAGGTGGAGGCCAGAGACACACACCTTTCACCTGCCCTTCAGTGAATGCACTGTCACCTTGGAAGACGTATACATGCTTTTGGGGTTACGTGTATCCGGCAAAGCCGTCTTTGGTAAGGTGAACCAGGATGTTTCTATAGTTGCGGATTTGCTGGGTGCCCCTCTAATTGACGAGGAGCAGCCTTCAAATACTCGTAGCCGGGGTTCAGGTATAAATCTAGGACTCCTTAGAGAGCATTATTCTAGTTTTATTTTAACCGAAGATTCAACCGAGTTAGAAATAATGCAAAAAACTCGGTGTTATATTATGCTTTTATTTGGTCATTTTTTATTTCCCGACGGTACCGGGAACACAATAAACATGATGTATTTACCATTGTTGCGAAACATCAACAATGTAAATACATACAGTTGGGGTTCAACTGTTTTGGCACACTTGTACAGTAGCCTTTGTAAAAATGCCGCAAAGGATACTTGTACCTTTTATGGGTGTGCATTTTTGTTACAAGCTTGGGGGTATTCCAGACTGCCGATGCTTGCCCCACGCAACATGAATCCATGCCCGTTCCCCTACGCAAACCATTAAGTCCACTTTTGATTTTTATTTCCAAACATATTAAATTTTAAATATTTAAATTGTTATTGTATCTAAATGTGTTTAAATTTGTTGTGCTTAGCTGGTCCGATCTTGGTATGGATTATAGTAGAAACCCAAGAAGTTCTATCGTTCTATATCGCCAGTTGTTAGACCACGTGGGGATCGATCAGGTATTGTCACATATAAAAAATATTTTTCCGTTTTATTGCATTTTATTAACTAAAATAATTTTATACTAAACGAATTTTTTTTTCCGTAGTTCATCTGGCGCCCATATTTAGCCCTCGACCATGAGCCTAACCCGGAAGATGCTGAAATTTGGACGGCAAAAACTCCAATCATCCGCTTCACTACAATTGAAATGCACCAAACAGATCGGGTGAAAATGCAGTTCGGAATGCAACAGGATATTCCGGGCCCTCCGACGTGTTTGGAAAATTGGCATTTGAAAAGAGTAAGTGACATGTGGAACATGGAAGATTGGAGAGACTTTGCAAGGGAGTTACGTCAACAATGGAGGGATCGACGCCAACATGTCCTAACTGACCAGGTGCTGCAAAACGTCAAACCAACTAGAGAATATTTAGTTTGGTTTAGGTCAGTTACTATGCAACAATGGGTGTCTGATAACCCATACTTGATTGACCCCCGCGCCCAGGCCGCAGCATACGCCCAACCACCAACTCCACAACATGACTACCCCACCCAATTCCAGCCATCGACTTCAAACACCCATAGGCCATTCATCCAAACACATAACCCCTTCATGCCACAAACCCAATCACAACATCAAGAGCCTTACCAACACCACTATACCCCCGACAACCCCTTCATGTCCACACCAACCTATAGCCCCCCACCTTTGTTTCGTTCTCAAAACGAGGCAATATCCTCGTTTGGTCAAGCCTATCGTCCTCACCCAACCCAATCCAACCCAGCCCAACCTATCCGACCCAGCTTTGAAAACATGGGCACACAACTCAGTTACGGCAGCGCCTTTGGCAGCAACCTTCCACGTAATTGGGGACAGGCTGAATCATGGACTCAACAACAACCGCCTCCACCAAACACACAAATACAAGCGGAACCTCGACAACCTGGTGGTAGGGTTCGAAGACGGGGTCATCCCCGTGGAATCAAAATCGAAATTGTATTTGAATCGAACTAAAATTAAAAATAAAAGAAATACTAAAAACAATTTTTTTTTAAAATTAAAAATAGTTTAATAGTTCAATTCTTTAATAAATAATTCGGTTTGAAGAAAATTAACTTCTAACAATTCTGATTCAGAATTATGAATCGATATATCAAACAAATAATTATAGTTTAGTTCGGTTATGAATAAATTAAAAATGTTCAATTCAGTTCGAATATATTTTTACCATAATTTAATTTGGCTTGATTCGATTTTCTCCGTATAAACTATGGTACGTTGAGCCCTAGTCAATTGTAAAAAAAAAATTGAGAATAATGCACTAGGATGTGGTAGTTGGGCTAAGAGACGTGCTTAATGCACCCCATACCTTTTAATGCCGTCTATACCAACCCACTTGCTTTACATATTTGTCTCATATAATATTTGTTATAAAAAAGTTTAAGCTCAATTAAGCTATTTTTTCAATATTTTTTCAACTTTAGATCGTCAATCCTTTATATAAAAAGGGAAAGTGTAAGATTTAATCAATTAACTTGAATATTAAGATTGATCTTTTAATCTAATCGATTTTATTGTCAAATACCGAATTTTCGAAAGAATAAAATTGAATTGGCAGCAAATTCTTTTTAATGAAAAAGGAACATAAATTTTCGAGCAAAAATGAAGACAATCACGTTCTCGAAGATATCTAATGAAAAAAAGTATGAAGAATCGAATGACATGAGACAGATTCAAAAACAAACACATTTATTGGGATCATTATTCTACAATATTAATGGAAGATTGCCAATCTAAAAGCCCTAACATTGACTCCTAATCATTGAAAATAGACCGAATGATGTTGATAGAGATATGTTTCTTGTTAAGAGCATTCACTACAACAAAAAGATCAACTTCTATAAGCACCATGATCAAACTCGGTTTTCATTAGGTGTTTGTGGGTCGGTTTTATTCGATTTTTAGATAATCCGATATACAAATCGATCAAAAAATATATAGATTGATTTGCATTAAATTTTCTATTTTTTCGATAAAACCCAAACCAAATGGATTGGTTTGTGTCGGATTGATCGGATACGTTAGAAAAAAAATATGATAAATTTTTTTTCTTAAATTTTTAATTTAAATCAATTAATTTTCTATAATAATATTAATTTTTTTTTTCATTTTTTTATATAAGTTGTGAATGTCACAAATGAAATTTCATTTTTTTTTCTTAAAGTTAAATATTTTATATTAATTTTCGTGATAATAATATAAATTATATGAATTAATATGGTTGGTTCGGATCGACGGGCTCGTAAGTAGAATTTTTAAAATCCATTATCCGAATCAATTAACATCGGATTTCATTGATTCGATTTTTTAACCGAACTAAAAAAATGTTCAACCAATTATAGTGATTTGGTTTGAATTCCAATTTGATTTGGATTGCCCGAAGTAATAAACACCCCAAATTTTTAATTAAGAGCCATTTGATAACTTTTATTTAAACAATACACTATTTACTCACTATTATGAACAAATATTCATTTTTCATATTTATTGAATAACTGAAATATTTGATCATGATCATAATAGTACTCCTTGAAAAAAATTAAAAATGAAATTCTAAAAAACAAACCTTCTCTCATTGCATCAAGAGTTTCTTTTTAGAAGAAATATAGGTGAATTGAATTTTGAAAGGATTAAAAAAATTAATGTAATCTTGAGATTCAAAAAGCATTGACATAATCAATTATAAACATTTTACCAGAATATCTCAAATTTAGGAAATTAAGAATATAATCTAAAATATAGATGATAATTCTACTCAAGGCCATGATGGCTTTGGAGGATGTTTTTTTTCCCTAGATCTATTGTGATATAGTGGGGATAAGTGTGATCAATTCAATGAATCAATTCTTTGAATAAGGTTGAATCATTCACAATCTTAATTTAATTAATATGATTTTGATACCTAAACAATATGAAACAGGTTCTATTGAGCTATGTATACCTTTTACTATTGCAAAATTTAAATTTAAAATCATCAATAAGGTTATTATAGACAATTATCCTCTTAAAAATCCTAAAGTTTTTTTTTTACAACACAAAAGAAATTTCATTAGGGACAAACATATATTTATTAGTACATTGGAATTACCTCAAAAATCATTAATTTTATGGACAAAAAATTCTTTAATAGTAGTGTGGATTTGAAGATAGACATAACAAAATCCTCTAATACTTTAAATTGATATTATATTTATTAAAGTTCTTTATCAATTTACTTTGATAAAAAATTATGATTGGATTCTTTTCATTTTCCATTCAAGTAAACTGTCAATCATGATAAATGGGAAACTTACATGATTTTTTCTTACTCAGATAAGTTGGACAATGAAATCAGTTGTATCCTTTGATTTTTTGTATTACTGATGAGGCACTTAGTAGAGAATTATCTATCTGGTGGATCAGTGAAAGCTGACATGCATATCAGCTAATAAGACACTCATTTTCATTAACATTTATTTTGCAGATGATCTTATGATATTCTACAAATTGGCATACCCTAAATTTTACCCTAAGATACCCACACCCCCATTAGCTCAATAGACAGTGTTGAAGTTTATCGGGTCACATCCCCGCATTAAATTAGGATTCATGAGTCCCTCATAGGATTCAGGAAAATGATCAATCATAAATTCCTAAGATTTTAAACCTTTCAAACATCCTCAAAATATCAAGGAATCTCAAATGGTGAATATTCATGCAAATATTGCACAAATTTTCAGTGATTTAAGTCCCGATGCCTCAATGTCACAAATTAGAGTTATCAGTCGACTATGCACTCCAAAGGAATCTTTTCATGGGAAAATGAACCAAGACTCCCACATGTCATTCAAGAAGCTCAACACAACCCTAATAGACCATCTAAAAGTATGGATCAAGATCAAAGGATGCAAGATCAAGAATCTCAAAATTAGGGTTTCACCGTGACCAATTAGGATTTTGACTGATCGTGGAACTCAAAGTTAAAATTTTCATCTGGACATAAGCCAATAACATAGGGAATGGTTTAAATGGCTCACATACACCTTGAAAGTCCATTCACAAGTTTGAAATACCTCAGAGGATGCCCAGTCAAAAAATAAAAAATCAGGGATACCTAGTGTAATTTTCATATGGACCAAAAAGTTAAAGTTTGACTTTTTGGCCTAAAATGATCCCCATGACCTATATTACAAGAATATTTAGTCCATTAATGCATTTGATCACAAAAAATTAAGAATTTGAAGATAACTTTTAAAATGTGCTAACTTAGAAAAAATTGATAATTTTCTAAGTTATAAAGAAAAAATGGTTAATAGTCATTTACCCATGCAATATAGGAGAGTTTTGATTTAACCCCCTTTAAAAAAATAATTTTTGATTACCCCTTGAAATTCTTGGGTACCCCCCCCCCCCCCTAAACGTGTAAAAACCAGGGGGTAAATAAAAATATATATTTTACAGGGGTAATTTTTACACCTGGGGGCAAAAGACTTAGAATTTTAAAATTATATGGGGTAATCAAAAATTATTTTTTTAAATGAGGGTAAATCAAAACACGCCTATATTGCAGGAGGGGTAAATGACTATTAACCCAAGAAAAAATGTGCATGTACCCTACTTCCAAGCATCATAACTTGTGATCCAAGCATCAGATTTTTGTGAACCAAAGCTCAAATGAAATATTTCATCACATACTACAAAAGATTCAACTACATGAAACTCCAATTCTTCATGGATTTTAAGGAGGGGGATGATCAAAAAAATTTTTTAAAAAAAGTTGAATGTTTCAACACTTAGACAAAATCTAAGTTAAAAAACAGTCAAAATATCAAAACTTGGAGGCTTTTTTCACAAAGTTCCAAGATGATTTAGATCTTCATGTAAACACCAATGTTTTCAAAAATCATATCAACAATTCAAAGAACCAATTGACATGAAAATATCTCAATTGAGCATGAAGAAATCCCTTGCCAAACACACCATGTCACAACTGTTTTGCAAAAACAGATTTTGTCAAAACTTGAAATTGAGATTTTATGAGTAAAGGATAAGTTCAGCTAGTCAAGAGCATCTTAACCATCATTACAAACCTGAGCCAACCTGCAAATTCACAATTAAAACCAACAATCTCCCATTTTGCATTCATGAATTTCAATACCTATGCATTTGATCTAAGGGTCAAAATTCTTCAAAAAGGGATATCCTAGAATCTTATAAATTTCAGCCAATTTGCATTCATACACAAATATTAAAATGTCTGCAGAAAGAGAATTTGACCAAGGCTATACTGATCTATTTGAGATAGCAATTGAGTGTCTTGAGTAACATGTAATGATGCATAACAATGACTAAGCTTCCAAGCCTTAGCCCTTAAGGAAGAGGAAAACCAATTCAGTAAGTCTCTTCCCCTTAAATAAAGACTCTCATTAATAATAAAATCACTCCAAAGCATTACAATTCATAACTTTCTCTTCATTCCTTCAAAAGACTCAAAACTTGACATTTTGAGCAAACATCATCGGGTTTTGAGTTGTGTCCACTATCAACTCAAACCAATTGCTCAAACACATCACATATGATGTATATACGGTGCTCAAACACTTAAACTACCTTTGAAACACCTCTAAATAAAAATCACCATTCAACCAAGCCATTATGCATCCATCATGCAGCTGGGATATCATAACCTGATCCAAGGATTTTCAAAGTGATTCAAAGCTTGCAATCCACTCAACATTATCAAAGGAAGTTGTTCATATCATCACAACATCTCTGTAACACTTCCATATCGAAAATTAAATTGCTCTTACTGATATGACACTCAAGTAAGCCTTAACTTGGTCATCTCATTATGCATGCATATTTTCTCGCACAATAATTTTGCCAAATATTTGTTATCATGTCTCTATTAATTCCCCTCAAAAACACTTTGTATGAGATTTCATATTAGTTTTTTCAAATTAGGGTTCTTCAGTGTTCATCACCGATTTCTCACACATCACTTTAAATAAATGAAATTAATCACCACCATCATGTTCATGTGTTAAAATCAAACAAGTCTGGTCTTTATTTCATTCAATTTCATTACATATTCAATGAGATATGAGGGATTTTGAAAATCTGGGATTTCTGGGCAAAACTCAAGAACATGTGTGTATGTGTGTTCTTGTTGCCCTTTTTTTTTTTATAAATTCAAATATTTAATTTTTACAAGTTATTTTAATTGATTCAAAAATTAATAACTCTTTGAATTTTTAGAGTTTTTGATTTATTCTTTTTTTATTAATTCACAAAAATGTTTTATTATTTTATTCCATGATAAAATCACAAAAATATTATTTATTTGATATATTTTGTATTTTCATAAAGAATTTACTTTTATTTATTTTTTAAAAATTTAAAAATATTCTTTCTCTTGATTTTTCAAACATACATGAATCAAAATATGTTATATGGATAAAATATGAATTTTCAAACCTTGAACCAAGATCACAACTTGTTTTTCATAGATGTTTGATATTTTTCATCATTTAAATAAGTTTTATTCAAAAATAAAATGTTTTCAATCAAAATTAGGGTTTCTTGTTTACACCCTCAAATTCAATTGTTTTCACACTCATGGGCCTCTGTTAGAGTGTAAGTTCACACCCATTTTTGAAATATAGACCATTAGGGTTTATATAGGCTATTTTCAAAAACTCAGAGCGATCGCCTTTTTCACTAAACTGTAAACTTCCTCTGTGAATTTCTTTCTTTGAATTTCTACACATAACCTTTTGTTTTATAAAATGAATTTTCAAAATGTGTCATGGGGAATACTTTGTTTTTAGAACCCATTATTTTGTTTTAAAACTTTCTCCGGTCTATTTTAAAACTCCATCAGGCTTCTGTATAAGTCCTGATCCCTCCAACTGTCTTCTCAAACAGTTTTCAATCTCCTAAACAGAGATTCGTGGCCACTTGTTTACAAGTCTCATTCCTTTTTTTTTATCTTTTTGACTAAATATCTAATACAACCACTACTAGACTGAGCCTACAACCAGGTGGAACTACTTTCTAGGCGGTAGGAAGCTTTTCAGCACCCAAGTCCTACTCTGTGTATGAAATCATCAGATAATTAAAATACAAACAAACTTCCATATGCATTCTTATGTATAAGCCCTACTATTGGCTTTTGAGTCATATTCTCTCTCTCTCTCTCTCTCTCTCTGTCTCTCTCTCTCTCTCTAACTTCTCGCTGTTTTCTTAAACTGTTGTTTGCTTGTTAGAATAGGAATCTGAATTAAAACTATCTTTCTTGATCTCATACTAAAGAAAAGATAATAAAAAACTTCTTAATCATCAAAGAGGATACAACAAAACTTGTATGTAATCTCTCTCCCCTGAGATGTTGGGCCTATGCCTCCCAGTGTAACTCTCAACATCATTCTTAAAAATCAATTAAGAATACTCAAACCATAGCACAAGACATACTAAAAAATGTTCAACACATTCACTGACACATTTATTTGTCTGCATGCATATTTACTGTATATATTTGTATCTCTGATAGAATATCTAAGTAACCGGGTTATTGTCAAAATCACCAGACCAAACCTTTGAATAACTTAGAACCCTCTTATGGCAAAACATAGCCTCCTATTGGGCTTAGTTCAAGGACCCCCAGGCCTCTTAAAGGTGCCTTCTCTTAGCATTAGAAATTACTCAGCCTCCTTTTGGGCTTAGTTCAAGGACCCATGGGCCTCTTAAAGGTAACCTAACCTCCTCTTGGGCTTAATTCAAAGACCTTCAAAAGATTCCTAAAAGCATATGAACAAATCCTTAGAATCAAACACATAGAATAGTCTCCCTCTCCCCGATGGATGACCAAAATAGCCTCCTCTTGGGCTTTGTATAATTGAACCTCCCCAGACAAAGGAAAGTCTGATGACCTCAACTTCATCAACAAATAGAAAAAACAATTTTCATCAAGAGATAGTTTCCCACAAATTTTCAGCCTTCCATCCTGAGCTTCCATTCAGGATATAGATAAATCAAGAGTCAGTCTCTCATAAATAAACTTCACCATCCTGGGCTTCTAAATCAGGATATAGATAAAACTTTCCTCGGAGAGTCGGTTTTTCTTTGTTGAGCTTCAACCTTGGGCTTCAATCAAGGAATATATAAATCAAATTTTCTCTCTTTAAGGATGATAAATTCTCTCTACTAACTCTTTTAGCTTTAACCTCAGGCTTCAATCAAGGCATAAAAATTCAAACACTTTCCAGTCAAACAATTACAGTCATAGTCTTAGACTTTAACTAGGCTAAACCAATTCAGTCATACACTTGGACTATAACTAAGACCACTTTCAATACCGTCATACACTTGGACTTTAACTAAGATCACTTTTAATACAGTCATACACTTGGAATATAACTAAGACATCCACCCATATTCTGCTTTCCTGAGCTATGTA
Source organism: Lathyrus aphaca (assembly GCA_963966055.1). Taxonomy (NCBI): domain Eukaryota; kingdom Viridiplantae; phylum Streptophyta; class Magnoliopsida; order Fabales; family Fabaceae; genus Lathyrus; species Lathyrus aphaca. The sequence goes on from OZ014521.1 coordinate 65,190,256, forward strand.
ATTCTGGTCAATATTTAGCCTTTCTTGAGCTATGCAATTCAAGATAACCATTCAGTCCTCATTGAGCTATGCAATTCAGGGTACCCATTCAACCTTTCTTGAGCTATATAATTCAAGCAAACCATTTTGAGCATCACCATCTGGTGTTTTGATCAAGATACCAAATTAGTCATCCTTCTAGACTTAGCCTTAGGAGGAACTACAATGCTCTAATCCCTCAATTCTCTTTTTGGGGGTACGTAGGCAAAAGTTCGTTAGATCTTTGCGAGCACGCCAAAAAAAAACAACAATTAGGTCCTCAGACCTATCCAAAAACATCAGAAAATCCTCAAAATATCAAAAACACAAATCTCACTTATCTTACCATATCTCAACACACTTTCAATCCCAAATTCAAGACCCCGCCACCAGATATCAAGAACAACATATATTTTCTAAACTTAGTGTTAATAAGCTAAAAGGTGACCATGATCACTTGGTAGCATCTGTAAATTAACAGTCATCTATTTAAACTCAGTTTACAAGCAGGGTTAGGTTGATACTTCTATTACCCTTCCTTAATCAGCTTCATAGGATAAAAATGAATCGAATTGTAGCCACAAATGGTTGTGATTCACAACCACAAAAACCGACGCAACACAAATCTATTAGGAAAAATGCTCAAGTCATTAACCATTTCCTTAAAGAATAATATGGTCATAATTTTGGTCAGCACAACAGTCCAACTCAGTGTAAAATTTATGGTGAAGGTAGTTCAAGATCTATACTGAGGCATGTTGCAGAGATACTCGAATTTACTATAAGACAAATACTATTTAACTATATTAGACTTCCTATATTCAAAGGCAAACATATACCTCGTCACATGTAGATCATAATAGATAGAGTATTGACACTATAACTAATAACTCTTTTCATGACAAAGTTTTTACCTCGAACAATAGAAAATTGATGTATAAAGGCAAGATGCACTATTTTTTTTTAAAATAAAAAAACATAAATTCCCTCAGATTTTCAAAAAATCGAGGTGAAAAACATAATGATGTTATTTTTGTATTTATGTAAAACATTCATGTGCATTAATTAAAGAAAACATTGAGAAATATATTGCTTTCCTCGGTTGACAATATTGGGATATTTATTACTATGTACACGCATCCATTTCTCTTTCATGTTTTCTTCATGTGAAAGTATTTGCCATGAAAATATTTGCTCAATATAATCTGGGATGGATTGCAAGTACAGAAGAAAAAAAATCCTATTGGTAGGAACATATAACTTCTCATAAATCTAAAGACAATGTAAATATAAAATATATTCCCTTGTTTGAAACATATCACTCCTCTGGATTGTTCTCCAAGATATCCAATATTTGTTCTTCACCGAGAATGATGACGATAAAAAACAACATTTTTACTTTAATATTTTGTGTAAACAATGTAATATTCTATGTGAACAATATAGTATTCTATGTAAACAATGTAGTTTGTACTTCATGTAACCACTTTCATTATCATTGTATTCATTATGTTAAGTTTGCATTTCATCACTTTGCATCCAAAATCGATCGTTGTGGCATTCATGTTTTGATTGGGTGGTAATAGTTTCACACAGACCAATGATGTTTCATATGGATTGATGAGTTGACAATGTATTAATTGATGTTACTATATAAATGGATGACAAAGATTTCTTACTTAAATAAAATGCGCCAAAATGGGTTTCCCCTCGGTTGCCATATCACTCGAGGGAATATGTCATATTTAAAAAAACATACTAAAAGGCAATTGCTAGATATGAAATGTGTGTGTGTGTGTGTGTGTGTGTGTGAGATTATCAACAAAAAAAAATCTCGTTTGTTGCCTACTCAATCGAGGGAATATTTCATAAATAAATAAAAAAAAGATGCTAAAATGCAGTTGCTAGGATTTGAAGAGTAGTTGATCAAATTTTTTCCCTCGGTTACTATCTTAACTAAGGGTGTAGGTCATAAATAAATAAATAAATAAACAAAATAAATAAAAGTCACTAAAACGCAATTGGTGGCATTCGATATGGGTTAATCAAAATGTTTCCCCTAGATTGGAAACTTAACTGAGGTAATAGGTCATAAATAAAAAATAAAATAAAATAAATACGCTAAAATATAGTTGTTGGGATTTAAAGGGAGTTGATCAAAACTTTTCCCTTAGGTTGCCATCTTAACCAAATGAATATGTAGTATTTTTTGTAATGAAAATTTAAATGTGACACACCTAAGATTTACATCTCCTGAATTGAAAATTTTGTTATAGAATCTTTTATTTCTTGTAGTGGAGCACATGTATTATTTAATTCACAAGTTTGCAAGTATTAAATGTTATGTCATCAAATATTGATCTCATCAAGTACGTAGAATCATATATGTTAATTAGTATTTTTCTAGTTAAAATTGGATTAAGTGCAAAACACAGATGAATTTTAAAGAGAAAATAATAAAATATCAATTTGTGGTGGAATATTTAAGGATAATTTATAATTATTCTCAGGAGCTTCTTCAACTAATATTTCTTCAACTAATATTGAAATTTGCACTTCCTTTCAAATTGAATTGTTTGGAATCACACTTGCTATCAAATATTGTAATAGAAAAAATAAGAGAAATCTGTATTTTGAAAGTGACTCAATGCTGACCATTTTTTAATGTGAATATTATTCATTGACATCATTTAATTAAATTAAAAAATACTTTACATATTATATATTCTTTTAGATTCAAGATATCGTGAATGTTTCAAGAGAAAAATATTTATGCACATAGATTAAACAATATATATATATATATATATATATATATATATATATATATATATATATATATATATATATATATATATTTGTTGATTATGATCCTTAATGAAATTCACTTTCTTTTTTTGTTATATATTTTTGAAAATTTCCGAGAGATATATTAAATATGTCAAACTATCATTCTTTGATATGTTAAATTGTATCCTTCCTTTCTTTTTATTTTTTCATTTTTATTCTATAATTTACCTTTATTAAAAAAAAATCCATAAAAAAAGTTCACATGTCTTAGACAATACAATTTCATCAAACATCCTTATACATTATATACATTATTAGTTAAATTTTTACCTATTAAATCAACTTTTTAGCCGTCAAAAAGGTCTTATTGCTTTGCTTCTTTTTTAATTGAGGTTACAACAATTATAGTAACAATGAATTCTTTCAATAACGTGGACTTTTATAAGGCGGTGATATAAACTTTTTCTTTTCCATAATGGGGGTGTAAACTTTCTTTTAATTATAATACCCTTAATCTAAGAACATTATTATGCCCCGTGCCTTTGGGTCATCATTTTTTAGAGAAATGGGCCCAACATTCTCTAACCACCCACTACAATTTGGATTGTTTCTAATCACAATCCCATACATTCATATAGCTAATTAAATTAAAGTCAAACATCTAAAATTTTAATTTTATTTAAAATTTAAAATACTGGCATTAAAATCTAACCATTCAATTTCTAACTATTTGAAAATCATACCAGAAAATACTGAAAATTTCAATAGATATATACTAGACAATACTGAAAATTTCAATAGACAATAGACAATATTGAAAATTTCCCATAAACAATACTGAAAATTTCCCATAGACAATACTGAAATTTTCAAAATTATGAAATTATATAAAAAAATATGAGTGAGATATATATAAAAAATTATGAAATTTCGACAATACTAAAAATTTCAAAATTTATGAGTGGAATATACTAGAGATAAGAAACATTAAATTTCACATATATCGGAAATTTCAGAAATTTCTGGTATGCATCCAGAATTACCCAAAAAAATAAATATAATTTCAATATTTTTTACACAATAATCTGCATAAATGGCTCCATAAAAAATTCATCACATATAATAGATACATATTGTCCACAAGATTACATAGCGAATTAGGATGACTTTCTAACTTCATCCTCTCAGTGCCTAAACTGTATTGCATATGCTGATTCCCATACTTTTGCATCTTCAATATAATTTTGTCTCCAACGGTCAGTGACGGGAGACAATGGACTATCAGGTTTTAACTTTACCTGAACCCAATGATTGTTATTGAAAAAACAAACAAAAATGATTTTATGCATGTTCATATACATAGGTGGAGCTATGCTAAGAGGGAAAAAGGTAATGTTAAGTCTCTGTGACAGGGAGACAAATACGACAATGTACTTACATGCATTAAGGTAATCTATATCAGGAATTATCATCCATTTTTCTCGACCCTGCACACCCAAGTGCTCTACTTTTAAGGATTTGCTAACTTCATAAACCATGTCATAAAACAATTTGGAAAACAATTTAGGGTGTTGACGAACTTGATTATCTAACTGCATTTGGACCAACGATCATGACTATTCGAACCATCCAAGTAAAACTGCAATAGCTCGAAAACCACAATTTCCATCTTCACCCATATCCATAATGTCATAAATGTATAGATGCAAGAAACCATGAAACTGAGACAAGTAAATATGTCTCGAAGATGCAGTTGACGATTGACTTTGACCCGACATACTTGAAAGTTGTCTTCCAATTGGTTTCGTGCATGATATCTTTGTAGTTTGACTCCCATGTGAGTCCTCAACATATTTCCATTGTGAAGGATCACGATGCACATCAATATCTTCACCTTTTCTACTAATCTTAACTCCTTTCTTTGGCTGGTACTTCACCAGCGGTAGACACATAGAAGTTGTGGATGAATGTGTTAGTTCCCAAACCTTTTTCTTCAACACCCTCTAACCTACAATATCCAAAGAATTGAAATATGTCTTCAACTCTTTACACTTTGATGCTAAATCCAACTTTATGTCACTATCGTCATGACCGTTAGCATGCTTTTCAATGTGTAATTTCTTTAAAAAACATGAATTAGTTCTAAAGGAACATGAAAGCCTTGTATTTGGAAATCAATAATTTGACACACACAAGGTTAACCATGTGTAGTTCTAATGAATCAACCACAAACATTTTTGCTTGTACAAACAAATTTTACCCTTTCTAGCTCATTCCTTATGTGTTGTATACACTTCCTTGAAACAAAACTATGTAAGTTGGTATAGAATGAAGTGTTACACCGATGCTCAATATTGACAATGCTTTTTTTTGAAATGAAACCCTGATTGAACATAACTGCAACTTAAACATGGCATTCACAACATCCCAACTTTGGCAAAAATCTCCCCAGTTTGTAGTCAACATGTTTTCAGTCTCCAATGAGAAAACTCTGCCTAAACCACAATAATTAAAACATAATGAGACAACATGATAAATTATGCTTAGTAATAACATCGAAAAGAAGCAACAAACCTTTCTTTATAAGATGTCACCCATGCTTCATTCACATACTTAACAAACAAAGCAATATCAACACAAACCGTCTCAAATTGCTTCAAGTGTGCGACAAAACCAATTTCTTTATTAGCATACATGATGTTGTTACATAGATCCATGACATGATCATGTCTTTCTGATTTAACATACTCATTATATTGCATGCTAACATTTTTTGAAATATTGAACGAACATAACATATGTGTTGAATTTGGAAACACAAATTCAATTTCCTTCATAAAGGAAAGTTCTCGGTCTGTCACTACAACATTCTATATAAATTTATCGAAAGAGAACAACTCTTTGAGCTTATCCAGTGCCCATGTGAAGTTTTCCTCCCTTTCATGTTCCAAGTAGGCAAAACCTACAAAAAATGTCAACTTTGTTAACGATTCAAATAATCAACAATATGATAAATCAAAGTATGTCGAAATGATATCAAGGTATGATCAATATGTACATTACCTATTTGTTTGTATGTACAATAAAAAATCAACACCAAGTGAAACATATTCAACAACTTCACTGAACCAAGATGTGTCCAGAAGATATAAACAACACATTTGAGTCTCCATATTTCTTGCCTAGCACTTATATTTTTCTCTATGAATAAGAGTAAACAAAATTTGCATCTTCGTCAATGTATCTCGCATTGTATGTAGCTCTAACTTTATATACTTGGGTAACACTGGTGAGATTTTCTGGATCTTTGTCTTTCAAGGCAGAAACTATGTATCGTGGAGCCATGTTGTACTTCATCATATCATTCACAAATTATCTCTCATGAACTTTCAGACGACCCTATATGTCATGGCCATCTAAATCCTCAGATAATTTATGTTTGTGAAACCCACACCTAACTATCACCTTCCAACTGATACCACTCGACGTAGATCTCAGCCTAAAAAGATATTTCACTTTGATACTATAAATGCCCTCTGAAGATTTACTGCTTTCAGTTGTATTTTTTCTTTTATAATTTTCTCCTCTCTCACAACCCATAATCAACTTATCTTTCCTACCTCGTTGGCCATTTATAGTATCAGAAGGAACAATCACAACTATAATACCATGTCGCTTGCCAATATTATGTGACTAGGCTAATACTTTAGATCAAGTCTCAAATATTTGTCATTTACATCATCACATAAAAGTATACTACCAATATCCTATAAGGGTGAGAAAATATTAAATTTACACTTGTTACATAGAAAACATACTTTTTATGTAGTGAAGAACTGCGTACAATCGCTAAACGAATCTGCAGATGGCCTTGCCAGCTCCGAACCACACAAATAAAACATTTTTCTTAATTTCTGATCTATTATCAGAAATTTCAAATATAGGAAAAAATTTCGATATACCGAAAATTTTCAAATTTCTGAAAGTTTTTGTAACTTACTGAAAATTTTGACAATTTTTGGTATTAGAATGTGTAAATTACCGAAATTTTTGATAATTTCCGATATTTGATACCAAAATTTTCCAAATTCCTAGTATTTTGTATCAGTTTTTTTTACCAGATTTCTAGTATGTACGCGTGAATTTTAAAATATACGAAAACTGAGGTATCGGAAATTTCAAAATAACTACTGAAATTTTCGTTTTTAAAAGTTAAAAAAAGTGAATTTTTTTCGAAGAATAGTAAAATTGATAGGTAAATATTATAAATGATAGTTTGAAAATATTGAAAGTTTGGAGTGCCAAAGACATGAGAATAAAACCCGTACCCGCGGGTATCCACCGTAACACGTTCTGAAGTTGACGATGAAACCCCATTTTGATTGGGTTTGGGTTTATGTTTTGGATTTTCTCCCGATTATAAAATATGGAGACGAGTTAGGTAATAAGGATATTCGTATCCACTCTGAATCCGTCCCCGAACATGTCCCGTTTATTTCATGATGTACATAATTATTTTTTTTTTTATAATTTATAATATTAAATATGTGGTCAATGTTTTGATATTTTAATTTATATTTTTATTTAAAATATTAAAATGTATATATGGTCAATATTTTGATATTAAATGATTGTTTTATTTTATTATTTGTAATATAATTTGATTTTGAAAAAAATAAATATTTTATTAAAAAAATTTGATTTCATTAAATAGATGGTGGTTGAATGAGATACTCGAACTAAATCCAAACCTATTTGGGATGAATATGAGTTTTAATTATCCATCCACATTTGAGTTTAGAACGGAAAACAAGAATTATTTGGGAATATTGATTTGAGTTTGAGAAGGTAAAAACTATCCCCGTCCTGTCTCTTTGTCATGTAAAATAGGTGTGACAAGTTAATTTCTCACTGTGTTAGTATCTTTTGTTAGTATTTAGGGATTAGACTAAATTGACTTCATAATTAAATTGACAAGTATTTCTCTGATATGTTGATGGTGACATTTGTAGGTCTAACTTCTTTATTTTTGAGTTAAAATTTATAGTTGAATGAAAATTTTCTTTTGTTGATTCCGTTTAATCTTTTTAACAAACTTTATATTTTTGTCTTTGGTGTACCTTGTGTCATTTCTATTTAGTGATCTTATATAAACATTTAAATTTTAAAAATACTTGTCAATTTGAAATAATTTAATAGATTTATAATGTTTAACTTTTTTTTTCTTTCTAATTTTTTTTTAATTTTTTTTCTTCATAATATATTATTTATACTAACATTTAAAATAAAATATTATATCGTATTTTCCCAATACATAACACTAAGTCTTTTGTTTCAAGCCCACCAATCCGTGCCTACCATGATTCAGCGGTTTCTTTATGCAGCTACCTAAATTTAACGTGGTACCTCCACATCCCTAACATTTTTATATTAACCATGCACAATATTATAATTCTATTCTAAAGGATATTAGAACATTTCAATTTTTTTAAAAGCTTGGTAAATTTCCTCATATTTTGAAGACACTATCGAATATTTTCGTGTGATGACAAATAAGTTTGTGTTTTTACCACATTTTTAGTTTTTTTTTAATATTTTTTTTTTAATTTTTAACTAATGTTCGGAAGAAATATAATGTTTTCTCCGCATTTTTTGAAAAATACGAAATAAATTCATACGTTTGATGATATTTGAAAAATGTGATAAAAATGCATGTATTTTTTTGGATTTTTTTGAAAAGACGGAAAAATTGCATAAATGTTTTTGGATTTTCCAAAAAATCCGGTTAAAATGCAATATTTTTTCGCATTTTTTAAAAATTCGGATAAAATTTATATGTTCAACCTCATTTTTTGAAAAATTCGAAAAAACTTTAAATTTTTTCTGGATATTCCAAACATGTTGTTATCGCTTTAATGGAGGAAGTAACATTATCCTTGATTGCTTCTCATGTCTTGATCCCAAAAACTCTTTCTCCAATTTTGATGTTGATAAGCTTTCTCAACTTGCTGATATTTATCATACAGACTTTTCTGATGATGATCATGGAACAATAAGGAATCAACTTGACACTTATGTTCTTCAAGTGAAAATACATGTTTCTTTTTCCACTTGTGAAGATGTTCAAAGTTTGGCTATGAAGATGGTTCAAACTAAGAAATATTTAGTATTTTCATTGGTTTACAAATTTATTGAGTTAACTTTGATATTGTCGGTGTCGACAACATCCATTGAAAGAGCTTTTTCAGCAATGAATTTTATCAAATCTAAATTGCGCAATAAGATCAACGATGTGTGGTTCAATGACTTGATTGTATGTTACACCGAGCGAGAGATATTCAAGCCACTTGATGATGTCGATATTATTCGAACATTCACCGCAAAGAAGTCTCGAAAATAACATTTGCCTCCTGATTTTATTTAACACGCTAGCGGTCTTTAAACTTTGTTGACAATATGAATTTACGGTCTTTATATTATATATAATGTGAATTTGAGATCTTTAAATTTTTTTGTCCAGACTTCATAATTTTTCTGGCTCTGTCACTGTCCATGTACCTATCACCTTAAAATTTTTGATGAATATATGATTTCTTTCACTTATATTATTCTTGACCCAATATTGATGTTCCTTCTCATGTTTTAACCTATGATACACAAATATTTTTATTGTTTATACATGATATTAATTTTAGAGAACTCACTGGAAATCCAGAACACCATTCAATCCTCTATAATGACTTGACTATCAATATTGCATCAAGTAAAAATAATGAATGGTTAAGATCCCACTTAAAAAAAAAAGAATATCAATTCTTGTCTACACATTAGAAGTAATTTGCAAAAGTCTATAATGTGTACACCTAACTACCAATTAGTTGCAGTACCAAATTTAGAATATGTTAAAACAAATTGGCATCTGCATAATCAAGTAATCATTACAAACTTCACAAAGAATTTCATCCAGTGTCCAAAAAGATGAAAGCTGAAATTGGACCCTCCAAAAACAAAAGTATAATAAATAAAGTCATAGGAACAAAGATCTAGTAAGGAGTTAGTAAATTAGTAATCATTATGTTAGTTGAATATTGCATTCTAGCTACACTCCATGAAGACTAATTTTGCTGCATCAAATGATGATCATATGCTGAGTATTGATATGTGTCAGCTTAGTCCCAAAGTGCACTACTAGATTCCTCTATCCCATTGACATAATTTAACTTTTTTAGCTGTTGGTGGTGGTGGGTGTGGATAGTAATTGGCTCTCAATTTGAACCATTACAACAACTATATATATGATCGAAACTACTTGTATATGCTTCTAGGAATCCTATGCTGAAATGGGTCCCAAAATATTTCTGGTGAAATGGAACTTTTAACTAGTGGAGGCACATGCACTACAAATTGGAACCACAGTGTATTGAATAGTTGAATGTGTTTTAAACTTGTACAAAGGTGGAAACTTCACCATCAAAAGCAAGACAAAATTTTAGGACACTTATAAAAAGGGAAAAAGGGAATTAAAAAAAGGCAAGCAAGTTCCTTTAGCAACTAAAAAATGTAAGAGTTATAAAGTCAACGAAAAAAAGTTAGCTATGTGTTATACACTGTTTCATGTTAAGTAACATTTTTATTTTCATGCATATGAGAAAATTGTAAATAAATGTAAGAGTTTCATAATAATTTTATTGAACGTTGTAGGTTAACAACTGTCGTTTTTATATAGATTTGTTTAGAATATTATATAATGAATTTTAGAGTTCTCATATATTATAGTAATAATTAGGGGTGGCAAACGGGCATGCCCGTCCCGTTTAGACTCGCCCTGCAAAAACCCGTAAAAAAAAAGGGCGGGGCGGAACAGTCAAAATTGAGGATGCGAGTCTAAAATATAAGTCATCTCCGCAAAAAAAATGAGGGTGGAGTGGGGAAAGTCCGCGGACATTGCACTTTTTAAGGCTAAAAATGCAAAAATTTAAGTAAATATGCATGTCCGCAAAAGCCCGCGAAGAAAACGGGGCAGGGCGGGACGAACACTTTAGAGGGTGAGGGCCTAAAGCTTTGGCCCGCCCCGCACTAAAGTGCGGGTAAAACGGGCATGTCCAACGGGCCGGACCCGTTTTGCCACCCATAGTAATAATTTCATGTTAAAATTTGGCTGAAGTAATTGTTTCATACATGAAAAATACATTATTATACCTCATCGTTGTCATACAAGTGAGATTCAATTTTAACCTCATTGATTTTTTTATTTTATTTTAAAGCAAGGAGATTTAATTAAAATTAAAAGAGAGACTAGAGATACTCTAACCCTTGATATAAAATGAAAGTTCCCAATCAATCTGAACCAAAGACGGAACGAAATGGAGGAGAATTCAAACAAAATATCTAAGACATAGAAATAAGCTGCATCTGCCAAAATTCAAAGAAATTATAGTTCGAATAAGAATTTTTTCCAACAAAAAGACCACTTCCAAAGGGCGAGCTTAATATCGCACAATAAATCGATATACTACAAAAAGCTCACTCGAAGATAATTAAGCTTCTAACGTTCCGAATATTCCACCCACCGCCATTCAAATGATTCCTGAATTACCTTCCTTCAAACGTTTGAAACTATCTGCACCTGTCTAACTCATAAAGCTCTCCCACACGACCTTCTCAGGAATCCACTCTGAACCAATCCAATCAACAACTCTATTCCAAATAATACTAGACACCCTGCACTCGAAAATAAATGCTTCAAGTCTTCGTCTCTTTGAAAGCAAAGGATACACGGGAGATCGTGAGAAGAATGCAGGGTGCCTCTTCGAACAAGTTGATCTCGGTAAGGATCCGATTGAGGAAACACCTCCAAACAAAAGCCCAGACTATAAATGGAGAATTAGACTTCCAAAGCTTACAAAAAGCTAGCTGAAAATTAGAGTTCACCAGGTTATCCATCCCACCCTTCTAAATAATGGTAGTACCAAAATTAACAGTTTATCCTCCCAACGATTATGACGTCCACAACAACTTATCCTTGAACCACCTTCGAAAAATAATCCTCCAGAACCTGCAAAATTGCAGTCCGCAAGGCCCCTAACTGCATTGGCAGACCAAAATTTTCCCAAACCCTGCTTCCTCCTATCCACTCTCACATGCCACTTACTTTGGGTTTTTTCAGATTACTAGCCAAAAATAGTTCAGGAAATCTTTCCCTCAAAGAAGAAGCAGATACTCAATTATCATACCATAACATAATAGAATTGCCATCACCAATACAATATGAAATAAAATTCAAAAAAGAAAATGGCGAACCTGTTGCAACATCATCAATTTGAAGCATATCCTTCCACCGAGTAGAACTATGCTTCACAGAAACTTCATTAACCCCGATTGTAACAGATTACCTAACATCGACATAACGAGCCTTGAGAACCTCCAACAAAATTGACTTCTCCCCTGTCAATATCCTCCACTTCCACTTTAACAACAATTCCACATCAACTTCTTCTATCTTTTTCACTCTTAAGCCGCCTGCACTGATAGGTTTACAAATGTTGGCCCAAGCTACCAAATAAACATTCCTTTTTATCCTTTGTACTGCTCCAAAGAAACCTATTACGAATACCTTCAATCTCATTCCAAACAAAAATTGGAGCTTTAAAAAACGCCATCCTAAAAATAGAAAGGCTCCCTAAAACGGATTTAATCATCGCGATTTTCCCACCTAAAGACAACTTCCTTCCCTTCCAACTAGATAATCTCGCTCTAATTTAATCCAACAAAGGTTTCCATGTTGTTATTCTCCATGGATTAGCCCCGATAGGAATATCGAGGAAAGAGAACAACTTATCTTCCACCCTACAAGAAAGAAAGTTGGCAGCAACTAGCACTAAATTCGAATTCAAGTTGATCCTGATAACTCTACTTTTGTAAAAATCAACCCCTAGAACGAACACTATTACAAACCCACACAAAATAGATTTAATAACCCACACATTCTTCCAATTTCCTTCTCCTATAAAAAGCGTATCATCCGCGAATTACAATAATTCAACACCGCACTTGCCAAATAAAGAAAACCCTTTGAATTCTCCTAACTCGGATACCTTTCTAACCATCCCAACTAGACCTTCCTCAAATATGAGAAAGAGGAAATGAGAGATATGATCTCCTTGCCTTAAACCTTTCTCCACAACAAAGTCTTATGTCTGGCTACCATTTACCAAAATCGACATTTGACTTGAGAAAACCAAAGCTTATATCCACTTCATCCAATTCATACCAAAATCCATCCTCTTCAGCATGTATCTAAGGAAATCCTAGTTCACTATATTGTAGGATTTCTCGAAGTCGACCTTAAACATAAGGTAATCTTTGTTCTCGCGTGTCGCAAAATCCACCATTTTGTTTGCCACTAAAACACCATCCAATAACTTCCTGCTAGAAATGAAAGTTATCTGACTACTAAATATCAAAGAACCCAACAATCTCATCAACCAATTCGACAAAATCTTGCTCAAAATTTTGTATAAGCTACCCACAGGGCATATGGGCCTATAATCGTCCAAACCAGAAGGCTAACTTTGGGACAAACGTCAGGAAAGAAAAAGTAAAAGCTTCAGATACCTTCACCTTACTATGAAAAACTTTGATAGAATAAGAGATGTCATCCTTCAATATATGCCAAAATTTTCTGATAAACACAAAGTTGAAACCTTCTGGGCCAGAGCTTCTCGAACCTTCGCAACTCAATACAACATAGTAAGTCCAACTCCGAACCTGAGAGAGAACAAAAGCTAATGCCATCTAAAGTAGGCCTACAAGTATCATACTCTTTGAATTTGGCATAAAAATGTCGCCTAACTTCCTCCTTCGTATCCTTAATAGAGCCACAATACCCATGCTCCGAGTGAATAAAGCTAATGAAGTTACGTCTCCGACAACATTTCACCATACTATGTAAAAACGTGTTATTCAAATCGCCATCGCGACTCCATCTAAGACCAGATTTTTGGATAAGGATACGCTTTTGAGTATTCAGATTCCTCCATAAGTCACTCGTAGTGTTACTTTTGTTCGCGACCAGACCACCTACTTCATCCGCCTTGCAACTGCCAAGTAAAGCATCGATCAAATTAATCTTAGCCTCATTCTCATCAACCTCCAAAGATACTCTACTATAAACCTCGTAATTTTACTTCTTTAGGCTAGCCTTAAGAAGCTTAAATTTGTGTTTAACCACATAGTCACTCCTCATCGATACCTTGAAATTAGCCCATTCTCTTTCCACAAAACTAACAAAATCAGAATTATCAAACCAACTATCAAGAACCCTCAAAGGTTTGGGTACCCAATCATCTTTGTTGATTGTTAACCAAATAAGGTAGTGTTCAGAAACGTCTCTCAAATCGATGCATTGTTGATACTCTAATATGCAATCAAAACTTTAGACAACATAAAACTATCTATATGACTCATTTCCTTACCATCGTTGCTGAACCAAGTTAAGGAATTTCCTTTGTAAGGAAGATCAATGAGGTTAGCGTACTCTATGAACACAACAAACTAAAGCATCTCCAAACTGCTATTGACTAGGGCACTCCCTTTCCTTTCCAATAACACGTAAAGGAAGTCGCTACCCACACACCATTCCCCATCACCATACTTCATTTTTAGCTCAAGAATACTCCTCCACATAATACATTTCTTTGAAATGCAACGAGAAGAATAAATATTGACGAAATAATAGTAGAGACCCTTCCAAAGAACTTCCAAACCCAGGAACCCTTCACCTTTAAATGAAAATATAGGATCAAAAGTACCTTCCTTCAGATCATTAACAATCCTCCCAAAAAATATGAAGAATATGAAAAAGACAACCTCACATTGTGGTAGGGCCAAAAGCTACCTACCATTGCAGCATCGACAACCTTCAATTTAGTTTCCTAGATAAATAACAAATATGCCTTATCAGATTCTATAATAGAGCCAATTCTACACCTCTTACAGCTACTCCCACCCCTTTGATATTCAATGATCCAACAATCATTGACCCTTAGTTTTTTCAACCTTTGAAGCACACATACTTTTCTTGTCTCTAATTTCCATCTACTTTATCTTCTTTCTGTAATTCTTTCCCATATCCCTTATAACAACCCCCAACCTCAAAATTTCTTTCCAGACTTTCTCCCCGATATTTGATACCAAATTCTCCCAAACCTAAAAATCCCTTGATGGATATCTGAGTCATGCATAAAATCACAACATAGATCTCCCTCTCCCTAAAATTGGACTTCATCGTCTTTTTGCAAATTAGGAACACCACCAGAAGAAAATCATATAAAACAATATTTGGGTAAATATAAGGGCGAATAGAAGGATTACCAATGTTATCCCCTTTCAAACAGAAGGAATATGATGAAATGTCACCTGACTTAGGCCTCTGGTCCTCCTTACCCAACATTGAGATGCGCCTAATGATCTTTAGCCCATTATTTGATCCCGCTTTATTAAACAATGGACCATTTATAAATAGACTACCTTTAGAATTCTCCATATCATGATTTGGAATAACCACTAAGGCCGCAATCTATGATAGTATTACCCTCAACAAACAATAAATTATCTGAGATGATATCCGAAGGGAAAAAGGAATCTGGTTTCTGACACACTTTACCTGTTGTGGCCACCTTAATTGTTAATTACAAATCAACTTTATTGGATATCACATTATTAGATATTGACCTCAATTTCTGCTTCTTTCTACTACCCTTTCTGACCACCTTATTACGAACAAAAAACTTCTTTACGACATCCAAGATTTCTCCATCCTCGGAAACCACTTTATCCCTACTATTTGTAACCATACTCTCAAACTTACCTTCCTACTTCCCCTCTCCTCCACCTAGTGAAACCCCAATAACCTTCATCATCTAAACTATCCTCCATAACCGAGCTGATGTCATCATGTTTCTTGGCATTGATTTGCTTCAGAGCATGTGAATCCTCCACCATTTTAATGGTGAAAACCTCCCCATTTATTTTAATAGGAAAAGTTTCATTGAGAACAGCCACACATCTTGTTCGGACAAGAAAACGAGCCACATACTTACACTCCATCTTCATCATTTTATCATCTAAGTAGACAAAGGAACCCACCGTTTTCACCAAAAACCTGAAAAACACATGGTTCCACGCATGACATGGGATGCCAAAACACCTTATCCAAGAAACTTTCTCCTTGTCAACATGCACTTCACTCCATTACCAAATATCTGAAAACCAATGACTTCGTCATTATCTACCTTCTCTAATGAGATCCTTAACCCCCCTAGGATTCATCTCTTCCAACAAGCAGATAATAGCCCCCCAAAGGGGTTGCCTTTATTGAAAAATATCCTTCCAACTCAAAATGAGTTTGAATATTATACGAGGATCCAGGAACGACTATGAGCTTGATATAACCTTTCATAAACCTCTATTAATCTTCCTCCTTTGTGAAATACGCAATACAAGCTTTCAACTTCTAGCTATCAGACTCACTTCTTCCTATTTATTTTCCACGAGCAACCTCTGCAAAATACCTTCCACCAACTTTACCTCCCCACACATTTGATTTCATCCAAGGAGGAACACACCAGAATGACCCACCAAGTTCTTCTTAAAAACGCCCGCATTACTAGCAGCAACTTCGATACTCCTTTCGAATCTCAGAACATTAACATACAACTTCTTTTTCCTAATGAACACATTGTCTAACGTGACTGCGAGTAATCTGATACCTACCACTCTGCTAAACCTCGCGAACCCAAATCTCTTATCGAAATTGTTTCTTTTTAGAGGAATAACTACTTCAAATAAATCACCATAAGACTTGAAAGTGTTGAAAATATCCACTGTAGATGTTTGGAATTGGCAGAATTTTTGACCAACAAGAAGTGTTGAATTTAGTTCAGGATGTCACACCAGATGTTGTGACATTATCAAACAGAGTATAAGTAAATGAACTTAATTCAGGATGTCACATCAGATGTTGGGACATTGTATCAGTTAATGAAATAAGTTCAATTTACAGGATGTCACACCAGATGTTGTGACATTGTATCAGTAAATGAAGTAAGTTCAGTTTTCAGGATGTCACACCAGATGTTGTGACATCTCAAACCTGCTACCAGAATTAATTAATGACTAACAGAACTGAGCAAATTAAGGGAAGTTATCTGGAATTAATTATGGATGAATGAAACAAAATAATGCGCATCTGTAGGGAGTTTTGTTATGTGACTTCAGCATAATCAGAAGAACTGAATCACCTAGAATCTAGGAAGTAACAAACCCTAATTCATGGTGATGACTGCATGCGTATTAGGATTGGATAAACCTACAGAAAGCCCAAAATCCAAACACCTATTTAAGCAACAGAAACTCTTAGAATAGAGTACGAATTTAAGAAGACCAAATGGGGTGTTTTGTGTTTTAATAGCAGGTTGTTTAATTGTACCACTTTATGAGCTTTTAAGCAAAAGTGTATTTGTGTCCTGATTGAAACTGTGAAGTAAGATCAAGCTGTTTTGTTTGAAGTATGACTTCAATTTTATTAAACTTGTAAACATATCACTGTGTGATTGAGGGGGAGTGAGTTGGTACTCATATCTAAGTTGTGTCTTAGGTAGAAATTGCATTGGGTAGATATTAAGTGAAAGATTAAACTGGGTGGTTTAAGTCTAGAATTAATATTACTTATATTGGATTTCCTTCCTGGCTTGGTAGCCTCCAGATGTAAGTGTGGTTATACACTGAACTGGGTTAACAAATTTCTGTGTTGTTTAATTTTCCTGCACTTTAAGTTTTAGTTAAGTATTCAAGTGTTTAAACATCTCATTCGACATCTCGTACCTGATCACAGAATTTCAATTGGCATCAGAGCAGGCACCCTGCCTGTTTATACTGGGTGAGATCTAGGGACTGCAAATTCTGGAAACATGGACAGAGATGTAGGATCAGTAAATAGACCACCTATATTGGATGGATCTAATTATGACTACTGGAAGCCAAGAATGGTTGCATTCTTAAGATCACTTGACAATAGGGATTGGAAAGCAGTCAACAATGGATGGGAGCACCCTTTCCAAGACACCAAAGATGGAGCAAAAGTGTTGAAACCTGAAGAAGAATGGAGTAAGGAGGAAGAAGATTCAGCACTTGGCAACTCCAAGGCCTTAAATGCTTTATTCAATGACATTGATAGGAACATCTTTAGACTTGTGCATCACTGTGAGCTGGCCAAAGATGTTTGGGACACTCTCAAAACAAATCATGAAGGAACATCAAAGGTGAAGATGTCAAGACTTCAACTTCTCACCACCAAGTTTGAAAACTTGAGAATGAAGGAAGATGAGACAATTCATGAATTCTACATGAACATCTTAGAAATAGCCAATACTTCTGGAGCTTTGGGAGAAAAGATGACTGATGAAAAGCTTGTAAGAAAGATTCTCAGATCTTTGCCAAAAAGATTTGACATGAAGGTCACAGCAATAGAAGAAGCTCAAGACATATGCACAATGAAAGTTGAAGAGCTCATTGGTTCCCTTCAAACATTTGAGATGGGAATGAATGACACAATTGTAAAGAAGAACAAAAGCATAGCCTTGGTGTCAAATACTGATAAAGAAGAAGAAAATAATGAATCAGAACCTGAAGAAAATTTATCAGAAAACATTGTTATGCTTGGAAGACAATTCAAAAAGATTCTCAGAAAGATGGAAGACAAGTCCAGACCAAGTGGAAGATACACAAACTCTTTTGAGAACAAAAGACCTTATGATGCTAATAGAAGGTCAAATTATGATGAAAAGACCAGTCAAGAAAAAGGGATTAAATGCCATGGATGCGAAGGATATGGACACATCAGAAATGAATGTCCTACCTATTTAAAAAGGAAAAAGAAAGGTCTCTCTGTAACCTGGTCTGATGAAGACTCAGGATGTGATTCAGAAGAAGAATCAGCTAAGCATATCACTGCTCTAGCTGGATTATGTGAATCTGAAAGTGAATCCAGTGATGGGGAGCTTACTTTTGAAGAGCTTGAGCAATCATACAGAGAACTGGTTAAAAGAAGCACTGAAATCTGCATGGAGAGTATAAAGCAAAAGAAGCAGATTGAGGCACTAAAGGATGAAAAAACAAGTGATCTAGAGACCATTGACACCTTGAAAAGAGAAGTAAGTCTTCTCAACTCCAAGTTGGAGCATATGTCCAAATCTTTTAGAATGATGAACAATAGCTCAAGCACATTGGATGTTATTCTCAATAACAATAAGCATTCAGGGGATAGAAGTGGACTGGGATTTAACAAAGTTCATAAGGTTGAAGCTAGCACCAACAAAACTACTTCAAATTCCATACAGTCAAACAAGATGTCCCAACAGATGCTTCAACATCATGAAAAGAACACAAAGTCAAACATAATGTTCCAACAGATGTCTCAACATCATGAAAAGAACATAATGAAGAAAAAGTATCAAAGATGGAGATGTCATCATTGTGGAAGATTTGGACATATCAAACCTCATTGCTACAAGTTGCATGGATATCCAAATCAGATGTATCAACAATCTCCTAAGCAGAAGATAGAAGTTACCAAGAAAGTGATGCATAGACATCAACCTCAAAGATATCAACAACCCTCTAAGCAGAAGACAAAGGTCATCAAGAAAGTATGGGTACCTAAAGCTAGTCCTCATGCTGATCAAAGCTACATGCCCAAGAAAAAGTCCAACAAACAACCTTGGAGCTCTACTAATGGACACTGCACAGGGCAGAGGTATCAAAAGAAACCTCAATACAAATGGTCAAAGAAGGGTGTTGCATATATAGCTCATACATCCCTAAGAGTATCAGCTAAAGAAGACTGGTACTTTGACAGTGGATGTTCAAGACACATGACTGGATTGAAGAATCTGCTAGTAGACTTAAAATCATATTCATCCAGATATGTAACATTTGGAGATGGAGCTAAAGGTGAAATCAAGGGAGTTGGGACCTTGGACTGTCCAGATGTACCAAGACTAGATGATGTGCTGCTGGTAAAAGGATTGACTGCTAACTTGATCAGCATAAGTCAATTGTGTGATCAAGGTTACAGTGTAAACTTTACCAAAACTGAATGCATAGTGTCTAATAAAGAACAAAAGGTTGTCATGAGAGGAGCCATATCTAAAGACAACTGTTACATGTGGGAACCTCAAGACTTCAGTCTCACTTCAACTTGCTCTTTAGCCAAAGAAGAAGAAGTGAAACTATGGCACCAAAGACTGGGTCATCTTCATTTCAGAGGCATAAAGAAAATCATATCTATGGAAGCTGTGAGAGGTATTCCTAAACTGAAGATTGATGATGGCAAAATATGTGGTGAATGTCAAATAGGCAAGCAAACCAAGATGTCCCATCCAAAGCTCCAACATCTGACAACTTCCAAAGTGTTGGAATTATTGCATATGGATCTTATGGGACCTATGCAGGTTGAGAGCCTTGGTGGTAAGAGGTATGCCTATGTGGTGGTTGATGACTTTTCAAGGTATACATGGATAAATTTTATCAAAGAAAAGTCTGATGTATTTGATGTATTCAAAGATTTATGCCAAAGAATACAAAGAGAAAAAGCCAGCTGTGTGATCAGAATAAGAAGTGACCATGGAAAAGAATTTGAGAATAAAAAATTCTTAGATTTCTGTTCTTCAGAAGGAATAAATCATGAATACTCTTCACCAATCACTCCTCAACAGAATGGGATTGTTGAGAGGAAGAATAGAACTATCCAAGAATCAGCAAGAGCTATGATCCATGCTAAAAAGTTACCTTTGTACTTCTGGGCTGAAGCTATGAACACAGCTTGTTACATCCATAATAGAGTCACTCTAAGGAAAGGAACTTTGTACACAATCTATGAAGTCTGGAAGGGCAGAAAACCCACAGTTAAGTACTTCCATGTGTTTGGAAGTAATTGTTATATTCTGGCTGATAGGGATCAAAGAAGAAAAATGGATCCTAAAAGTGATGAAGGGATTTTCCTTGGATACTCTATAAACAACAGAGCATATAGAGTATTTAACTCTAGAACCAAGGTTATCATGGAGTCCATAAATGTGATAATTGATGATGCTCCTGCAGATGTTACAGAAGATGTTGGAACATCTGCTGACAGCCAAACTAAAGCTGAAGAAAAGAGTGATCATCCTGACTTCACTCAAACTGATGCAAGGACAGAACAATCCAACAAACCTCCCTCCATCAGAATCCAGAAGGATCATCCCAAAGATTTGATAATTGGGGATCCCAACAGAGGTGTAAGCACTAGATCAAGAGAGGTGATTTCAGGTTCATGTTTTGTTTCAAAAATAGAACCTAAAAACATCAAGGAAGCTCTTACTGATGAATACTGGATTTGTACTATGCAAGAGGAATTAGGTCAATTCACAAGGAATGAAGTGTGGAATCTTGTTCCTAGACCTGATGACATAAATGTGATTGGCACTAAATGGGTGTATAGGAACAAGTCAAATGAGCAGGGAGTTGTTACAAAGAACAAAGCTAGACTTGTAGCTCAAGGATACACACAAATTGAGGGAGTAGACTTTGATGAAACCTTTGCACCAGTAGCAAGGCTTGAATCAATCAGACTACTTTTGGGAATTGCTTGTATCTTGAAGTTCAAGCTATTTCAAATGGATGTGAAAAGTGCCTTTCTAAATGGATATCTTAATGAAGAAGTATATGTAAAACAGCCTAAAGGATTTGTTGATCCAAGCTGTCCAAATCATGTGTACAAACTAAGGAAAGCTCTTTATGGACTGAAGCAAGCTCCAAGAGCATGGTATGAAAGGCTGATTACTTTTCTCATCAAGCAAGGGTACAGGAAAGGTGGAATAGACAAAACCTTGTTTGTTAAAGATGAAGAAGGAAATGTCATGATTGCTCAAATATATTTAGATGACATTGTTTTTGGTGGGATGTCAGACAGGATGGTTAAACATTTTGTCACTCAAATGGAATCTGAATTTGAGATGAGTCTAGTAGGAGAATTAACCTACTTTCTTGGACTGCAAATAAAGCAAATGGAGGACTCCATGTTCATTTCCCAAAGCAAGTATGCTAAGAACATTGTCAAGAAATTTGGGATGGACAATGCTACTCATAAGAGAACTCTTGCCCCCACACACTTAAAGCTGACTAAAGATGACAAGGGTGAGAATGTAGACCAAAGCCTATACAGAAGTATGATTGGAAGCTTATTATATCTGACTGCTAGCAGACCAGACATAACATTTGCAGTAGGTGTATGTGCAAGATATCAAGCTGATCCAAAAGTTAGTCATCTAAACCAAGTCAAGAGAATTCTGAAATATGTTAATGGTACTTGTGACTATGGCATAATGTACTTTCATGGATGCAAACCAATTCTCACTGGCTTCTGTGATGCTGATTGGGCTGGAAGTGCTGATGACAGAAAAAACACTTCAGGAGGATGCTTCTTCCTAGGAAACAATTTGATTTCTTGGTTCAGTAAGAAACAAAATTGTGTATCCTTATCTACTGCTGAAGCTGAATATATTGCAGCTGGAAGCAGTTGTTCACAGTTGGTTTGGATGAAGCAAATGCTCACTGAGTACAATGTCCCACAAGATGTCATGACATTGTACTGTGACAACTTAAGTGCTATTAACATATCAAAGAATCCTATCCAACATAGCAGGACCAAGCATATTGATATCAGGCATCATTTCATCAGAGATCTTGTGGAAGAGAAAGTAATCTCATTGGAACATGTAGCTACAAATCTGCAATTGGCTGATATATTTACTAAAGCTTTAGATGCTACCCAATTTGAAAACCTAAGGGGTAAATTGAGAATCTGCTTATGTGAAGTTTAGCAGTTATGGAGATGTACCAACATGTCATATGACATCGTGTGGCATGATCACCAGATGGCAACACCAGTCTGGTCAAGCACTTTGTGTATTCCACTCCTAGAAATTCTCCAAGTAACGGCTCTTATAAGAATATCAGCTCACTTTCAGCTATTCATCTTCTCATCATTCTCTCAAAACAACTTGCATGCTATAGCTAACTTTCAGAGATCATCAAACTCAACCAATCTTAATTTCTTTCTTACCACATTCGAAAATGGCTCAACATCAAAACCCTAACCTCTCTGAAGAAATCCTCAACAAGGAAGATGTGGTACATGAAACCCCCATCTCTGTGGTACCCATGGATTCAACTCCAATGGACGAAATCAGAGGAAGTGTTCCTCTTGCTCAAAAGCCAAGAACTCCTACTGTAAGAAGGGCAAAGGAACCTGTATTCAGCAAAGCCAAAGGCATGCCTTCATCATCAAACACCACTCCAAAAGCTTCACAATATGTTGATGATTCTATAAAGGAACTGGTAAATAGGATCTTGTCAGAGCAACAAGTTGTGAGTGGCATATCTATTCCTCTGAACACCATGCCAGCTCCACAAGAAGAACAACAAAATCAGGCTGAAAAGGACACTCCTGCTCAACAGGATGTCCCAATAGATGTTGAAACATCTGAGGACCAGCAAAAGGCCTCCTCAAATGATGCTGATGAAACATCTGAGGATCAACAAAAGGCCTCAACTGATAGTGATGATGAAACTTCTGAGGACCAGCACAAGGCCTCCACTGAAGATCAAGCTTCTATTGATCCACCTACTGAAGAGGAGACTGCTCAACCTCCTCCTGTTGTAAACATAGAGCATGATTCTGATACAGAAATCATTGCTTCTGTAAACCCTAGCATAGCCAAAAGGCTTAGGACTAGGAAAGAAAAGATGAATGCAGGACATGCAACTCCTGAGAAGAAGCAATCTACACCAAAGAAGGACAAAGCTAAAGTTGTTTTTGGTCCTACAAAACAATGGAGCAAGGTGAATACACAGAAGAGGAAAGTTGTCACCCCTACAGATTCAGATGTTGAAGAGGATGTCCCAACATCCCCATCAAAGAAGAAACCAGCACCCTCAAGGTCCTCAGCTGCTGTTCCAGAAGCTCCTCTGGACAACATCTCTTTCCATCATGTGTCAAGTGTGAACAGATGGAAGTTTGTATATCAAAGAAGGGTAGCACTTGAAAGAGAGCTAAGCAGTAATGCACTTGAGTGCACAGAGGTAATTGATCTCATCTCTTCTGCTAGCCTATTCAAAACTGTATCCAACTTCTCTCCTTGCTATGAGCTGCTAGTCAAGGAATTCATTGTAAATCTTCAAGAAGACTGTGCTGATGGTAAGTCAGCTGACTTCAGAAAAGTATATGTAAGAGGGAGATGTGTGGAATTCTCTCATAGGGTTATCAACCACTATCTAGGAAGAGAATCTGATGGTCCAAATGAGTTAGGTAAGACTGATAACCAGGTTTGCAAGGTTATCACTGCTAATCAGGTCAAGACTTGGCCAGTCAAGGGGAAGCTTTCTGTTAGCTTGCTAAAAAGAAAGTATGCAATGCTGCATAGGATTGGGACTGCAAACTGGGTTCCTTCCAACCACACCTCCTCAATAGCAACTGGGTTGGGCAGGTTCATATATGCTGTAGGCACCCAAACAAAGCTGGATTTTGGGGCTTATATCTTTGATCAGACATTGAAGCATGCTGGATCATCTGCAACAAAGCTGCCAATTGCCTTCCCTTCCTTGCTGTGTGGAATAATGCTGAGTCAGTATCCTGGTATCCTCACTGAGAAGGACTCAATTTGAAAAAGAGAAAGCCCTCTGGCCTTCCACTACAAGTTGTTCTTGAGTCATCATGCAGCTGATGTTGAGGCTCCCTCTAGGACATCTGCTGGATCTTCAAAGACAAAGACTCCAATCTCCAAAGCTGCCTTGATTGCTGAGCTGAAGAATACATGCAAAGAGCTGGATGCTAGGAAGCAGAAGCTTGAGGAGATTATCCAAAGGTTGGAGATTGAAGAGAATGCTCAGAAAGCTGCTGCTTCTGATGAAGAGACTGAGGAAGAGGAAGACATTGAATATGAGGAGTCTGAGTGAAACTTGTATGTGAGGAATATGTAATGTCTGCTTCTGCATTGTAATTTTGAATTAGTAACTTTGCCCCCAATTTATGTCTAACAAGGGGGAGAACTGAAGAACAACAACAATGTATGATGCTAATTACTGATTAATGAAAAACTTATGTTTGATTCTGAACTAAAGCTGTGATTTTAATGAAAAATTTCTGTTGCAACAAGACTGAATACATGTATGTTTGAGGGGGAGTAAACTCACACATGACTCAAAAGAAAAGAACTGCTGTACTCTGATAAAAGAAACTCTGCTGCACTCTGATAACCAGAAAAAGTATGTTAGCCAAAAATTAGCCAAAGGGAGAGTTTGTAGATGTTTAGAATTGGCAGAATTTTTGACCAACAAGAAGTGTTGAATTTAGTTCAGGATGTCACACCAGATGTTGTGACATTATCAAACAGAGTATAAGTAAATGAACTTAATTCAGGATGTCACATCAGATGTTGGGACATTGTATCAGTTAATGAAATAAGTTCAGTTTACAGGATGTCACACCAGATGTTGTGACATTGTATCAGTAAATGAAGTAAGTTCAGTTTTCAGGATGTCACACCAGATGTTGTGACATCTCAAACCTGCTACCAGAATTAATTAATGACTAACAGAACTGAGCAAATTAAGGGAAGTTATCTGGAATTAATTATGGATGAATGAAACAGAATAATGCGCATCTGTAGGGAGTTTTGTTATGTGACTTCAGCATAATTAGAAGAACTGAATCACCTAGAATCTAGGAAGTAACAAACCCTAATTCATGGTGATGACTGCATGCGTATCAGGATTGGATAAACCTACAGAAAGCCCAAAATCCAAACACCTATTTAAGCAACAGAAACTCTCAGAATAGAGTACGAATTTAAGAAGACCAAATAGGGTGTTTTGTGTTTTAATAGCAGGTTGTTTAATTGTACCACTTTATGAGCTTTTAAGCAAAAGTGTATTTGTGTCTTGATTGAAACTGTGAAGTAAGATCAAGCTGTTTTGTTTGAAGTATGACTTAAATTTTATTAAACTTGTAAACATATCACTGTGTGATTGAGGGGGAGTGAGTTGGTACTCATATCTAAGTTGTGTCTTAGGTAGAAATTGCATTGGGTAGATATTAAGTGAAAGATTAAACTGGGTGGTTTAAGTCTAGAATTAATATTACTTATATTGGATTTCCTTCCTGGCTTGGTAGCCTCCAGATGTAAGTGTGGTTATACACTGAACTGGGTTAACAAATTTCTGTGTTGTTTAATTTTCCTGCACTTTAAGTTTTAGTTAAGTATTCAAGTGTTTAAACATCTCATTCGACATCTCATACCTGATCACAGAATTTCATCCACAACCTTGAAATCCTCCGGAAACTCAAAAAAGTATATTGATCCGCTCCATACCCCTTCAGCACCTACTGAATGCTCCTTAGTTTGAAAGATGTCCCACCGTAGGTTAAGTTTTCCCCCTCTCAAAAAAACCTTTCCGCCAAACTTTAAGCCAGTCAAGCGGATTTCCCATTAACAATGGAAAATATTGCAATCTTACCCCAAGAATAATATCACGAATAAAAACAACATACAAAAGCCAAACACCACAATTTAAGAAGAAGAAAAAATAAAGAAGGAATGTCAATATAATGAATTGTACATGATTTGTCAGTCCCCTATGTGTATGTTGATAATCCATTTATATAAAATCTCCAACACTCTAGGTTCTTAATGACCAATTTATTGGCCATTAAGGTATTTTTCTCATAGTCTATCAAATATGATTAAAAAGATTTAAGTCTCGTGTTTTCCTAACTATTATAGTCCATTAATGATTGTCTAATGTACATTTAAAATCATATCCACACATTGATGTGTAATATCATCCAGTTAGATATGCCGATTAAGGATTAATATATCAAATTAGGCGGGTTACCCCATATATGGGACCGGAGGCCGACTCCTAAAACTTCAGGATGTAGACATAAATAATACTATTTCTAGTGATATATTTGTGACAGACCCACAAGTGGAGAGGATAACCTTTGGCCAACAAAGAGCTAGAGAATGTATCTCCCACGAGGGGTATGACATCACCCTTTGATAATTTCGCTCGCCCAATATAGGGAAATATGAAAAATGACACATTGTGATCAAAGATAATGTAGAAAAGGAGTCTAGAGAATAACTCACATCTCCATAGAAAATATGGATCCAACGATCCACTACCATTACTAGGTGGAAAATTCCAATTCCTAAGAAGACCTAAAGACCTGACCCATATACCTTTATAAATACCTCAACCTGAGGATCAAAGAGATATTTCTAATACGCACAAAATACTCCAAGAATATAGAGCTTCTCACCTCACATAAGCTTGATGTATCCACTCCAAAAACACCACCAAAAAGAGTTTCTCATAGTCATGAGCTTGCTTTAAACCATCAAAAATCCTTAAAGCCCATCCTTACTAGCACATGGGTACCTCACATCATTACTTTTGGACAACTACAGTGGCGCCCACCGTAGGACCTCGGTAAAACTAACACGGTCCTCACCTTCCATAATCACTACCACTTTCATTGCCTTCTCCTAAAAATGGACAAGAAAGATACAAAATTAGTTAACACAATTTTTGGAGGCTTCACTAGTGGAGGAAGTTTCAGCTCCTCCCAAAATCACTTTCTCTAACAGTGACACCATTAGAGTCCACCCTCATGACAACGACCTCATGGTGATCACTGTGTAACATAATAATTGGGATATTAAGCGAGTCTTAATAGACACGAGAAGCTTAGTTGGCATCCTATTCTGGAGTACCCACTACTATAAAAAGTACCTTTAGTAACACCATTCACCTCGACCAAAGTATCCACCGTGGTAGAATCTATTCACTAAGGCACTTTCATTTTATTTTCATTTAAGCCATTTTTCACTACGGTTGGAACTTCCAACCATGGTGAAAAGTGGTGTCTAGCCATGAGTTCGAATCCTAACACCTACAATTTTATTTATTATTTATTTTACGCCACAATTTACCACAGTTCGAACTTCCAACCATTGTGAAAAATGGCGCATGGTCTTGAGTTTGAATCCTAGTACCTACAATTTAATTTTTATTTATTTTTAAACCACTTTTTACCACATTTGGAACTTCCAACCATGGTGAAAAGTCACTTAGAGTCATGATGAATATAAGCGTGTTTATTAAGTTTCTTCATCGTCCTTAAACAAATCTATATCATTCATTCAGTGAGTATCAACGCTCAAGACAATATTGATTACACTCCGTCATTGCATGATTTATGTAAAAGAAAAAGATAAAAACAAGTTAAAGAGAAGCAAAAATAAAAAATAAAGGCCAAAGAAAGAGGAAAAAATAGTTAAGTATGGAGAAATAGGGACTTAGTGAAAATCAAGTGAAAAAGGGAGCAAATGTGTGCAACTACTAGAATAATTACGCGCAATATCATGCAACATCGTACGCGTGATATGGAAGTAAAAGCTGCATCGCACGCGTGATACAGATCATTGCTCGCACGATGATCATTTTTTGGGCTTTTTCTGATGCGTTCTGATCCATTATGGAGGATTTTTAAGGGGAATTTTGTTACTTTTTATAGGGTTACGAAATTCTACACCAAAAGTGACGATTTACAACACCATTAGGCATATTTGGGTAGCATTTGAAGCCATTAGAAGCCAATTCTTCAAGGGAATTCTTATGCAAAATTCTTATTAATATTTGGTATTGTAATGTGAATTATGAGTAGCTAATTCTCTCTAGGTTAGGTTGTGTTTGATGAACCTTTGTTGATATTGTTTGGACATATGTTTGATTTGATATTGCATGAGTAATTTAATCTATAATTTTATTCAATTGCACATTGTTCTTAATGTTTTTTTATGTGAGATACTCTTTTAATCTGATTTGGGCACATAGGAAATACTGACCATTAGTCTATGTGTTGGACTTAGGGCAATTGTTGTGCTTACGCTGGTTGAATAGGGATAGGAGGCCACAAGTAGTGCCTTAGGAATTAATGCTCTGTTGTATTGCCTAATCTTGCTTACGCTGGTGGACTAGGGTTAAAAAAACTCCGAGTATTAATTAGTGAGCTATACTGCAAGGGATTGGAAATAACGGTTTTGTTAATTCACCGTGGGATTATAGTGATAATATCATTCATGTAATACATCATACATTTTTCCATCGAGAACTGGTTTTCCACCCATCCTCACCATACGATGAAGTCTGAGATCAAGATGATATTCCTTCTCATCGAGAACTGTTATACCGTCATTCTATTTCTATTATTCATGAAGTTGCTTTGTCTTATATTATTTTACTTAGCTGACATTTTTCCATAGGAGAATATTTTAACTCTTCCGGTTGTAATGACAAGTTTTTAACATGGATGCACTATTTTCCGTCTCCGCCTCCAGAGGGGCGTAGGTTTTAAATGAAGCCCTTTGTCCTTTATCTATGTTTTTATTGCTATGCCATATCTATGCAGGAAATCCAGTTCCACGAGGAATAAATTAATTATATTTGCTGGATCCCCCAAGGGTGAATCCTTGTCACCCATAGACGCAATTGTACTAGCTAGATCCCCCAAGGGTGGATCCTTGTCGCCCATAGATGTAATTATATTTGTTGGATCCCCTATGGTTGGATCCTTGCCACCCATAGAGGTAATTATACTTTTTGGATCCCTGAGGGTGGATCCATGTCGCCCCTATAAGAAATTATATTTTCTATATCCCCTAAGGTGGATCCTTTCCACCATATAGGCAATTATACTTGCTAGATCCCCCAAGGGTGTATCCTTTCCGCCCATAGAGGTAATTATATTTGTTGATACCCTAAAGGGTGGATCCTTGCCTCCAATAGGGGTAACTATATTTGATGTATCCCTTAAGGATGTATCCTTGACGCCCAAGTGGGTGACCATAGCCGCATGGAATCTAAAAATAAGAACGCAAGAAAATTTAAACATTAAAAAGAAAATATAAAGATGTCCCAAGAGGGGTACCACTGTTCTGTACAATTAGAAAATCCCTCTAGGGGGTCAAAAGGGAATACAAAAAAAATCCACAAATGGCAAATCATCATTCGTCGGGGGGGTTTCCTCCTTCATAACATAAGGGTCTGGTCGCAGACTCCTAAGATCGCCTTCCTCTCTGACCATACTTTCCTTATGTGATGGGAGATGCTCAGGTTCAGGGAAGGTTGTAGTCTTCTCATCCACCATCACCCAACCTTTCACAACAATGAAAGGATCCAAAAGGCTCAAATATAAACCAGGGTATAAGTAGAGGGATTGCTCCTTGGCCAGCTTAAAGGATACCTCGGCAACTGACACTATTTCGTCAATTAAATTTGATACCTTCATCTCTAAAACTTTTTGGAGGAGGAGAACTGCATCCAAGGAGTCCTGCATAAATGTTTTCTCGACGGAGACCTCCCTGGTTTTAGCCTGGGAACCCTCCAAACTTTTCATGACTTCTCATCATCCTGTTGGAGGGACTGCAACAACCACTCATTTTCATTATAGGCTTTCATTTTCTACTGGAGACTCACTTTAGTTATTTTTTCTCGACGGAGACCTCTATAGTCTTATCCACTTATGTTTATCCCTTCAGGATAACCCTTCGATTTTTTGGAGACTGAAATGGTGGATTTGATCCTCTCACATCTCTCCCTGCGGTCTTGGGCGGAGGTCTTGGCCATTTGATCTTCATAAACAAAAAAAGTGTTAGAATGGGATATGAAGCCCAACAAGCAAAGAGAAAAAAGTCTCATACCTATATAGGAAGTTAGATGATCGCCATCCTCTCGCCAAAGCTTAATCACTTCCCAATAATCTATAACCTCAAACGATCCTAAAAAGCTAATGGTCCTTCTCTCCTAAAGGTACATGAATGTCCATTCATAGTTTGTAACTATTGACAGGACCTTCGTCGAAGATAACTAAAAGAGGGCGACATCGTCAGAATCCATCATACCAAGGGAATCCTCTCATCCCTTTACATGGAAAAACTTTCAATATGTATAGTTGTTATAGTCAAGGGTAAAAGGCCTTTGGGCCTGCTGATTTCTCAAAGTCACTTAGATGGATTTTACCAGTTTGATAACGAAGAAAGAGAAGACGACCCCAACAGTAGGTTGGATGTCCAGCTTCTCACAAACCATCTCAAAAGCTCTAACGTACCCTAGCTGTTTGGAAACAATTGGGAAGGGTTAACATTAAGTACCCTAAAGATCTCTGTGCAGAAGGTATAAAGAGGGGGAAAAAACTCTCTAGAATAACCTGGTCATCAACCCCTAAAGAGGCGAGGCCCACTCCCTCCATGAAGACACATATATGTTCCTTGAAAGAGAAAATGGAGACAAAGTCACCCGCGCCCTTGGAAACGACGAAAGAGGAGGACATTTTATTTTTGAGAAAACAATAGAACAAAAAGAAGTCATCACCACCATCATAACCATCTACCAAGGAATCCTATATCTAAAATTAAAGAAGGAAAAAAATACCATAACTATGAAAAATTTGGAGGCCATGCTGAAAAATCCAAAAGGGGATGGCTTGAGCAAAGTTGCATAAAGTAAAGCGAAATAGCAAAATCCTTCTTATACGGGAACTCCAAACCCCTTTGGATATTTTGAAACTCTGTACACTACCTATAAGTGCCCTTATCGTTTCTAATTAAAAAAGGCCATCATTGATTGAATTAAATGAAGGAGAACACATTCATATTGTGATTGGTTGACGTCTCAGATGGATTGCCATAATTAAGCAATGGAAACCTGGACGTTGACTCATCGAGAAGGGAATATAACCAATAATCCCGCCTAACATTACACACGCCTTCATCTGAGGGGTATCGTTCGTTGGCTATTTCACTCATCCTTGAGGAAAGTACCATCCAGCAAAACCATCTTCAATTGTGGGGATCATCAGCTTGGAGAAGACGCGCAAATAGGAAAGATGCTCTAAACACTCTGCCCTTTAACAGAAATTCCCTCGTGCTTGAGGGATTGTGTAATGTCCTATTTAGAAAAGTCCTAGATTAGGGCGCCTCTCGCCTGTAATTGGGTCGTTCGGGCATAATCATATGAGGTCGCTCTTACGATTCGTCCAACATGGAAGTTAAATGAGAGAAAGTCCTCGTTGACTCAGGAAATATAGTCGGTCAATAATCTCCTTAATAAAGGTGAATAGTTAGGACCACATCCAAATGAGGCCATAAACCCTAGCCCTCGGGAATTCCTATAAATAGACTACCCCTTAGAGAGGGAGGACTCAAGTGATACACACTTACTATGATCCAATGTTACTCAGAGAACACTCTGCTCCGAGTAACTCTAACAACATCATTATAACTACATGCGTGCAACCTAACAGCGGCGACCGCCAACATACTCTCTCACCTCAGATGAACGGGTCCTTTAAACAACTTCAAAAACCATTATATAGGGATACTCACCACCGTCATCTAGCCCTCGCCATATTCATGTAATATACCTACTATGACCTCTGAGTCTCCCCTCCCTTGTAGGGAGAACACGTACACACTTGTACATTATTGAACAGTACAAATCTCATATATGAAAAAGGAGAAAAATGTATTTATCATAGGTTTAATGTAGTTTGACGGACGAAATTAAGTGTTGAATTAATTTTTAAACAAGTAACTAGAATCTGTAAGCTTTTTCTGAAGAAATCGAAGCTAGTAAAAATGTTTTGTAGAAAAGACCTTTGAGTGAAGAAGTTACAAATTCCCGATTTATAGGAAAGGAAACAAATATCATTAATGGCCACGATCCATTGGTAGTTCAAAGAAGTCATCCAACAGTCCAAATCACTTCTCAAAATAATAATTGCGCTGTAGTTTGTTTAGGAGCATCGTCTTCCTCCATACGGGGGTGGGACACGTGGATGCAATCAGAGTAAAAACATTTCATTAACTTATGTGCATTTAATTTGCATATTTTCGATGTCATCCACTCCCACTCACTAAGGAGCTCCTACTAAACGAACGAGATCACCGTGGTTCAAACTTCTGGGTCAACTTCAATTACTCGATAGTCAACAAACCTTGATTTATGATTGGCAACAACGTCTTTGGGATAATGATTATGGATGGACTAATGGCGCACAAGATAATTCACATAAACTAATCTCTTAAGATGGCACAAGATAATTCACGTAAACTAATCTCTTAAGATGTTCAATGTGCTATGGCACATGCATACCTCTCTCACATATCACTGTACATGAGTATATCTCCCAGAACCTCAAGATTATCATCCAACGGTCATCCGCACTCCAAATCAGACAATCTAGAGATAATTGCAAAAGATCTGTCATATATAAGTGTGATGTTGAATCATATCCGAATACGATTAATTACTACGGACGTTTAAATCTCTTAGTGACTATAACCTTCATAATGTATTTTTACGGTTATCCACCTGACCACTGATTCTCATCCTCTTATCTAGTTCAAGACATTAAGTATATATCTTGAGCAATTGTTAAATAGAACTGAATTTCCATCGTGAAAATATCTCTTGTACTTTTTATATGAATGACTTGTGGAACCTTAATTCCTTATGCATAGTTGGATCTTTTCTTTCTTTCTTTTTGTTGGTTATTGTTATAGTCACTTTGTAAGAGTACTTTTTATGTACTTGTTATGTTTGTATTTCGGTGGCCTTTGTAGTAGTTTGGGTGGGCAGTACTGTGTTTTGTTTGTATTGTTATTGACTTAATAGAGCATTATTTGTGCTGTGCTCTTCTAGTTCCTTTTGTCTATAAAAAAAAAAAGATTTTTATTTTTACTTTTTACGATTGCTAAGCACTTTTGTATATTTTTTTTTCCAATCTTAGATTTTCCTCTTTTTATTGTATTATATGTTTTTTTTATTTAAAAGTTTATTTAAAAAATCAATAAATTTATACTAACAGTATTCAATAGAAGAAAAAAAATACAGAATAACTATTGGAGACAAATTTAACATTTTTTCTTCTTTATATTTTGCTGCCGCTATATAATTTTTTTTATTGTAATATATATTTAAAATACATTAAGTATTTGTTTATTTGTTCTTTTAGAATCTAAATATATTAGGTTTAGTCGATTTTAGTTTAGTAGTTGAATTAACGGAAAAAATTTAAGAAAATATAATAGTATGATGAAGTTCGTATGATCAACAAGCTACGCGTCAAATTATTCAAAAAAATATATTGATTTCACCTCAAAATTCTCTCACTTTTTTCTGGTAGAAACGTCTCTCTTCGGTACAAGAAGAACAAGAACAAAAACAAAAAAAAAAAACAAATTACCTTCTAGGAAAATCCTCAACTTTATAGTACTTTCATCAAACATATAAGCAAATTCTTGAGCAGGGTGTTTCGATTTAGTAGAAATTACCTACAAAAACATATAATCAATTCAGATATCTATATCCAAAATCCAAACTCTATATAGTATGTAAAATTCAATTAATGAAAAGAAAAAATTTCCTGGATGATGGATGTGTAGAAGAAGGAAGGGAAGAGATATTGAAATTGACGGAGAGCCCTTAAGGAGGTTTGTCGGAGACAGATTCGCAGAGCCCGTTTGGCTTACTGGCCACCTCCAATACATAAGATCTGAGAGAGAGGGAGAAGTGATTCTGATTAAGTTAAGTTGTTATTAATGGAGGTGGACAGAATGCCAAAATTGCTATGGAATAAGTCATCTGATAAACCCTAGAGGCTTATACTTTTAACTGGAAATCAAGTATTGTGACTTTGTGATGAACGATAATAAACAAAGAAACGAGCAAGTTACACGTTTTTATATATAGTGGTTGGATAGCTTTTTTTGTAGAAAGTCAGAAAGAAAGGTGCATAAGCGTGCAATATGCATGGACTTTTATCTATATATGCTTCACTGTTTTCAAAGAGTACGTAGTATTCATTTGTATACATAAGAATATAAAGTTTTAAACAACCATAAAAATGTTTCTAAAAATTTGGTATTAGAGTTTGGAAAAACAGTAGATATATGTGTTGTTACATTTATTACATGAATGTGTTTCACTTTGTAATAAAGACCGGTGTCCCTACCAACAGTTAATAATGGTTAAAATTAAATTTGATAGGGAAGATCACGGTTAGATCCCATAACTGTCCTTAGGGGGTCCGGTGAATCAGATATTGGTGGTGGAAAAAAATGACAGGTGTCCTTGGGGTGTTTGCAATTGATTATATTTTTTGGCTATCTTTGAATAAATTGGTTTGAATTTTGTAATGTGATTTTGTTGTGATGAGATGAGTTTATTTGCAAAATTTGACTGGTTGCAAAAGGAGGATACAAAATGGGCTGGGCGGCTGCCATGTTTCCCACTCAGTTTGTTAACTAACTATTTAGCACTTCTACCTTTCACATTTATACTGTACTGCATTTTTTTTAAACTTAAAAGAAAACTGTGTGTGTGTATATAGGTTTAAAATGGCTTGGTTGGTTAATGTTTGGAACCTGAAATGACAAATAATCATTTTCTACATAATCATCACACGCTTTTGTGGAGTGTAAAACATCTTCATTCCTTACAATCATAGCTATTATTTTTAATCTTAGGCTTAAAAGGGTGAAACCCAAATAGTACCATGGAATATAACCAACTCATATATGGTTTAGTTTAAATATTGACTCTATATGTAAACATAAAATTTGAGGATGTATCAATTGTCATATCCTAAAATTTATCCCGAGTCT
This sequence comes from Lathyrus aphaca, assembly GCA_963966055.1. Taxonomy (NCBI): domain Eukaryota; kingdom Viridiplantae; phylum Streptophyta; class Magnoliopsida; order Fabales; family Fabaceae; genus Lathyrus; species Lathyrus aphaca. Next base: position 65,225,892 of record OZ014521.1, read on the forward strand.
ATTTTATCTGCATTAGCATAATATGATCATTACATTTGTTCATGCATTCCATTAGTCAGAAATATTTATTGGGGTCTTGGTAAAAAGTCGAGTTTTGATATTTTATTTGATCTTAATAGTATTCATTCATTTTTCTGTGGATTGGGGAATCAAGAGTATATTTTCTTAAATTCAGAACATCATTCATTTCATTGCATTATTCTGAGACCCAAATGAATGAAGAGTCAAGAGTACTTAATTTCATATGTGTCTATGAAAAGTATCACTATCTTTTTTTTTTTGGATAAATGGAGGACAGAAGCCCAACAAGGAAAACTAGACTAGAACAAGCCTAGGAATGGCCTCACCGACCAAATCCTTTTATTAGTAATCTAATCATAAAGGAGGGGCACCTCCGATAAACACATATATCTCCGGCAACGGCGCCAAAAACTTGAAAGAAAAATAAAAAGTGTACTATTTTGCCCACTGTAGTAATAATAGGAAATTTCCCCGAATATAGTTCTCTAGGACTGTTTGACGATACAGAGTCAGATATAATTTCAATTAAACAAAAACTTTTGTTTGTTTGTTTTGAGGAATTACTACTAAATAATGCAATTAAAGAAAAGCAAGAAGAATAGTTAAACGGAGAACATATGAGAGTAGATTGCTAGAGTTCGGTGAATGAAACTTCCTGTAGCAATAAAGATTTACCAATGCAATAATAACAACTCAAAATAGTTGATTTCTGGTTTTCTAGGGCATCTAATCATGAGTCCTTAGTGAAAAGATCTTTGGTTATGTTACCTAATTACTATGTCCGTAGATAATTATGTTCATACCCAAGCATTCAAATAACAAGAATTTTCAATTGAGATAAAACATCCTTAGTCCTAGGTCATATTTATTATCCAAAGTTCTTATCCAGATCAATAAACAAATTGTTGTCCATTCAAAATATTTATCAATGTCAGAATTTGTTGGTCCGACGGATAAATCATGAAGAACGGTAATAAGAACAAACCAATTTTAATGAATAAAATAGTCAATGCATTGAATAAATAAGAATATGTTACATTCGGAATCAGGGTCTCCCCCTTAGCAATGTGGGGTTTAACTACTCATAATCATAAAGAAAACAAAAATAGGAAGTGTTGTCATTACAGATTTTCGTGAGGAATCATTCTTCAATTGTCAAAAACACCTGAACATATGAAACCTTTACAATTCTATGCGTTTCCAGCCTTCAAACGCTGCTCTGGTCTCTCAAGAATTTGTCCAACCTCATAAAATTCGCGATCTGAGAATAAATATGTGAGTGTTTGGGCTTTTCAGAATTTTGGGCTCATTACACGTAATGTCTTAATGTGCTACAAGGTTCCATACGCGTAGTGCTCTACAGGTAGACTAATATGCAAGGTGTTACGCGTATTACCCAGCTGCATATGCGTAACACCAGAAGCCTTTATTTCAGTCACATTTTCAACCCCTCTGGTCATTTGCGTATCCTACGAGTAGTTGACAAGCCCATACGCGTAACGCCTGAGGCATTACGCGTATGGCCAACAGGATCATCACTTCTTGATTTTTCCTTCTCTTTTCTAGCTCTGGCTCCATTTAGTATCTGATGCTTGATCCTATGGCTCCATTTAACGTGAAATCATTCTCTATTCCATGATATTTGTTGGGTGTTATTTCTTTCTATAAGGTGAATGCTAAAAATATTCAACAAATTCTCTTTTCTCTTTTTTACAGGTTGAAATTTCAACTTTTCTTTAAGATCCAAATCTTTTCTCTCTCTTTTTTTTATTTGCACTCACCACCTTCAAATTCAATACTGCACAACTACCCCAAACTTAAGGGTTGATATTTTAACAGCAACCCAAACTTAATTTTAAAACAAAGATCCAAGAATAATAACATAACTCTGAACAGGGTAGGATAATATTAAGGCCATCGACTAATAATAACGGGTAAATCAGAAACAACATGATAAAAGGCTCAAAGGAGGTAAACGAAGGATAATAATAATAACATGAAGGGTAGAAAGGCTCTAGGTGATAAATAAAAAAGGTGCCTCAGTGTGTGTTATCATACAATTAATAGTAAAAAAGAACGTATGCAAACTATGATAGATAAAGTCATATCTGATATCTCTCTCATGATGATAAGTGTTTGGCTTTTTCTGATCTCACCAGGACGTGTAAAGCTGACAGGTTCCATAATATCTCTTTGTTCAAGGCTCATTTGCTCCTGATTCTGAGAATTTATTAAACCAATGTGTCCAATCATATACAACAGTATCAACTTTCAGGGTGACTCATTTAGAGGACAACCAAGCCGTTGGTGGAAGTAATCAGTATCATCCGCGTTGGCCAGACTCAATCACATATCTAAAGAAATAAACAATAAACTATATGAGAACTTAAACAAAATTCATTAGATGTTCCAAAAATCCAGACTGAGCGATTATATTAAAACCAAAATAAAACAAACTAAAAGAAAAATTACATCAAATAAAAACCAAAAGTACATCATAAATCAAACTAAAAGATAAAGCAAAAAAAATAAAATAAAGAAAATCATCTAAATTTGTCGTCCTCAAAACCGGAATCCGACATAAACGCGTCGAAATCTGCAGCTGAAGTGGAGTCAAAATTAATGATGGTCCTCCCTCGAGCGAGAGTAGTTATGGGTGTCATCTCGTCATAGACGCCTGAAGGTGCATGTTACTGATGCTGAGGAATATATAGACTATGCGGCTACTAGGATGGTGTCTGTTGAGGCTCTATAGAGAGCTCTCCCCCTATCTGGATTGGCCGACTCCACCAAGGAAAATAGAACTGGCCGTGTTGAGGTGTTGGAGGAGGTGCAGAGAAACGCTCTTTAAAGCATTGTACATTGTAACGCCCGCTTTTTCCCATTTTCAAAAATAACATAATTCGTAATAAAAATCAGAGTTTTCATACAAAAGTTAGATGATACACTTCAAAAAAAAACAAATTCAATATATTTTTCATTAAACAACTGAATTAAAATAGTTCATTTCGTTCTTGCTCAACAGCATAACCATCTCAAAAATATAAAACAATTCCTTTAGTTATTAAACAGATACGTAACTAACAAAGTCGGAAAATAAAATTTAAAAAAAGTAACAAAATCCTCATTCTCGTGTTACGTATCAGAGCGCCCTATGACTCAGACAAGCAACACTAAAGCACTCTCATGTACCTGGGTTATATGTACTTCCAAAGAAGCACAGACACAACATCAAAAACAAAGGGGTGAAAAACAATTCTATATCATAACGGTGAAAATAACATTTTGAAGGAGTAATCACACACAAGTCATAACATGCAACACAAACCATTCATTCAAATATATGCAATGTGACTCCACAACACAATGCAAATGCGGTACCGACTTTAACAATGGTTCATCGATTCAAACCCGGATGCATCGCTTACGCTCCTACTGAGACACGATCATCCCCCACCCATTGATTCACAATGAATCCGAATAACCACTTACGCTCCATCTGAGACATGATTATTCCACCAACATGTATGCGTATGCAAGACTCGATTACACATTGTTGTACCCCAAAATTTTCCCTCTATTTATAACTCTAACCGACTTTTTGTTTCGCATTCATTTGCATCATCTTCATAGCATAACATTTTTTTTCTTCTTAATATTAGCCAGAATAATTTCTCGGAATTTACAGACAGACTGGTCAAATTAATTTTCAATTGTGCCTAAAATCAGTGAACGAAAAAATGTCAAGTTTAAGTTTGCAAATGTCGGTAATATTAATCTGCGGTTCACGTGGTTTAATTTGACATGCTAAAAATATTTTTACGACTACTTTTGGTCATATGTTGATCAGTCTGAGCAGTTTAAACGGTCATAATTTTTATTTTAAAATCCGACCAAACGCTGTATTTTTCCGAGTCATTTATTTCGCGCTGATTATTTTGACGTGTTCTTTTTATTTTTTCGAGCACTTTGGCGCCCGACTTTTATTTTTTGAGTCTATTTATTTTTATATAGGGTCTAGAATAAATAAATAGGATTATTAGTTATTATTTTTATTTTAACTATTTTAATTATTAAACTTTATTTAGTTTTAAATTAACATTTCATTGGGTTTAGAGTAAATAATAGGTTAATTAGTTTCTATTTTAATTTTAACTATTTTTATTAAACTTTATTTAATTATTTATATTAATATTTTATTGGGTTCCAAAATAAATATTTAGGCCCATTATACTAATCCTAATTGGTCCTATATATAATAACTAATGAAGAGACGGAGGCAAGGAAAAGAGGAGGGAGAGCACGAAGATCATATTCATACTTTAAAATTTCACACAATTCAAAATTCGGTTTCCACAATCCACCACTTTTATAAGTTGATTAAAGGCTGCAAACGAATCCTTGAGGTAACCTGAACCTATTCCAATCATCCTCATCATCAAATTCATGCCAAATCATACAAACCAAATTCATATTCTTGCTTTTCTTTTGATTTTTTTTTCGATTTCAATGATTTATGCATGATTAATTGATTTTGATTACATAATATGTTTGTTTGATTGTGTAGATGGTTTCTGGATAGTTGGATTTAAGTTTCGATGCAGGAATCATATGGCACCATGGAGAACTAAATTATTGGTTAATTTGCTGTAATCTGTTTTCGTCGATACTTCGAAGGCTGCAGTAGTGATAAAAATCCCAGGCTGACAGGTAAGTCAGGTAAGTACTACTGTTTCGATTTACTACGAATTTTTTCCAGAAGTTCAGAAAAAAATTCAAAGAACAATACTCTTTTAGAATAAAATTCTAAAAGATTTCGACCCTCCAAATCGCAAATTCCTCTTTTTTCTATTTTATTTGATTTATTTTCTATTTTCATATTCTCAAAAAAATCTAAAAAACATTGTGTGTTCTTTATTTGATTTTATTATATTTTTAGCATCGTTTTAATATTTTTTTGATTTTATTTTAATCGCTTTTCTTATTTTTCATTATTTTAAAATCTGCAGCAATTTTATTTGATCCTGTTTATTTCTTTTTTTATTCTTCCAATAGTATATACCAAAAATATGCAGTGGTAGGAAGAAAATGATGTGTGGCGTGCGCTGATTGGCCTAGTGACAAAGACCTAAGGTTAGGAGTCTGATGGCGTGGGTTCAACACCCATTCCCAACATTTTGGCAAAGAAACTTGGGTTCAACACATATTTCCAACATTTTGACAAAGAAACGTGGGTTCAACACTCATTCCCAACATTTTGGCAAATAAATATGGGGTTTCTCTTATTTTTTCCTAATTTCTCTTAATTTCCTCTTTTCTTTTTTTATTATTATTTTTCATCAAATTACATATTTTCTTTAAATATCCTTTTAAACATAAAAACGTTTTTTTCAATAAAAATAAAACTCTTTCCTCATAATCTTTTTATTATAATTATTATTATTAGTTTTTTTTAAGATTAATTATTTTTAATTGAGTACTATAATTAGGATTTAATACATTTAATCTTAATCTATTTTTCTTTATATGAACCCTAAATTTTTTTCTAAACTTCTTTTTCATTAAACTCTAATTTTATAAACCTAAAAATGTATAATTTTTATTATTCAACCCTAAAAAATATTTTTCATAAAATTAAATCTTTCACTAATTTTTATGTTATTCATCTGCCATTTATTCTTATGTAATTATTTCTCATCTGTAATATGTTTTTATTTATCTCTTTTCCGCCATCATAATTATGTAACTGCCCCTAAGTCATGTAATAGTGTAAGAATTTTATTTTCTGCCCTTTAATTTTTGTATATATATTCACTGCGTGGTTAGTAATTTAGGGCGTGGCAAGAATTAGTTGTAATTAATTGAACTTAGAAAATTAAATACAAGACAAATATCTGAAAAATAATACTCACATACGTAAATCGATCTTTGATCGTCATCTGCACCTCCTAGGGTTACCCTCCTTAAAGTTGCCTTCTTTAAATGGTCAAGTCTCTCGAACGTGGGAGTGTCTTAAGAAAATGTCCCTACAAAATAAATCATCAAGTCCCTTCAAAGTTCATAAGATCATAGTCCCTTCGAAGTTGCCTACGAATAAATGATCTCGTCCCTCGATGACCCTACGAAATAAATGATGATAGTCCCTACGAATTCCTAAAGACATCCCTACAAGTTGCCTTCATTGACCATACGATGACCCTACGACTGTCCCTTAACAAATCCAAGGTAATGACTACTAATAATAGGGATAGTCTTACCCTCGAAAGGACATATAAGAACATGAATGACTTAGTCTAGGGTAGGTACCTCATAGTTACTTGCTCACTCTTCAAAAATACTTTTCACACCTCACAATATTTTCAAACATTTTCAAACAATGCTTTGTATACATCCATACGAGGATCATTATAAAGTACTTAGAAAAATTTCTAATCGCACACTACACTCTTCAAAAACAATTTAAGTGAGCTAAGTAACTAAGAGCCCATGGATAACCATGGATATAAAGGGTGCTAACACCTTCCCTTTATATAACCTACCCCCCGAACTCAAGTCTTTTAAAATAGGTCTTTCCTGTTCTTTTATGTCCTTTCCACTTGGATAAAATAAAAGTCAGTGGCGACTCTTGCTATCCGCAACATGACTAAAAGTCAGTTCTCCCACCGTGCTACAGAACTAGCGACTCTGCTGGGGAGTTACTAAGTAAAAGAGGGGTACCCTTAGGAATTAGATCACTTTAAATTGTTTGCTTTGTTTGCTTTATATTACTTGTTGGGCTTTATGTGTGAAAGATCCTAACCCGGATCTAGTGTACCCTAGGTAAATGGCAATAGACCAAGGAAACTGTACGGCGTATACCGATATGGTTGATCTGGTGGCCATAGTTAGTGTGACTTCTTGGTTGGTGCTTATGTTCCTTAAGTAAGTTAAGGATAATATGGGGCGACCATATGTTGTCAATACACTAACTGACTTTTAGAACCCTAGTTATCCCATCTTGGCCTTTAGAAAGTAGTGAGATAGCCGGATTTGGAGAAGTCTAAAGTTGATTGATACTCGATACTACACTCATTGAGATCCTAAACTTGGAGGGTTTTGGTTGGCAAGTAAGTTGCCTACTGAACAACCACCCTTGGGAAGGATCAGTGATATTGAAATCCCTTAACACCCGGTTACTTTTGTAGGACAGGATGAACCATCTAAACTTCAAGGGAGGGTACTTACCTTTAAACCTCATGCAAGCCTTCAAATCTAGGGCTATTTTGTGACTTGTTTGTGTGTGCCACATGTTTGTGATTGAGCATAACATCATGACATCATAAGCATAGCATTTTCACTAACCATTTCAAGGACCAAAGGATTTATCTTTGTTCTTTGTTGCAGGTCATGGCTTCTGCTCGTAGGAATACTATTCGGATCAAACTTTGTAGGGATACCTTCTAAGCTTAAGGAATTGGTTTCTCAAGTTTCTGAAAACTCCCAGTTCATCAAGAAGCATGGTCACCTACTGGATCTAGTCACTTCAGGGTTCAATGAAGACATGATGAATGTCCTATTTCAGTTCTTTGATCCTAAACATCATTGCTTCACATTCCTCGACTATCAGTTGGTTCCTACAATAGAGGAGTTCTCCAAACTACTAGGTATACCTATCCTTGATCAGAGACCCTTCACAGGCTTAGAGAAGGAGCCTAAACCTGAAGTCATTGTTGCAGCCCTACATCTGATGAAATCAGACATTGTCTTAGAAACGAGAAGCAGAGTTAAGGGTATTCTTGCTAAGGTATTGATGGAGAAAGCTCAAGTGTTCTTGAATGCTATGATCTATGATGCTTTTGAAGAGATCATAGCCCTATTGATCTATGGCTTAGTGTTGTTCCCTAATCCAGACCAGTTCATAGACGTACACGCCATCAACATATTTCTGACTCATAATCAAGTGCCTACATTACTTGGAGATATCTTACATTCTCTTCACACTCGTACTACGAAGGCGAGAGGAACCCTGATGTGCTGCATACCTTTATTGTCTAGGTGGTTTATTTCTCACCTCCCTCGATCAGTGATGAAGAATGACCAAGGGTTCAGGTGGTCTAAGAGGATCATGTCACTTTCTCATTCAGACATTCATTGGTGCTCTCAATCTATGGAGAATGTCACTATCATTAACCGTTGTGGGGAGTTCCCTAATGTGGCACTTCTAGACATAAGAGGGGGCATTACTTACAATCCTTCTTTAGCACTACGTCAATTTGGTTATGCTTGGAGTAATGGTCCTCATGACATGCTTATTCAGGGTATTGTGTTCGACTACGACAACGATCCTCAGGGTTACAATCAAAGGTTTATACGAGCTTGGAACAAGGTGAACAATATTGATATCAACACTTTGGAGCCAAAGTATTCTATTCCTATGAAGCCTTATCTCAGATGGGTTTGATCGCGTGCTCAGACTCTTATGATGCCATATTCTGCTGTGTTACCAATCACTATGGAGCCTGTTGCTGAAGGAGATATTCCTTATACCATCCTTCATCCAGACATGCCCACTGATTTGGAAGAATTGCAGAAGTCCTAGATTCAATTGAAGGAGCAAAGGGATACTTTTGAGACTCACTTCAGAGTTGGTCAAGAAAGAATTCTGGAGCTAACAAGACAACTTCACGAGGAGCGTAACCTCAACAAATATCTCCACACCAAGAGGAAGCGTCCATGGGAGACTTAAAACCCCATATTTTTTTTCCGCACTTTATTGTCATTTCCTTTCATTGTAAGCCCAAGGGGAAAATTTATATTAAACACTTACTAATGAAATTTTATTTTCGAACAAATTTAAATCCTGCGGTCCTTGAAAACATTGCATATGCATCTACATACCATATCATTGCATGGCAGGTTTCCATAGCAGGTTTCTCAATCTTCTCGCTGTTTATTTCAGCAGAAATGGCTCTCGAACAAGCTGTCAAGGATCTCCAGGCTCAGAATGCTCAGTTCCAAGAAGTGATCCTGAATTTGTCCAAGGGGCAAGAAGAGTTGAAATCACTCCTCTCTGAAAATCCTGAAGATAACAATAGTGGTCAGTTGGAACAATTGTAAGATAAGATGGCAGAAATGAGGATCCAGATGAATGGCCAGATAGCTCTTATCCAAAGTTTAGCTCAGGGGCAAGAAGAGCTGAGAACCTCTGTCCACAAACTTCAAAGTAATGGAGTCAGGAATCTAATCGTCAGTCAACCTCCGTCAAAACAAGCTGACTTGGTTGAAAGGAAGATGAGGATAAAAGAAGGTAAGAGACAGGTTACCACTGATTGTTCTTCAGTTGAAGAAAAAAGACTTTATAAGGTTAATCCACTTCAACACAAGGAATATAAAAGACAATTTATCAAATTCAGCACTCCAATGTCGCAAGTTCTGCAATGCTTGTTGGAGATGAAGCTAATTTCCTTGAAAAATCCTCCTCAAAATCCTAATACTTCCTCTCCTCGCTATAATCCCAAGGCAAGGTGTGGGTATCACTACAACTATCCCGGACATGATACTAATAGTTGTTGGGCATTGAAGAAAAAGATTCAAGACCTGATTGAAGAAGGAATCCTAGAGGTTACACCAGAAGGTCAAATTGAATTCTAATATTGTCCATCAAACATCGAAGTTGCAAGACAAATTGCCCAAGGTAGCAAAAAAGAAAACCTACCTATTCCTGTTGAGATATGGGGCACCTTGGGACATCCAAGTGGCAAATTTGATTCCATGATGAAATATACTGCTCCTGAAAGTTCACAGATTGCAATTGAAGACATTCAACCAACTGGATGGGACAACATTTGAATTTTCATTTGTAATTTCTTTTATTTGTTTAAACACTTACTATTATGTTAAACTTTTGTTTTCATTAATGCATTGCATATGTTTGTCTTGAATTAATCCATTCGTTTCACTATATTTTGAACTATGCTTCATATTTCTACTTTGTGATAATTAACTCCTGATAAAGTTATAAGCCTGTAGAGGGAGGATGACGAAAACAATACCATAATCTTATGCAGTATACTTTTGAATAGACTATGTTGACGATGTACATGCATTGTTTCGTTCCTAAACAGTGGAGATATAAGGAAGTTAATCCCTAGTCAACCCTTTTGAGCCTATGAAGTAGGAGTTTTTTATTCTCACGCAAATTAAAAACCTTATTCATAACCTGGAGCAGGGTAGTCACTCGGTTAACTCAACTATGTCAAATTGTTTGTGTTGTACACAACTAATGATGATTCCCTGTAATCACTAAAGTCTGCAACTCAATATCTAGCAAAATAAAAGCTCACTAAGTCAAAACCTATGAAGGAGACTTAGTAAAAAATCAAGACATCCCGCTGACTGTAACCTTGAAATAAACAGTTCAGGCAAAAAAAAGGATAATAAAGTAAAAAAAAAAAGAGGTCATTATAAATCCTCAACCAAAAAAAAGATATTACTTTTAAAATAAAGTTATGGTTTCTGAATCATCTCAAATGTCAGTGTTACAATTCCAAACTTCTTTGGAGCTTCAATGATAAGTTAACCGAACATAGGACTGAAGAACATCACGAAGAATGGGTTGGGTACAAATAAAATTTGAGCCTTTATCCTTTGTTTCTTAAACTGTGAACCAGGCCACGTTATAACCCTTTAAAAGTCCTAACTGAAGCATGGTTAGTTTGAAAGCGTATTGCCACAAAAAGGTATCCTGACTCCTTTAAGGCTTATTATAAATCTTGAGTTAATATCACAGTTTTTACAAACATTGTTTTACTAAAATAACTCTTTTTCAAAACTTCAAGACAGACATAAGCATTGCATTTTGAATATCATTGTTTACATATAACTAAGTGTTTGACACACAAAGGAGCTTACATGATGAATGTTCAATAAACCAAAGTGCTTCCAATAGACAAAGTTGCTTACCGTATCAAAGTTAATGTATACAAAGGGGCATAGTCATTATCTCCCAATCAAGGGGGCATGCCATGATACTGCCTAATTCATTTGGGGAAATCAGTCCAGATTCAACAATGCTTAATAGCCCGGGGCAGTTCTCTTCATCTATCTGAATTACCAAGGGTAACATTACAGAGTTCACGATGCCAGGGGCATATTATTGTGGGGCATTTTGCTTATTTCTCTTGAGGTAGCTCCTTTCAGATACTCCCATTATGGAACAATTCATCCTCAACCAAGGGGCAACACTCTCTTTCCAAATCTAATACTCGGGGCATATATGGTCCATCACAATTTGAAGGCACGTTCCTCTCATTGTATTACCTTGATATTTAATTCTCAGCAGAAACCATTGTGGAAATTAACTGTCTATGACAGTAGTATCAGATGGTGTCAGTATCATGTCTTCGGATCCAGTCATGAGAATTTCTGGGAAATTATTCAGGAAAGTTAAGAACCTTAGAAGCTCTAAATCCAATTGGTTATACACTCTCAAAGTTGAAATGATTCTATTTTCGAGTTCAGCTTTACTTTTCCCTCTTTATTCAAGTAGGAAATTCTTTCCGAATTCAGGTTTACTTTTCCCCTTTTACTAAAAGCGAGAAATGTACGTTGGTTATGTTGGAAGGTATATATGTTTTTGAATGTGATTAATGTTTACCATAAATGCATAAAATACAATAATAGCATTTACTGAGAACGAACAGAGGTAGGAGTTCAACAAATCTTTGTCGGTTCATCCCCCACAGATTAATCTTTACGGATATTCTTACGGAATACTTCAAATAGTATCTTGTACTTCCAACTCTACGAAGTCTCTAAACAGTTTCATATCCTCCGAAGAATTGATGCTTGGCCGAATAAGTCTCCCGGATCTATGTCCATCTCTTTTATCCTCAGTCAGGACATTCAGGAACTTAATCCTTCAATAAATTACGAAGAACGAAAAACGGGAAGTTCTAAGTACAATATTCTTAAACAAGACAGGAACGAAGTCTTCATGCTCCTCAGCAACAAATCGGGATTTATTTTCCCCATCCAGCAGTTGTTATATGAAGCTATTGTTCAGCTTCCCGACATAATTCATTCGTATATCATATCATATCATATCATATCATATCATATCATATCATATCATATCATATCATATCATATCATATCATATCATATCATATCATATCATATGCATTCTCATAAAATATTATCTTGCAGAATGTTATATATATCATGATATTTGCACCGAACTAACCTTGTTTTTCAGGTTAATTCTCCAGCAGGCAAACTTCATCAACAACTTACCTTGGGCCGTCGTTTATTCTTCCCAATGGTTATCTTGTTACCTCGGGCCGTCGTTTATTCTTCCCGAAGGTTATCTCATTTTGGGCCGTCGTTTATTCTTCCCAAAAGCCAACTTATCTTGGGCCGTCGTTTATTCTTCCTAATGGTTATCTTGTTACCTCGGGCCGTTGTTTATTCTTCCCAAAGGTTATCTCATTTTTGGGCCGTCGATTATTCTTCCCAAAAACCATATTGATACCTTGGGCCGTCGTTTATTCTTCCCAAAGGTTATCTTGTTACCTCGGGCTGTCGTTTATTCTTCCCGAAAGTTATCTCATTTTGGGTCGTCGTTTATTCTTCCCAAAAACCATATTGATACTTTGGGCCGTCATTTATTCTTCCCTATGGTTATATTGTTACCTCGGGCCGTCGTTTATTCTTCCCGAAGGTTATCTCATTTTGGGTCGTCGATTATTCTTCCCAAAAACCATATTGATACCTTGGGTCGTCGTTTATTCTTCCCAAAGGTTATCTTGTTACCTCGGGCCGTCGTTTATTCTTCCCTAAGGTTATCTTATTTTGGGCCGTCGATTATTCTTCCCAAAAACCATATTGATACCTTGGGCCGTTGTTTATTCTTCCCAAAGGTTATCTTGTTACCTCGGGCCGTCGTTTATTCTTCCCGAAGGTTATCTCATTTTGGGTCGTCGATTATTCTTCCCAAAAACCATATTGATACCTTGGGTCGTTGTTTATTCTTCCCAAAGGTTGTCTTGTTACCTCGGGTTATCGTTTATTCTTCCCGAAGGTTATCTCATTTTGGGTCGTTGTTTATTCTTCCCAAAAGCCATATTGATACCTTGGGTCGTCGTTTATTCTTCCCAAAGGCTGTCTTGTTACCTCGAGCCGTCGTTTATTCTTCCCGAAGGTTATCTCATTTTGGGCCGTCGTTTATTCTTCCCAAAAGCCATATTGATACCTTGGCCCGTCTTTTATTCTTCCCAAAGGTTATCTTGTTACCTCGGGCCGTCGTTTATTCTTCCCGAAGGTTATCTCATTTTGGGTCGTCGTTTATTCTTCCCAAAAGCCATGTTGATACCTTGGGCCGTCGTTTATTCTTCCCAAAGGTTATCTTGTTACCTCGGGCCGTCGTTTATTCTTCCCAAAGGTAATCTCATTTTTGGGTCGTCGTTTATTCTTCCCAAAAGTTATTTTGAGACGTCGTTTATTCTTCTCAAAAGCCATTTTGTTACCTTGGGCCGTCGTTTTTTTCCCGAAGGTTATCTCATTATTTTGGGACGTTGTTTATTCTTCCCAAAGGTTATTTTAAGATGTCATTTATTCTTCTCAAAAGCCATATCATTACCTTGGGTCGTTGTTTATCCACCCAAAAGCTAGATCTTCATATTGGGGGATTGCTTTCCTCTCAAAGAAATACATCTGAAGAATTTTTCTCTGAATGGCATCTTTAAGCCCATTCAAGCATCACAATCAAGCAACAATATCATTCTATGTACCGGCGAGTGCAAATTTTTGGGCCTTTGTGTTCAATCCTCTTCAACCTTCAAGTCACGAATGGCGTACATGTCAGTCTAACTCCTCAGATTTCAGAAAATTGAACAGGGGCAGCTGTTGTACCCCAAAATTTGCCCTCTATTTATAACTCTAACCGACTTTTTGTTTCGCATTCATTTGCATCATCTTCATAGCATAACATTTTTTTTCTTATATTAGCCGGAATAATTTCTCGGAATTTACAGACAGACTGATCAAATTAATTTTCAATTGTGCCTAAAATCAGTGAACAAAAAAATGTCAAGTTTAAGTTTGCAAATGTCGGTAATATTAATCTGCAGTTCACGTGGTTTAATTTCACATGCTAAAAATATTTTTACGACTATTTTTTGTCATATGTTGATCAGTCTGAGCAGTTTAAACGATCATAATTTTTATTTTAAAATCAGACCAAATGCTGTATTTTTCCGAGTCATTTATTTCGCGCTGATTATTTTGACGTGTTCTTTTTATTTTTTCGAGCACTTTGGCGCCCGCCTTTTATTTTCTGAGTCTATTTATTTTTATATAGGGTCTAGAATAAATAAGTAGGATTATTAGTTATTATTTTTATTTTAACTATTTTAATTATTAAACTTTATTTAGTTTTAAATTAACATTTCATTGGGTTTAGAGTAAATAAATAGGTTAATTAGTTTTTATTTTTATTTTAACTATTTTTATTAAACTTTATTTAATTATTTATATTAATATTTTATTGGGTTCCAAAATAAATATTTAGGCTCATTATACTAACCCTAATTGGTTCTATATATACTAACTAATGAAGAGACGGAGGCAAGGAAAAGAGGAGGGAGGGCACGGAGATCATATTCATACTTTAAAATTTCACACAATTCAAAATTTGGTTTCCACAATCCACCACTTTTATAAGTTGATTAAAGGTTGCAAACGAATCCTTGAGGTTTCCTGAACCTATTCCAATCATCCTCATCATCAAATTCATGCCAAATCATACAAACCAAATTCATATTCTTGCTTTTCTTTTGATTTTTTTTCGATTTCAATGCTTTATGCATGATTAATTGATTTTGATTACATAATATGTTTGTTTGATTCTGTAGATGGTTTCTGAATAGTTGGATTTAAGTTTCAATGCAGGAATCATATGGCACCATGGAGAACTAAACTATTGGTTAATTTGCTGTAATCTATTTTCGTCGATACTTCGAAGGCTACAGTAGTGATAAGAATTCCAGGCTGACAGGTAAGTCAAGTAAGTACTACTGTTTCGATTTACTCCGAATTTTTTCCATAAGTTCAGAAAAAAATCAAAGAACAATACTCTTTTAGAATAAAATTCTAAAAGATTTCGACCCTCAAAATCGCAAATTCCTCTTTTTTCGATTTTATTTGATTTATTTTCTATTTTCATATTCTCAAAAAAATCTAAAAAAATTGTGTGTTCTTTATTTGATTTTATTATATTTTTAGCATCGTTTTAATATTTTTTAGATTTTATTTTAATCGTTTTTCTTATTTTTCATTATTTTAAAATCTGCAGCAATTTTATTTGATCCTGTTTATTTCTTTTTTTTATTCTTCCAATAGTATATACCAAAGATATGCAGTGGGAGAAAGAAGATGATGCGTGGCGTGCGCTGATTGGCCTAGTGACAAAGACCTAAGCTTAGGAGTCTGATGGCGTGGGCTCAACACCCATTCCCAACATTTTGGCAAAGAAACTTGGGTTCAACACATATTTCCAAATTTTGGCAAAGAAACGTGGGTTCAACACTCATTCCCAACATTTTGGCAAATAAATATGGGGTTTGTCTTATTTTTTCCTAATTTCTCTTAATTTCCTCTTTTCTTTTTTTATTATTATTTTTCATCAAATTATTTATTTTCTTTAAATATCCTTTTAAACATAAAAACTTTTTTTTTATAAAAATAAAACTCTTTCCTCATAATCTTTTTATTATAATTATTATTATTAGTTTTTTTTTTAGATTAATTATTTTTAATTGAGTACTATAATTAGGATTTAATACATTTAATCTTAATCTATTTTTCTTTATATGAACCCTAAATTTTTTCCTAAACTTCTTTTTCATTAAACCCTAATTTTATAAACATAAAAATGTATAATTTTTATTATTCAACCCTAAAAAACATATTTCATAAAATTAAATCTTTCACTAATTTTTATGTTATTCATCTGCCATTTATTCTTATGTAATTATTTCTCATCTGTAATATTTTTTTATTTATCTCTTTTCCGCCATCATAATTATGTAACTGCCCCTAAGCCATGTAATAGTGTAAGAATTTTATTTTCTGCCCTTAAATTTTTTGTATATATATTCACTGTGTGGTTAGTAATTTAGGGCGTGGCAAGAATTAATTGTAATTAATTGAACTTAGAAAATTAAATACAAGACAAATATCTGAAAAATAACACTCACACACGTAAGTTGATCTTTGATCGCCATCTGCACCTCCTGGGGTTACCCTCCTTAAAGTTGCCTTCTTTAAATGGTCAAGTCTCTCGAACGTGGGGGTGTCTTAAGAAAATGTCCCTACAAAATAAATCATCAAGTCCCTTCAAAGTTCATAAGATCATAGTCTCTTCGAAGTTTCCAACGAATAAATGATCTCGTCCCTCGATGACCCTACGGAATAAATGATGATAGTCCCTACGAATTGCTAAAGACATCCCTACAAGTTGCCTTCATTGACCATACGATGACCCTACGCCTGTCCCTTAACAAATCCAAGGTAATGACTACCTATTCCTTAATAATAGGGATAGTCTTACCCTCGAAAGGACATATAAGAACATGAATGACTTAGTCTAGGGTAGGTACCTCATAGTTACTTGCTCACTCTTCAAAAATACTTTTCACGCCTCACAATATTTTCAAACATTTCAAACAAGGCTTTGTATACATCCATACGAGGATCATTACAAAGTACTTAGAAAAATTTCTAATCACACACTACACTCTTAAAAAACAATTTAAGTGAGTTAAGTAACTAAGAGCCCATGGATAACCATGGATATAAAGGGTGCTAACACCTTCCCTTTATATAACCTACCCCCCGAACTCAAGTCTTTTAAAATAGGTCGTTCCTGTTCTTTTATGTCCTTTCCACTTGGATAAAATAAAAGTAGGTGGCGACTCTTGCTATCCGCAACATGACTAAAAGTCAGTTCTTCCACCGTGTTACAGAACTGGCGACTCTGCTGGGGAGTTACTAAGTAAAAAAGGGGTACCCTTAGGAATTAGATCACTTTAAATTGTTTGCTTTGTTTGCTTTATATTACTTGTTGGGCTTTATGTGTGAAAGATCCTAACCCGGATCTAATGTAACCTAGGTAAATGGCAATAAACCAAGGAAACTGTACGGCGTATACCGATATGGTTGATCTGGTGGCCATAGTTAGTGTGACTTCTTGGTTGGTGCTTATGTTCCTTAAGTAAGTTAATGATAATATGGGGCTGCCATATGTTGTCAATACACTAACTGACTTTTAGAACCCTGGTTATCCCATCTTGGCCTTTAGAAAGTAGTGAGATAGCCGGCTTTGGAGAAGTCTAAAGTTGGTTGATACTCGATACTACACTCATTGAGATCCTAAACTTGGAGGGTTTTGGTTGGCAAGTAAGTTACCTACCGAACAACCACCCTTGGGAAGGACCAGTGATATTGAGATCCCTTAACACCCGGTTACTTTTGTAGGACATGATGAACCATCTAAACTTCAGGGGAGGGTACTTACCTTTAAACCTCATGCAAGCCTTCAAACCTAGGGCTATTATGTGACTTCTTTGTGTGTGCCACATGTTTGTGATTGAGCATAACATCATGACATCATAAGCATAGCATTTTCACTAACCATTTCAAGGACCAAAGGATTTATCTTTGTTCTTTGTTGCAGGTCATGGCTTCTGCTCTTGAATGCTATGAGCTATGATGCTTTTGAAGAGATCCTAGCCCTATTGATCTATGGCTTAGTGTTGTTCCCTAATCCAGACCAGTTCATAGACGTACACGCCATCAACATATTTCTGACTCATAATCCAGTGCCTACATTACTTGGAAATATCTTACATTCTCTTCACACTCGTACTACGAAGGCGAGAGGAACTCTGATGTGTTGCATACCTTTATTGTCTAGGTGATTTATTTCTCACCTCCCTCGATCAGTGATGAAGAATGACCAAGGGTTCAGGTGGTCTAAGAGGATCATGTCACTTTCTCATTCAGACATTCATTGGTGCTCTCGATCTATGGAGAATGTTACTATCATTAACCGTTGTGGGGATTTCCCTAATGTGCCACTTCTAGACATAAGAGGGGGCATTACTTACAACCCTTCTTTAGCACTACGTCAATTTGGTTATGCTCGGAGTAATGGTCCTCATGACATGCTTATTCAGGGTATTGTGTTCGACTACGACAACGATCCTCAGGGTTACAGTCAAAGTTTTATACGAGCTTGGAACAAGGTGAACAGGATTGATAGCAACACTTTGGAGCCAAAGTATTCTATTCCTATGGAGCCTTATCTCAGATGGGTTTGATCTCGTGCTCAGACTCTTATAATGCCATATCCTGCAGAATAAAATAAAAAATATATATTTTCTCACGCTCCAGATCTCGCTGAGCGAGACCTCTGCTCACTTAGCGAACAACTCTCGGGTTCCCACTTTCCCTCGCTCGCTAAGCGAGCTCTACGATTTGTCAAATCGCTCTTTGTGCTAAAACTCCAACCTGCTACAGATCTCACACCAGTCTGAATTCAGTTCATTTTATTTCACTCTTAGCACCCAAAACAGTCCAATTGTCGTACTTAATACTATTTTATGCCTCTAACATTAATCAATCACCTAGTCTAACATTTACAAATCAAATTAGTAAAATTCTAGGTTTTCTTCATCTTCTCCAATTACTTCATTCTCAATATCATTCATAACTCAATCTTCATAACACACACACACACAGATATATATATATATATATATATATATATATATATATATATATATATATATATATGTGTGTGTGTGTGTGTGTGTGTGTGTGTGTGTGTGTGTGTGTACAATTCAACATCAAAATCCCAAACATACACACACAATCAATCGTCATATTATGCATACTCATATCACAATTTCATCACAATCAATAATAACATACAATCCCTAAGAGAGTAAGGAACTCTCAATTACCCTCCTATGCTAGATCATCAATATAAAACCCTTGACCTTGGAGCTCTAC